>CM041731.1:8032064-9382602 GCA_023373845.1 Nibea coibor
CTGTTTGTCTTAAGTTCCTCCTTTCCCATACTCCCTGGCCTCGTGCACAGCTGTGTGTGCATTTTGCTTTACGTACAGCACGTATGTGTGCGTGTGTGTGTGTGTGTGTGTGTGTGTTTCCTCAAAGCTTCGTCTGCAGGCTGGCTGACCGGCCGGGTAAGATTCTGCTCATACTGGAGTGTCAGTTGAAATTGCAACGTAGCAGTGTTTCCCAAGAAAAGATCTGTGTCGGCTGACAGAAACATGGTGTTGTTGTTGTGCGCTATTCTCTCCCCCCTTCAAGTCTCTTTTTCTTTCACCGGAAAGACGAACAGAACAGTGGCCACAGCCCCTGGTCGCAGACACACTCTTTTATGAGATGTATTAATACTCAGATATCGCATGTTTATAAAGCGCAGTCGCTGCTATAAACAGGAAAATGCCATTGTGCCTTCAAGAAAATGGAGCAGAAACACAGGTGGCCCTCAGACAATGACTGGGACTCATTTCTACACTGTGAGTCAGTGGGACAGGAGAAAGCACATGGCTGCAGAGTGAAAATTGGCGTGATTATCATCTGATTTACCCTGCCACCCTCTAGCTCAGTGCCCCGTTGTGGGACACACTAGCTGCGGCCAATATGGAGAGGAAAAGAGACTTGGATTCACCCAAATTTTCTCTCATTTGCTTTCAGAACAGCTTCATCCTCCCTCCCACTCTCTCCCTCCCCGCTCTCTCATATCTCACGCAATTGATTGAAACCCTAAACGGCAAGATCAGGCCGTGCGCAATCCGGCCTTTCTATGAATAGTTGATTGGATGTGATGGTGATGTGGTGTGTTGTTTCTTTAAGGCCATTTCAGGTCAGAGGGCGGTGGGGATGGAAGGGCGGAGGGGGGTGGGGGTGGGGGTGGGTCGGTGTGTAGGGGGGGGGGGGGGGGTTTCAGCGTGCACGGCAGATACTGCAATGTGGCGTGTTGTGCTGTCCCAGCCTGTCCTGAGCTGAGTGTTGTCGAGGCGCACAGAGAGTCCTGTCACTCCCTAATCAGGTCATCTGGCATTTTGAGAATGCGTGCACGTATTGCTTTGGTTCCTGCCTTGTGAGGGGACTTGAAAGGTGTTTTTCTTAGCCTTCTTTTTAAACACACATAATTTATTTTATTGTGTGCGTCTGAGCCACCTTGTCATGTTCTAATCTGCACAGATGGATGGTGCATTAACAGTAGGAGCAGTGGGCGTCTGTCACCGATTATTTAATTTTTTTCCCTTGTATTAATAATCTGGCAAGCCGCGAGCTGACAGTATAGTGTGTAGCTACAGTAGAGTGTATTTCCGAGCGTTTGTGCGCACACATGTTTGTTGCTCCCGCGTGCCTCCTCGCTGTCCCCACCAAACACTTCATGTTTTAAATCTCTGCGCATCTCAGTGCAGGGCATTTAAGTGCTTGACCTAATTTCTCTGGCACCGAAGAATACACTAGTGAAGGCCTTCCTCTGTGTGTATTTGTGTGTGTGCGTATGTGCGCACGCGCGTGTTGCTCTGGGTGTTTCCTCCTTGCCTTTCTAACAGGAAGCTGATGTGGAGTTCAACTGAGGACAAGGAAAAGGCCTTTTCTTTCCACTGTGAATCATTTGAGAGAGAGAGAAAAAAATGAAAAAAAGAGAGGGGAGAAAAAAAAAAAAGAGAGACCAGGCCGCTGCATTGATTCAACCCTCTGTAATCTGGCCTGCTTCTCTCTCTCTCTCTCTCTCTCTCTCTCTCTCGTATTCCCTCCCTCTCTCTCTCTCCCCCCTCTCTTCATTCTTTATACCTTATTGTCTATTTCAGCTATTCTTCCCCTCCTCACTCTTGTTTTATTTCGAGTTCGACTGATGTCGGATAGACAGCGGCGTTCTGGAGGGAATCTGCGGGTTTATGGAGAGTTCACGAGTCCTGTGAGAAGATGGGGAGGGAAGAAGAAGGGGAGAGGGGGGAGGGAGGGAAAGGAGAGACGAAAAGCAAATGAAGCAGGGCTCTGTGGGGAGCAGTGCAGGTTCTTCCGGTTCAGTTTTAACATACCCACAGCAGAAAGAAACTGCCCGTGTTATGTACTTAAGAGGCAAAGAAAACCATAAAACACCTACACAAACTGTACCACCGGCTTTATTAAGGCGCCGCGAAGGATTCTTAATCCCTTTTGTATTCCTTAAAACTGTGATTGTATGGAAAGAACGGCAGCTAAAAATAACTGATAAACCCTCTCTGGGTGAGAGATAAATGGCTAAAATATTTAAGCAGGTTTCCCGTTGCAGCCACAACACAAAAAAACACAGACGATTGAAAGCTGGTCGTATATATATCATCTTACTGACGTCTCAAACTGCAATCATTCTTTGGTCGCAGACGTTACATGGATTGATTTGGTTTGAAGGTCACCGAGTTTGAATTTTGTTCTCAGACACATTTCATGTTGGATGACACTTGTTCCAAGAATCAAACACAGGCCAAGGCAAATGTTAGAAATGTTGAAACAGCATGACCTAAACCCTAATTGTACATAATCTCATTTTCACGGACTCATGTACATATTGCAGTCAAAGGGGGGTTTTAGGAATTAAATGGGACCAGATATTCTAACTAAAACCACCTACTCAGCCTCTTTCATGTGTTTGCAAAAAGTCTTTTTAACTGTTTGATTTATGTGTCTGGAAGAACAAACTAAAAGGACACACTGCTGCTGCTGCTGCTGCTGCTGCAGCAGCACGACAGAAATATTCATGAACGCACGTTTGGCAAAGAACAATGGAGATGAACTGTACTGTTCATACCATAATGCAGTGGCCTCTAGCTTTCCTTTACTTGTTGTGTGAGTGTATATAGAAGTTTGTATTAATATAGCAGAAGGGCGGATTTGCTCAGAGAACATGTCCACTTAAGCCTCCGCCTTGTGCGCAGACCTCCAGCAGCGTCAGGGCGAGGCCGTAACTGACTTTGTGCTTTGACCTTCCTAAAGGGCAGTGTTTTATTATTGTACAGCCTGAATGGACAAATGTTTACTGTCGAATAGCTGCCGCTTTTACTACAATATGCATACCAGTGGTCTTATTTTAACATGAATCTCTATTGTGGTTGTTCTATTTAATAGAGGAAGGCATGCAGCAGTGCACTTCATGAAATCAGTAAGAAAAATGGGAACTTATTATGTAAATGTGATAGAAATAAGATTAAATACTTACGTAATTACTACCAAACTTATGGTCGGGAGGAAAAATAAATAAATTCCAGTTGGTGCTCGGCCCAACAACACTGACATTTAGCAGCAGAAATGTTCCAGTAAGAATGTCCTGTGCTCAGCTTGTACTGGCACACTGTTGGAGAACAACATGCAACAAAACCGCGCACCACACGTCCTAATCAATCACCGATCTCGATACATTTTCACAGGGCAGGTCGAACCGGCGGTGCAGCTACTCCCCACACTTTTTAATTTGAGATTTGAGTCCTTTTCTGCATCTTGTGTTTTTTGGTGCAGGGCAAGCGAGGACACAGGCAGACGTGGAACAACAAGGCCTCAGAGACTGCAGTGCAGGTGAGTGCATGGTCACGCTACCACCCAAACGTCCACACGGCATGCGTGCAAAGACGTACGAGCGATACGATCAAATCAACTTAAGTGGAATAACGTGAATATTAGGATTCATACCTGAAAGGCAAAAGGATCAAAGCTGTTGTGTTTTGCTTCCAAAAAATCTTGCAAAGTTGAACGTTTTTCTTTGTTTAACACAAATAATATGTCAGTTTAACCCATTTGGCTTCTCTCTCTCACCCAGATGTTTCTTCAAAAACACACTTAATATAAATGGGATTAATTTGGTTATATAAAGTTGGAAGAATAAAATGGAAATTGAAACTCGATCTAGAAAATCAGCATTTCTTAATAATATCTCTAGAGTTTTGAAGGAGAATGCGCTCAAAATCGAATGCACACTCCCAGCTCTTGTGAAACGCCGAACGAGAACAAGACAGAAAATAAGATGATTAATGTTCAAACTGACAGTCTCAGTCTAATGCTTCAGTACAGCCGAGTATATCTTTAATAGGCCATAATAACTAGAAGAAGATTTGAGTGATGAGCCGTAGTTTGTCCAGCAACATCGTCAGCAGTCTGAGGGAGAAAGATGCCTGCCTTTAGTTTTGGAGCACGGTAATTACGTAGGACAGTTAAGGGGATTTGATCATGGTGGATTTTATGCACAAAGAACTCTGGGAAGAAATAAAATTGTTGCGTGATAATTTATGATATTTTTTTCCTCCTGTGATGTTGAACATCATGACGTCTTTGACTCCTCGTAAATCAGAACATTATGTTGTAGTCATGGAATTGATGCTATTTGAAAATGTGGTTTTAAGTGAATTTTACAGTAAATGAGTAACTTTTTACTCAAACAGCTTTGGCTCTGGCTCGAAAGTGCTGGAATAAAAGTTAAAGGAAAGATTTACGACTTGTTTAGGAAGAATTTTGTGACAACAATGTCAAATTAATGTGCATGGACCGAACAAACAGCTTGACAGAAAGACTTGTAACTGGTATGCCTATCCCTGGCCAGAGGTGAAATCCTGCTTGTAAGTCGTTTATCATGTTTGTTTTAACTCGCATTGACAACTGAATGGGAGGAGTTTACCGGTGAAGTATAATTCCAGTAGTGTAAGATCAATATGAGGCTCAGAGTTCACTTTACAAGCTGCTCCAAACTTGATTTTCCTCTTAGTGTTAAGTGTTTTCTGCGTAAGGAAAAACCTCTCCTCCACACACGACAGCCTCGGATGCAGACTGCATGTAAGGCTTCACTGAATGCTCATTTTGAAAGAAATGATCAGTCTCACGATGCTGTCTTTTTACAGCCCCGGCATTACATAAAATGGAAAGATTTTGCATGTCTCTCACATCAATTTATACCACTTCCTCATAATTCAGCATGACATATTTAGTATATTTGGAAACATTAGGCACTTCAGTGGAATGTGAAATAAAGTTATGTGGGTTTGAACAATGCTTGGCAGCAGGATTTGCTTTTGACTGATGGAGTGGGATAGAAGAGTTTTTAAAGATTTTTTGTTTCTTGTGGGAACTCAGCCGGCTGAGACCTGTGTCATTTTCCTGCGATGTGTTCGGGGGTTGAGATTTGACCTGGGAACCTCAGTGCAACATAACCTTTGGTTGCTAAAACCACAATGTAAAACCTATCTGTTAAAATACTACATGCTATTTTTTCTGAATAATAGTCCTCTTAATGAATATGTAAATGATTGATTAAAGCAGAGTTTTAATGTTATAGCTGACCAGGTGAAAACTAGATCTAATGACTTGTAGTGTTGGGAAGATGAAAGTGTAAAAGTAACTCTTAATTTTAACACACAAATAGTTTTAGTACAGAACTAAATGTAGTTATATTTTTTCTCTACCACATAGTTACTGGTAAATAAAGTTATTTGAATATCCACGGTAAAAAAGAAATGAAGAGTTCATCTTGTGCTTGTCTAAACCTGCTGCACTGCTGTCTCGTTCTATGTGGCAAACTGCTCGGCTCGAGCTTTACCCCTCCATGAAAAAAACTTTTTATAAATTTCGTTTGACTACAGCCCGATCATCTCTCTGTCTCTCTCGGGTGTTTCTCTTCCCTCTCCACTTCCTCTGCCCTTCTCCCTGCAGAGTTTTAGCTCATGTGTGACCTCTGCAGGTGTCAATCCACATACAGCATGGCCAACAGACCCACTGCAGGATGTAGGAACTCATCCCACTTTTCTTGCACAGACACAAAGAAAATGTAAAAATTTAAAAAAGGAGTGCTCTCTAATTAATATTTACCGCTCAAAATAAGTTGCCGGAATTTAGATTATAAGTTTTTACACCAGAAAAAAAAAACACAGAATGTGGAAAAAAAATCAGTTTCAATGTGAAAGCAGCCCTTAATGTAATGTTATTACGTTCTGTAACATGATTTTTTTAATTAAAAACCAGGAAGTGAATTTTTCACCCTTTTCATTGATGCCAGATAACTTTGGTCTAAAGGCTTTTAAAATTTTACTTGAGGTTGAAAACAGGAAAAAGTCAGGTTGGCCGGGGAGAAGAGGAAAACTTATCGAACAGAGTTCACGAGTATATAGTCACAGAAGCACCTCTTGGGATGGCTTCTGATGTCCCTCCAGGCTGGTCCAGGTGACCATCAGTGAAATTCTTCACATCAGGGTCGGCTATAAAACGCCCTGGACCAGGACTGAGGAGCACCTCCTGGAGGAGGTTTAGGGGGGAGGGGCTGTAGTGTGGTAGCATGAACCAGGCTCTCATTCAGGTGCAGTGACCATGATGAACAAACTGGACTGAGGGGGTGCTGGTGTCCCTTTCTTGTTCAGGGAGGTTGGTTGTCAGTCGAAGGAGCATTGGAGGTAGGCCAGGTATTGTTTGTGCACTCTACCCACAGCAGTGGCCTGGACTGAGATCCAGGGTTGTAAGAACAGATGCACTGCAAAGCCCTCTCTGACTCCTGGTTTCGTCTGCCCATTGGCCCATGGGTAGGACCAAGAGGACAGGCTGATGGTGTCACCTATGAGACAACAAAACTCTGTCCAGAAACAAGAGGTGAATTGAGGTCACTGATCGGAGACGATGGCTTTGGGAGTATGATGGAAAAAATATAGCAACAGTTTGGCCGTCTGTTTATCTGTGGGTAACTTGGGCAGACAAATGAGCAGTTTGGGGAAAACCGATTCTTACTACCATAAGAATGACTGTGTGACCTTCAGAGGGAGGCAGGCCAGTGACAAAACCCAGGGAGATGTGGGACCAGGGTCAATGAGGAACAGACAGCAGTTGGAGGAGCCTGGCACAGGCCTGGCAGGGTTTCTTGTGCTTAGGGCAGGAGGCAAAAACTACGGGGTGCCCTGTTCTGTTGAGGATCACGGGCCTGGTGATAGGACCTGGGAGCCAAAATGAACTGGGCAAAAAGACATTTAACAGGACAAACACTGGGGGCTGTTCAGCGTGTGACTGCTTTACCTTATGTTTGATTCCTTATGACACTGCTCTGATGATGCAGGAGGTGGGGAGGGTCTGTGTCCTCTGACTGCATCAGAGGCATCAGCCTCGGCCCTAAACTTAAAAGAGGGATCAGGAGGGATGAGGACGGGAGCTTTAGTTCTGGATGAAGTGCCAGTATAAATTTGCAAAACTCAGGAAGCATGACAACTGCGTGCAAGGAATGGGTCCATGACTACCTTCTGCAGTGACAGTGAACCCCAGGAACAACACAGCTTCACTTGATGAAGAGCTGACCCTCTAGCAGTCTTTGAAGGACACATCACATGTTACACATGCTCCTGCTTGGTCTTGGAAAAGATCAGAGTATCATTCAAATATACAAAAACAAACTTGAGGATGTCCCATGTACGTCACTAACTAACATTTAGAAAACCGCTAGAGCATTGGTCAGACCAAACCAAAAAGCATCACCAGTTATTCATAGTGGATGCTCGGTTTGTTAAAGGCAGTCTTCCACTCATCCCACTTCCTAATGCTTACCAGGTGATAAGCATTCCTGAGGTCTATCTTACAAAAAACAGAAGCCCCCTGTAGCAGTTTGAAAGCTGAGTAAATGAGGGGGAGAGGGTACCTGTTTTTGACGGTGATGTTGTTGAGACCCGGGTAGTCAATGCAAGAATGGAGGAGACCAGGAGAGACAGACAAATGATACTTGCTGCCAGGGATTCACTGATGAACTTCTCCTTTGCTTGGAGGATCAGGGGTGAATAAAGCCAGCCCTCGGATAGAGATGCGCCCAGTAGGATATCGATGGCACTGTCATAGGAAAGATGGGAAAGCAGAGAGGTGGCTCACGGTTTTAATTATTATTTTTCCTCTTTCAAATCCAGATATTAGAAAGGAACTCCTGAAAGATCTGGAAACATACAGTAGGCGGAGGAAACGGTAGGAGTAGGAGACAGGGCAGATCCAAGATGGGAGGGATAGGATCTGAAATGACAGGAAAGTTAGTAGACAGGGAAAATGTGAGACTAGGACACGGAAGTTAGTGCTATTGGCAGTTTTATACTGTATCTGTAATAATAAATTAATTGTCCAAAATATAAAATATTTTTATTTTTAAATTCACTCATCAGGTGAATTTAAAAAAAGCCATGATGCATTACGCTGATTATAGTCAGAGAAATATTGATAACACTTCAAACAGTTGAGGTCTTAATCATGCAAGAGAGCTCCAACTCATTATCAGAAATTTTATATGTCGCACAACAAACGAGTACTATGAATTTACTTCCGGCAAATGTGCGGTGTATTGGGATGACATGCTGTATAAAGTGACTCGAGGTGGTTGGTTCTCCTCCCACTTCATCCCTGCTATTGAAATAAAACCCTTCATTTGATAGAAGTAGTTCAGTGGAGGTCCAGTAGGCAGCGTGCCTTAGATCAGGTGTTGTCCAGATGTGCTAGTGAGAGCCATTCTCAGGGTCCTACTAATCTCTTTTTTGGAGAGAAGAGATGGAACAAAAAAGCCCTCCATGACTACCAAGTGTATAATGTGATATATACTGTTAAAAAAAAAATCTATTCTTTTGGTATCAGGTGAAGGTGACGTCCTTGTATCAAGCGAGTCTCTGTCCTGCTCATTCAGTATCATAGTTCATGTAAAGGTGAATGTGTTTGGCATTTTGATAGATATTTTCATCCCTAAGCCTCCCGCGGTGCATCCATTTTCAGCGACTACGTTTACATGCAGAGGAATTTTGTTTTTGTAACACGGTTAACCCAGTTATAGCCTGACTCATACAAATCTCATATCTCAGTTTGAGTAGCTCATACTCTGATTATGGAAAACCTCGGTTGGGTTGTCTGGCTGTCTTCCATTTCCGTGGCATGTAAACAACTTACTTACTTACTTTGTTGGGATTATTTGTTTCCCCTGTATTAGACTTATTTTAATGATTAGTCCAAGAGGGAAGCTGCTGTTTCATATATATATTTTTTATTCTCTCTGTTTGCGATCGTGTATTTCTCTGCCACTTTCTCCCACTCTCATCTCATTTTCCCACATGGTGTCTTTCTTCATTTCCTTCTACCCCTGGACAGAATTAAGGAGTAGGATATGATATTAAGCACAGGGACATGGAGTATCTTTGCAAAAGCCAAAGTGGATTAAGCAGTGTCCGATTATCGAGCATGGCTAGTGTCATGCTTTGATAACAGTTCAGGTCCGCTGGCGTCCAGTTACATACAAGGTAATTAAGGGGTAAAGTTCACGGCAGTGTAAGAGTGTTTGTGATTTACTACAGAGGTGTAAGGTAACTTTATTTTGTGTGTGTGTGTGTGTTCATGGAGGAGAAGTAATGAGAGTGGATGGTTGCTCTCTACCAGACAACCAGAATGAACTGTGCAATGGCTAAAAGAATCTCTCTCTCCCTCTCTCTCTCTGTCTCTCTCTCTCTCAGACTGGAGGCTGCCCTGCCTCCACAGAGCGCTCGGCCACTGCTGCATTGTGGCCCGGGGCCTCATTTGAATGGGCCTTTAGTATTTTGTGTGAACAAGTCAGCGCCATTTGCATTTGTTCCAGTCACAAAGGTTTAACAGGTCAATAGGGACTCCCTGGCAGAAAACTAACACTCTAGGGTACCTTTTTTTTTTCTCCCTCCCTCACGTCTGCTCCGTCGCTGTGGTTGTCAGGCACCCGGCCGGCTTGTCCTGGTAGTATGTAACTCAAGCATGTGGTGTGTATACATGTATATTAGTGAGTGTGTATGTGTTTTAGGGCATGATGGGCGACAGCAGGGTGCAGGGTCAGAAAATTGGAGCTAATACTCTCCAGGCTATACTAACAATGGTTTAATTAACATACAACTTATAGCAGCAGCTTGTCTAAGTGACAGAGAGGGTTTGTTTTCTGTGTGTGTGCTCTTTTTTTACACACACACACACAGATCAGCACATTTGTGTCCACAGGCCTGCAGAGTTTCCTGATCTTGGAGTGTTTACACTGTTAATAAAACTCGTAACACGGTGTGGAACAATACGTGACGATATGTGGGAGCTAATTCCCCCTCAGCAGCTTCAAGTGTGATGGCAGGATAACTCACTATTGTGCCATTTATAAAGAGAGAAAGCAACACTTGTAGTCCTCTTCTCTGGAAACTTCACACGTTATATAAAAAAAAAAACAATCAAAATTTTTATTTAGAAGTAAATAAAAAACTGTTTGCATGGTAGGAATTCCTGTTAAAAAAGCTAGCTTAGGGCTAACAGTGCTCATCTCCTCTAAAATAAGTGCTTAGCTAACATGCCAACACAGATAAATCTTAAGATTCTGTTTCTAATACATGTTATTCGCATTATGAAAATTTCTAATTTTAAAATACTTTCGTTTGTTTAAGCAAAATACTAGCCTGCTGTGCGGGCGTAGTTTTAGCAAAACCAACACACCCTGTATTGTTCCCAATGTTGCAAAACTGTTGTTTTTGTGCCAGCTGGCCTATTTGAGGAGAATATCTAGAGAGTATCGTCTCATTAAAGATTTATTGTGATTTTTGGAAGTATGGCAGAATTCAGTTTTTATGGGAGTGTAGCCTCTGTTGCTCAAGTGGCTGGCTCGTGGCTTTCGCAGTCCAAAACCAACAGCACGGCGAACAAGTATTTTTGTATCGACGAAATGATTATATATGCAATTATTTAAAAAAGCAGTGGGCTTTGCACTTGAAATAATAGAATAATGCTGATCCACCACAGCATTTCAGTCCACTTTATGTGGGCTTTGAGTGCAGTCTTGGCAGCAGAGAGATTGTCCTGCATTTAAAATGTCAAAGGCTGCATCCTCCTGACAGTCAGGTGTACTGCTGAAGGGTCCTCAGGCAGGACAGCAAACCCCCCACCTGCTCACTCAATCTTGGTAAGAGCTTCCACCTCAGCACCTCATGAGAGAATATACTGTAAAACTGTAGTGAGTTTGGACGTGGTTGACGGCTGCCGGTTGTAATATGTAGAAAAATAAATAGGACAATATCACTCAATTCCCACAGCCTCTTTTATCACTTCCTTTCAACAGTGCGGTTTTATCAAAATGTAATAACCTTCAATACACGGTGTGACACACAATTGGCATTTAGCAGAGTGACATTAAGCTGAAGGAATTTTTTGTATATACTGTATACCGCAGAAAGAAACCTAATGCCCTCTTGAAAGTCAAGTCTTTGTGTTGTTTAAATACAGGCATAGAAGTGAGGATTTTCTTCTGCAACACATCATTTTTTTTTTTTGCGTCAGTAGCCGAATACCCATTCCTGTAATCCTCCTCTCGCATTGTATGCGACTGAAAACATCAAATCGACCACGTTAAGAAAAGTTGTCAGTGTGTACAAGAAGGTGTGGTTTATGTCTGAATGCAGGTAGGACGTGCACGCTCCGCGAATGCCCGCATACCAAACCGATGTATACAAAAAAGGAATTTCCAGCTTTGAGAGCAGACGAATCGTTTCTGTAGAGAAAAACACATTTTCAAAGCAGCGACTCTCTTGCTTGACAAGGTCTGTACTCCCTATATAAAAGGTTGTTCCAGACATTAGCTAGCTTAATCACTGTGTGTACACTAACATGCACACTATAAGGAACTTGCCTTGGAGACTTGGCGCACGTAGTATAAATATAGCAGAATATACAGACACGCACACAGACACAGTGTATATAGTAGGATACAAAACTATGTACACATCATGCACAACTGTACACATGATTAAAACATGCACCGGTTGTATTTATATCAGCACATTACAAGTAGTCCTGAAGAGTATTTTACAGGCGTATTTGACAGACAGCAGAGGAGGGAAAAATCAAATATTTTGTGGCAGACCTGAGTGGGAGGCATGCTTACAATTGCTCCTGTCATGCTGATCTGAGCCCGCCTGGCTACAGCGCCATGCTCTGCTGTGCTGTATTTTGTTGCGATTGTTTGTGTTGAGCTGTGTGACCCACTATTTGGACTTCTGTTCCATTATCTTTCAAAAAAAAAAAAAAAAGAAGAAAAGAAAAAAAAAAAAAAAAGAAAGAAAACTTGCTGCACTTGTGTCCCAAGCAAAGAAAAGCAAAGTGAGAGCCCAGCGTCAGGTGCTACAAGCTGCTAGCTAGGCCTGTAGCCAGGCCCAGAGAGCCAGACCTGGCAGCTCCGAGGCTGCGACGTGTGAAACACTGCACACAAAGGAGCTCGCTCCATCTGTATGCACCCTACATAGGCAGGCTTTTGTTGCAGCCGACAAGCACATGACTGCTAGCATCTTAACCCCTGAGAGCCAGCGTCTCTTTTCCCCTCTCACTGCACACTGCAGCAGAGACCACAGTGAGTTAATACTTTAAGGGGGGGGTGGACACTTGGAGCCAGTGGTTCATTTGTGATTTATACGTTTTGGTGTTTCTGTTGACATTTCACTCACAAAAAGTCCCAGAGAAAATATATCTAAATAGAAAAGCATAATATGAATATCAGGGTAGAGTTTCAGTATAATGTCCGTCGACTCGTTCGTTAAATTCTCTGACGTGTTTGTTAACGTTCAGGCAAAAGTTTAAAGCAAAATGAATGCTGTACATTGTTTGAAAAATTGGATCAGTGCTTGGTTTTTAACAATGATTTAGGGTTAATATCGAGGTCAGTTATGAATAGTGAAAGAGCAGAGGACAAAAACAAAAAAAAACACGTTTTCACGTGAAATATATGTAAAAATATGCAGATGAATATTTTCTGTGCTGCTGTGTAGATTCACAGAACAGTTACGCAGGTCAGGTGTAGGACGGCTTTCGGCTTTAACTGCCTCATCTCCTTACTGCCAGCCCAACTTTGCTTATTTGTCTGTACATTTTGCATAAAGTTTTTAGGGACAGTTCAGAAATGAGACCGCCGACTCCCGCTGGGAGACCCTTCTGTAAAATCCAATTAAAGATAAATCACTAGCATCAAGACTCGACGGCTGCTGCAGTTAGGAGATGCTCCGACCTATTAGCGCTCTTCGTTTTTCAATTTTTAGCGTGCTACGTGGATGTCCTTGAGTAGCTCATTAAGGCACGCACGCTCTTCCTCTGTCTGGGAATATTTTCCTTATTAATCAGTAAACCAGCAATGAAAAAAATTACCTTCTAATTTCAGAACCATTTTCATCTTATGAAATTCCTGCTCATATAAAAAGATAAAGCTGGTTTCATGTAGACATACCTGTGTGCCTCGTGTTACCCCATGTAAACCAGACAGCTCCAGACATGTGTGTGTGTGTGTGTGTGAAGCTGGGATATAATGTGTGTGCAGACTTGTGCTCAATATGAAATCAAACAAACACTCTCTTTGAAGCGTTCCTGAACCCTTAGTCAGCTGAATTGGATACAGGCGACTGAAATGAACATGCTGTCACTCAGTCAGATAAAAACCTGATTTTTGGAAACAAGAAGAAGTCGGTGGGGAAATCACAGGAAGGACAGAGATATTGCAGTTAAAATAAAAACATGTCTCTCTCTCTCTCACACACACACACACACGCACACACACCCTCCAACATCACTCTCCTTGTAGGAAATGTGGGTGTATGGTCCCGATGGGGGCTGGGGTGCGCAGGGCTCCTATCTGGGCCGAGCTAGGTCACGCAGGCCCATCCAAGCTCCAAGGGCATTGTGACGTGGCATTAAACTAGAACCAACAGCAGGTCGGAACCCTTTAAAAGGTGGTACCACTCCCTGAGAATGCTAGAGAAGTGCATGTAAGCTGATGTACGAAAGAGCTGCAAAAATAATCATTTATTAATGCGAGATGGACCCCGAAATGTGAGCAGCAAGTAGTGTAGCAGGGAATCAGGAGAGGTGTGTGTGTGTGTGTGTGTATGTGTGTGTTGGGAGGAGGGGAGAAGAGGGGTAAGTTATAAATATAAAGAAAATGCATCTGAAAATATATTTTTGATTTGTCTTTTTCGCCTGTGTACAGTTTGTAATTTGTCTTCGTTTTTGTTTTGTTGTTTTTTTTTTTTTTTTTTGCATTATTTAGAGCGAGTTATTCCAGGGTGACAGAAATGATACCCATGTTTGAGCTGAAATGTTGCAGCCTTGAGAGCACTTGACTTTGCATTCAGAGCATTTTTCCTGTGTCATCTAGCATAGCAGAATATTTTCGATGCCTCGCGATGAAACTCGCTTTAATGCAAGCTCGAATGAGACCAAGGTAACAACGCTCGCAGCGTCGGTTTTGTTGCAAATTCAATTTTTGCCATTATATTTGCTTGTTATTATAAATGACCAAGAAAAGCCCCTTTTGCCAAAGATCAGAGTGGCAATGCTTTGTTCCCTTGATAATAATTCCCTGTAATTACATTTTTTTAATGTCCTCGAGATGGACAGCGTATTCTGTTAGCTAAATTAGAAACCAAACTTTTCTAATAAACCTGGCAGTTGCAAAATGACCTAGAGATGGGAGTCTCATGGTTAACTGAAAGTAGGACGATGCCTCTCCCTGAGCACTACCCTTACTTTAATGAGAGAAGAGCTGCAGAAAAAAAAAGAAAAGAAAAAAGGATGAGCTGTGAAGCTGTCAAAGTGCTGCTTGTTTGGGATTTATTGTCTGTTTTGGCTGTTTTAAAAGCTGTTTAGGACACTAGCGAGCCCAAGTCCATTGCGCCTCTCTTCTTTTCCAACCTTTGCTCTGCTCTGCTCTGCCCTGCTGCCGAATAGGCTCCCTGCACACAGGCAAGCCTGGTTTTCAGAGGTGAGTGGCTTAATGATTATCAAAGAAATACATTTGAATCAAAGTGTTCAGTTAGTGCCCTTGATAAGTGTGAACTGTGTTCGGAAAACACTCCAGGTTATTTTGACCTTGCAGGCTCATACCAGTTTGTTTATTTAGAGTTTCAGGCAGCTGCTTTACCTCCTTGTACATGTGTAATATAAGAGTTTTTAAAAAAAAAAAGTCATATCTATAGATTAAATAAAATTAATAGAAGAATTTAATTTGCCGAGTTCAAATGTGGAATGACAAAAAAGAGAAGATCAAAGCATTTTGCATTTATGTTGGCTGCATTTGAAAAGGATGATTTTTTTTTTTTTAAATTACACTTTCAAAGTGTCCGAAAGATCTGAATGAAATGATTTTGTACACGCGCATGGCCGCTTATTTTCTTACCAATTACAATATATTTTTAGTATCCAACCTTTCTAGAGAGATTTATAGTTTCGTGTCCTCTCATTCTCAGAACAGCTTTTTACACTTAACTGCAAAGTCAAGAGAGAAAATTCTCTTTTGTGTATAATTGTTTCCAACTCAAGGTGACGCTTTAGTACTTCATAAAATTGTCCCATCCTTATTTTTAAACATTAATTATTTATTTTTTAAAAATATATCATTTAGTGGTGATAAAGCTTTGATTGAAAAGAGGCACACTACCTTTTCAACTTGGCCACATTGCTCTCCAGAGGTGGGTTTATGAAAAGAGGTCAGAGTTAAATTTGTTGTGAAATTCTGCCCAGCAGAACGCAGAAAGAACTAAACGATCGTGGTGAAGTTGTTGAAATATATGCAATCATTCTGAATGAAAGTTTGTCCTTTTGCAAGGGTCCCCTGTAAAAAGAAAAAATCTAATTTACTATTTTCTTTTACCTTATTGCATTACATCAAAATTTAGAATTGAATTTTCCAACTTTTCCTTCTAAATTAAGTCCTTTATTCTGTCAGTGAATTCATGTATTCATAAATTCATTCAGGGTTTTTAAAAATTTATCCCGAGCAGAAAAAAATCTTTTTGATCCCTCACTCAATTTCTCTCTCTCTCTTTTTTTACTGCACTGGATATACTGTCTCACATTACATTACCAATTACTCACACTGTGCCTTTTATTTTTACTCTTTGTTAATTACACTGTTATATGCACATCCAGATTAATATTTCTTTATATATGTGATGTGTATATTTGATGCTGCTCTCCCTACTTTTTTAAATAAATGTATGAGCTCGTATTGAGCGCATGTCAATTATATTAAGAGAGAAAGAAATGCTGTAATAGTTCAGACTCTTTCTTTTCTCAGTCTGGCATGAAATAATTATATTTCACACTTGTTCTGAACTTTGAGAGAGTTGAAATAGTTTATTTGCCTCCGACATCTTTTGAGCAAAAAGAACAAATCATTAAATATGATACGAACAAATCAAAGTGAATGAAAAGCGTGCAGTGTATCTGTGCACTTCATTCCCTCGTCCCTGATAGCGTGCAGAGGGTTAACCTCTGTATCTGTTTGGTCCCAAAGTTACCAAAGGAATTCATATCTTTGTCTCCTGCAGTGGAGTTATTGTAGTTTTTTGTTTTGGCATTTCTTAAAAAATTACTTTGTTTTACATGTGACGACATATTGTACCTGCGTGCAACGTTTTTGTAGTGATGTGGCAACTTATAAGGAGTGAGTGAGTGGCTGCATCACTCGGGCCGCCATGTTGTCTCTTCCTATCCTCCATTTTGTGATTCTGTGTCTCGGTTCTTGCTCACCTGCTTTTATTGAGTTTTACCAAACTCTGTCTGGCTTTTTATCAAAGTGTGAAAAAAAAGAAAAGAAAGTTCTGCTGCTTTTACGTGATTTTCATATGTACATTTAATTTTTTTTCTATAGGATCTGTCAGTTTTTTTTTTTTGTTTTATTAATGAGACAGCTGACCTGATCTGATAACTCTGCTTTTTCACTTAAAGTTCCTCCCTAAAAATACTGAAATCTGCCAACCGCTGTAACCAGATGAAAGCTGCCCTGACAGGCAGATCTCCTCTATAGGAGGACTGCGTCCTATCTGACAACGCATTTACCTCTTAGAACAATTTGTCCACATAATCAGCACCCGTGTTAGAGGTTGCATGCGACGTTAGGTTTTATAGCTCTGCAGCGTGAGCGACTGTGACCCGTAGCCCCATAATGACCGCCGGGGGTCATGGAGGTTAATAGAGACTGATGTATGAGGCCCCAGAGTGACATCCCAAAGGGGATGGCCCCTTAATCCTTATTAGGCCTCTGTGTTAGTGATCCTTACCTTTCAAAGCAAACAGCACGCTTCCTTTGCCGTGGGGCCCCGGCCTGCCCCCGGCGTTACACTTCTGACCCCAGGGTCGTGGCCTTTGTTCAGAACCCTTCAGAGACTGACCTCAGGGGTCACGGGTGTAATAGAGAAGTTGTCGCGGCGCGTGCTGCCGAGGGGCCCCTCAGCAGACCACCTTGTAGAGGGAGCCGGCGCTCGGCGCTGGTCACCAGAGAGAAGAGGAAGCGTGTGTGTGTGTGTGTTCGCCGAAGTGTGAACATATAGATGGCTGTAACTTACAGGGTGAAAATACAACAGGGTTTATATGTGTGAGTTATTACCATTCAGAACAAGGTCTTAACCTTGTAAATAAACCAAACTTTGGCATTTAAATGCAATAAGTCACGTATTCACTGAAGTAGCTACTTCAGAGAGGGTCACATCTCCCTTTACTGGCATTCCCACATGGTTCTACTTATTTAACTGCAGTTTATTCACTGCTGACGAAAAGCTACAAGTAAGTCATTGAACAAGTGGCAGCTTTGATGCAGAGATATTATAAATGTTACGTTTTTATGTAATTTTTTTGCTGTGTTTAATGAAGAATTTACTCTAAAAGAAAGCTGTTCCGTTCTTCCTATAGAAAATGTGTTCTTCTACATTTCATGCTGTGATTTGAACTATATTTACTCTCTTTATTTTTTGCTACCGAGTATTAAAAATATTGCAGCTCATATTATTCTCAAGTACTGCGTGTGCTGCTTGTCCCAGGGCAGGACAACACCGAGCAGCGCGCGTGCAAGTGTGTGTGTGTGCTATAAATTGATAGCGTGTACGTTGATTGGTTGTCTGAGCGGATTCGTGGGATGATTCATAAGGATGTAAAGGTGCCGGGTGTCTGATAAGACCACTGAATCAACAACTCTGTTGTTTCAGCTCATGAGTGAACTATAACTCACTTTCACTCTGCAGACGTTCACTGCCATGTTGCCACTGTGCAACACGAGTTGTGCATCGCTGACACATTTACCGCAGTGGCTTTATTCGATAGTGTTTTGTGTTGAATTCTCCCGTTTTCACCTTTTTGATTTTTGCAGATTAGGTGCAACCTAATCACTTTACTCTTCACCGACTGTGCTTCAGGTGAAATATGCTTTAAAACATGACTCGGGTGCTTATCAGATATCAACACTGCAGTATGCTTTTTTACACACTGACAATAAACGTGCGGTAAGGCACAGGACCGCCTGAATTTAACCTGAGGGAGGTGAAGGGGCTCGATGAAAAAAGGAGAGAGAAAAAAAAAAGAAATTGCGGTTGTGGACTCTTGGAGGTGTCATAAATGAGGTTGTTAATATTGGAGTTTCATCAATGGCAGCATTACGCAGGCCGCTCCTGCAGGGGCGAGGCCGCGCAGAGGGCTACAGTGTCAGAAGTTGGCAGCTGAGCCAAAACCAGAGTCGTATCCTCAAGTGAACTCTCCACGACGTACGGTGCAACAGGCTCTGCCAAGTTTTTTGAATTCCTGCCACATGTTAGATGGTAAACAACTGACTAGCAGAAACAGTGTCTTAGATAGATAAGGAGGGCTAAAGGACTCTTCAAAATGCTGAAGAAACATACATTTGTTTACACCATTGTTTGATTTATATTCATCATGCAGTCATAGTGGCGTTTTATAGCTGGAGCGATTGCAATTGGTTCAAAGACGTGGCGAGATGTGACGTCACAGGGTTCAATCTGATGACTGTTTGGTGCTCGATCCGTTTTTCTCATCAAGGGACACGAGTGGATTTATATCTTGATAAAAAGTGCCCTGAAACCACTCGCGTCGATCCCCCCCGTAGTAACCCGTTTTCCGTCTCGCCCCGTGCTCGTTTTTCACGATTGCAAGATTTTCGTGTTTGTGCATTGTGTGTTTTTGATATGCGGATGTTGCAGCAGGACACAGAACACAGGGAATCTGAGTTTCATTTGAGACTGTGGAAAGCTGAGGAGAGTTAGGCAAGACAAGTGCACTCACTCTGTGTCTCTCCCTCTCTCTCTCTCTCTCTCTTTGGGTCCGTCCTCTGAGGTAGACACACACACACTCACACACACAGAGCAGCGTAACGCCTTTTCTTTCAGCCTCCAGGACTGAGAGTGAGGAGGTAGGAGAGGCTGCAACTAACCAAGCGGCCATATTAGTTTGCTGTTCAATCGCTCCATGCTCTCTCTGGTCTTCGTCTTCTTCTTCTGCGCAGTAAAAATCGCACATAGAGAGAAAACGCTCAAGTGTGTACAAGGAAGGTTTCCCCACCTTTATTTGTGTCAATTCCCCCTTTAGACTCCGCGGAAGCAATAAAGACAGATTGAAATCAAGACCAAGCTAGCTGTGCTCCATGATGTGAGATCTGTCGTTTCTTTGGACAGTTTTCCCTTTTTCCCCTCTCTTTTGTGCGGCTGCTACTTTGGGGAGAGGAGGGGAAAAAATTTGCCTGTGTTGAGTTCTGGGTTTCTTTTGGGAAAGAGAAGACTGGAGGGGAGGGGAATGGCGTCCAAAAGAGAGGAAGTTGTTTTTTTGTTTTTTTGTTTTTTTTTGCCATGGGGGAATCTGTTGCAAACAGCTAAGGGGCATTACAGCACTTTGGCCACAGAGAGAAGGGAGGGAAGTCGGGTAGAAACCAGACGGGTGTGAATAACCTTCAGCAGGCTGATGCAGAGGTTGGTAGGTGTGCATGAGACAAGGGGTGGGGGGCTGGAGGGGGGGAGTAAGACAGCAGGGGTGGTATCTGGCACAAAAAAACATAAAAAAGATCCTCCTCATGCAGCTTAAATTAACACTAGCTGTTCAGAGCAGGGCTGTTTATTACTGTAGGCTATAACAGTGCTACTGAAAGGACAAGAAAGGGTGGGAGACAGAATAGGCTGGACACCGAAGGGGGAGGCGGAGGGGGAAGGAGGGCGCAGGACACGAGCAGAGTCATCAGCAGAGTCCATTTTATCGTTCGGTTACCGTCCGACATTTCTCCTCTCTTTATCCGCACGCACGGCCGCCAAAGCTGCCGCAGATCGCAAATGCGAGGCGAGGACATGGCCTAGTAATGGCACATGGCGGGCGCACTGCGGTAAATATTACGGGGATTTTACAACACGGCTCACTGTTGCAATCAAGGCAGGACAGTCACACCCAGGTGTTCATCTGGCTTTGATTGCGTGCCAAAACAGTCCGCGTAGCTTTTTCGACTCATTAACGCGTCGAGTTTAAGAGGCGGCGATCAAATTCATCAGCGATCACGCCAGAGTTTCTTTTTCGGTTTTTATAAGGGGGATCGATTAGGAAGTTGGAAGTTTTGCGATAAAGGACATGTAGGTCAAACACAAACTGACACCAAACTTGAAGCAGCGACATCTCTGAAATCTTTTCCATGAATCTCAAACTTGCCAGTTGTCCCAGAATCCTTTAATCATTTGTGAGTGTTTGCTGTGACTCTCCTCCTCAGGAGAAGTGCACCGTACCCCCCCGCCCCCTCCTCAACTACCCTCCGACGCCCCGCACCCTCGCTCCCCTCCCTTTGCCCGCCTTGTGCACGCGCACGTCGCACCGGTGATGAAAACGCGCAGTGCGCACGCACTGCCCACACGTCCGTGTTTCATCATCAGCTGAGCCCTTTCTCCTCCACTCACAGCTCTTCTCCCCTCCCTCTCTCGCCCCCTCCCCTCCCGGCTCTTGCTTCTTTTTCTATCCATCGCTCTCCTCCTCCTCCTCTCTCCCTGGGTCCCGGCCACATGCGAGAGGGTAGACTAGGACGCTGCAGCTCTGAAAAAAAGAGAGAGAGAGAGAGAGAGAGAGAGAGAGGGGAAAAACGCTCTGCTGCTATTTCTACAGGCGGGTCCTCCCCTTTAGCTAGTCTGTGCCAAAAGAGGGAGGGATTTTTTACTACTCCCAGTCCCAGGATTTTAACCCTCTGCCTGCTCTCGCTTCTCTCTGCAAGATCTGCTCCTCAATATCATGCAACAAGTGGCTTTGCTTTACTCCTGCCTCGACATCGCTGCGCCATTCGCGAAGACGTTTTTCGGGGACCCCCGTTTTCTTCAGTCGGCGACCACTGATCACGCGCATTTGGTCAGTTTTCGCCGCTTTCGGGCTGTTGTCGATAGAGTTAAACCGGACTGGGTAGAATCAGTGGGTTTTTTTTTTCTTTTCTTTTCTTTTTTTTTTTTGGTTTGCGCCCTACCATGATGCGAAGGCTTTTCAAGCACGTGCTTCTAGATTGCTCGCCATGCTTCCTTTTCTCGCGAAGGACGAAGACATCAGGTTTTTTTTTTTTTTTTTTTTTTTTTTTTTTTAAAAAGCATGTTTGAGCAACTGCTTGATTTCATGTTACCTGTGCATGTATCTTGATTTCAACAGATGATTTCTCATGTATTTTCCTGTGCTCTTATCTCCTTCGCCCTCCTCCTTCCTCACCCTTTCTATCTCTAAACCTCTCCCTCTTTTGGGTTTTCTGCCCCACCCTCTCTTCCTCATGCTCTCTCTCCCCCACTCTCTCTCCCTCTCTCTGGCTCTCCTTCTCTCTCTCTCTCTCTCTCTCTC
The DNA here is from genome assembly GCA_023373845.1 of Nibea coibor. NCBI lineage: Eukaryota > Metazoa > Chordata > Actinopteri > Sciaenidae > Nibea > Nibea coibor. The sequence goes on from CM041731.1 coordinate 8,053,666, forward strand.
TCTCTCGTGGGCAGTCTCCACTGAAAGGGGAGCAGGAGGGCGGAGCAGCGACGGGGCTTTTTCTGGGACAGGTGCCAATTCCAAACAAAAGACACAAAAAGCCAAAAAAGAGTGAGATAGTTCCCAACGACAGGCAGAAAAAGTGGCATGTTTCAAGAACTGATTTGTAGTAATAACATGTGTGTGCATGTGTAACTATTCTCCTCTTGCAGGACTTTTTCTTTTTTTATTGCATGAGTGAGTAGCAGCACAGATCTTGAATCCTCGTCCCCCCCCCCCCTCCTCCTCCTCCTCCTCCTCCTCCTCCTCCTCCTCCTCCTCCTCTTCTCTGCTCTCTTGCTCCCGTGAAGGCATTTGAGTTTCGAGCGGGGAAAAGAAGGAGGGGCGGGGTGGAGTTGGGAAGGGGCAGTGGGAGGCGGAGCCTTTCCTCCTCTCCTCCCTGTGAGCCTTCTGCATTATTCATATGCCCGGGCCAGTGCTGCATTCTGACTGGCTGCCTGGCTTAGCATTCACCCGACATTCAGCGGCTCTGTTTGCTAACATTCCTCATTCAAAGCCTTGTTAACTGCCAGACGGGAGGAACACGCGACTCCATGGGAAACCCACATGGCCTCCTTATTGTGGCGGGCCCTGACAGTCTCAGACTAGGAGGTGGCAGACAGGGGAGAGCGAAAGGGGAGCCGGTTTGTAAATATTAGAAAGCAGTTAGCTGAGGTGAGGCAGGTTACCCGAGGCTTCGAGACAGGGTTTCGGGGTAAGGTGGCCAGATTGACAGGGTAAAGCCCAGACAGAGGGGCAGACAGATGGGCAGACAGACATATAGACAAGGCGGTGAGGCAGACAGGGAGGCTGGCACTTTGTGGGACTCTGAATGGGTCTCTCGTTGGCGTGCCCGCCTACTCCTTGCAGGGAGTGCAGAGCTGTGTGACTGAATCCGAGCTCCTTCTCTGCCCTTCTCTACAGAGAGGATATGTGGACATACTGGGAACAGCTACGGAGAGAATCCAGCACAATGAACGGCGGAGATTTCGGGCGCTTTACCCCGGATAGCTGACTGAGTGTGGTGCGTGTGCCAATGGCCTCAAAGTCTCAGTGGGTAAGTCAGGGAGTGTGTGTGTGTGTGTGGGTGTGGAGGTACGTGAGTGTGTGTGTGCATGTATGCCTGTGTTTGTGTGTGAAGCATGCACACATGCAGAGGTTTTCTTTTGACAAAAACGATGAAACACCGAGATGAAACGAGCGCCACAGCGTGGCTTCATTTGACCCGATCTCCATGTTGGTGTGTTTAAGTCTGGGTGTTGTTTCCTTCGGGGCGACACGGCTATCCAGAGAGAAGAGGAGGCTTAACTGAATATAGGCAAACCAGGGGGGAAACGTGGCACGGGCTTTGAATTTCAGGCGAAATCGAGCTAATCTCCCCTCCAGTGCGTTCCTACCTGCAGTTTTGCACTCCAGGTCGGCCTTTTGTGTGTGTGAAAGAGAGACGGTTTTGGAGGGAGCAGAGAGGGACTAGTGCTGTAATGTTGGGCCGAGGGCCAGACAAGGCCTGCTACACAAGGCCGAGCCCCACCACAACGCTCCCTCTCTCTCTCTCTCTCTCTCTCTCCCTCTCTCTCTCTCTCAGTCTGCCTCTGTGTCTCTCTCCCCCTTTCTGCCCTGGTCAGCTATCAGAAAACTGTTAACCACGATTTCTCGTAATGAGTTTTCTCAATAAAACCGTCTTAACGACTACGTGCGAGGTTTTTGGTTCGTAATAGAAGGTTAAACATTTGAAAATGGGTCATTGCTGACACGTGGCCACATGTAGCGTTGATATAGCTCGACCAGGCCTTTTGGACATAGTATTTATTATGCATTATGAGTAACGTAATGCCAATCTAAGCATTCGTTTTCACTTTTGATATTTTCCTTTACCTGCGGAAACAAGAAAAGTGCTTCAAGGCATTGAGCTGCAGACATTTCTCTCTTGAGTTTGATTATACGGTTCGAAGACTCAGTTAAATTCAAAGCAATGTAACCTAAACACACTGTGTGTTTGAACCGGTACAGAACGGGGTCCTTTACAGAGAATTATAAAGAGTTATATAGTCATTAACATTAATATCACACCTGCCTCATCCCTCAGGAAGACTACCATCTCTAATTTTGTCTGTATAATATTGTATTTTCCACGTAATTTAAAAAACTCGACCCGCCACACCCCCCATCGTTGCCTTCTAGTATGGCATCTTTTAATTATCACCCATAAGTCCGATTTTTGAGCAAGCGCTAATTGAAAAAATCGTACATTTTTTCCACACTGCCTGTCGAGAATGGCTTCATGTGGAACACCTCAGCACATCAGAGTCCACCATGACCATTAGGTAGGAGTGGAGGCAGCGTGAGTCAGCACAGATAGATCTAGTCATCCCACCTACATCCCACGTTACACACTACAGGGCCTGCCGTGAGCTCCACCACCACTGTCACCTCCCGACAAGGAAAACCCTAACTTCACTCCCCGCATTAGGTGTGTCTGAACCTCTTCGCCCGAGACCCTCAGCCCCGGTGATATGAGGAGTTCATACGTCAGCGTTTGGAGAAGGTACACGTCACTGCTGTGACACCAATCGGCTCACAAGGTGCTGCAGTAAAAAACTGCAGCAGAGTCAAATGAAGGATGTGGTTGTTTTTTTGTTTTTTTTTTGATTATTTCTTTGCTCTTCTTTTCTGTTCCCTCCCCCTTTTCCAGATTATTCGACCTGCGAAATTAAAGGCAACATTCACGCAGAGCCGTGCTACTCTTCGCGATCAAACGGGAGAAACACGCTTTAATACACGTTTTATAACTCGGAACCTGCCGATCGTTTGATGAACTTTTGAAAGACATCGAAAATGTTTTATAGCGTTTCCTCTGCCTGCTTCTCTCATCTGTTGCATCTATTTATGTTCGAAAGTCGCATATTTCCTTAAAATATCGGCAATCAGGGAGAAAATATTTCGTCCCGAAATTACAAAAAACGCAAGCCTCGTTCAGTCTTGCAATTCATAAAAATTATAAATTTTCAACACAAAACTGGCAGTCAAGTGCTTTGTGATTTTTTTTTTTTTTTTTTTTTTTTTACAGTACACACTGTTCCTGTGCTTAAAAAAATCACCCACCTTTACAGTGTAAATGACAGACCACCTGCGTTTGTTTTTTAAAGCAGAAAAAGTGACGTAGAAATTGCGGATGTTGCGCCCGCGTTGAATCTAACTGCCCGGTTTATTAAAATAATATCATACGACGTGTTAGAGAATGTTAGAAAACAGCAAGACTGAAGGAAATGTGAACACAAAGACCATCACACCACATCTTGAATCAGACACCCAGGACACATGCGCACACACACACACACACACACACACACACACACACACACACACACACACACACAGGCAAACACCCAGACACATTTGATGCTATGTACCCCACAATGAACCCTGGCTCCTAAGATGAATGGGGTTCCCACGCCTCTCCCAAGGAGTGCAGGGCACAGCCTCCTCCTCTGAGCATTCACACACACACACACACACACACACATAGACAATGCACACACTACAGATGGCCACACAGTGTTACTCAAACACATACAGGTGCATTTGTGTATAATAACACACAAGGACGCATTTTAAAAGGCACCATTGATTATTATTCAGAGCACCTGACGAGCACGTCGGTCTCAGAGAGACTCGCGCTCCGTTTATTGTCAGAGCTTTTGGCATAAAAAGCGACTTTTAATTTGTTAAGCAGCAAACAGGAAGGTAAATAAGGTATGAGACGTGTGTTTCACTTTCAGTTACATTTCAGTAACACCTCCTCTTGTTTCAGTGTGTGTGTGTGAGTGAGAGAGAGGGAGTGTGTGTGTGTTTGTGAGATAGATAGATAGAGAGAGAGAGAGAGAGAGAGACAGAGAGAGTCAGTCATAAGGTTTGGTTTTGCAGGGAGAATTTAAATGAAGCAGAAACAAAAGTTCGTGGGAAAATCTAACATTTCATTTTGTAAGGGTTCAGCAGCACAGAGTCCTCGAGTGTGTGTGTGTGTGTGTGTGTTTGAGTGTGTGTGTGGTTTTCACATGAATATACATGCATGGCTTGATTTCAAACTCTAAAATCGTATTGTTAAATTAAAAAGCGTTCTACATTTGTATTTATATTTGTATCATATTTTCACAGACACACTTTACACACACACTTTTAAAAAATCGTATCCGAGTTTTGGAAAAACTCGTGGAAAAATCAGTGTGTAAACCAGCGCTGCAGCATATATAATATATATATATATTTATATATGTAGAAATATATTTTTGTATTTATACTTTATAATTAAAGACAGTACTTTTTTCCAAAATAACTTTGACACTGCAAAGTGTGTGTGTGTGTGTGTGTGTGTGTGTGTGTGTGTGTGTGTGTGTATGTGTGTGTATGTGATAGGGTGTGTAGATTTGTAATATTTATTTATAGAATGTGTAACCCTGGATAGTATATTTATGATTAAGTATAATAAAGTATAAAAAGTATATTAGTAAAAAAATATTTGACACTTGTTTGTTTCTTAATATTCCACCTTTTATGTTTTTTAATATACAAAGCACTTTTGAAATTTCAGCATTTTATTTTAATGAACTAAAATTAGACGACAATAAAAGAAAACTACAGAAAATCTGAATAAACGTTGGTAAAAAAGCCACAGCTTTATTTGTAATTTTAATAGTACACCGTAATATAAATCCCACTAAGTTTGTGAAGTTTTTTTTTGTTTTTTTTTTCTGAGAGATGAATCTTCAGCTTCAACTCCGGCCAGTAAATGGTAATATAGTTATCCAGTCTAAATTCAGCTGCAGTATTCTGAGCCATGATCACTCTAACATATGTTACATCAGCCTTAATGATACACTCAAGTAGCTGCCTGGCAGGTTTATGACTTGAGGGCTACATGGACACCTTGGTGTGTGTTTTGAATATATCGGTGCAGTATTTTTTGTGTGTATATTCAGCTATATTCACGTCTCTGTTTTTCTCTTTCATTTGCAGGCTCGTCGTTTGGGGATGACTTAATTTTCCTGCACAGACCTCAATTACAAGGTCAGTCTCGAGAGTTGATTAATTTTCTATATTTTTAAATTAAAATCTCTTTGATCTAAGTATACATTTACCTCACACTCAATAATGCCCTCAGCTGCGTGTGTGCGCATGCCACCACATTGCTGAATTGTCAAAGTCAAAATCATTTCGGTCCAGTCTGGAGCTGGAAATATGCATCCTGTGGCTTCCCCTCCCATGCGGCCTGCAGGCACACAACACAATTAACACAGTTTGTTGTTAGTTTATCGAACACAATCCGGCACACATTGTTCCCGGGCGCACAACAGCGACTGTGGCAGTGAGTGACGCGTCCCCGTCAAAACCGGGCTCCGGCGCGTTGTGTGTGTCATGTCATCTGAATCAGTAAGTCTCTAGTGCGGCTCAAAGATAATCTCCTCAAAGGAAATTAGTCGGGAAAAAAGGGAAAGAAAAGCCGTCAGCCTAAAGGTCAAATGAAGATTAGAGGGAAACAGTACACGAGGGCACACCGGCTGGCACCCGGAACTGCACAAAGGCCTCATTGTCACGGGAGCCCTCGGCTCTGCACACACTCTCCCTGCGTACTTGGGGAGACATGACACCTGTTGGTGGCTTTGGTCAACTGCAGGCAGAGGGACAGGACACCTTCACAAGGCAAGAGTGGTGCTCAAAATTTGGGGCTTTTTTCCTTTGGAACGCGCTAAAATAAGACGTGATCCAAAGGTGCACGAATGTCATGAATAATTTTGGACACAGCATGACTCAGCAGGCATAAATACAGTCACAGGTTTTTGTCCCGTGTCATGTGTGAGCGTGCCATGACATAAAAGTAAATATGTAAAAACAACCAAACAGCAGCAGAAAAAAAAATCATTTGGTTTATTTTATGTTTGCTGATTTTAGCGTTTTATTCCAGTCCAGTGGAGTCCGCTGCTTTCAGAGAGTCAAGTGGTTAATCTCAAAGAAGTTTAAGTATCCTTCTCGACAGTTTAACACAGTTTTATAGTTTATGGCGCAATGCGTCTGAAACGCTCTTTTGGAAAGTTGCACGAGAGTTCATGGCTGCAGGGCGTTGCTCTGTCACACCTCTCATTAGTCATGACACCATTATGCATTTTACAGACATCATGCGTGCGTTTAATATAATAATACACGATGAGATTTTATTTTAAATACAGTTTATAAAATAAGTGCTGCAGTAATGAAGATGTTAGAAATTTAACACACTGTTAGCAATTCATTCATTTTTTAACAATTTTAGAAGTGTTAAACAGTCAGTTTGCACAAATGACAAAAAAATAATAATTTCAGGTTTACCTGCAGCAGTTTCTACAAATACGGTTAGCTTTGCTACATGCCATGGTCATGAGATACCTTCCTCCACCCGAATACAATGTAGGAGTGTAGAATTTAGTTTCTAGTGCTCACAGCAGTGAAATACTTACTCAGATTTTAACAATGAAGTCTCTTTCCAGAAATGTTGCCCTCGTTATTCAAGCTTTTGTGTTGGGACTATTTCTGGGAGAAAAAAAGCTCCAATTAAAAGTGATTCAAAATTTATATTGAAATCACAGACGGCTAACTATCTATACGACAAGATAGCACCGGAGGTAAGCGAGAAACCGTGTTTTCTGTCATTTGCGTAAATCCACGTTTTAAGTAAAAGGTCCTGTGTAAACCTGACACCTCGCCGTACACACACATTAGCGGTGTAAGTGAGGAGCGGTCTGTTATATACCTCAGGCTTGGACATTAAGTAGCTCGTGTAGAGATTTGTGTGGCATTTATGGGATAACCGACCTGCAATAAAACAGCCGCAAACCGGTGCGTGCGTGTGAGGAGTTAAGGCAGTGACTCACTTTTATAAGTTGGACCCCACCTCGCTTCCTCGCGCCCCCACCCCCCCCCCCACTCCCCACCTCCCTAACCCCAGCTACAGAGAGGGTGGGGTGGGGGGGGACCGCAGCAGAGCCGCAGCCTCTCCTTTCTCACTCAGGAAACTCCCTGAAACAACCACAACCTGTCTGCTTGACCTTCCATCCAAACACACACAGACATACAAATTTATGCTCATTTGCATCAATATTTCCTGCGACGTACAAAAAGGCTACACATGAAGCACGGGAGGTTATCTTCCGAGGATTTAACTGGCTGGTTTTAAGTTAATGGTGTAATTTATTTATTAACTGCATGCGAGCGTTTGTTCACTTCAGAGGTGCTACCAAAGCCACCAGCTAACAGCATGCAGGTTGCCAAACAAGATGCTCATAAATAATACAGACAGAAGACACTGTCTCTCTCTTTCTGTGTTCATGTGCATGTGTCTGTGCACAGGCGTTCCCACGCAAACAAATCCAGATACTCGCTTTTCCGCGTTCGCTGTAGACGCGCAGCAGAGCGCCGTCGTCACGTGGCGCCCATGTGTAAGACAAGAGGTGAAAGTCTGACCTTTCGACACCCGGCAGCAGCTCACTCTCTCCTCTCATTTGTCTCCATCAGGCTGAGGAAACCTGAGAGGAAGACGAGCTGACAGACGGCGCAGACCTGAGACCGACGCTGCAGAGGAGAGGTGATCCGACGAGCATAAGTGACGTCCAGGAAGTATTTTTTGACAGCAGTCTTTCATTTTTCTTTTGTAACCATTTAGGCACAAAGAAATGATTTCAGTTCACGACACAGGTTTTACTCTGCTCTCCTCCAACATCAGATTGGATTTCCTGTGAATATAGATAAAAATAACCACAAATTGAAAATCGTAAAGCAATTTTAAAAAAAAAAGAACATTTCATAAATACAGCAACACCTCCGTAGAAAATCAAGCAGCGTGAATTTAGGTTGAGTCGTTGAAAAAATTATTTTGCATTTTTTGCAAATTTTGTTTAACATTAAAAATAAACTGCAGCAATTCAAGCAAACAGAATTAGAGCTGATAGTTATAAAAATAAGATTAAATGATATTAATAATAATAATACTACGGTAATAACACATCAGTATGTAGGGTTATTGCTGACTCTTGGAGAAGAACTGAAAAGGCCCCCTCAAAACTTTTAACAGCAGCTCACTGTCTTCATCAGCAGATACATATTTCAGTCAAGTTAAATATTTGTTATTACATTCACTTGTATAGTTTTTTGTCATTTTTATGAACACACTTTGTAGTTTAGTTGAGTTTCCTGGAGCTGTGCTTCACGTGTCTTTTCCTGGTTTCCTGCAGGCCTTTTGTCGTTTGGAGTTTGTGTTCTCGCACGACGACCATCAGCCACACGACACGAGAGACGCCTGCAGGAGATAAACTGTCCTTTGGGGTGAGGTAGTAGGTTGTATAGTTTTAGGGTCATTCCCAAGCTGTCAGATGACTATACAACTTACTGTCTTTCCTGGAGCGACTGTGATGGCAGCAGCAGCATCGTCGTCGTCACAACGGAAAATGCAACTTCAAGTAGGGGGAGGCGACGTGGAAGGGAAGCAGATGAGTTAGCAAGCAACACTGGGCAGTTAAGGTGTAGATTGTGCAAATAGATGCTGCAACATGAAGAGGGGAAGATTTTCTTTATATCTAGACATTTATTAGTGGATTATTACTGAGGTGTCTGATATATTACTGATATTTTGGGGATTTTAAACAAACCATTGGTGCTTTTTTCACTGTTAAAATGTTACTTCAAATGTACTTTTTTATAATTGCAAATGCTTTGACAATGTGTCCATTAGTTAATATTTGAATAATGTCTTCTTCTTTTTTTTTTTACTTAAAGCACTTTTAATGTTAGCATCATAAACCTTGCTGTATTTGCTACTTGGGATGTAGTTTTCATTGTCGTCATTTACACAGTGAGCACATCCTCCTCCTCCTCCTCCTACCCACCTCGGGTGACTTATGGTGTTCGTACAGGGTGAGGTAGTAGGTTGTGTGGTTTCAGGGTTGTGATTTTACCCCATCAGGAGCTAACTATACAACCTACTGCCTTCCCTGGAGGGCAGCAATACATCACAGGAGCACACCGATGTCTTTGTCACCTTTCTACTTAGGAAAAAGCTGACAGATTCTCATTAACTAAGGACAGGCATTGAGGTCAAAGGTTTCACTGAACGGGTGAGTGGTGCTAAATCATACTATGCATTCTATAGCATGCATGGAACAACGTGCAGTTGTTTAGAGATTGATTTTTTAGCATCATTTGTCATTTAACTTTGTACCGTTTTATTAATAAATAAAGACTGCAAAGAAATATGCACGAACAAGCAATGACTGGAGTCTGATCCTTTCAGTGTGTCTGACTACTGAGGTGCAGCAGTGAAGACTCTCCTGTAATGCTCGTAAGGAGCTCATTATACTTGAAAATACGAATCTTAAAAGCCTCTGTAGTCCAGGCTTTAACATGCAGACAGGAACTCTGTGTCTTTAACAGGATGCTCTAACTTTTGTGCAAACATTTGTCTTTATTTTTTAAACTTTAAAACAAAAGAAAATTAGATTTTCCATTCAAGATGTTGATAATTCACTGGATCAGAGATAGAAAGCATTTGATTTGAGCTAAACTGTGTCTGAACAAACGCTGAGCCTTTTGTAACACCTCAGAGTGCAGTCGCAGGCTTGGAGCTGGCTTCTGAAGCTGCATCCTAACCACCGTCATCAAAGCCGATATCTGCTTCACACAGTCTTAACTGAGCTTCAGACCGTCTCTTAATTCAGAAAACATGAGCCTGTGCGTCTCCCCTCACAGATGGAAAGAGACACCAGGTGCTGAGGTACCAGCAAAAAAAAAATCATAAATTATCACCCTCCCACTTGTCTGTGTGAAGAAACACACCGAGCATCCTCAGAAGACTTTTGTTTTCTGGCTTTACTGTGGAAGTTGACAGGAAAAGACGAGGGCCAGACACCCCCAGACTGCCTCTCACCTTAGGTTGGGAGGGGGGGGGGGCACATTGACACATTGCTGTGCACCCATACACAGTAGATGGCGCCAGATATTGCATGTTGACTCATTTGTAAGATTTATGTCACAGAGGTTGTGAAGTTATAACGACTGTGGAGCAAAGAGAAGGCAGGAGTTGAAATTTGTGCTAACACCTGCCTGTTTACCTACTGTGTACACAAAGGGGATAATACCTGACAATGTTTGCATGCTGCAAACCGAAGCAGCTGAAAGGAAACATGAATGAACAAACCTGTTTGGTTCAGTTAAAAATAAACATCTGGGAGTAAAAAAAAAAAAGTGTTAAAGCACTTTTTCAACCAGTGGCTAATTTACCACACTACAAAAAGTGCTGTAAATTACAGGGCATTAACCTACATTGATTTCGCTATAAATAATAGAGAATTAGAGTTTTTTAAAGATGTGGAATGTGCAGCAAAGGAATGTCAGGAATATTCATCTGATTACTAGCACCTCAGTCTGTTAATGGAACAACATGCTTGAGCAGTGTGCACCTGCACTGCCCTGACCTACTGACACAATTCAGTAACCTCTTTTCAATTTGACACTATTTACCACTTCTGTATCAGAACATATATTTTTTTATTTGACATTTCTAAAATGTCATATGAAGAGTAATCTGGAAGAGTAAAATCAGGATTCTCATTGCTATCTGTATAACATTTATGACAAACAGCATATGCAGTGGTTGAGTTAGTATTGAGATGGTTAACTTAAGTAAAAAAAAAATACTGCAATACAGAAATATTCCTTTACAAGTTAAAGTTACTTCATGTCAAAAAGTACTCGTGTCCTCGGTGCTGCAGGTGGTTGAGGAGATGGACTCACTCTAATTTGACAGTGAAATCTTAATTAAGCTGTTGAATAAATGTTTTATGAGTAAAACGTGAAATATTTCCCTCTGAAATGAAAGCATAAGGTGGTATAAAATGGATTTAGAGTAGTAATAGTTCCCATAGTTCCTCAAATTTACAATTTAACTACCACACAAAAATACAGGCTATGAGCAAGAACGTGTGTAATATAGTACAAAATAATATAACTGTTTTTAATTACGTTATTATTATAGTATATGCCTAATGTGTAACATTCAATAGGCGGCCTATTATAATCTGTCTGGCGTTTTATTGTGAAAAACGGTGCTCTGATTGAGCGTTTATTCATGTCCTATAAGACACGACGCTGTTGACGTTTAATGACGTCAGTGATTTCCGCCACCGTAAATGGTTTGAGAGGCGACCAGCTGACAGAGCGCGTTACGCGTCCGGACTGAGCCGTGGCGTCCCGAGCCACCGGGACGTGAATGTGTCGCTGTGTGCGGGGGAGGGGGGGGAGGAGGTTCCCGCGCGTCCATTGGTTGAAACCATAGGTGTGTCCGGGAGGGGGGGGGGGCAGGTTTGAGCGTGTCTGTATGTGTGCGCCACGGGTCGCCGTGCGTCGCTACGTTACTTCCTGTTGGAAGATGAACGGAGGTTTGACAGCACGCTGGGAGGCGACGGCTGTTTTTTTTTTTAGAAGATCGATCCCGGGACCAGAGCACCTGCCTCCGCTGACAGACAGCCGTCCATCCCGGTGACAGCATGTGGAAATGTTCCGGATAACAGCCTCTGAGGTAATTCACAAGCTTTATTTCCGAAGCGTGCCGTTATGTAATGTGATTACAAAGCTTTACTGTTTGCTGCCTGAACTAACTTTTATCACTGGAAAGTTCTGCTTCCTCCGTGCTTCTTAAAACTCCACAAAGCTTCATGTTCTGCTCACCTCTGCGTGAAGACTCTCCTCAGTATCTCTGTGTGGAGGGAGCCCAACTTCAATTTCCTGACCAACCCTCACCTGCTTTTGTCATGAACCACACACACCCACATGGTGCAAAAAAAATAGCTTCAGTCAAGAAAGAGGGAAATATTTGTGCCATAATTTCCCCTGGCAGCCCACGTTTAGGGGGCGGTGGGGGGGCATTCCGTTTCTTTGTGTAATAACTCTGTAAGAACTTGTTTTGATTTTTACCTGGTGACCCAGATTCACTGTCAGAGCCTTGAACACAGACTCCACACTAGGCACGGTTTGGATCTTGAACGGCAGGTGCCAGCAGACCACCTCCAGTATATTAATTTCCCCCTTGATTGTGGGTCTGGTGTATCCTTGCTGTCATGTGTTAGCACGCTTTGCTGAGTGCACTTCGGTGCAGCGCCTGTTTCCTCTTCCCCTGTGACCTAAAGATAGCAGCCCCTCTGTCTGGGATTATAGTTCCTCTGGGATTTAAAACACAATGTGAGGTGGGTGGGTGGGGGGACATGGCTTCGCCCACAGTCATCTATGAAAAGGGAAATAAAGTGATATCAGCCCAGTTAAGAGATATTTTAAATACGTCAACAAGGCTGTATTACAGAAGACGTGACCTTCATCCAATCCTCCGGTTAAATAATGGACAGAGGCAACATAATGTGTGTCAGTGCTGATTTTTCTATTCAGTTTTTAAAGCTGTAGATTAATCTACAGGTCTATAAGTCTAATCTCAAAAATACTGGAATGCGACACTCCCAGTAGCTCACCTATTAGAGTGTGTGTCCCATGTTTTAAGACCTTATCCTTATCGCAGTGGTTCTCTCCCTGCTTTCCCGTCTCTCTTCAGCTGTTGCTGCAATAATTTTTTTTTAAAAGCCCACAAACCTCCTAGAGCACAATGTGTTGACATCAAGTGTTGTTTCCCAAACCTCAAAATATTCAAATCATTGGAAAATAAGACCCAAGGAACCCAGAAATCCTCACATTTCAGAATCTAGGATCCACTTTAAGTATTTTTTTCTAAACTAGCTGCAGATTCATTTTCTAAGTTCTAAGTTCAAGTCCACTAATTGTTTGCAGCTCTACGTTCATTTCGTGCCGGACTGCAGGTCTGGATGCACGGAGCTCAGATCTACGCTCTCTGGATTTCAGGCTTGTGTTGTGATTGGATCCTACAAAACAGTAATATTTAAAGTTAGAATGAAAGATGGCAAAGTGGAAAAGACGGGTGAACTCCAAACGCTGCTTTTAGGCGCTGCAGAGAAAAAAAAAAACTTGTTTGTCTCATTTAAAAAAAAAAAAAAAAAGCCGCCAGGGGCTTCGTCGGCTTGCCGGAGATTTGCATCAAAGCAGCTCGACAGACCAGTTAGGCAACAGTTAGTCAAGAGCTATCTCAACCTGTAAGTTGACAATGCGCTCTATATAATACAATATACTTTAGATGTAGAAGCCTACAGCTTTGTACACACACACTTCCCCCCTTTAAACAGCTCTGGTGTACTGTCGGGACCTGTCCCCTGAAATGCTGCAATCCAAAGACCAGATAAACAAGAGCAAGCATGCTTTGATCAATCATGTCGTCACCGTCCCGGCCTCTCCAAACCAGACTCGTCTAGAGCGCACGTCTTCTATCCTAATACAGATACAGAGATACCCAATTGTCATGTTTAAGCCCCCAACAGTGAAAGTTAAGGGTGCGTACACTCATCTGAGCTAATGTTTCTGCTCTTACAGGCAGTACGCTTTGTAACGTCTACTGCCATGAATTACAGGAAGCTGGAGGGAGCGTTATGAACATGGATCACGGCGCTGTGATGTTGCGTGATGGCTCAAACAGATGTCCTTTACCCCGCTGTGAGCAGCTGGGAGCTCCCTCCCACACATACTTTGAGATTGACTCTGAGAGGACACAAAGTGACTCCGATCTGCATGTCCATGCACTGAGAGGCTATTCCTGCGACGCGAGCGGCGCGTATGGCGTACAGCGAGTCTTCCCAAAAGTCTCCGGGGGCATCGGCGTTGGTCAATAACTCAGAGTGAGAGCTTTGTGACAGGCCGCAGGCTGTGTACTTTGGCTAGACAGGTTGGAATTTAATCTGCGAATGATGCGGTTGGAATAACGCGCCGCTGTTGACTCTGCGTACATGGCTCACTTATTAAACAATCAGCTTCACATTATGAACCTACTGAAGAATATCTATACATGCTCCGGTGGTGGTTCAGGGACATCCAGTGTGTGGTGCGCACATTCAAACACGCAGGATCCAGTGAGCCGTTCAATGCCATTTATTTTCCGTGAACAAAAGAAGATGAACACAAGGAGGCGGGTGGTTTCATGTAACTCAGTGCATCCGCAATAAGGGAGACAAAAGGCGCAGCGCCTTTGTTCTGCAGTGGAGGGAAAGAGAGAGCAGGTATGAGGTTTGGAGGGCGAGGGTGTGGTCATCTTGGCAGGGTGGAGTGATTTTCAACACCTACCTCTGTGGCTGTAGTAGCCCGTCCACGCAGCAGAGGTTTCTGCCTCCATCCTCTCGCATTGTAAATCATCATATCCTCCAACCCTAATACTCACTAAAACACTGGATTAATGTGGACTAAAGGTCCCAAAGATTTCCTCTCCCAGCCGGCTCAGCGCGGGCATTGTTTTTGCCAACACGACCAGCAATTAACAAGCTAATCTCTTAAACTCTTCTGAAGAAACTGGAGCACAAATGCTGGCTTGATGTTGGTGCAGACATGGCAGGTTTTTGTCATACTTAAGGGGAAATATTTCCACCCGATCTAAAAACTAGAGATTCTTGTTTTGAAACTCTTAACCAATCGAACCGCTGCCCCAGTTCCTCATTCTACTTCTCTCTCCCCCCTTATCACAATCTGGTGAGTGAGGGGTTGTTCCTTTCAGGTTTTGTTTGATGTCCACCATGGCAGTGGATCTCTTTAGCCCACCATCCCCACTGGGGGATTCCCTGCTGGATAGTCCGCTGTGTGGAGACCTGATGGAGGATCTACGTGACATCTCTCAGTCCATAGAAGACGACACGCTGGGATTTGATTTCCCAGAGTACCAGAGCACTGGATCGGGGTCCGAGAGCTCCATCACACTGGGTGAGTAGTCGAGAGGTCTCGCGGCTAGAAGAAGGTTTTCGAAAAAAACTGCTTTTCGAACACGTCAGGGTTTATTTTCTCAGTCGTGAGCTGCTGCTCACAGGTAATGTGGATAATTACAGCACTGATCTTCTGACCTTTTGGCTCCATTGTTTCAAATGTAAATGCACTCAAGAGTCACTGTGTCTCTGATGACAGAAGATTAGATAGAGCTTCAGTTCATTTCTCTCTCTGTCTCCTTCGTGAGCAGCACTTGAACAAGTGATCCATGACTTATGTAACTGTGTGAAGGCGAAAACTCAAACTCAACTCAACTAAAACTCAACTCTTCGAGTCTGCAGGAGACACATCCTCGGTTTCTAGCTTTATAAATGCTTAAATTTTAAGAGACTGTACAGTTGATGTGAGGAAGGTAGCTTAAATATAGACAAACAAGCATCTTTAAGGTTCATTTTGGGAAGTTATAGTTGTATGCTGCTGTGAACTGTAAATATGAAGCATGTAGCATCATAACGTACAAAAACAGACAGTTAGCTTATGCTAAGAAAAGCTAACTAGCTGCCGGTGGCAACATCATGATCTACAGAATCATATTTTTGAGAGTGGATGTCTTCATTAGCCCGGCGAAGTCACTGCTATCTGCCTTCTTGCGCCTGCAGACACGCTGACCCCGGCCTCCAGTCCGTTGTCCGGAGTGTGTAGAACAGCACCGGGCCCGGAAGAGAGCTCCACCCCCCTCAGCCTGGAGTGCCGGGTGTGCTCAGACAAGGCTTCAGGCTTCCACTACGGCGTGCATGCCTGCGAGGGCTGCAAGGTGAGACACCTAGCCAGTTCTATATATTACATATTGCACGCATGCGATGACATACCGCGCATAGCAGAGCGAGAAGGGACACACAGAGACGCAAATATAAACACAAAGACAGACGCGGTCCTCTTCGGATCGGATGAATAACGTTAGGTGTCGGTAGATGTCGTCGTGCGTGGAGCCGTGCTGCTGTATCAAAGGTGAAAACCACCAAACAAACACAGACATTCATGCGTAAGCCTGCACATACATGCCTACGCAAACAAACACACGCGTGCCCAAGCGCATGCTTGGCTCGGCATGCAGAGGCACTTGACCTAGAGGCCAGTGGAAAGTTAGTGAGACACACAGCCAGGTCATGTGAGGTGGGGGACATAGTGGCCTTGACTGACTTATCACCTCTTTCCTGCTTGACACAGAGCCCGACTGAGTGACGTTAATCCACACACATATGCACACATGGGACACTAAATATTATCTTCTTGCGTAGTCAGATTTGGGATTTAACGACAGGGTCTCACGAAGTGCATCCTTTTCGAGGACATTTCACACACTGGGAACATTTCGTAGCCGAGCCCACCAACGTTAAAAACCATTAAGGATCATCGCCGCGTTGTTTTTTTAAGTCAGCTTGTCGTGGCCTCATACCTATCTAATCCGACGACAGGTTGTAGCTGCTACTCTGAGCCCGTGTCTGCTATTTCTGCACGACCTGCGATCTTGCCGGCTCCTCTCATCATCCAAGATTCCACTTTGAAACTGTGTCTGCAACTACATCATTTAACAAATCCAGACAGTTGTTTCAGGAGCTTCAGGTGTTCTGTTTCTTCCATAATCACTTATTTTCCCCTGCTGAAGAGAATCTGTTCTTTCACTCTTCTGGACCGGCCTTCAGTTTCACTCTGTTCTATTGACAGCAGAAGAGTTAGACCCAGGTTTTGCAGAAAGCCCTGTCAGAGTCAAAGTGCACATCTGTGTGCAGCTAAACTGGCCATAGTCCTGCAGGACTTTGGTTTATCGCCCAAATTTCGGTCGTCAGAATCGACCCAAATGCTGCTCACCCTGTCTGCCCTTGCGTCACGCCGCCGCGACGGCTCTGAACTGTCGGACTCTGCACATGTGACAGGTGTATTTTGACTGCGTGCTGTTGCTAAATTCTCTGACTGGTGACATTGCACCATCATGGAAAAGTCTGGCTTGTGATATGTAGCAGTCACAGTTCACGGTTTCCATGCTGGACAGGCTCTGCATATCATTTTCAACACCTCGCTTTAAGAGAGGAGCGCTTCATAGCGGGAATGTGAATGGAATGTGCTGCGATGCCACGGTGCGAGGGCTTAAATCTGCGCCCGTGATGGGGTGACGTCCGTGTGGGGACGTTTGAAGGAGCCGTACAGTCAGGGAAAGAAAAGCCTTCAGTAATGGAAAGCTGCTCAATAGGTGGAGGTTAGTTTGAATAAGTGTGGCACAAAGATCCCTGAATTGATATTTCTGTTTTGCTAATAGATGTTTGCCCTCAGGGGAAGCATTGCACAATACATCTTTAGTCTCACAGCTATATATCACTGCAAAGCACTAGCCTCTGGTTGTGTCTGTACACCCATACACCCAGACATGCAAAGACATGCAAGCCGTAAACACACGCATCTGTTTCTTCCTCGTTTTACAGCGCTGTTGTTTTGTAATGTCATTTTGATGACTATCATATGTCAGTAAACTATATGCCTGGACCTTCACCATTCTCCCCTCGGTGTTCTCATGAAGCCTACAGCAAGTTCTCCCCTCTCTGCGGTTAAAAGCAACGAAGAAAAGAATGATGTGTGACACATAATAACCCTTAATAACAATGTGTCTTCAACATAAAGGCAGACAAGACCTTCTGTAAGATGACGGCTGACGTATTGTGTGATCGCGCGGCTGCAGATAAATTGCCAAAAAGTCCGCAGTCCCTCCTTGACAGCGCGGGATGAGGAATGTCCTGACTGAAATTTCAGTGACGTGCTTAGGTGTGTGTGAGCGTACGTGAAAGGATCATAAATTCTGGCACACGTGTGACATCTGTTAGCATGTGTTGGCCCACTGCCCTGTGTCCCAGTGTGTGTTGGAGGGATGCACAATGTCTGATCCAATCAGGGTTCTTCTTCGGCGAGGTCAGAATTTAGGATACATTGTGTCTTTCTTTAAATATAGATGTAATTCCACTATACGGTCCAGTCCAGGATGTAATATGACACTGGTCCTACCAGAGCACTAAAGGTACAGAATGCATGTAGTGCAGATATAAGTGTCTGACATATGTTCTATCATCAGAAGAATAGCTTTACTGAATAATGATGGGTCACTTTGGACACAGCATTTAAAAGATCAGATTAAATTAAGTATGAATTAATCACTAGTAACAATTATAAAGCATGGTAAAGATCTTCTTTTTTTATGAAGGCTATACATAAATACATTTGCAAGCAAGTGTAACAAGGTCCAATCTCCCCATGCAACTCAGAACTGAAGGCTCACTGAACCAGAGCGAATGGGAAGCCAAGAGCATTGTTAAAAAGAGCTTAAACTTGTGGTCAAACACGTGTTTGGTTGCATGATTGGGCAGGCTCAGATAAAAACTAGTGCTAGTGTACACTGAATAAATAAAGTCTCCTTGCACTGTGAAGTAGCTTCCCTTGATGTTGTCACAGAAGCGTGGCGAGTCACTCAAGGAGAACATGAAGACATCAGCAGGCTCAAATCGTAGATGAAATTGAAAGTTACCCTGCGTGCCGCTCTGTCTCTACCAGGGTTTCTTCAGGAGGACCATCAGGCTAAAGTTGGAGTATGACAAGTGTGAACGCAACTGCAAAATCCAGAAGAAGAACCGCAACAAGTGCCAGTACTGTCGATTCCACAAGTGCCTCTCTGTGGGAATGTCCCACAATGGTAAGGCTTGAAAGCATGGAAGAAGTTTACTAAAGCACCTTCATCCAAGTCCAATAAATGAATAGATAATTAGATAATGCCCCCATGAACATTCGTTGGTACGCTACCATGTAGCATTTCAGGTTTGAGGCCTAAAACCTCCAAAATAGTTTCAAGCTAACTGAGTTTCTTTTGCTAAATAATATAAGTGAAAGTAAGTTACAAGACAATTGTCCATCAGAGGATAATGCTAAATCCAAGTGAAGTACAAGCAGAAAACAGACATAAAGTCTGTTAGCATACTCGCTAATCTTTTTTTAAGCATTGTTTAGCTCAAATTGGCTAATGTTAGCCAAGAGTTGTCACAATAAGCTACTGGTCATACCACTGTAGCAGCCATTGAGTTAACTAATGTGTGTGAGTGTGTTTTATCACTTATGAATTCACTTTTTAGCACATCTTTAAGAGTCTTCAGAAACACCAGCATTACTTAAGCTAGTAGTTACATAAAAGGTCCTCAGTCGACATCATAGTACGTGTTCTTTACAACAACAGCAGGAATCCTTCTGTGTTTTGGCTCTCGTTCGTTGTACTTTACATTGACTGGGTTTTTATAGAACAATGTCCTGGCGGAGCCTGCTTGACGTTGAGAAAACACAGGCCCATATAGCTCCACATCTGGCCTGTCATCTGCACTGACTGCTGAGGGGTCATTGGGTTTGTTACGATGGCCTCCCACTGCAGACAGAGAGCAGTGTAAGAAACCTGAGAGGAAGACGACATGTTGTCCTCGGGAGAAAGAATGTCGAACGTGGGTGAATGTTTGTTTGCTGTAGTGGGATATGCCTGATGTCTTTGTGTGCAGGATCGCTGTACGACATGACATCCATCACTTGAAAACTCTTTTAGCTGTAGCTAATGACGGATGTTTCTATCCACCAGCCATCCGCTTCGGTCGGATGCCTCAGGCGGAGAAGCTCAAGCTCAAAGCAGAAAGCAAGATGGTGGAGAAAGAGGTGGCTAGCCCCATGCTGGCTGACCACAAGATTCTGGTCAGGCAGATCCACGAAGCCTACATGAAGAACTTCAGCATGAACAAGGCAAAAGCTCGGCTCATACTCACTGGAAAGACCAACAAGCCGGTAAAAACATGCAAAAGAATGAAGAAAAGGACAGAAGTTTGAGCGTATTTCTTATTCTGTATACTCACCTACCCACATCCTCTGTCTTTTTCCAGCAGCCGTTCATCATTCACGACATGGAAACCTTCCAGCTGGCAGAGAGGACATTAGCCGCCCATATGGTAAACGGTGACCATCCGGAGCCTGACAGCGGCCTTCAAGCTGGGAAAGTGGTTCCCGGTGTGGGTTGTGGGGAGCTACAGCAGAGGGAGGCCGAAGCCAGGCTCTTCCACTGCTGCCAGAGCACCTCGGTGGAGACAGTCACAGAGCTGACAGAGTTCGCCAAGGCGGTGCCAGGTTTCCAGGGCCTGGATCTGAATGATCAGGTGGGTTCAAGGATGCTGTATCATGTCCTTTGCCTTCCTGCCAGTTCATGTGAGAAGTAGAGGATGATTTCACTTAACTTGAATTAAACAGGGCATGTTTTAAGCAAATCTGAGTAATGCTTTGGCCTTCCTACCTGCCTGTTCAGGTGACTCTCTTGAAGTACGGCGTTTACGAAGCCCTCTTCACCCTCCTGGCGTCCTGCATGAACAAAGACGGCCTCCTGGTGGCCCGTGGTGGAGGCTTCATCACCCGAGAGTTCCTCAAGAGCCTCCGGCGGCCATTTAGTGACATGATGGAGCCCAAATTCCAGTTTGCCACACGCTTCAACTCCCTGGAGCTGGACGACAGTGACCTGGCCCTTTTTGTGGCTGCCATCATCTGCTGCGGAGGTAACTGACTTCATGTGGAAATTTATATTCAATTCTATTTAAAAGACGACTGAATCCTCCTTCTTTTTCCCCTCTGTCTGATCCCTTCCCTCCAGATCGCCCAGGCCTGGTTGACGTGCCTCTGGTGGAGCAACTGCAGGAGAGCATCGTTCAGGCACTACGGCTCCACCTGCTGGCCAACCACCCCGACGACCACTTCCTCTTTCCCAGACTGCTGCAGAAACTGGCTGACCTTCGGGAGCTGGTCACGGAGCATGCCCAGTTGGTGCAGGAAATCAAGACAACAGAGGACACGTCGCTGCACCCGCTCTTGCAAGAGATATACAGGGACATGTACTGAGAGGACAGCACGTACACTCGTGAACATAAATATTAACTGATACTAATCGTGCATATCAGTGTGCTGTAGCTTATTGTTCTGTGGATGCACTCTGCTGAGTTTGAATTGAGACCATGTGACTTCCTACTGGAACAAAACACAAGTGAAATGGGGGAAAGGCAGCTCTTGCAGATGGCGTGACTGCTTCCATGAAAGGGGGACACAGTGCGGAGGAGACTTTTTTGATCTTGCACCATAGATGTGTACAGATATTTGTTATTTGTTGAATTGTGGACATCTGATTTTGATGGATCAGGGTCCCGGATGCCAGATTTGACTGGCGCAGACGCAACAACTGAACAAAAGCTAAGCGGGGAGTGGGCATTAAACATGGGCATACGAATATTAAAGACACCGTTACGTGACTGCTGCAGTCATGCATGCTTTGATGCTAAATATTAATTTTACTTGTAAAGAAGCAAGAGGCAGAGAAGTTAGAGAAGTTCTAACATTTTTAATCTTTGATAACTGCAGTGTTGTCAATACCAGACTTCTTCCTAATATTTTGGATATTTAGTATGTATGATATGTTAATTTAAAATTTGGATTTGGTTAATATCGTTGCCCTTTTTATTGTATACTAGTGCCTTATATTGTTTTTACATTCATGGTTAAAGAAACACTACATCAGTATTCACCAAGTGCCATAATGTCTCAGTGCCTCAGCTCATATTTCCTCTCTGGACCATACCTCATAACCCTTGGGTAGATCTGTAACTGTTTGCAGTTGGACCAGGCAATGTTCAGTATATGAGTTCACAATGTTACATCTCACAATATGGTTGCTTGTATCTCACAACATAAGAAACTGTTGTAATAAGACATGTGGTGTATTCATTTTAATCCTGTATCCTTACTGCTAAAAACCAGCACAACATGATAGCTCATCTCGACCTTTTTTTTGTTTCAGTGTTACAGGGGGACTCATTGTTTTCAAGAAAAAAAACTGCATTGGCCAGTACTGGGTATTTTGACCACAAACACAGTAATCTGTTAAGCTGGTTTATGTGTTATTCTGTAAATATAACAAGAATGTGGTGACCGCAGTGAACCTTCGCTGCTGTTTCTGATGGGTTTCAGATGGTTTATATTTTTTATCATGTGTAATGCAGTGTACATACAAAAAAATACATTTGCTGTTTCAATCAAAAGAATGATGTCATGCGGTAGCCTAAAATAAACTAATATATATTTAACAGACTTTTATTTGTAACGCCCTGACTTATTTACACGCCTAAAAGGCCAAGACCAAGTCTCTGCTGCACTAAATTAAACTGAACCTTAATTAGTGCCAGTATTATCTGTTAGGCCTTCTTCTCTGCAGACTGTTTTTCATTGTGTCAGCACTTGTGCTTTCTGCAACGACAATAAAGCTGAATCTTATCTAATCTTAAAAAAAAACACACACACACACACACAAGTGGAACTAATAATGTTAATGATAGCAATTAATATTACACCTGTGCTTTCCCTTTAATATGTTGAAATATCCAATGCAACAAACATATTATTTTAGTCTTTCGACTATGAAAATGACCCATTACATATATCATCATATATCTCTTAACAGACATTCATTTGAATCACTGGATATAGCTCAAATGTTGGGTTGACTATTCATTTTTGTGGAAAAGGTCCATTATTATTTCATGACAAATGGTACACAGTTGCTCTCATTAGAAACACCCGTGTTGACAGTTCATGTCAAATGGCCGCTGTGAAAAATGTTTTATTAATTACATCTGTGCTTTTCCTTTATTGACACGCCGTGAAAAGGAATTATTTTAGTTGTTTAACTATGAAAACGAGCGATTATATTCATTTTGGCTAGTTTACTATGCTTTGGTATAGTTTTATATATGAAAATCTACATAATTTCAAGCACTAAATTAATTATTCATTTGTCAAAAAATATTTTTAAAAATAAGCTATGGTCTTGCTCGTGCCGTTTGTAATTAAATAATTATCATTAATCGTTAATAACCGTGCACAGGGTGTAGGTCCTTGCTCCCCCGGTCCGGTAGGTGGCGGTAAAACTTCATGAAACAAAAAGATGTGCTGGACTCGACATGAAAACCAGGAACTCGCCAAACTTCTCCTGCCGCTCTCTGCTGCTCTGAACGATGGAGCACACGACAAGTGAACCCCCTCAAAAAATATTCACCTGCAAGTTGTGTGATTTAAGCAGCCCTTTCACTTACTACGGCCAGAAACCACCAAACACCAGAGCCATTGTGTAAGTGGACGTTTCGGGCTTGGACGCTCCCCTTTCGGAGCTAGCCGTGCTAATGCTAACGTTAGCTGCTGCGCCAACGGCCAAACGGCGAAATGAACCGTCCGGGCTGTTTTGCGCGACGCTTTTGTGCCTCCAGACACGCGTGTGTGACCCCACATGAGTTATACGCGAGCGTGTGTTTGTGTTTCTGTCGTCTCTCAGGTTGCTGGAGGAGTGTTTTGTGACCAGAGACCCCTTCAGTCCGGACAAGGAGAAGTTTCTCGTGCTGGGCTCCGGCTGCAGCCTGTGCGGCGTGCGTGTCTGCGTCGGACCGGTGAGACGTCTTATAATTGAATTTCTACGGCCTGTTTTTGTTTTGCAACAGCGTAAATATGTGACCAAGCAATTCAGCCTGTCAAAAGTTGGCGTACACCTCCAGGGACAAATGACAGCAGCCCTCATAGGAGTGTGACATGTAGCTGAGTGTGTGTTGCAGTGTTTTGGGACTGAAAAAGTAACACAGGAGTGTGATCATCAGGTAAAAATCACAAGCTGTGACAGGCCTGAGTTGACCTTGTAGCTGTAATCATGTGGCATGCGCTCTATATGTCCCGAGTGACTGCGATGCCCCTTAAATCAGTTCATCTAGTTTCAGGAACAGATATCCTAGGTATAAAAAAAAAATAAAGAACTGGAGCATTGACGCTGGACTCTTTCTCTCCCGTCAGGACTGCAGTCTTTTCTACACCAAGAGGTTCTGCTTGCCGTGTGTGAACAAACACTTGGACCAGTTCCCCCATCAGATTCAGGCCGAGCTGGCCAAGAAGAAGCAGAGCTCCAAGGCCGGCGTCTCGTGACGTCGGGCGAGAAGGTCCAGAACCTGCAACCAGATGTAGAGAGTCCTACATGTGTCAGGGTGCTTTACCAGCATTTTTTATCAAACCCATACTGGACCAAACCACAGAAAAACACCACACCAAAAATCCAAACATCCTGTAATTTATTAGCATAGCTCGGGGTTATTGTTATTATTATTATTCGGGTGGGAAATTAACACCACACCGAAGAAATACCCGTTTATGCTTGTGGCCAGTCAAGTTAAGCTGCTGTATTAGCCTACAGGGTGTTATTTGTTGATTGTTTATTTGTTTCCAGAGAGATTTATAGAAGCGAGCAGCGGGTGTGACTGGTGTTGCCGGACCCCTGTGGGATTGTGGTTGCAGGCTCGGGAATCAGATCCGCCGGTTTGCGACAATTAAAAATGGCTCCCTGTTTTAAAAATCTGACGTCATGCACATACATGTGCACAGTTGTGTTTACAGAAGAAGAAGAAAGGCCGAACGTAACGAACGGCATTTAAATTAATGGCGTGTGCTCGTTCGGCCCGATTCACCGACTAATCTGGCCGTTTTACACACTGCTCAGCGCGTTAGACTAAAATTTTTTCCACTGGTCGTGCAAAGTTAAGCAATTTCTTCAGCAACATTTATGTGGCTAATCCTTCAACTACAAATGTTTGTGTTGACAGTGTCACCTCCTCTTTAAGACTGTTACCCCTTTCATTTGTGCATTCACAGTCACAGAGTGCACTGCTGACTCCTGCGGAGTCCAAAAAAAAAAAAAGTACCTCTGTTATCTTAAACTATAAAAAGACAGAAACGGTGACGTCTCTCTGTTGTTTTATGACCGTTTAATGGCGAATCATCATGTGTAACTAACAAATGTGCCACAATTGCCTCATCCCGCTCAGTGAAACCGAGGCCTTAACATCGCCAGCTCGAAGAAACAAACACAAGTACTACCCTGCAAAGCAATGGTTGTGTGTGTGTGTATGAGACCCAAAACAAAATGTTCTCTCGCTCTCGTTTCTCAATTGCCCGTCTAATCAACTTGATCAAAATCTGTTTTCATCTCAGGGATCACTCTGTACAACACGGGGCACAGTTTGCAGCAGCATAAACACATTATGGATTAAGTGTGATCCCGGCGATAACATCGATATAACAGATGGCCTCGCTGTATTCATCACGAGATGTTTGACTCTTTTCAAGGGTTAATTGAAACAGCATGGCTTTAAAGGCAGGCCCAGTGATTTTTTTTTTTTTCTCTTTTACTGGCGAGCGCTGCAGAGGAATGCAGAGCGACACTCGCTGCAGAGAAGTTGGAAGTCGGTGGAAATTGATAACGCCTGTGCGCGAGGAGCGCCTAATACCGATGGCGTTCAATTAATTCCCGGGCAGCTGAAGGATGCATAGAAACACAACTTGACACGAACATTAGTTAAATCCTCAAGTCAGGAAAGTTGACGTGCGAGCTGAGACCCCCCAAAAGGGAAATGTTTGTTTTGTTTTTTTTTTTTTGTTTAAAGCTGCACCATTTTCTGTTTCTTTGGTGTTTTAAATTCCAAGCACACACAAGTAATTACAACCAGCGAAGCACAAAAACCACCCCTGTGGCACCAGTGGCAAAGTCTGACAGCGATAGGCACCGTGCCAACGATGACGGAAGGTTTTTCTGCACAAGAGCTGATGTCATCCTGATGCCAGGAGGCAGAATTGTGACTATTTGCTTCGTTTTCCTGCATTTAAAAAAAAAAAAAAAAAAAAAACTAATTTAACATCTTGTTGTCTGTCCTTCATTAACCTTGAAGCTGTAGCCCGAACGGGTTTGCACTGATTGAATCAAGTGCGCCTAAGCAGTTTATGTGGCACCAAATCAGATCAGGCAGCGATATCTGTCAGCATTCATACGATCACTTGGTGATTGACTCCTGTGATAGTATTACCAGCCTGGAGGGAGGCCTCCAAACTCCTGCGGGGGGCAGGAATCTAATGTTTTCTTATCAGGTTTTATTTTACAGAGCACGAACAACGGCACACAAACGACAGCTTAATGCGATCAAAACGATATCTTTGACCTTTGGGGCGTTGAGTCAAACGTCCGATCTGATGCCTGCTGCGATTAATCAGGTGTTAATGGAGAGATAAAACACGATCAGGCACTCCATAATCACAGCCTCCTCCATTATTATTTATTTATTTATTTTGCTCCCTCTTTATGTGCCCAGCTAATCAAACAGATGAATTAGGCCATGTTCATGTGTAGAGTTAATCCAATCCACCTCTGTGTTGTTGTTGCCCCCGTTCAACTTTAAGAAGCTCTATGGGCGGTCCTAGCGCGCAGACCAATGAAACGCCATCTCTGTTTAAATAGTCCTTGATGTCAACTTTTCTTCTTCACTCACAGCTCCCTCTAACGCCATGTTGGCTGTTATGACTTGACTTGTTGTTTTCATCAGCTTTACTACGGACTTGACAGGAGTGGCTTTCTTAAAACCCCCCTGCGCCTTTTGGAGACGCTTTTTTTTAAAAATTTCTTTCCCCTTTTTTTTTTTTTTTTTTTTTTTTTTTTTTTTTACTTGTTTGTTTTGCGCGTACGCGTCTTGGATGATACGCGCGGCGCACGCATGCATCATTCCCGTGACTTTGCATTTGAGAGGAATACTCTGTGGAAGTAGAAGAAGTTTGAAAGGGCTCGCCCGTTCGCGTTTCTCTTTTGCCGTGTCATATGTGCAACAAAATGTCAGATGTTCGCCTTTCTAATGCGAGCCCGACATTGGAGAGGGTGGATGCGCGGCAGCCGGACAACGTCAGACCCCCGGTCCGCAGGAGCCTTTTCGGCTCACCTGACCGCGAGGGGACACGGAGGTATTTCGCGGCCGCGATACAGGAAGGTGTGCAGGATTTTATGGACGAGTACAATTTCGACCCCGTCAACGACAGACCGCTCACTCCGCGCAATTACGACTGGCAGGAGGACGGCGACGCGCCGGAGTTTTTCCGCCGACCGCCTCACCGGCGAGACGCGGACTCGCCCGGCGACAACAGCCGACAGGATGCCGAGGAGAGCAGCGGAAGGCAGTCTGCAGATCGCAGGCAGAGCTTGGGGAAAAGGCGCTCAGGAGATCCAGGTGAGTGACTCGTTAAAGCTGTCACGCTTTTTTTCTTCTTCTTCTTCTTTTTTTTTTTGCGTCTCTTTTGGGTGCCGCAGTGCAGGGGCCGCGAAGCAACAGTTGGGCTCGGGTTAAAGCGCAACGTTGGGCTGCGATCGGCTGGTCTGTGCAAGAGAGGCAGACAGAAAGTGTGCAGAGAGACGCCGGGGGGGAGGGGAGGGAGGGGGCAGGAGAGGGGAGCATTTCTCTACAGATGTTGAAGTATTTGAATCGCCGGTGATCCGCGATGATCGCAACGTTAATGCACACTCGGTGCGGGGATCCAACTCCGGCTTATTGCGCTGCAGTTTGCATATTTTCACGGCGACTCGAGTGGAGAATGTCAGGTGCCTTTACGTGCAGCTCCGCACACCAAACCTGCCAACTTTTTGTGTGTGTGTGTGTGCTTTTTGTATTTTTTCCTCTCTCTCTGTATATATATATTTACATATATTTTATCTGCCAGGCCCCTGCTCCAGCGAGTGTCAGAGCAAAAGGTCGCATACCGACGAAGACGATGATGAAGACGAGGCGGACGGTGCAGCAAGTCAGGCGGTAAGAGCCGCGGAGGAGAGACCGAGCAGGCCGGAGAAGAGCGCGGAGGTCCAGTGAACAGCTACCAGGTTAGAGATCGACCTCTGCTGGGGCTGTCGTGAAGAGTTATGAATGGATTATAACGTGCAGGTTCTCAGTGTGTGATCTGCTTTTGATCTGCATGCCAACACAGCTCTTTGTGCTTATTTAACATCAGCATCATAACAGCTGGAAACGCACTTTACACGTCACCAAACCTGCATATTGTTTGTTTTGTTTCATCTTCCTCAACTGGCTTCATGCTATGACTGTGCGCGCGTGCGTGTGTGTGTGCGCGTGCGTGTGTGTGTGTCTGCATGAAGGGATATCAAGCATAAGCAACTGCTTTTTCAATTGCACCATTCAACAGCCTGTTTCCTCTTTTATGTCCCACAGAGCGGGGAGACCTGTTGCTGGTGGAATACTGTAGCCTTTCTCATCATCTGACAGATGGGGGGAGAAAATAAAAAAAAGCAGCCTTTTCCTAAAAGAAGGGAGGAGGAGAGGCTGCACAAGCACTGAATATGTACACTATCAAGTTTTGGCACTCATTTCAATTAAATTGCCTCAGAAGCAGCAGACAATGTAGCAGTGTGCAAATGGATTTTTGCTCATTTTTTTTTCTATCTACTACCTATGTTTCAGATGTAGCACATAAAAAAAAGCATATTATGCTTTTCATACTTTTTTTTGTTAAATGTATTTGAATAAGTGTGTGAATTTGACTCGGGAAGTTGCAGTGCAACTTCCAGCAGAGAAATATTATTTTGTTAAAGTGGTCATATTGTATCATTCAGGTAATTGATGTAAGTTAAAAATGCAGATTTTCAAAGGTCAGGGTTATGTGGAAACAAAATGTCTTCTTTGTCTTTCTTTTCTTCCGTGGCTTTATTTGTCCCAGTGTTATATATATCTTTTTTTTTTTTTTTTTTTTTTTAAGGCCCAGATTGGCCACACTGTAAGTTGAAGGTCCATCTACCTGGGAACAGCCATGACAGATAAAGTTTACATGCAAATAATGTCTCCTTATATACCCTCCCCTTTTTTTATGATTATTTTTTATTATTATTTCTTAGGGTTTTTTTTTTTTTTTTGCCAAAGTTTGTGCCTTTTTGTTCTGAGGGTGGGAGGGTGGCTAAACTGCTGAGCAATATCCAACCAAATTTGAACAGTATTTGCTAATAATCCTAAGAATTAGCTTTTTATTTTCTTTTTTGAAATTAGGTGAGTTAATATTTTGGGTGGCTTTAAAGTCACATCTCCCTTTTTTTTTTTGTAATGTAAATGTGGTGTAGTCCAGGTTAACATAGATAAAATATGTAAAATCACTGGGCTACTTATGCAAATATGTGAATCAAAGATTTGTGGTGTGGAATTCATGTGGAACATGTAATTGCACTATTGTTAATTCTCTCTTCTTTATTTTCATTTTTTTTTCTGAGGGCAGAGAAACAAAGTGACACTGCCTCAGTTGGTGTAAAACTTTGAAGTGTACCTGTGTGCCTTTTTTTTTTCTTTTCCTCTTGTTCTTGTTCGACTTCTTTTATTATTTTTTTTGAAAAACACTGAAAAAAACTATACTAACTTATTTATGTTGAGCTTTTTTTGTTGTGGGTGTATGTATAGCTTCCCAAGTGACATTATTGTAAATATATATTTTCATTATTGTTTTTAAGATAAATAAACTGTTGCAAAACTGAGCCTAATAATCGATTTTATATACTGTGTTTTTGTATCTTTCTTTTCTTTTCTTCGTCAATCTGCAGTTTGATCGATTAAAAAGCGATGCTGGTGTAATTAATCCATGCGCTCACTATTTTGATTGCACAGCACACAAACACTCCACCCTTGAACACTTATAAAAGTTTAAAGTGATCCGCCCTTGTCAACTGGCACACGCAACGTAGTGATTACAAAGTCCTGCACACAAAGAGCTGATGGAGATACAACCACATTATTAAATAAGTTTAATGTGTTCTCCTGTGTGCAGATGAATGACACAGCCGTAATTAAAATTTATCAGCCGTCTAAACACTAATAAATGACTTTATAAAGATCTGTCATGCGTTACAATGAAGCTTTGGTGACCTTCTCGTGTGCACATTTTTAAAGAGAAGTCAGCTGTGAGCTCATTTCTGTAGAAAGCTGAACAGGAACAGTCTGATCATTTTCCAAAAGGAGCTCTATATCCTATAAACTACACTGCACTGTGCTACCAGTGATATCTGCTGCAATAATATGATATAAGTGCATGGTTGCACTACAGTCCAGCACACACAGTGTCCATCTTGAGTGCAGATACAGCACCAGAGTGCAGGCTGTGACTGTGCTGGATCGTCTCAGCCCAGCTCTGCCTCTGAAGTTGAAAACAACAAGGGTAGGTCCTCAGGAAAAGAGAGAGGGGGGGGGGGGGGGGGGGGAGAAAAAAAGTTTTTAGTTACTGGCTTTCCGCGGCTCCAATCACGGCACGGAGGAGAAAAGCAGACCACTTAGGAGCCAGCCAGTCAGAGAGCTGTGGGAGGGAGTCTGGGACAGCACAGGCTGTTCTTTTCATAAAACACACACCACCCAATTAGTTTCATTGGCTGCCTCTTTCCTGTTGATACCAACGTGTAGGAGTCAAATACAGAGTGAGCAAGGGAGAGAGCTATTCCTATAATATCTCATACTGGCTGAGACTGTCTGTAGTAATTACTACTGAGCTCACGGCCTTTTTGGAAACTTTCTCCAGAGGGCTGTAACACATTTGAACACTTTTCGACAGTGTACGTTTGCAGCACGGGGTGTCAAATGACGGCACAATGTTAAAATGTGTCAGCATTGACAATGCTGTCATGAAAAGTTGTCGGAGGAAAATGCAACATATTTGGATCGGGGTTTTCATGCACTGTTTGTGTGTCTCTACTGGTTTCGGCGTTTTGGTTTGTTTACTAGTTCAAAGATTTCAGTCGGATTTGGTAGAAACAAATCATTATTGTTAATTTTGTGCGTTTGTGTGCTCATGTGGACACAATAGCGCCACCATGTGGTATTTTATAAAGCATTTATAAAACATTTGTGCAAAGCTGATCTGGGGAAAGTGGAAGCACAAATCCCTTTTTTCACGGAAAGTTTTCTCTCTGTACAGACCACACCTAAACCTGTGTCAGCCTAAAGCAAAACATTTTTCACTATAACTCCAACGTGTATTGCATAACAGAGATGGTAACATAGATAATAAGTTTTCCCTGTGAATGCTGGCATGGATGTAATTCCTGAAAAAGCAACGCCTTTCTCATGTGGATAACGAATGCCCATATCAGCAGTCTTTCATAATTCTCCTGTTGCTTTACAAAAAAGGAAATCTGGTATTTACTAACCTGGATGTTATTCACATATTTTTGTCCATTATGACTATGGGTCATGATAGCATTTTGATCCTTACCGTCACTGATCAGGACGAGGAGCGCCAGCCTCCTACGAAAATGTCAATTTAACTGAAATAAACACACTGACCAAGACTTAACACATGAAGTCGTCCCCCGGAAGTTCCTGTAGCTATTGTAGTGAGATACACTGTTTGTACAATTACATGTTAGCACATTACTGATACATGAAGTATGGTAACCGGTGCTATTCAAATATAAATCAAAAGTACAGTGCTGTACGTCAGTTTGTCCTGCTGGTTTTGAATTCAAGGGTTTCAGGTTACAACTGAACTTTAAGTGTAAGTGTCAGATTTAGGGGTCTTTATTTACAGAATATGGCAGAAATTAAATAAAATATACATAAATATTTTTTTTTCATCACCTGTAGATAGGACTTGTTATGTTTTTGTTCCCTTAGGACGAGCAGGTCCTCTTCTACAGAGTCAGCCATGTTGAACTGCCATGTTTCTACAGTAGCCCAGAAAGGACAAACCAGACACAGGCTCTGCGCATTTCACAGGCTTCGTACTTTCTCCTTCCCATGCCACTACATCCTACACACTGGTCAGGACAAATTCGACTGTTTGTGGAAAAAAACACTTATTTGCTATTTTCTCGGCTGACTTCCAGGAGTCTCCACTGGTTGCCTGGCAACCTCATTATGGGGTTGCTGCGCCCAGCTAAAAAAAATCCTTAAATTTAGAAATCTAGATTAAATTAGTTTAGAGGTTTTAGGGAGATTTGTTACCCTTGGATAGAGCCTTACAGTTTCTCCATGTATTTTTATGCTATGCTATGCTAAGCTAAGCTAAGCTAACAGCCTGCAGGCACCAACGCCATTTTTACATTCAGATATCAAATTGGTATTGATCCTCTCTGGTTGTCTCATATTTGCCAAGATGTCGAACATGCCTTAAAATTCCTGCCCCTTCTTTAATAACAATAGTGGAAAAAGTCTTCAGTTTCAGATAAATATGAAACTACATGTCAGTCGAGGTGTCAGTAATCTTCCCTCACGTGATTTCTTGTTCAACAAGTAAGAGCAGGTTAAGCGCACAACATTGTAGCCACCAGTTCCGGCTGGGAAAACTTGATAGAAATGTCTGCACGTGCAAAATTACACAAACATAACAAATTATGTATCTGAAAGTATACACAGATAAAATAACATGCTTGTTTCCAATTTCAATAAGTGTTTTTGGCTTACTCCTCATTTACAGTACACTGACCCTGTAAACCAAATAAACAAAAAGGTAAATGGAAAGCCTCCAGATACGTTTCCATTCTGTCAAACTGGTCAGGAATCATACACAGTATTTACCATGTAGAGTACATTAAATTAACAAATTACAAGCCTCTCTTGTCTAGTTAAATCAGGCCTTTCACTTAAGGAAACGTCTGTTATGCTATGCTATGACTGCTTTGACGTTTATCTGATGTTTGTTGTAAGTATATCTGGCAATGTTCCTCTTCTTCTTCTCAGCTGCAGCATGCGGGAACGCGAGCAGATGGACAAAGTAAACCGCTGCAGACGAGTACAAAACATAAAAGTTAGTGAAATCATTTTTTTTGTGAATCCTGGACCACAACAAAACACAATGCGACCGTAAGGTCCAGCTTCTCAGATTAGTATCTGGCTGTTTGGGCCTGATGTGCACCAGAGCTGCAGGTGGTTCCAATTACGCTGTCTCGCTTGGTGTCCACATAAAGGCAAACATCCTAGTCAACAGTCCCAATTAAACTGAATGGCAGAACCAGAGCTTGTCAGATATTTTTGAGGTTGACAAGATGTTGAAAAAAAATGGAAGAAGAAATTGAATCCTTCATTCAAGACATGTGAACACGCTTCACCTCTTGTGGGTATGCGCAGACACGACTGATGTCTTCCTGATTAGTTTTTGCACCTGTTCGGGCGGTTGCCGGTCTGCCGCTAGAACATCACTTGTGTGGATGTGGATGAATCTTTGGCGCTGTCAGCTTGTTGTCACACCCTTCAGCGCCCCTGATTTTTGCCGCCACACATGAATTTCGAGCAAAAACACCGGTGTTCTGCGTGGATATAAAAGGGTTTACCAACAGATTTCAAATGTGGCTCTTGATTCAGAGCAGGAGAAATCATGGGAGGGAACGAAAACGTCAAGGGTTTTCAAATCTGATCAGAGAAAGAGGTAAACCTTTGACCTCAGGGTGGTGCAGGAAGAGACTCTAGCTCTTACAGTATATGCTATGATGCAGATTTGACATCGCAGCATTTCAGAGCGCTGCACCAGCCGTGACCTCAAAACCGCAGGCGACATAGGGTGAGTAGGGTGAGTGTATTACCCCAGAATGACCCTGTTCATCACTGCGCTGCAGCTCGGTGAGAAAAAAAACACACACGCACGCACGCACACACAAAGCTGCAGCCCCACGCCGACTTTCTACCGGTCTCGTTTAACGTTTCGAGAAGTACGAGGAGTTTAATCAGTCCCTGTACGCAGCGCTTTCACTGTGAGCCGTCCCGAGTTCGCTTCCAAGTCAGGAAAACACTTCCATATTTCCAGCGTTAAAATTGCAGGCCCCTAATTGTTGCTGCAGATAACGAGAGGAGAAATGGGTCATAAAAGTCTGACATCTTGGAGCTGACGCTATGAATAGATATTCAGCAGAGGGCCTACAAAGTATGAGCTCATAATTTGGCAAACTCTCCTGTGGGGGGGGGGGGGGGGGTGTTTTTTTTATTTATTTATTTTTTTTAACAAATGTCTTGTTTTATTCTGGAAATACAACTTCCCCATCTGTTTCGTGTTGTTATTAATTTGTCTGATTTTTTTTTTCCTTACTTCATTTAAATTTTTTACAAGGGCAGGCCTGCTTTATTTTTCCGCTGCACTCTGCCTCATGGTCATGTGCTCTTGGCAGCAGCCAGAGTGGGAGAGATGAAGTGGAGATAGTTAGGAGGGAAGAAAGAAAAGAAGGAAGCAAGAGGTAAAAAAAAAAAAAAAAAAAAAAAAAAGGAGGAAAGAGGCAGAGAAGGATCGAGTCAAAGGGAGGAAAGAGAAGACAGGCTTTTTGGCTGTGTCTTGCGTCAGCCTGGCCAAATCACGTCCAGCGCAGGATGTAAACAAACTAATCTGCCAATGTGAAGTTTTTACACATTTTGGTTCGCTCTGGACTGTGTGACTCATGCAGCCTGGCTGTGTGGCCTCAGATGCTGGCTGGCTGGCTGGCCGGCCTGCTGCTACAGTACAGGAGTGTTTAGTTTGCCTTGCAGCAGGGGTCACCAAGACGATGCGGGCCTGCTATGTTCCCTACTAATGCATTCAACTGCACTCGGGCGACTGTGGCCTTTTCAAAATAAAACTGCTTGAAGTTTTCTCTGACTGTTTAGCCTTCAGTTTAATCGCACAGAGCGTTGCAGCGTTTAAACGTTGTCATCCGGCTCTTTCTGATTTGGTGACACCCGTGGTCAGCGGTGGTAACAGCAAACAGAAGTACAAACAGCAGTGTTACAATAGATGAGCCGGCGTATCGGTTTACAGCGCAGCCAGGCAGACTCATGCTCTTTTAATAAAGAAGGCAGTCAAAAATAATTGCAGGCAAAAGCAGATTTCATGGTGTGCACGATGCAAGCAGTCGGTTGCGTTTATTTAATATTTTCAAATGTGTCCTGACAAATGCGTTGCGCCACCTCCACGTTTCTCAGGTTCAATGTTGATGATGTTTGATGAGAAGCAGCAGCTCCAGTGGGAAACTGTGAGTTTCTGTAGAGAGAGCGAACAGCAGAAGACGAGGCTGATATCAGCGTGATGAATAACATACATTTATCTTTCACTCATACTTGGAATCCAAAGTGTGAATGGCAGACGCCGCCACAAACAGTAAAAATGACATTCGTTGGTTCCGGTTTCCTTCCTTTCTTTGTCATGTGAGATAGTGAATTGAATATCTTTTGGTTTTAATCCGTTTGGTCAGACAAAACAAAAACATTTCAGCTTTTGAATTTTGTGGTGGCATTTCTATCGGTTTTGTGACATTTGATAGATAAACAAAAAGTCGATCAAACATGGAAATAGTCAGGAGATTAAACGGTAATGAAATGATCATTACTTGTGATTGCAACTTTAAATGCAGGATTTAAGAGCTAGAAGTTAAATGTCAATTATATTTTTACATAATGAATCCACTTTATTCATGTAATGGAAACAAACTGTTCTATGACCTGAAGGCTGACTGAGACCTACACACACATGAACAGACCCTGGTAGCCCTTCTTCCATCCCTTTGTGGGTCACATGTCTTTGATTTCTTTCATCTGGCCCTGAGGGTTCGATGACGTGTGTGTGTGTGTGTGTGAGGAGGGAACTACTTGAAATAAGGCAACAATCAACTGCAGAGGTGACTCGTGGTCTAGCTAATAACCCGGGGCCATGTCTCTTCCTCGTATACATCAAGGTTCAAGCAGCTGGGTGATGGCACGCAAGCCTCAGAGAGTCAGACAGCCCCCAACCAAGTGTGCGTGCGCGCGTGTGTGTGTGCGTGTGTTTGAATGCGTGCGTGTTCTGAGGCAGTATTATAATTTGACCTCACCTATACCTTTGCAAAATCCATCCTGGAATGCACAAAGGTTGAATTTACCTCTAATTACTGCCTAATTTATGTAATTGTACATGTCTTTTTGGATGCTGGTGTGCGTGCAAATGTTTAATGCAGCCGTGTAAATGAGCATGAACCTCCGTGTTTGCTGCTTATTGTTTGGCTATGTGGAGAAATACCTGGTTATACCTGATATGGATCTGTATCTGGTTACTGTGATATTGTATTGTATTTGACAGGATACATTTGTGGGTGGATACTGTGCAATGTATCACCTCAACAACATATTAACCAGAGTTTGCAACTTGTAAAAAATGTAAACAACTTTGGAAAGAAAACCGGCCATGGGTGATCGCTGAACACTTGACCTCTAAGCTCTAAGGCTTTTCAGCGGTGAGTAATGTTTGACCTGAGGACAGACGTGTGGCTACAGGAAGTATCAGCACTCACAGGTCAGAGCGAGGGCAAAACAAACCCCTCTAATGTGTGTGATTGGTGCTGTGATTGGGTGAGTTTGGGTCGCGACCCTCTGAGGGGGTAAATGTTAAGGGCTAAATCCCAACATGAAGGCAGCAGGGAGATTACTTTCTTCTTAAAGAGGGTGAGAGAGGTTCACAGATCATGTGACCAGCGTGGTATGTTAGGTCATATATCAAGACATACGAGCAGCATGCTTCTCTTTTTTTTTTCAGCAAAAATGTTAGATTGTAGTCATTTTGATGACAGTCACTTCATAGAACATGTGTTTCACGTGTTTCGTATTACTACCAATCATTTTACAAAGCAAAGTTGATTACTTACCTTTCTGCTAGCCTGTTGTTCACTTCAGTATGGTAAAGTTCTCCAAGTTAAAGGTCCAGTGTGTCAGATTTAGTGGCATCTAGTAGTGGTCAAAATGTGTAGAGAAACCTACTGCAGCCATCACATAATGTAAAAGCGTACATTATGTGATGTACGCTTCACATAATGTCCCTCTCTAGAGTCATAGTTTGGTTTGTCCATTCTGGGATACTGTAGAAACATGGCGGAGTGCGTAGAAGAGGACCCGCTCTCTTTGAAGATATAAAAGGCTCATTCTAAGGTGACAAAACCATAACCAGGTTTATATTTTCAAGTGATTATATGCTAATGAAAACATACTTTATCATATCCCATTTTTGCCAATAGAAATGTATCCTACACAATCTACATTATTTTTTTATTTCATTTTCTTTTCAAGGTTGGAAGAAGACACTAGTTTGAAATTTCTCAATGAAGCTAACATCAGCATGCTAACATGCTCACAGTGACTATGCTAACATACGGATGTTCAGTAGGGATATTTGTTCACTATGTTCACCATTCTAGTTTCGTGTGTTAGCAAGCTAATATTAGCTAATTAGCACTAAATAAACAGCACCGGCTGATGGGAATGTCAATGGACTAATTTACAGTTTGACTCAATGATGGCTTTTTAAGGGATCAACAAATGTATTACGATTCATACAGAGACAAACATTACTGTCTGTACCAGATTTTAATAGTTGGGGGACTCCAAACCAAAAATGTCACCTGTTCAGTGGACTATGAATTTGATTTACAGCAATCCAATAATTGTTGGGATATTTTTGTGTGGATCAAAATGGTGGACTGGCTAACCAACATAGAGCCTCAGATTCTCCAGTCTGGGATTTTATATTACACAAGATTAGTGCAGCATTGTAAAAACACCAGTGAGAAAAGTCCTGGAACTAGGGTGGGTTTTGTTTAACTCAGTCGGTAGAGCAGCCGCCCCATATGCAAAGGCTCGCTGCGGGGGCGCAGGTTCGAGTCCCGACCTGTGTGGCCCTTTCCTGCATGTCCTTCCCCATCTCTCTCCCCACATTTCAGTTCTTCAGCTGTCTCTATACAATAAAGCTTGTTAAGGCCAAAAAATTATTATTATTTTTTTTAAAAGTACTGGACTCTGGGTGTTGTTTAGCTCAGCTGGTAGAGCATCCGCCTCATGTATAAAGGCTCAGTCCTTGCCACGGCAGCCCAGGGTTCGAGCATCTTGTCCAAGGTCGTTTTCAGTGACCATGGGGCATTTTAGCCCTGAGTCAATCCTCCCATGAAAAACTTCCTCTGGCTGCATACAAATTCAGACTCCTTTGTTAGGCTTAGCAGACCATAACCACAACCACAGCCTTGCGTGTAACCTTTACCCCTTCCATTTTCCTGGAACACACTGCTGTTAATGGGTTGAAACCTGCAGCTAGGACAGGTTTTATAATTAGGCTGTCCTGCTGCACCCAATGTATAGAAAGAGTGGCATTTAACATGTGACTGACTCATCACAGCTTCTGCTGAGGTGGTATAAGTGTGGTATGAGAGGCTGGATATTAGAGTGCCTATGCTGAATGTCAAGGCTCATGTGACTGCACAATGTGTGAAGGCGCAAAAAAAAAAAAAAAAGGCTGTGAGCAATCCTGTGGCTCGACGGGGGCATGATTTAGGAGATGACACCACCGCGTTCACTGGGTTTGTCTTGTTTCCTTTTGTCTCTTTATCTCTTTCCTCCTCGTGAGCACGAGCAGATTAGAAAGCTTTAAAGATTCTCACGTTAATCTCCCTCTCTCCGCATTTGTATTTCTGCACACACAAACACACACACACACAGAAGAGCAGAATAGGTGTAGTTTCAGGGTGGGGATCGTATTCTGAATCTGAACTACTTTCTTTCCTCCAGAGAATTGACCTCTGTCAGGGAAGACCAACTTGCCCTGCAGTTGACACCGATGTGTGTTTTGACTGTGGGTAAAAATGCATGACCCCAGCTGACCGACAAATCTACTGAAACCCTAGTTAGAGAATGAACTCTTAGTAACAGCTGAAACTGGAATTTCTCTGTATTTCTATCTGGGGAAGTTCATAAACGCTGTTTTTGTCTTTACTGTTACACTCCCATCCTTCATTATATCATTTGAACATTTTAAGGCACAACAAATACTGCCAAAAATTAGTTTTAACAAGACCGAGAGTCTCTGAAACTATACTTAAGCACAGCGATGTCACGCTAATAGGCTCAAGGTGGATTTTGCTTTAAAAATCGGGCCCTATCTCAAACAATATATTGATGATAAACTACTTACCCACTCTGTTTGACCTTTTCCCCCCCCTTTTTTTTGTTGTTCTCTTGAACTTCCTTGAAATCAACCCGAGAATACTCTCCAACTTTGAGCTTAGAGGAGTAGTTACACATGCACAAACACAACCCACACTCTGGGCCTGGGAGCTGCCCAGTGCAACCACAACCACAGTTGGGAGTCCAGTTCAGCGAGAGGCAAGCGCATCCCGTTCACCTCCACTGCCCACATTTATCCTGACTGTCTCAGTTTACCCGGAGAGATGATTTACAGATGTTAAAACCCCACATCTGCAGCTTCAGTTCCACGCTGCTGTTTATTTGCATCAGCATTTCGATGCGAGAGATGATGAGCATTAGTCACTGTGACTGGTTGCAAAGTTGAAAATAGGTTTTGGATGCTCTCCACTTAATTGACCACAGCAGAAGGTGAGATGTGGGAGTCTTTTTTTTACTTTATCTGTTGCTTTTCTAGTATCATAGGATGAGTAAGTCTGGCTAAAGCATGCTTTTGCTGTTGAAACATTTTAGTCACTACTGCAACGTACGCAGGTTATGAGTTTATTATTTCTTCACGGTGAGAAATGGACAAACTTGACAGTTGGAGTTTGTTTTCCGGGGACGTGAGAGAAAAACATAGAGAAAGAAAGACGACAGGCGTCTGCAGACTGTTTTTTTTCTGTATTTCTGTGGTATCAGGGTCACTGCTGGCCCACACATTTACCAGACCCATGCACTTTCTCATTCGCGCACACACGGCCTAAAGCTACCGCTTCCCACACACTTTCACTCTTGAAGCAGCTCTTTAATCTGGTTTGTAGTTAGACACTAACATGCAACACATACAAAGGGGATATCCGACGGCTTCTGACATCGATCAGATGAAACGTGGGCAAAATCTGCACCCACGCCTTGCAATGGTAACCCTCATACGTGAGTGTGTGTGTGTGCATGTGAGAGAGAGAGAGAGAGAGAGAGAGAGAGAGAGAGAGAGAGAGAGAGAGAGAGAGAGAAGAGAGAGAAGGAAACAGTGAGAAACAGAAAACAACATGTCTGTCTGCTAAACCACAAGCCAAATGTCACATCCAGTACATCACTGTTGAGAGGAAAACCACTGAACCAGGTTCTTTTTCTCACCAATAAACAAATTCACTTATTTAAAATTTGCATCTATAGAACTCCATAAAATCACGCAGGTGATAAGAAGAAACACTGAATTTGGCTACTTCCTTAAAGAAAGAAAAAAAAAAAGACTGTGAAGCAGATGTTTTAAATAAGAACTGTATGTTATAATATCAGTAGTCAGGGGAAGCAAATCCGCATGGTCAGCACCAGCCTCCTATCTTCCCTCTGGACATTAACCATCTGTCCACACAATCCACAGTGAAATCAACAAGACACACCTGTGTGCATTTGGGCCTGATCCAAAAGCGTGGCCTCCTTTTTTTTTATGATTGATGATGATGCATTTAGTCCGTGATAAGCTGTAATGTGGCAATATTGGTCAATTATTAACTGCAATTAAGCTCTAAGATCGCATGTAAGCAAATGTACTCTGGGTTTGCTGCAAGTGCACTGGCACAAAAGGCCACACAATCAACAGTTCAAAGTTCAGGTTTAAATGACAGCAAACTGCTATTCCAATAATCTGAAGTTCTCCTCAGTTAGGCTTGTTAGAAATATACCATGATCTCTTTTTGATTTGTCTGTGATTCATTTATCAGGATTTGATTTTATGTGAGTTACGAGTGAAACTCTCTGTATCTTTATGTCCTTAATGTTCCTGTAATATTACATCACAGTGTCACAAGTCTGTAATGTTGACTTAAGCCGTGATTTATTACACCTCTGCTCACTGTCCGTTGTTTAAACAGCATCCTTCTACATAAGCGTGTATCCTTAACAGTAGCATTGACGTTTCTTGACTACATGAAATAATTCCAGTTACATCTGCAATATGAGAAAATTTCAGTGGATCACAATAAGCAGTCTCCAAGCCCATTCACTACTAATGAAGATGTGAATCTTCAATACTGGTCACAAAATGGCATTTTTGTGATGGTGTAAAACAAAGTTTATGGAAAAGAAGGAACAGAGTGGCTCGCTGATGTGTTTTTAATTCTCTATGGCCAAAAACATAGAACAGTGCATCATCTGCAAACATGATGACGCTATACAAACAAGACAAATTAGAGCCACAGAGAAGTTACTTCCCTGCTGTGGCCTAAATGACAGACTGCAGGGAATTATCTTAATATCAAGTGAGTTATCAACTAGTTAACTGTTGCTAGTTGGTAGGCTATTAGCTAACTGCTAATTAGCTAACAGAGAAAACATTGCATTTAACTAACAAACAAAGTAACTAACTAACTAACTAACTAACAACTGTTGCCTCTCAAATTTAAGTTAAAGGGCTATCTTTACCAAATCTTGTGTGAGTGACTGAACTCAATTTGTTATTCATCTTGGAGATCGAAAAACAGTTTTGTCTACAGGCCACAGCGGTCAATGAATCTTAGAGTTGTATTGCCACTTCCACTATTTCACCAGCTAACCACACAAAATAGACTAGGACCACTGACTGATCTATTTATCTATCTGCCAAAGAGACTGGTAGGCAAACTTACAGACAACAGCAAAAATTTAACCAGAGTATGACTGGTCGCTGTTGTTAATTTCCCAACCTGTCTGTCACCCAGGCCATTTTTGCAACTGAGTGAATTCTGAGCTTCCTCTATGGCTCCAAAGAGGCCTATAAAATAGCCATAATTGTTATGTAGATGAGTGATGAGGTTATGTCCTCGGGTGTATAAATATATCTTTATATGAGAGCATGGTAGGTAATGAGCAGTCATTATGATAGGGGCTGTCTTAGATTGCAAACTGAGTCACATCCCAAGGGCTATACACTGCAGCATAAACACACACACACACACGCACGCACACAGTGCTGGCAGTTTTCTCTCTGAAAATGGATAGAAGGAAGGCAAAGGAAAGAACGAAAGAAAGTTAACAGAGAGCAGATAGCTGAAACCACAGCTTTTCACTGGCCTGACAGAGAACGGGAGATAAATGGAGAGAAGGAGTTAGACACAGAGACAGAGAGAAAAGGCAGTGAAAGAAATAGAGAAATCCTACCACCCAACTGCAGGAATGTCTTGGCGTTCACAGACAACTTCTGCCATGCCTAGCGAAAGAGAGGGAGAACTGGTGTGCTTGGCAGCAACAGCCTCTAAATCAAACACATGAGCTACAGTGAGGGGAAACCACTGCAAGGAAACCATGAATTTGATTTTGACGTTATCGGTGTCAGTTCTCCTATCTTGTGTTCCACTACTGGAGTTTCTGTGCCTCGTGCAGTAATCGTACATTTACACACTTCTCTGGAGTCTGATAAAGCCATACGGCCTTCATTATCAACATCACCACCGCAGCACACACAGAGATTTACACAGCAGCCACGCCTCTCCTCACAAAAACTTACACTAAGCTGACACCACAGAGCACACTCTGAACTCTCCGCCACATTTGTACTTGTACCAAAAATACTTACAAGAACAAATAGTCAGTTTCTTTGACTTTTAGTGTTTATGTATAATTAAATTAAATCCTCTCTTTCTTTATGTTTTCTTGCTATTCTTGCTAATCTATTACACCCAGAATCCATAACTGCTAACACTGCAAGAAAAAAGGTCATAAAGCCTCACTAATCTATATTTGTATATCAGCAATGAATCAAATGTAAACATGTAAAGTCAAACCAGTTGCTTTTCGTTACAAACCCACAGAGAATTATCACCTGGCTCTGCAGCAGTTTTTTAGCACCTTTTAGCTAGTTGTTTCGGTTTTGTGGTTTGCAGCTGTACTGTCTCACCGCTGTCAGTGACGTTTCCACCCACACTAGGTAGCTGTTACAAAAACTGATAAACCAGCTATAGATTACATTACCGGCACCAAAAACAGAAAGAAAAAGTTAGCGACTAGCTAGGAGATGCAGTTAACAGTTAATTAATACAGGTTTAAAGAATCACTTTGGATGTGACACTTTGTCAGCTAGTCGCGCTATGTTTTGTTTGTATCTTGTACTGTACTAACATCTGCACAGAGATGCACATATGTGGACGACACAAAACACATTGCTGCTAACCTTTCTTTGTAATGCATGCAAGCCATAAAAGCCAAAGGTGACACCAGGATATCTCTCTTGACTGGAATTTAAGGCCTGCGCGTCTACTGCCAAATGCAATTAAGTAAATAAGTAACTAGTAAATGACATGCGGTCTTTTATGACACCCTTCACAATATTCTTCTCATTGACAGTTGATAATAGCAGTGTGCCAAGTAATGTGAAAGTGATGTGCCGGTGAGAGGAGGGGAAGAAAAAGACAGCTAGCTAACAAACATGGGCGTAAACAATGCAGGTTTCAAAATATTATTTTTTACTTCCTTGGAAATGTTTCATAAAAATGGATTTTGTACATTTGTTAGTCCTCCAGGATACACACAATGCCCTCCACAGGGTACTTTTTTTAATGATAGATAGGTTCACTCATTTCCAAAGGAGCATGTAGTTCAACATTTTACTGAAACAAGCAAGAAAACTGTGAATCATGTAGGAACCAGGACCACAAATGCCTTTAGGTAACTGATGGTCAGTCATTTGGGACGTTTCTCATTAAACCACCTCTTCATCATGTTATTAGCCCTGAGGGAGGCCATTTTCTCATCTGGGTCAATCTATAAAAGGAGGGAGTGGTTTTATCGCAGCTCTTTTTAATGTCCAGTCTTGTTAAAAAAAAACTATTCACCTCCAGGCAGATTGCCAGTCCACTTCAAAGGTACTGAAGTAGCACAAGGTCAGCGGTCAAACTGTTTGTCTTTCTCCCATCAGGAGTGCAGTCAGTGGGCCACAGAGAAGGTAGATGGAGGGAGAGATAGATGGATGTTGTTTTAGGAGAAATTCAATATAAACCATTAGCTTTTTACTTTATTATGACACAAATGTTAAAAGTATTCAGATGATTCCAGTGATCATATCTCTGTACCATAAAGAGTAGATAAGGTTCCTGTGTGCGTGTGACATCTGGTCCTTTACGGGCATGCACACACTCATAAACACAACAATATAGCCATAAGCCAGAAAGCATTTGTGTGTGTTCATTAAACCCGTAACACCAACATACAGTATTAAAGGTTTCCTTGTGGAGTTTTTGACCTCTAGTAGCGCCATGGAGCTGTTTTTCTACGAGTGAGTCCCCACTTTGTTCATGTTGTGCACACGTGTGGGTGATCCAATACACGTTCAAGCCAATAACTTCAATGGCAGGAGAAGAATCCAACTAGCAAACAAGCACAAATGTAAACAACACTGGATATAAAGTATTTATAAAAATGTTTTATGTGAAAGGAGATGAATTCAGCACCTTTGTTAGATCTCAGTGGTATAGACAGCGTGACACTGAATATTAACATAACTGCACAGGAGACCTTTAAGTTGATAAGCTGCTAGGAAACAGTTAAATTAAAGTGACAGTAGCGGCTTTTGTTAGGGCAGCGGAACACGGCTAATGCTCTTTAGTTGTGAAATGCGGCCGTATGACGGAGCTAGTCTCTAACTTTGCATATTTGGTGGTGGGCAGGTAGTGCACAGTTAGGTTTTAGGTTTTTGTTTTTCACTGAAAAGCTGCCCCTATGGCTGAAAATGTTATGAGAGCAGGGAGAGCAAACCAAACCAATATATTATTGAGCCAGAAAACCAAAACAATGAGCTACAAGATGCTATAAAGCTTCATAGAGTTTGGGGGAACTGTAGGAATGGTCTTATATATCTCTATATAGATATATATACAGTCATTCCATCCACTGTTATTATGAAGATATTGATTTT
Organism: Nibea coibor; assembly: GCA_023373845.1. Classification (NCBI taxonomy): domain Eukaryota; kingdom Metazoa; phylum Chordata; class Actinopteri; family Sciaenidae; genus Nibea; species Nibea coibor. The sequence goes on from CM041731.1 coordinate 8,098,318, forward strand.
AGCTCCTTTTAATAAAAAAAGATACTGTCATTAATACCTAAATGTAACCTCTACCATACCTTCTAAATCCAAATGCGTCCTCTAATGTGTTTGTTATGTTTCATATGTAGTTTTTATTCAGCACTTTTGTATTATACAAGATCACCTTTGGGCCTCAGTGGAGCTAAGCTAAACGCAGAAAACGGGGACGGGGGGGGGGGGGGTGAGAACACAAACACGCCGTCTATCCTGAGCTGACAATAATATTCATCCAGGGTCAAACAAGGAAAAATGAAAAACAACAGATGGAAGCTGCTGTTCACTACACGAAGAAACGATGAATAAACACGATTTTCTTTATTTTCACCTATTTTTGTTCATCGGCCTGTGATGAGACTCGCTCCAAGATCATCATGTTAATCATCATTTGAAAGAAGAAAAAAAACACTCGGAGTTGCTGCAATAGTTATTGCAGTCGTTGAAACTAATTTACCACATGTTGATGATTGCTTGACAAAATGAAGATTGCATGCGCCGTATTTTTCGGAAATCTGGAGATGACTGATGAGCTCCAGGTAATGTTTCAACCCCAAATCTGACACCCTAACATTTTTGGAAGTGAACCCCTCATATGCTCCAACCAACCATAAGTCATCTGCTGGTAGGAAATCATGGAGAGTATTGGGGCCCAAATTCATTCCTTGTCAAAACAGGACATACTACAGCGGCCATTAAATTGGAAGGAATGTCGGGAGCGCGTCTCGTAATTTCTCTCTCTGTCTCTCTTGGCCTCCACCTCTCTCGTTTGCTTTTGGAAAGGATAAATGAAAGACAGGCGCTGGTTCGCGTGCTCCGGGTCTTACCGCACTAAACCCTTGAGGGCAAGAGCGTGTGTGTGTGAGTGAAGGTTGGGTGATGAAGGGCATTTGGAGGGGACATATTTCACAGGCGAGACAGATCAAAGAGTGATGACAAGGTTGATTATTTAAAGTTTTCTTTCCTTAACTCCGTTTCTTTCTCTCCGTATTTGTTTATCTACCTTTTCTTTCTGTTTTTACCCAACTATAAAGTGCACTAATCTAATTAGGGCCTCCTTAAAGAGATCAAGCGGAGCCTCATGTAGAGAGAGAGCTAGAAATGCATCGTTTTTTTTCTTCTTCTTCTTCTTTTGGACTGTGGCTTGGAGAATATCCAGCTTCAAGGCTGAAGCAGACATCTATCTTCCTGCCATTGCCTCTCTTCTCACCTCTTGTCTTTGCTGCTCGGGCACAATGCAGCTCCGAGGCTCGCTTCTCCGAGGACAAGATTTTATCTCTGACAGCTGTCTGAAGCAGGAGATCTCTCCCAAAGGTGCATCATAAAAGTCATCTTAGGTGATCGCACAGGCACATGACAAAGACACTCAGAGATAAGAGCCGAGGCAGCTAGTGAAAGATAAGGTGTAATTGCACACTACAACCGGAAATTAAAATTAAATGGATTAAGTACACCAGGTTTTAAGTTTCATGCCAGTCCTTGGATAGGCAGTCGATTTTACACATGGGAGACATGCAAGGTATTTGATTTACTGCCAAAAAACATACAAACGCCTGAATGCTTTCCATACTGAGCAGCCACATATGTCTTATTAATAATGGAGACAGTGTTGGCACTTGCATACATACCACGTGTATGTTCAACTTTCAGCCATGTCTTAAGTCTCTGTGGTGTCAGTTCATTTGACAGAAAGTGTACGTGACCCAAAACTCTTTTTTTTTAGGTAACAGTGGTCAACATGACAAGATGTTAAAGGTGATAATGTAGCACGCTTTGTCATCTTGCTACCACAGTTTTTGCAGCAGCAGTTGGGTTGTGTTTGGGTTGCGGTGTAATGATGTGTGTGATTTTACTACTACGGAGGGTGCGGCCGTGCTTAACTCCACCGCACGTACACATGCACGCACACACGCGCGCAAACGCACGACGCCATTCGGCCAGTCTAGTCATGAAAATGTGGAACTCAATATTGCAGATCCCGTCTTGGCCTCTTCTTCCTTTTGTGCGGCAGCTGGCAACTGAGGAAATGATGAGTAAAAAAAAGAATATTTCACAATTATTGCATAATGATTTATAAATTCTGTGTAGCTGACACTAAGACTAAGGGGTCATCGGTTCAAATCATCCTCTAATCTAACCTTTGAAATATACTTTATAGTATAAAGTTATGTTATTACAGTGTGTATTTGTGCCAGAAATGCAGTATCTTGCCAACGAAAAGTGTAAATGCCTTTGTCTTGTGTTTTCTGGATATCTTGTTGTTGTTGTTGTTCTTGCTGGATAACATGTCATATGCATGTTTTATTAAAATGTGCTGATGTTTCTTGGCAGATTAACTATTACCAATTTGATTTTTAGCTTTGATTTTGCACACGTGAAATCAAGAATCTAGGATTTCGTGACTTAAAGTGAGAGAAAACATGCAGACAAACACACCAGGGGAACAGAACAACCAAACTGGTCCAACCAGCAACTCAACTGGAGCCAAATTATTTCCCTCCAAAAACTGCTGGGCGGAGACACAGGTGCAGAGGGTGTTGGCAAGTTGCCTTTTTCTGCTCCGCAGGCAGTGGACATTTTCAAACAGATAGAGTACTTTTCCAAGCTAACTGTAAAGCCTGTCCGGGAGGGTAAACCGCTACTGGAATCTGTGCCAGTGTTTTTCCTTGCATTCCTCGAGAAGATGTATATTAAGATGAATGTCAAGCTATAGCGGAGAGGCAGTAATGAAAAACACTGCTCCAGAGTCTTTATTACAGCATGACTTGATGCAAATAAGATTAAATAAATGAATAAAAATGAGAAACCTGCATCCACTCAACAGCCAGGAGTCAGGAGTGTGTACGAACATGTGTGTGTGTGTGTGTGTGCGTGTGTAGTGCAAGTGCATTAGTTGGTAAGTGGGTGTGCCTGTGTGCCTTAGCAGACGGTGTTTGCTCATTTGTAAATGTATAAAATCATTTGTGTGGTGAGGTGTGTGCTTGAAGGTTGTGACACAGCAGCGACCCTGAGATAAATGTAAATATATTATACCTGTGCGTGCAAGATAAAGGTGTAAAGTTTACATGTGAGCCATAAATCAAGCCATGCAAGGTGATGATTAAATCAGCATTAATCACTGCGTCATTAAAGTCTAAATATAAGCTAATTATAGTCGTTTAACTTCTGGGATGTGTGCAGCCCTCAGTAGAAATGCCCCTCTGTCAGCGGAAACATCACAGATCACATTTTACCATATTGTTTATATACATATATTATGAATGTATTAATCTGCCAACATGTCAGATTACTCCCAGCATGTATTTAGTCAGCTAAGATTGAGGAACAAAATCGATAACTGTTTACACAGAGTTTTATTAATAACTGACTTTCCTTTAGAGCTCATTTAAATGCGTGAACTTCCCTTTAATGCAGATGTTGTCTCTTATTATTGCTTGTTTAGGGACAGCTCAAGTTCTGAAAAATGCAATCATTACATCATTAAATGCTGTGCACCAGAACACTTTACGTGCAACCCAAAAGGCCACAATTCATTCCAAATGTTAAACACTTGGATCACTTTAACCAAAATAAAGTTTCACTTTATGGTTCCTTAATCCAAGACAATCAAAAACGTAAGTTCCCTCATTTAAAGCTGCACCACTCGGCATTTTGATACTAACTACCCAGTGGAAGTAAAGAACCCATCGAAAAAATCATCCAGCTCTTCAGTTCCCCTTTAGGAACCATTTTAGCATCTTTCAGCTAATTGTCTTGGTTGCCCTTTAGTTGTTTTGGTTCACGCTCGCAACTCTACTTCACGTTGTTTCCAGCCAAACCAGGCAAGATTTTATAAGGTGCTAATATGTTACAATATATTGTTGCAGCCACAATGCAGTTGGTCTATTTGTTCTCCATGCGGCTTCATACAGTACCTCACCAGGGGCATGTTTTGCCCGCAAGGACTGAGATTTCATAATTTTTCTTTGGTTTGAATTGTTTCAGCCATGCATAAATTACAAAGTTCTTCTGTCTGTTTTTAAGTTTCTCTCTGCCTTTTCTGTGTCACTGAATGCGGAAACACAGTGCCTGTTAGCAGTTAAATACCTGCACCTGATAGCAAAGTCACAGTTGTTCCACAGTTGTGTAATGCAAACCAGTTTAAACAAAGTATGTTTTCACAGTTTCCATGTTAACCATTTTAGTATGTGCTATATTCACACTATGCATCGCCAGTAACACTAATCAAGTAGAACAAAACCTTTGTAGCAGCAAACAGTAAAGACCAATTGTCGGTATATAATAAATTCATATACAGACTATTGTAGAACTATCTCCTCGCCTACACTATATAAACCACATTACAGGAGTCAGCTTGACTATTCCTGGCTTACGATAAAGAACTCCACCTCCCCCATGTGCATGTGAGCTGGCTGCTGCGATACACAGGCCAAGATAAGATTACTCCCTCACACTCTCAGTCTGTCCTCCCTCTCTTCTCTGCACTTTACTCTTCCTTCCTCCCCCATTCTCTCTCTACACCTCACCCAACTGCCTCCACCTACTCTAACCCCCCCCACGCACGCACACACATACACTCTCCCCTCCCTGAACATAAACTGTACAGTACTCCAGTACTCCCTGCCCGTCCAGCCTTGGTCATCTGCAACACCATACCTCATCATACTTCTCGTTATCTCTTTTCTTTCTGCTCTTACTCTCTTGTCACACCTCCTTTATCTCTCTCAGTCTGGTTCATAGAGGGTTAATGCGTCATCTTCAACCCATGGCCTCATTTAAAGAACACATGGAACATGGACATCCTGTGCAGAATAATGGTGTGTTAGTGTACTTTAACATAACGATCAATTAATTTATTTTTTTGGCAAAAGATGCCAAGATTATAATTTTAAAACACAAAAAATATTGGGCAATAAATACGAGCTGACGTGTACATTAGATGTGCATTCGCATTTCTGCGATCTAACATCTACAACATTTAACACATGGCATATGTATGTAATGGAATTTGCAATAAGTGGATGAAATGTCAGGAATAAACAAGGTCGCCTCGAGTTTGGTCGATGATCTGTCCTCAAACACAGCATTGGTCTTACGTGAAGCATACGACTAGCGTGAAGGATCACTGGGCTGGAAAACTTCTAAATTAAGAAAGAGGCAAAAAAGGAAGAGACATTTTTTTTTCGTCTCTGTGTTTGTTGGCCATCATTCAAACGTCCATGGAAACCAAGGGTGTTGGTTTTGGTAGCCACAGATGTCCAGAGGTGTCCCCAAATCATGTGCATACACAACAATGCACCAACAGCACTGACACTCACTGACAACATGTGCAGTGGATCGGATGTGCCGTTAACGCACGTTGCCACCATCCAAAACAGGAAGCGTTGACAATGACAGAATAAGTTTGCCTTTATGGTTTGCTGTACGGACAAGGAAGATCATTTAACTCTTTTACTATGACTACTTACTCCTTTTCGGCAATGCTCAAAGCTGCGTAGTTGTGCCAAAGTCTGAAATGTCTGAAAGTCTGAAATTTAATGGTTTTCATTAAAAGCTTTGAGCTTGTTGAATTTTCTGGATTTTTCTTCTCTTTCCAAAACATGTAAATCGTATACAGCCTGAGGAGTTCAAAAGGCTCAAAGGGGGGACTTTGTCTTGGTCTTGAAATTACAGAGGGATTTACTCATTTTTTAAGGTGGATTACAGATTATTCCATGAAACTAGAACACTAACAATAAAATTATTAATGTTTAATCCTTAATCTGTGCAGATATGGGATTCTGACCACCATCTTCACCTCCTGCCGCCTGCTTGCCTGCTCTCCATCAACCATCTCCAGACAGTCCACACTCCGTGCCTCCTCCATCCGTTCCAACCACTGCATCACCTCAGCCATTCCCTCCACCTCGTTATCGGACCCTCTCCTTCCCCTTTTCTCCCACGTCACAATATATCCCTTTCTCTCACCAACCGGTGTCTGAGCCTCCATTTTGGGTCATTACCGGTGTAACCATGACATAAATAAATTCCAATAGTTTTTACATCTGCTAGTTAAGGGAGCTGACCCTATCAACCAACAATGAAGAGTGATACTGTGAAACAGAATCAATCGTTCTGACAATGGAAGTAGCAGCATATCTATGAATGGCATGCCCATAATGCAAAACCAAAAGGAGCTCATTCTACAACTTTTTTATAACAATTTGCACCTATGATCTATGGCGCCCATAACCCTAACCATGATATTCAAAGCAGTCCCAGGGGAGATAATAAATTACTATAGCGCAGGATTCTGAGAACAGCGAACACATTATCTAGATTCCCTATTTGCATTTCACAATATCTCGCAGTGGGTTGAAGGTGAGTTGTAATTTCTAAATGGCTAATTAAACAGAAGAAGCATTGAATAAAACAGTATCATCTGCATAAAGACAAATGTAATAATCACACACAGAAAAGTAGATAACTGATGAACATCCCATTGCCCAGAAATTCCTCTTGAACCAGCTACAGCCACCCTTTATCCTTAAACATCTGACAGTGCATAATGTTCATAAAGTAAAGAATGAAGACTTTTGATAAATCTATGGATGAGGCACAATGTTTCCCATTGTCTAAACCAGTGGTTCAATAATTTAAAACAGCTGTAGCAGTGAAATGTTTGCCACCATGACACCAGTGTGGACTTTAAAAGCAGTGCTCTGACAGGAATGCATTCAGAGCATTACGTAGAGAGACCTTTCAGAGACAAGACAACTCGGAAATTATTATGGTACCTTCGACATCCACTCTTATTCAGAGGAATCAAATGAGCTAATCTCTGCATACTATAATTGCACATGTGGTATCGGCAGGATGTCTTTTGAAAGCCAATACCCCTCTGACTTAATGCTAAACTGCAATTAGATTATTTGGAAGTAAAGGGATGGTGGATTTATTTTTATTGAATTTGACTGCCTTCCAGAATTTGGCCAGGTCTATGAAGGAACATGTGAATAATTTCAAGTTGTATCCTTACTTGGCAGTTTTGACTGTAGTTGTGCATTTCTTCCTCAAATGCCTAAATGCTAACCAGTGGGTTGGATCCCCTCTGCGGTCACCACCCAGGCTGTAGTGCTCTCCTAAAAGAGTAAGTCAGGAAATCAGAGGGTCAATCCATCTTTTATTCGAATGCAATGTCAGTGAGTCGGTTGATCCAAACTGAATTATCTACACAATTTGTTAGATGGATTGTCATGGTTCCCAGAAGATTAGTCCTCAGTTCAAAATCAGTTGAATTGTTTATTGGCCCAATACTTTGGTTGATGACCAAACACTGGGCCCACAAAATTTGTGACACCCCCACCAGCCTCAACTGTCAACAGTACCACCTAAACATTAGCATGTTAGCATTTGCAAGCATATGAACATACTGACGTTACTATTTTGCACCACTGGAGCCAAGAACAGCTTAACAGAGCTGTTAACATGGCTGTGGATTGTTTTGGTCTTTTCAAAAGCACAACTTGTTTCTGACAGAAAGGACAAAGGACCACAAAATTCTGCAACAAGATAGCACATATCTGATGTCACGTTTTCCCTGAACAAACCAAACAACAAATAAATCTTCAAGAGGTTTTCCTGTGACATATGAACATAGCGTCCTTCATAACCTACTGGTATAAAGTGAAAACAATGGCAGCCTGGAAGTCGGGAAACCAACCTAAAACATATTGTTTGCATTGGAAAAAGGTCACCAGAAATGTTGAGTGCAGAGGGCTATAGGTGATTTGAAGTTAATAGGCTAAAACATGCAAAACAGAGTGCGTGGTCATTAAAGCAACGCACTGAGACTCTTATTCTGTGTCAGCTAAATCTAAAAGGAGCTAGTTGATCTTTACTCAGCAAGATCTTTTCTGCTCTACAGGAGAAGCTGATTTTATGAGTATAAATCAGCAGGAGACCATCCATTCCTCAGACAGACTTGATAGCTCAGCTTTGCCAAAGCGGCCAAAAAAAGGGCAAACTCCAGAATAATTTTAAGTGCTCATGACTCCGGGATAAGTCAGCCGACAAATTTATCCCTCATTAATGATAATAATACCCTTCTAGAGCTATTTTCAGCCAACGGTGGTTGCCATCAGATACATTTTTAGCCTGCTTAAATGCTCCGTGCTTTTTTCCAACTCTTAGTTTCTGAGGGAAAATAGACGCTGGTGGAGAGACCTCAAACCACAGCATGGAACTACGTCAGGGCCATTAAAACGCCAGAAGTTCACTAAGTATAGGGAGCACTCCTCACGTCGCACGCCGTTCCTCTCTCTCTCCTTCTCTCTCACTCTTTTTCTCTCTCTTCCTGAGTGAGTGTGTGTGTGGGGTGGTTATGAAGTCCAGCTTTATTTGTCAAGTCAACAGGCAGAAGGCAGAGAGTTTGGTGTGATGATGCAAATTGACTGTCATTCAGTTGGTAGACTGTCCTTGACTGCTCGCAAACTGTCTATTTTCTATTTTTGTGGTCTACATTTAGCCATGCTAGCATTGTATGAGTGCATTTTAGACACAAGACGCGTGAAGTCGCTAATATTTCACCCAGTACGTTTTTTAGATTGATGCAGGAGGGGAAAGCAACCAACTTTTTCACTCGTCTCAAAGTCCAGAAGTGTCAGAAAGAATCAAACAGGACAGTCCTCAATGGGCAGGTTGAATTTCTTTAATTTCCAGTCTTGGTTTTGGTAAATGTGTCTTTCTATGTATAGACTGTGAGGACAGAAAACAGACAAAAAGTAAGCATTTTGAGCCACAGTTTCCCCTCACACCATGACTCAAATTCTCACTGTGCCCCTTTATTTCTGCTATATATATATATATATAGATATATAGATATTTTACAGCAGCCACAAGGACAAAAACACAGAGGGAAAAAGTTGTCATTTCGACCCACACCCTTTTTAAATGTTGGCCAGTGAAAGTACATAAGGGAGTAGGATTCCCTGACTCTGCCACAGGGCCCTGCACAGTAGTAGGTGGTAATGAGTCAGTTTTACCACAGGTTTGAATTTCATTTTTTCATCATACTCTATCAGGACATGAAGTTTGCACTCTGTCTAACTAATGAACAGCGATGTTCAGTCTATCATGGCTGAATGTGTTTCGTGCCCTAAGAAGAAGTTTATTGCCTGTTCTATGATAAAAACATGGTTGTTTCCAGCTCACTGTGGTTGTACTTGATCGTGATCAAAAAAAGGCTACCGCCACTGGCGTTTAGGGATCTTACATATTTATTGTTGGGGAACGTTCATCAGCATTTTGCCTTGACTACCACCAACCTTATCATAGCATCATATCATATCACATACACACGCAACTACCCTTGCTAGCTGTCAGGTGCAGTGGCACAGATAAGAAACTACAGCTTAGCGTCCCTTGGCATTCTCTTAGGGTGACACACCTCTGGCACCTCTAAACAGGTTTAATCTCTCCAGGTATGGCATGGCCTCTATGGTATTTGTGTTGAGGTTCAGCACATCAAATCAAGTCAAACTTTATTTGTATAGCCTAAAGTCACAAAATACATTTGCCTCAGAGGGCTCTACAATCTTTACGGGGAGTGACACCCTCTGTCCTTAGACCCTCGAGTTCAAGCGAGGAAAAACTTGCCCACGAAAAACCCTTTTAACGTAGAAAAGGTGGAAGAAACCTCCGGATGAGCCATAGAGGAGGGATCCCTCTCCCAGGACAGATAGACGTGCCATAGATGTCACGTGTACAGAAGAAATCAACAGAGACATTGTACAATTACAATGAATGATGAAATGACAACATAACAGGTCATGCCATTTTTGAACATAACTGCCCTTTGTGCTGGATGTAATTTTTTCTTCCCCCCCTGTGAATCACACTGATACTGGCAGTAAAAGAAGCTAAACGGGTTACATACTACAGTGTGTATATTGTACTTGTAAACACACGCATTGCAAGATAATGGTCAAAGATTACCTCAGAGCTTGGGGCGTTTTCATGCTGCCACGACAAGTTAGAAACAAGAGCAGGGTGAACTTTGCCCACATTACCCTTTGGCTACAGTTCTTGGCCTGACGCAGTGTGGAATAGGAACAGGAATAACCCAGACAAGTTCTTACAATGAATCCCTGCTTGTTTGTCATAATGCTGACGCTGTTGCCAAAAGGATTTTCCCTTTTTAAAATTATTGATTGTTCTTCAACTTGAGGTGTGGATCCTTGTCAACTATGCAGTGGGAAAATATCTCTGTCTCTGTCTACAAAAAAAAACAAAAAAACAAAAGAGGAAAAAAAAAACATTTGATTTAGAAGGAATAAGGGTGTGTCTGAAGGGCTGTAAAGGTGCCCAATTCCTGTGCTGACAGTCACACACATTAGGATGACACAGCTATTTTTTAAGGGCTGGGCAGGGACTTTCTAGATGAAAGCTAGTGATATCTTGAAAGGGAGGGAAAGGGATGGGTATCAAAGGAAATGAAAGGAAAACAACCAAGTGACTTGTCTAACGTGACAGACAAGAACTACTGAATGGCGAGTGTAATTCAGGAAGCATTTTCTTTGTAGGAAAAGGTGTGACGGTAATATTTTTCATTTTTCAGTCATGCACTCCATCAGCTGAGGTTAATACCCACTCCTGTCCACACCTCTTGGTTGGCAGTGTATATGAATAGGGTTCAAGTATGACTTCAGTTGCCATTTTACCAGCTGTCAGTGCAAAAGGTTGATCTCTGTGCCGTTTTCAATGCTGTAGCTTGCATGCAGATCATTATAACAGCATGAAGACCAAAGCAGTTTCCAGCACTCTAGTATCCACAGGAGATGTTTAGCTAAGTACCTCATGGTTCAAATTCAAAGCCAACATTCAGGGGCAATGTAGAAAGTAGTGTTGCCTTTATGTAGTTTAAAAAGGTTGGCTCCGCTATGTTCGCCAGCTAGTAGCTAATGGTGTCTGTCTCTCAGTGCAGTGCAGGGAGCAGTCAGTCAGTTCAGTTTTGTTTCGCTGAAAACACACATGTCCGCTGCAGCCTTAAAAAATGATGCAGATGAAAGCCGTAAGAGTGAGCCTAACAGTGAAGTTAACGATCCTAAATCCAAAACAATGAGCTAAAACGCTGAAAAGCTTTGTAGCGTTAACAGAAACTGCAGAGTCAGTCGACCTATTTGTTCGAAATCTTGCTCATACTCATTGTCAGTTGATCCATTGTTGCTCTAATATAAATATTATAGCAGCTTTAATGAAAATATAATTATATATATATATTTAACTAAAATATTTTCACTGAAAGTAACACGGTATTTCACAGAATCTAAAGAGTTACAGTGCCATTTGCCCACATAGATTACATCATGCTCTAGCTAACAGGCTATTGTGTTTCACTCATATAGCAAGTTATGTACATCAGAGGTATATCTCTGTATACAGCTCTGTATATACAGACAAAGTTTGCCTATAAGCTCTGCCCTGATGGCATCAGCTTGGGTTGCTATGTTACCTTTATGGTTTGATGGTTTGCAGGCTCATCTGGTTGTACCGGACAGGGCAGTGAAATTATTTGGCAGCTTGTTCTGTTTCACTATGATTCCCGTCACGATCAATTTACCTTTTATGACAATGGAGACGAAATAGGGCGAGGGCCAGCCTTTATAACACTCCAATGAGCTTGCGTGACCAGGTTGTCCTTTTTGGAACAGTAAGTGTGTGACGTCTTGTGATGAAAAGTGTGTCCACCCTCATTTTTTTAAAACTTTCTTAAAATATATTTTAATGTCCATGATTCTGGGATACTCTGAGGAATTCATCTCATCCCATCCCATGTGTCTTACTCTGCTCTGCTCCCATGGTAATATTCACAATATTGTGGTGTATTTTGTTTATTCAAGCGAAACAGGAACTCAAAAACTCGACAGTGAGAGGGCATTAACCTTTATTCGGTTACTTCAGTCCACTGAAATTGCATACATGATCAGAGGTCAGTCTGCCTTTGACAGACAGTTTCCACAATAAAACTCCTTAGCTACTCCAAACTACACTTTGTTTGCACGCTGCTAAAAATAAAAATGTATATATACGTATATATATACCTTATATGGTCCAGGCTATTGGGGTCTTTATGGTTGCATATAAAAATAAACAAGCGTGCTGTCATCACAGAGGCTGTTATATTCTAAAGCCAGGCAATTAAAAATGTGCTGATAGTAGCAGGGCAGCAGCCGAGAGCTGAGATGGTGCCAGGGCTCCATATGTGCGAGGGGGAGAATGAACTCGCAGCTGAGGTCACAGGAAAGAACGGCACTCGTGGGTATATTTGGTGGATGGCGTCGTGCACGTTATGTGCATGGGGCATGGGGCGTCCGTGTCTGTGTGTGTATTTACTTTATTTGTCAGTATGTAAAGGCTTAATACTGTTTGCTTACACTGTGTGTGCGCTATGGGTGTGTGTGTGTGTCTGTGAGTGTTAACAGCACACCAATTACTGTAAAAAAGACTCCCATTATGGTAAAGATTATAGGGTAAGTTCAATGGTTGCACCGTGACAGCTTAATAGGGTGCGAGCAGGACTGCATTGTTTAGTTTCTACCAGAGTTACTCAGTCAGAATGAATGGCGTCTCCCACACGCACACATGCACGTACACATACGTGCAGGCTTGTTTGAGATGTGGCGTGTGAGCAGGCTTATGTACTCAATCACTCATCAGCCCCGATGACAGGTTGCACACACACACACACGCGGGCTCAGAGCCTCGCACAAACCCCACGAATATGCAGCAGCCTTTCCCGGGAGAGCGAGTTCACACTTCACACTCTGTATTCTGCAGCCAGGGTGGCCTGCACCGCTGCCCAACACCTGCCACACTTTGCATTTAGGTAAACAAAAAGAGGAAATTCTATAAAATGTATATAGGGTTCGCCTTTTCCGCTGTTGTGCGTCAGACTGTTTTGAAACTAAAATTAGTTTGGAAAATGCAGCACATGAATTTTGGTCCAACTGATTTGCAACTCAGTTTTTTTTTTTTTTTTGAAGATGCGGTTCATGTTGCAGAATACACAAACGTGCAGTAATTCGTGTTTACACAGTAATCAAAGCTGTGCTGAGAAAGCTGAGAAAAGTGCACTATGCGCATTTCCACCACAGGGTTTTTTTTTTTTTTTACCCCCAGGGAGGTCTGTAGATAAACTCCCATGTTTTATCTGCTCTTGCTCTGCAAGAGTGTGTGTGGGGGGGAACAGCATGATGTAGCAGAGCTGAATCATGCTGCTGTTCGGACAAGAGCTTGGTGAATATACAATTAGAGTTATTGGAATTGCCCATTAAAGCAGTCATGTAAAGGAGTAAAGAAGCTATTTTTAGTCACGTTAGCAGCATTAATCTTGGGATGCCAATATCCATCAGTTTAGTTCTGACTCTGACATTTTTATCTCAGTGAGTGAAATATCTGGACAACTTTTGGAAGAATTGTTGTAAAAGTAGGTTCACATTCATATTCCCTAGAGGATGATTTGTAGAAAAAATTGCTCTCCTGGTCAACTATTCTGTTTCTGCAATACTTACACATGCTTGCAAAAGTGATGACATTCCCATCAGCCCCAGCTGTACTTTGTGTTTATGATTAATTACCAAATGTTAGAATACTAACAATAACTAAGATGGTAAATGTTTTACCTGCCAGCTCCGGTTCTGGCACAACACTTGCTCCACTCCCTGTCAACATTTGGCTGTGTGGCCTGAAAACCTCCTCTTCTTGGTGGTCCAAAATGCCTGTGCTACAAACACTGACACTCCCCTGAGTGAGCTCAGAGTCTGGGCAGCCTGGCTAACAAACTGAGATAACATTCGCTAATAGCAGCTATACACAGTTCACAGCAGTTTACTTTACTTGTACATCAGGTAACACTGTAAATCACAGAGAGTTGAGGACATCAGCGGGGAAGAAGAAAAACTTTCTCCATAAACTATGATCCAGTTTCACCAAAATCAGTGAAATGGTGGTGCGTGACTTTGAGCTGTAAGCTTTAAGCTGTATATATATTTTTATATGGATATTATACTATATTTATTTGCGTCAAAATGGTGGATCACAGCTAAAAACAACATGAGAAAAAAAATATATACCTAGAGATGTGAAAGAAAAACGCAGGACCTACGCGGCAGTATATTTGCACTGCTGTAGTGTATATTTTGTATTTGCATATGTTCCGCACACAATAGCAGACATTCAGGTCGGGGAGAGCTCTACTGTTAAAATCAGATCAGAGGAGCCGATGTGATTTGGCTGTTACTGTCGAGAGTCTTTAACACACCAACTGATAGTCTATGCATGATAATAGATACTGTGTCCTCTTCAACAGTGTACCACACATGTTATATTTAAGTTATGATGATGTAATTTGATAGCATTGTTTACAATAGCCTGTAAGTTGTCATATTATGTATATACATTTGAATTATGTAGCTTTGTAGACAGTTTTATTAATTGGACAGTATTTAAAAAGGTAAAACTTAACAAAAAACATGTAATAATGTTCAAGAGGTCGTATTAAAACGTCTGAAAGAGTCCCAGGAAACCCTGAACCTTGTTTGCTAGAACACAGCTGAAATAAGTTCACACACATAGACGCACACGAGCAAGTCATAAGTCTGCCGTCTGTAGCCTGCAGCACTCAGCTTAAGATGGTGAGTGAACTCATCCCCTCACAAATACAGACCAGCGGGGCGAAAAAAACAAACCAAACAGAGACTTGGAGCGTCTGAATCCTGCAGTCTGAGCAAGCAAGAGTGCTGTTTGATAAATGATGTCACCGAAACTCAGCTTGAAGAAAGAAGTGGGAGCAAACAGTGCTGTCGTGCCGAGTCATGAGTACACACAAAAACCCACGCAGATCTGCACTGTCTTTGCCCTCCGTGCTGCGGTGAGGTCACCGAGTAAAGAAAACACTCCTCTTATTCTTCCTTATCTGCGCTCATTTGTCTTCCATTTTATTGTAATTTAGAATCATTTGACGCTTCGGTAACTTTGCGCTGCGCTAGAGCCTTCAAATTTAGCTGTCAGGGAGGCCTTTTTTGGAACTTGGTTGTCAGGTTGCAACAGTGGTTTATTGGGCACAAAATAAGGAAGAAGTGGGCAGTTAGCACAAGCAGCTAAAGCCACAAAGCTTAAACAGACAAAGAACAGAGCCACGCCTACAGGAACGCTGTGCAACCAATAAACAATAAAAAAACCTATTAGAACTTTTGCTTAAAAAATTAAAAAAAGAATTTTAAACTCATTCTTTAAAACTTTTAATTCAAGCCCAGATAATGACAAACAGCTGAGCTGAGGAACCCTGTTATTTGTTACTGTCTCCATGCGAGGCTCCGTATAATCTTCAGGGTGGAGTGCCAGAGGGTTTCACCGAGAGTACCTCTTGGATATTTGATCGAAAAGCAAATAAACATGGGATGAGAGCATGGTGAGGAAGGGAGGAGGAGGAGTTTTTTAGCGCAGGTGGCTACATTGTTGTTGAGGTAGAAGGGAACAGAACATCCTTGAAAGTAGAGAAATTGTATTTGCATGTGAGCGTCTATTAAAGGATTAACCTCGTGATATTCTGTATTTTTCTCGCTGTCAACAAATGCTACGATAAATGTTTGGCCACCAATGAACTGATGCTTGCTTTTTAAGAACTGAAAATATATATTTATGACCTGTTTTTAATGATTTACATCTTCAGTAGGAATCAGCAGATTTGGGCCCGAGTGCAGTTTAGTGACAAAGTATTGAAGGACTATAGTTTATTTTAGTTTTTTTTTCACGACATTTGTCGACAATAAGTTAAATATATAATAACACCAGCTTTATCAATGAAGTGTGGGAGCTTCTCTGTGTTTCCATCACCAAACTGCAGCATTTTAGATGTTTCTCCAGCTCAAGCCGGACATTTGCAAAATGGATTACCTCTCACTCGGAGCACACAAAGAAGAGAGCGAGAGAGATGCAGGGACCTGACCGCACTTAATATGGCTCTTTGCAGAATACATTTACCTGAAGTCATCTCGAGCTTTCCAAATGAGCTGGGTAACTGATCCTGCCAGCCAGCTGGTGCTGACGGTCTGTGGGTTTAGACGTGATGAGAGGAGGAAAGGGAGCAGAGTATAAGGAACATATTAAGGCGGTTACACTTAATCCTGCAGTAATTCTGAGCATCTATGTCTGAGCGTCTCTTTCTGTCCTGTGTTTTTTATTTCATTTTGCTGAATTTACATTTTGCGCTCACGTATTTAGCCAATGCAGTTTTCCTTCGCAATGCAAAGGGAGGGAGGGGATATTACTTTGCTTTATTAAGCACTGATATTAAAGTCATCTACCAGGCTGACAGATATAATCGTGTATGGTAAACACTTTAATTCCCGGGCAACTGATGAAAAACCTTGCTCCCTCACACCTTCTTTCACCATCTATATTTTTTCTCCTTCGTGCCGTGCTTCGAGTTCACCCCTCTCACCCGCACACACGCATCCTCCCCTCACTCCGCTTCTCCCACCCTCTGTCGTGCCTAGACCTGTTTCACGTGCCCGATGAGAGGGGCGTACTGTGTCTCCCTGTCTATGCCTTTACCACGTCTGAACTGCGGGCAGCACACGCGACTTCCACTCGTCCATTAATGCCTCCGGATCAGGAACAGGTGGTTAATATAATTCCATTTGAAGGCTTTTCCAACGCGGGCTGCACGCTCTGTACGCAGGCCTGAAGTGGAAAAAAAAATGTTCTGGGTCTCGTAAAGATTGCGTGAGCAAACATTTTTAGTACCTATAAGATCCCCATTATGGGATTAAAGATGTTAGAGGGAGTGTTGCTCTTCTGATTTTCACAATTTAGAAAAAGAAATGCACATATACACACAAAGAGATGGGTGTGTTGTGCACTCATAGAGGGCATGTCATGCCAACATGACATGAATCTGTCCTTGAGACAGTGCAACATAAATCTTGTGTGACAAGACAACAACATGCGGCCGCTTTAATCTGTTGTTTGGCGAGACATAACTCAAGATAAGGAGATCTGCATCTGTTTCATTTGTGTTGCGGTGGCGTTAAATGGCTGTGTTAAATTCGAAACAACAGAGTTCACTGTGTTCCCTCCTGCACCCAGCGGTGAAAAATGTGTCACGTGCAGCGTCGGTAAATAAACAGCAGCAGGTGAACGTCAAAAACTTTTTGCACTAATCACTGCAGAGGAATGCTGGAGTCCCACGAGCGCGCCTGTAGATGGAGTTTATTTGTTTACTGTATCGTTATGGTGATGATGAAGCTGACGACGAAGGCTGAACTCCAGGTAACTTCGAGCCATCATTTTGCACAAAAATCTAGATGTAATAAAAATGATAATGTTGGGAGACGTATTCAAACTTTTACTTTGAGTAATTTTATAGAAGAATATGGAGAATTTTATAAATGAATAAATGTTTATTGCATTTGAAACGTAACAGCCAAATAAATAAAATGAGTGAAAAGTATAATACTGCTGTTGTTGAAATATTGAAATGTTGTGAAGTAGAATTATGAGGAGTGGAACTCTAATTTTGGAGTCGTTTCTAGTTATTTTCCATCACTGCAAGCCTCGTTGGGGTCATAGTAATTAACAAACACGCCTTCTATGGAAGCTAAATGAACGCAGAGCGGTGATAATGAGAAACCGTGCTACCGCGTCGCCGTTTGATGCTTTGCGTCTTTATTGTAAACATCTTGCCTGACTGGTCGACTGGGTGTGTCCCAGTGGGTGGAGACTGGGTTGGTTCGAAAACAGAGAGTACAAACTGTACCCGTACATTTTTAAAAGCCGCACGTAGGAGCACCTGGAAAAATAATGGCTCAGATCCTGGCACTGATTAACGAACTAATGAAAGTCCTGCATACATTACGGCCGTTTATACGAGGGAGTAAAAATCTTACTTAATGGGCCTTAAGATCCTGACTGACGTACTGCGCTTTCCGCTGTGTTCCTGGTCAAAGGACGCTACAGAAGAAGAAAAAAGAGATTAGTGATGTAAGATTATAGCATGAATGACTTGGTTAATTAAGTGTTTAAGAGCCTGCCGGGTCATTACAGGGGCACTTACAGTAGAGAGATTAGCACTGATGGTTAATTGAGTCGCTGAAGGTCAGTGGAAATGACTGTGCCGTGCCTTGATGTCTGGATTTCTACAGAAGCTGTAATGAGCTGTGTGCGATCTGTACATTAAAGGATAAACATGGAAAAGACATCAGAGCCGGGTCACCTGTGGGTGAAGAAAATTAGAGGCAACTTTTTTCTTTCTTTCTTTCCCGTGTGAGTCCATGTTGGCTTCAGGAGACCTCTTTAAAAGCGAGTGAAGTCATGCCAATTACAGTACAATGAAGCTGGTGTAATAACCAAGAGATGTTTGGCTGCTTTATTTAAAAAAAAAAAAAAGGAACAACATCTTTTCTTTGTTTTACTATTTGAGCAAAAGAATAAAGCTCAGCTGGTCAATTTGTTATCAAAAGAGACCACATCCCTGTTTTGTTCTCAAAATATTTAGATGATTTGCCTTCATTTCATCTCATATTTTTTTCATTTTTGTGTGACCATGCTCTGACCTCTTAGATGGGATAGAGAAAGAGAGAGAGAGAGAAAAATGAAGCCTGTGGACAAAATGGTGAAGTGATAGTGATGGAAATGTGAAGGGAGCCAGTAAAAAAGGGGCCTGTGCTTTAGTTGGAGGCCAACCAATAATTGGAGCAGAGAAAACAGGGGTAGGGGAGCTGCTGCAAAGACAGTTGGGATATTATCCGCGCAGGACATGTATGCCGAGCCTGATTTATAACAGCTATGTGGAGCTTGGCAAGCTGTATTTTTCAATGAATATCTGTTTTCTGCCGCTTCGAGTTGTTTGCTGGATTCCGCCGCGTGTTTTGACATTCTCTGGCGCACGTTTTGTAAGAAAGCCATGGAGGAGGAAATTGAAAGTCATTCACAAAGGCCTTTTTTTTTTTTTTTGTTTCCAGCAGTGATAATGCGACTGTCAAAATCGTGACTTCTTCAGAGAGGCTCGACGTGTGCTCCTCCTCCTTCATGTGGTTTTCAAGATGTGTACACTGACAGAGATAGCCACAAATGGAAACAAAACAGGTGCTGCTGGCAGAGCGTGAAGCTACACAGCCAAACATACAATGAATACAAATCAAAGACCGCAATGTGGAGACAGAGGTCATGGTCATTCATGCGACAGAAAACATAATGTGTATTATCTGATGTATATGTATCAGTATGTCATGCATTTTTGCGGAAGACACTGAAACTCAACCGCAGACACCATAAAATATAAAGTGAGCTGTAAAGTGACGAGCATGCACTGTGAAGTTGCATGTAGAATGATGAGAATCTGCAGCTCTAGGAAGCTTTTAGCATCTTTCAGCTCATTGTTTTGGTTTTGCAGCTTCAACTTTAATGGTCTGGTCGAGTCTCACAGCTCCCAACTGCATTAGCACTAGCTACAGAGACCAAAAGTACGTGTGTACCAGGCTGTAAACATGTTTATTTCTGCTGTGAAGTTGGGCATTTTAATTCGGGCACTTGGGGAGATCGATATGTTCTGCAGCCAGCCTCAAGTGGCCACTTGAGGAACTGCAGTTTTTGGCACTTCCATGTTGGCTTCACTTCACAGCCACGAAGGTTGCTGCTTGGTCCAGACACATTGTCACACGGTTAATATAAATGCTGTTTGTATCTGCTACACATGGACTTGGACAGTTGTTTGCTAACGTGCTAGCCATAATCAACTTTAAACCATGATAGTATGTCAGTGTTCTGTTTAAAGCTCGTCGTGCTGCCTATAGTGGGAAGCCTAATTTGAGGAACGAGAAACATAAAACACGCAACAACTAAACAACTGTTCAAGATATTTTTCTGGCTTTCTAGATAATGTATGCACAATTTTTTGGGCCTTCCTGGGAGCGGCATCTCAGATTGCCCTAATTTGTAAGAATGTTAGTTTGTTGTTAGTTTAGTTTAAATGCAAGTCAGGCAGCTGTAGTTATGTGTAAGCACTTAGATTTGTAGGCAAAATCAAGTAATTAAAAAAAAAAACATAAAAAGGTGAACTAATTTTGATGTCATTTATCAAAATAAGTCACACAAACTCGAGATATAGACACTGTGAGATGACTTCATGCTAGATGCTGCTTTGCTTGACACCTCATTCTCCCTCTCCCCCTCAAAAAGGTGCAACGACTGCTTTACCTTGGAAAACTGCATAATGTAATTGAATCACCAGACACCAGAGAGAAAGGCCAACCGGTATAATCAAATAAAGTCCCTGGTTGGGTAAAGTAATTGGTCACGTAGAGTAATGTGCGCAGCTTATGAGCCAAAGCAATGACTAACAGCTGATGAGTGGAAATATCTATAGCATGAATGCTGTGTGTTGCTCCCCTTCTCCTCCCTTTGCTCCGCTGTGCTCCCCTCCCTGTATCCCTCCTCCCCTCCCCTCCCTTCCCTTCCTGCTTTTCCCGCCAACTCAGATTTTCTCAACTGCATTTCACAGGCGTGCTCTCTCTCTCTCTCTCTCTCTCTCTCGCTCGCTCGGTCCAGTCTCATTTTCCTTTATCTCCCACTCTCTCTATCTCTGCTACAACAAATAAACAGGTCTCACGTGAGCTTCTCTTCTTCTGCCCCGTCTGCAGAGAGGACACCGCCCTGTCTGGCCTCTGTGGCGACCTGAGGAGCAGCGGATTGGCTGGAGGGGGGGGGGGGGGGGAACTGCAGCGAGAGGAACCGCGAATGGCAGACAGGCATAGCGAGACAAAAACACAGGGCGGCCGGCCAGCTGCTGTCCCCGAGGGGTGAGCACTGGAGATGGAGAACATGGACGGAGTGCCTGGCTGGCTGCTGGACAAGTCGGCGTGAAGGGTTTCACTGCAGCACACTGTACATCTGTTTCGCATGCACGTTGTCACCACATGTTTAATACGTACAAAGTGCAGATGATTATATCCTTTAAAATTAAAGTATTTTATTCTTGACAGTCAACCTAAATATCACACCGAGGCATTAGATCCAGCAGTCGTTTCGCTGCAGCAAATGTTACAGTTCTTAAACAGATATCAAATTTAAGGAATGAAACCC
The DNA here is from genome assembly GCA_023373845.1 of Nibea coibor. Classification (NCBI taxonomy): domain Eukaryota; kingdom Metazoa; phylum Chordata; class Actinopteri; family Sciaenidae; genus Nibea; species Nibea coibor. Next base: position 8,119,453 of record CM041731.1, read on the forward strand.
TTCCCTTGCGGACTGGCTGAGTGATGAAATGACTAGATGCTTCAACGGATGACAGATGCTTGAAACACCTCATGGAAAAACTCAACTAAATCACAGTTTTTGTCGGTTATAAAAGAGGTTCTGGCACTCCGAGCTCTAAATATGAGTTTTCAAAGCAACGTGAGACAGCGGAGCTCTATTTTTGCCTCATGTTGACATCTCGTGTAATCTGTTCCCAAAGTGCAGCTGCAACCAATCGAGAAAGAAAAAAGAAAAAAGCTGCAAAATTATTTAATGTGGGGTGAATGAAAATAAATAAATAAATAAACAGAGACAAAGAGGGAACAGTGGTCACAATTTGAAACCTAACCAACAGGGACATTAGGATGATGATGATTAAACGTTCCCTGACAGATTGAACAGCTCCCTAACAGCTGACTAATTAAAGCTCTAATTAACTGTTTAATTAGCCTCCTGAATGACTAATTGTCAGTATGTCAGGTGGGGCGGGGGGGTGACTGCAGGAGCTGATGTACTGCACAGCGCCCATCTTGAGCCGGTGCTTAAAGGGGAAGCACGACTCAACAGTTACCCTTTTATGGGGTCGAAGAAATCTCAGCTAATTAAGTAAAGCTTTTTATTATATTATTATTACAGCTAACCAAGGGCCGAGGCGGGGTACAACCAGGGCTAACACGTACAAAAACAAACAACCATTCGTGCTCACTTTCACAGAGAATCACCAATTAACCAGTTCATGTCTTTGGACTGCGGGAGGAAGCCGGAGTACCCGGAGGAGAACCCATGCAGAAAATGCAGACACGGGGAGACTGTTCAAACTGCACGCAGAAAGGCTTCGGAGGTGACGGCGCTAACCGCTGCACCACCGTGCTGCCAAAACACGCCGCAAAAGCACATAAACCAAAAACCAAACTCAGAGCTGGGTTGAGTCACTGATAGAGAAACAGAAAGAGAAAGAAAGGGAGGAAGGATGAGCCGCATAGTCGAGGCAGGATAAAGTGAGACAGAGATATTTGTGGCAAAGACTCTGAAGTGCTTCAGACAGTTTCTCCCTTTGCCACACCCGTCTTTTCCCCCTCTTCCACTCACTATTAGCTTTTTGCTCTATGTGTCTGAACCTGCCACTTTGTTAACAGTGTCTCTCTGTGTCATGCAAATACTCTCCATTGGCTGTATCACAGGCCGATTATGGTGCTTTAATTTGCTGCACGTAGACCTATGAAGCGGTTAGACACGCCTTCAGTAAGATGATCTGGGTTTAAATCCATCTGTTTTGATGCAGATCCCTGGATATCAGAAAGCGGTGACATGAACTGAAGACAATGAACATAACACAGTAGAAAAATGATTCGACAGCAGGAACATTTGCTTCTTACTCTAAATGATCCCTGAGGCACTCTTTACACTCACATGTCAGATTAAACTTCCTCTTTCTCGGCCCGCTCCCGCCGAGGCGCTGACTGAGCTTTTCACCGACTCATCACTTGATCAAGTAAGAGTTAGAAAAACATACACCTTCATCACCTAAAGCATTGTGGTGTTTCAAAACCGTGTTTGGCTTTGACGGGCGTAAGCCAATGAATTACAGAGGATTTAGAGATGAGATTATATTACTGTTTGTGTGTCTGGTTATGTCATACCGTCGCTTTGTCTTCTATTACAAGGAAGAAGACGTCTGCACTTGCAAGAAACATAATATGACAATTTTGGTACAAATTATTTAAAACAACATTACACTTCACTTGATCATTTTTTCCATTTGTGTCATTTTGTTTAAATGTCATGTCTCAATTGCTCCTTCGCTAATCCTCCCACACCCCCCCGCTTACTCTTTTACTGCTTACAGCTTTTTATTCTCAGTTGCAGTTTAAACTGAGATTTGTAGGAGATTTACCACCCCAAATTATTAGTCATTTTTGAAACCTTGATTGAACTGCATTTTTGGGCACTTCTGCGTTGGTTTCATTTCACAACCACAAAGGATGCCTCTCTTCATACTACATATTTGTACTTTTAAGTGTTCGACATGTTTGCTATCTCTGCTAATGTTGGCTGGTGTGCAAACTTCCCTAAATCTAATAAAGAGCAGGGCAGAGCTGCTGCTAGCATTTCTCTAAACTCAGATACAGGCTATTAGCGTCCAGGACTAGCTTGCACGCAATGGAAATATTCTGCACAGTTTGGTTTTCTTAAATGTAACCCTGTAACGCTGCACACTAATGTAGTCAATGATGTTCTCCACGGCCTGGGAAGTAATTCTGGATTAGCTTACTACTTAAGTAGTAAGTGAGTTAGCTGGAAATGCTAACGATCGCACCACCAACCAAACGCTTTCTATCAGTCTTTCACTGTACTACAACCCCACGCATGCTTTCAGCATGTGGATAAATCCAGCAGGCCTGCTGACCTGAACAATTACCAAGCAAGGATCAATCCTGACCAATTGTGGGGTTTTAACGACAATCAGTTTACAGCAGAAGTTTTAACTTCAAAGCTAAGGTGAACTGGTCTCAGATAAGAGGCCACGGGAACCATTAGAGCATTACAGGGTGCGATGCATCATCACAGTGACCTTTGCTCGGAAACTTCCTGCATATTTTGGACTTCAAAACACCCCTATGGAGGAGTCCTTGCGTCTGCAGAGATGTTTGTCTTCCACCAGGATATGATGCATGATGATGTCACCAGATTCCCAAAAAAACAAAGTCAGAAATCTGAACATTCCTGCTGCAGGAATGCGAAGAACGCTTACCGTCAGCCGTTCTTGGGCCCCGTGGGGTTATCAGGCAGCTGTAGGAGCTGACTAAAGTCTGAACAACAAAACAGAAAAACATCTATCCATCTGACAGCAGAGTGTCTCTTTCAAAAGGCAGAGGTCAAAGGGTGTCAGGGTTAGGTGTGATGTACATGACAAACGACAGTTACAGACAATAGGAGGATCTGTAGGAACGAAAGCTCACAAGTGTGGAAGGCAGATGAAAGTGAGAGTTCTTGACCCCGGCCAATTCTCAGCTCACTTTTCACGTTTTGTATTAGTTTGTTTGATGGTGTAAAATGTCAAAGGAAAAAGATAGGTGCCTAAATTTGCTTAAAAGTTGTTTCTGGGTAATATGGAGGGGGGGCATCATGGAACTGGGACAAATTGAGACTTGACCCTGTAAATTTTCATCTGGATATCCACAAAATGCTCTTGATGCCACCAGCATTATTGAGTAAACTGAAAACAAATCAAAACACAATTTATTTATGCGGCACTTCATGGAAATTTCTTGTATCACGGTCAATGCTTCTGCCACCAACAACAAGAAAAAAAGACAGAGGGACTAACATGCTGCTTCCACAACTCCTCGCATGACTCACAAGCAAATATGAGCCTCGCTGATGTCCTCTTCCTCCTTCTTCTCCTTCTTCTTCTCTTTGTTCTAATTTTAAAAGCCTGACACTGACAAATAAATAACCTCTCCTTGGGGTTTCAAATGAGTCAGCAAAGCCTTTCATCACACGCCGATGTGTCAGTGGGTTCAGACGTCTGTAATTTGATCGGAGCTCAGAGAGAGCACAATTCTGGCCTTTGACCTCTGGCCAGGCTCTGCATCCTCTCATCTCTCGTGAGACGTGATGCAAAGCTACAGAGTTTAAATGCTGCCAGGCCTCCCGGACATCTGAGCTCAGTTGCTGCTGTCCTCGGTGCGCACCCCTGGGACAGCCAAGTCACAAAATATGTGACATGACTAATGTTAGAGATTTGTTTAGCTGTTTCTGTGACTTTATTTTTTTTTTCTTTCTGTCTGTCTTAAAAAAAAAAGATGTTTATGATCAAGCTGTTGTCCGCAGACGTCTTCCCTCTCGCACTCCCTTTCACCGTAACCGTCCTCCTCTACCGCGCAATTAAAGCTGCAGTAGGCAACATTTGAGCATACGCACTGCAAAGCCTTTTGCAGCTTGTATCACTCCGTTAAACCCACTAAACCCACAAGTTCAACCGCAGCAGAAGGAGCCGGTTGCCCCCGTGAAACCTCATCCCTCGTAGGGCTCGCTCTCCACAGCGTGAGTCTCGGCTCTTCTTCTCAGCCTCTGTGCAGGAGTTTTTGGCCACTAGCAGTGCAATGGAGCAATGTTTTTACATGCAAGTTCTGTTTTGTTTGTGTCTCATGCAGATAGGTGACATGACAAACAGCTCTATCGTGCTTTCAGGCTATTTAACTGGAGGAGGAAATCTGCAAAGACGCATAGCAATGAGCCAATGAAGGCAGTGAAGCAGAAGACTGATAGTACGCAAACACGGATGTGAAGCAGGATTTAAAGTCTTTGGAAAACTTGGCTTCTGTTTTACGGGAAAGGAAATTTGAACATAAAACTTACAGGACACCTTTTAAGATGCCAATATGCAAACTAATTCTGTTGATTTCTGAATGCCAAAATGCAACAACTGGATATAATTAAAACAAGTTGAGGACAGCGGTGACAGCTCCAGGAACATCCTGGAAAACAAAAGGAAATCGGTTACTGCACCTCTGGAAAAACTTTCCCAAATTTGAGAATTGGCAGTAGCAGAGTTTGATTGATGTCTGTCAGCACGTCCTGTATCATGTCCTGGTAGTACAAAAAACAGTTAAGCGCTCAAAACATGTCAGCACGTGTGTATTTCAAATGCAGGGATATATATACAGCGCGAAATTGTCTGCACGCACGAGCATGTACAGTACAAACACTCAGCGTCGCGATCAAAGTCGTGACAAAGCGCAGCTGTGACAGATTTATGTAGCGCATGACTTTTGTTGCACTGATAACCAACCGTCTCTCCTTGAAGCGACACCCTTGGCATTTGAATTTTGTTGTTCGCATGGTATACGTAACCGGTAACCGCTGAGTGAACCACAGAAGTACACATCACTGAATGCTTCACATCAAATGCCCAAGATAACTCCGTGCAGAACGTGTTAACATCGGTGACAGGTTAACAATTTGCATCTTGAGTGGGTTGTTTGACAGACGGGGGGGGTTGGTGTGTGATACAGAGAGCGATAGACTGTTGATAACTGCTGTCTGGTGTAGCAAACCGCACAGGGCTGTGAAACCACTGCTGAGGTCTGAATAATGAGGAACTATAACTGTCAACTTCAGACCCCCCGACACACAAACACACACACACGTATCTAAAAGACCATTTGGTTGTGCAGGTAAAACCCCTTTTAGCAAAATGTAGATTCATGAAACGAGAGTGATGTGAACTTCTCGACGGCTTTGACGTTTTGCAGAGTCAATAACGCACAGAAAAGTGTCTTAAAAGCCGGACGACAAAGGACAGACAGGCACGCGTGGAGGGATTGCGACCGCTCAACTCGCCCTGACCAGCTCGCTCTACATGAGTCGCAGACACCTGATCAATACGACACACACCACAAACACACACGCACATCCTGCGTGCATGCCAGCGCACTCTCTACAGCACATGACTCACATGCTCTGGCCTATTATTAAAAGTGGGTACATGATAGGCATGTGGTGAAAGAAATGGCAGGAGCGTGAGTAGAGGGAGAAGGAGGATGTCGAGGTCAATGGGTTCCTCCACGCTCCACTCGCCTGGTCATGCCGCAGAATCACTTCGAGCTTCTCCTCCACTCCTCTGTCTGTCTCATCCCAACAGACGCGCAGCCTTACCACACACCAACGGTCTGAGTCAGAGAGCGGGGCGCTTATGAAATCCAGGTTTGCCACATCGCCCCTCTCTCAGTTAGATAAAAAGAGACATAAGTCAGCTCCGTCTTTCAGCACTCATCCCAACTGCAGCACCGAGGCCCCCCCCCCCCGCCCTCCATTCGCTGCCATTATATCAGTCCGTGCGAGATGAAAACCAGACACAGGTGATGTGTGCGTGTGTGTGTGTGTGTATCTGTGCTTGTGTGCTGGCCTGCATGCTTGTGGCCTGCTTGTTGATACACGCACCATTTAATTTTCATGGTCCAGCTTGGTCACAACAAGACGGTTGAACAACATGAAGCAGTTTGGCAGACGTTCAAAAGCAATATGGATTAAAGATGAATGTGGCAGCACATAGATCAGATCAAATGTTAAACCAGGATTTTATGGCGGGAGAGGGCATTTTTTTGGTTTTCCTTAAAGAGGGGGAAAAAAAAAAAAAAATCCCACTTCGTGATCCAAATGTTTTGTACAGAGACGTGCAAGTAGTCCGCGCACACAAGTGGTGCGTTGGGATATATCAGAGAACATAATCCGAAGCTTGAAGGATCATAGCACTGCTTTATACAAATAAAATAAACCAACCACACAATTAGAGTCAAGCTTTTAGGGTTTGCTTTCAGTTAAATAAACACAGAGGAGTAACAGAGCAATGTAGCGGGTATAATGACACACAATTAGTTTCTTCAAAGTTTACATGTTGGTGTAGTAAAAGTTTCCCATCATTGTGAACGTTTCACATTTTCCACGAGAGAGCGAAGAAAAAAAAAAATCGAAGCCCGAGATTTGCAGCTGCGGTGCAAAGACATTGTTCGCAAATGAGCTGAGCGCAGCAGCAATAACGACAACAAAAATACTTAAATCGCCATTAAACCGCCCTCGCGCAGTCGAAAGATAATGCCGGTAATTAACGTATGTGAGCTCCCAGTTGTAAATGTACACAGCCGACGGTCAACAGATGTGGGTAACTTTTGCATTGGAAACATATTTTTTTGTTTGTTTAACGTACTGCTGCGGGAGGGAAAAGCAGGAGGAAGGAGAAAAAGAGCGTGTGACATAAGCTCAGGCTCACATTACTGCGTACACATCTTGGATCGAGGCCACAACAAAAGATGAACCGACACATGAAATCCAGCTAATCGTCAATAAAGCCTATATCTTCTAGTAATCTAGTTGTAGCAGACACTGCTAACCCCAAAAAAAAAAAAAAATCCTATGAGCCACATCCAACTGCTCGTTGGACCTCACAGAGGACAGAACTCTAATGAGAAATGACGACGATGATCGCTTACAGCTGAGTTTGCGTGTGTGTTTACATCACAGTGCTTCCATGCAGTGCGTAAGTACACGCAAGCGTGCGTGCGTCTGATCTGACGGAGGAGGCACAGAATGTATGCGGAACATGCAGATAATAACAACAAAGCTGAGACTCACACGCTCGCCGCGCGCCCCGTTAGTTACAGCACGGTTTCACTCCATAAAAACAACATTACAACAAAGTGTGAAATGGAATGACCTTTCCCTTGTATGAACTCACTGTCCTGAGGAGAAGCGACCCTACATTCACTCCCCAGCTAACTGACTGAAGTGGACAAGGAGAGTTATTGATGTGAGGTTGCCTCGGGCTGGCATGACAGGCAGATGGCACACAGAGTGAAACAATCCAACAAGAAGCGGTAGTCACTCTCATGCTTTTTTCTTTCTGTCCTTCCTCACATTCCCCCCCAAAAAAGTTATAAACCAAAAAGGTACTGAAGACTTATTTAACGTACGAACACTGCGCCTGTGGCTTAGGACTTTTACTCCGAAGGAACCTAATTACTGCAAAGGTGGCTCATATTAGCGCTGAGCGCTAATCACCACCATGAGGCAAAAAAGAGGCCTGGAAATCAGAAGAGCTCAAAACGATGCCACAGTGCAGGGCCGTCAGCCAAAAGCAAATAAAATGACTAAGCAAAGATGGTATCTGAAATAATGACCCAACATCCCGCTCCACATATAAACAAACACGGCTACGACAAACATATTAGTCATGTCATGTATGTAGCAGCTAATTGGCATGCAGCAGTGTTTACAACAGGGATTTATATTAAGTCCTTTTTCATGCTTGCAATATTTCCTCCACCCCATATCTAATGTAACCCAAAAAAACAAACCAATGGGCGTTTATTTCCAAAGATGGTTCAAACCATAAATCACGTGCTAAAAGAACTTCAGTTTCCTGAAAACCAACAGGAGGAAATATTGAATAATGGAAGCAGCAAATGGTGTTTGTCTCTCCTAAACCCTTCTCTTTTCCCAAGAAACCACTTCCCAATCTCCCATTTCCTTATAGAGATGTAGTCACGATTGGCAGGAACAGGCTGATGTGCTTCCCCCCCTTTTCTGACGGATACTGCGGATAACAAGGCCCGACTAGCACCACCCAGCCACATCAAAACTACATCCAGTCTCATTGAGTATATGCACATTCTTTTTTCTTTTTTTTTTTTTTTACCAGAGAGGAAAGCAAGAAAACAAGGATCTTCTATCGTGTCTCGCGGCCAGTAATTTTTCTTCAGGGCACCCGTGGGAGCCATACATTTTCACATATGGCAAACTGAGTCTGGATTTTATGGGGTGTATTGTTTTGGGATTCTGTGAGAAGAGAAGGAGTAAAAATTTAACTGTCTGTGGCAAGATGGAGCAGGAGAGAGATGTTTGGATCCCGCAATTTTTCTGTTGTGACATGAAAAACAGGTCCACGCTCAAAGTTATGGGCTGACTTTTTAATGAAAATTGAGATGTTATAAAAAAAATAATAAAATAAAAACGTTGATGTGACTTTCCAGGAGATTTTCAGTAACACATTTTCAAGGAGTGTCCTACCCAAACATAACTCCAAGCTCTGCACACACACACACACACATTCATGCACACTTACAGGAGGGGGTGGCCCATTTGAATTCAGCGTTGCACTATGACTAAGGTTGGGTTCAGTTCAGGGCTTCTGTTTGCAGAGACAACACGTGTTAACACACATGTCTCTTAATCTTCACAGTTTGATGCAATCTTTGCACACTGATTCCAGCGAGATAAATAAGCCAGAAAGTTTGCTTGAAACGTGTCCCAGAAATACACAATCTCCGTCCTCATCGTGTGTACAAACGAATAAAAAATAGTAGTTTATGAGAGTTTTGGAGTAGATGTGTCACTTTTCTTCATGTATACAGAAAGTGGGGCCTTTTTTACTTGACCTCAGTGACAGACTTGAACACACTGCCCCCTAGTGGTTCTTAAACTAGAGGTTGATACACAGGAGATATATATATATATATATATATATATATATATATATATATATATATATATATAAACCTTGTTAATTGCTTATGTGTTTTCTTAAACACTTTTATCAATATACATTTGAGATATATATGTATATAGATGTGTATACATATACACACATATAAGTTTCATGTTCAGTCTGGAAGTCCCTTTGCATCCATACATCTTTGGTAATCATTAACTGTTAAATAAACGCCTGATGCAGCCACATTTGCTTGCTCGACATTCTCGCGCACACAAAATGAAACCTGGTCTAGATTTGTTTGTCTTTGCCTAATATGACCTTGCGATAATGAAGTCATACATGCATATCAAGGATAAGTGCACGCTTCGTTTGGATAATGTGTGTCAACTCAGTGACGTGAAAACGGAGACAGAGGAGAAAGTTTTCACCTCTGATTACTACATGAGGTTTAAGAAAATAAGAGAGCTAAACGCCCTGCACACCTGTGGTACACACACACCTTTTTTGCTGATTAGAAATCTTGCATGTGCACATACTCCAGGACTCTGATACTAGCTTGGTTGCACCTGTTAGCAAGTGTCAAATTACATTTTTATCATTCTTGTTCATCTGAGGAATCCAGCAGGCACCCATCAACCTGAGCAATCTCAAGTCTCATGAACCAATATACCTGAAAACAACTTCAGGGGTGTGCCTTTAAAAAAAATCCCCTGATTCCTAAAAAGTTACTTTCTCTATGAGGCACGACATGTGCTGAAAAATGCATGTCTGATGAAGTGGCAGGTGGGAATCTTTGGAGGAGTCCCGACACATCACCCTGATTAAGATGGATGCGGTGATAGTGTTCTTCAGCAGCTAGTAGAAGTGGGATTTACAGATGATACGCTCTGTCAAGGCCCTTCATGTCCCTGGAATTCAGAGTACCCATGCCCATGAAGTGGACCACCACCAGAAGAGTGAAATATGTATCCAGATGTTATGAATCTGTTCCACTACCAGTGAGCTGGCAAGAAAACCCTGCCCTGGTGGATGGTCTCTCACATGCAACGCGGTTAAGACAGCAGCTCCATGCCGTTCCACCTCTACCGCTAATGTTCAAACGTCTGCCCAACTGCACAAGGCCATGGGAAGTGCACGTTCTGGCAATTCAACAGGCTGGACCAGAACCACCTAATAGCAGGTCTGGTATAGCCATTCTTGGTCTCTCATAATTTGAAGTCCAGAAGTGGAAGTAGAAAATGGGGGCATCCAGTTGGGGCGATTGGGATCAGCGTTGTGAAAAGCCGAACCGACCCAAAGGGAACCGACCCAAACAAAACCAGGAATTGTCACTGGTATCAATCATCAAGCCTTTCATCACTTTGCAGGTTATATTATGGTCATTCTTTCCTATGGGGCTGTAAAAATTGGGCTTTTCCTTTAACAACCCTCAAGGAAGTTCCTTTGGAATAAGCTTCTATTAAGGGTGTCATTCACTTCCAATAAAACCACACCCTCGTCTGGGAGGATAATGTTGCCTACTTCGCGCTCACGCTCCTATTTCTACGCTCTGTTTCAATAAAATCAAAATTTAGCTATCCTTTATTTAAGTTTTGCTCATGTATATTTTTTACATTGAATCGATGCATTGAGCCGTGCATTGCAGTTTATTCTCATACTCCTTTGGTGTCTTTGAAAGGGGAATGCTAATCTCAGTGGGATTCCTGTAAGTTTAAATGAAATAAGGTTCTGCTCCCACGTTCCTTCCACTCCTCCCTCCTTCCCCTCCACCCTAAACAACCTGTAAACCTCTGATTTATTGTTATTACAGCTGAGCTGAATCAAAGAGTGGCAGGGGCATAGACAGGAAAGGCAGCGAGGAGGGAGGGACTGACGTGGCCCAAGGCTACGCTCCGCAGACAGTACATGGACGAAGTAGGCCGATATGGCATTTTAACATGTCTGTCGCAGCAACTTCCATTTCCTCATGTGGGCCAATTGTCGTCTGGTAGGAAATCAAACTCATTTCGCAAGGTTCAAGGACAGAATTGGTATGTGCTGTGAGATCTATACATGGGTTTAAATATGACACAATATGGGCCAAAAGAAGGACAAACTGAGGTGTTCTGTAGAGGATTCACCAAACGCCTGGGCCCATTTCTTGTTTGTTCCAAACTCCTATAATTTTTTCATTTTCTGTCCACGCATCTTTCAAAACTGTCTTCTGCAATCATATTCCTTTGTAAATATAACAGAAAGCTTGGACTATTTCTGATGAATTTTGTCAGAAAATCACAAGCCAAGATCAGGGAGTCTCACACTGATTACATATTCTTAAGCACTCTGTGCAGCATAATCATGTTTCTCTCTCTCTATATATATATTTTTCATCCAGATGGGACCCTCAGACAAGTATGACAAGTCAGATGGCACAGACCTCTCTTTGCCAAAGTCACATGATTGTTGTTCAAAAAGCCTGCAGAGCAGTAATTGTCCAGATGTTTTATAATTTTGAGCCTCTTTCAACATGATACAGCTGTATACAGCCTTGCTGATTGACTGACTAATTCACTCAATAAAAACCTGCTGGGAATATGTTTGCAATCAAAATGTATAATCTTTTCAATATGGTGAAGAACGGTCCTCAGATCAGTGATGTTTTCTGGCGATAGCCCATCAGTTTCTTTGTTCGCTGATGTAAAAGTTCACGAGTCAAGAGCAGTTAAGAATTTACTTTTTCATGTTCAAAAGGTTTGAAAAGTTTAGATTGTAACCATGATCTGTACGAATGGGCTTTTACTTAGCAAGCTTGCTCCAACAACAATGGAGAGATTGCAGTATTGGGAGCAACTACGCCAAAGTGCATATTACATAATTTAAAAAAGGTTGGTGACTCCGTGTAAAGTGATTAATTTGATATTTGATGTTTCTTAAACTGGATAAACCTGGATTAAGGAATTGGTTAGGCTAAACCTAACGCTGCCTTCACATGATAAGAGATTTGACAAAGCAAAGAATACAAAAATACATTCTTCTTCAACAAAAAGAACATTTCTGAGAAACAACATCTGGGATTAACTGTCACCATGGCAACATTTTCTGGTCGCTGGATGTTTATTTAGCTATACTTCATGTTGTATTAAAATTCTGACATTAGATTCTCTGCTTCTCTACTTCCCCCTGCTCGCCTGTGCTTGCTGCCATGCGGCCATTTCATTGGTTGCACTTTGACAGGTGGGCTGCACCTGAGGTTGAAGTTGAAATAATGTCATGGTTTTGAGTTTCTTGTTGAGTGTTTTCCTGTTTTCTCCCCTTTCCCTGTGTCTGTAACCTTACTTCCTGCTGTTGTTGTAATTCCCGCCAGTTTTAATTGTCCACTCCAGACTAATTAGGTTTTATCTGTCTTGTCATCTTGCCTTCAGTTGTGTATTTAGTGTCTGTGCTCCTGTCAGTTTTGTATTTTTCATCGTTGGACTTTTGCTTTTGGGATTTTACTTGGATTGTTGGATTAAGTTTGTTTTTTACGTGGGCTCCCCAGCCACCTTTTGCTATTTTTGTGTTGTCCCCGCCATTACCTTTTGTTTTCACTCCACCTTCCTCTCTACATTTTGGGTTCACTTTTGAATCAAACCATAACAAATAACTTGAACTTTGAAGAACGCTCTGTGGCAAATTTCAAGTGGTCCACCCCGCCTAGTTGGGTGTCACCATTCTCCTGGTAGAAAAACAATGGCACGGCCAGCCTTTCATCATCTGAGGGTGCCTAATACTAGATAGAGAAGCACGACTGTTACGCTACATCAGACGAACGGCTAAAACATGAAAAGGTGAAAGATGTTGGGAGGCGTTCTGTCTTCTGGCTCTTTCTTTTATACCTGTACATTGTAAATATGGAGTCCCACAGGGATCATAAGGTAGGAAAGATATTCATCTGAAAACTTGTCCAAATGGATTAATGAGCCAATCAAGAAACTGATTATTAATCCCATGTGTGCAGAGTGCACAAAGGGATCTGATGGCAGCAACAACTGCAAAGTAAGTAGCTAACATTATTGTACATTTTCCTAAATGTACCATAGATATTATATTTTTTTTCTCATGATATCAGTGAGAAAATGACCATTAGAGCACATGTGAGTTCATACACAACACCAACACTTGCATTTGTCCCCTTTGACCTGCTGTTTCCTGCTTCCTAATGCCCACACTTTCACAGGCTAAGTTCCCACCATCCACCTCTCTGTCTCTCCCACAACTACCACTTCTCCTTCCCTCCATGCAACTCTTTCGGCTGCCCTATATCCACTTACAGCCTCCTTACACACCTAAATCCCTCTTCTCTTCTCTCACCACTTTAGCCCCCTCCTCCATCACTTCTTAGCGAATGCCCCCTTTCATTTTCTCAGCTCTCTGCTCTTTCTCATCACACTTCTGTCCTCCTTTCCTCTCCCTTCCCTTCGTTTCTCCTGCTTTTTTCTCCTCTTCTTTTGGCATTTCCCACACTGTACACTTCTCATCTCTCTGACACCATATCTACCTTCTGCCCTCCTCTTCAACCGTGAAATCTAAGTCCAGCTGAGTTCTGCTGGGAGCCAGAGTTTCCAGATGGCACCAGGCAGAACCCAAACATCTGCGTTACCCAACTCGGCCCAAAACCGGGCTCCGAAGGATACGCAGCTGTATAAACAGCTTGTGTGTAAAAATGCAAGCTATGCAGCCAAGCACAAGGGTCCTCACCAGGTCGCTATGAAAAGAAATATTATTAATAATGATAATAATGACAGAGGAAATACCTTAGCTTGAGACGTGACTGTGTGCTCGTGTGACAGTGGGGCATGGGAAAGATGACAAAGGCCCGAGGCTACTACACTACACACGCACAACACAAAAACATCTTGCTATGATGGGTTCAGTAAGCTGCATTAAAAACATATTCAACTGCCTCGAACAATACTTAAAGGATTAATGTCCTTTTGGGAGATTTCTTGAGTTACATGAGGTAATCAGTACCACTTTCATGTCTGTATATCAAATTTAAAGCTGCAGCCAGTTGATTAGCTTAGCTTAGCATAAGCTCTGAAAAAGGGAAAACAACTAACCTGGTTCTTTACGAGGGTTCATACCATTTGGAAACCATCCAAGAAGTCAGTCGTGACTGACTAAAAGATTGCATGGCACATAAGCCTTTTAAAACCATAAACGCAAGCTAGCAGTCAACGGTTACTTACAGTCTTTATGCTAAACTAAATGGCCACTGGCAACAGTTGCATATTAAGTGTACAGACTATCAATCTTCTCATCTCTTTGTGCTCTATAAAAAATGTCAGACTGTTCCTTTAGTCTTATAATCTCATAAGAGACTTCATTAATTCATTCTGATCACTTTCAGAGAGCAACAGAAAAAAGTACAGACAAGACAAGAAAGATTCAAAATATCTTCAGTTCTTAGTTTTTTCTACATTTTCTAAAGTTAGTCTGAGAAATCCCTGAAGTACACGCATCTATAATCAGAATACAATATTTTTAGATAATATATATTTTTTAAATATGTAAAATAGTATGCAAAAAGTTGCTGCTAAAAGTTTGGTACTCTCCGAGCTTCCTCGATACAACCATCAACCACCATGCATCATTCAAAAAGGTATGTATGTAAATCATAAATACTTATAACCGTCTGGTACTTCCCAAACTTTCAACTATGCATTTTATGAAAGCTACCAGATACAGTGTCACACACACACACACACACACACGCACACACACACACACACACACGTAAAGTACCGAAAAAGTCCCTTCTGGTGAAAGTTGAAGCACACACAAAGGCCAGGATATAGCGCAACAATGGCACAGCACAGAGTACATGAATGACTAAGCCAAGCTAGATGAGTTTGGGCTAAACTAGAATTATCAGCATGTGCACTGTAACACAAGTAACTACACTCACATACAGCCTGTCAAAATTCAGCAAAAGCCCCTGACTTATGTCTGTTCAGTGCACATTTTAAAGAAACAGATTTGGGCTGTTCTGTGTTTGTATGTTGAGTGGATTATAATAGCTTATCTCACAGGGAGCCATTGGCCTATTCTCTTTTGCCTCAAACTCCAAAACAACACTCAGGCCCACTTGAGAGTACTCTGGGCTTTGGATGAGTTTTGCTTCTGGCATGGAGTCATCGGTACAAGAATCTGGCTGCCCTCCAATGACAATATTTGTCAGAGTAGCCTTGTTTCAAATCTTTACTGTTTATTACATTCTGCAGCCTCCACTTTTTTTTTCTTTCTTTAGAGATGGGGTTTCAGATTCAACCTTAAGATTCCAGTGGAAAGCCCTTTCATGTTTTTAATCACTCTAAAAATGTTCAAAGGGTACAGTAAGTGTTTTTAATTAGCACGCACAGCTGCACGGAGAGCGAACAAAAAAAAAACATGTATTAATTTTTCATTTGCGTCATATGGTTCAAATAATTTCTTTTAGTATTCTTCGAGACATTGACTTGAAGAGCTTCCACTTTTGCGTGTCAGCCCAGTGGAGAGGGAAGATGTAACCAATCTGGTTTTGAGAACAATTACGGACCACACTGAAAAAATTCACATCTCATCCAGTTTTAAATTCTTACTTTTGTGAAAAAGATGCCAGCTGGATGGAAAAAGTTGATTTTATTGCTCATGATTGATTTCATTATTCCAGATTTAGAGGAGTCCACCTCTCCGGTTACAGTTAATCTAGAAGCATATAGAAAAGTGATTTGCCTTTGTCAGAATCAATTAAACATTTTTGTAACTGCTTTTACAAAACAAAGGTGCCAAGAAGTTTCACTGAATAATAATGATTAAAAAAAAAATCCATCCCCGACACAATCTAAACCCCCTGACCCTTGCTGCTGTTTGGTTACACAGCCATTTGGTGAGTGGAAAGAAAATTGGCCCTTGTTCAATTGAATGCTTAAAAAACTTCACAGACAATGCGACAAGGCTTTTAAGTCAACACTTTGGGTCGAGTATCAAAAGGCGGCGTGCGATAGACCCAAATGTGCCCAGTGTTTAGAGCTGTCAGCTTCCTGCACCTGCAGGCTCGGCATATGGCAGAGGTCTGGACCTCCCGTGATAAGTCAGTCACAATATTGCGAAAAAACACAAGCTTGTGTGTGTGTGTGAGAGAGAGAGAGCAAGAGAGAGAGAGAGAGAGAGAGACTTTCCATTTCACTGTTCTTCGAGCTGCACCGAAGCCACTTGACTCGGTTGAACACGTCATTTCAAGAGTCTCACCACAAATTTCAATAGAAATTTTAGGCTATTATGTTTGCTTAAAGTGTTTTTTTTTTTCTCTCACTGTAGCTATTGCTATAACTGCAGAGCACGTTCAGGTTATGTTTTGTTTTTGTGCTTTTGGAGCCATCTTCCCTATTAAAGTCAGCTCCCTGGCCTTGCCTCTCTAATGGATATAACACACCAAAAGGTCCAGATTATTCTGTCTTTTCAGCAAGAACGTCAAACTCCTTTGAAGATCAAAGTGACATGTGCGCCTTCTTCATCTGAGCGTGTGCCCTCGCATTGCTTGCGTTCGGTGCCAGCTCCTTCCTCTTAACTGCGATGGATGGCAGGCCGCCACGGCTCAGGTTCTCCATCATAAAGCAACGGAAACCCCTTCTGTCCATTGTTTGAAAGCTCTCCCGATGGCACACCAACCACAGCTCTCAACGGCGCAGATTTGAAAATGTTCTGGGTAACGTTAATAGAAAATGAGTGCTGAGGTCTCCCTTGAATGACTTTCCAGCACATTAGTGCCAGGAAGCCGTTCATTTTAATGTCAGGGGTGTATTAGCGCTGCTATATAGTGTTTTGACTGTAACTATCCCAGCATTTACTCTAAATATACACACAGCATTCTTCTTCTGTCGAGCATATCTTTAAGGCATAGTTAAGTAATTACTGGAGATTTTAAAATAAACACATCCGGTGCACAGACTCGGTTTTGTTAACAGGACGACGGTTACCACCCTTTCATGGTGTACATCCAGCACTGTATAACACTTGAGTCGAAGCCCGGAGAACATGACACATGAGCTCTCTCCGGAATGAGGTGGAGTGCTGCTCTGGGCTTCTGTCCTGCATCTCAGCTCTACAGTATCCTTCATATTTCACACTGTCTCGGTTAAAGAACTTTTCATTTTTAAGGCCCTGGTGTCCCAGTTACTCAAGCAGGCTGGCATGTATGGTATGCGACCGCAGTGCTGTGCATTTAAATCTGGCCCATGTCGTGCCGCTCCATTTTCTCCTCTTCCTGTCTCACTGTAGCGCATAAGTACATTAATAAAAATCAGCAGACCTAAGTATAAATTAAAAAGATTACAGAAATTGCTAAAAAACACAAAGAGGAGGAAACGTTGCAATGGTTCATACAGGAGATCGGCTGTCTGAGAGGAAACAGCTGAATATGAAAGTGAGAAGTCTTTAAAAAGTAAAATCCACATGCAATTAAAGTCTGGCTGCGTCTGTGCCATGCCATTGTTCAGACAGTCCATTATTCTGAAACCCCAACAGTTCAAAAAATGTCGCATTGGACTAAAGCCCATTTGTCTAACAGCCTGTTATTTCAAAAACAAACACCCATTTCTCCAAATGCACACTCTCATAAGTACTTATTTGTACTTATTTGAACCCAACCTATGATCTTTACCTTCGGTCATGGTTTCTTTAACCTGAACAAGATCTCACAGTCATGCTAGTGGTTCTGGGATGCTGTAAAAAAGGCACATAGCACATGTGTTTTGAGCTAAATTCCAACAGATGGCATTTGTTGGGAGACTTCATTCAAAAACTAATAATGTCAACCTCATGGTGGCGCTAGATGTAAAGTCAGGGGATCAATAAAGTAGTCGGCTGGAGGAATGGCAACCCATCAAATGGTTACTGAGCCTGGACCAAAGTCGTGGACCAATTGAACAACAGTCCCACATTGTCATGCATAGACACATGCAGCTAGTGGAGCTAAAAGTACAAAAAATGGGAGTAAATGCACTAATCTGCCATTTTTCATACATACAAAAATATGCCTCATGTTAAAAATATGTTTTTGACATAGACAAAAATGACTGGCTGCCTACAGAAGGTTTTATATTTATAATTTAGTTCAGTATCTCTGCTGAAAAGAGGTATTTTCAAGGTTTTACTGGTATCTGTTAAAGCCATTGTTTCCTCGGTCTGCATCGTCAGTAAATTCACTGTCTTGGTATTCAGCCTGGCATCCACCGCGCTCAGCTATCATCGAGGCCAATCCCCACAGTCTGGCACCAGTCAAAGGTATTACAGTAACATCCTGCCCGCTCTTCACAAAGAATGCTTGTTTTGGCATACATTTGGATGTGCTCTCCATTAGTGGCTTTAACACTCTCAGTCACTGCATTATCTGCACTCATTAATGACTGTCAAAACATGGGAGGAAGGTTACAGTGCCAGACGTAGAGCAGGATACTTGACACCACTTCTAATCTTTGCCTGCTTGAAATACCAAGCAGAAGTAGGTGAACAGAGGTACAGACAGAGAGAGAGAGTCTGTTGAAATGATGATGATTAATGGCAGTGAAGTGGTTTCAGCGCAACTCACAGAGTTGTGAAATGGAGCCGAGTGACCATGTGTTTGAGTGGCTTCTGTGTACGCTACATCTCAAATATGTCTTCCCGTCTTTGTTGTTGTGTTGTTTTGTTGTTTTGATGAGTTTTATTCAGTGTCCATTTTTAGTCAGCATTTTGGGAAACATGTTTGCTTTCTTGGTTTCTTAGATGAAAACATTGATACCACAACTGTTCTTGAAGGTACAGCTACCAGTCGGTTAGCATAGCTTAACGTATAAACTGGTATCAAGGGAAACAGCTAGCCTGGCTCTGTCCAAAGACAACAAAATTAAACTTTGTAAAATTATACAAAATCAACATGAGTTAGATGTCTCAACTGAAGCAGAACATTAACCAGTATAAATTAAGACCTGTTCTGCTTTTATTATGAAGTTAGCTTAATAAACTTGAGCACCTCGGAGTGTAAGTTTTGCCAAGCTTCCTGATTAGGACTCATGTGAGAACTGGACCTCCCTGGCATTTCCTCTCAAACACCTGCGTTTCAACTCTGTTCTTGATCGGGTCAGGTTAATTTGATTAGACTCCTGCCTAACATGTGCTGCAGATCCTACCACAGTCTTTATAACTGCCTGCGATAGGTGGTAGGTGGAGCGCGCCATTAGCTGGGAAGCAGAGTGGTTAGAAGGGCACGTGGGGTCAGCCAAGCGCTAATTCTGATGGTAATAGCCTGTAGCACACTGTGGGACATTTTAATACAGGTTCCTTTTCTTAGCTAAAGCTTTGGTTTTCTTCTTTACACGTTACAAAAATGATGAGGTTCTTTGTTTTGCGACAAACTAGCATTGCATATGATAGTGATTGAATGCGCACTACATTATTACAATTCATTCTGTGAGCTCTGTTTTCTGTTGCCTTTATAATGAGCTGGTCCTGGGCCCAAACCCTTGGGAGCAGTATAATCACAGTTTAATGAGCTGTATCAAGACCAGGGCCGAGAGCTAAGGGATTTAGAGAGTTCCTGACGAGGCTTCAGGCCCTACAGTACCTGTTACCCCGAATGCTCCCATAACCAAACATCTGGATTTAATTGCAATAAAACACAATTCGTGTTATTTACGCCTGTATTAGGTTTGGCCAATCCACCATCAGCAAACAAGTTCCAAAAAATTAAGGGCTATATTGTTCAGTTGCTTCATTTATCTTATGCAGTGTTTCTCCAACTTTTATACGTGTACCACAGGTGGTATGTGAAGTACCAGCTGGTTGTCCAGCATTTGTTGCTCTGCATGAGTGCCTAGTGCATAGAAAGCAGTAGACACCAGCAAAACTGACAGCAGCTCTAACAGATCAGATACAACCAATGAGTCATGGGCAAATCTCTTGCTCCACAGTGGAGACCGATACATCGTTGTTAGCAATGGTAGCATTGAAGAGAGATCTTATCTAAATGCAAAATAGACTCAGTCTCAGGCAGCACGAATATACCTTAAGAACATGCTGCTCCAGTTTCCAAAGCAAAGGTGGTGAAAAACTGGTCGAGAACAAACACGTTACCTGAACAAAATCAGCTCCCTTTGTGGCACTTGTAGGATTATTTACAAGGCTGATTACACTGATGCTACATGATGCTAAAATGCATTGAAATAAGCAGGTGCTTTCCGCTACAGTTAGATGAGACTACAGATGTCTTTATCTTGTATGACTTTGGGTGTAGCGAGTTGGGACATGACAACAAAAAAAATAAGCCTCAGAATTCGTACAAATGGTGCCAAAGCAATGACAAGCTGGAAAAGTATCACAGGATGTGGACTAAAGAAGTTGCTTCACATATGATGTGGACACACTGCAGAATCTTGAAGTGAATTATGCTGAACTCTGCTGTTCAAGCTTGTAATTTTGTTGAGACTTGACCAGTAAATTCACTGCATCTCTTTTCTCGGTTTGCTTTGCAAGGATTTGGGGACATGTCCAACTATTGCTACACACCGGAGTCAGATGGTTATCAGGGGCTTAAGTTTGATGATCCAGTACGTCAGGCAAAATTAGCCTACCTGATGGATACGTTCTGTTGCTCACATAAATAAAGGGCTACAGGGTCTTCCTTGGACTGCTCTTGACATGTCTGACAAGGTCATGAAATCCTAGAAGAGTAAAGGCAATTCTGGTTACCAAGAATCATCTGCAAACATTTGATCATTAAGCGCCTCCTTTTCCTGGAAGGTCTGGAACGGTTGTTTACCTTGAAGAACAGTGACTGGAAGAGCATTAGAACTACTACTGTGTTTACTCAGAAGACTATTTTTCAGTTGTTCTTACTTTTTCATAGAAAAGTAGACCAGGAATCCAAGAGGAACTCTCTGATACAAGGCAGAAGTTGCTGGACATAAGTTCAGACTCTGGTTTGAGAGGCAAAACAGCCTTCACTATTTAATTCCTTGGTTCAAAGAAACAATAGACGTCCAACCCTTTGCTACCATCTGCTTTTGCAATACAAGCTTTTCCACTCATTCACTGAAATCAAGACAAAGTACCAAACTAAGGTCAGATCAGATCAAATCATTTTGTACCTTAATTCATGCAAATCTGTTCTGTCTGTGCATCTGTCTTTCTTGCATACACATCGTCTGAAATGTCATGGTCTCCATAGTCAGGTCAGGATGTATTTTGGTTCCTTCTGAGTGGAAACTAACTGGAAGGAGACCCTTCCCCGGAGGCAGCACTCTGAGCCACCGACAGCCAAGACGTATAAAAGGACAGAGTGTGTGTTTGTACAAGTGTTTCGCATAGGACCAGTCCCAGACATATTTCTGAATAAGACTAAGTGACGGACGATTTTCGGAATCACAACTTTTTTCCTCTCTGAAGGGTCCAGTCAGATTCCAGGGTCTTCAGACGCCTGCCTCACTTCTCAGGAATTCATTTGCCGGCACTACCGTGCTACACCTGTGTCCTTGCGTTATATCCTACAAAAGCTCATTTCTCTTGCCTGGATGTTATTCATGTAAACATTCACCCACAGTTAATTAATCAGTAATGAACATGTATGATGGCACCAGTCATGATTGCTATGACATTTTTGATGCAACCAATGGAGCTCCAGCAACTAGACCACCCGCTCCCAGGTTTATTTGAAATTTCAACATCTAATTGATTATAAAAGCTGCTGAAATGTAAACTACATTTTTGCAGGTCGCGCCAGGTTCTGTTGTTTACTACTGTTGCTCTCTTCCTATCTTTGCTTCGGAATAGAGGAGACAGACAACCATGAGCAATCGGCTCCATCACACTGAGGATCTATACTAATTGATAACATGTGTATAAGGAGGTAATTTGATACTAAGCTAGTGTACGACCCAAACACAGGCCACCTGCTGCGGTTTTGGAGAGAGCTGAGTTTATCTCCCACCACAGCAGAGGCCTCTCTGATTCAGACAGTTCAAATGAGGACACACTGGCCAGAGTCCATAAGTCAATCAATCAGCTTGTTCAGTCTAAAGTCCAATGTTGAAAAGGTTTGGCCAGAGTGGGATTGTTGCCTTTGCAGCAGCAGAAAATGGAGAGTCCACTTCCAAGATGCGATACATTTATTTTACAGGGGAAAAAGACTTTTGGTGGAAGGTCATTAATCACTGCTTCTAAAATAAAGAGAATCCAACATGTAAAAGTGTTTTGTCAATGGAGGTTTTTTCACAATTTCATTGTGTGCTGTTTGGCAAGACGAAGGTTCACCTTTTTCCAATAATGGATATCTCATTTTGGAACAAAATGTTCAAGGGTTATTGCAGCCAAATTGACCCATATGTCATTTAGAGGATTTCATTAAATGTCTCTGCCCTGTAGGTCATTAAATGTCTTCGGGTTTGCTCTTCAGCCAAATGCGAGCTTATGAGCTAAGTGCAATTACACTGTACTTTTCTTTACAACATTTTTTTCTCTCTCTGGACAGTTTTGTACATATCAACTCATAGTGCGGTGGAACATCCCGGGGAGAATGAGCTAAAAACCTGTGCGCTGTCTCTGTTGCAAAGAGAGACAGGCCTAAAGTGGCTGCCAGCTACCACACACACAACTGTGCTTGTCACTCCCAGGACACGGCACAGTCAGTGGCTTGGACGGTACACAGATAAGATAACGCACAGCCCAGCCACTTCCCCTTTTCCCACATTTATCAAAACAAGGTCCAGCTACCTCATGTGAACTGTACATACAGCATAGCATGACAGGCCCCCGATGTGTGTCATCAGCCAGAAATAGTGAGAAGTTTCCACGCAGCTCTAGGCGATTTGAGCTGGTTGGTTTACGCGAGCAACTTGACAAAGTGCTACATGTGTGTACAAGGGAGCTGACTTTAATTTAAGCTAAACTTTCAGCATGGATTGGAAGCGAACCCATCGCTGTGGAGTGCGACACACTTTGTTTTCGATCGTCTCTTGAGGTCTGGCACACGGTAGCTGGATTGCAACACACTTTCAGATTCATAAAGGATGGATAGTCAATATTCTCACAGCATATTTGTGTGTTCCAAAGATGTTTTATGGCAGACATGAAATCAAATTGACTTTCCAACGGTGGCGTTTTTCCAGGAATCCTGAGCTTGTCAAAGTGTTAGAACTTGCGAGAACTCGCTAATATTTTTCCACTCACAGAAAGGTCTGGTATGGATCATATCCCTTAATGCTATCTCTGTTCTGTGAGAAGAAGAGTAGAGTGTGGGGCCCTGGTTGTCTGGAGTGCTGAGGTACTACCAGTTAGACACATGATTTGTGTGGTTCCAGTCATGCCAAGGAGAGTGTAAAGAACTTTTTTGTTCTTAAAGCTTGTTAAAAGATTTATCATTTACACATCTGCATTTAGATATTTTAAACGCTGTCGTCGGCCAAGACCGGGAGGGATTTCGCATGCACACGTAAGCGTGGACTGTATAAACACTTTTACCCAATGCAGACACACAGTGTACTATATAAGTAAGACCACATCCACATCTGGTTTGGGCCTGTATCCGCACCTTATCTGACACCATGTCAAGGAGGCGTAGTGTGAGCAGCATGTTAGCAGAGCGGCAGAGTCCAACAGTTAAGCGTGCAATTCAGGAGAAATGCAAAAAATATGCTGTTTACGCACACATACATAATAATATCTCTAACTCGACAGAGAAACACGTTCATGTTGTTTTTAAACTGTTTCGTAGAGATGTAAAAGGAAAACTTGGATGTTACTCACAATCATCTAGAATATCTGATTAATTTTGGTGCACGATTACGCACGTGGACAGATGTCTGTGTCCAGAGAGTGTATTTAGTGTGAGTAGTGTTACATGTCCGTGCGCGAATGTCCAAATTACTGTCGATTTTTGTTAGCAGCTCCGCGGTAGATGAGACCTGGAGTTTTATCAAAACTGCACTCAAAAGACGCACAAATACACACGCTCGCACACACTTTATTACCGCACACTCCAATGTATTTACCATGTGCCTGGGAGCTCTTTGCCAGAGTTTTACTGTTCCTCCCTCTCTCTTTTCTGAACTTGTCACATCATCTTAAGTGAATACATGTCGCATATATTTCGGTCCCTCATTTTTACAGTTAATGGATTTTCAATATTTAAAGCATCGGTCTGAATCACATCACGGTGGGGTAGTAAAAAACTTGTCTTTGACCTACAATAACTGATTCAACACCATCCACAATCTGCACCGGTGGAAAAAGTTCCCCGTAACCTTTTCCAGAACTTTCCAGACTTATGCTGGTTAAAAACCAACAGGAGCACAAATCACTGTGAGGACCGGCTGAAGTGGAAAATGAAGAGGACCAAAATAAAGTAAAACCATGTTGTTGTTTTTTTTTTTTTTTCTTCATCACAGCATGTTTTCTATTACTGTCATCTTAAGTGGAGAGCAGCAGGAGCCAGAGTATTACAGTAAAGATACAAACATTTGGAGCAAAGCAATATACTGCATATCTTCAGAGACTTGATGGTATCTTGGCAGGGCGTACCACGAACCTGTGGAAAGTTTCAAGGTTGCTTGAAAAAAAAAAAAAAAGCGCTATTTACTTGCCCAAAATACAAGTCAAATACTGTTGAATTGTGGCCTTTTTCCACGACATTATCGGCCAAAATCAGAGCAAGAAAAAGATTTAAAGCGCACGGAGAAGCAAGATAGGCAAATAATGAAAATCCTACACCTGAGTGGAGATGTAGATCATCCTGGACACACACAGAGACAGCGGCTAAAAGCACTCTTGTTACAGCTCTAGAACAAAATAAACACGGCCACCAAGAGATAAGCATTTCTAATCCCAGAGAATAAATACACAGAGTGATGAATGACTGAGTGACAGCTTAAAGACAGAGCCTATTTGTATGGGCGTACTTCCTCATGGCAACATTACTCACAGGCAGCGCGTACAGTTGTCAGGCAATTTTCTCTCTCTGCAAATAGCACCACTCTCTCAACACGCTCGCTATGCTCTGCATGCCTGCACATTAGGCCTGTTTTTTAAAAAACACCCTCAATTACTGCAGTTGACACCAGCCCCAAAAAATAAAATTACACTCAGCGCATTACCACAAGTGGCAGAATAATCCCTGATTTGTTATGCATACACCTATAAAACACGTGAAATACACACGCAAGCACTCAAACACGAGCGTGATGTTAATGCAAAAACCACGCGTTACTCTATATTCTCCCTCTTTATGCGGGTAGTAATTGTCAGTCAAGCTGTTTTATGTCATGCTGGCCACTGTTAAACTACAAGTGTGCCGGAGCAAGCACCATCGCAGGTATAAGTGGATCACGTTTCATCTGGAATATCTTTTTAGCAGATGGTAGACTTTACAGGAAAGGATATTATGATTGTTGTGGACTCTGATTGGCAGTCACACTGTTAATGTTGGCAAACTAACTGAGAAGGAAGGTGAAAGGTGACGAAGGAGAGCGGACAAAAAAGAAATGTGCCTGTGCGCGCACGTATGGATTCAGTGTCTGCGTGTGCAAACAGAACCCTACATGCATACATGCTGGTAGCTGACATAGCAACGCAATGAAAAACTAATAACAGATTCTCATCAGAGCGCTAATGGTAGCATGCTAACATCATAGACAGCATAAGATATGGACGTTGCACGTCACCCACAGGTTTCCAAGGAGCCACTGTGAAGCTCAGGCCGCCACCATCTTGGCAGTCCTCCTGCCTAATATAGAAATTATTATGAGCTGTTTATTATGAATAAATGTAAGCCTTAATATAATTTGAACAGGTGAGTTATATAAAATTCAGGCTCAGTACAGTTGTCACGAATGGAAATTAGCTATAGAGACCAAAACTGTTTTATGTACCAGGCCGTAAACATGTTTATTTCTGCTGTGAAGTTGGACATTTTAACATGGGGACTTACGGAGACTGACTCACTTCTGGAGCCAGCCTCGAGTGGACGTTTGAAGAACTGCAGTTTTTTCACACTTTACTTAACAGCCATAGATTCTGCTGCTAACAGGCTAAATAACATGAACGTGGCAAACATTATACCTGCTAAACATTAGCATGTTCGCATTGTAGAGTAGTAGAGAGCCGTTAGCTAGCTGCTAACTCTTAAGGTGGGTTCAAAGTCACCAACTATTACTAATTAACAGTACTTCTTTTGTTCCATTTTGGGGACTTTTGTGGTTAATCAAAATTTGGACACTCACACAAAAAGTGCTTAATATACCGCTCTATATAGTAAATAATCAGTGATTTTGGACACATCTTTTGTCTTGCTCCTTGATGTGACCACTTTCTGGAGCGAAACATATTTTCTGATTAAATCTTGAATGAACTTCCTGACTGGGCTTACATACTGCATTGTGCACTAGGGATGTGCAATAGGATGACATATTAAGAACGCACACCAAGTTACTCAAGTCCACACACACACACACATACATACAAACCACATGAAGAGAGATGAGTCTACGTACTGACACTTGCAGACCGGACCACCCTGCAACTGTTCTGACAAAGAATCCCCCGCCGACTGGTCTACATGTGCACGAGTGTGTGTCTGAGTGTGTGTGTGTCCACTCCTCAGGCTCCAGACAGACTGCTCTCCATGTTAAACACAGACACAAAGTCAGACGATGTAAGGTGAGATAGGAAAATGTAAAAAATTAGGGGGTGTGACCCTTTAAAAAGGTCCTTTGAGCCGAACGAGTGAGCGAGAGACAAAGCCGGAGAGAAAGGGAGAAGGATTTTAACCCTTGTCATCAGATGCCATGACTAATGGTGGTGTAATAGTGGTGTGGATAAACTTGGACACATACAGCAGACCACATGCGGACAGGCCTGACTGATGCACCCTCAAGCCTGGAAATCTATGTGTGTGGCCTGAGCTTCCCTACACCCCCCCCAACAACACCAAATCCCCTCCACCCTCTCCCTCCCTCCCCCCTTTTAGGAGCCTCTGTCACCCCTTTTCCTTTCTTTAAAAGTATGAGATTAAAGAGTGAGAAACAGAGGCCACGAAAAAAGGGTCAAAATCACAACCCACAATGGTTTTGATTTCCTCGGACTACCCTCACTGTGCATGTCCAGCACCCTCCCGCCGCCTTTTCCCCCCTCCACTTCCTCTACCCTGTTTGCTTGCTCCTGGTCTGTGTCCATAGTTTTAAGGCTTTGCCATAACATGGCTCAGCAGCAGGGAAATTGAAATCCACCACTGCTAATCCCCCCCCTCTCTCTCTCTATACTTTGCATCACCTCACTTCTCCCCCTTGTCAAATTCACCTCTTCTTTCCTCTCCTGCCCTTCTCCGTCGTTTTCTCCTCCTGTTGTTATGTCCTCCATATGCTTTGATGGCTCCTCCTCAGAAAAGGGGAAATGATTCAGGCCCCTGGCATGCATGGCAGGGCTGCAGCTGGACACTGCACCTGCAGCTCCGAAAAACAAGCTGTCGGGTGCATGTTCGGAGTTCGGATGTGTGTGTGTGTGTGTGTGTGTGTGTGTGTGTGTAGTTGCGCAAAGTATTTTAGCGAGTGCGCAAGTATTTTTCTCATACATCAAACTCCCTGCTCTTTTTCGGCAGCCTTCCTCTCGATGTTTCTCGCCTTTTTTTTTTTAAAACCTCCCTGCTGTTTTCTCCTTTGTTATTCCCACACTTGTGCTCTCACCCTGGCAGCGTCAGGCAAATTAAAATCAACATGAGATGTTTAGACGAGCCGTGGACTCGATCATGGCCCCCAGCCATTACCAGGCACCAAAAGACTCTATGGGAACATGTAGGTACCATATTTGTGTTGTGATGGCAAAATTACCAGAGGCACCCCAGCGTAATTTGTACAAAATTGCATACGGCACCTGGGAATCACAACCGCCCATGACCCCAAGGGTTTTTAGCAAATTCAATCTTGCCAGCAGCTCTTTTTTTTTTGATTGATTGAGGGTTATGAGAGAAGAGGTACGAAAATATCTGAAATAAAAAAAAAAGGAAAATGACATTAGACTTTTCATTCTGATTGATGGCAAGTACCGCTCAGTTGCCGCGCCACCCCCTCCTGCCTCCATAAATTGCGCTATAAATCATGCAATTAGCAGAGGCAAGCCTCAGAGGGGTCCAAATGCAAGTTTGCAAGCCTTAAAATGAGGTCAATAAATCTCTGGAGAGACTTTATAATGGAATCGGTGGTTGGTTTTAATGGGCCGTGGTGTTTGTATGATTTTATTTCTGCTAAGAATAATAGGCATAACTACATTGCACCGCTGAGTCTTGCAGCAGGTTCTTGCTTGCAGGTAGATGTTTTCAATTACGGGCGTAATGCGGTATCACTGTGTGGCATCTCTTAAAGGTGGAATCCAGTCAGGTAATAGGGACCTCTGAAAGGCACTTTGCAGGGAAGATTAGTGTTTCAACAAGCTATTGTTGTTTCGAAGAGGCAGATAAGAGCGCTCGCTCTCCTTGACTGAAAACACATGACATTTGTGCTTGCAGTGGTGAGAGATAGTCCACAGGGGACTTTTTCCGTGGAAATACACCAGTGCAGGATGTAAGGCTTTGGGGGTCAACCCCTGCTGACTGGAATTAATTGAAACCATAATTACCTCCGCGCTAAC
The DNA here is from genome assembly GCA_023373845.1 of Nibea coibor. Lineage (NCBI taxonomy): Eukaryota > Metazoa > Chordata > Actinopteri > Sciaenidae > Nibea > Nibea coibor. The sequence continues at coordinate 8,148,089 of CM041731.1, forward strand.
GAGCCAGTTGTCTTGAGCAGCGGCCAGGTGTTTAGCAGGAAACAGTATGTGAGAATATAGGTTGGGTGTTAGACGCGCACACACACACACACACAAACAAAAACACACTCCAAAAAATCGGAGCGAGTGAGCAAACACTTCAGCATTTGCCGTCAGTGCTTGTCTTTCACCGCATCCATTCATCTTCCTGAGACGCCTCCTGTCCCACAGCGCCGCAGCCGCCCCACCTTGGGATCCACATAGGAAGCTGTGGTATGGTTTTACTCTGTGACGGCTTCACTGAACATGTGTGTTATAGAGCGGTGTGTCTCAACCTTTATTCTCTGGTGTCAGACCACTGTCAGCACTGTCAGATGAGCTCAGCTAGATTGGAACCAACTGCCATGTTGGAAATGTGCGTTTGAAATGGACAGTATTCAACAAAAAAATGATTATATGAAGTGGATATTGTTTCAATATGTTTTCATTTCTCTGAACTGTCAAAACTGTCCAGTTTGCATTCACCTACTACTGCGTACAGTGGCAGAAAGACGACATTTCAGCAATCTGCTTTGAGCTATTTCAACTGTGTATCCATTATTTTAGCTAACCATCCACTGCTTATTATACCATTAATCAAACAGTTTTAGCTAACGCATATTTCAGTTGTTTTCTTCATTGCTAACTGTAACCATTTATACATTACTTTTAGCTATCTGTTTAATCACTACTTTAAACCAGCTATTGCAGCTGTTTATCCATTGTTTAGTTAGTTAGTTAAACAATTTAACAATTGTCCAATACTTTTAGCTAACTGCTTCATCCATTTAAATCACCAGTTAGTTTTAGCTAACACGTATATCAATTGTTTAGCCTTGGCTAATCCATTACTTTAAAAAATCTGTTTAACAACTATTTTTTGCTACTGCATATTTCAGTTGTTTGGCTAACTATAACTATTTGTCCATTACTTTTAACTACCTTACTGTTTATATGTTTAATTTATACTTTTATCTTGACTGTTAGCTGTTAGCTTGATAAAAATGGCAATTTGATTTTACTTGTTACTTTTAACATTAAAACTTCCTGCTCGCCAAACGCCAAGTGTTTGGGTGTTACAGCTGACGACATGTAGCTTAGATACAATTGTTTTTAAACCAAAATACTCCACAATAAAAGTAAAATACAAAGTACTTCTGGTTTTAGAGTAAAATGTGCATGTGTGCAGCATCAGCCTGTATCTGTATTTATATTCTGTACTCTGTAGTCTGTGCATCTGTGTATATGCATCAACATCTGTGTCAGCAGGTGTGTGTATTTATATGTGTGTGAACTTGCCACTAACAAGGTGACAGGTTAGGTGCTGCGTGATGTCCCGGAGGCCCATGGGCTTGCTCAGCGTGCATAAACTGAGCACACTAGTTCTCAGACAATACACTACTATGCTCTGCTCTGCACCTGTGTTATATTTTCATGCTGACAAAGATGTGCTTTCCTCTTCGCGGGCTAAAGATCTGCTTTGTTTCCATGACTCAGAGACTAAAATAGTAAAGCTGCCACCAACTCTGAACCGAGGCTCTTTGTAGTAAAAAAAAAAAAAAAACCCAAATAACTTCGAACACACAAACACAGCAGTGAATGGTTAGCAAATGGGTGGTATGTGGATTACTCACTGTGCAAAACTGGCACACAAATGCTGAGTGAACACAATTCACTTGGCTTTGATATTCCTATCAGGATTTTCCAGTGTGTAACAAGGCATTATCATCGCATTATTACCATAATCTCATCGTTCATAATCTGGGAAATAGTTTTGCAAAGTTAAGATGCACATTTTAAAAACGTGACAACATCGAGACCCGCCGCTTCAAAACAAGCCAACAGAGAATGTTTATTCACTTGTCAAAGAGTCAAACGTTTCCGATGGTATCACTGTTGTGACTAAAAGAAAGCTGAAGCACTGAAGAGCGGCAAAGCAGGTCTGTCATTTCTGGTCATTCACTATCACTGTCAAGATCATGTAACCAGAGAAAATATACTACTGCCCCCTAGTGGTTTCACAAGATACCGTGATTGAACTTTCAGTGCATACGAAGAGTGACCGTCAAATTGTGGAGCATGTTCATCCCAGAAGCATTCACTTCCTGTCAGCCACATGTAGCTTACAGAGACCCATACTTCTATACACTGTGCTGTTTGCGCTCAGGAATGTTGCCGCCTGGAGAATATAGATTAGAAATATTCAAGAGGTTTCCTGTTTTTTTGTGAGTCTACAGTTCCTTGGTGGAAAAAAAGTGTGATTCCCAACAGCCATCCAATGATGAGTCCTTGAGTGAAAACGCTCAGTCTCAGCACTGACACAGATGAGGATGGCATGGACGAGTGTCTCTGAAAAAGCACTCAAACGGTCATTTCTGTCTTTCTGTGCTTCTTTTGTCTCTTTCTGTGCAATCACAGCATCGTTATTTCTTGGAAAGAAACTTCATTTTGTTTCCTGGAGGAGAGGAAAAGAAAACAAAGGGTGGTTTAAGGTGAGCCCATGGAGCGTTTTTCACTGTACCGAAGAAATTCCGGCAAAGAAACAACCTTACCCAAGCCTTTGAGAAACCTGTTAACCCTCCGGTGTTCATTCTCGTGGATGGAGTCTAGATACTCCTGCACCCTCATTTCAAACAGTCCTGAGGAAAGAGAAAGAGTCATGAATCACTGGAACGCCTCTCAGCGGGTGAACCTCCTCGTTTTTTACCGCGGCCCTTTACCTCTCAGAGCCTGCCTGTGGAGCTCTCTCTCCTGGATGAACCAGCCAAACATCTGGGTCTCCATGAAGACCTCCAGGAAGCGGCGCACCGTCTTAGACGGGATCGCTTTACGAAAACCCTCACGCTGGAAGGAGCAGGGCACCGGGGACGAGGAAGAGGAGGAGTAGCCGTCTTCCCGTTCTCCGATGATGAAGAGTTGGTAGTGGCCTACGAGCTCCACGAAGAAACGAACAAAGGCCTCGGACACGACAGTGCTGAGGTAACCAGAGTCTGAAGAAAAGAGGAGAAACTCTGTGACATACATACAAAAACACAACCACATGGTGCTGCTGAACTTTCTCCAGTTGCAAAATGAAAAAGCTTTTATGTTTCAGTCCCTGTTACGTCTCACCACTGGGTGTGTCTCCTCCTCTCTCATTAGCGAGCTCTCGTCTCCTCTCCAGAACGTTCTCCAGAGCTGACTGGAGCTTTGGCGGCAGGATGGAGTCCTCATCGTCCAACTGCAGGCGACGAAACAGGATAGATCCACTTATAAGTTTGTTAAGGATGAAACCACGTGTTCAAAAAACCACGGAGAGCCGTAAAAGACACAAACATGACTCGACACGCGGCCTACCTGTCTGAGAAATCGACTGTTTCCAAGATCCACCACCAGAACCTGGGCACAGAAAGCATACAGTTGCACACATGATGTAAATCTGCAGATTTTGCCACATAATTCAACTCTCTGACCTCCTCCAGGGGCAGCTCCGTGAGCTGAGGCAGAGAGCTGGACAGCAGGCCCACGATGAACGGGGTTGGAGTGCAGACGATGTCGAGCATGGCCGAGGGCAGCACGGGGATGTAAGTGTGCTGCCATACAAAGGGGTAAAGCAGGGCCACAACAGCATGGCAGCACTGGGATAGAGTACTGCAAGGAGAGATACAGGAGCGATATCAGCTTTGAGAAGGCCGGAGAAAGACACACAAAGTGAGTAACCTCCTCATTCTCACCACATGAGGGAGCTGCGCTCTAAAATACCATCTAATCATTGTGAATACACCCGAAAAGTCAGAACATTTCCCAGAGAGGAAGGCGAAACCACATACTTCTTTCATTTACGTCACTCAAACTTTGAATTCCAGTCATCTACTAGTGTGACCGCTCTTTCTGACTCCCACTGGCTCTCTCCTGCAGAACAAACAAACTGGCCCCAGCACAAAACAACTCAACAGGCTGGCCTCAAAATAACTCTCTGGCATGTTCCCTGAATAAAACTGGGACTGCCTTAAATTTATTTAAAACTGTGGGTCCGGACCACCCGCAGTTCTTATAACTTCATAATGAAAACATCTCATTCCTGTACCTAATATCTGCTGACTGCATAATTACATAAACAATGGAGGAAGGATGTTCGGCGCAACCTCATATTTTAAGAGTCACCATATGAGCTGTCACACAGAGGGGAGCTACAGCACGCCGCGCAAGCCCGCAGGACACATGGCTCCGCCGAAGGGACAGACCTGAGCTTGTCAGCGGTGAAGATGACCCGTCGCTCCAGCAGCAGAGAGCCGAACACCCGCAGGAGTAGCCGCAGACTCAGACAGGAGAACAGGCACTCAAAGTCCACATGCTCCAGACGTGAGTCAGAGGGCCGACAAAGCTCCATCACCTGAGGATAGGACAGAAAAAAAAAGATATATAACGCCATAAATACTGTAGTTTATAAAGTTTTTTTAAATTTACATTAATTAAACTGTGACTTTAATTCACAAATAAAAACTTGCTCTAACAGTAGCTCCTTTTTAAAGACAGTATATTTAATATTAAAGGAAACTGAGTGGCTGAACGTCACACAGAGCACATGTAGGTGAGATGGATTGAAAAAACATGGATAAAAGCTAAACAAGTTCATCTCTCTTCTTCATCCACTTAAGGATCATCCATCCATCCATTTCCTGTAACTGCTTCTCCTCATCAGGGTCACGGGTGAGGTACACCCTGGACAAGACGCTTACTACGGCCAATTTAGACGCACCAATTAAGTTATGTGCATGTCTTTGGACTGTGGGAGGAAGCCGGAGTACCCGGAGTGAACCCACAGAGACATGCCGTGTGAACCTTCCAGTGTCGCTCACCTCAGTGCCTGAGCCAGGGAGGAAAGTCTTAACGGTGATTGTTCTGCCCGGAGCTGGAAACTGAGCTTCCATGATGGCTCTCATAAAAGGCTGCACAAGGGCTGGAGACAAAGCTCTCCGCCTCTCCACCTCATCCAGCACCTAAAGCACACACAGATACACTCACCTTTATAGATTGGCTTAATTACCTTTATGGTAATTATAGGACTGTAGGTGACTAGTGGTTTACCTTGGAGAACAGGTTGAAACAGCCAAGGTGACTAACAATACAGTAGACCTCTGGTAGACGTTTACCTTTTCCACTGGGCTGAAAACAAGAGATAAAAGTTTATTTGCAGCTGCTGCTGAGTGAAATAGAGCCTAATAGCTATTTAAAGTTTTAAAAGTCAGAAAATATTGCTGTACTCTCTAAAAAAAACAACATTTCCTAAAAGACAATGTATATATTTCCCACAAGACATATAGTTTTCACTCATATATATACTTCTGGACATATAGAAAAAGAATGAAAAACACATGAATGCAGTCTTCACCAGTACTTAAACACACAGACAGAAACGTATGTGAAAGCGCACACACACACACTTTCCCAGTCTCACACACTTCCTCCCAGACTCGGAGATCTTCTGTTTTTCCCACAGGCACGTCGACTATTTTGGCACGCTTATTTACTCAGCCGTCATCGTGGTATTTAGCCACTTCCTGTTCGGTAGCAGCGCACTTATTTATTCGACTCATTTTCTATTTACCAGTAAACGCCGGCAGTATCCAAACCTCCTGCTCCCATCCTCTCCGGTCAAAACGAAAGCGAACATCTCGCTATGAGGGAAGTCCCACAAGAAACACACAAACAAACATGTGATAAGCATATTTTGATTGTACGTATGACACATGCAAATACGTACAAACTGTAACTGTAACTTTAAATGTGTCTTTATGTATCTTTGCTATGGGAGAGAATGGCTCCGTGGAGTGCATTTAAAACTACGTCGACCATTATATCAAGTGTAATTTATATGATTGAAGTTAACTCTGACGCTCTCACCTTGGGTAGTTCTCCACCGGCTCCCAGTCTTTTGCATCAGGGAAGCAGAACTGAGGAATAATCCTCAGCTGATCCTCCGTCTCCCTCATGAACTTGAAGCTCCTCTCCAGCTGCAAAAGCGGTGACGCAACGGGATTCAATTCTTGCTACTTTGTCTGTCTTTAAAGATTTCTATTTTGAGGTATTTAGTCCTAAAAAGTTAAAAGGGTACTTTGGGGATTTAGTGTCGCCCTTCCATAAAGTTTGTGGACTCACATAAGACAGTCAAAATGATTGCAGCACAGGCTGAGATATCTAGGCTTTCTCAAGCCCAAGTTGGGATTTACTGTTTATGGGTTCCTTCTTGACTTTAGGAAACTCCCTCAGGAGCTACAGAAGATGTTATACAACTGTATTCACAGGCTGCACAGTACTTAATTGAACTTAAGATGTAAAATCGATGGATTCACCCTTTAAAACAAAATTACCACATAATAAAAGCAAAAAGTCGAGCGCTTTTCTGCTCCTGACCTTTGGGGGGAACTGCTGCGTGACCTCCGGCACATAGTGGGCACCGGCCTTCGACTTCTGCAGTGACACAACTAGAAAATATTCAAAGAGTTGACGCTGGTGGAGCTCCTGTTCCAGAGAGCTGTTGGCACCGTTGTAGTGGCCTTGAGACTTTCCTGGCTGGCTCAGTATGGACTGGACTGACACAAGACGCTGACGATGTGCTGGAACAGAGGAAAGTAACCGATACAAGTTCTAAATTGACGAAACGTCAAGAGATGTAAAAGCGTATAGACATAAAGAGTTCTCTACCTTTTGCTCTTTCTTCGACTTCACTCTCAGAGTCACTGTTCTCATCTGTCACTGCAAACAAAAGTCATCTTCAGCCAAAACGCCACGTTTACATCATCTGCATGGAAAAATAACTAAGAATAAAGTTTCATTCCTTTGATTTCTTCCACCATTTTAACATCTTTACCTCTCCCCGAGCTTGTCTCGGCGTAATGATAGATCCTGCGTAGGTGCTTCTTCCCGATCCGAGCCTCAAAGATGCTGTTGATTCTTAGTACAACCTGTGGTGCAAAAGCTCTGACTCAGTGTGAAGAAACACTACAGCATGACATCGTTGGACTCTAGTTCAGGGGTCTGAATAGGAGAATACATATGCAGGCCAAAGATATGAACTCGGACACACACCGTTGGTATCCTGCGGCAGGTGCGGCTGTAGGGATCCCCGGGCAGCCAGGAAGTGTTCTCATGCCCAATGGGAGTGGAGGGAGGGCTGAGCTGGGGTGGAGATGAAACACCCCCGCTGCTGGTGCTGTGGGTCGACTGGTTGCTTCTCCGCAGGTCCAGCAGTTTGAAGCTCCTGGCTGAGTTCTGCCTGAAGAAGCCAGGCCTCGACATCTGTAGTCAGAAAAACCATTCAGTGCATTTTCACAGTCATTTAAATAAGATGTGTTGTCACTGCAAAGTATTGTGCTTGGCTTGTACTGCTGGAACCTTGGTACTATCGGCGCCAGGAGAGGAGGGCAAAGACTGCTGGGAGCACTGACTCTCCAACTCTATGTCCTCATATGGGTTCTCCTTGGAGGAGTCTGCAGGGAGACCAAAGATGGCAACGTTCAATGCACGTTCATAGGCAAAAAAATAATAATTAAAAAAGGGAATCTGAAAGCTATTCTGATATACAGTATGTCTGCATAATGCTGTTTTTTTAAAGTGATTAAGCAAGATACACTGAGTTAGTTAGTGAGCTTTAGAGGTGGTTTATAGGGCAGGCAGCTGTTTTTTTATCTTTGGACACCCTGTTTCTTATCTTTATGCTAAGCTAAGCTAACTAGCTATAGCTTCATTTTTACTAAATATGAAATAGGTGTCAATACTCTCATGTAACTTCTGGCAAGAAAGCAAATAAGTGTATTTGCCTGCCTGCATAGATAGATAGATAGATAGATAGATAGATAGATAGATAGATAGATAGATAGATAGATAGATAGATAGATAGATGAGGTGACTGACCGAGGATGTCTTCATAGTGATGTTCTTGAGACAGTGAGCGGGAGAAGAGCGGGCTAGTTGACCTTGCAAGGTCTTCAAACTCAAAGGATTTCCTGTCATGGTGCAACAAAAGTGCAAATTAGTTCAGTTAACAACAATTATTCTAAAGTTTAACTCAATAAATATGGTCCAAGATTCAACTATTATTATCTGCATATATTTTCCTTATTCTTCCAGGTAGTCTCACATCGGGCTTTACTGTTACTATAACCACAAAATACTGATTCCACTTTATGTTAGCTTAGCTCTGGCTCCATTTTTCTCTATACCTGTTGATGCTGTCTCTGACTCTCTCCCCCCGGGGTCTCCTGTAGACACCAGACGGAGGTTTTGAGGAAGTTTTCGTGGAGATTGAAGGCAGCGGCGGAAGGTTCCTCTGCCCTCTACCCCGACTCTGACTCTTCCCAATGGAAGCGGTCTTTGGATGCTGGAAGGTTCGTTGAGGTTTGGGGACTGGGTTGATGGGGGGCGCCCCTGGCTCTGTGTACACATTTTCTTGTTGCTGCTTCCCTTCACTGGTCCCAGAGGATTTCACTGCACCAGTTTGACCCATAACTTCAGATTCTTTCTTCTTCACCTCGACTTGTTTGTCCTTGCTCGGTGGGTGGAAGTAGTTTCCGAGCTCTGTGGGAGTTTTCCCGTGGTTCTCCCCCATTGCCTCCAGCTTTTTGAAAAGAGTAAATACAGCTCTCTTCTCCTGGCTGGTTTGTTCTGCGCTTCGTCTGTCATTGCTTTTCCTCAATGTCCCCACCTGCTGCTGCACCGCCAACATAGGCGAACAAGGTCTTGAATCCCCGAGCTTTTCTACATTCTCCTTCTCATGATCTTTCTTTTCCTTGTGGACAGCTCTACCGCAGTCTTCTCCTTTTTGGTTCTCACTGGTCTTGCTGCCCTTGAGCATGCCTGTTTGCGGTTTTCCAGTTTCAGCAGGTGAACAAGGCCTTGAATCCCCATTCTCTTTGCCAATATTTTCCTTTTCCTTCACGGCTACTCTCCTGCAACTCTCTGCACTCTGCTCATCAGTAGTTTTACTGTTGCTTTTTGTCAGGGAATTTGTCCTTTTTATGCTGCCACTGTGGCCCAAAGAACCTGAGGTAATGGATGAGTGAGTGGGCTCCTTCCCCTCCCACAAAGAGATCTTGTCCTTGATGTTGCCTCGATTGGATCTGGGGAGCTTGTTGTCCACCAAGAGAGTGTTCTCGTTGCTGTGAAGGTCAAAGGTCGGCCTCCTGTGAGCCATCATGGGTGATTCTGCCCTCTGGTTGCTCAGGTTGTCTAATGGGGCAAAGGGGAGTTTTTGTGCCCCCGCTTTTCTTTGCCCAGCTTCCTTGTTTTCCGCTGAAGCAATATGGAAACCAGTTATGTCACCACGGCAGCCCTTCTTCAGCCTAAGCAAACAAAGGAAAAACATGTTTACAAAGTTAGTATAAAAGTGACAAATTAGTATAAAATCATGAGTGTCAAATCTAATCAACCTGATAAGACAGTTAGCACCTGAACGCTTGGCTTGGCATATAAACACTTACTTACTTAGTTATCTAAGAAGACTGAATAAACAATATAATTAAAGCTAGCTAAAAGTTATGTATAAATGATAAACATACTGGATAAAAATGTTAAATCAGTTAGGTTAGTCCATTAACTGGCTAAAAGTACTGGATAAACAACATAATTGCCTAACGGTAGAACAGAAATCATGGATGAATGGTTGAAATATTTAGCTTATGTCTCTGCAAGTGGAAGAAATATTGTAATAATATGCGATTTTACATAAGCAAAGGTATAAAACAGCATCTACTTTAAAATCTATGCATAAAATCGATACATTTGGTTTTTATGCTGATCTGAAAAAAAACATCTTTCTGAATGATAATTGCATCACTCATTTTCTGAATTTAATCAGAAAAGGGCAATAACATGCTGACAAAAGGCTCTGACTGAACTTCCCAGTACAGTGACTGACTGCCAGTTCGGGGACACTTAGTCTTTTTCTGGCGACAGTGGGAAAATTCAGCCTGAGAGTAAATGCCAGAGGACAACCCTATGACCGAGCATCTTCTTCTCATCAGCCTCGCTAAATAAACACATACTTGGAGCCGGGCCCATTTCATCAAACCGTTATGTTTTAATAAATAAACTGGAGGAAATGGGAAGCCTTGAGTTGAAAGACCTTTTCTGACTTGTCCTTAATGGATGCGATGAGTAAAGGGCAACTCAAAACATGTTACTTATTTCTCAAGCTCAGTGGGAATTTGAGAGGAACATGTACATTTCCTATAGGGAAAGAGATGAGTGATGAACTCCTGCTCCTACAAACCTGTTGATAGTGGAGTAGGTACAGTCAGTTGTCATTCTCTTAGCGGCGTCCATGATCACTGTACACCTGAGACAGAGAGGGAGGAAATCATCTTGAGCATTTCTTAGCTCTGACTTTGAATATTCACATTCACACTTGAAGAATTTATTTCATATTATTTGTCAAAATTAGATTAAGATCTTTGGTAAAACATTTTCTGCAGTATTCGGGGGCCAGCTGGGCAGGCTCAAGGAAAAACATGACAGGCCAAGACTCTGCGCAACTCCCTCGAGCAGTTCATCACACAAACCAACATTTCAGCAGTCATTAGGGAGCCCTTGCATGATTGAATCACTCTTCTCTGCCTTCTCTCTCCTTCACTGTATTGTTGTACGCTCCTTGTACTGCTGCCTTCTCTTCGCAGGAGACCAACCTTTGACCCGCACTGCGACTAAAACGCTCTGCACTCCCTCCTCTCGACTCTCATACTTTCACATCTGAGGCCAATGTTTCAAAGTTCAGCGGCCTCTAAGATAGCGCTTGGTAATTTCCCAGCTTTGAGGCCGGTGTCATCATTTGTTTAGTTGACACAGTCCAAGTGACAGTGTGCATGAGCAGAGGGACCACATACAGCCCTTTAAAATGGAGCCTATAGCTATTGAGCTGGGAAACAAGGCATTACAGATACATTACTGTGGGATAAAGCCATCCAGAGCTGCACAATTAATCAAAACAGGCATAAGCAGTTGCAGTTTTCATCATGCTTTTAGGAAATACAGATGCCCAGATGACTTCCATACACGTCTTTTAGAAGAATAAATACACCACTTATTTTCTTCCATCCCAAGTGACATGACAAAGCAGAAAAATGTCTCAAATGTTTACCATATTTTGTATATTAAATACACAAAGTTAAATCGGTTTCTTACCTCCGTCTGCCGTACAGTTTCCATGTATTCATAAGCGAATTGAGAGCATAGTGCTGCTATAACAGTATCCATTGGTATGACCTCCAAACCGCCGTGGTGCGGTGTGCTGTACGTCCAGGTTGAACAGTCTGAAATCGGTTTTCTAACTGGATTGAAGCCTTGAAAGTGAGGCGTCAGATCTTTAACTGAATGGAGACGCGAGGAGTCTCACCTCAAACTTCTGTACGCTCCACTTACTGTCTCTTCTCCAATCTCCAACTTTCATTCACTCTTACTCTGCCCACACACACCCTGGATATGACTTCCTCCCTCTCCCTCTCTCTCTCTCACCCCCTCTCTCTCTCTTCATGCATGTCTTTCTCCCTCACGGCTGACAACATTATGAGGAGGCAAGGAAGAATGAATGACTCCTCAAAACAGACTGAAACTACTTCAACGCAAAATTAAGAGGGAAAATGGAGGGAAGTCACTGACAGACGAGACGGACGTCATTGTCTTGCGTCGTTTCCCACCAAATCTGAAGCTCACTGGAATTCACATCACAACTGCTCCTGAGCTACAGTTGCTCGTGCAGCTGTAGCACGTCAGCCCGCCATCCATGCCCTCCGGTGTATATTCACTTCCATGCAGAAATAATTAAGAGGCTCCCAGTGAGATTTGAAAAAAAAAAAATGCAAGAGAAAAACAAAATGACGCGGGATTTCTAAAAGTGTTACATTCAAATAAACGCAAGAAGTAGTATTCTTACATTAAAGAAGGTTTTAGAAACGAGTACAAGTGTTTAACTTTAGAAGAAACTATAGAAACTGCTGCTTTCTGTTTAATCCATTTCCAAGGTTGCAACAGTTGCCCATACAGATGGAACAAAAAAGCTCTTCTCATGAAATAATTGTGACAATTGTGATTTATTCTTGATAGATAAAGCGTGTCTGTTCAAAACTTTACTGATCACTCTCTTCCCAACACATCACGGTGAAAATGAAACCACAATTAACCTGATGTATATAAACAGGAATGAAAAGAGGAATGTGTCTGAAAACATGATTATTATATTTATAATTTTTTGTTGTGTGTTGTGGACTTGAATCCTTAATCCGCAAAAAAGAAAGAAACTACATTCCTAGTGCACTTCACTAAAAATATTACTTCAACAAAATCCTTCAACTATTTAACACATGAACTCAACAAACCGACTGTGCATCAGAAGAAGGCTTACCAGACTTGAAGTGTTGATCAGTGGTGGATCCTGCAGTGTTGAACCGAAGTGTTCTTGGCGGTGCAGATTTTAAACTATGTAGAAATCCGCCTGCAGCCAATGACAGGCCGGCTGCAGCTGGACATGTGGCACGGTGACAGGTGGGAGTCGAGCAGCTGTGTGTGTGTGTGTGTGTGTGTGTGTGTGCGTGTGTGTGTGTGTGTGTGCGCGCGGCGGCCTGCAGTTCCACTCCTGGCCTGCTGGCGGCGGCAGTGCGCGCGCAGTAAACACAGACCGTTGTCGCCTCGCGGAGCAGCAGAGCGAGCCATCCAGCAAGCTAACAGTCACCTGAGCTGAGAAAGAGGTAAGATTTGGTTTGTTTTGGTGCTTGTACAGCTTAAGGACTTCAAGCTTTAGCTGATACCCGTTTGTCTGTGGACGCTGTCGGCTTTAAAGGTGTAAACAGACCCGGAACTGGCTCTGTAGTTAAAGGCTGTGTCACAGTTTTAGCTGCGCCGAGGCGGTCGCACGGTGAAGCAGAGATGGGCTGCTCTGTCCGAGCACAAGTGACGCGTTATTTCTCTAAAAACAACCAAAAAAACGCTGTTAAAATATAAATTTAAACGTCTGAAAACCCATGGGCGTGTTGTTTGTTGTCAATAAAAGACGAGTTGTTCGTTTCTTTAAACACAAAAGTCATAAAAACAGCCTCCGTTACAAGAAACTGATATTGTTGTGCTGTGCACAGGGGACAGTGTCACAGTCCACCTGCCTGTTACTGTGTCTGCAGACAAATACATGCAGCAGATCTTATTTGCCTCCAGGGAGCACCTTTGCAGCTCACAGCCTGTTTTCCCTGATAAGAGGAGGCTGAGGGAGACACTGAGGGCGACAGTTGTGTTTTGTAATATGAAACCGTGCTGAGGCAGTGGTTACATTTTGACTTTCATATCACTTTCATGAACCCACGCCTTCTCAGCGGGCCGCCGTCTGCAAGAGCACAACATCATGACTGCCTGTCTGTGCTTTCTGGCTCTGAACACACGAACTAACCAGACCACTTCATGTTTCACAGAGCGAGCGATGATCTCCTAAAGAGTTGGACCCGTCGCCTACACACAAACGCGCGCATGCAGCAGGAGGCGGATCACGTTCGAGTTTTTCCCCCTGTAAACCGTGAGCACGAGAAGGAAGGACAGAGTTTCTTCTCCGTTCTCTGTGAGTATTTTCACAGACGCCAACACGATTAAGCCGACCGCCTCCGGTCTAATCCATTCGTTCGCCGTGCCAGTTCTTTTTCTGTCTTTCTGGTTTCACGTCTGCCTTTCGCAAACACACAAGGGAGTTGAATTCGGGGCAGAAGACAGCACTGGTATCGTGCTCTCTCGGTATCGGGCTGAAGTGTTCAGTATCAACCATGTGTAGTTTGTAGGTGGTGCGGCCCTGTGTAAACAACAAGAGGCAATGCACAGCTGAACAGGCTGGTGGGGTGTGTGTGTGTGTGGGGTGGGGGTGGTAATGGTTTTAGAGGCGGTCTCTTTACACTGGGTCCATTGATATCTGTAGATGCCAGAGCACACTGCGGCATTCATGGACGCTTTCAAGGTAGTATCGCCTGTTGGACTACGGGAATCATCCAGGACAGGTAAGACGGGGTAAAACATTCATCGCCTGGTCGCCGCAGTCTCAGGTTTGAGGCGTTGCGCGGACACTGTTGGTCGTGTTTAAACCTGGGACGTGTGGCGGTGGTAGTCAGAGCCAAATGGGTTTTTATTTTGGGGGGGGTCGCTGCATGTTTTTTGGGTCTGAAAAAGCCAAGCACTGGGTGTAACTTTGTCTAAGCTGTTGCCAATCAAAGGTCAGCATCAGTACAGTTAACATTGGTTTCCAATTCCTTCTTTTCAGGATTCTTTGTTGTTCTCCCTGTCCCGTCTGGCATAGTTGGAAACAATAGCTGAACCCCCTCCCCTCCTGTTGCTGCTCCCCCTCGAAGACCTCCACCTCCGCCTCCACCTCCTCTTCCTCCCTCCGCTCCGCCGCCCCTGTGATGCCTCCCTCGTGCTGTGGCTACCTGTCACAGTACACCCATCATCATCTGGTTGCCTTCCTGCTCACCTTCTTTAGGTAAAAAATAGACCCAGCCTGCCTCCAAAAACGGACTTCCTCAAACCTGATCGCACTGTAAAAGTCCTGCTGGGATAGATTTTAGATGAGCTTTCAGGTAACTAGAAACCCGCCGAGGGCCACGCAGGTACAAGTGACCTTCATAGCCGCAAGAGTCACAAGAACGGAGCAGTGGAGTTGCATAAAAGTGAAATGTAGCCAGCGTAGAAAGACGCACGCATGAGTGTGAGCTGTTAATGTAGGTGAAAGGTGAGTGGGGCAAGGTAACCCAGGTCAGACGAGGTCAAGATAACATGGACAATAAGTACTGATTTCCAATGGACGGGGTTGCACACTGATTGAAAAAGTCTTAAAACGTTCTGAAAGTGAATTGTACTTTTTTCCTAAAAACAGCAACACTAAACAGAGTGTGTGTATTTAAGTTTATATATCATGTTTATGACCACTCAAGTTTTATGCCGGGTGTGTATCTCAGTGCTGTTAATGTTTGCTTACAGTAGAGTTGGTATCACATGTCTGTGGCCGTGTCACGACACTCCCATCAGGAGGAAGCCTCAGTGAATACTGCCACTCAGCAGAAAAACAGGGCTCGCGTTGGATTTTGCCCATTTCCTCTTTCTCAGATAAAGATACTGCATTCCAGCGTTTTCATTCACATTCCTGTACTGAACTGCCGCTGCTTAAATTTAACCCTCTAGATGCCTAATACGGTCAGTAGAACAGCCTCCCAGGAGACACGAAGGCAACCTCAAGATCTCTAATCTGAACTTTTTATATATTTGAATCTATTGAAATCAGTCTGTATGAAAACACAATGCAGATGAAGTCTGACTGATCGAAGCGTTCAATAATTAAACAGCTGCATTCTCTCCAGCTCGAGCATGAACTTGTCCGTTCTGCATGGATATGTTTAAACAAATGTCCCGTATAAACAAACCTCCCGTTCCCTTTGTATGCTGAGTAAACCTGTCTTCTGTGCCTGCAGCTATGTCTTGCTGCACGCGTCCAGGAAGACGTTCAGCAATGTGAAAGTGAGCATCTCGGCCCAGTGGACACCGTCCATCCAGAATGACAGTCTGTCCCCTGGCGAGGTATGTAACAGAACAGCGTGCAGCCCAGTACGGCTCAGTGTTCTCTCACACACAGCTGCAATAAAAGTGAAATTAAAATGTTGGCCAGTGAAACGCGCCGTAATGATTCTTGCTAACAAAGCTTTCCTTTCATCTGCTCCCTGAGAAAACAATACAAGTTGCCTGTTTTGAAATCTAACGCCATGACATTTAAACCCACTTCGTCCTCTCCGACTGTCGCAGACATGGGAGGAAAATCATCTGTTCGCGGATGAAAAGCAGGCCACTCTGTTCCTGGGAGCTCTGGACTCCATCTTCCTCTTCTCGTACGCTGTGGTGAGTGGCGAACACGATTTTCTGTGTTCAACAAGCTTCTGAGAGAAGCGTCGCCTGCCCCAGAAATCGGCAGAACTGGCACGGGCCGGCGGCGGCATGCATTCACAGCGTGCCAAGTAGGACGGGGGGAGAAAACCCGACTCCTGCTGCTCACATTCATTCAGGAGCGACGGCCTCCAGCAGCAGCACAATTAAGAACTTTCTATTTCATGATTAAAAACGTGTAATCAGCTGGCCCCGTGGACGATTAATCGAGTCGTGTCGGTGCTGTCTCCACAGGGTCTGTATCTCAGCGGTGTGATCGGGGATAGAGTGAACCTGCGCTACGTGCTCTGCTTCGGCCTGTGTGGCTCTGCTGCAGTGGTGAGTCCATGGAGCACGTTAGAATAGAGACGTGATATTTTGGAGCACGGCCCAATCTTTGTTTGTGCTTGCAGGAGTTTGTGTTTGGCACCCTCACCGAATGGCTCCACATCTACAACATCTATCTGTACTGCGGCCTCTGGGTGCTGAACGGCCTGCTGCAGTCGGCCGTGTGGCCCTGCGTGGTGGCCGTCATGGGCAACTGGTTCGGCAAGACGGGGTGCGTGTGACGATCCTCCATTCGTCTAATTTTAACTCTGCGTTCGGGTCGCGGCTGCAGCATCTCTCTCTCCAGCCGAGAAGTATTTAGTTCAAGTTCCAGGCTGTCAAGTCGAGCTTTAAGACACACACCCACTCACACTCGAACAATGGCATCCATTCATCGGTGCCGCTGCCGAAACATAGACGCCATTTAGAGTTTTCTTCAGTGGCAGCGCTTGTAAATACAGTTTGCTGAATATAGAAAGAGCGAGTCATTGAGCTGTGTGTGGAGTTGTTTAGTGGAATATAGCGAGTCGAGTATTTAAAGTGACACTTCATTTGCATTATTTACAGTCAAGGCCTTTAGAACTGAACTTGATGATGTTGTTTTCCAGCCGTGGCTTTGTGTTTGGCCTGTGGAGCGCCTGTGCCTCTGTGGGCAACATCCTGGGAGCCTTCCTGGCTTCTAGCGTGCTCAAGTACGGATATGAGGTAAAACATACACACACGTACACTTTTTTTTTAACCATATTCTCAGCCACTAAATGCTTACATGATGCGCTGTATGTTGCTGTGTGCAGTATGCCTTCCTGGTGACCTCGGTGGTGCAGTTTGCTGGTGGGGTGGTGGTGTTCTTCGGCCTGCTTACCTCCCCAAAGGAAGTCGGTAAGGACGGCGAGGAGTATATTAGATAGCTCCGGTGCCGATTGTGTGAGAAGAAATGTGTTTGTACACTTGCATGGGTCGTATTGCTGCTTTTTCAGCAGGACCGCCCCAACCCTGCGTTTACTTTAAGCCAAACTTCTTAAGACATTTTGTTAAGTCTGGAGCTTTAATGTGTGTTTGCGTGCATCAGGTTTGAGTTCGGAGTCAGAGACCGGACTCGGCCCGGTGGAGACGGACACAGACAGCCACCGGCCTTTGATGAGCGACGAGGAGGACGAGGTGGAGGTGGAAGTGTACGCCAGACAACACCAGTCAATCCAGCAGCTGGACGAACCTCTGGACGAGGCTCCTCAAGCCATCGGCTTCTGCCAGGCTTTCTGCCTGCCTGGAGTGCTGCCCGTGAGTCCGACAAGCCGAGACGTTTCTTTCCAAAGTGCTTTTAAACACCACAGAGACGAAACGATACAAATTGATTACACAGCTGTACACCACCATGACTCTGTCACTGTTTGTCCTACAGTATTCCCTGGCATACGCGTGCCTGAAGCTCGTCAACTACTCCTTCTTCTTCTGGCTTCCTTTCTACCTGAGCAACAACTACGGCTGGAAGGAGGCTGAGGCCGACCGCCTGTCTGTGTGGTACGATGTCGGAGGGATCATAGGTGAGCCGCTGGCAAATTAATGTATTTTACATATACAGTCAGAATAAACACAAATGTCCTTGGATGTTAACTTGTTTTTTTCCTCACTGTGTCTCTTGTCTTTTTGTCTGTGTCAGGAGGGACAGTCCAGGGTTTGATATCTGACTTCATGGGAAAAAGAGCGCCAGTGTTGGCCACTAGTCTGGCTCTGGCGATGGCAGCCCTGGTGGGATACAGCCGTGAGTAGAAAATCAATTGGCAAACAAATTTTTTACTATTTGCTCATCCTGGATAAAATCATTCAAGATTAACCTCTGTACTTTGACACATAAAGCTTCAACATTCTGACCTGGAGTGATGGAATCCACCAAAACTTCCTTATATAAGATCGATGGCGGCGTCACAGGTGTTGGCCACAGTATTACAGATCTTTCCTCTGTCTTTCTCCGTCCTTCTCAGGCTCACCTAACGACCAGCTGATCAACGCCGTGCTGTTGGCTGTCACTGGCTTCTTCATCGGCGGCCCGTCTAATATGATCAGCTCCGCCATATCTGCTGACCTGGGCAGACAGGAGGCTCTGAGGGGCAGTCAGGAGGCTTTGGCTACCGTCACCGGCATAGTGGACGGGACCGGGAGTATAGGAGCCGCTGGGGGACAGGTGAATAACAACAGAAACAGCTCTCTGTCCTGTGTCTCTCTGTGGTAGCTAAAATCATTTTAACACATTCAGGTGGATATTTGACTCAATTTATATCTCCATCGTCCTCTAGTACCTGGTGTCCCTGCTCGAGAGCAAGCTGGGCTGGATGTGCGTCTTCTACTTCTTCGTTGTCATGGTAAGATCATCGTTTTTGAAGTTGACTTGACCCTCGTGTCTCCCCCAGTGAGCGTCTCGCTCCTGTGTAACCGCTTGTGTCCTCCCGTTACAGACAGGGGGCAGCATTGTGTTCATCACTCCTTTGCTCATCAAGGAGGTGCGCGCCATGTGGAGGGACAGACGAGCGCTGCGCCGCCAGCTGTGAAAGCAGCACCACCTGGCAGCCGAAACGTTTCCTACTCTTGTCAGTGAGTACAGCGCAGGGGCCGCTCCGAAACGGCTCCTTTTAGGTGAGCCGGAACTGTTTGTCACAGCCACAGTGGTCAACGCGATCTGGACTACTCCCACAATGACCAGTGTTTGTCTGTCAACTCTCTTGTGAGCAGAGCAGGAGAACGCTGAAGTCTCATCCACTCACTTAAAGCATGAAATGCGCGAGTGCTTGTGGATTTCAAGGTTTGAGCTGAAGTGCCTGATTGAAAGAAAAAAAAAAAAAGGGACATGGCTGTCAGGAACAACCAGTCTGTGAATTCATCACAAATGAATATTATGTAAATATTTTAGGATTTAAATTGATGTAGAAAACTTTTTAAAATGTACACGCTCGAGTCAATCTGACTGGCCTATTAAATCAGGGGTTCTTAACTTAAAGTCAGGCGCTCTGAGACAGTTTAGGGGCCGGGATTGTCTAAAGAATGTGAATAATAATTGTAATGTGGAAATCTGTTGTCAGCTTTTGTAGATATGTATGATATTTTCGGTTGAGTTAATGAATATTGCACTGTAGTATTCTAGAAATCAGGCCAAGACTTGAAGATTTTAGCGAACCACTTAGACGTTAGTCGAGTTTTCGGGAAACTCGCAGCCACTTTTGTATAATCCTGGTTAGAAACTACACCGTAACGCTTTTTCATTACGGGGACTGGTCCTCAATGTTATGTTATGTTTTTGTTTTGTTCTTTTGTACTTCCTGTTCACTGGAATGTTTACACGTCAAGTTTTAGTGTCTTAATTCACAGGAAAACACTCACACACACACTAACAGGAACAATGACATGCATACTGACATTGCAGAAGAGAGACGTTTGTAGCAGAAGTTGTTTTTTTTTTATTTGAGTCTGAACATTGTCATGTTTCAAAGGGTAAAAGGCTAATCTTTTTCCGTTATAATTACTCGTGATCAGAGTAGGAAAACAACCCGACCCGAGGTGATGTTTGGGCAGGGTTTCTAGTTTACACTTGCCATTTTGTGGAAGACCGTCAGACAGTTTGCCCTGCTGCATGCAGAGACATGAACCACATGTAAATTGCTTCTGAAACAGGTTCCTCACGTTGAACCTTCAGCTCCCCCCGGGCAGTGTCTGAACTCGCCAAGTAAAATATTAATCGAATGTAAAATGAAATGTATTAGGAACCATCTGTGGTGTATTATTTTATTTTTTATTTATGTGTACTTTTCACATTTTAACCAGTGTAAATGAAAAATGTCATTTCAAATAAAATGACTTGATACATCTTGTAAAATGCCTGCAGAATATTTCAGATAAGAAATATTTTGGTCTCATATCTAGTTTATTCTCACTGGACTGATCGGAAAACAGTCTACTTTTTTTACATCATGTACCACCTCAGAAAATATTCATCTGTCCAAGTACGACTATAACACCGGCAGTGTAGGTCGACCCTGTTCAGAGGCGGGTTTATACCTGATAAGAAGATGATTTATTGTTGACTTGTAAACCGGTTCAAGAACCAGAGCTCATTTGGTAGAAAAGTGATACTCCTGGTCAATTTAATGATATGCCCATATTTGTGGTCTAGTTGAGGAGTAGTGGTCTTACTTTGACCATTGACTGTATGTGCAATGTAACTTAAAAACCAGCAGGTGGTGCTAGAAGAAGCCTGTAGCATCAACCTTTCCCTCCTCGCACCTCCATGTTCATAACACTTCACAACAAGAGAGCTGCGTTTTGTGGTTTATATCATTCATCAACATTTTATTATTTTGAGCACACTATCAAAATCAACAATATGAAAGGCAACAGTGCACCAACAACCCAGCAATATAATATTTACTATACAAACCTTATCACAGAAGGAATATGATTCTGATCTCATACAAATACACTTCTTACATGTTGCAAGGATACATGAACCAGTATTAAATTACAATATTATTACAAATGGTGTACAAAGATTATCATACATTCATGCATATACAAATAAAGGCTACACTTTTGATATAGCTGCGACTGAATTAGGAAAGCGAAGTTAACAGATCGATCTTGACGTTGATCAATTTAGTTTTCCTCCTAACAGGCGTGAGGAAGTTGAACACCGCTACAACGAAATTCTAAGAAACCAATGAACAATGTTAGAAACAGTTTATTATTATTATTAAACATGTTTAATAATAATAATAATTCTAAATGTCAAGAAATTCCTAATCTGTGCCTCAGTTTCTCCATGAGTATTTGTTTTTTTTTCTTTACAGATTACCATAAAAAAATAGTTCTCTTGTCAACAATGTTTAAAGTAGTGCAAAGATATAGTTTCAGAAATAACAGTTAGAGCAAAAAAAAAAAAAAATGGGGGGGGGGAGTTTTAGAGTTATTTCCCCGCTTAACAAATGATACGAACTCAAAATAAGTTAATACACTTTCTTACAAGTTTCCTCAAACACACTGAGAAGGTAGGTGCACACACACAGTGTCTCACACACACACGTAGATAAGCTGACAAACACAACAAGAAATCCTGACGAATCTAAAACAATCTTTAACAGCCGTGTTTGCTATTTTTAGATCTGTGAAATATCGCCTTCGTGATAATGAACGGCTGCTTTCATGCCGATTTTTCGCAGAGGCCGCGGCGGCTGATTCATGAAAGAGAGACCGAGAGGCTCTTAAGAGGAGGGGGGCGGGTGGGCAGACAAAAGCTTGTCTTGAATCGCGGGCCACTTGTCTGGACGCAGAAATCCTTTGATCCAGAAGGGGTCTGAGACATTTTCTCATTTCCTATTAAAAAGTTTTCCTCGTTCGTCCTCCCCCTCCCTCCGTCCCGCTACTACTCCTCTGCTCTGTCTACTTCTGGGAAAGCGTCAAAGCGGAGACAGGGAGAGACAACAAAAGCCGCCTGGCCTGCCCCCCCCCCCCCCCCCCCCCCCTCGAGGGACCGGAGTTTCCTCTGCGTGGCGCTGGGCCCCGCTCTGACACACTCTTTTACCTGATGTGAAACTCTACACGGAGCGCTGAACCTCGACAGCTTTTACCACAACAGAATAATAAGCCCCCGTCTCTCTTTCGTCTGTGGACACAGACAACCTGAGCTACATTTTTACATCTATTTAACTTGTTTGTTTTACTGAATCACTCGATGAGGTAGCAGAGTAGATTAATCCACGTTATGGCTTTTAATCCATATATATATCAGAATTACTGGAGGCAGGGAAAAAGAACGAGGCACGCACGTCCTATTCGAGCCACTTAAGGTGTGTTTACACAATATATTTGAAGATCTGGACATGCTGGAGACCCATAACTCATCGCTCAAACAGTGAACGACTTGTAGAAATGATACGTCTCTAAATTTAATGGCACAGCAATTTTCTTTGGTTCAACTGCCACAGCTGCCATAGAGTTTAACCTCGAGATAAAACCCACGCTTTCGCACACAAACACACGTATGTACACGATGAAGAGACGCACAAAAGAACAGCACAGCGACAGGAAAAAAAAAAAAAAAAAGCAAAGCAGCTCGACTCTTCATATCAAAACACTAAAAAGTTTCGATCCCTCTTGAGCTGCAGCACAGTGATAAAACGCTACATTCCCTTCATGGAGAAAAGAGGCGTGTTTAAAAAAAAATCGCATGAAGACACAGAGTGGGAGAAATGCTACATAGTTACAAGCATGAACCTGATGAAAGACATACAGCTAAATAAGGTATGTTCAGGTCTGTTGCCAAAAAAATATATAGATTTTTACAACCCCATTATGCAAATAATACAAAGCAAAAAAGGGAATATAGTTGGAATATTTTTTTGCTATGTTGTGATGGTGTAAAGTGTTTATAGCCAATATTTCTAAGCGGCAACGGTGGAGTGTATATGAGCCATAATGACTTAGAGCCTAATGCATAATTTGGGGGCAATGGCACAGGTTTCCTAACACCTTATCTTACCTCGTTTTATTGCTTGTTTATTTTATTTTATTTTCATGATATACTTCCAAGAATAATAAATAAATAGTCACATATGAAACATTATTATTATTAGTAGATTTTAAGTCACTTATCGTACAGGTACGGCCGCATTATCTCATCGCCAGACCTCCACCGTTGACCTTTAACCTGGAGCTAATCACAGTCGCGCTGCCATATTTTGAGCCCTGGGTGAGGTGTTGACCCCTGGCTCGACTCTCGTGCTTCGGGAGCCGTGGGGCGAGACTAAAGGCTAGGTGTGACGCGAGGCCAGGAATAGTAACTCATATAATCGAACCCTCTTTGTGACTTTTAGCAAGAGGGAGGAAAAAAAGGTTGAGGACTGAGGTCAAATACTATCCAAGGCCCCGCTCAGGAGAAAAATTTACCTCTTAAAACGAGAGCCTGGTTTCTGTTATTAAGAGTGCATTCAAAATCATTTCACAGTATAGTCAAAAGCTGAGGAAAACAGTATATAGAATACATATAATATTTGTAATTATCAACACAATCCGTTTCTTATAGTCTGAGCTTGACTAAGCAGGAAAAATGGTAGCTTCCTTGTGCTGAAAATTAAAGGTATGTGGTGTCAGGAGTTTTTAAGCCCATGCTGCATGAGCTTGTTGACAGTCAGTTACAAATTGCTACATATATACATATGATATGACACATATCTATGTGAGGTGACGTGTAGTAGGGAATCTCGACCACTACGTGATCTCCCACTGGGTCTTAGTTGTGCTTTTCTACTGCCGGGAAGATGCTTTGTAATGGAGAAGCTTGGTCTTCTTCACCTTGAAGAAATCTGGAGAGAGAAAGAAAGTCAGGAAAATGACATGATTTGTCTTTTTACGGGTGTTTATAGGCAGTTATGACGACAACAAGCTGAGCTATCCAGCTGCTAGTGGTAGCATCGCCATTAACTTATGTGTAAAGTTGAACTCTTGCGTTATTTAAGATATTTAGGGCACTGACCTGTGATGGCAGACTGTCTGCGTTTTCCTTGCCGTTTGAGCCGGTAGCACCCCCTTGTGGTCAACTCCAGATACTCGTCCCCTGACCCGGACGAGCTGCTGGACGCCGGGGAAGAATCGCCTGACGACGAAGACGTCCGCCTTTTGTCCTGCGGTGGCGCCGCCGGCCTGACCGTGCAGCTGCGGTAAAACGCCGGCACGTCCTGGCACCTGAGCTCCTCCCACTCGACGTTGGTGCCATTTCCCGGCATCTCGCTTTGGAAGTCAAAGTTCCAGCGCTTGTTAGCCACTTCCACGCTCATGCAGAGCAGCCGCTGGAAGTCCTGCTGCAGCTGCTGGTGGTCCACGGGCCCGAAGAGGTTCCTCCGCACCGGCCCCACCTTCAAATTTAATGCCTCGATGCCCCTGAGACTTGAGAGCTCGGAGTCAGACGCCATTGCTGCTGTTGATGTTGATGTTGATGGAGAGACCACAGCCATTTTCCTGTCAGAGAGCAAACACATGCAGACGTGTTAGAGGAAGGGCAGAGGTCGAGTGTTGGCTCTGTTGGGCCTGCAGAGCTTCAATGAGGTGTGATCTGGGTTAATATCCCCACCACACACACCACCACCATCATCTGCCCTCTTTGGCGCCTTCGTGTTTTACGTGATCAAACGCACGTGTGCCCTAACCCACTGAGTAATTACTGCAGCCACAGGTAAAGTGAACCGACACCAAATAAATCCGATGTGAAATTCACAAAGTCAACCTGATTCTCCACCTGCTCCGGTGTCTGCCAGCCAAAGGTCGACAGTAGAGGTCAGCGGGTCGCGTGGAGAAAAGGGTCCATGAAGGCTCCTTGTGAGGAATGTTTCCCACATACCCCAGCTGCCATCTGCCACGTTTAATTAGAGCAGCGCTGTTGAACTCTGACATCGATTTCTACACTGGTAACTGATATTCTGCCTCTGTCTTCTTCACAGAGTGAAGTAAAACTTTACACATCCCGCACGGAGTCTGTAAGCCTCTGTGTGACTTCCACTCAACCGACTGCTCGGCGCTTTATCAGCTGTGTCCGGGCACTAAAAGACTGACCGGGGATGGGCGGTAACTACTAGAAAGCTGAAAGACATATGGTGCTGCTACTGATAGTGACACAGCATTGTATATGATCTAAAATGCTCTTAACATGCTGCAAAGCGGGGGCAGATTTCTGAACCGAACTCACGAGGGGACGAGGCATGTGAGGAGCTGAAAAAGGGGGCCCCATGGCGGGTTAATCCGGTCCCCTGCATGTTGTCACATTATGGGAGTCAGTTAGGTATCCTAGCTCTGCTTTGACATTAAACATGAGTCATTTGGTGCTGAAAATGTGAAATAATCCAAATCTTTGTTTGAGTTTTGGCACCTCGGTAGGCAAGTCATTCTTTATATTGGCTTAAAACACAGTGTACAAATGCCAACATGCCATTATATCACGCTAAAGACAGAAACAAGAGGGTGGCTTGAAAATAATAATAAAAAGAAAACACACCCCAGAGAGGGGAGCTGAATGAGGGGTGAGGAGGAGGAGGAGGTGAGGGTTGCGCAATTGTTTGACACTTGCAGAATAAATAACCGGCGAGAGCACTTTCACAAGTCAAATAACGAGTCATTTTTACGACGTCTGTCTGCTCATATAAACTGTTACAAAGTCACGTGTGAGGCCGCAGCGGGAGACAAATACAAACACTTTTTTTTTTCTTTTTTAAGTGCGCAGTTTGCTCGGTAACAGATTTAACCCGCACGAGTCGCTTCAAAGTTGGATAAATTTCTAAATATACGACGGAGCAATGATAATTATGATAAAAAAACAAATAAAGAAATAAAAAATAGTTGCTTTATTTGGCCGGTAGGGTTGCTGTAGAGGAGTGAAAGTTGTTTGTGTCGAAAATGAAGTGGGCGCGGTATGCAGGTCAGGTTTCCACTTTGGTCAGTGTCCCCGCACACACACACACACACACACACACACACAGAGGAAAACACCGAGTAAACCCTCTCGCGTTTGAACCACAACTCACCTAAACCGGCGACTACAATTATAAAATGCAACAACGACGTCTGCAACCGCGACAAATGCCCGTGCAGGGTCGAGCAAAAAAATACATTTTGTGTTTGAAGAAAAGTGTTGGAGGCAAAAAAAAAAAAAAAAAAAACTTTGTGACGCAGTCAGATTCAGTGCGGATGTGGGTCAATGAGATGCGACACAAACACCCCGCATCTTGTCAAGACACTTTACGCTCACGAAACAAACGCAACACGCGCTTAGTGTTCGCGAGAACAGCACCTACATTAGCGAAAGAGTGTTAATTAACACTAACACACACACACACCCGAGGACTTTAAACGCGTCTTAACAGCTAACAGCACGTCAACAACTCTACACCCGCTTTTATCCGGACTGCGTTTGAAATAAACACAAAAAAGCGACGTTTAAGGTGAAAATGATAAACCACGTCAAAAACGCGATGAATAAATGACATTTCTCTCTTACCATCAGCGTCAGCGTCTCCGAAAAAAAAGTTCTCCAAAGTCGATATTCGTCCACAAAGTACGCACACTGCTAGCTCCGAGTCAAGAGGAGTCAGAAAAGTGCTCCTGACAGCGCCGTGGAAATAAACAGTGTCACGTTGAAAAGTGTTCGTAGGCACTACCCACGGGAGGGTCCTTCTTGGCTTCTTATCTGCGACTTGTTTGTAAAGGAGCTCAGAAGACAGGAGGAGGTGGAGGAGGAGGTCCTAGCAGAGGAGTCAGTCACGTGGGCCCCCCCCCCCCCAATCAAAACAGTCATTGTTGGAGCGCGGCCAGGAGGTAAACACGGCTATCATAAATTCTTACGACAATTAAACGCAACACGGGGTGCAGCACGCATAGCTGCAGGTAAAACACCCAAGATGCACGAAGGCGAAACAAGCCACGCACTTGCATTCAATGCCTTATTATTGCATATTTATTACACATATACACATTAATAATAAATAATATGAAAATAATCTCTTACCCTGTTAACATGATGTTAAAATCTCTTGATTCTGTCCGTGCGCTCCTGCTCCAAACCTGTTGCTCCCGCACTCTGTTGCGCCCCTTGTGCACCGCTTCTCCTTCGCGTCGGCTGGAAGTAGGTCAAATATCTTGGCAATGGCGGCCATTTCCCTTCTCCAGCAAATGTGACACACATTCTCGTGTTGTGCTTGCATCACGTTTTGTTTTGGCCCCCAGCCCCACGGGCAGAGAGTCACGTTGAAGTGCAACGTGACTCTCCAACTGGGTCACGCAGCTCCATTTTAACTTCTCCTACAGATTCACCACATCCTCATTTGGATATATATATATAAATGTACTCAAGTCTATGAAGTGGAAAACAGTATTGCAACTGCACCTGAATGTCACGGTCATGTGCAGTTGGTTGCTAAAAGAAGAAGAGAGGAGGAAACACGCGGCTGTTTCTCTCTTTACAGCTGTTTCTGACTTCTTGACCTTTTAATTGACACAAGGCTTGTAATGATGAATCAGAATTAAATGAAGCTAAATGTAAAATGAAATCGTTTTAATGGTCGAAGTAATCTGATTTCATCCAAAACCAAATGCACACATTTCTCACACATTACTGCAACAGTCCAATTCTGATGATAATTTAAAAATCTGTATGTCGGCACACATTTATAACTTATTTATTTGTCTTATTTAATGTACTTCAGGTTTATTCTAAAGCTACCCAGAACAAATTCCAGGAATAAAAGCTCTAATCTGACGATCTGAAACGATTAATCGATTAATACACAATTAATCCGCAACATTGAAGTTAATTTTTGAGTTGTTTAAGTATTTTTTTATGCAAAAAAGATGTCACATATTTTCTTGTTTTAATATTTTCTGTTTTCCCCTGTCTTTTTTTCAGAACATCTTGCGTTTTGGACAAAATAAGGCATTTCAATATGCCAGGAACACTTTTTTTTTCTTATTTTCTTATGTGTAAAAAGGAGATTATTGATCACTTTAATCATTTATTAGTACTACACTACACTCATCCTTTCATAAATTACACTTTTTTTATTTCTTCTTTCTTTTCTTCTTTCTGTAATATCTTAATTCGTGAATAATCTTTTAACTTCCTGTTCGCTTCCCATAAGCTTCCCTCTAACGATTATGAAAACTGTTCTGTCCTTTCTTATTGTAATTGACAAAGAGATTATTGTTGCATAGCTTTTCAGTGACACATCACAGAAGTCATTTGAGAGGCCTGCTAACTGACCAACGCCCCTCGCTGAGAAAGGTTATTCCAGGTTTTACACAAACATACTTTTGCTATTTTTACACATTAGTCAGTGTGTGGACGGCCTCGTACAGGGAATGTTTTCCCAGATTCAGACGCTGCAAATGCAGGCAATGTGTCTGCAAGTGGTTTGCACTGTCAGCGTGCACTGCCTTAATAATGTCTTAAGCAAAGCAGGTAGCAGTGGTGCGTCCATTCTTTGTGGGCAGTGTGTGTGACAGTCATGGCTTCTTAAGTAATTATGTCACCACCGTGGAATGTTTCTTGGTCAGAAAAAAGCTATTTTCACATGGGGGGCTTAGCAGAAGTTCAAGGCAATTACACACAAAGCAAACAAAACAGATTCTTGAAATGCAACCAAGAGTGTTTATGAGATTCACACAAATCCATGAAGCTCAACCTTGGACTTCATTTATAAAAAATTAAACAATTTAAACACTGTTGGAAAAAATACATCTGTTAGGCTAAAAAAAAAAGCACAAAAACAATTTGGTTAGATTTAGGGAAATAGCTTGGTTTAGGTTGACATTACTACTTCACGGGGCTCTCCCCTGAGCCCCATGTACTGAGCTGAAGACCCAACCGCAGCAACCCGGGTTCGACTGAAACCTGCAGCTCTGTGATGGATGTTGCCCTCCCCCCCCACTTCCTGTCTATTTTAAACTGTCGTTGCCAAACACGTAAAAGTCATAAAAAGACTTAATTTTTTTTTTTTAAATCTAAGAACAGTGCTCGAGGAGGACTTAGCGATTGCCAAGAACAAAAACAAATGTTTTTATCAAGTGGCTACATCCATGGCAAGTGAGGCCTATGTGGAAGTGCCAAAAACTGCAGTTCCTCAAATGTCCACTTGAGGCTGGCTACAGAACGAGTCAGTCTCCATAAGCCCCCATGTTAAAATGTCCAACTTCACAGCAGAAATAAACATGTTTACAGCCTGGTACAAAAAACTGTTTTGGTCTCTAAAACTAATTTTGCCATTCATGACAACTGTACTGAGGATGAATTTCTATTTAACTCACCCATTTGAAATATATTAAAGTTCAGTCTGCCAGTGATCCAGTGTTTTTGCCGATTTTTAGATTATGAGGCAGAAGAGGCAGTCACAGATTTTTGAGCTTGTCTCTTCAGATACCAACAGGTGATTTCACCTGTTTATACTGTCAGTTGCTTTAAAGTGGAGTGGACTATTGGCTAGATCCACATCTACTCTTTCTCAAAATGTGACCCTTCACATAATTTGCATAAGTCCCTAAAACAAAGATGACCCACTCCTTCATTGGCATCGTGTTTCCAGTACAAACACTCGTTTTTTTCTACATGCTGAGTTATTTTAGGTCTCTCCCATCGTGATACATAATAGTCAATTATAGGGTTGTGCCCCACTTCCCTAATGTCCTCTAATCTGTGTCAAGAGGTCTTTGTACACTGTCATATTTGAGGCTTCAGCAGCAAACAATGAGGACTCAGCAGCATGATCCCTGACTGTTTTGTCAGTTCTCTGACCTGTATTTACAGTGAGCTTATTGTTTGACATTAAATCCTTAATCCTCCCCTTGTTGTCTACAGTGCTGTGTGTGTTTTGGTGTCGCCCCCCTCCTCCCCACTCCCATCCTTAATCCTTCTCCAGTACGTTACAGTTGGCAATGCAGTCATTAAGCCCATTGTCTTCCCTCCACGGTCAGTGCACTTTGAATACATTAGCATGCTTGTAAAACAACAGTCACACAGTACAATGTGACTTGGGTCAGAAGACAGAAGATGTGCTGGGGAACTGTCACAGTGGGTCTTGTGCTAGCTAAAAAAAAAAAAAAAAATCAATTCACCTCTTTTCATTCAAATGTTACTGATTCACTGGGTCGTAAACTTCACAAAAGACACCATAGAGAAGATATTAGGACCTATATCCTACAACTGCAGGCCGTGTTTTACAAATTAAGCAGTTTGAGTGGAACTCAGTTGGAAAGGATCTGTAACGTGATGGTTTTTAAAGGATATTTGTCAGATAAGAGAGGGAATAATACAAATGTTGTTTGACATAGCCTCCTCGAACAATGCCGACCTGAGAA
Source organism: Nibea coibor (assembly GCA_023373845.1). Lineage (NCBI taxonomy): Eukaryota > Metazoa > Chordata > Actinopteri > Sciaenidae > Nibea > Nibea coibor. The sequence continues at coordinate 8,178,212 of CM041731.1, forward strand.
TAAGTTGTCAAATGAACCATTACTGTCATGCATTTCAGCGATGAAAACGTATGAGGTGTTCAGTTTGCAGCAGAGCGACCGCGACACACAAAACTAACTAAAGAGCAATTAAAGCTAGATGTTTAATAACCGATTTATAACCACATACTCTCATTTAAACACCTTTACCAGGTCTTATTAAAGGAGCAGTTCAAGGAGACTGATACCACTGTCATGTTTGTATGTTAAATATGAAGCAGGAGCCAGCAGCTGCTAGTTAGCATAGCTTAGCATGAAGACTGGAATCAGGGGGAAACAGCTAGCCTGACTCTCCAAATCCTATGCATCTAAAGCTCACCCATAAAAACATAATATTTCATTTGTATAATCTCCACAAAACCAAGCATAAAAACAAAGAACTGTGGTTTCCACATAGTAGTTATGTGCGTTTTATGTCAAAATTAATAACCGGCTGTTGGCTGGTCATAATTTACTTAACAGTGTATAATTTGTCATATGTCTTGCACACATCATAATCTCTTAATTAAGTTGTTTTCCTTTTTCTGGGCCATCATTTGACAAAAGTATAGAACAAAATAAAGTTGTACTATGACTGAAATATGATTTTAATTCATGGGCCAGTAAAACAGCTACAAACAAGGATAGTGTTTGTAACTGTAACCATCTAATATCTTAAGTAACACTGCTTATTGGACGACTTTGTTATTTTGAGTTTCACTCAGGATGACACAGAGATTTCAGAAAGCTGCAGGTCAGAGGTCAATGGCTACACCAGAACCTTGAAACTGAGAGTTTGGCGCTGATGAGTGAAACATCAGGAGGATGTACAGTGTGTACAATGTGGTCGTCTCATTTCAGCAGGAAGTCTGTGACTGAGAGAACATGGCACGAAGCATAGGAGAGGAAGCTGCATGGTTCGCAGGTGCAGTATGGGGGTTTCCACATCCTTCTGCCCTTCAATTGAGGAAGGAAATACTGAGAAGACGCTCACCACAGACACTACATTGTTTACGTCAATCATAATTTACTGACATACCACAACAAACAATGAGAAGAGGAGTGACTTGATGTAGAAACGTGGCACAGGAGATGGCAACATGTTGGAGAATTACAGGGAAATAGCAGCCAAATTAAAAGTGAAAGAGAAAGGACGGTGTGTGCGTGATTCAGGAAAGCATTCAGAACTGTCTGCTAAATAATCAAACTTAAATGTAAATTTACTGAAATTTTCATTCAAGGTTAAGGACACTTCACCTGGAGCCGGGAATCAAGTCTGAAAAATACTTTTGAAATAAGGTAGTAATATTTCTGTCCAAATTGAGAAATAACTGTAATTTGTCATTATTAGCATCACATTTATATACTTCTGTGTCTGTAATTTTAGTCAGTTTTAGTCAGTCATTCACTACTTTGTATCCATTCATTGTCCCTAGTTGATGAACCCTAACAACTGTTGATTCCCCTAACATTTCCTGTTGTGGCATCATCAGGGCAAAGTTTTTATTTAGTGAAATATCATCATATCTACCTGATGGATTGGCATACAAGTTTGCACAGATATTCATGGTCCCCAGGGGATGAATCCTTAATGACTTTGGTGATCGTTTCGGTACAGACGTTCACGTCAACATGAATTTGATTTGACTTTTAATTTTCTTGTAGCACCGTCACCGCACACCTTCATGACCAAATATCCCCATCCCCATCATGCTAACAAGCTAAACTAAGATGGTAAAAACAGTCCAAATCTGACAGTTGAACATCAGGATGTTAGCATTGTGAGCATGTTAGCGGGAACACACTGAAATATTGTTACTATGATGCTATTTAAAGAGGCTGCTGAATCTATTTTTTCTTTGACCTGCAAATCACTAAATCCATTCTTATTGAGATATAAATACTGAACACGGAGCAACTTATATCATCCAGGCTGTGTCACACGCTGCAACTTTTCAGCAATGAAGGTGATCTGTGGGGTGTGAACTAAATTTGGAACTTGGTGAGAGATGACGGGGGAGTATTGAGATAAACCGATGAATAAAAAGGGCAGTGAACACAAAAATAAAGTGTCACACGCGCACACAGTGCAAAACTAAGTGGGAGCGTAAGTGGGAGGAGTTTCCATGGGAGTATTCGCCCAGCTGTGGAGGCCACAGGTGGGGTTGTGGGGGAGGGAGGAGGAGCTCTGATTTCTGGTGTGTGTGTGTGTGTGTTTTCTCGGTTTGGGTTTGCAGAAATTTGGGGTGCAGGGAGAGAGCGAGGCAGCTCGCTGGCAGCTGGATATTGTCAGGGGTTCACCAGGGGAGCTTGCATGTCAGGGTGAATGGGTTTGAGATGAAATGTGCCCAAGGAGACCCTGACTCAGTGTGTTTGTTTTGGGGGGGTCCTCAGGGGCTGGCCTGGGGGGATGCCGGTAACATACAGATTGGGGGTCTCGGATTTATTTTCTTTGAGCAGTGGTGGCCTGAATGTGTGTATGCGTTTATCTGTATGTAAAAAAAAAAAAATGAAAGTGTAGCGTGTCTTGTTCTTTCATTAGCAGCCTGTGCTTTGACGTGATAGCATCACGCTCTTTGAAATATTGTTTTTGCAAAGTGTGTTTGTGGGCGTGGAGGACGTGGAGGAGGTGGAGGAGGAGGAGGAGGAGCAGGGGTTGAAGGGCGGGGAGAGGAGAGGCGGGTGTAAATCGATCCTTTGTTTTCGTCCCTGCATATGTGTCTGTGAGGGACTTGTTTTGGTCCCACCGAGGTGACTTTGAGACGGGTTCAGTGTCAAAACTGAAAAGCGAGCAGCGAGATGTTCAACAAAGATGTGTTTTCATTTAGACTATGCACAAGATGCTGCGTTCAAATAAACCCATCTCTAACCCCTAAGATTATACATGCTTGTTGTCAATGCAAGGCCATGTAAGCAAGAGCAGGAGTGATACTAATGATCTTAAAAATATACTGTATCTGCCATTCATAACTCCAGGAGGGGTTGCGTCCCGCATCTGTTTCTGCTCCATGCAGCTGAGGTGAAAAGGTGGTGTGCTTCAGCTGATGTGTTTTTCGCCCCTTATCTACATCTGGAGAACATCTGGTTTGCATCTGGCCGAGGCCTTGTAGTATTAGGCCGTGCATGAGCGTGACAATATGTGTGTGCGTGTGTGTTTGTGAGAGAAATAGAAGGAGATAGAGTGTGTGTGTGTGTGCGTGACTGGCTGGATGAGAGGATAAATGAATGAGGGGGTGAGTGAGCAAGCTGAAAAGAGAGAGAAGTGCGAGCGATTGTGTTACCTGGCATGCAACCAGGGATGTGAATGTCGATGTCTTAGATGTAACGTCGAGCTGAAACCATCGCGTGTATGATTCTGATGAAAATCTGGTATTTTGTGCAATTTGTTCAACACCTGTGACTATCGGAGATGAAATCTCCTCTCGTGACTTTACGGAGAGCTTTATCCGTTTGACATTTGCGGGCAGAAACCCTCTTGATTCCGGAGTTTGCTGGTTTTATGATTCGATTTAAAGTGGAAAGATCCTTTTTACCCTTTTCAAAAAAAATAAGTGCAAGTGTGATCATGGAGTTTTCACCAAACCGCAACCATGTGTCTGTCGCCAAAGTTCTAGCAGCGAGCGGTGAAGCCTGACTGGGTTGAGCAGAGACCCTCAGATGATGAGACATTTCTTTGAAAAGAGCAAAATGATTCACTTTACTGCAATTCAAGACAAGAAAAACAGAAAATTAGTTACAGTTCTTGATTAAATGTACTTAGTTACTTTCCACCACTGGAAAAGAGGGTTGAAGGGCGAGGAGGTGCGAGAGGAGATGAAGGACGAGGAGCTGATACTTGAAGTCCCCCTGTGTTTGGGGGCCCACGGTATTAATGGTAACAGGGCCAGCTGGGCTGAAGTATAATTTCTAAGGTATGCGGGAGTCTGCCTGTCAGGGGAATGTAGGAAAGGAGAGTGGAGGTCAGTGAAGGAGATGACAAATGTGGGTCATTATGTTTTTTATTGCTCTATCGTGACATTAGAGCTCCAGCAATTAGGCGATTAATTGATTAGATCAACTATTTGGCAAGTATTTTATTACTGTTACTGTATTTTTATGATTTTTTTTTTAAAGAAAAAAACCTTCAACTCTCTGTTTTCAGCTTCTCAAATGTGAATTCTTTCTAGTTTACTTTAATGCTTTAGTCCCTTATGACAGTAAACTCAACATCTTTGGGTTGTGGACAAAACAAGACATTTCATGACGCCACCTCAGGCTTTGGGAAACGTTGATCACGGCATACCAGTGGCTCTAACTGAGCGGTAAACTGGAAAGTATGAAGTGCAGTGCCCAGAAGCCATGTGACAGCAGTGAACTGCACTCAGCACGTTCATGTTTTCCAGTCTGGCCAGTATGTGATGCGAGGGATGCCACGGGGATGACTGAGTTTCCCCAGATTGAACTCTGGTGAGTTCGGAGGCCTCACGTGCTGTCTGAGAAGGACGCTCCACCGGTTTTACATATAATAAAGTTCAGTTTCCACAAGGAGTGGTGCACAGTAGTGTCTCCTGTGGTTCTGGAGGAAAACCCCCCGGCTGATGTCATGATGCTGTCATCAGCGTTGTCTTAAATTTATATAGACAGATTACTTCATTGACCCCTGAAGGGAAATTCTGGTGTTAGAAATATTATTAGCTTAAAATCTCTAACAGAAATCCCGCATTGCAAACTGGAGGCGTAGGCGACTCTCATGAAAGCCATTATTGAGTTGCATTATGGGAAACGTAGGACCCTGTGTTTTTGCAGCTTGACTCGCATACGAAACTAAAAGTCAGGAAATCTCGGCCTCTGCTGTTTTGATTTTCATGAGTCTTGCTTCGGTCTGTTTCATAGGAGTTCCCCCAACTTTCTGAAGGTGTAACACTAAAAACGCGGAGGGCCCCTTTAATTTCACGTTGTTTGACCGTGTCATCTGTACTTCCTTGAAGCGACTGCATGCGATGTTTACAGAGAGCGCATGACTCCGTGTTTTTTATGACTCCATCCATCCATTATTTATAACCGCTTATCCTCGTCGGGGTCACGGCGGCTGCAGTGTCACACGGCACACAGACAAACAACCATTCACACCTACTTCATCACTCCATCAAACATAAATATTCATGAACACGGATCATTTAGACACAATTTAGAGATGTATTTCAACATCTTTAGCGGCTGTGAGATCTCCACCAGAATCAGGAGTTTGTCTTTTTTTTAACACTGCGGTTTAACTTATCACTTTATATCAGCAGAAAAGCGTTTCCAGTGGTTGCCCTTTTTCTTGCACGTGTGTGACCCTTTAAAATGAAGCCACTTGCAACACCAAGTTCCACGTGCATCTCTCAGAAGCCTCTTGCAGAGAGAAAAAAACGAAATATTCGAGAACTGTTAGAAAAATGACCATACTGGTTATTTTCTTCCTATCAGCTCTCGAACCTTCAGATTTGCTGTGGCCATCCACATCTAAAGAGAGTTTTGCTTGGGCAGAGAAGGCAAATCTATGAGGTCACAGTTCGGTGTTTGTTTTTGGTGCTTCTGCAGTCTCAGTTTGAGATGGCATGAATAGGTCCAATGATTTTCAGTCCCAATTATCTTATTTGTGCATTTCCCTCCATCCATCCATCCATGGCTTGGATTTTGTTCTCGGGACAAGGAGGTGAGTGTCACTTTGTAATGAGGCCACAGAGAGATGCTGTTCTTTCATTCCTAATCGAAGCGGGTACGTCTGTGGGAGGGAGGGAGGGGATTTCAGATTCCTTGGACCTATGATCTGGAACGGCGAGCCTTGAGCGGCCAGGGTGCTGGCGTAGGCTGGAGAGGCGCAGGGAGCGCCCGGCTTCTGGGGCCCTCCTCGTCACTCTTTGCCTTGTATGATGAAGAGACCTGCACAGGAGCAGGGTGCATCTTTATATCACTCTAGCTGCTTGTGTGTGTGTGTGTGTGTGTGTGTGTGTGTGTGTGCGGCCACGTGTCACTCTCGTTCCGTGCGGTTTTAAAGCTGTGTATAAAAGAAGACGTGACAGCAGTAGAACAAATACATGTGTGTGTGAAAGTGTGTGTGCATACGAGGGAATGAGACAGGAAGCAACTAGGGGCCCACTCTCAGCCACAAAGTAGTAGCAGTAGTGACTAAGAAGAGGTTGTATAGGGGGGAAAGCGTGTGTGTGTGTGTGTGTGTGTATTTAAAACTTAGTACACCAATGTGAATGCATGTGTGAAACGTAGCTTGTAGGAATATATTTACACTATCTGTGTGTACTTCCTCCTTGGGGGGCCCTGAGTGGAAACTCACCGTGATAACAGCACATATTTTTGCTGATATTTTTGTACTTCTGTGATGATGATTGATCATTTTTGGCTTTATTTTTATGTGCTCGAGTCTTTCTTTGCCTCTGTGTTTACTCTATAGACATTGTGTAATTGGTTTACTCACAGAAAACAGCCCCAATCGGCTACGATCAGCTACAAAAAGAAAAAGAAGGAAAGAATCGCGGTAGAAAATGCATCACATCGCTTGTTGTCATGCTATCATGAGCTCATGTAAAGCTTTAGGCTTCATTCTGCTGAGATCATGTGTCTCGGGGATGTTACACGGGGTCATGGGTTCCCTGCAGGCTCCGTCTGAAGAGATCCTGGGGGCACAGGGAGAGTCATGCTCGTGTAGCAGCTTAATCCCATGTTTTGCTCCAACCGCTGACGCTCCAAGGCTGATTGGCCTCAGCTTGTGGTCTGACACCAAAATACAACACGGGGAATAATTATGTAATGTATTGTATTGTGTAAAAGTACATTTTTTATGGGACTGTGCCTTCATCATTAGTGATTAAGATGAAGTTGGTTTTCTTTTGATTGCAGACTTAAAGACAAATTAAAGGTGAAAATAGATGTTTTTACCTCTTGCAAGCAAACTTAACAAAAACACCTCTCAGATTTGGGTGCGCACAGTCTGAAAATACTCTTTTGATGAAGTCTCCGTGCTCTGCATCTTTATTGCGCTGCGCCATCTAGTGTCTCATGAGCTCCACAACATCTCGCTTTAATGAGGACATCAGGAGGAGTCACAAAATGTCAGCTCTGAATATGATTCACAGTTCAGGCAGGCAATGTGCACTTGTAGCTCTCTCTGCTGGTGACTAAACAGGACTGCAGCTTTAAAGTGCTGGGCTGGTTTCAAGGACTCACTCACAACATCATCTGCTTACTTGTTACAATGTGCAAGTTGCAGGTCAAATAATAAAATATATATATTTCAGTGGGTGGGTGGGATCTACGAGAGGGGCCCCGTGTTGACAGTGTCCAGCAGGGAGGTCTGTTAAGATGTCTGTTGTCAGGAGAAACAGACTCAGCCGCACCCTCTGAGTAACCAAAACATAACATGTACTGTACGTGTAGCCTCCCTCTCAGCAGTGTAGTACGAGCTTAACGGACTGCTATCCTCTGTTCATTTGGAGGACTCACGAGAGAAAGATGGAGGTCGAAATGATGCTAAAATTCTGACTTTTTATTCCTAATTTTGAATCATCCTGATCTTTTATTGCCAGCAAAGCTCGATATTGTCGCAAAAGAAAAGCGAGGCATGTCACAAGTTTTTGGCAAGAAGTAAGTGAAATAAACAATCTGATCTAATAATAATCTAATAAACAATCCAAATATGGATATGACTTTATTCTCAGATTAAAGGTTTAGAACGCGGGCACCTTTTAGCAAAGCTGTTACCAGTTAGAAAAAACCAGAAGGACAAATTATAGACTGAAGAAGTGAAACCTCTGAACAAAGTTCAGAAAATGCAAATAGTCCTTTTGTTAAGCTGCAAAATAATCAGTCGACTATCATCAAGGTCTTTAAGAATCCAAATGAGTCATAGATAAAATAATAATAATAAAAAAAAACGATGTTCACTACCACCTTATTGTCCAGAAATCCACAAATGCTAAATCTTTTGGATGTTTTTAGTCTAGCAGTGTTTGGGCTGTGTTCAGGTTTAATGACAGGTTACGACATCTAATAAGACTCTTACAGGGAAACTGACTTGGAAATGGCTCCCTCTGGAGGTACCGTGACCTAGGAATGGTTAAATATGACATAGAATATATCATGTATGTAAGAAAGACTGACTAAGCATTTATAAATATCCATGTGCAAGATCAATTTAATCTTGTGGTGATGAAGCAGTTTCTTTGTAGACTGTTAGGTTGTGATCTGTTTGTTATGTTTGCTTGGACAAACTTTCGCTTTTGTTTCGTTGCCACCAAAGAGATGTTTAGCCTCTAAACCTATCAGATGGCTTCATTTAAATCATAGTCTGAGGTCAGAAAAGGCAAAATTAATTTGTGAAAAGAACAATGATTAGAGAAAAGTAGAAGAATTAATAAATATCTGTGTAGCAAAACTGTCATATAAATCATCTCATGACCCCTCAGATTTATCTTGCAAGCCTTTAGAGGGTCCCGACCCCTATGTTGGAAACCACTGGATTGGACTACTTAAATATATATAGAACTGTGATCATGTTCACCACGTCACCTTAAACTTAAAAGTTATTTTGCCAAACATCTTTTGCCTGAATCTTCATATTCTCCCCTGCGGATGTGTACTGTGGATTTCCATCCATCCAGCGGCTCTGACAGCCAGTTTGGCCCGAGGCGGCAATAAAAAAAAAAAATGTGTCACTGATTTTCTGTGCTGGCATTGACCAGCTGGAACAGCTGAGCGCTGATAGTAAAAACCTTCATCGCGTCGGCGCAGTGTGGGCCCAAATCCACGGGGCGCTGCGCTCCAAAGCGGCCTCCTCGGTTTGTTTGTCTTAACTGCTGCATTCAGTTGGCATAATGTCCACACCTCTGTGGTTATGTCACATTCCTGGGAACATGTCGGGACAGGGTGCTCACCTGAAACCAAGGAGGAGGAAATAATCACATGCGCTCTGTTTTCATCCAGCACCAGAGGAATGTTCATGTTTCCACTTCAGCTGCAGGATGACACGATTCCCAGAAAACTCTTTCAGTCTTTTGAGCAGAGAAACTCTCTCAGGGTTTGTCTAACCAGGGCTGCTTTCCTCTAACACTTCTTTTGTGTGTGTGTGTGTGTGTTTTTTATCCAGTTGTGTTGAACACACAGGAGCTGATCACACCTATATCCTCTTCTCAAATCTCTCATCCACGGCTCCACTTTCACATTTCCTGCCAAAATGCTTTTTTTCCCCCTCTGTTATCTTTTTTTCTCTTTTATTTGATCCTGTACTGTCAGTCTCACCTCCTCTCCACCCCGTCCCTCTCCCTCTTTCTCTCTCGTAGTGTCACTGTATGTCGATTAACCAGTCATGGCAGTGACATGTGGAATTTTTCATTACCTCGCCCCGGGGGCACCATGCTGCCTGTGCCTGTGTAACGTGTTGCTTTTTTTTTCCACTCCTGCCTTCCCTCTCTCTCTCTCACACACACACACACTCATTCTTTCTCTCTCTCTGGTATTATTCTGTGTCAGCCAGTGGGGAGCTGTGGTTTGTTGTTTGTTGCCCAACCGGCTGTATGGGGCAGTAGCTGTAGCCTTCGGTGACTGATCTCCTCTCCATGGCCTGTCATCCCTCCAGCTCTGGCTCCTACACCGTGGTTATCATCCCCCTCAGGACTAGCCTCTACAGCCTGGACGCGCTTCGCTTCTACCTATGGGTGAGGAGGGCGGTGGTGTGTGTGTGTGGGGGCTTGTCAAGGGTGATCTGTGAACGTTCGATCCTAATCAGTTTCACGCCAGTGTGTTTGTTGTGCGTGAACGTAAAGTGTGTTTCTTCGCCTTCTTATACCGTGCATACACACAGCTGTTTTGTTCCACAGCACAACATGATTGTAGTATATTATACTGCAGCCTGTTTGGTACATTTTCTGTTCCAAAATGTGACTTATTACTCAAAGTTAAACATTTATTGCTTCTTGCATGTGTGAAAGTGTCATCAGTTTGGCACATTTGGCCAAGGTTTGACCTTTTCTACAACTGATTTGAAGGTCTATTTGGAGTCATTTCAATATCTATATATAATATAATATATATAATATCATATCTATGTATTCAATAATCACCAAAAACTATTAAAGATGTCAAACAGGTTTAACTGTATTGCACAACAGCTTCATTCTAGTCACTACTACTATTAGTAGTGACTACTACTACTGAAGTAGTCACTGAGTATATTTAGAAATATATTACAGTAAGGAATTTGTGTGAAATGACAGTGTGTACGAGCTGGTAGAAGCATTTTTGAATATTTGAAACGCGCTCTATAAATAAATATCCTTTCATGTTTTTTGAAAGGAGTCTTCACTGACAACAGAAATGCAGTCGTACTCCTAAATTTTTGCAAATACTGAATATAAATATTGTGTCTGAAATGCATCAAAACAAACTTACCAGACACCAAAAAAGAGTCTCAATCTGGTCATGCTGTCTGTAAATTTGATTTCCCAAAATGCAAGTTTAAATGCTGCTTCAAGTCTTTCTCCATGCTGCTATGAATCAACTTATTGGGGTGAAATTCTGTATTTGTTGGCCTTAAATGACCAGTGTGAAGGATTTGACTGGACAAATGAAAGATCTTATTTTGGTCTTGTTTTGGAGACAGCTGAATTAAAACCAGCTGGAGTTTATGTTTCATACGGGACAAAGTGTTTGAGGAGTCACTCAGTCAGTTTCTCCATCTTAGCTCTGTGAGTGTTGTTTTGGAGGTACCGTGGCTACAGACATCCCGGTGACACATTCACACATGGCAAGTCTGACCATCACAGTTTCCTGTTAAAGTCTCGGTATAACCAGTTCGCAGCGGACTGTAAATCACATTATTAACTGTAATTATAAAAGGAGTGTCATGAGAAATTTAGCTGTTGATTGCCTTGAAAATGGCAAAATGACCGACGTCCTGACCTCATCCACCAAAGGTGGACCACCACAACCGTATGTTATGATTCCCTGCTTGTTGTGTTAGCTCCGTTTGAGCCCGTTTAAAGTACATGTAATCCAACTGGGTGTAGACAATAGAAGCAAAGGCCTCCTGCTGTTCTGTAGATTGGCTCTGCTCATATGAACAAAGCCTTGGGGCCTCTGGAAGACAACAGGCAGCACTGTGCCAATCACACTGCTTTACATCAGGCTGCAGGCCGGGTGTTTGGTGGTAAGGCTTGTTAGTCAGTGCCCTTGTAAGCACACGCATACCCAATGAAACTGGCTATATCGTTAAACTCATTCTTATTACATATTTGTGGGCATGTTTTTACTTTGTTAGAGAGTATACAATCAAAATGAAAGTAGGTGCTCATCTCCCACTTGGTTGGTTGGTATCTCGACAGAAACCTTCTTGTTTTTGTCCTGTATCACCTGATCACGCTGTTTTCTTCCATGCTCCCATCTCAGATTAAGCGTCTGAAGGATCTTGAGAAAGAGAAGGACGCTCTGTGCTCTGGTCTGGAGATCCTGGAGAAGTCGCGTCTCTGGTATCTTCAGCGACTGGAGGAGAACAGAGTCAAGCAGAGCATCGTTGAGGCCAAAAGTAGGATCACCCCCAGTCAGGAGGGTGCGGCAGAGGTACAAGGCAGGGGCCCAGTCATTTTAGAAATCCCAAACGTAAAGCAACATTTCGTAGAAACTGGAAGTTTTGTAATTTAGCACCTCGCGTTGCAGTCTGTGTTTTCACCTCTTGTCATTGTGTCCATAGAGGCTGCTTAGCCCAGTTACATTACCCACTTGCACAGCTCCTGTTCTGGCATGACACTGGCACTGCTCCCTGCTGGCATTCCCCCTGAAAACTTCCCTAGTCCACCTGTGGTACAAAAACAAACACTTCTCCAGTGCTCTGAGCGCACCCCTAACAAACTGAGCTAACATAAGCTAACAGCAGCTACAGATGGCAGCAGTTGTCCATAAAACGCTGTAAATCACAGAGCAACATCAGAGGGAAAACCAGAAAACATTTTCTTCATAAGATATGATCCAGTTTCACCAAAATCAGTGAAATAGTTGGTGGTGTGTGACTTGTGCTAAATGGATGTTGATTAGACCGGTTGAGACATACTTCTTCATACATACTTCATCTTTTTTTTTTTTTTAGACTAATAACTAAGACTAATATTTAACAGCAGTTTTCAACAACCATTAGCTCAGCAGCTGCCTGTCTGTTTCTCTACAGGCTCGGTCTTGCCTCCTCAGGTCTCGTATTCAGCGGGTGAACGGCTCATTGGGCTCCGTGATGAGCGAGCCCAACGTCACCAGCAGCAGCGTCCCTTCTCTGCCTGAGGCAGTGGCAGACAGCGACCTCCGGTGGCACAACACAGTGCTGACTCAGGTAAAGAACAGCACATTTCACAAGTTTTATCATTTCATGTAAACTGTTGCTCTCACAGGCTACATATTCTACGTAAAAGGCTTCAAACACGTCCGATTTTATATTCATTTCTTTTGATATTTATATATTGAAATGAGTGGTTTGCCCCTTTAAATGATCTTTTCAAACAGATGATCCTTTGGTTTCAGTTTTCCATCATCCTTGCTTGGTGTGTGTCTATGTAATACAGCCGTGGTCATTTGGCTTTATTTCTCTCCTTTGACAGGTGGTGTGTGACAAGAATCGTCAGATCTCCATGTTAGAGCTGGAAAAAGACGCTCTACTCGAACAGCTCGATGAACTGCAGGCCCATTGATTGTATAAACACACACACTCACACACACACACAGGCAGACACATGAGCTTACAGTTGACTTGATGTGACACAGTCGCTGACTTTCCTCCACTTGTAAATATGTATTTAAACGAATAAATTACAGTAAACGATGCATCATCATCATCCTTTGTGCTCTCTTTTCAAAATGAGCCTGTTTCGGTGAAGTCTTGAATAACCGGACTGACGTGTGGCTATTACCGTAATGACTCACTAACTTTTTTCAATTTCTTCAAAAGCCAAGCCCAGCTGTAATCACGCACAGTGAAATAACTTCCCACTAATGACATTAGTAAGTGTTAACATAATAGGAATTTGCAGTTAATCCTTTAATTGTCTGATAATTGTTTCCCTGTTGATGTCATGATCATAACAATATTGGGATTCATTAAATTATCAAAAACTGTCATCTTATAAACACAATTTATTTCCCTGTAGCTGAGTCTGCAGCCTAGCACAATATGTGCAGTGGAAATAAACTAATTACATGTACTTACAGTACGAGTATCTCCACTTCATGCTACTTTATAATTACTTTATTTTATTTATCTTCTTTCAAATTAAAAGTAAGCATACAAATGCACATAAATTATGATTTATTTCACTTACTTTTTTATTTCTACATTACTTTTTTTTTTACATTACTCTTTTCTTTACTTGCCTTTATCCAAAATGACTTACAATATGTGCATTCAAACATGTGGATACACCCCCCTCCCCAAAAAAATCATGCAGTATCTAAATGCTTCTTCCACCACTGTGCAATACAATATAACTCTGTTTCCAGAAAGGTTGGCACGCTGTGTAAAATGTAAACAGAAATAAAATGCGATGAGCCCATATTTAATTCAAAACAAAGACAACTGAGAGACCTCCACTGGGTCCCAAATGATGCATACGCTGAGGGACTTTTTTAAATGATATTTCCAAGTCAGCTTTTAAGCTGAAGTGCATCAATATTTTTCCTCCAGAGTGCAGGAGACACTCCTGCATCGCTGCACATCCTGTTACCGACAGTTGCTCCGTTTCCGTCTCTGAATGTGGGCTCTCTGCCCCAACACGTCGCAGCAACCTCTCCCGGTGGTCCCGCACTGATCTCGCTTCAGCTGATAAACTTTATCTAGCCGAGTCATCGCCCATGTGTTTTTTTTTAGGAATTCTCCCTCCTGCGCCTCACAGATCTGTAGCCTTTCAGACAGAAGACAACTTTAGCAGGCTTAAAATAGGACACAAGGTATCTGCGCTGTCTGGTGTCCTCATCATATTGTAGTGTTCCTTTGCCTGTTTCAACAAAGGATTGAGAAGTTCATACTTCTACATTACTTTAAAACCAATCCCACTTTTCTATTTTGTCCTTTTGACTTGTTTTCATGTTTTCATTTTGTTTTTATGCTTCGTATCCTTAACCAGAATCTTGTTTTGTATGCTCGTACCCAGAAGGTAAATGGTGGAGTTTTTGTCTACAAGTGGGTGTTTAGTCCGGGGCTCATGGTGGCCCTGTGTCTCTGAAGATTACACTCATCACAAGAGAAGGTAAATGGATTTGATGAAACAAGAGATGCAGCATGAGGGCATTTTGTTGTATCTGTCGGCGTGAGACAACAAGACAAAACCGACATTCAACAATTCCAGAAGTAAATCAGCCTCATTCAGATGATGCATTAGTCTTCTGTATTAATTCGCATTCGTGTATCGGCAACAGCTTCCCAGTAAAACAGAGCGATGCCTGCAAGGAATCTGCGTCGAAATCAGATTAGAATCAGCCTGGGTGCATCGGTGAAGGAAAACATCCATCATGAGCGGGCTTTCATTTAAGTAGCTTCATGTTCTCTATCTTCAGGATGCCACTGAACCATCAAGCCCAGGGTACCAGCACTTGGTTAATTATTGGGTCTAATTCACAAAACTGCACAGCCAAACACCTTCTGTTATGAGTATGTCATGCCTTTGTGGCTGTCAATGCCATTCTTCCATGCCGGCATGGTTCACTTGAGCTGCGCCCTGCTGGTCTCTCCAAATCCATTTTACTTGTATACAATATCATGTTTGTTTTCTTTCGCTCCAATTTGTGGTTTTGGTATTGCTGAATATCAGAAATTGTTGAGCTGTTTCCGTGCAGGTCAGCGGAGGTGGGAAGTATAAACACGCAAAGAGAGTGTAGGGTGAAGAGGAGGAGGAGGTGTTTTTTGGAGGTTCCCCTTGCGGTGCTGAGGGCTTCCAGATAAATGCATTCCTTTAGCTATTAGGGGAGGAAAACTTCCTGAGAACGCTGCGATATCGCAGCGAGTAGTAGGTGGTCTTTGAGGTGCAGTCAGGTAACTAAAAACAGGGAGAGAGACTTTCTTCTGAAAAGACACTCTAAGGGGGCAGATCAGCCTCTATTACTGTAATATAACCTCCACTTCCACTGGCCATAACTAAAACAACCACAATAATACCAGTTTCAGACAGAATAGCTTTTGTTCAGAGAAGACATGAGATACGCAGAGGTGAAAGAAGTACTCTGATCTTTAAGTTAGGTAAAAATACCATAGCGTAAAAAGACAAAAAGTAAAAGTAATGTATTAAAAATGGCACTTATATAAAAGTACATAAGTATTAGCATCAAAGGATACTTGAAGTAAAAGTACTAAGTATGCAGAATTTCTAGTATTATATACCATATCGCTGGATTACATAAGTAATGCATTGATGTAAGATGAAAGAATCACTTTAAAGTTGCAGCTGGTAACTTTGGTGGAGCTAATTTGAACTATTTTATATACTGCCACTCAGCTGTAATATTATATCAGAATTCATTAGATTATTTAGATTTCAATAATAATAAATATTAAATATAAAAATGATACAAATACGTTTTATTTAAGAGTCCTTTTCTAAGTGCTCCAAGACACAGGGAAAGATCATCAAACAATACACTAAAACACATAAGACTGGTTTAAGATTTTGTATTAATAATCTAAATCTGCAAAGTATAACTACTGTTGTCAGATAAAGGAGTACAAAGTGTGATATTTTCCTCTGAACTGTGGCGAACAGACCTTTTGACCAGCAGCCATTTTGACATGAAATAGTAGGGTCAACACAGGCAGGTGTTTCCAATCACACTAATTAAGGATCCATTCCATTTAGTGAGCCAACACGCGCCACAGCAAGCGCCCTGACTCTGTTTGACCTGAATGGCATAGTACCATTGGAAACACCTGCCTGTGAGAACTGTACGTAGGTACTGTACATGAGTAAATGTACTTAGTTTATATGTCACAGCAGGAAAATCACAGCTTGATTAATGACATGATAACATTTTATTTAATTTAATTCACTGTTTAATTTGTATTATACAAAACTTCTGATTGTTATAGATTTGGATTATATTAGAACATATTATGATTGTCAAGTTCACAAGAACTCACATAAAAAAAAATTACATTAGAAATCTCTTTTTTTTCATGACCAAGACTTCTTTGCTAATCTATATTTACAAATTTGAACATCACTTCATAATATATGAAGACTTTTTCAGTATTTCAGTGTTTCAATGTCACACCCGGTAATAAAAACGCCCTGGTTGATAGTGTCACAATAATAATGGCACACAACCACAATATCAACCAAAATTATTATATGCAACAAAATAATAATAAAAAAACCAACAAAAGATTAAACCTTCTTTCCATCTTCATTCAGATGTTTTTACTCTGTTTCTCCTGAACAAACTCAGACTCTAGAATAAAATTAGACAGTGGACACTGTGTCAGTTAGGCATCTTTACAAATGAATTAATGTACATCAGAGATAGAGTTAGTAAACTATGTCCCCACTGTCACTGAGGCCAGTTTTGGACTCTCCATCACTGTTATTACACTCTGTCCTCTGCTGCAGCGGCGCACGGTTACGCGCGTCTCCAAGCGACACCTCCATCCCGGACACGTTTAAGTCCAACAGGCTCTGCAGGTGTTTGATATAGTCGATGGCCGCTCGCAGGGTCTCCACTTTGCTGAGCCGTTTGTCTTCGAGCTCCTGCGGCAGATGCTCCCTGAGCCGCGCGTAACCTTCGTTTACGCAGCGCACTCGGTGGCGCTCCCTCTCGTTCCTTTTCCGGATGAACGTGGGCTCGAAGGAGTAATCACACACGCCGAGGGGTCCGTGAAAGGGCAAATAGGAGAACCGTCTGTAGGGTGACCTCTGTTCGTGCACCGGGTCGAGGTATGCAGCGTCAAGGTGGAAGGGCAGTCCGAGTCGAAGCGCATCCTTGTAGTGCGCTCCACCGTTAGCCAGTGGAGGGACATATGAAATATGCTCCATTAACGCTTTCTATGAATAAAAAAATGAGTTTCTCAGATTAAACATCAGTGCACTAAATGTGTGCATGAATTTTGCACCATATATGAGCTGTAATCGATGCAATTTACCTTGTTAGAGTCTCCTCGCGATCATTTCGGGCTTTGATCTCGTCACTTTGTAATTAAACATGCAGGCTGGGATCTTTAAAAATTAGACACTTCTTCTTGTTCGGGACTTTGTCCGTCTGTGTGACAGCTTGTTTGTTGAGGTTTTGAGGCTCTAGGCATGTGGGTGTGATCCGGGGCGGAGATGCAGCCATGGCTTTCTCATCAAGATAAAGCTGTTTACGCAACGTTTTCTTCCTTCCGTCCCCACTGTCAAGCAATTCTCATCATAGCGCCATGTGGTCTCTCTATCCAAAGGCTTATAATAACTGACTTTATTGATTCTAATACATGTATCTCCTTTATGTATCCAGCGGTGGACTGTTTGAGCTGCGGACTGTGGGTAACCAGTGCGCCAAAAGACATGACATCCAAATCCTTATGATGATTCAAAATGTTTCACTGTGTGAAACAATACCTCCTACAACTCTGCAACAAAACCACACATGCGTCATATTTCTCCACTGGAAAGCCATGTTTTTTTTTTTGTTTGTTTTTTGTTGTTTTTTTTTTTTTTTTGCACATTGGGCCACCTTCACCATGTTTTACCTACCATCTAAGGAAACAGAGGACTGTTTTGGATATGGAAAAAGAATTTTGTGCAATAGAAATATTTTGTTTTGTTTTTGTCTTTTTGTCTTGTGACCCTGCAAATTCATAACATGATCTAATGTTGGGTCCTGGTCCCCTTGTTGTGAACCAGGTTGGGAACTAAAATAAATATGGCAGAACTTTTTCTGATATTGCAGTAAAAGGTTGGCGTTTGTTTTCCATTTACATGTTTGTTTGTTTTAATCAAGAGAAATGCTGCTTTGCAATATAATTGACAAATATATAATATGGGGGATATTTTTTACAGCTGGTTTTGGGATATAATAATGAATAATCTATCTATCTATCTATCTATCTATCTATCTATCTATCTATCTATCTATCCTGGCCCCGTGTCGGTCACACAAACTGAACTGTGATCAGCCAAATCGTACAGCGCCGGTGCGCATGCGCAGGGCAGTATGCTGTCATGGCCCCGGTCGGGGAGGCATTGTGTTGGTATGTTGTTGTTTTTACGTTATTGGCCTTTTTAAACACTCGGTATTTAAGCCGCGGAGCAAGGCGGCAGTGACCCGGCACACGTGTACTTCAGGCTAGCTGAAACACCCGACAATTCACCGTTTGAACCATTTAATGTGGGCGTGAGCTACCGAGGCTAACGTTAGCATTGTAACAAACTGGCTGATGTTCAGCTAACTAGTTTGCAAACAAGTGATTTTGAATGACACGTTAGCTGTTGTTTTAGCTGCTCTGTAAGAATTGCGTTTGGCGGGTCGGCGTGTTAAGTTGTTGTTCCTTTTTCTATGACAGGGAGAGGAATATAAACCCTTCAGCAGCGCACGGTTACTGATGGACATCAGTCGTTGAGTTCAGGTAAGCTAACTGTATGCAGTTTGCATACGTGTGTCACCTGTGTGTCACCTGTGTGTCTAAACGTCCTGACAACGACACACAAGAGCTCAATAGGGCAAACATGTATATATATTTTTTTAAAGTAAAGGCTCTCTGATGTTAGCTTTCTCAACACAACAGAGGCTAAACCCTCGTATTAAAAGTGCTAACAGCAGTCCAAGACTCAAACAATCAGCTGGTTGTTGTCCTGGCTCAGCCAGAGTTTAACTCGATGTTGTTCCTCCAGGATGAATGACATGAACCTGAGTCCTGTGGGCATGGACCAGCTCAGTGTGCCCTCAGTGAGTGCCAGCCACCTGGGTCTGCCCACCTCCCCCACACACAACCCCATTCCCGCCCCAGGTATGAATGACTCTCCGAGCCGGGCGCGTTCGCTCAAGCTGGGAAACACACTGGGATACACACGCTGCATCACATGTTCGGTGACACTCACAGGCGCCCTGTGTTCTGATCTCTGTTCCCTGGATCTTTGTTTGTTATCTTCAGGCATGCCAGTGGCCATCCCCAGCCTGGGTCCTTCCCTGGGCTCCCTTCCTTCTGCCCTCTCGCTGATGCTCCCCATGGGTCCACTGAGTGACAGAGGAGTGATGTGCGGCCTGCCGGAGAGGAACTACTCCTTGCCGCCGCCTCCATACCCCCACCTGGAGAGCAGCTACTTCCGACACATATTGCCAGGTGGGTTGATGTTTGTGTCCGCTAGTGTTGATGTTTGTTTAATTGTCCATATGCCTCTAATTAAATCTTTCTTCCCTGCTGCAGGTATCCTGTCCTATCTGGCAGACCGTCCACCACCTCAATACATTCATCCCAGCAGCCTTAACATGGACGGGACCCTGTCTGTAGCCAGCAACAATCCCTCAGGTCTAGACCCTTACAGTGGCCCCGGAGGCCCCCTGGAGCAGGGCCTGGTGCCCATGGACTCAAGACAGGTCAGCGGCCAGGGAGACCTCCACCAGACTGGTGCACATGACTTGGACTCTACAGGGTTGGCCATGGAATCACGTGTCAGTAGCCCAATGTCACCTGATAGGATGGGAGAGGAGCTGGCCTCCATGGATGGAGTAGGGGTGGTGGCAGTGTCTGATACACAGCAGCAGCTCGGAGGGGGAAGGCAACCTCAGCCACACGAGGGCCTGACCGGGGTGGACTCATCTGGTGGCGTTATGCCCCTTCATGGGCCCCCCGTGCTCGAACTGCCGGTGGTGATGGAGCCAGATCACATGGGGGGG
This sequence comes from Nibea coibor, assembly GCA_023373845.1. NCBI lineage: Eukaryota > Metazoa > Chordata > Actinopteri > Sciaenidae > Nibea > Nibea coibor. The sequence continues at coordinate 8,198,069 of CM041731.1, forward strand.
CGAGTAGGCAACGCTGGGGGAGGAGGAGCAGGAGGACTCGGGGAGCAGCTCCATTCAAATGGGGAGCTGAACTCAGGCGTGGTCAGCGTGGTGCTCACTGGGTCCATGGCCAGTCAGGGCCAACTGGAGTCGGTGTCCCTCCACGGTCACTCTGGGATGGGGCTGGAGGCAGTAAATGTGTCTCCCATCACGGCAGAGGTGTCACTTGGACCAGAAAACAACCTGGTGCTGGTCAACTCAACCCTGCAGCTTGAGGATTCTACCTCCAACAAGGAGAACATGGTCACTGCCTACACCATCTGTGAGTGTGTATCTGTGATATATTCTTCATGTGTTCAGGATTTATCGGTGGATCTAATTAGCTTTGACAAAATATTGGAAATCATGCACATCTTTAAAGAGTTGGAAGTACTATAATCTAAATATTAAGTTGTTTAAAAAGCAGAATTGTGAAAAGTGAAATATACAACCAGCAAACTTTTTTGATATCGTTCTCCAGGGTGCACACTGTGTGACCGCTCATATACCTCAGACTGCCCAGAGCACGGCCCAGTCACCTTCATCTCCGACACCCCCATCCAAAGCCGGGCTCGTCTGTCTCTGCCACGTCCACTGTGCCTACGGATCTCAGTGGCTGACGAACCGCTTGGTAATGCTTTTTGTCCTCTCGCGTTTTCATCTTAGACATGTTGCTTGTTTCATTCCTGTGTTATTTGTGAAACAGAATAGGAGCAAGATGCAAGATTTTATGCACATAAACATGCTTTTTGTTACTCTTTTTAGATTCATAGAAGAAAAGCACAATTAGAGTTTATTTAGATGAAGATGAAAAGATTAAAAAAATAAAAAACATTGGATAGACCATTGATTACTAACAATGTGATTGCATGCCTCTTAGGAGTTTTTGCACGGGACATCATTCCTCCAAGGACCTGCTTTGGACCAATGGTGGGCCAGCATTGTAGTAACGTGGATCTCTCTGATTGGCCAGAAAAGGACACGCCACAAATATGGAAGGTCAGCGGAGCGGATTTTGTTTGAACCGTTGGTTGTCACAGTCAATGCGAATCCGTGATAAGCAGATGAACTCATTTCTCTGTTTCAGATGTATCACAACAATGTGCTGGAATTTTACATTGTGACGACGGACGAGAACGAGTGCAACTGGATGATGTTTGTCCGCAAAGCACGGTATGATCCTGGTGCAAAGTGTTGAGTTTTGTGGCGTTCATCAAGTTATTTCAGTCTCGTCATTTTTGGTTTTGCTGTCTGTGTGCGCTTAGGACGCGCGAGGAGCAAAATCTGGTGGCGTACCCTGCTAGTGGGAAACTGTTCTTCTGTACAACCACAGAGATCCACCCGGACCAGGAGCTGCTTTTCTACTACAGCAGAGACTACTGCAGGCTGATGGGTGGGAAAACAGATGATTAAACATGTATAGATTTGAAGCCATGCTGATCCACTGCTGACATAATTATCTGTTGAGTAATGTCATTCCACCATCCCCTGTGTCTCCACAGGTGTTCCTCAGGAGCCTGAGGGTCAGATCTGCCAATGTGGCAAAGAGTGCTCCTCCTTCTCTGAGCTCAAGACTCATCTAAGCAGCCATAACAGTAACCACAGCCATAACCAACCTCCACACAGCCACAGCCCATCGCAGCAGGACCACGCTCAGCAGCAGCAGCAACAAACGCAGCAGCAGCAGCAACAACAACAGCAGCAGCAGCAGCAACAACAGGAACAACAAACACAGCAACAACACACTCACCAGGAAGAGAAACTGACCAATGGGACCTCAAGCTCCTCCTCTTCCCCGTGGCCCTGCCACACCCACGCTGCAGGACAAGCAAACAGTGATAATAACAGCAGCAGGGGCAGCAACAATAGAAACTCTGATAACGTTACCGCCAGAGCGAAAGGTCAGGGTCACGCAAGGGAGAAGAAATTCAAGTGCAGCATGTGTTCCCGGGCTTTTATCACATCCACTAAACTCAACGTGCACTTCATGGGACACGTGGGGATGAAACCCCACAAGTGTGAATACTGCAGTAAGGCCTTCAGCGATCCCAGCAACCTCAGGATGCACCTCAAGATTCACACGGGTGTGTATATGAGACTCTTAGCAAGGACGTGAATAAGTGTATTTCACAAAGTGTCAAACCTGTTGTGCTACTCAACCTCCTTTTTCCTACTAACAGGTCAGAAGAACTACAGATGCACAGTTTGCGAGAAGTCCTTCACCCAGAAATCCCACGTGGAGTCGCATATGCTCATCCACACCGGTGCAGAGAAGCTCAAGTGTGACCTCTGCGACCGGGCATTCATCAGGAAACATGACCTGAAACAACACATGTTCTCTCACACACAGTATGTATTTCATTCATTGCATCAGAGATTGCCTGATGTAATAAAAGTTATACAATGTGTCCGTTTCACACTTGTTTTCCATTCCCACTGCAGTGAACGCCGCATACAGTGCCCAAAGTGTAACAAACATTTCCTGAAGACCAACCACCTAAAGAAGCACATGAACTCTCACGAGGGCCGCAGAGACTTTGTCTGCGAGAAATGCCACAAAGCTTTCCTCACCAAATACCACCTCACCCGTCACCTCAAGATATGCAAGGGGCCCAAGACGGAAAGAGCGTCCCGTAAGGAGCAGGACTTGGACGAGGAAGAAGACGAAGAGGAGGACGAAGAGGAAGATGGTAGGGAACGAGGAGGAGAGAGACTCGTTGACTCAACCAGCAATGAAGACTGTGGTTTAGACGTTGGAGGGTATAACTCTGAAAAGTCCCTGTCACCCTCTCATTGACAACACTGTGCCTCTCTGTGTATTTATTTACGTTACAATACTGACGTTTACTTCTAGTTTTTGCCAAATATTAGTTACTTTGTCAAAGTTTAACTGCAACATCTTTCATAATCCGAATTTTACCATCAATATATGTTTAGTCTCACAAGCATATGAGTGCTGCTAAAATAAACTTTGACATATTATAAGCCAACTGATGAATATCTGACTGTATTTCTACAAAGCTACTCTGTCTTTTCATTGAACTCAGGCCCGTGTAATATTGGTTGATGGGATTCATATAAGCTATCTTTCATTCATCGTTATTCCTTTTTCTGTTCTTCCTTGGACTCACTAACACGGGGTGACTGGCTGATACTCATTTGTAGTTGCACAATAATGTCAATTAAAATTTCTGATGCCATATTCTTGACTTTTAGTCCCCTTATATCTGTATGTAATATGTAAGTGTGCTTTTATCCCTTATTTATTAAAAGCAGGATTTTGTATTCCTTTTTTTTCTATTTAAAATGTCTGGGCGAATGAAAGTGAGCCTCTAGAAAACAGGAGTCTGGGCATTAATGTTATATTCCTCATTGTGTGAGTGTTGACCTAATGTTGAAATGTTATAGCTCCATCCTATCTGTCGCATCATGTTTTAATAAATGAATATTTCTGTCTGTAAGTTTTTCTTTACTGATACACACGATGGATTTAAACACGTGAAGCAGCACTTCACTGACTATATCATTTTCTTGTGCCTGTATTGTTTTTTTTAACCATATTATTATGATAAAAAATAATGAAACAACACCCCCACCTGGTCGTATTAATATTTTACTCTGAACTAAAATCATCGAATATTTGCATTTTTATTTATTTATTATTTATTTTTTGGTGAGTGGCTTCGTCCAGTTAAGTGCACTGCTATAGATAATAGTTTAGTAGTATTTTAATTATTTAATTTAAATTAATTTCTATGCGTGCTACATCCTGGCGTCACCGGAAGTACGCAAGCTAGCTTCCGGATATAATACAAAATATGCAGCGCCGCGGTTATCATTCACTTTAGCGTGGTATGAATTATCTATTTACTTCTTGTTGTATTTATATGTTGGTTGCTTCACCTTTTGCTATAAATTATAAATTACTGGCTGCGCATCACGGACGATAACTGAGACTTTCCGTGTAAATCCCAGATTGTTTATATGTAGGCTAGCTAACTTTAGCTAAGCGTTTAGCTCGCCTGTCGGTTAGCCGACGCTCATGTTCACATGTCGGGGGGATAACGCTGCTCTGTGACGCGCGCTGCCTGTTTGTACAACCGTTTAACGTGTTTGAATCTCTTCCTAAGTGTGACACGCGACCCGTTTGCCTCACTGTGTTTCCCTCTGCTCCCCCTCTCAGCCTGAACAGATAAAACCATGTTGACCCCGCCGAAAGAGGGGGTGCCCAGTATGATCGACAGGGCGCTGAGGATGAGGAGGGAGGAGCAGGCTCGTCAGGTGGTCCTGGCCTGGGCTGTGCTCAACGTGTCTTTAGCTGGCATGATTTACACTGAGATGTAAGTTCAGCATTGTGCACTTTGGCTTTGACTTCCTGTCCATTCATCTGCCACCTTACATCTCTCCCCTTTAAGTCTGATATCTGTCTCTGCTTCTTTGTTAGGTCAGGGAAATTGCTGAGCCGATACTACAACATCACCTACTGGCCTATCTGGTACATCGGTGAGGTCCCTGAACTCTCATTTATTTAAAGAAGTCTTAAAGTTACAGTACAAGAGCACCTGTCAGCATTAAACACGAATCACCGCACTTTGTCACTGAATCCTAAAGTGTGTCCCTCTCTTCTGCCCTTGTTCTCCAGAGCTGGTGCTAGCCTCTCTATTTAGCCTCAATGCTCTTTTTGACTTCTGGAAATATTTCAAATACACAATGGCTCCCTCCACCATTGCTGTATCCCCTGGGCAGCATCAACTCCTGGGTTTGAGAAACACAAGTGAGGCTCTTTTCGCTCATTCAAATACACTCTGCTCCTTAGTTTTCAGTGTGGGGTTAATTAACGACGCTGGTTGTCTGTCCCCTTGCAGCTATTCAGGCATCTCCACCTCAAAAGCCAGAAAAAAAGGAGACCCCAGCTCCAGCCCAGTCGTCTCCACTGCAGGGCCAAAGCGTCCTGAGCTTCAGCCCCTCGCGGCCGGCCACCGCCAGCCCAAAGTTCTCCCCCAGCTGTGTACCCGGGTACAGCCCTCCTCTCAGCAACCCATCCACTCCAAACAGTGCAGGAGGGCCCTTTTCACCCTCGGTGGCCTTTGGAAAAGTACGTCCATCATTACTGTAGTCCTGTAACTAGAAAATGTACCGTTAGCCTGGAGTTGTGTGATGGATCACAGATGTAACATTCAAGCTCACGACTTCACATTGAGTTCTTCCTTTCTCAGGTTCTGAACTACAGTCCCTCTCCTGGCTCCTCTCCTTACCCCAGCAGCATTGGACCAGCAGAAGGCTCCATCTTGAGAGCCCGATATCGCACGTCGCCGTCTGTGTTTAACTCCCCTGGAAGCAAGGAGGACTACATGGAGGATCTGAAAAGCCTGGAGAGGTTCCTCCACACAGAGGAGGAGAAGAGTCACCGCAGCCAGCTAGGTACAGCATGCCAGAGTTGTAGCAACTAAAGTGCTAGTATGAATCGAGCAGGGCGCTTCACCTAGAGTCATATCAGAGACAGTAAGATGCAGACTAATAAATCCTTTTACATGATTTGGTAATTTACCGAAGAGGTCATGATGAACTGGTGCTCTCTATAGGGAGTCCAGAGGCTGTGTCTCCAAACCACAGTCCAACGTTTTGGAACTACAACCGCTCGGTGGGAGATTACGCCCAGAGCCTGAGGAAGTTCCTGTACCAGCCGGCCTGTCGCTCTCAGGCTCCGTCTGCCCACAAGGATGAGACCGACCTGGGCTCCAAGCAAGCTGCGGAGGAGGTCTGTAAATCAGCACCGTATGATTTGTTGCTACGCCCTAAGAAATAAAATGTAGAACATCATATATATATTTTTTTCGCTTCCTGTTATGTAGGTGTGGGCCAGAATCACAACCAGCCGCCCTGTAGTGGACCGCATTGATAGCTGGACGGCCAAACTGAGAAATGTAGGTGTTCAAACATTTTTACAGAACTATATAGTCAAGACACGTCCATCTAACTTTGATTTGAGAAGGAAAATAAACCTGTTTGTATCCTTTGCAGTGGATCAGTGACACCATCTTGGTCCCCCTGGTCAAGGAAATAGACTCAGTCAACAGCCAGCTCAGGAGGATGGGCTGCCCTGAGCTCCAGATAGGAGGTGAACCACATTTCCAGTTCAAGGACAAAGCCTGTTCTGAAAGTCACAGTTGCAGTAGTCATTATTCTGTTTTCTAAGGAGTCTTGTAGGAATTCTGAAGTCTCACTAGTTTGAACTCTTCCCTCCACCAGAGGCCAGCATAAGCAGCTTGAAACAGGCAGCAGTGATGAAAGCCTCGTCCATCCCCACTATGAACTCTATCGTTCAGTATCTGGACATCACTCCCAACCAGGAGTATCTAGTGGAGCGTGTGAAGGGTAGGCACATTGATACATGTGATATTAGATGTATGCCTAATGTGTTGGTGGGTGTGCAGGTATATTTGTGCGGGACTGTGAGAAGATAAAGTCAGATGTCATGATGGTATGTCTTATAATTTCATATTTATGTGTGTGTTTTTCCTCACGTGCTTGGTGTACTATATCCTGTCAGAGCTGGCCCACAGCGGCTGCATGAGCTCTTTTCGCTGGAATAGTGGGGGCGATCTGAAGAACAGGAAATGGGACACAGACCTCCCTACTGACTGTGCTGTGAGTCAACACACACACTCTCACACACAGACTGAGCTAGTAAACCAGATGCCATATAAAAACTGTTGTTATGGAGCAAACAGTCAGTTATGAACAATTATTTTTAGGGTTTAATGTACTCCTATAATCTCGATTAAAGGCCTATAATTAGGGCTGGGTATAGTTTAAAAAATTTCAATACCAATACCCTTAACACGATACCGATACCAATTGAGTACTTCATTCGATATTAATCATGTGAAAAGAAAGCAAGCGGTTGCGTAAATGTCACCACTCCTCCCCATTCAAAGGATTTTTACACAGATACATTTTGTATTTCACCGCCACACAAACTGTTGTTGTCGCGCTGGTGGACCAATCACTCGGCGCATTGAATCAACGAACGCTTGCGGCGATTGGCTGCGAGCAAAACCATAGAAACAGTTGTTTTGACTTTGGGTACAAAAAGAACTGATTGCAAGTATCGTTTGACAGGCCCAGTTTCGATACTACTCGGTACTGGGTTGTTTCGGCCGATACCTGAAAGGTGTCGACCCTGCCCTACTTATCGACCAAGCCCAACTGTTAATAAAATGTCAGCAAATTGTGAAATACGCAAGTGTCCTGAAATGCCTTGTGCCTAACCTACATATGTGAGCTTAATATTTAATATATATTATATTTAGTTTATATTTAGTTTGTATATATTTAGTTATATAAAACCCACAAAATATTCACATTTATTTAGACCTAAACAACTGAAGCAGTCCATTTGTTTGGCTATTTTATATATATTTCCATAGCAGTTCCAGTACTTCTGTATTAAATCCACAGAATTAAGCTTATATTTCAGGATGCTGCTGCTTCTTTGAGCCTTTTGACTGCAGGATCTGTGCTGCCAACGCGATAAAGTAACAATATGAGTGGCTTCTCTTGTCAGTGTGGGATCATCAGCTGAACACTTTGTCTGTCCCTTCCAGATCCTCATGCACGTGTTTTGTACATACCTGGACTCCAGACTGCCCCCGCACCCGAAGTACCCGGACGGGAAGACGTTCACTTCACAGCACTTCAGCCACACCCCAGACAAACCTGGTAAGAACACACACACACTGGCCAAATAGGAAGTACAAATAATAAAATACGTGATATCGATATTGAAAAATACACCACGTCAATTCTTGTGTCCCTCTCTGCATTAACTCTGTCAGATGTTACCAAGGAGAACCTCTTCTGCGTCCACCAAAGCAGCACCACTCCCCCTCACTACCAGCTCATTTACCAGGGACATATCTACAGTCTGCCCAAGGTGACAGCAAAAACAACCAATTTGTCAGGCTCTTACAAACCAGCTTGTGCTCTTATTTTGCCCTTATCGCCTTAAAATCAAATCCCAAGAGAAATCTGTCTCTTTTTTTTTTTCTCCTTCCCCTCTATGTTGTGCTATTTATAAGTCTCCCCGACGTGACACTGTAAATCAAACATAAGAACAAATCATTTTTAATGAGTCCCTTAAGGATCGAACTTGCCAAATGTTTCCAAAAATGCAGGATTAATTCAAAGGTCATTAAAAAAAACAAAACGGGGGGAGCACTGCAGCACAGATTTCCAACAGTAAGACATCATATTCTACAGCCTCTTCAACAAAGTGCACAACACTTGAGGCAAACTTTTTCAGCATTCTGTAAGCTTGTCAGTATTTATGTTCTCAGAGTTTAACAGTTGAGATCCTCAGCAAGAATTGAATGATTTTTGGCCAAAGTGAATAATAATTCTTTTTTCTGATATTTACTTAAAGAACTGGAACAAAAGGTGAGAACATCACCCTCTTAACTGGATTTGGTCTCGTTATACACTCATGAAGCAGAGCTTTGTGTCTGGGGATCTTCTTTATACCAGCAATACCCACGTGTAACAAATATCCCAGTGAAAAGCCAGCAAACTCAGGGCCTCAGAACAGACCTCTCATTCATAACCCATTCAGGATGTCTTCCTCTACTCTAACAATTTGATTGCAATAACATGAACCCATCTTGATTTCCATTACAGGGCAGGAACAACCTGTTCCACACTATACTCATGTTCCTCTATGTCATTAAGACTAAGGAGTCAGGGATGCTGGGGTGAGTACTTCTACCTAAGGCTGGCCTGCTCAGATAATCCTTGACATGAGTGTATAAGTAGAGAAAAACCAAAAGGTCACCCATCAAAGGGCAGATTGCAGTTTGATTGAAAAGATCGATTTGACCTTTCTTCGTCTCCTGTAACATAATGAAATTGTTTTTCATACTTTGTTCAGGAGAGTGAATCTTGGCCTCTCCGGTGTGAACATCTTGTGGATATTCGAGGACTGATGCGTCGTCTTTCGGCGTGCCGCAAATGGATTTCTTCCTCCCACAATGCTTTGTGGCGACACTGGTTGGAATATCGCCTCAACTTAAGGACTGCTCTTTGAGAAAAGAAGCACTTCACGCCGAAAGAGAATAAACGGACATTTTCTCAGCGTTGGCGCACAAATTGGCAACATTCTGTACATTTGTGCACAGTGTGCTTGTGATAAAATTCAGAGTTGTATTTTTTAACATTGTTTGGTTTTGTATTTTGAGAATGTACCAGCATGGCAGCCTTGTAAATAATATACCTCAGATCTATCTGGTGGATGGTAAAGGGCTCCGACCCATTCAGCATGAATGCAAATATAGTGTGTGTGGACTTTTGTTTTTATTGGTATGCTGTTTTTTTTTTTTTTTTTTTTTTTTTTTTAGTTTAATGGATGGCTGCTGCAGTAGAGATGCTCCTGACGCTTGAAGTCAACCACAGAAATTGGACTTAGAAAAAAATACAAGCAATAAATAACAAATTCAAAATTGAAGTATGATGAAGTTACAAAGCTTCCCATAGTTTAAGGCCGTAATGTGACACAACTATGTACAATGTTCTTGATATACGATGGAGAACAATTGCAAAACCTTTGAATGATAAATGTCTTTTTTTCTGAATATATTGTAGTTTACAAAAGAGATCTGAATGCAGTTTGTCCTGACTTCCCGTGTCAGCCATTCAAACTTTCTACATTTGCTTGTTTTCAAGAATGTCATTTTACAAATGTCAGAAATCAAAAATAAAATTGAGATATTAAAAAGAAAGCTTAAACTTCAATCGTTCGTTTCTCTCCCTATAATGCATTTTTCATATTGTAGGCATCCACTTGGTGGCAATGTAGTTCATTTTTGATGGTTTGACCTTACTCTTGGTACCATTATCTCATGACATACTGCATATCGACCGCATGTGCATAGTAATGTGATGCAGTGCCTTGTGCAGAAGAAACGTCCACGATATGACTTCACAATTTGACAAAAAAATTTTTTTTTTACAAAATTAAAGTAATTTAGTGTCCGTATTGCTTGAGTTGTTGGGATGTAGCAACATGTCCTTCATAATGTGATATTAAAAATAATTAAATGCATCCTAATGTTGTTAATCTAAACATGTTAGATTCAGACTCAGTCACATACTTGAGAAACTGACTGCCCAAGTTTAGAAAACCATGAAAAAAAGCATTATCTGGCATAAATCGCGTTTGTTTTGTAGTTTAGTATCGTCCTCTTTTATTACAAACGCCATTTCCCATAATACATCTCGCAGTGTAACTCTTCCTGTTGGGAAACGTAGTCACTTTGTTGATTACACCTGCTTCTCGGGTAATTTACATGTATATGCCAATTGTTTTATTGTTTTCGCCCCTGTGTTGGTTATTGTTTTAAATAAAATGTCTGTCACGTGGTCATCATTAGTATTCAAGGTGGACTATGAGGGCAGTTACTTAGAAGAACTACAAGGACCACAATGCACTTGGCCACCGTCGCTCCTCCGCTCACATCCGCTTGACTCGCTATTTGTGTTGGAAAAAGGACTTTGTGAAACTGCAGCGATGTCAGTCCAGGTTGTGGCAGCGAAAATGGCAGAGGTCGAACTCAAAGACGTCCCCACCGGCAAAGACTTGCCGGCTGGTTCCCCGATGACACCGACCTCGGAGGGCAAGAATCTGGCAAGAAACGACCCACACGAGGCCGGTTCCTCAGCTGCTGCTTCCCCTACAGCGGAGCCCTCCGCGAAAGCCGGGGAAGGCAGCCTGGGTTTGCTCACCCCGAACCCCGCGAAGATGCCGCAGGCGTCGGCTATGAAGCGGACGGACCCGCAGCAGAACGGCGGGGAGGCTTTCGTCAACCGTGACGGCACCGTGGCCGAAGCGCCTCGGATGAAAAAGGTGAGTGAGACTACGTCTTTTTTCCTCCGTAGCTGCCATATCCCCCGATGTTACTGGACCGCCGCTAAGCACCTCGCCGCAATGAGAGCTCGCTGGGAAAGCTTGCATTGTGTGACGATGCTAACGGGCTAGCTGGTCCCAAAGCTGATTCAGCAGTGTCACTTAACGCTTTTAATAACAGTCCTCTGCGCTAATAACACCGTGTACGGTGTAAACAAGGGCTAAACACTTATTAAAAAATAGGTGTACCCATTTAATTTAGGCTGACGCAGCTACATTTTTAGCAACTCTGTAAATTAGCTGGATAAAAGAGTCCAACTGTTCCCACAAGTTTGTTTGACAATGGGTGTTTTAAGAAGGAAAACGTGTTGATATGACCCATATAAATACGTCTGACACTTATTTTTGTTGGTTTTCTGCGTGTTTCACTCACTGTTGACATCAAATCAAGAGTGTTATGTTGTTAAACGATAGCTGAAGTTGCTATTTTGCTCAGACAGTTACCATTTGGCTTGGTCAGCACAGCAAAAGTAGCCAATTTAACTAGCAACCTCCAATCTTTGGACACGTGGTAACTTATTGCAGCATCTCAAGAGTTAAACAGTGTTTATTTGCATTATTTAGATACAGTAAAATAATAGAAATAATGCTGGTGTGTGCCTCCAGGTGACAAACTGCTTTTGCAGCTTGGTGGGTAGTTCAAGTACACGCCCTGGTAAGTTTTAATTTGACTTGTACAGTCACCCAAGCTGTGTGATCAGACATAACAGTAGCCGGTAATCCGTGACCCCGGGGCATTCCTGTCACCTACTTTTTTTTTTTCTTCTTCTCAAGCCTGATTTAGCCTTTAGATCACCGATACTTCACAGAAGGGAGTTCCTGCCCTTGTGGCGTAATCCACAGGTCGGGCTGACTTAGTATGTCTTTCTCGCTGTGAGCAAGGATGGAAAGAAAAAAAAAAACACTTCTTGGCTGTTAGTCGTGCCCTAAATAAACCTTATCTTTCTGTCTCACAAGTCCTTGATTAGGATGTGAAGAAGTGGATATGAAGGGCAACGTTCAAGGAAAGACACTTTTTTTTTTTTAATATATAAGGAATCATTCGAGGAAGCTTCCAGCTCTATTCTTCTGATCAGAGTTATTATTAACCGCTGACAGTGATTTATAGCCTGTGGTCATTGTAGTGCACTTTATCAGTGGTGGTCAGATTCAGGGATTGATTTTAGATATGCGTATGGTGAGACTCCCTCTGATTTATTGACCTCCTGAAGGCATGTGGTCTCAACAAACCGGATGTTTAAAATGAGCTTAACTTTAACCAGTTTGTGCTCCCCTCGAATCGCGTGACTGCGACTTTTGCTACGAACGACAGGGACGGAAAACCAAAAGTTTTGGTGACTGTCAGAGAACCAGTCGGACAGGATGTACTCGCCAACCGCAACCGCCCGTTGAAACCAAAAGTCCGGAGTTTGTCAGGGTGAAACTCGCGCCAACCCACACACCCACCGCTACGCCCAGAGAGCGATCCTACCCCGTTAGACAACCCCTAAAGTCGCCCCAATAGAACCCCCCCACCCAGGAGGAGAGCTGGGATAGTCCAGCGTGACGATGGACTGCGAAAAGACAGCAGCTCCGAGCAGATGGCTTTACGTACCTCAGTCTGTCAAAGCGAGCAGACTGATGGAAGTTACCCAGCAGTCAGGAGGAGCACTGGGCCCGGAGGCTGAACCGTGCTTAGGGGGCAGAACAAAAGCGGATGTGTCGGACATCAACAACCACATCTGGATTATTGAGGAGACGAGGTTCGCGTACAGGACCATGGTACAGAGTGTTGATTTCATTTTGTAAAAAAACAAAAATACCATGATGAGACGTTTCTCATTTGTGGTGCTGGGGAATAAAAGGAATAAAACTCAAGCTCATAGTTGGTAAAGGCTGTAGGCTGTCTATATAGGTTTTATGATGCCTTTATCGGTGCATTTTAAATTAATAAAAGGACTGACTTATAGATTACTCTCTGTGCAATCCATTTTAATTTAAAGAGGTCAAGTTGATGTACAGACAAAATGATCCCGGTAGTACATGTTTAACGTCAGAGCAAGCGTCTGTGAATATTTAGGCTCTGAGTTTTGTTTAATTCAAATAATGCAGAGCCTTAAGTAATGCATAACAAACACAGAAATCTGTCCATTACATTAATTTAAATGCTCACTGCCTGATCAACCACGTTACCGTGTCCACTGGGACAGAAGGTTGCCTCCAAGCCTATTTATAGCTCACGAGGCACAGTGGGTCTTATGGCGCGCTGCATTATAGATATACGACCACAGCCTGGCCTTGCACATCTGCTGAGTCCTGCTTGTCCGGTGCGGCAAAGGCTACATGAAGCAGTAAGGTCTGATAGGTCAAGTATGCAGGCACGCAACAGTGTTTGACTGGCTGAGTGACTGGATGACTGGCTAGCTTTTTAATCCATGCCTTTATCATGTCACCACATGAGGGGATTAAAAAGGCCAGCTTTCTGTTGTAGGTGGGCCCAGATGTAAGCTCAGCGGCGAGTTTCATTGTAACCCACATCGGCTTGGCACGCATATCTCGGGCTTCTGGGAAGTCTGGAGTGATGCCTCCAGAAGGTGACTAGCAAAGAGCTGTGGCCGGCAGCAGGACTAGCTGCTGCTCGCCGGCCATTGTGATCCCGACAAAATCTGACAACGACTAAACTGAACACTGTAGTTTCAGGACAGCTTACAGAGTGATATTCTTGAATGACTGCGGTCAGCGGTGCGTTGGTGATGTCACCCCTCTCTGATGTAATGTTATGTCACCCACTAAGCTGGTATTTCTGCTAGCGCTTACTGGCAAACAGGCTTACCTGTGGCTGCTCCACTTGGGGAAGAGTACCGCGTGGAAGAAGAGGTCATGCCTTCAAATAGACGTCTGGGGGTTTAATGCTGTGCTCCACTTTCTCCAGCCTAATTCTGCATTTGCATTCACTCTGCTTTATTGGGCCACTAAAAACCTTTTTGGGAACCCATCGTGTATTGCATTTCACGTTTCCTCCCTAAGCACTTGCACTGACGGCATGTTTAAACTTTCTTTGTCTCAGCCAGCTAGTAAAGTTCCTACACTACAGTGGTTTTTGGGTGGTTGGGGAAACTGATAGAACTTGTTGGACCTGTTTGAGCTGAAGGTAAGTGGTTAATGAGGGGATTAATTAAGCTAACAGAATAGTGCGTTGTTAGCTCTGTAGCCGGTTTGCTCATTAGTTCCGTTCGCATCCTCGTGACTGTTCAAAGTTATCCCGTAAAGGCTACGAAGTCACTCCTCTGTGGATTGCCGGCTTTGTCGTCGAGCAACAAAGAAGAACACGCCACTTTCCTTCTCCCTTTATGCCCTCGCACGTGTGACTCATAGCTGAGACTGAGCTGGTCCGTGTGTGTGTGTCTGCACACAGTGGTAATCACATGTACTTCCCTGGGGGATTGTGTCCTCTTTCATTGGAGTTGAAATGTTGTCACAGCCTAATCCTACTTTTATCTTAAACAAATGGATTTTAGGGATAACGACTTCACTTAACCGAGCGAATCACCTGAATGGTATCAGCCTCCTCTTGGACTGTATGCAAACTTATACAGTAAATGAAAGGGCACGATTGGCTGTATTTGTTCACGTCAGAATAGAGAGTCCTTTTTGTAATGAGTGTGTTGTTAGCGTGTGTGCTAGCGCTGCTAGCTTTTGGAAAAGCTCTGGCGATCTACGCCGAAATGAGAAGAAGACGATGGAGTACTCACCGTCTGTTATCATGGGGAATTAAGCGCTTTCTAATAGAGATGGAGGAGCTAACAGCGCTAACCAGGCTACAGAAGGAGTATCAAGTGTAGCATTGCAGAGACACGGCTGAACGACTCGCTGGCTTTCCGCTTTTGCGAGCGGACAGCTGAAGACTGGAAAGCAGAGATAAAGTCTATTTTATCTCATCTTGACAGAAAGGTTGTTTAACATCACAGAGAGGAAAGATGTCATTCGGTCATGTTTGTTAGATGTTGACATGTCATAGTTTTTGAGATTATTGCTTCCCCAGTCCACACCACAATACAAATGTCTTTTTTAATACTTCAGTCTTCAGCGGCGACATAAAAATGCACCAAATGTTATTTCATTTGGAGTGTGCTGCCAGCCTTAGCCAGTGTTAGATAGATAGTGAGTGTCTCTAAGACTTAGAACCCCCCCCCCCCCCCACACACACACACACACACACACACACACACCCCGTCTTGCTGTGTGTTGACAGGGGGAATGTGGCACCGCGGTGTGAAGTCTGAGAAATGCCCTCAGGAAGAGAGAGACGGGGAGGGAGGAAAGAGAGAGCACCGGGTTTAAATCCATTCGTTCCTCGGTCTTCCACCCCTTTTTATTCATGGATATTGAGCTCAAAGGAAAAATGTTGACGGTCCCAAACCAATCCCAAACTTGTGGAGGTCACACAGGGCTTTGGAAAAGATTTGTTTTTATTTGATTTAAATATTCCAACATCTTTCAAACTACATGGTCAGTGTGGTCTTCTTTTTAAAGTTACATTAATATTGGTTTGGAAAATGAGCGACAGGAGTTAAAGTCCCTGCAATCTCAGTGCGGCCCTTTTTTATTTGATTAAATGCACCGATGAGAGCATTTCATTGGTTACTGAGTCATCAGGGAGGATGGCTGAGTTTGCCCATTGCCAGAGGTTACTGGCAGCATCACCGGAGGAGAGGGAAGGATGATGGTCAGGCCCAGGGGGTGTGAAGACCGCAACAGAGATGGAGAAGAGGATGTAGGTTTGCTTTAAGGCTTGGAGGAGCACCAGCCATGCCTACATGTGATGCACTTCCTGATGATATTGCACGCTTCGTTAGTTAGGACTGCATTGAGGAAATGGAGGTGGGGAGTGGATAGGGTTTTTACCGCTGACCGTACAAAGAGTGGACGGCGTGTGTGCGTGACGCTACCATGTTGGCAGCCCCCCTCCTCCTTTAGGTGATCATTTATGATTTATAAATGATGTATGCATATAGTATTTAGTGTTCTTGTTCCTTTTGCTGCTCTGACACTTCAATATAGATAGATAGAAGTTTTTCTAATGGCATGCTGTGCTGCAAACTTTAAAGGAATCAGGAGCCACATGTCTGGACTAATATGAAACCAGGCAGCAGAGCAAGAAATGTGTCTCAAAATAAATAGTTAGAGGAAGTCAGTGGTGCTGCTGTGTAATTTAGCACGTCTTAGCTGCCTTTGCCACGCATGGAAAAGTGAGTATATTTGTCTGACTTTGCCCCCGGTGCACTTAGCCGAAGTCTATCGTCGTTTTTAGTCACCTATGGGCGAAACCCTGATTCATCTCCTCTTTCACAGGTGCTTTCCCTCTCCTCTTCCTCACGTTACCCTGTTGCGTTCTCTCCTCCTGTTCTGCTTGTCGTGTTTGCCTCGTGTCACCCTACCCAGCAACACTTCAGACTCGTCATAAAGAGGTTTGACAGACGACCCGAAATAAGCCAAACCTCAACGCTTACTCCTCTGTCTGGGTTAAAAATTGCGCACGCACACCCCAGGACGCCACTTCCTCTGTTGTTTTTACTGCTTTGTTTTTGAGCCCCCGTCTGGTTTTTCTCACGGACTCATTGTGTCCGCGTACGATTCATTCCCCGTCATGCCATCTCGCAGCGTAAATCTCAGCACCACGCGGCAAAGGCGTGTGTGCGTGCGTGCGTGTGTGCGTGCGTGTGTGTGTGATCACACCTCCCTAACTGTCTTCATCCCCGCCACAGAGGCCGATTCAGGAAACCGACTGCCGGTACTTTACACCAGTTTGAGTTTCTCTCACCCGAGGGTTGCCAAATAGTGATCTCTTCATCACTGTCCAGACGGGATGTTCTCGCAGCTACTGTGCCGAAAGGCAGCCTGATTTGGACGAAGAAGAAAAGGAAAAAACGAGAATCACAATTGTCTCACAAGATTTGAGATTGCAATTTTCTCACAATTCTTAAGGAAAAACCTTTTTTAAATGACATTTATTTACACTTTACACTAACACTGTATCAACATATGAGTGACTAATTTATTTAAAAGCATGCAAATACATCTGGTTTTAAAAAGTAAGCTAAATGCCACAGATTTTAAATGGGGATTTGTTAAACAAAACTAAACCTACAACCAGATGTAGCCTGTTCTCGGGCGGCTGCTTTTATTGTGTAATTTGGTTGAGTGTGCTACTAGTCCTACCAGCTGTATCTGTGACCTGTCGGTGCAGATGTACACGCATGAGCACACGCACACACGGCTATGGGTGCATTCAGACAGAATCCAGCGGCGCAGAGTTGTCGCGTTGATGTGTTGGGGTGGTGAGGGTGCTGCTGGGGGTGGATCTGAACGCAGTAATCGCCGTGAAACAATCGGGAAATAACTTTTTTGCTTCACCAATGTCCGGCGCTCCCTCACTCTCACTCACTGTCTGTGTCATTCAACCACAGTCTGCAAAGCCCGAACACAAGAGGTAGAGTCTTAGAGCTTACTCCATGAATCCACCTGGATAGTTTTAGAGACTGTGGAGGTCTGATTGGCACCCGCAGTGTGACATCGGGCTGCATTTTCTTTTTTCCCCAAAACTTGGACCCGGCTCAAATTCTCCACCGCAGCCAGCGTGCGGCCTAATTCAGTTAACTAGTCCTACCAGCTGTATATATGTCCTGTACATGCATGAACACCCGTGACTAGTGTGTGCTAGAGTCCCACTGAATGTGCTGAGATTTAAAGTCAATATCAAGCTAAGTTATTATATTAGCTTTAATGAATTCTATTGGAATAAACCCGTGTTCAAATGTTAACGCAATTTCCTAAATGTCGGTGAAATTTGTCTCTCGGCTAGTAGCTCTCGCAGTGATCGCAGCAGACCTTTTGTGACATTTCAAACTAATACTAATTAGGGGTACGTCCACATCGGGGTCTTGAAGCTTCCCTCTGTGGCACTGAGAAAATAAAACCGCCGTACATGACCTGCTGCCTCCCGTGTCCATGCTTCCCCGTTCCTGAGTGCACCACCCACACATTTCTGCGTGTGTGACTCCCCGATTGAAATTCATTTCCTGCCTCGTCATAGCGGCTCGCTATCACCGAGCGTACAGCTCATTGAGTTACACATCTTTCCATCAAAAGGCTCTTTACACGGCTCAGGTTCTTGGAACAGTGAAGTGAGCAGAATGAAGGGAAAGGGAGAGCCTTCCTGGAACCAGTGCGCCTACAAGATGCCAGCATAGTGTGAAATTTTAAACCCCTCGGTGTAGTTACTGTTGAGCGAGCGCGTGTGTCTGTATGTGTGTGCCCACTAGCTGACAGTGTTGAGTTTACATGAGGATCAGTAGACGGTATTGGACATTAACACTGAACTGGCTATGCAGCATGACGAGGAATGCAGCTCCATGCTCGAGCGCTGCATGCGAACAAAGAGGTAACATTGTGTTCAAAAAGTGCTGCCTCACAAAAGGGCCCTCACAAAGCCTGAAATGAACCCCCACACACCCATCTGTCTGCCCTGCTTCCTATTAGTCAGGCCAAACCACCAACCCCTGGCAGACGGATGCGATAGCTGTTGAGGCCTGAAACAGGAGGCCTGCGGGGCTGAGAGATGCATATATACACCCGGCCTTTTGATATGATATACCATCAGTAGGGTACATTGCCCTACAATGCATCATGAAACAGCGCTGTTGCTAACCAGTCATATAGCAGTGCTGCAGGAGAGATGGTTCTCCTCACGGTAGAGCTGTTATCAAAAGTTAGATGGAAAAGATCAGCGTTCCCTCAGATGAGGGTTCAAACATTAGCAAAGTAAGCATCACTTCAACAACATCTGGAACCATCTAACTTATTAGCAGTAGCTTATTTACGTCCAGCACTTTTTCCTGGTTTATGTGCTTCTGAATCTGTTTCTGAATATGTAAATATGCTACGTAGCTTGAGGTGCCGGTTGAATCGGGCTACTAACAGTGAAGCTGCAGGATGTAAAGCCAAAACAAAGAGCTGAAAGGAGCTAAAACTTTGTGTAGAGCTGCGTTGAGCGATTATGTGTGGATTCATTGCTACAAGGGACACCTGTCACATTAGCCATTTGGTCTTTTAATATACAAATATTTTTAAGAGCAGCTTTAAACAGGCATTGCACATTGTTGTTTTTTTTTTACCAGCATCCAGTGGTCTAGAGCTTCTGTCAAGAGGATTAAAATAAATCCAAATCCAGCCTAATAACTAATGAAGAATTGCTTCACACTCCTAATTAAACATAGATCACTGACCCCATAATGGGTTTACTCAGAAATAGACCGGCACCACCCCCGTCTGTGTGCCTTTTGATGTAATTATACCTTCCCCACAGGGAGAGACGGCTATTTCTGGCAATTCAAGAGGAGGGAAGGGGAAAAAAACACAAACACGCGATTCCAGAAAGTAACCACTTAATTTTTGAGACTTGAAGATCTTTGGAGTTTTTTTTTCACTTTCAAACTTTATGGGAGGATGCATGGTTTGATTTTAATGACTGACATTAACAATCCATTTGTTTTTCAATCGAGCGAAAGGATTTATTGCCGGAGGGGCTGAGAAATATGATGAAAAGAACGTGCTGGTGGAGACGGGTGATTGAATGAACGGGTAAATAAATGAGTGGATGAGGACGGATGCGTCCAGTCGATACAGCTTGTTGTTTTAATTTGAGTAAAAGCCGTGGATCGACAGTAACTGCATGGCGCAATTTGTTTTCTCTCAGATTTGAGGGCCATATAGAGGCGGAAACGATAGATTTTTAAAAGACTGGATCAATATTAATGTTGATCACTTTGCTGTCAGAGTGAATGTAGGTCATTGGATGTGACCGCCAAGCCTTTTTGGTGTCCTAACTGTGTCCTAGTTTGGTCGTTATGAGCAACAAGACCCTGTTACACAACCGAAATGTGCCTGAGTGTGTGTGAATTAGATAAACTCTAGCCGAGGTGATATGATATGAATTTTAATTTGCCATTTAGGGCCAAACCACATCCTCCAGCAGACCTAGTCATAAAACAACCCTCATATAAATAAACTAATTGAAAGCGTTAACTTGTCCTTGAATGACATGCGAAGCCTGCAGTCTTGGCTCCCTTCCTCCCATTCAGTGGCAGATAAGAAGGGAAAGGCATGTGAACGAGGAGGAGAAGGGGGGAAAAGAAGTGAGAGGAAGCCCAGAGCGAGTTGGCTGTTCTCCCCTCTCTCTGTTAAGAAGCAGGTAGGGTTTAATCTGTCACTAAGCCCCATCATTCATTGCCTGTTTTTCCTCTAGTATCAGTGTCCCTGGCATTTACAGTGACTATCAGACCGTATCAGGAGGACAGGGATTGTTCTAGTGGGTAGTGTTCAGTGCAGATGACCCTGAATACTTTCCATAGTTTTATAGCAGCACTGAGATTATTAAGGGCTGCGGCAGTCA
This sequence comes from Nibea coibor, assembly GCA_023373845.1. NCBI lineage: Eukaryota > Metazoa > Chordata > Actinopteri > Sciaenidae > Nibea > Nibea coibor. The sequence goes on from CM041731.1 coordinate 8,218,474, forward strand.
GATAGAGCTGTTCAAAGGGAGGCTAGGTTCATTGGAAAACAGAGTTTTGGGGTTTGATCTACAGTCCTCCGACAACACTGGGAAAAACATCTAGGGTGTTTATTTGTGAGCAGTGCTACAGTAATATACCAACAATTATTGGATTTTAATTAAATTGATGACTCCATCTTTGACTCTTCTGAGGTTCACATTTTTGTTTTTTTAGTGAAATATCTCAAAAGCTGTTCATGTGACACATTCAGGATTCACTCAGCATGAACTGCAACAACTCCGGTGACCTCCTTTTCTATATTGTGCCGTTGTCCGGCCAAAATTTGACCTCCACTACTTTGATTTATGACAGTGCTAATTAGCATAGCATCAATTACGGCAATTAGCGACTGTTTGCATGCTAACATGAATATTTCTACACGACATGAGCTTAAATGTGTTTGACAGTCTCTTTTGTCACTCCCAGCCGAGCAGCACGTCCATTACTGGCGGTAAATGTCCTATTTATAATAATGGGAAATATTAATATTACTGTTTTTTTTTCTTTGATTAATTCATGAAATTGTGTCGTCTTTCATTTCATTCATTCATTTAGATTGACACACTCGGGCTAACCGGTTGTAAATTAAACAGCGGTTAAACAACAGCTTTATTAACGATGGAAAGATAAGCTGAGAATCTGTTTCATATCAATAAGATTGCATTAATATGATTACCCGTATAGATTCTGCTCAGCATAGTAACCTATTAAAAATCAACATGTTTGCATTATCACCGAGAGCATGTTAGCATTTAGCGTAGCAGCTGTGCGCTCGGCTGCTTGTTGCTGGTTCACGTTGCTTCAGCAGAGGGACATTTTAAAATACGAGTTCAAACATTTTATTTGGTCTGTCATCAGAACCGATGTGAGAAATGAATCGAGGTTGTAATTTTAACCCGACTTGCTCGGCTCTACTCCTCCAGCAGCATTTGTGGTGTCTGTGTGTTCTGTCACATGGTTACATGCTGACGCTGTATGTGGGGTGCAGAGCGAGAGAGCAGCGGGTGACGTGGCTTCACCGAGTGTAGTGAATTCCTGTGTTGGCACGAAGCCTCTGGTGATGTATACGTGTGTGTGTGTGTGTGGGCACGTGTTAGGCCACTGGTAATTGCATGTGGGCTCAGTAACTGCCAAGTGAATGCACGGTAATGGGCGCGTGTGAACACATTTGACTCGTGACCGTGCGTGTGCGCCATTATTTACAGTCTGAGCGCTTGTCTGTGTGTATAAATCAGCAGGGCCCATTCTTACATCACCGCCGCCCTCGGGGCAACACGCTCGCACTCTCGCACGCACCACCTCCCACTAGCTGCTCCCTCACCGCTTTTCTTCTTCTTTCTTTTGGTCACTATTGGATGAGAGGAGGGTAAAATAAGCCACGACTGGAGCAGTGTTTTCTGGGTTTCTTTATTTCCTGCCCCTCCGCCTGCCCGTCCTCTTACATGTTGCACGAAAACACGTCACGGTCATAACATCCGGCTCACACCTCCCCACCTGTACTTGTGAACATCGCACAGAGGCACACAACGACGGGCATATATTAGGTAATCTGTGCGCATCTTTTCTACACCTCCCTTCTTTTACTCGCCTGTCCGTCCCTTCATGTCTGCCAGAGTTTAACAGCCCTTTTTCACTGAAAGCCAGACTTCTTTGAAAAGCCTGTCTTTGTCAGCTGTTTCCTGTGGTTCAACTCGAGGACACGGTGCTGGCTTTTTCCAGGCGCAGTTGTCGCCAACCAGATAAATATATAGCGTTGGTTTTCAGATGGATACTACTACATGTTTGCAGCCTTTGCCCCCCCCCCCCCCCCCGTTTGCGAGCCTTTTTATTGTGGTCGAATCTGAAACGCGCTGCTGATGTGTCGGCGCAGATTAAAGGAGTTTGCCTTGCCATTCTTGCTTTTTTTTTTTTTTTTTTTTTTTTTTTAAAGTTCATTCTGACTGATCGGCTCCTCATCCGTCCCGAAAACAAAAGTGACTCCGCGTGTTGCATAATGTGTTGACTTGTGACTCAGCAGTACAGAAAGTGCCAGTGACGCGCGCAAATCCGGTCATTACGCAGACAAAAGGTGCACACGCCGGAGATGAGATGACTCTCTCAAATGTGCACATTGACCCCCCCCCCCCCCCCACACGCACACGCACACGCACACACACACACACACACACACACACTGGGCAGAGAGATTTAATGGACTGTGGTGGAAAACTGTCGACAGCAGTTAAATGGAAAACCTACCGCGCAACAGTAGAGGTAACAGGTCCCTGTCTGTCCGGTGGGGAGATGCATTAACCTAACAAAAAAGACACCGCTCTAATGACATCTGTTGTGATCACTCTAAATGTATGAAGCGGCCCTCAACACAGAAAGAAACAAGTAAAGTGAACGCTGTGAACGGAGATAGAGGTTGTAACCATCAGTCGTACGACAGCTGTCCAGCTGAAGCCGGCAGTCGTCCGGGCGGGGGCCAGCGTGGCCTGAGGCGTAACAGGCTGTCCTACACTCAACAGAAACAGCAGCATCGATCGCCAGCCAATCACCAGCAGCGCGCCTGTCAGCTCTGTCATGGTGAGCTGCACCAGATAACAATATCCTCTAGCTGTACGTGTTGTGAAGGTGTGTGTGTGTGTGTGTATATAGAATATAAAAGCCTCAAAGCTGACCTGTATATCACCCTGCTGTGAAAAGAGGGAGTCAAAAATAATGAAAGATGTATGAAGAGAACTTTTTATTCTCAGTCTGAGGTGGTGTACAGCACAAGCCGTGTGTTTTTCATCCTCAGACGTTGAAGCCCTGCGAGTTGAATCGGAGGACACCGTATCCCCGGCTAGCTGAGAGTGTTTGATGTAGCTTCAATTAGGGAGGCAGGGAAAGTTGTGAAAAGAGCAAGACTGTGTGTGTGTGTGTGTGTGTGTGTGTGGGGAGTGGTGGAAAAACATAAGCACCTCCGACGACTGCTCCAGTCTGTTTTCCCTTTTTAAACCACAATAGTAATACAGGAATAGCCGTTGAAAACACGCGCACCACTGTTTGATTTGCCGTCCAAGGGCTTCCTAAAAGCATGCACATAATAAACTGTGCTCTGCTCTCCGGTTTGTCAAGTTGTATTTAATCAGGAGTGTTGTGGCGGTAGGAAAGGAGAAGGGGGGGAAATGAAGAGCGAAGTGACTGAAAAGCACGAACAAGCGCACGTCCACCGCCGAGCGCTGTGTGTGGGAGAGCTGAAAAACAAGGCATGCGTTGCTTTGTCAGTCCGTCAGCCTCTCGCGTCGGCCTAAAGGACTTGCGCTGCCTTAAGAGCCAAGGCCAAGCGTATAAGAGAGATGTCGCAAGAATATACTTTTCCATCCAGGTGTGTTGACCGCTCTGCGCTGCCAACAGATTCTTTTTTTTTATGACCCTTCTGATAATAAAATGGCACATGGCTGATATTTATTTGTGCCTGAGGGAAGATACGACGGCCTGATGTGGACGGCGACGCTTTATTGTGACTGCCAGCGAGCCGGTGTTCGTGTGCGCGCTGGTGCATGCGCGCACATTTCTTAAGAAGCATCACTTCAACCCAAGACGTCGACCATACACAGATAAAATAGATAAAATGTGATGTTTTTATAAAAAGAAAAAAGAAAAAAGCTGCCAGCTCATTAGTGTTAAATGTGGCGTTTCTCAGCCGCACAGCAAGTGTGCAAAAGTGACAGAGAAGCCACAGGAGGCTAGCTGTCCGGCGGCAGAGATGGGAGCCAAGGCGAAGAAGCTGCAACATGATGGCCCAAAACATCCATATTGCCAGCATATATTTTAGATTGTGAGACTGTGACTGAAATTTTGCATATTTTTAGGAGACCATGGCGGAAAAATGTGTGCTAATGAGTTGCATTATGGGAAATGTAGGATGCAGTGCAGCTTGAACCCTTACTAGGAGCCGACAGTGCTCGTATTTTGCGCGTTCATTTTACAGGTCCCGTCTCCGTTTTCTTCGTCTTCTTTTTTTCCTCTGAGGATTTTGTAACGTTGCATGCCTGCATCTGTTTTTTCCTCCCTCTTAAATTGCTCCCAGATTTGGTACAGCCTGGCAGAAGCACTTTTAGGATTTAGCTTTGAAGATATTTGTAGACGTTTGTTTATGATGTTAAGCCGTTAACAGGACATGTTCCTCCTCTCCGTGCCTCTTTTTTTCTTTTTTTTTTATGCGTCTCACTCACTTTTCTAGGTCCTCTCTGGCAGACGACATCCAAACATAAAGCTATTAAAAGCCCATTGGTACTTTTGATCTGAGAGTACTCATCCTCGCACTTGGCTTGTCTGATCTTTCTCTGCCTGTAAACTTTGCTTAGTCGTCATCTTTTATGCGTCTGTCATCACGCGGACAGTTGCGGGGCGCTGTGGGGAGGGGGGGAAAAAAAGATGGAGCATTAACGTTAACCGCTGACGCTTTACTGGTGAAAGTTGGCTGTGGCCGAAAAGTTTGTCCACCAGAAACGCTGACCGCCGACACATTAGCGGCCATGCTGCCTCCTAAAATAACCCCATTGACCCGAAGACTTCTCCACAAATTACACACTTTAACAATTAGCCTTCTGGATGGAAAGCGCATCACAAGACCCGACTGAGCGATTTGTTGCCAACACAATCATCCTCCCATCACCGACACAGACTTTGTGTCTGTATGGTAATATGAGATTTCCGGGCTTGTGCAAGCTTCCCAGAATGGAGCAGGTGTCGACACAACACTTAAAAAAGACGGTGGTAGCAATTCATGTTTGCAGTTAACACTGAAATCACTGGTGCGTGGTGGTGTTTGGTTTTGGTTCAATGCTTCGTTCAGTCACAATAAAGGGCTCGTGTATGTTTTTCAGCGCGATCTTTACAATATTTTCTTGGAAAAATGTGATGCCAAAGATGAAAAATGTGCACACAAGAATGCAAAATACTTTTTCACACCTTTTGTTACTGTAAAATGAATTTTAAGCCAGGTCATAAGGTCATTCACGTCAGGCTGAGATTTCCGTCAAGGTTACTAACAATGCAGAAAATGCATGAGCCAGAATGATAAATGAGTTTTTCTTGTTTAATGCCCACTCCTGGCACACACACACGCACCCATTCGGTGAGTGTTCTTTGGCTGGATCTCAGCTTGTGTTGCCAGTGACTGAGGCTGGGTTCCCCCCAGAGGGGAGCAGCATCGAGGAGGTATAAACAGCCAGCTTCCCACCGGCCCTGATGGAGAACACTTATTTCCCTATTCTCCCTTTGGGTTTCCTCACAAAGGACCTTGGCACGGGTCTCTGCTGGCCTGGCCTAATTTGACTCCAGTTTTTTAAGTCACCAAATGATGTGCTGTAACCATTAAGTCAACAACAAAAATCAAACTTATTATCAACCACAACAACCACAAAGCCAAGAAGCAAATCTTTGGGAGTGAAGTGGGAGGCATTGTAGCTCCTATATTTTCTATTCAACGTGCCATAGTTTCTTCGTCCATTCATATTGAGATCAATAGAAGAATGCGTCATCGCCTCAGTGCATCAGAAAGCGCAGCTGTTAGCTGTGTGTGTGTGTGTGTCTGTGTGTGTGTGTGTGTGTGTGTCTGTGTGTGTGTGTGTGTGTGTCTGTGTGTGTGTGTCTGTGTGTGTGTGTCTGTGTGTGTCTGTGTGTGTCTGTGTGTGTCTGTGTCTAGGGAAACGCGCACTCCCAATCAGATGTCAGTCAGACGAGGTTTCACTGCGCACGGCATCTCGGCGTCCCTGACACAAAGACAAACACAGCGATTCTCACATTCGCGTTCGTCCCTCCGGACAATGGCTCTTTGGTTTTGAGTGCGGGGGGAGTTGAATGGCAGCTCTTTGAGGTCGAAACTGTCACGGCTGACGATGATTCTTCGGTCAGCATCTTTAGGGCAGCAATCGCGGATGTTCTTCGGCTTAGAGCCCTCGAGGCGGTAAATTGAGAGGTTTGAGTGTTTTTTTTAAAAACCTGATTTAAGGATGAGAGACAGCGGAGTCTTCTTTTAGCCTCATTATATTGACTCTCTTCTCTATTGTCCTCAATTCACCTGAGACAATCCTCCCTCCCTTCATGGAGTAAACACTCAAACTGCTGTCGAACACAGCGCTGCGTATAAATATCTGCATATCAGTGCACGTCTGCTTATATAATGACATTTGGCACCAGATGGAAAAGCTGACAGATGAGACGGGAAGGAATCACCGACTTTTTCAGCCCGCGCAGTCACGCAGGCGCGCGACTTCAGCCTTCAAGCTTGGAAAAAGAAAAGAAATGAGCCCAGCGGGCGGCGTCAACAAAGGAATGAATCAGAAACGTGAAACCAGCAGGAAGCACGCAGGAAAAAACCCTAACCCAGCACACGTGACCTTGTTGACCGGTTCAAGGTGACGGTCGCGGAGCTGAACAAGGCGAGGCTGTGTGGGGGTGAACAAATGGTTTCAGCCTAATGAAGCCAGAGCAAGCCGTAATGAACATCATCACATTTCAATTTTCTTTCTGCTACATTACTGCTTCACAAGAGCTTGTCAGCAGCAGCCTCTGAGTCATTCTTGCTGTCGGCCTGCAGAATATTAAGTGATATAAGTTTACTGAATGTATGAGTAGCTTTATGAGGTAACCGTTGCTGTCTGTTGGCCACTAAATGAAGGACCATGTGGATGAAATCAACAGAGTCTCATATATGTATTGCTTTTAGCCGTGTTTATCTTGCTGTAGGTCAGTATAAATCATACCAAGTGCTGTCAGCGGGGACATGTTTACCTGTGCAGGGCTTTAGAGAGGACCACAGACCCAGCTGACGGCTCAGGAGGCCCAGCGTTGGGTTACCGCAGGGGTCTCCGCTTCATCCCACGACCCCATTGTGTTTGATTAGGATCGGGTTCCTTCTGACACAGGTGTGGAAACACACAGAAGATGAATCTCTTCTGGTCTGGAAGGACTGGAAGGGGGGGAAAAACAAAAAAAAAGCTGTGTAAGCAGATGAAAAGCTCATATGCGGAGATATAAATGTTTTTTTCTTTTAATTTGTGGAGTCTGGAACTTTTATTTTGAGGAACCAAAATGTTTGCAGAAATTTGAAGGAGGAAATTTTCACATGGCACATGCATGGAGACCCTGCAGATAACCCAGCTGTGAAGACACTGCCGTGGGTCTTTAACATCATACAGGCTAGCGTCCCTGCAGTTACAGCTGAATACACAGTGTAGGTGGAAGAGATTTCGACATCATGGACTGACGAATCTTCTTCTTTTTGTAAAATATCTGTCTGAATCTAATGGTTCCTCTTGCTGGGAAAACATTCGGCTCCTTCTCCTGCTATACATGCTAACAGAAGGGAAAACAAAGAATGGCAGAACAATGATTAATGCACATTAATTAGTAACTAATTCCCTCAATTATTAACTTTACAAATGATCCTATACAGGGCTGCAACTAACTTCCCATTGCCCCTGAGTCCAGGGTAACATTTTCAAACAGCATATTCAATTCTCTATTTCTATATTTGGTATTTTGGTTTTAAAAATGACTTAAATGGATATTGAGTTATTTAAAGTATTTCAGCTCTGATACTATAAAGTAAATGTGAAGTAATAATACATGTTCAACAACCTTTAAATGACAGCAGGATTGTTTTTTAGCCAATAATATTCAAACTTTTTATTTTTGTTTAATGTTTATTAGAAAACCTGGAAAAAAAGAGAGAGAAAAATCTTCAAAACAACACAGGATGTCAGAGAATAGCAGCATGCCGACAGCGATATAATAAGATTAGATAAGAGACTTTATGACGCCGCACCGGGGGAAACTTAGCTGTAAATATAGTCGACACAGGAAAAGGTACAGGCGATAGACCTTTTTCACAGCGGCCATCTTGACATGAAATACACAGGTTTTTCCAATGACAGTAATTTAGGTTCAGTTCCATTTAGTTTATTGCAGTGAGCCTGCACGCACCACAGCAGCACCCTGACTCTGTTTGACCCAAATGGAACTGACCCTTAATCAGCATCATTGGTAACACTTGTGACCAGAAACAACCAACAACTCTCTATCCTCAGTACCTGCCAGGCGACACCGGCTCAGTTTGCCCTTTTGCTCAACCCTCAACCTCAACAGGTCGCTCCCCGGGCCAGCATTAAACGAACTGACTCATCACTCGTCTTTTTACAGCCGCCGTTTGTTTGACTTCATCGGTTTGCGGCTGATTTCAACTGGAAACAGAGCAGACTCAACCCGGTTAAACACAAGCCAAAGTAAAATGTGTGTGCGTGACGTCAGGCCTGTGCACATTTGGTTACAACGTGTTGCCACCAGAGCGAGCTTTCCTGCTCACTCATCAATCACTGACGTCACGGAGGACGTCAAGCTGCTGCGCTCGAGAGCCCTGCTAACGTAAAGTCGTTAAGTGCAAACATCTGACTGACCTTCCAAAGTTTTTAGACTTCATCTGGATTTCATCTTGCCTGCAAAGCCGCTGAAATCTTTTAGCTAAACATGAATTGTTTGGGGACAAACTCCTTTTTCCTCTTGAAGTGACGCCAAAGGTTTAAGAGCGGAGGGGAGCTCGGCATGTTTTCCGCTTGACAATCAGAGCGAAGCGTTTCACCCGACGTTGCCTTGCAGCTGTTTTATTTATTGTTTCTCGCCTTAGCATTCACCACCTTGCTGTTTTTCAGGTAGCTCTGAAGTAATCGCCTCACAAAAGGGCTACGTGCTACCTCTTGGCCGCACGAGATTCAAGTTTCATACACAAACACAACCGTACCTGTAACCGAATCTGCCCTCCTTGCATTGTTTTTGCTCCAGCGTCTGTAGTTAATATTTTGTTCTCCTCTCCGCCTCTTAGAAAGGTACAAGTGGAGAGAGAAACATTTTTGATTTCTTTGGTATTCCCGATTGAACATAAGTTTGCGCTCCCGTGCGTTTTGAATCGGAGGTTGCGGTTTGAATTTTTGGCTGGAAAGGAAATGAGCAGTGTGTAACCTGTGGCGGCTCTAAAGACGATGGAGAGGAGCGGAGAATCGAAGCATGCCGAGGTAATACAGAGGATTCGTGGTGGTGGTTAAGGTACCAAAAAACTGGTTACTGCTACAGTTATTGTATGGTTTTCATTCACAAGCGGTATATTCAGTTATAACGCGCTGGTTCTGCTGTGTTTATTCATACGTTTGTCAACAGTTTTAACGCCTCCTGTGTGGGCTCATGAGTCGAGCGTGGTATATCATCATATAATGGATTACTTTATATCTGATGATTTTAGCAGTTCAGGAGGACGAGCTGCCTCTCCGCTGAGGGGGGGAGCCCGTACAGTATCACATCTCATCACATTTGCTGCCACAGCACATTTGTGCCTGTTTGTTTTCCTTTTCTCTCGCCCGGAGGGGGTTTCTGTTGTTTCACCAGGCCGGCCCAGACGCTCTCCCTGCCCTCAGCCGCAGATCCCATGGCGTTCGGCTAGCTTGTTGTTCAGCTATCCTCTGCCCTGTCCTGAAACATTACTGTTTACCACAGAGATGGAACAAACCGTGACCTTCAGCAGGGGAGGGCAGAAGCACTGATTATGGCAGCAGCCTGGATTTAAATTTTTCTGGGTGTCAGTGAGTTAAATAAGCAGATGGAACATTGCATTTGCTCTGGCGTGGGTTCAGCGCACAGCTTTTGGACATCAAAATAGATACAGGTTATTTGGTGGCCGAGCTTAGACCGCCACCTCCACCTCACCCCAGCACGCACCCGGAAAATTCACTTTTATATTTCACCTCTCTAACTTGGTTACCATCAATGCCAAATTCAATCCAGGCAAGGATGCGATGCCGCCGCTGCTAGCTCCGCAGCTGTTCTAGTCAGTGTTTCAAACCCCACCACAAGCGACACGGTCTGTTTCAGAAGCGTCTCTCCGCTCGTCTCCACTGAGAATATGCAGCTGGTCTATCTTTTGACCGACACCACGAGTTAGCCTGCATCAATCTGCACAAAGCAGCTCGAGCTGACCGGACGGCAGACACAGACGTATGTGTGAGAATCTGGTCAGTTTTCAAAATAAAACACCGTGTGCAAACTCCCCAATGGAAAAATTTGTCTACATAGCACATTTAAGTAGATAAACCAAGGAAAACAGCAGAATCTGAGCAAGTTAACAAAGTGTGATGGGAAAAAGTCTCTGGTTTTCCACAAGATTCTCAGAAGTATTGATACTTTGACGCAATACTGTCATTTAATAATAGTCTAAAGTAGCAAAAAAACAAATCTGCAATCAAAGTTTATGCACAGATGAAACAACAGAACGAGTAACTTATTCTGTACCAGCACTCCACGTATGTGTTTAATTCTAACCAAAGAACACAATTATGGTATTCTAACGTACTTGGCTCCTTTCCTGATCGGGTGCTGAGCATGTTGGAGTCTGTTCACCCAGTGTAAATTTGTTTGAGGTGTCCTAGTCAGTGCCAAATGCGTGTTTTGTGGTTTAATTTCCAATGCAAAGACAGGAAAGGGAGATGCAACGCTGGCTGGGTGGTTTTATTATTTTTGTTTTTAGCACTTTAGAGCTAGTGTGCGGCCTTGAAACGGTGTCAGTTGCCTAGCAACGTCGGGAGCCATCGGCGGCGGCGGCGTGCACACGCATCATACACGCGTCAACAAGCGTGGACGCGCTGTCTTAAGTCTTTCTCGCAAACCAACACAGTTCACCTCAGAGGGACTGCCTACACCTGGCTTCACTCCCAGTGTCCCACAGCCGCTCTGCTAATGTGGCCACCGTTACTGTGTTTTACACAAGCAGCAAAGTTTTAGCAGCTCTACCAAAACACACACACACACAGCTGAGTTGAAAGGTGGCAGTTTTAGGTGAGCACCCACGTGTCCCAGTATTAGGTTAACATTCATTATTCACATGTCATTAGCCTCCCAATCAGTCACCATCCATAATGTAAAGGAGTGCAGCATAAGCTCGGAGAGACGGCGGAAGGTCGCGAATGTCAAAGAAGTTAAAAGGGACAGACGGACACGGAACAATCCTGTAGTTGTCTGTTCAGCAAAACATATTTCTTGTCTGAGTTGCCTCGGTGTTCTCCAGCTCTGCTGTAAATATTAGGAGGGTTTCCGCTGATGACAGGACATTTCTGCCTCCAGCTGCTCTCTAAATTTAGCTTGAATGAACTCCACGTATTTTTTTTTTTCCAAAATACCATCCACTGTTTTGGAAAATAGCGTTTTACATGCTGATGAGAGTATAGATTCATTCCTAGGCGGCACTTCTCTGATGTGCTAGTACGGGAGCAGCTGAGCGTTGCTGTCTCCATTAGTTGTCCTCAGTGCCGCTCTTACATAAGCCATAATAAGTCTCTGTGACATCGGCTCTGTCATGTCAGGTTACCATAAAGTCGTGTTTGTTTGTGATGTCAGCACAGGTCATCCGGATTTGATCAATGCTCGTGAAGTAATTATCTTTTTATCATGCCAGCGTGTGACGCTTCATTCATAAAGACAGAGAGGCTCCGTGCAGCCTCGGCGGTAGTAAGCTGGCCAAACAGCTGACTGTGTGTTATTGTAAGCGTCTGTGAATAAGGGCATCCACTCATTCCCTGTCTTGCAATGAATCGTGAAGGGATGTTTTTGTCTGTTTCTGTCAAATATACTGTAAAAGTAAAGATCATACGCACTGTTATTAGTGAAAACCTGCACCTCCCGATCATACATACTGTATCTATCAGAGCAGAACGGGTTACCTTTCTGTCCTTCGCTGACTTGCTCTCATTTTACGCAGCAATAAACACCATTTTTCTCTGGCTGTACGCGCTGTTCTGAGGCCTGAGCTAACCTGTGGTAATCTTGTCCCAAAAACATGTCATAAGCCCCTGTATCCCCTCCTCCTGAGCACCCAATATGACCCTCAATCCTTCACTGCAACTCTGAGCTCCTAAAGCTCCTCATCTAACCTTCATCCGATAAACCTGAAGAGACCAGTGGCCCTGTTATGGCTGGTTGTAGGGTTCACTGTTATTGTCACCCCCTGCACAATGCACAGCTGTTGTTTAGTCTTATGGTACAACTGTCTTTCCAAGGTGCATCAATTGATCTCATAAAGTCAAATCTGTGTATTGATATGCTACTGTCAGACTTTTTTAGGCTAGCAGGATGTCTCTTTAATCCAGGATAAAATATCTCAAATATTAGATTGCATTGAAAATGATAGTAGATATTCGTGTTCCCCAGGGGATGTATCCTTAAGACCTTTGGTAATCTAAACATCACCATGAAGTTGACATTTGTGTTTTTTGAATTTTTGGCACTGTTAGCGTTGTCATTGTGCACATGTTAGCGTGGTGTTGTTAGCACTTTAGCTCAAAGCAGAACTGTGTACAACATCACAGAACTGGTAGTGTTGCTATACACTCTTCCTCTTGAGAGTTTTCTGGCTCCCTTTTGTATCTTATGCCCTGATTAATTGGTGTTTTGTTTTTTATCACTGGCAAGGACTCGCAGTGATTTTGGATACAAGTTGTTCTTTTGTTCCACTTTTGATGTTGAGCAGTAAATTCAGCATTCGGTAGTTTTCCGTCACCTTTCCAACACTACACATCACAGCCATCTTGAGTCAGCAGGGGCAAAGTTTGGCTTTGGTTTTGATACCAGAAACTCTGGTAACCCAATCTCTTAAACAATCAACAATTAAATAAGAATACAGAGGTGGGAGAGAGGGAGAGAGGGAGGAAAAAACCGAAGGGAAGGGGGGAAACAATTCGTTGCATTGTGTTTGCCGGCACATGGTTGGACCAGTTTGGGCTGGATTGCAGGAAAGCGGAGGCTAAAGAGAGGCAGAGGGAGGAAGAGCCTGTAAAATGATCAGACCTTGAAAGAGGAGCCCCCCCCCCCTCAATACACAAAGGCCTCGAATCAGACACTACATCGCAACTTCGTCACACATGCGGCAATGCTGAAGAAGAAAAAGAATGGTGAAAGCAGTGAGCCCAGTGTGAAAAAGGTAAGAAGCTTCTGGATGAAGCCGATACCATTCAGCAGATTGTACATTAGTTTGCATTGAATTGTAACAACTGAATTCTCAGGAAACTGCTTACTTGTCTCTATGGGATTTGGTTGATTCTTTTGTGCTCTGAGAAGTCCAGTTTGGAAAGGTCCAGCGCTCATACTTACCTACTTGGGGGCCTCATACCTCCCGACTGTTGCGTTCAAACTGACTGGGCGCAACAGCCGTGAGTCAGTTTGGATAAAAGCGTCTGCTAAATGTGATGTAAACTGAAGTGTCCAGGAAAGGGCAGGATACAGTAATGAGGGGGAAAAAAGTTCATCCTGATGATGATTCGATGTCGATTGATGGTTACGATGACACAAGCGGCCTTTGTGTCATTTACTGAAACTCTCACACACTGTGAGAATGAATGAAGACTCCCCCGCACGCAGTCGCACCCAGAGGATGCGTCTGAATGTCAGATTTGTCCCCCTCCCTTCTCTCTCTCTCTCTCTCTGATTAAAAACCTGAAAATATTTGCTTGCGTCACACTCAAGGACGGTCTTTTTTTTTTTTTCATCCAGGAGAATGGAAATGAACGACGAATGACACTTGTTCGCTTCTTTTATCAAATCAGCCACATCCGTCAGAGGACCGTGGCATTGGAAAAATCTCATCTTTCTAATGCATATCTGTACAGAATGATTGAACAACTTCTCGCAGATGTGTTTATGCTTCACCGCACCCCCCCTCCCTCCATGTTGCATGGGTTTATGGCAGCAATAAGTCAGCCATTCATCCTCTGTAATATTATCAGCGCATGAATTATGATGCACCAAGCTATTGGTGTAATAGCGGAAAGATCAACAAGGTGATAGTCCATGTGTGGCCTGACTACAGTGTCGCACCATTTCAGAGGACCAGTATGAACTGTTGTACCTTATGCCAGCTGTGTGGCCTTGTCGACGGTTGATAATGGCCTCATTGTCTCCATTATCTTCTTTTAAAGTCAGAACGAACTCGAAGCTGCTCTCCTTCCACGAAGATGGCAGTGTACTTGTTCTGTCTCTTCTATTTTTATTATCAGGCCTTTTTTCCCCCCCTATGTGTTTTGTGTTCTTTCTCATCTCTACAAAGACTTTGTTGTTCTGTTCGTTTGGAAAAATGTCCTTACATAAACCCGACATGACCTGGAAAAACAGAAATGGAGTCATTAAAGACACAGTTCAAGTTTCCTCTTAATGCTTGGCTTTGAGTTTCATCATAACCCTAGTTAATGTATTACAACTGTGTGTGTGTGTGATCTGTTGTCTGTATGTGCCCAATTTAAAGATTCATTGCGACGAAGATAAGCTGTTAAAATGTTCACGTGGACATAAACGCAGTCCGGTCCTGATCTCTGCCTCCTTCTGCCAGCAGATCCAGTTTGCGGACCAGAAACAGGAATTCAGCAAGCGTCCCTCCAAGATCGGCCGACGCTCTCTGTCCCGCTCAATCTCCCAGTCATCCACAGACAGTTACAGCTCAGGTAAACACACACTTTGCATATTGCTCAACCTCAACGCCTCACTACTTATCAGACACAACGCCACAGACACAGAAATGTTCCATCTGGAAGCACAGTTGGCTCGATTGTCGTTTTCTCTCAAGCTCACCTCCTCGGCTCTTTGGCTCTCATTCTCACACTCTCACACTCCGGTTCATGTGAAACTCTCAGCTGTGTTAGAGGATTAGCTGCTGGACCGCGGTGTACCAGAGAGGGGGAGAGAAAGAAAGAGGGGGAGAGCTGGGAAGCCTTGGGTGTGGTTGAAACTGAACAGAATCCACAGTCCCCTCTCCGGGATTGTAGCAGTGAGAGACGAGCAAATGTCCATAAAAACGGTGTACATGCTACGACATGTGAGCAAATAAAATGAGAGCACCAACTTCACGTCCTGTCATGCTTGAGATGTTTAAAGTAGGAAGCAGAATTCTCTCATGAAATTTAGGCGAGTGTCTCCACGCTCTCCGTAGCCAATAATACCAAGAGAGAGAGTTGAGAGTACAATAAGATTGTCATACCTGCCTGCTTTAATATGAAGCTACAGCCAGGGAGTAGTTAGCCTAGCTTAGCATGATGACCGGAAACTTCAGGGTTAGGACTGTTTCTCAGCCAGGTGCACTGACTTCCTGGAGTCTTGTCGGCGCCATGAGGTTTCAGATGAGTTTCCGATGACTACAGGACAACGATAATAACCGGATTGTAAACAAAGCCGAAAGGAAACGCAAACCAAGTAGCAGAAAAAGTTCATACTTTCAGTAATGAAAAATAGTAGCATAGCATCAAGATGATTCCGATATGAGTAAACCTGTTCTTGTTTACGTACTGTTTAAGCTGCTTTCGGGCTATGACTGTTCTTCCTGTTACTGCGGTGCGTCAGGGTCATTCGCGGGGCATGGATGTTCCAATGACACCATTAACGTGATGAATTAATCTGTGTGTGTGTCATACTGCTTGGACAGCTTTGTTTCTATTGGCAAAATATGAAGGACAAACAGATGGATGGCAGATGGACAAATGGACTCTCAGTCAGTATTAGTAGATGGCCGTAACGTGACCCTCGGGTCAGGGCATCTAAAGTCTAGCGAGATTTCAACACTCTCACTGAGAAAAGGGGAAACATTTTAGTCCTGTGACTTTCCACCGGGACACTTACAGGCCACCACATGTTTTTGTCGAAGAAGCATCACCAAAACACGGCGTTTTGTTCTTTAAACAAAAACTCTCACTCACTCGACCCATAACTGCTCAAATATAGGGCTAAGTTGAAGAGATAATCGCACCGAGCCGTGCCGGGAACAGCCACAAGGGGTCAGCGAGGGGACCACAGGGAGAGGCGACCACGGTCTCCCGGTCTTGTCTCCCAGTCGGTCACAGCAGCGCCAAGACACACTGCTGTGACGCACCGCGAGGCTAATGGAGAACTTCCTATATTATTTCTTTAGAAAAAGAGCCTTAGTTAATGCTTAAAATATAATATACAGAAACCACACAGGGAGGTATTTGCTAGTGTTCATTTCCTAAACATGTCACCTCAAATAATCCCTGTGTTCACGCTGGTTTGGAAAAATATTTTAATCAACTTCCCCCTGAGATTAAAATTGGCACCCCGATATAGGGTCTTCCCTTCCTTTCTCTTCTCTCCTCTCACCTTCGTCTTATTCACCTCCCTCCTGCAAACTCATCGGGACTCATTAAATCACTCTACCTCCCAAGAACCTTCCTCTCCAGCCCGAGGCTGTCAGATCACGACTAAACTAATGACCTGGATATTTTTTTCTCTTTCTCGGTATTGAGATAGTGATGAGAGCACTTAGCCTGCATTTATTTCACACAGCGATTTGACGGGGCTGTTTTCGTCTGTCCTGTTGACGTCTACTGTTACCAACAGCAATGGCAAATTAAGTGAAATGTGTCAGTGCTGCTTTCAGAAATGCGCGCAGCCCCTTTTTGAACCCCCTCCGTTCTCCCGATTCCCTGTCTTCTCCCATAATTCCTTCACCGGAGTGCTTCTTATTTCTCTGATGGTTCCCACAGTGTCGAGGACACACTGAACACACCAGCAGTACTTCTGCCAAGACCACTTCGGTGTTTGTTTCATAAGAGTATCACATAAGGTGGTGGAGAAAGTGTTGTTGACGTTGTGAGAATACCCAAATTATTGTGAAGTCATCACATCACATTTAAAAGGAAACTCCACCAGTTTCACACATCAAAACTCAGGACTTGGGAAATACTGTTACATACATGTGGGGAAAGGGTTGTATAAAGTCTCCAAAAGGAGGCTGAGTCTGAGAAATAAGTAAATTCAAGTAATATCACTTGAGTCAGTTGTTTGTTTGAAGTTTTAAAATGGAAAAAATCTGTGAGTGTAAGGTCAGAAAGAAGTGAGCCTAACCTTTTTGTTTTGGACGGTTTCCAAGAGGAATGTAGATGTTTCCTCTTCCAGCACACTGTGTTTGGCTTTGTCCCAGTATCCTTTGCAAGTATCACTTCATCCACCCTTCATGACCTCTAAGATCTCTTCATCTCACACTCTTCCCCCACCCTTTCCCCCTGTCAGTACAGATGGGAGATTTAAAAAGAAAATGGTACACTCATGGATTATTGCCTTCCCCCTCCTGGTACAGTACATCATGTTCTTTGACTTCATTATTGTTACAGTCCTGGCAGCGTAGCCGTAGCCGTCTTATCTGGTGCTGGTTCATGGTCATTTTGGAAAGGTGGTGCCAGGGATATTGGCACGGCCTACCTGCTCTATGTGAGAAGGACCACATCTGCGTAGTGAGTCAGCCTGAAGGCATCATCCCTATGCTGTGGGTACTACTGTTTATACCTCACAGAGGTGATATGTCAGATACTGATACCCCTCAATGTCATGTTTCCCTTTTCTGTGCAAGTGATAAAACACATTTGTGCTGTGTTTATGTTTCTACGGCTGTCTTGCATTGGAAAGAGGTTGGAGTAGCGCTGTTGGTGCAAGAGGTTTTGCAGACAGCTTTATAATCAATTGAACTCGGTGCGGTGCAGAATCTGCAGCCTTCCAAACACAAATTGTAGGGCTGGGGAAAAGTACAGACTTTATTCACAGTAAAGAAACCAAAGGCACATTGTGTTTTTTCCTGCACTTTGAAACCTTAAAGTTCTGGCTAAGGCAAGGCAAATGTATTTGATTTTAAAATCATTAAAACACAGTAAACTAGAAGGTGAACTTAAATAGAACTAAACTAATTAAGGAGAATAAAATCACAGTGAAGTGCAAGATGTGAATATATAGCCCTAAATTTAATTTAATAAAAATTCAAGTCTTTGAAGGCTTAAGTTGGACTAGGTCTTGTATATTCTGGGATGAATGTTGCTTCCCCTTGTTTAATTTGGACTTTGAGGGAAGTAAGCAGACCTGTCCCAGACCATCTGAGAGGACTGTGTGGTTCATAACGGAGCTGTGGAACAGAAATGTATTTTGGCCCAAAACTGTTCAGTACTTTCATAAACCAAAAGAAGACTTTTAAAGTCAGTTTTTTGATGGTTTTGGTGGTCCAACTATTTACTGTAGGACCTTATTTTGCTATATCGTTGGAAGTTATTTTGGCACATTGAATCACTGATTCTCAGTACTTGTATGCAACCATAGTCATCTGGTGATATAAATCTGTGTCTGCATAATTATGGGATGATATTTTGTTGTTTTAATCTGACACGGTGGAAGCATGTAGGTGTTGAACAGAAGAGGCCCGAGAATAGAGCCTTGGGGAACTCCCCGTTTCCTTTTCGTATGCTCAAATATGCAATTAATCCTTCAAAAAGATTCAGACCAGTGCCAGAAATCCAATCAAGTCAGCAAATTGGATAAGACTTCTTTAAGAGACTATCTTTGCCATAGTGGGAGCAATGGTCTCAATAAGATATGTCATTTAAGAACTGAAATGATCTAATCTGAGCTCTAAGACCCAAGTGGGAGCAGGTGTGGAAGAGAAATCCTGAATGAATAATTCACTGGTGTTTTTCAATGGCACGCTGTTTTCTTATTAACTCCAACTGAGCATTTGTGTGGGCAGAGATAATCGTCTCAAAGAAAATGCAGGAATTGAACTACGATGTCAGACACCACAACCTTGAAGACCCTTGGAAGTCCAGTTTGTGGTCACATGCTGAGTCAGTCGGTAGATCACTTGAGCTGGAAAAATCTTAAGCAAAATAGCAGCTCCACCTACTTTCTTTAATACACTGTATCCTCCCTTGTAAAACTAAATTTGGAAGACTCATCTGCTGTGCTGTTGTCTCTGTCTTACTAAGTTTCAGCTGAAAACATAAATCTGGGGACAGACAACGTGGCAGTGACCGGTGGGAGGGGGTTGAATTTAATACCAGCGCTGCGAATCACGAGAGGCGAGAGTGAAGGGAGGACACTGATCCATGAGCTAGCTGTCATCACAATGATATTGAGGCTGTGATGTTTTGTCTTTGTGAAGCCGAGGCCGCTGTGTGTCAGGGTGCATCATTTAAGGCCCAGCTGATCGGTGTCACAGACTGAACCCAAAAATGGACTGACGGTACTTGAACTTTAGATCTGGGTGGAGGCTGTCTGCCTTCTAGGTCCAGTTTGTCCAGGCTGTTAACCAGTTCAATAAAGGAACTGGTTAACTGCCTGGACTGCCTTTCTGTTCATGCCACTCTTGGCCGTCCAGCAGCTGAAGTTGACTTAGCTGAATCCATAAATTTTGGCCCTTGTTGGGAGTACAGTCTTGCACTTATCTTTAGGTTTAGTACCCAGATTATCCCAGCAGATAGAAATCCCATTCACAGCACATGACTTCACTGGTTTATTTCCAGTGAGTCTCCAGAAAGTTATGGTGTCATGTAAAAATAGCTCCATCGTCCACCGGATGAAGAGATTGGCAGTGTTGTCAGGTTCAGAAGACATTCTTTAGACGTCTCCATCCTCGTCTAGAGTGCAGGAATCAATAGGTGTCACAAGCGCAGCCTTTTGTACCTTTTTTACGTGTGACATGCTGACAGTAACCATATCCGTTTCTCTTTTTTTAGCGGCGTCGTACACAGACAGCTCTGACGATGAGACATCTCCTCGGGACAAACAGCAGAAGAACTCCAAGGGCAACGCTGACTTCTGCATCAAAAACATCAAACAGGCCGACTTCGGACGCAGAGAGATCGAGATCGCAGAGCAAGGTAAACCTAAGGAGTGTCACTGCTCGCTGTAAAAACAAGGAAACTTGCTGCTAATTCTCCCGTCAAGTGCTGTTGAAGAGTTGCAGAAAAAGAGGATGCAACAGTAGCTAGTCGAACCTGAAATGATGGAAAACATGATGGAATATGACGTTTATGGTTGGTCAGTGTATTAATTGGAGCAACTTTAGTCTTTATCAATACACCAACCTCCACCTCACCTAACACCCTTACATATTTATTTAATGTGAAATGGAATATGTGCACGGAAATGCGCTTAGTGCAAGGTGACATCAGAGTACAGTACAATAATAAAAACGTGAGAGCGAACTACATTCAACGATTGTGTGTGTGGTGTGTGGTGCTGTGTGGCCATATGTCCCCTGCCACTGCAAAGTGAGAGCGACACTTAAGAACCAACACATAAACACACTTGAATTCAACACACTATTCACATCATTCCCTAATTGCCTCAGCTGAACCCTGCAGGCTACACACACACACACACACATGCACACACACACACACACACGAATTTGCATCTGTAACTCCTTCAGCTGGATTAGTGATGAAGTATTAGAAGAAGGATGAATGATGGGAATTCCTGAACCACCGAGCTGATTCCTCTGCTCCTTCCCCTTCAGAGATGCCAGCCCTGATGGCTCTGAGGAAGCGAGCCCAGGGGGAGAAGCCCCTCGCCGGTGCCAAAGTGGTGGGCTGCACCCACATCACTGCTCAGACTGCCGTGAGTAGGAAAACACACCCAACAGCTCAAATATTACAGTTTTTACAGTCAAAGTTGACGGCTCGTTTCCTCAGGTACTTATGGAGACTCTGTCAGCTCTGGGGGCTCAGTGCAGATGGGCGGCCTGCAACATTTACTCCACCCAGAATGAAGTGGCAGCTGCCCTGGCAGAGGGAGGTAAGACCGTGTGTGTCCCGGGAGTTTCCAGCGTGTGACACCTGCCCTTTTCTTCTCTCCGGTCTTAAAATATTCAGACGCTCTTCCTCTCTCTCATGTTCATATCATCCTGCAGGTTTCTTATTTTTCAGTTTCACACTTTGTCTGCCGGGCATGAAACGCTTCATGTGTCTTTCTAGGTTTCAGTGTGTTTGCATGGAAGGGCGAATCAGAGGACGACTTCTGGTGGTGCATCGATCGCTGTGTCAACGTGGAAGGCTGGCAACCCAACATGGTAACACCGATATGTTCTGAATAAAGCCATTAAAGCAGTGGAATCTGTTATTTTGACTATCTAAGATTCAGTTTCACGTGTCAGTCAGATCTTCACCTTTTCCTAACATCCTCTCTCAATCTTTCTCCCGTCCTCTTCAACCTCGCTCGTCTTCGCCCTCGACTGTCCATCAGATCTTGGATGACGGTGGAGACCTCACTCACTGGATCTATAAAAAATACCCCAACATGTTCAAGAAGATCAAAGGCATCGTAGAGGAGAGTGTTACCGGCGTGCACAGGTGGGGACTCGCTCGCAAAGGTCAAATATTCCATGGCTTCAGATGAAACCAGTTCTCTCCGCATTTTAAATGAGAAGTCAGTGTTTACTCACCCTGACACGGAGTTCTGGTGTGCCAACATCGCCATCTAGTGGTGAAAACGTTACCACCACTAATGATTTACTGTGATTTGCAGCCTTGCAGTATGAATTAAAACATGAGCATAGCTGACTTATTTTAATTTGTGTGTTTTTCAGGTTGTACCAGCTGTCCAAGGCGGGCAAGCTCTGCGTTCCAGCCATGAACGTCAACGACTCGGTGACCAAGCAGAAGTTTGACAACCTCTACTGCTGCAGGGAGTCCATCTTAGACGGGTACGAAACACTCTCCTGTTTAACCTCATTAGAGTGTTTTCAGGACGATTACACACACCTCCTCTCTGCTGCGCACGGTCTGAATACCCATGAGGCCGCTCGTGAAATCATTTGTTTCTGTCCTCAGCCTGAAGAGGACCACTGACGTCATGTTTGGAGGCAAGCAGGTGGTGGTGTGCGGATACGGAGAGGTGAGGCGGACACTTTTCTCGCACAGCCTCGTAAACCGCGCTTGTTTACAGAGACGTTTAAATGTTAGGTCACCTTAAATCACCGGGTCAGGTGAAACTATTTTCCAGCTCTAATAAATCCACTTGTGAATATACAGGACACAAGGTAGAAGAAAAGATACTCAGAAGTGGAGTCTTCTAAAACATTGATGTTTTTCGTCCCTCATCAATAACTGCTATTTTAACAGAGAGAAAATTACACTGAACGTATCTTTTGGCCCCAAAGTCGATGTCTCACAGTGTCGCAGGACAGGAGAGAAACTGTTGTAACTATTTTCCCCTCAGGTACCTTCGATTTTTGAATTTGTTTTCTGGCCCAGAGAAACGCGAGTAACCCGAGATCATTACTAAACCACGACAGTGCTCGAATATTTTGGGAACAATTTTAAACTTCTTGTCATAATATGTTCAGGTGGTGTTCCATGATCCAGTGCTAATCTGTTTTTATGTTGAAGTTTGAAGAATAGCTTTGCTACATGTGATGCGTTCCTTTTTAATTCTGCATGACCCGGTGATTATTTAACTGTGGCTCAGAGGGATCTTTGTCTCTTTCTCTCTTGTGTGCTGATCTTTCGTGTCTGTCATCCTCAGGTGGGAAAAGGCTGCTGTGCCGCCCTCAAAGCAATGGGCTCCATCGTCTACGTCACAGAGATCGACCCGATCTGTGCCTTGCAGGCGTGGTAAGACTCCGCTTTATTGGGTTTGTTACGGCCCACCGCTGGCGGCGACATCGCACTGGTCTCACGCTCTCTGCCTCTGTCTCTCTCCCGATCACAGCATGGACGGCTTCAGGCTGGTGAAGCTGAACGAAGTCATCAGACAAGTGGACATCGTCATCACCTGCACAGGTCGGTCCATTCACCGCCGGACTTCCCAGCAGCCGCACAGGGATTTGTCCTGTACCCTCTCGTCGCTGTTTGAGATGACTGAGCAGATACTCATCAGCGTGTGACAGTTGCTAATCAGTCCTCAGCTCGGCAGCCAGAGAATTGTCCCGAACACTCAATTAGAGCAGAGAATTACTCGTCTCTGCTCCTAATGGTGCTGGCATGCCAAGAGCAGAGGGCAACAAAAGATAAAGTCCAACACAGATTGCCTAAATGAAGTCACAAAGTGCTGTAAAATAAATAAAATACGACAAGCACACAGGACCTGTGCTGCTGGATTCATTAAGGTTGATTTATTTGAGCCCTTGCAGCAAAATTCAGAAAGCTTGTTGGGTTCTGAGTGGATTATGTCGCTGTTATCAGGTCAGGAAATCCTCTGTGCGTGAAATGGTTTGCATGGTTTGCAGCTGAATTCAAGTCATCCTTCAGCATGTTCCTGATCAAAAATGTAGCTTCAGCTCCAAATATAAACAGAGCTGTTGGAGAATTCTTCTAGTTTTGATCAAAGGTTCGATGAGAGACATGCAGATTGTTACAAACGCACAGCGCAGGCGAACACTTGAACTAAGAAAGGCTCAATTAACTGTTCTATGTGGTGAGATAAAAAGTAATTAAACGCAGTATAGTAAAACATTTCATACAAACGGATAAAAGATTTTCTATATTTGGTCCCTTTTCAACGTCTTTGTGCGTTCGTCCTTCATCTCTCTTCCTCGTGTCTCTCCCTCCATCCAGGCAATAAGAACGTGGTGGTGAGAGAGTACCTCGACCGCATGAAGAATGGCTGCATTGTCTGCAACATGGGACACTCCAACACCGAGATCGATGTGGTCAGTTACCAGCTTGTGAAGTAACAGAAATAATGTGAAAGCGGCGCAGGGGTACAGGCTCCGATCCAACAGGTCCGACAGCAAAGAGAGGTCGAGAGGTCACCGTCTTTGTCTGTCGACCAAACCAAATTAAACTTCTTTGTGTCGCTATTTAATAGCGTAAACTGTGTAGACTCAGATTTAGAAGCTGGGTTCGTGGGATAAACAAATCAGAGCTCAACAGGTAGAGTATCAGAGTTTAGTCCATGAATTGGACCGTGGAGGTTTGCCCTTTCCGAGCGTCTGACTGGGGGCCGCAGACGTCAGTCGGATGTTTTAATTCTGTCTGCATGCACCCCAACTCATGTCCTCATGCAGGGCGTGCAGCGTTACAATACAGTCCAGTCACAGAAATTAACGGCCAGTCTTAAGGGTCATAGCGCTCCGACTGCCGGATCATGAAACAGTGAGACATAAGTGTTAGGAATAGTAGCTGGATGAGTACTAGAGGAGTCAAGCAGTTCAGACACTAGAGGAAGTTGTGACTCACTTCTTAAAGTACTTCAGTCCTGGAAAAGACCAGGCGCACTGAGTCAGTGATATTCAAGATGATAGATGGGTGACTGCTCAGCCCAACAGAAACAAGCTGTGGAACAGGCCCACCAAAAACAAATGTTGATGGATGACGATGTTCTCATCTTTTGCAGGCAAGCCTGCGGACTCCGGAGCTGACCTGGGAGAGAGTGCGCTCCCAGGTGGACCACGTCATCTGGCCCGACGGCAAGAGGATAGTGCTGTTGGCTGAGGTACACAAACACACCCAGAGGACTTTAAAAGAACACAAGAGTGGAAGAACTCTCAATCCCTGCAAGGATATTGGGATGATTTAGTTCCACAGACATGATGAGACACTACAGAAATGTACCTATGTAGCATATTTTTTCAGCCAATACTATTTGAGTCATGAACGCAAAAAAAAAAAAAAAGCCTCAACTTTCAGCAACAAATGAAGCCGTGACAGAATGAGAGCAGCCTGACAGGGCCAGACAGAAAGCCCGCCAGCCCATCGATGCCTGCGTCTCTGCTGTGCGTTTGATCCTCAGCGGAGATCAACCACCGTCCTCACCTCTCATGCCTGTCAAGTTTTGTTCTGATCCAAAATAGTCCAATTCAGAGATTTTTTTTTTTTTACACTGCTGCATTTATTTATTCAAACTCATGTACTGTGCTTCAGCTATATTGCTAATAAAGAGAGAGAGAGAGAGAGAGAGAGCGATGAGCCACAGAGTTTTAGAGGACGAGGCACGACCTGAGCTGTGGATGTTCTCCATAAAACGATAAATAAACTAAAGCTTCCTCTGCACTTAAAACCACATGTCAGCTTAAAGGAGTCTGAAGCTTTGTCTTTTAACGAGGATAGTTTTATTTCTTTTTATTTCTTGCAACAGCAGTGTGACCTTTCTCCGTTCCCCCTCCTTTTAGCCGCAGAGTTTCAGTTATCTACTAACTACTCGGTTTTCTGCAACGCTTGGGTTCTCCACTGCAATGCAGCATCCCAGACAGCAGCAACAACTTGCTGTCAGAGAAAAAACAAAACAGAAAACCCGAGTCCATCATGTTAACCAAACTGCACAACTTTGGACTGCAAAGTTAAAGTGTGTGTGTTTGTTCTTCCTCTAAAGGGTCGCCTGCTGAACCTCAGCTGTTCCACTGTTCCCACTTTCGTGCTCTCCATCACCGCCACCACCCAGGTTAAAACACTTTACACAGTTGTACATGATTAGTCTAAAGATGTCCATACAGGTTGTTGTGCGTTTGAGTAACCCCTGTGTGTCTCTGGACAGGCTTTGGCTCTGATAGAGCTCTACAACGCCCCGGAGGGACGCTACAAACAGGATGTTTACCTGCTGCCCAAGAAGATGGGTAAGATTTTTGTCAGTTCTTGAACAAAAACCACTAAAAACACACAAAATCGAGGTATAGCGCATGTTTGATAACACAGACACAATAAGATATCAGGCCAGGGGATCCTTGTTTGGTACTTAAGTAGCCACCAAACAGGAAGTGATTATAGTTTGCAGAGAGCCTGCAGGCGTAATGCATTTATCTCTGTAGACAATGCAGTCTGTCTCATCTGTTTGGTCCCGAGTCGTCTCCCTGGATGGTAAATCATTCACAGTAGAATAAGTCCTGTGTGTTCATGCACATGCTGCATGTGTGTATGTATGCAGCCTGTCACATTTGTGAGGGCACGTGTAGCACAAAGACAAACAGGGAGCCGAATGTAGGTCATCCCGTCAGAGACGGAGCTGCCGCTACAGCAGGACACGCTAACAGAGAGATGATGGAGAGGAATGAAAGGAAGGGCTGAGATGAGGGGCGGAAAAAAGGAAGCGGAGACATGAATAAGGATGAGGAGAAAAAGGAAGATGTGGGGGGAAAAAAGACGTAGAGAGACTGTAAATCTCAGAGCGTCCCTACTACTTCTCTTTCCTTTCGTCGCTTGAATGATTAATCAAACACAGACGTCTGCTGAATGCTAACACGTTCTTCCTCTTTCAGATGAGTACGTGGCCAGCCTACATCTCCCCACGTTTGACGCACATCTTACAGAGCTGACTGACGAGCAGGCCAAGTATCTGGGCTTGAACAAGAACGGGCCCTTTAAGCCAAACTACTATAGGTACGACAACGCTTCACCATTCGACATCCATATTTTGGCAGCTATTTTCAGTCCTGTATGTCATGGTTTGGGAATCCTTTACAATCCCAGATCTAATTGAACTGGTTCAGAATTATTAAGTTGGTTAAGTACTTTTAAACTATCAATGGAAGATAAACCATAAACCCAGTCAAACTAAACAGTTTGACTGGAGCGACTAACAGAGAGAATGTTAACTAGCAGTTGTACCGGGCCGGCGCTAGCAGTTTGTAAACAGTACAAGGAAAAATCCAACAATGTTTCAATACAGTTGCATCTTTTCTGATTGATGCTAGTTCTGCTACTCAACTGAGGAAGACAGTTGTATATTCATAACTGATAATCAGACACAGAGCTAGGATAGCTGTTTTCTAAAGACATAGTCTTTATGCTATGCTATGCTATGCTAAGCTAACTGTTGGCTGGCTCCATGTGGCATGAGAGGTATCGATCTTCTCGTCTAACTCTCGACAAGAAAGTTAATAAGTGACTTTCCATGAGTTCATGAAGAGATGAGTTTTGTGTTTCTGCCTCGCCTTTTTATCACCCATCATGCTAACTTGTGTCCCCGCTCTTTTTACTCCTAAGGTATTAAACCAGTGTTGGGGTTGGACTGAAGAAACACAAATACTCCATGAATGGCACAGACTCAAAGGCGGCGAGGAGGACGGACAGACAGATAGTCAACAAACCTGCTTTATATCCTGGGGGGGAAGGGGAGGAGCTCTGACGGAGCCTGTGGGGGGCGGATGGGCGTGGCTTTCCCTGCGCTTACGGCAGTCGTTTTATTTATTCACGCTTGACAACAATAATAACGTTAACTCTAACTCTGCCATTCGCCATTAGCTAGCTCCCCGACGTCTTCCCCTAGAAGACGCTCGACTTCCCTTCCGCTCGTCATTTCACCACCATCATTACCAGTTTAGACGCTCATTTGTGTGTCCAGTTGTATGTAAATCCTCCATCCTCCCTTTCCGTTGCCAGATCTTTTATTGTTTAACTATTAAAGATGAAATTATTGATGCTAAAAAAAGATATATACTATATAAAAACAAAACTTGATTAAAAAAAAAAATCTGTGTGAATGAAGATGACCTTTGAAGATTTAGTGACAGACATTTTTTCCTGTCCTTTTTTGTTGTTGTCTTTTTCTTTTCTACTTGTGATCATTTTTTTTTTTGTTTTTCTCTTGTGTAATATTGCGAGGGCGGGTTAGACCTAGTGGGAGGGGGTTAGGCGGGATCTCAGGGTCCAATCATATCAACTTTTATTTGGAGATTCACCGTTGTGTCTGTTTTTAAACATTTTTTATGTCTCTTTCTGATCAGCCTGTACTTTGTCATAACTTTCTTTCTTCTTTTTTTTTTTTTTTTTTTTAAGTATGACTGGATGGTGATAGGTTCTTGCCACCTGTCACTCAAAGCCACAGTGAAACCATCTCATTGGCTTCTTTTCTCAGCTTCCAGCTGCTCACAGGGCGCCAGTGTTGAAGTAATGAAGTATTTCACGCTAGTGAGAAGCTAACCTTTTTTTTTTTTCTTTTTCATTTTGTCTTTCCCTTTACCAAGAATGACTATACTGTATTAGACGCATGGCAGGTTGTCAGATCATTACAATGGGTATACTGTATATTTAGATATTTATATTGAAATTAAGATTTTTCTATCTTTTCTCTCCTGCGCCATCTAATACGTTTTTTGGAAAAAAGAAAAAACAAAAATCAACATATGTCATAAAGATAAGCAATTAAATGTTCTAATGATAAGTGTAATAAATGTACTTGAACCCTCATTTTGAATACTGTGACAGAAAATATTTACAGAGATACCAAATGTGCAGCAAGCTGCCGTCAGGCCGGTACTTCAGCAGATATCTTCAATCAGGTCCTCATTGAGAAGTATGGTGCTGTTAAGATTTACTGTACTTACCATACACACCACGACTCTTTGGTACTCACTGATCTAGTCAAGGGGTTCAGTGTCAAAAATAAAATCTGGGATCTCAGTTCCACCATGATGTATTTTCTTTGCATCCATGTACATTTTCTGCAAATTCAGGGGATTTTACACTTTTTTTTTTTTTTTCAAAGATTTCCAAACTTTTATGATATATTTTAGTTTCTTCCTCCCCAGCAGAAAGGCTTTACATTAGACCGGTATAATGAGCTGCACGGTCTTCATCCTCGGCAGTTCATCCCCAGCTGACCCGATGGTGGAAATTTAAAAATCCTGACAGTCATTACGCCTGACAGCCCGAGTGTACCCCGCCGCTGTACCGGCTCTGCACCTGATCCAATCAGATTCTCGGCCTAACCCGCTGGGGGATGCTGCCAGCTCCGCTCTCTCAGAGAGGGATCAAATGCTTAAACACACACACATACAGTAGCTCATTATCCAGGGCTGAAAATGAACTGATCTTTACATGGAAACGTGATCATTCTACAGCCTTTTTAACAGGAAGAAATGGCACAAAAAGCTTTGTTTACCAATTGAATAAATACATTTGCTCGCTCAAAATACAAATATGCCTACACATTTCATGCAATTAGGTTTTTGTGTGGTACTTTAAGTGATTTCATTGTGCATAATATCAACTACCAGTGAGTCTTTAAAGAAACAAGTTGGGATATAACCTTGTTCCCTTTCTTGCTGAGAGAAAATATACCTCTTTAATGTCCACACTAGAGCCAGCAGCCAGTTAGCTTAGTTAGCATAGAGCTAACCAGCAGCCCCTCTAAAGCTCAGCTTTTGTACAAATTAAATAGATGCAACGTGCTAATTAGTGACTTTAAAGGTGCTGTTAGGTTGATTTTATTACCTTTTTTGAAGAGAGCTAGGCTAGCTGTTTTCCCCCTGCTTCCAGTCTTTATGCTAAGCTAAGCTAGCCGGCAGCTGGCTCCATGTGGCATGTGAGGTATTGATCTTCTCGTCTCACTCTTGACAAGAAAGTGAATAAGGTAATTTCACAAAATGTCAAACTACTCTTGTTAAATTTGGTTAAAAACTAAAGTTTTAAAGGTGCGCATATGCCACCGTGTCATGACCAGATCCAACACTGTGTCGCAGCCCATGTGAACTTCAATGTTGCATTGTTCTCTGCCAATGTGTGCGCGTTTATCTCTTTGTGCTGTTGAGAATCTCCTTTTAAAGTAGTGTGACCTGCTGTCAATGTACTTCTTAAACCTGTTGTCTCGAGTCTTATTATTTTTTTTTTTGTACGTTTGAATTCGTGTCAAAGCGTACGTGACCTCCTTGAGAGAAAGCTGATTATAGACGACGAGGTGTGTGTGTGTGTCTTTAAACGTCTTTCTGTGTTTGTACACATCCTTCTTTCTTTCGTAGGCCATCGGTTGCTTCGTTAACAGCTGCCTCAGGATCCTAGCCTGCGCGTTAGGGGGAAGAAACCATCTTTTTATGTTTTGTCAGCCATAAGCTGACCAACACATGGGCGGGCAGAGGACGACACCAGCATCATATATGTGTATACATACTATATACAGATATGACAACCTTTTAAAAAGTATAGGAAGATAAAAGAAGACTCTTAACTCCTGTATTTATTGTTGTAAATCCTCAAAGTGCAAACTGGCAAAATTCTCAAACATGTTGTCTAAGAAAGAAAAAAAAATCCCTATGTTTAAATATTGCAAGTGATAATAGTAGATGATGAGCAATAATTTAAAAAAAAATCTGTAATCTTAATGAATAAAGATGTAAAAACTGTAACCGTTTGTGTGCACCTTTTTAAAAACCTTTAAAAATCTCCATTCTGGCAGCTTATCACTCACGTATCTGTTTGATGCGTTGTTTCATAGATTTCTGAGTGTTTGTGGGTGTTTGGGGGAAGGGGCGTCCATGTGTCAGACCCCCTCAGCTGCTGAAGTCTGTCAGAGCCACGGTGATCTCATCCAGGCCAGCAGAGATCAGACAGGGGACGTCTCTGACATCAACAGCTGGCTGGGAGCCTTTATTTATTCCTGACACAAACAGGCACGACGAGGTTAAACAGGGAAGTTTGGCACATGCAGAATAAGACACAGTAAGTCATTTACAAGGGTCAGCGTTCTTTTCTCTCAACGTGTTTGTTTCGCGTCTTTGAGAAGAAAGAAACGGCTTGACAGAAACATTTTTTCAGAAATAAATAAAATGTAATATCAGTTTACAGACAGGATCAATTTGAGATGATATAATAAAATAACTTCAATTTAAGGGACCCTACCAATAATCCACTGTCAATTCCTTTACGAGTTGTACTACTGAGACTGACAATAATCATTTCACATTTTTTGGACAGCAGAAAAAGGGGAGTTGTATTTTAATTATTTTATATTTTAAGTTTGAGAAAATATTTGGCATTCTAGGATCTAGCAGTTTTGGAGCTCGACTGATGCTGAGGCTCAGGAGGTACACTGGGTCGATCAGATGATCGGTGGTTCAATAAGTCAAAGCGTCTTTGAGCAGGAAACTGAACCCCAAATCGTTCCAGATGCTGCACCATCGGTGTGTGAATGGGTAGCTCCCAAAAACTGATGAGCAACTGGCACCTTGTATGGCAGCCAATGCCCTCTGTGTGTGGACGCTGTGGTCTCTAAATCTGGGTGGAGGATGAGATATGTACTGTACACCACTAAACTGCAAAGTACAAAAGAGAACTATATCAATTTGCCAACGTTTTCATGCAGTAGGTGAAAGTTGTGTCGTTCTTTTTTTCTTTCTAAAAAACTGTATTGTGAAAGATGACCTCAAAGTGTACTTCAACATCTCTAGAGCACTTGTTCTCGAGGTATGGGACCTTCCTGTGGTGGTATGTGGAGAAATCCAACAAAACATGTTCATCAAAATACTACAAAGTTTTGGATGTCTTTTCTTTAACATCCAAACAGCTTTTCTACCAAGTTACCTCTGGTTCTTGAACCGCTTCTGCTCCAGAAAACGGTCAACTAATTAATTATTAATGGATTATTAATGATAATTGGATATGTCTAATATTTTCTGAGGTGGCCCGAGAAAATATCCCCTAGAGTAAAATGAAGTCCCTCCATCCGTGACATTTTTGTTTGTTAGTTAGATTTATTTACACTACATGGATTTATATTTTTATATTTTCATATCTCTTGTAGAGTTTTGCACAACATGTACACGTCGTTTTGTACCTTGTTGTTGTCCTTGTTCTCATATAGTCTGAATGTTTGCTTATCTTTTTAGTGTTGGATCATATATTCTTCCCAGAACATAGTTTCGTTCTTCGATGTGCCCTGTGTACAGATGGGTGATGGGAGACATCACAACCAACAACAGGAATGTTACTTTTAACTCTGACTTCTCTCGTCTTTGTTTATTGGATTTCTACGTTTGTCAGACTTCAGTCTAAATTGATTCGACCACTGCCAGTGAATAATTATTTATTTAATCGTGAACTTCTCCCCTCACAACCCCCGCTGGCCTGCCATGTGGTCACGTTCCTCCAGAAGCTCCTGCTTACATTCAGCTGTACAATTCAATCATGTCATCTTAAGTGGTTTTCACAGTCAGGGGTTGGTGTGTGTGTGTGTGTGTGTGTGTGTGTGTGTGTGTGTAGGTAGGAGTGTTTGGCGACACCCACCTCCACATATCAATAATTCACTTGCTTCTCTGACATCTAAAACTGTGGAAGTCACACAAACTAAGACCCAGACACATGAACTGATCTGCTCCCCCGACAGCAGATTGTGTTTCGAGACATTTTACTATATTGTTTTATGTTCATTTAGTTTGACAAGACCAGAGAGAAACATCATCCGGTAGCCAACGCTGGACACATTCTATTTTCTACCATCATCCGCAGCAGGTACCCACCTAGACCGACCGAAAACATATTTTGTCAAGGATATTTGGTTAAGACCAGAATCATTTAAAAATACTGCCACTAACGGGGGTACAACAGTTTCCACTGATGGTGGAGTCCGTCATTCAAACTGCCCACATAGACCGGATTCACAGGGAATGTTGCAAGTTTTGTAACCCCACAACACCAACAATGTTAGCATTCATTTACAGAGCTTGACTGCTCCGCAAGTAAAAATCAAGAATTTGTTCCAAAATGTTTACAAATGTTCCAGAACGTTTAAGAATGTTTACAAATGTTCCATAATGTTTAAAAATGTTCCATAATGTTTAAAAATGTTCCAAAATATTTAAGAATGTTTACAAATGTTCCAGAACGTTTAAGAATGTTTACAAATGTTCCATAATGTTTAAAAATGTTCCATAATGTTTAAAAATGTTCCAAAATATTTAAGAATGTTTACAAAAATGTTATATGTTTGTGCTTATGTTTAACGTGGTGTGTTATCCCTTTAGCATGTCCAACCCTCTGCATACTGACTGACCCCACGTAACACCTCGTTTTACTCTCATGCGGTCAGCTGATGCCCCTCTTTGCTGTCATGTTGCCTCTCTCTAAACCCCGCCTTCTCGGGGCGCACAGGGACAGCGAACCAAACATACTAGCGGCGTGTGTGTGCGTGCGTGTATGTGTGTGTGTGCGCGCGCGTGTGTGTGGTGGGGGGAGTATCAGCAGCAGCAGCAGAAGGAGGAGGAGGAGGAGATCTTGGGCAACTTGGGCTCCGGAGCCGGTGCTCCTCTCGGTGCGGTGCAGTCTCAGCTCTACCACCGGACCGGTATGCACAACCCGCGGAGAAGGAAGTGAACCCACCGAGACAGAAAGATGCAGGCGGAGGACATGGAGGTACCTATCATTAATAACCTTAACGATAACGGCGACAGACAGAGGCCGAAAGGGAAAGATGTGTTCAAGGATCAGCAGAAGGAGTCGGAGGTAAATCGGAGAGGTGTTTGTGTCCAGTCGGCTACTACAGCTTATGGTATAGGAGCGCACTGGAGGTGTGTGTGTGCGTGTGTGTGTGTGTGTGTGTGTTGTTGCTGGGGAGCTTTTAGTCCTGCTGGATGTCCTTCCCATGCAGTCAGTCGCTGTCTTGGCTCCGAAAGCATGCATGCATGCAGACAGGCAGGCAGGCAGACACCGAGGTGTTATTTTGGCAACCGGCTCCTATAAATAACCCAGCAGTAATCCTACAGTGGTGCTCAACGTGGAGAATGCAGGTGGTGAAATGCGACTGCTGCTGTCAGGACCACCACCAGCACCACCACCACCACCACCAGCACCACCAGATCTGTGTGTTAATATTCATGCATTTTTATTCTCTTTTGGCAATACATTATTTATCCTCATGCCTCATGGTTGACATTGGGTTGTGTCCTTCACTTGTGTTCACTAAAATCTGTTTTTATATTTTGTGTGGAGCTGAGTTCGCCAGAAGGTTAAAGCTATGCAAATGCAAAAATCATCATTTCACACCATTAAAAACAACTAATTTAAGACTTTACTTTGGCCTCGGGTAACATTTCTAATCATTTTACTCAGTTTAATTGCTACTTCTTCTAAAATATGTAACATGAGGTGATGATGAGGATCTGTAGCTCTGCTGATGTGATTTACCTCCTCGAAAAGCAGAAACTCTGCCAGCAATTTTCTTGATTCATGAATCGCTGTATAACATGACATAAAATAGTGTTTACAGCCCAGCAGGATTTATCCACACTGCTCATTTCACGAAGAAATGCAGCAAAGTGTCACGCAGATCCTGCATTTTTACCTGAAAT
The DNA here is from genome assembly GCA_023373845.1 of Nibea coibor. Classification (NCBI taxonomy): domain Eukaryota; kingdom Metazoa; phylum Chordata; class Actinopteri; family Sciaenidae; genus Nibea; species Nibea coibor. The sequence continues at coordinate 8,252,322 of CM041731.1, forward strand.
CACGTTTTGGGTATTTCGTAAGCAGCGTCCTCCGTGTCCGTGAAGTGAAGCAAATGCAGAAGTGTCAAAAACTGCAGTTCCCCAAGCGTCCACTTGAGGCTGGCTGCAGAATGACTCAATCTCCATAAGTCCCCATGTTAAAATGTCCAACTTCTCCACCACTCTCAGTTGACGATATTTTGGAGTCAAAGCGATTCTTGGATTTAGTCGATCAAAGGAAAATGAATGGGCAATGATTCAGATTATCAAATAGAGCCCAATCAATACTGGATTTCTGAGGCTGATACCATTAGTACGCTGTAAAAAAAAAACAATATTGATATCCATCCATCCATTTTCTATCACCGCCTGTCTTTATCAGGGTCACAGGATGCTGGAGCCTATCCCGGCTGGCATTGGGTGAGAGGCAGGGTACATCCTGGACAAGTTGCCAGTCCATGATATGAATACATCAGCAAGTATTTTTTGATGTATGTACAGTATATAAATACACTTCTTTTTTTTTTTGCAATGATCCTTCAGCTGTGGTTGTCAAACACTAGTCATAAAGATAGAAAGATATGGAGCCAGGATGTTTTATAGTTTAACTGTAAACTTGACATCAAAACTTTTAAATTAAAGCACAAATAGCTCATAAATTAATAGAGCAAATCATCAGTTCATATCAGACCCAATATCAGACCCTATTAATAATGTTATTGTTTGTTTTTTAAGGTTAACACTTCCAGTTGGTTGGTTCCAGTTTCTGAAATATGAGGATTTGTTGCTCTCCTCTGTTTGAATCATTGTAAACTGAACATTTCAGTGGTTTGGACTGTTATGGACACATCACTTTGGGCTCATTTCACTACTTTCAGAAAGTTTATTGGAAAAAAAAAATTGCTTGATTGATCAATTATTTTTTTTTCCTTTTATCCAATCAATGAAACACATCCAGTCCAAATGCTTGTGTTCGGCCTGACGACAATCCTTCTTCCAGCTATAATTCATCCCCTCATGAAAAAATTAGAAGAAGACAGGGTTTTTCATTCCTGCCTCAGATACACTCGAGCAAGTTAAGCAGTCAAATCTGTCCTCCAGGCCAAAATCGACTCACTAATACCCCTATCATGTGTGTGTGTGTGTTTGTGTATGAGCACATTGAATGGTTTTTGAGGGAATTGGAGCATGTTCATCTCACAGCCGTTGGATTCTGGGGCGAGGGGTAAAGGGGGTTGAACGACAACATGAATGGACGTTGAAAGCACTTAACGTCAGAGCCATGTGTTGCCGTTGACGCTCTGAAACTGGCCTGTCTGATAAATGAAGCTCAAGTCTGATTCATTTATGTCTGTAAACTGTCCGTCGTTTGAGCAGCCATCTCTTGTCTATGTGGCATATGTTGGTAGGAGCGGGGGTGGCCTGCCTTGACATTGTGCCCAGTGTTTGCACACCGATGTGGTGCAGAGTGTGGGAGCGAGCGCAGAAGCGCTGCCAGTTTGGAGCGAGGACGGCTTTCGTTATCAGCTGGCGGCAGAGAGGGGAGACTGGGTGAGAAAATGAAGGAGAGAGAGAGAGAGAGATGGTGCAGTGGAAGAGTTGAGAGAGACGCTCTGGGTTGATGCTCGCAGGAATCGAAGATCTCAGTTGGGTTTGCCCCCGAGGTGACAGCGAGATCTTCACCGGATGGATGCTGCACGAGGCTGCCCGTTCATTTAATCAGTTAAAATGAACTGATTTTCATTTGTCAAGTTATTTATCAAGAAAAATGTCAAAGATTCTCCTGTTCCAGCTTCTCAAATGTGAAGATTTGCTGCTTTTTGTCTGTTTTATATTGCTCTAAGTTGAATAGTTTTGGGTCATGATCTATTAGTTGGGAAAGAAAAGCAATCTGAACACATCACCTCTGATAAATTGATTAATATAAGTGGCTGTAAAGAAGTTGCACTCATATATGGTTATTCTGCTGGTCTGCAATTTCTTTTACCATAAAACAACATTTCAAGAATTGTGGTTTAAAGGGTAAATTTTTTATTTGTAGTTTGGGTCAAGTTACAAAAATGCTAAAATGTAGCTCCTCCATTTACCATGATGCAAACGTCCTTTTCATTAGCCCGTCCCTGCCAGGTAAACGCCCACATCTTTCAAACTCCACACAACCAGTTTGTAATGTAGACTCTCCAAAGTCAACCCAGAGAACTCTGGCTGACATTTATGTGTAAACTCTGTCACGGGGAGAGATGCGTTGAGGTCAACTCTAGATTTATATAGAAATTATTTAGGGTTATATTTGTGTAGAGCACTGATATGTGGCTCTGGTCGCTGCCATGTTTGCAGTCCTGCCTCTTCCGCCTCCTGGCTGATCTAAAAATCGGTAAAGACGTGGCTCATTGCTGGACCTTAGGCGGGCTGAATGACGCCTTTGTGCTCACCTACCTGTCAGTCAATGCAGCCATGCTTTAAGCCTTAATATCATCTGAACAGGTGAGCTTGCTGCAGTTTTTGACACTTAGCACAAAGACTGCCGCTTGGTATTGTGAGGAAAAAGATGTGAGCATATGCTGTTTTGAAAACGCAGTTTGAAAAATGAATGAAAAAGAGCTGTGCGCAGGGTTCAGTAGTCTGGCCTGTTGGTCCGACCAAACAAGATATTTGAAGATGCAAATAATATTTATAATTATAACTGATAAGTGAGTCAAAAATAATCAGCCCATTAGTCAGCAATAAAAATAATCAGACTTCTTTTCGAAGTGACGGGCAGCAGGATGAACGGGAGGGAATTGCTGATAAAATAGAGCTTATATTTAAAGCTTCACATTAATGACTCTTAACTAGCACTGCATGGAAAGATTTTAGAGTTTCATGTCATGATGATTGTCAGGGCTTGCTGCAGATTGTGAAAAGAAGGCAGCACCCCGGCTTTCTTCACATTGAATCATCCGCACTCCCAAGTGGTTTCCATTTCCTGGTTTACATGTGCAGTAATGACATCAAATCTCGCTGCTTTGGCTCGGTGTCATAAACAAACATCCTGCTGACGTCCGACTTGTATATTCCAGTTGCATGCTGACTTGGTTGCTGCAGGTATTTATAGGAGACAGTTACATGACGCCACACAGTGTTTTGTTAAACCAGGATAGCTGACTCACAGCACATCCTTATTTACAGTCCTGGACCTGGGGCAGTTTTCACAGGGTTAAACACATCTAACACTCGCAGCTTAGAGACTTCCAGTGCAGCCGGGAGGCTTTTTCTTTTTGTTTCTCATTAACATTAAATTAATCTTTAATCAGCCCTGTAGGGGAATTTCGTCAGTTCACATCCCCCAACACAAAGATCTGAGTCTCTCGTCGCTGGTAAGCTCCTGTTTGTCAGGTTAAACTTTGCAGCCTGTTCAGCTCTTACACATTCGACATGTTAGATTGTCTGTTTTGCAATATCGAGGTTCTTTGCAGTTCTTGAAGCCAAATGCTAACGTCAGCATGCCGACAATGACAATGCTAACAAAGGTGATGTTGAGCAGCTAAAGAGCTGAAGCGAACTTGGACATAAGCTCGCCCTGAAAACATGATTTCTAAATATGCTATTTTAGCCATGCATTTCTATTTTACTGTATCTTCATCTTCTTGGCTCATGAGTAAAATTAGGCTATTATTGATGTATGATTCATGCATGAGGGCGTTCATCATTAATTCCCTTTAATAAAGATACCACATGCTATTCTTGGCATCACCACCAAGTGTGGTAGCACAATATTATAAACCACTCACATTTGGATGTAATGATCATACATGTTTCTACGTGTCATCATACGACTATGTATGATACCACTGGCTGTATAAAAGAATGGACAGTGTATCCATGACGTCACCCATAAGTTTCTGAAGAGAAGCTCAGGGTGTAGTGGCTCTGACCGCCGCCATGTTGGCAGTCCTGCCTGATCTAAAAATCAGCAAAGGTGTGGATCATCGGGGGACCATGACGCCTAAGTACTCAAACAAGCCATCTGTAACAGCACCTATCTGTCAATCAAAGTGGCCATGCTGTTAATTTTGCATAACTTTAAACTTTACTATAATTTGAGCAATGAGTTAAAATTCAGACTCAGTACAGTTGTCATGAACGGTGAAATTAGCTATAGAGACCAAAATAGTTTTTTGTACCAGGCTGTAAACATGTTTGTTTCTGATGTGAAGTTGGACATTTTAACATGGAGACTGACTCGCTCTGTAGCCAGCCTCAAGTGGCCGTTTGAGGAACTGCAGTTTTTGGCACTTCCGCATTGGCTTTACAGCCACGGAGTTGCCGCTGTAGAGTTTGCACAGTGTGTATATTGTTTACCATCTAACTTTGACATGTTAGCATGCTATTAGCTAATTAGTTCTGGACACAAAGTACAACTGCGGCAGATGATTTGGTTTCTGTTTTGGCTGTAGACCAAAATATTGGACTGTTCAACAATTAACCTGATGATGATGCTAGATTAAAAGTTAAAGGATCACCTGGCAGTTTGTGGTAATCCATCCAGTACCAGCCAGAAATTGTCACGTCTAAGAACCAAGAATCTTCGTCATTTGGCTAATTCTCACACTGCTGCCACAGTATTGATAACCTCTGTGTGAGCATACCTGCCTGTCCTGCTCAACTCAGCTAAATGTGTGCACGTTCATTGACAGTTTTGAAACCCAGTATATCAGATACCACTTTGTCAAAAACAAGGCTTGTTTTTAGTTTTATTTGCCATGAACAGCAAAAGTTTGTGGATTGCATGCAGCCAGTGAGTGCGTTCATACAAACTTAATGTGTGCAGTGCCGTGGCCACGTGCTAATCACGGGGTTAGGCTAAAGTCGGAGACCCTCAGCTGGACACAGCAGCTAATCTGCTGTGAAACAGGGACTACGCTGACTCCCCACCCTTCTTTCCTCACTCACTCACTTTCTCGCTGCACTTTATTGCTCCACCCGAGCATCTGGACGAGCTGCCTTGTTAAGGAGAGCATCCTTTAACTGTTCAGTCTGATTGATTAAAGCAGTAGCCGAGTGTGCCTGTAGAGAGCATCTGTTATTGTGAGTGTCTCTCTGGATAAGAGCATCTAAGAGAAACAAATGTAAATGGATAATCAACGCTGCCTGGAGATTCAGCAGCCAATCAAAACTCTAAAATACACATGATGAAGCAAAACTGTGAACGTGTCTGAGGAGTGTGCGTGTGTGGGTGATGTGTGGAGTTGAAGTGTGTAGTGGTAGGTGTTGCAAAATGTGATTAGCCTACAGTATGTTTGAGAATCTGTTCGCACGTGGGTGTCAGGATATCTGTGACTCGCTGTGTTCGGTGACATATTTAATGTATGCGATGCTCATTTGTGTTTTGTTTGTTCACAGAGCTCCATGGAGTCTCCCAACCTGGAGTTTGAGTATGGAGACACTGACACACTGACTGCAGAGCTTTCAGGTAAGACTGACCAGCGACTAAACTCACCACACCTTGAATGCATCGACATTTGGATAGATTGCTGTCGACATTTTGTGCAGACATTCATGTTCCCCAGAGGATGAATCCTACTTATTTCAGTGATCCCTTGAGTTTTCGTCTAGCGCCAATGAGGTTGACATCTTTTAACTTTTAGTGTAACATCTTTGTAACTATTGGATTGCCATGAAATGTTAATATTCATGGTAGCCAGAGGATAATACCCTGATCTTTTCCTCTAGAAACACCATCAGGTCAAATTTTAATTTTAATTCTGGACAAATTAACATTTATTTTAATGACTAAAACTAATGATATTCCTATAAGCCTAGCGAATGCTAACACTACAGCATACAACTTGTGCTTCCACACTGGTTTGACTTCACAGGTTGCCGCTTGATGCTGACGTTAGCATGTAGCTCAAAGCACAGCTGTGCTCACATGGTTGTTTTAGCACTGGTCGGTTATATACCATTGTGCACACATCTGGCCTGGTTGACCTGCTTCCCTGAATTTGTTTCTTTTTGCACTATCAGTAGTTTTTATCCAATTCTGTTTACATGACAAACTGAGTCAGACTTACAGCAAAAATTTCTGAATAGTTCTTATGTGCCACGTAAGTTCACTCACAGTAATGCCTCTGTTTCTGCTCAGCATATAGACTACAATGTGCTATTGATTGGAAAAATAATACTGCGTCTACATTCCTCAGGTTTCCTTCAGCTGTTTTATGTTACAGTGCTATTCATAAAACAAGACAATAAGCTGACACAGTGCTGAAAGTGTAGAACAAAGATTTTGGTCCTGACATGTTTTCCAGACATAGGACAGATTGTATGACTAATGTTATGAGTAATCACAAACACTGATTATACATGTAAAACTGCTGAATTGTTCCAGCGTCTGTGTATCTGGTAACAGCTCATGTGTGACTCTGAGCTTGTTTATGAATGCCAAAAGGCGCACACATTACAGAAGAACAGATCAACATTGTTGAACGATTTCCAAAAGTTTGTTTCAAGGGTCAAATTTAAATTCCTCTCCTCCTTGGTACAACTTTTTTTTTGTCCCCTGTGCCAGGCGATGTGCAGGGAGAAACGTTGAAAGCAAAGATGGAAAGCGGCCGCCCATTTGCCAAGAGTGTTAGTCACATTGGCAAACATGCACAAGCAGACAGCGACTTTCTAGCGACAGCTCCTTGGGGGTCAAGGGATGTCGACTGCTCTCAGAACAGCAACCTGACAGATTGTTCGAAACAAATGAGATCACCGCTGAGGACAGAGGAGCTCTGCACTGTAAAAAAATATCTGTGAAAAACTGCTAATCCATGACAGTAAAACATCGTAAAATATGCCATAACGTATGACTATGTTTCCCTGCATGAAGTGAAACACATTTTAAAGGTATGCAGTAAAACACTGTAATATTTAATGGCATATTTTACTGTAATGGTTTGGCAGTTTTTATTACCACAAAATCTACAGACATTTTAAAATATGGACTAAAATGTCAACCTCATATGTGAAATCAACAGTACTAATATCCTTTTACTGTAATATTAGAATATGTTATACTGTATTTATTACAGTAAAATTCTGGCAACCACAGCTGCAAGTTTTTACTGTAAAAAACAACTTTTTTTTTTACAGCGTAAGTTTGTTTTGTTTTTGTAGGGTAGCTCAGTTTCCTAATGTATTTCTATTGTGTTCTACTACGACTGTTCTCTTCTTTTCATTGATTAATTGACTAATCGTTTGTGCTCTGTTCTGTCCACAGAGCTCTACAGTTACACAGAGGAGCCTGAATTTGCCCTGAACAGAGACTACTTTGAGGAGGACTTCAGGAGCCATGGTACATGGTGCATGTGTGTGTGTGTGTGTGTGCATGTGTGTATATGAGATTATAAGGTCCGTTAAATGGCTGTGGAAAAGCTTTCTGCACATCCCTTAATGTGTTTAGATTACCTGTAGGATAGCAGGTGTGTTGCTCCCCGCGGCAGGAGAGAGTCAAAGCTGAGCTGTCTGCAGTTCGTTTGAGGCGCAAAATGGGGACACAAATACTGGCGCTGCTTTGCCGTATCAAACACGAAGAGGTCTACAGCCAGCGGAGTGAAGCTGCTGCCTTTTGTTGCTGCTGTTTACCACAAAGACCTCGACGACTCTTTGAACAGTGAGACTACTCAGTTGACTGACACAACAGGACGGAGCTCTGAACGTCCCTGCTGGCTCCAGTTCAGTGCTCGATAAAGTATCCACGAGAAAGATGCTGAAGGTTAACTGAACAAAATGTTCCGACTGTGCAGACACAATAACATGTGCGTTAAAGGAAATTTCAAGTGAAATGAATAATAAAACACCCGGGCTCTCTTTAGAACTCTAGACGGCAGCATGTTAGCTACAATGCTAATGTCGCTAGCAGTAGATCGCTATAGCTGTGTCTTAATTCAGATATTTGTATTAGTACACTTCTATGTAGTACCCTGTGTACTTCACGGTGAATCAAATTGGGGTTCAGTACACCGACATGCAGACTAGAAGAGCCAGAGATTGAATCCCCCTCTAGCTCTTGAGGGTTAGGGGAACATATGTACAACTTCCATTTGTATAATACAGTATTCAGGGCATCCACTACAGCTCCAGCAGCTTCCTCAGCCACCACTTTCACAATGTCAGCGGCCCCTTCCTTTCCGCATCATCCGGGTACTCACAGTACACTGCCTTTTTCCGTAACTGACAGTGTGAGCACACTTACTGTATGCACTCAAACTAGCAAGCGTAAGTATGGAAGTACGCGAACTGAGACACAGCCTATGTTTCAGAGCCTCAGTGTTTTTGGACCGGTTTGACATTTTGACCTGTCAAAGCAGGAAAAACACAGATGGACATGGACCAACGACACGTCCATTAAATGTCACCCTAAGCGAATGCTGCTGTCATTAATACGCCTGTGAGTTTCCTGCTATGACATGTCAGAACTTTCGCTTTGCAGCCAGTTCATTAGTTTTGTATCCAGTGATTGACTGTGCTCAGCTCAGGTCAATGGTACACGCACATTAATGGCGAGATAATGCACAAAAGGGTCCCATGAAGTCAAATTGTGACTACATAATTGTTGTTTTTCACCCTTCCAGCCTGCATTTCTTAACTTCTCTGTAAAAGCCACGTGTTATAACTCGGTTCACCTCCGCTTGTCTCACCTCTGTGAGGCGAGGCTTTCCAGGCACATCAAAGCTCTGCTCTTTTAAGCTGTTCAAAGAATGAATATCCCTACAGATACAGATGGGAGGGCCCGTTGCTGGCCGTGTGATTAATGTTTGGTTACCAAGAACAAAGCGGCTTTTCCTACATGAATTATCAGCCTGTCTAACCAGACATCCTGCACAAACGCAAAGCTATAAATGTATCTATACTTGACATTTTAAATCATCCAGTCTTGTCTTGATCGGGTCTCATGCAGAAGTCACCGTGGCACACACTGTAAACAAGAGAGCGATGTGAGGACCCTGTTTATCTGTCACCTCCTCTTCAAGCTGAGCGGTAATGAATAGCAGGATTAGATGACAGCCTCTCCGGCTGCTGTTTTACAGAGATAGAGCACAAAGCTGCCTCTATGTATCACAGCCTTTTCATCAGTGTGTGTGTGTCCTCATCAGTGTTTGCCACCATTAGCCATAAATCACGATGTATCACTGTGATTATCACGACATGTCTAATTTAAGTTCCTCGCTGCAGAAAGGGACAAGGCTGGCTAGAGCAGACAGTCTAGAGCGCAAGTCAGGGTATCCTTAAACAGCAGAAGAGCTAAGCTCTGCTGATCATGACGATGCTGCGCTTCTTAATGCCTATTACTGTCAGCAAGTGAACAGTCTAAGAATAGAGGACTTACGCTGTGAGAAAGTACGGTTTGATCCTGGCCAAAGAAGGCCTGCGTTTCTTTAAAGCTGCATTTTTCTGTAGTAATTTCAGATCTACTTTATGTCACACTTGGTTTGTGCCAGTCAGTAATTGTACTTTTTTGTGCATATAATGTTTCTCATTCCTCCTTTTAATGCTGCTGTTAATTAATGCTCTGTGTGCTTCAACACACTCTAGCGTTCAGCTATTTCTAGAGCTGATGTGTGATGTTAAAAGCTAATGACACATCAAAACAGCAGTCAGTCTCTATATTTAATGCACACGGTCTAACATGATTACCGTGAATATCCACATGCAGGTTATTTGCAGCTGCGGTACGACCTGAGTTTAAATAATTCACATGCAGAGACATGTCTGGTAATGCAGGACAGATGAGAGGTATAACATGGCCTGCAGACAGTAAGGGCCGTGTTGGTAGGTCACCTGGTAGCGTCTGCCCCATATATAAGAGTCCTTGCCACATACGGCGGCCCTTTGTGTGTGATCCCCCGTTTCCAGGAGTGTCTTCAGCTTCACTGTCTAATGAAGACACAAAAATAATGATGAAAATAAATAATAAATGAGACTTCTCAGGCTGCAGTTGTCCAGATGACAATGAGTTTGATAACTACAGTAAGCTAATGTGTAGCTAATGAATATGATAACTGCAGTAGGCTAATGAGTATGATAATTACAGAAAGCTACATTACGCTAATCGGTATAACTTCAGTAGGATAATTAGTACGCTAATACCATAAGTTAATGAGTATGACAACCGTACAGTAAGGTTATGAGTATGCTAATGTAGTCAGCTAATGAGTATGATAACTAAGCTAACACAAGTAGGTCCTCAGCTAATGAGTACGAGAACTACAGTAATGCTAACGACTATCATAACTAAGCTAACAAATAGGATATTGAGTAAGATAACAGCTGCAGGTGAACTGGCCCTATAGTACATTCAATCCCAAAATGCCGATGTCCGGGCAAGTGGTCAGAGCAGTATCATGTAGCTTAAAGTTGAATTCACAAGTAATGAATCATTCTTTAATTCAGTACACTCAGGTGTTTTGCTGCAGCCACAATATGACCAGCTGATGGCAAATATTGCTGAGTAACAGATTGAGACGAATGTAACTGCTGCTGTTTAAGTCTCTTTAAGACACAAACCATGTAACCATTAGATTCCTTCTCTTCTCACGTTTCCTGCCTGTGTATTAACTGTGACGGTGTAGCCACACATTGCAGTAGCTGTGTCTAAGGCAGAGGAAAAAAGATACTGGAGAAGTGCCTCTGAAAATAACCTTGCGCCCTGTGCTGTTGTGTCCTTCCTCCAGCTCGAGGCAGGAGGTGGATCGAGCTGACGGTGGAGGAGCAGAGGGCGTATGTGATGAGGCTGCTGGATGCGCTGGAGGTGACCGATAGAGACAAGAGGCTGAAGGTGGCCAGGGCCATCCTGTACCTGGCACAGGGTGCGTAGGCCTTCGCTAAAATCACTTTTCACGGCAGACGTTTTGTACACTTTATGGCAGCACGCAAAACTATCTTGTGTCCTGTCCCCCCCCCCAAATCCTTTTTCCCCAGGAGTGTTCGATGAGTGTGACACCGAGGTGGACGTCCTCCACTGGTCCAGACACAATGTCTTCCTGCTCTACGACATGGGAATCTTCACGGCACTGCTGGAGCTGCTTAGCATGGAGATCGAGTAAGTATAACATATGACATAGGACGTACAGAACATGCTGGGGATGTAGGAGTCATTTAAAGCTTTGCTTTACTACTTGAGTTGATGAAAAACTGCCCGACGAAATCAGCCACTGAGAATTTCAAAAACAACAATATCGCTTTGACCTTGGATGTACGTGATAAGAGTACAGACTTGCTGCCGCTCGTGTTGACAAGAGAGAGTTAAGAAAAAGGGACATGAAGGGCAAGCAAAGCCACTGAAACAGGCAGGACAACAGCCGGTGACCGTGTAGGGAGCGAGGGGGGCTATGTTTCTCAGATAAAGGAATATTTTTAAAACCTGCAAATCTCTCAAAGGCAGAATGGTCATGTTACTGAAAAGCCAAAGTTGAATGATCCCACACTGTGGAAATTCACCTCACCTCGCCTCAGTCACAGCAGCTCGTGTAGAAAAGGTTGATAAGAATTGACTCACAAATAAGAAATATATCGAAGAAAGTCACGAAGCCGTGCTGGTGTTAAATACTGACAGCTGGTGGAATTGGCATTTGGAGTTTGACCAAAGAAGTGCTATTAACCATCCAGCCAAATTTGAATGATTAAAAATTAAATTAGGTGTCAAAATCTGGTAAAAATGAGCAGTATTCTCGGCTCCAGGACTCATGGGAGCAGTCAAGCTGACTGAAACGTGTCAGATGAGTTCAGAAAACGACGTGACTAACTTTGAAACACTCTGAGTGAGATGAGTTAATCTCTATGTCTCTGCTAGGGGTGCAGGGGTATATTCAGGGTGGCCTCAGCGTGTCGAGCCACCCTTTAGGACCGCCCACAAAATCCTGGACTGAAAACTGGTGAAAAACTGTTTTAACCTCTAACTCACATTTCAGTAATATATATCGTTCAAAGTCTTTTCACGTGTTTTCAGCAACTATTTCCCTACAGTCACTTTTTGACCAGTCCATTTTGTCGTTGAGGTGATCACTCAGGTATTTGTGTGCTCCCACAATCTCTATATCCAATCCCTGGATGTTCACCGGTGTGTGGTCTGAGGCATCAGTCACCATCTCCTTCTTCTTGCTGGCGTTGATTTGAGGGTGGCTGAGATCACACCAGCCGACAAAGTCTGTGTTGACCCCTCCTGTACTCCTACTGATACGTATCCCACGTGGGCTGTATCATCAGAGAACTTCTGGAGTGTTTCTTTCTCTTGTACAAAATCAGATTCTCTCTGAATCCTCCCATGTTTGAAGCTCTGGTCCCTCAGCGCGTCCACTTGTTCCCTCCCCAAATCCTCTTTCTCCTGCGTACGATTAGAGGCGTTCGCTCGCTCAAGTGAGAGGAGGTTTGAGAGAGAGTAATGAGAGACTGAAATGCAGGAATAAAGGAAACACTGTGTCACAGACCCTCTGATGAGGCCACGGTGCTGCAGAGGCTCCTTCATGTCGTCTTTGTTTCTGCTGGTGTCAACCTCAATTGCGCTTCTTTGTTGTTACGTAAGCTGCTCTGAGGAATCATGGCGCAGTCTGGCTTATCACCACGCTGCACGGCAAAGCAGTGCAAGCGAGCCAATCATGCAAACACACACACATGGTGTTTTCGGAGCACGGCTGGTTAAACAAAGAGCGCGATGGGTCTGGTTGGATCCTTATGTCCCTATCACGGTGTATATTTTGACAGCTGTGTTATGGTTGTGCGTACGCACGGGCTGTCTCTTGTTTTTCAGGCAGACCTAACCTCAAATCATTTACTTACTGTTCTTGTGTTTGCAGCAACAACCAGGCGTGCAGCAGTGCGGTGAGGAAGCCTGCCATCTCCCTCGCAGACAGCACAGAGCTCAGGTAAGCCGCACTCACTAGCGTCCATGTTGAGCTAAAAGCATCACACAGTTGCAGATGTAAGTGATGCAAATCTCTCGTTCCACTACATCCCAAATGTGCTACTTTGAGAACTCGTTGTCATGTTCAAGAAACCAGTTTAAGACGATTTGAGAATTGCGACATGCAATTAGCCATCAGAAGATGGGCACACTGTGGTCATAAAGGGGTGAACATGGTCCGCGATGATACTCACGTAGGCTGGGGTGTTTAAAATGATGCTCAGCTGGTGCTAAGGGGCCCAAGAAAATATCCCCCACATCATTACACCACCAGCACCAGCCTGAACTGTTGATACAGTGCAGCACGGATCCATACTTTTACGTTGTTTACACCAAATTCTGACCTTACCATCTGAATGTTGCAGCAGAAGTTGACCAGACAATCTTGTATTGTTCAGTTTTGGAGAGCTGGTGCAAATTGTAGCCTCAGTTTGCAGGTTTTAGCTGACAGGAGTGGCAACCGGTGTGGTCTTCTGCTGCTGTCACTTATTCTGATGCTCGGTTTGAGCTTCAGCTGATCGCCTTGACCGTGTCTACATCCCTAAATGTACTGAGTTGCCGCCATCTGATTGGCTGATATTTGCTGATCTGATATATAGATATTTGCGTTAACACGCAGTTGACCAGGTATATCCAATAAAGTGGTCCGTGAGTGTATATAACCACATCACTCAACCTACTCCATGTGAGAAAGAAGAAGTAATGTACTGACACGTTTTCCAAATCTTCAATCTGCAAAAGTTAATTAGACTCATTGTCCTCGTCCGTCACATTCATTTTCAGTCTCTGCCTCTGCTTAATGGAATTGATTTTTTTAAACCAAGCACCCCTCTGCACACACATACACACACACACACACACACACACACACACACACACACACACACACACACACACTCCTTCTGTGCATTCCCCAGTTGAGCACTTGTAAATAATTACAGGCTACAGGAGTAGATTTACACCTAATTGCGGCTCCAAAACTGAAGACCATTGCAGTAAATTTAAACAAAGTGCGAGGCTTTGTTGAGCGAACAAAGCATTTAATACAAAAAGCATCGCCTGACGTACATCAGGTAATTATGAATGGATGGTGCATTAGCCCTGGCAGAGCACAGAAATCATTTCCCCTCGTACTTCTGCTCACAAGCAGATTGTATAAAATCCTCCTCTGCCTCTCGCACTTACCTTTCACTGTTACTCATCATATTATTGTCTCTTGTACTCGCAGACAGTTTAAAGCCTGTCATTGCTGTTTTAGGCAGCAGATAGATTGACGCAAAGGGTCAAGCAGTGTGTGTGTTTTCCTTGCAGGGTGCTACTGAGCATCATGTACCTGATGGTGGAGACCATTAGAGTTCAAACAGAGGACGACAGACCTGAGTGGAGAGCAGCCCGAGACGCCTTCAAGAACGAGCTAGGTCTGACTTTGCACACCACATTTCTGTATAACACAGGCAAAAACAATAGCAGTGCTCCGTGGACATCATTCAGCATTCTGAAAGCGCATGTCGGCGCTTTCGTATATTCACGTATCCAGCCTGAAAACATCTTTCACCCCTCAGGTTCACCTCTGTATAACGGAGAGCCCTTCGCCCTGCTCCTCTTCACCATGGTGACCAAGTTCTGCAGCATGAATGCCCCACACTTCCCCATGAAGAAAGTCCTACTGCTGCTCTGGAAGACAATACTAGTTAGTACATTATAATAACTCAGATATTGACACTTATAAAACAGTTTTTTGTTGTTGTTTTTTCTTTTGGATTTTTTTTTATTACATTTTCTCTTTCTGACCAGCCACTGTTTATCATTAATCATACCAAAAACTAACATCAGACAACCATATCATACTTAACAGATACCTAGTGTTTTTGTAGTGTTGACAAAATGTTAAAAAAATAAACTCGTTACCAGTTTTCTTGTTAATTCAGCATTAATGTAATCCATGAAGATAACCTGTAAACCAGTTTCCTGTTTACTGTTTGGTGCTGGAGAGAGTGCACCTACCTCCTGATAATATTAAACATTTTATAATAACGTCAGGGTGAGAAAAACACTGACGTGTCTATCAAAGTGGCTGTCAGCAGACTCTTATTTCACTGGCTGCATACATGATGAAAACATCTGGCCCGTGGTAACATGGTGACGGACACGAAGTTGCTTGCTGAGCTAGTACTCACTAGTACTAGGAAAATGTTGATGTGTTGCTTGGCAACAGTGCAGTGCCAGAGTAGTTGGGGAACTATTTGTGCTGGTGGAGCCAAAAAAAATATTATCATATTTTTTTATCACTTATTCCTGTAAACTAATAAATAATCCTTGTTGTTATTGTGTCTGTTTTTATAAAAGCAATATCACACTCAAGGTCATTCTGTTATACAGAATATCAGCACGACTGCGATTAACTTAACTAATGACCGAATTGCAGTTGTGCTTATATTCATTATAACATCACATTAGGGTCATAACGAGACTTTTGCATGTTTTTGCCCACAGCCTCACTGTGAATCACTGTTTCTGTCTCCAACCTTTATTTTCCAGTTCACCTTGGGGGGTTTCGAGGAGCTCCAGGAGATGAAGGTACGGGGCCGGGAGCGTCTGAACCTGCCCCCGCTGCCCGAGGACAGCATCAAGGTGGTCAGGGCCATGAGGGCAGCCTCGCCACCGGCCTCTGCCATGGAGCTCATTGAACAACAGCAGCAGCAGAAGAGAGGCCGTCGCAGCCGCAGGGTACAGACCTCCAAACGTCACACAAAACACGTCTTACTTTACAGTCACACACTATATTTGGCTCCCTGTTTGATCGCTCACATACAAGTGCTTTTCTTCTAATACAAACACTCATTTAACCTCAGCACATTCAGACCAGGGGACATAAATGTAGTATTTTTGGATCCAGAAGGCATCATCTGTTAGGAGAAACACACATCTACTGATGCTCTTTGACACATAGTCCCAGTGTTGTGCGATCTCACAAGGAAAAAGTGTGTTTGGTACCTTTTAACTGGAAAGTATAAATGCTACCTCAGACTAATTTTTATCATTATTTGCCTTCTTATTTGTAGTAAAGTGATCCTACCCTCTAACTCTTTGCTGGGTCAGGTTTTCCCAAAAGTTTTTCAGTGCCAACATCACTGGTTCTCTGTTGTAAGTCAGAGATGATATTGGCGCTGGGACGTCTTTGAGAACTCCATGCCCGTTGTTTTTTAGTCTTTAGCTCTTCTCATTGCCCCTCTTCCTTGTGTTCCCACAGAGTGCCTTTGTTGATAGCTTGGAAGGAGACAGTCCCTTTCCCAAGAAGCAGGTCTTTACCCACAAATTCCCTCTTTTTTTTTTTAACTTCTGCATTTTCTCTCTGCATTGAGCTGGACTTTTAAGCACTCCTCTCCCACACCCCTGCCACCCTCTTTTACTCTTTCCTCTTTTTCTCCTGCTGTCATTGAACCAGTCACACTGGAATGCACCAAAAACTGAGAAAACTGTCACATTATATATAAAACATGTTGTCTAGACACTCCAACCATTGGAGAGATGAGCGTTGATGAAATTTTGGTGCAGTCCTCCTCTCTGCTAAAGGAATCATTTGACATTTGGGAGATACGCTTGTGCACACAATACAACTTTGCTGAGAGTTAGCAGAGAAGATAGACGCCACCCTTCAAGTCTGCGTGCTAAACATGAGGCGACAGCTGGTTAGCTTGAACTTGTTCCTGAAGTCTACGCCAGTTGCCTGGCAACATCACTCTGACTTAAATGAAGCAGTATAATATTACACGACATGCTTTACCGTCATTATTGGCACTTGAAGTCCCAATAATGATGGTAAAACACACCCTCTCATGTAATATTGCAATCATATAACAACTGGCAATCCTCCTATCCAGCGGGGTCACAGAGAACTCAAATAAAAGATCTAATTAAAAAGTATTCATATTTTGGGGCAATTTGTCCTCAAAATAAATAATAAGTACGTTTAAAATTTAAAATAATAATATATTTTTTTCTTCCATCAGTTATGACAGTTAGTTATATGTAATGCTACCCAGTTTACTACTCCAGCAAATAGTCCGAGCCTCAGTAACGACCTAGCAACAGATTCGTGTGGCCATTTGAGGAACTGCAGTTTTTGGCGTGAGGCAAACAACTGGTTAGCTAGAACTAGTTGTCCCGGCGTCTCTGCTGGTTGCCTAGCAACGCCAACCTGACGTACATCTTCATTAGTGTACGGAGATGGCATCGATCTTTTCATCTGACTCTCTCTCAAGAGGAAAGCAAGCCATTGTATTTCCCAAAATGTTGAACTGTTCCTTTGATTGAACGATTGCCTCCTGCATGTTTTTCCTTCCCTTTCCTTTTGTCTCTCTTATTTTCCTCTCTCTTCCCTTCACTTCTGCTCATCCTCCTTTCATGCCATACATGCCTGTTTACTCCACTGTCTTCCAATCATTTCTTTTCCTTTTTTTTATTCTCTGCTTTAATCCTCTTCCTCCCTGTCCTCCCACTCTCCTTCCCATCCTTAATCCATTTCCGTCTCCTTCCTAGCCATCCACTAAGACCTCATACTTTCCTCTCTCCTCTCCTCTCCTCCTCTCCCTCCTCCTCTTTCTCCTTCACTGTCGTCTGCTCAGTTCTGTGGGGGGTTTGAGAGACAGGGCTGACTTGCTGGCTGTTGTCATTGGCGCTGGAGCGGTCACTATCCACCGTCCCATAAAGACAGTCACTTCAGACATCTTACTGTAGTAGCATCTCCCCTTTGTAGTTTCCATCACATCGCTCACAGGTTTGGCCTCAAAAATCACATTGCACCGTAGACTCTGGACTAGGGGTCAATGTCATGAAAATGCATTCATTGAGGAGGCGAACTGAGATCGTCACGAACATATTACCTCCTCTGTAGGTGTTTGCATTTGGTTTTCCGCTGATCTCTCTCTTAAATGGATGTCATTGAAAGCAGTTGTCCCCTAACCCTGATAGAAAAACACTAGCTTTACCTCCCACATAGCAGTGAATGGCTTCTCCATAGAGAATGGCTCACAACACGGTTTCACCTCCTCCTCCTCCTCCTCCTTCTCCTTCCTCCCTCGCTCCCTCCATACACTCACTATACTCCTCACTTAGTCCGGCGTTAGTACTAGCACTGGCGCACCATACACCATCGACTGCACTAGCTCAACTAATGTCCAGAACGCTGACTCATGCCTGATGCTTGCACTACTGCCACGGCCATTCATCAGAGAAACTGTCTGAACTGAGATATGTGTATGTGCGTGAATGTGTGTTTCGCACCTGAATTGAAATGGGAGTCTTGTAAAGCCTTATCGGGGCCTTTGCTTGCATTTTTCTGTATCTTTTTGAAGTGCAGATGTGTGGTAAGTTCAGAAATGTTGCCTGCCGGTTGCTGTGCAAAGTCGATCTTTGTCTGACACTTTAGGAAAATGCCGATGATTTTCGTTGTCCTGTCAGGTTTTTGGCTATTCTGATGTTTTCTTCTGTTTCAAGACAATAAAAAGAAAGAAAGTCTTCAAAGAAGCAGTCATCTTTTTATGAAACACGCTTATTCACTTTCTTGCCAAAAGTTAGATGATAGGATCAATACCGCTCCCCACTTTTTGTAGCTTTAGATGGAGCCGTGCCAGCTTTTATTAGCTCCCGGTTTTTATGCTAAGCTAGGCTAAGCTGCCTCCCGGCTGTAGCTTCGTATTCAACGGACAAATCTGGGAGTGGTGTCGATTTTCTCATCGCACTCTCGCCAAGAAAGAGAACAGTGTCCCTTTAAGGTTACATTCACAATGCAACCCTTAAGTCTTCATTTGGATCTGTTCCCTAAATGGGATTTGAATGTTATTGTTTGTTATGCTGCTCACAGTATGTTTTCAATGTGGCCAATGTGTGATTTATCAGAAATAACTGTTGTTGTCAGCAGCTTTCTGTAATGCTTTGTCTGCAAGAAAACTCACCTTATCTTTTCCCCGTAGACTAAAGCTGCAGTGTGAAAGTAGCCTATTGTGTTTGTGTACTGTGAAATTGGGTGGTATAAAATCCTCATACAGTATACAATGTGTTGCAGAATAAATGAAAGAGTAATGTAAGAGTCTATGTTTTCCTCTTTTGTTGCAACTCAGGCAGCAAAATAAATTTATTCTGCACAATTGGACGGTATCATAGATATTTATTTATTAGTATTTCTTATGTATCAGCTTATCCCAACTCTTAATTGATGAGCAGGGCACTGAACTTTAAGCTGAAGTGGCTTTGAACATTGAGCACTCTGAGTTTGCTTGTTAAGCGGTTAAAGGTATCTCAGGTAGCGTTTATGTGGCAGATTTGGGTCGTTTCTCAGTTTCTCGGAGTGAGTCTGTAGCTCGTGTGACTCTTGACACCCTCCCAGTCCTCCCAGTGCGGTTGACCACCTGTCCTCCCTCTCTCCCGCCCAGCCTCTGGTCAAACAGGACAGCCTGGACACGTACAACGAGCGGGACCCCTTCAAGAACGACGACGCCCGGGACGAGGAGGAAGACCCCGAGGACACGGACAGCGGCATCGAGGGCGAGGTGGACCCCTTGGACCGCGATGTGATCATCCAGCCGCCGCCTCCACCTCCTCCCCTCAGACCCCCCACAGAAAGGGTCAACTTCCCCAAGGGCCTCCCCTGGGCCCCCAAAGTCAGGTTAATCACACATTTGAAAATATTTTAACAAATACTGATAAAAAGAAAAGCTGCAATTTGTGGCTGATCTCAAAGTTTATAAAACATGCTTTTTAATGCCTCCTTGCAGGTTTGATTCTGCCTTATTTCAGGCTAAATTACACCCACAGACAGGTGTTAATACGGATCATAGCATTAAAAACAGCTTCAGTGAGACCTTTCTACGAGAAATAGTGCTGCTGCTCATTACTTTACCTGCTAAAAGATTCTTTATTAGTTTAAAAGCACTTAGCTCTCATCCTCAGAATAAAACCTCCAAATGATGGTTGGCTACCTGCCATTTTGACTTCCCACCCACAGCCTGGACTTAACACCATTCGGCTGGCAGGTGGTGTCCGTTTCCTCACTCTGATTCTGTGCCACCTTTAGAGCAAATAAAACACTAGTTAACGGCAAAAGCCAGATTAAGAAGAAAAGTCTTGAGTTTGCTCTTAAATGCTGAGAAAATGCTGCCTCAATGTGGGTTTTCGTTCCGACTTTAGGGGTGATTAAAAAGCTCCCCGAAGACTTCGGGTCCTCGAGGGTTTATAGTTTAAAAGCAAATCCGATAAATAAATGGGATTAAGACCATTAAGAGATTTATAAACCAGTAAAAGAATCTTAAACACGATGCTGAAGCAGACAGGTAACCAATGCAGGGACTTTAAAGTCTTGCTGGTCCTTGTCAACGGACAAGCTGCTAAGTTTTGTAGTAATAGTTGAGCTACATTCTTCTTAGTTAGAGCAGAAAGTGGAGCAATACAACAGTCAATTCTGCAGGTAATAAAAGTGTGCATTAGTGTCTCTGTGTTGGCTCGAACCAGTCACACTCTGCCAGTGTTCTGCTTGTAGTTTTGTGTTAATATTTAGCAATCAGCTCTCTCTCATGGTTGTCTTCGCAGGGTGCTGCCTCTGTTTTGGGGACACAAATAATGCACCCAAGAACCCGTCACAGCACTGCATTTATCATGCATTCATGATCAGAACCCGACCGTATATCCTGTCTAGTGTGTTTACTCCTGAGCCTTGCTGATTGTGTGTCGATCAGTAGGAGGCTCTGAGCCCTTCATGCACAGAGAGAACCAGAAGTGTGACTGATGAGATTTGAGGAAGCTAATGCGGCTGTTTAGCTGCTCGTTCGTATGCAGGATCGTGGCAGCGGGTGCTCACGAATGAATCCAAAACCTTGACCTCAGCCTCTCTGCGTATCCACAGGGAGAAAGACATCGAGCACTTCCTAGAGACCAGCAGGAACAAGTTCATCGGTTTTACGTTGGGAAAGTAGGTATTTCATCAGAGGTGATAAAACATCCTGGAAATGTGTGCGCGCGTGTGTGGTGTAATGATGTCTGTTTTGTTTTGTAGTGATATAGAGACCCTGGTGGGCTTGCCCAGGCCGATCCACGAGAGCGTCAAGACTCTTAAACAGGTGAGAAGGGATCATTCAGACACTAACATGCAGATTTTCTAATGCCCTTCTTCATTTTCTCCTTTGCTTTGTCTCATTATGGCCAAAGTGAATCCCTAATCGATACTCCCTCGCAGCTAAATCCCCTGACATCGACACCCCACTTAAAGATCCATACATCCTCCTGTTATAATAAACTGAGAAGTGTGCTTTCACAGAGGAATACCCCTCAGGGTCTCTAATTAACACGCCTTTCGCGTCCATTTATGTCATATATGTTTTCTTCTGTTCTGCAGCACAAATACGTGTCCATCGCTGAAGTCCAGATCAAGAGGGAGGATGAGCTGCAACAGTGTCCTCTGACTCTGGTCAGGAATTTCACCATCACGTTGAACACTCACATAAGAAACAAGGCTGTGTCCTTTGTGTCTGATGTGTCTTTTTTTTTTTTTTATCAATGTACAGGGCGAGGAGGAGGTGGAGGAGACGCCAACAGAGATGCTGTACCTGGGCATGCTTCCTAACCTTTCCCAGTATGTGGTGAGTGGCTCGTGATGCACTTCTGAACGGCATTATTGACCCTGGACTCGCCCTATTATGCTACCAAACTGTAGCTAGATAATTATGTAAACACACAACCATTACCAAGCATTCGTAGACCACCTTGGGCAGATCTGAAACAGGGATAATATTCTGACATTTTGTTGTTGCCTGTGTCAGATTGCCCTCCTGAAGCTGCTGCTGGCCGCAGCTCCGACGTCCAAAGCCAAAACCGACTCCATTAACATCTTGGCCGACGTGTTGCCCGAGGAGATGCCGTAAGTAGAAAGACTGCTGCGGTTTGACTGCCTTCTCGAACATCTCGAACCCCATTTCGGTGTGGGGATGCGAAATGATAAAATTGAAAAATAAAAAACGAACGAACGTCATCATCATCCACATCCACGGCTGTAATGCAGAACAAACTCTTCGACGAGCACCAGCCTCAGCCTTCAGCTGCACGCTGTTTAACTTTTTCTGTCATTTTTGGGTAGGTATGATGAAAATACACTTATTCTGGATTGTTTTTTGTTCTGCAGTACGGTCTTATTTTAGACTAGCTGACAGTCAACCAGAGCTGAAAGTCAGTTTCACTGTTAGAACAGAACATAAAGCAGCCAACTCGCAAAATTCACAACCCTGTCTGACATTTTCATGGCTGAGTTCTTGGTTTG
Source organism: Nibea coibor (assembly GCA_023373845.1). Classification (NCBI taxonomy): domain Eukaryota; kingdom Metazoa; phylum Chordata; class Actinopteri; family Sciaenidae; genus Nibea; species Nibea coibor. Next base: position 8,274,530 of record CM041731.1, read on the forward strand.
TTAGCTGCTTCTCGCTGTATAAACCTCCAGATGCATCATCAACACGTTAATCAGAATATTTCAGTGTTTTTCTCTTATTGAGACTAAGCTGTTTATTTTATTGTGTGTGTGTGTGTGTGTGTGTGTCCTCCAGCATCACAGTCCTTCAGAGCATGAAGCTGGGAATCGACGTGAACCGACACAAGGAAATCATCGTCAAGGCCATCTCCGCTCTGCTCCTGCTGCTCCTCAAACACTTCAAGCTCAACCATATTTATCAGGTCACACACACACACACACACACAGAGGCACCTCACATCACCATCTTTTCCTCCTCTTACATTATCCTCCTCTTTTTCCGCCTCGCCTTCCCCCCGTCGCACACATACAATCCGCGCACCTCCCCCCCTGCGCTTACCTCCGCTATACCCTCCACCTGATTATCCGGTCAAGCGTGCCATTACTTTCCCTCTATTCATCTTCTCCTCCACCCCCACCTCTTGGACCTCCATCCTCACACCTCACCACCCCCTGCACCAGCGTGTCACGCCCACCGTTTGATTATTCATCTCGATAAAGACAGAAAACAGATTGAAAAAGAGCGTGCGGACTAAAATTAGCGCTTTTTCCTGATTTCAGGTGCTTGTGTTTTGTTTTATTTCCACATTCAGTTGGCAGTTGGCTCACTGGGGATGGGGCTACTTTCTGTTGCTAGGAAGGGACATTCCTTCACTCTTTCAGCGCTGCAGAGTCATAGTGGTAGCGCCCTCTGCTGCCACAAAACTAGATTACACGCAGACGCGCTAGCTGCAGTGGGAAGTCAAATTGATTAGTCTTGCACAAATGCTGCTTTCAAAAGCAGCCGTGTGATAAATCCTTCACTGTGGAATCAATACATTCAGAAAACAGGGCAACATATAGCATATTATACAACCACCGTCAATAAAATACTGAAATGTGAGCTCAGGTTAGTGCTTCTGTTTTTAATCTTGGTAAATCTTCTCAGATGAGGTGATGGATTTATGCAGCTGCTGTATGAGAATAAAAATCCTCTGGTTCTTGACCTTTCCCCCCCACACGCAGGAAACTCATCAATGATACAGGATTATCAGCTCCAGGATTATGTTTTTCCCCGTATATTCTTTCTTGAGATATGGATTTCTTCCCCCGTTTTTTTCCTCTCAGGAATACCCTCTATCTTGTCTGACCGCAAAAAAATAAGACAGCTTCTCTCTGTGCTGTTATTTCTTTCTTCATTAGGGTTACATTTTTAGTTTCCAGACTGTCAGACTCTCTAACTATTGCGCCCTGCCGCCTCTTCTTTTCCCTGCAGTTCGAGATCGTCTCCCAGCACCTCGTGTTTGCCAACTGTATCCCACTCATCCTCAAGTTCTTCAATCAGAACATAATGTCCTACATCAGTGCCAAAAACAGGTATGACATTTCTCCTGCTCTGCTTCTGCGTTTTGGTGCATTGGATGCAGGAATGTTATATCTACAGTGACTTGTATTGGAATATTTCTGGCTGTGCCTGGTGGACGCACAGGGTTTGTTTTTGAGGACCCGCTGGTAAGAAAGGTAACCGAGTATTACGGCCAGGTGGCACAGATGGCGTCGCAGCAGCACTGACGGGACATTCAGGTGTGAGCGGAAAACACAAATTAGCTCAGGCGGACTGTCTAAACTCTCTTTTCTTGTGTTATGTCTCTGTGCGTTTTCATTGCAGTATATGTGTGCTGGACTTCCCCCACTGTGTGGTCCATGAAATGCCCGAGCTCACGGCTGAGAGCCTGGTGAGTGAAAACCCTGTCAGCAGGACACGCTTGGACGAAGGTCAGTTAAGTCAGTCAGCCTTTCAGGTGTCGTCATGACCTTTGCTGTGTTTTTTTTTTCTCTTTAGGAAGCAGGAGACAGCAACCAGTTCTGCTGGAGAAACCTGTTTTCTTGTATCAATCTGCTGAGAATATTAAACAAGCTGACCAAGTGGAAACACTCCAGGACAATGGTGAGCGATTCTAAACCCTCCTAATGTAGCCTTAAGGTGTGGGCTTCCACCGGATCCGTTGTAAAAACCCATCCTAGTGTATCTCCTGAATCTTATTAGAAGTCTTAATGTTTTGTTAATAATTCTGTGTGTGTTCATTGCAAATCAACAAAACTCAGCTGTGTTCAGTGTCTTTATCTTTCTAAAATTAGCTTCAAGAGAAAAATCTGCACATTTTTTTTTGCATTTGTATTTAAAAAAATCAAGCTTATAATACTTAATATGAGACTGAACTATATGCATGACTGAGTCTACCATCTGTGCGTCCCAGTCGGCTTCTGAGCGCACACCCAATGGCCCAGCAGGAGCCATTTTATGTGCAATTTCACTGCTTTATTACAGTGTATTTAACAATATAGGAGAAAAATCTTTTACACAATCCAGATCAAGTCAGTATGTGGGTGTTACAGGCTGGCTCTCGTTAAGGTCTCAGTGCGGTACGCCTCTGGTCAACCGCAGCATACTCAAACGTGCTCCTCTGGTCAATGTCATCCCCTGTTCAGATGCTGGTGGTGTTCAAGTCTGCCCCCATCCTGAAGAGAGCACTGAAGGTGAAGCAGGCCATGATGCAGCTCTACGTCCTCAAGCTGCTTAAGATCCAGACCAAGTACCTGGGCCGCCAGTGGAGGAAGAGCAACATGAAGACCATGTCGGCCATCTACCAGAAAGTCCGTCACAGGCTCAATGACGACTGGGCCTACGGGAACGGTAACATCATGAAATCCTTTTGATTTTTGTTTTTTTTTGGTTTTCATTTGGTAGCTTTGGTACACACAGGACGTGAACAGATTAAATATCTGCAGCAGTTCATACAGCCAGTAACAGTAGAGAGATCATAATCTAAACAATTATCAAGTGCAGAACACACAGTGCCAAACATTTATTCCTTGTTCTCCTGGACCCATGACTTACTTTGGCCCCAGGTCTTCATAAATGAAGTGGTGATGGAGATAATTAATCTCAACAGTCCTCGTCTAACCTCACATGCACACACACATGCACACAGCTGATTAATAGAACAGAGGCTATCCCAAACACATTTAACCAACATGAAGTTTCAGGCTAATAAACACAAATTGTGTAATTAATGGTAGATGTGTACTTGTGTGTGTGTGTGTGTGTGTCCGTCTCGTGCGTGTATGAAATACAATGCTCCAACAGCCACCGGCGAACGGTCTGGATGGCGTTGCCATAGCAACAGCGAAAGGCGCGAGGGGGGGGGGGACTTTTCAGGGTCACAGTCCCTCGCGGGAGAACAAGTGATCTGTCACCATGAATGTTCAGGGGGAAGATGAATAGAAGCTGAAAGAGGGGGAGACTATGGTGGAGCAAATGGTAGAAAAGATCAATAATCGATACAGGCATAGGTGTGTGTGAACCTTAAAAACATAAAATAAGGCTCCTTGTGATTGATTAAAAGACCCCCTTCTCTCTCTATCACATCCCAGATATCGATGCACGTCCCTGGGACTTCCAGGCAGAGGAGTGCGCCCTGCGCGAGAGCATCGAGAAGTTCAACAGCCGGCGCTACGACAAGAACAAGAACGGGGACTTCACCCCCGTGGACAACTGCCTGCAGAGCGTGCTGGGCCAGCGCGTGGAGCTTCCCGAGGACTTCCACTACAGCTACGAGATGTGGCTGGAGAGAGAGGTCTTCTCCCAGCCCATCCAGTGGGAAGGGCTGCTGCAGAATCCGTGATGGAGGGTGGAGGGAGAGGGTTTGGCGGGGACGGGGGAGGGCGACGCGGGCGGGGGCGGTTGGAGAGGTCACATACGAGCCTGTCGGAGTCGTTTTTTAGGGTGTGTTGTGGAGCCTCCGAGCAGATGAGAGGAGGAGGCAGGGATGGGGGGTTGTACTTGCACGTCAGCGATGGAGAACTGGGGGAGGGTGAAGAAAACGAAGCTGGTGGGAGAAGATTGAAGACGAAGGGTACGAACAAATGAACGCTTCCTACTGTGAACTGTGAGGCCGACACAAATAGATGCCGCGCTCACGCTTGACGCTAACACGTGCCTGCGACTACTGTGAACACACACACACACACACACGGACGTGAAAGGCAAGAACAGAGGAAGCAGTTCATCCTGAACCTGCTGTATCAGGAGACTGTGTCAGCCGGTTACACTGCCCCCCGTCCCGCCTCCCTCTGTGTGACACCACAAAAATATCTTCACCACTTCAATTTATATGTCTCTCTTTTTAAAATGTTGGTGCTCTTTTGACTCCTTAGTGACATTTTCCTATTTATTTCTATCAGTGGGTGTGGTTAAACATTTTACAATATGTTTGTTTTTGAAAGAAGATGTAAATTTAAATGATTTCTAATCAGTTTGTGTTCTTTTTTTTTTTTAACACGAAGCCTACAGTGGGTATCGGGTTGTAGTTTGTTGTCGAGGGATTTGAAAGTTTTTCTTATGCATTTTCTAGAAGAAAAACAGAAGCCACAGGGTCATTTTTTTAGTCAAAATGTAGAAGTGGGAGATATTTCCACAAAAGGCATAGTGATCTCACAAAATATGTCACCAAAAAAAAAAAAGAAAAGAAAAGAAAATTAAGGAACATACCAGCTATAAGTCTATGGGTTTGTTTGTGAACGTAAACTGTGCATGTGCAGAGAGAAAGAAACGATAAGAATCTTCTGGAAGAAACTGTATCCTGTTTGTTATCTGGACATTTACCGTGTATTGAATCCTCACTATTCTAGGTATCTTAGAAACTCTTTGGTATCTTTGAATTTCAAATCTGTGAATCGCCGAAATCATTCAGGATTTGGTCACGTTTACGTATCGAACATAAATCCTGTGCTGAGTCCGTGGAAAAGCTGAGCTCTGCAACAGTGGGGCGGTTAACCAGATGCACAGTTAACAAAACGGCCATTTAAATCTCTTTTAAAACCTAAAATTTTGTGTAAAAACTGAGCAGCGACCTCCATGGCTGTGAAGTGAAGCCAACGTGGAAGTGCCAAAAACCGCCACAGATTTTGAAAATGGCTCTTTAGAAACCTGTGGATACACTGTCCCTTCTTTTTCTGTGGCCTTTGAGGCGAAGCAGAAAACTTACTTGGACTTAAAAGTCCAGTGTGTAGGATTTACCTGCAGATTGCACCCAACTGAATATCCCTTACCTCACCTGCCCTTCCTAGCATGCAGGGGAACCCACGGTGGCTGTGGAAGTCGCGAAATAACATGAAATCTCTTTGAGTATGTTCATTCAAAGGTAACACAAAAGAAACAAATGCAACAAAAAATATTCTTACTTCAGGTGATCATACACTAAACAGTTATGAATATTCTAAAACATTTCTGCCATAGATCCCTCTAAATCATACACACCGGACCTTTAAATGTCAGATTTATGCTTTAAGAATCGAAACTCACTGGTTGTTTTGGCAAATGTACATCTCTTAACCTCCCCACCAGCTTTTCTATAGAACCATATGGGGCCAGTCGACCCTCAGCAGCGATCAGCAGGAATTCTGTTGAAAGGTTAAGCTAGCTAATCGTGACCCCCGCGCGTTTCAAGCCGTTGGCTTCCTCTCTATCAGCCCAACAAACAGCACAATATGTAAAAAACCACCGAGCTCCTCGGTGGTGGCCTTGGTGAGCACTTTGCCACCCTTGCTTGGAAGAACACAGTCGTCACAAAAAAAAAAAAAAAAAAATGGTGCTGCTTTTGTAGTTCGTCTTCACCGTACCTTATTCACGTCCACAACTACCTAAGCGGGGGACTACAGAGTTGAGGGCTCTGGAGTGTTTCCTGTGAATGTCTGAAACTGAAGCACAGATTACAAAGAGCATGGTCACCTTTTTTTTTTTCCCTCTCCATATCATTGCTCAGATTGTTACCTACATGCCTTGATGGCTCAAGAGCAGTCGTGTATTATCTTTGTACAGAACAATAATTTGGACACTCGGTCTTCTCTGTGCAGACGTGCATGGCCACTGTTTTGTTTGGAGTATGTGTTAACATTTAAACCTTGTATTTGGAATGGCTAGTCTTCTTTTGTCTAATGTTTCCAATACAAGTCTCTCAGTGTTCTGCATTACAAGGGGTTTATTTTTCTTCTTCGGGAAGGTGAAATCTTTAAAAAAAATAATAATATTGTATACTTTATAGATTCTCAGGTTTACGGAGATAATATATTGCAACGGTTTTCAAAGCTTCCTGCCGTCATCTAGCTCACTGTACCGATGAATACGCCGTTATTGTCACGTTCTTGTACTACACCTGAAGCACTAAGCACTCACTGCACCGGCTGTACATGTTCACTATTAACTCACGGTGAGTTTGTATTTATGTCACTTACATTTCAAGTTTCTTCTTCTTCTTTTTTTTTTGTATCTTGTGCCAAACGTGAGTGCCATTTTTCTATTTTTATTTCATTGCTGTTGCCTTCATGACCATGTTTAAGGTTTTTTTTTTTTTTCATTCGAGTCAGAGTCGAAGGATTGCAATACAAAAATGTTATTTTCTACCTGAAAACTGTACAATCAATGAAAATAGCTGTTTCTTGTATCTGGTACAGTATTTTACCAGAAAGTGTTTAGCATTGTATGGATGTTACTACAGTGTATATGTGTTTTTGTTACGCACATTTCCATATCTGTATAGTCTAGGTCAATACTCTCTTGTTCAGGGGTATGTGCAATTACAGATCCATAGAGGCATTATTCAATAGAATGACAGATTACACTATCAGAGTTGCTTATTAAACAATGTTGAACAGTTTGTTTGTGCATTAATTATCCATTAGCTGTGGGAGCCGTGCAGGGTTACACACAAACATACGCCGACGCTGAAGGTCAAACTGACCGCACACCACACTCGCACATCACATCACAACACAGCACACAGCTCCTCCGGCCAATGTTCCAGCAGTTCGGGTACAGCTGTTGTTGGAAGAAGTCGTGAGCATATGCGCCCTCTGTGATTGGCTGCTGCCCGTGCACGTCCTTCACCCTGTTAGTCAAAAGACAGTATAATCGGGGAAACATGAAAATATTCTTCAGGTTTTCTCGGTTTATTTTGGCGTCGCATGTACATAAAATTCTTCTCTCACAGCTACTTACAAACAGAGTGACAAAGAAATAAGCCCAGTGTGATGTTTTCAGAGTGAAATGAAGCGAACACAAAGAGATCACCAGTATAGCTAGAGATGCAGCTGAGACAGTGACTCCAGGCAACACATGACTCACTTATTGCATGGACCTTTAATCACCAATACATAGAAATACAAAAATGAGGGCAGAAACACAAGTCTGTCAGCATTTAGCACAGTAAATATATTAATCACATGTACAAAGACAGGCTGCATTTGTAGATTTTGAGTGCGGGACAAATATGCTTATGTTGTCCAAACGTTGTGCTGCATTTTCAGGCCCAGTGCTGCTTTGCCGTGAAACTCCCCCGTCCAAACCAGTCCCTGTGGATTAGTGAATGTCCCTTCTCCCTCCAGCCTAGAACACCACACCAGTCCAGACATAAGACATAACAAATCTTACATTAATGAAAAGTCTGAACATATTCCCCTAAGATAACTCTCACACATCTGTCATTAGAAATGTAACTTGTGAATTTACACAACGGCAATTTAGTCTTAATAATGCCACGATAAATTTAAAGGAGCAGTGTGAAGGATTTGGAGGCAATTAATTATTCTGTCCATTCAGTCTACTGTGCAAACATGGAGATTAAACACGGTGCGCACCATGGACGAGGGTTAGGGTTAGTCTGTGGGTACACGATGGAAAACAACACAAGGTCAAGGGAAGATGTAAAGGAGGAGCTCCTGCGGCTGTCTTTGTAAAAGACAATTCTATTTTAGTGATTATACACTAAAGGAAACATATTATATTCAATTTATGTCCTATTCTGTACACAGGGGTCCTTGAATCTAAAAAGTCAGACCTTTAAGTGGGAAATGACATATTAAAGTATAACTGGAGCCAGAAGTGCCAAAAATAGACTCCTTTTTACCTGTTCTCCTGGAAGTGACCCTTGTAAGTACAGCCGTCTGGGAAGGTGTATGTTCCCGTGCCGTGGTACATGTTGTCTTTGAATTCTCCTTCATATAGTGCTCCGGAGGGATGCTGCAGGGTCCCTCTGCCATGCATCTGTGAGGAGAGAGAGCACGTATGAGTAACCACACCAGAGGAAGTCAGGCACACACACACACACGCACAGTAAATACATACTCTGTCTTCATGCCACTCTCCAGTGTATATAACACCACCTGCTGAGGTGTGTTTACCAGCACCGCTCCTCATCATCACGCCCGATTCAGACCTGCTGTACTCCCCCTCTGTGGAAGAAGAGACACACACCTGTGTAACCTGTGTGATGTAAATATGCGAAGGGCATATCAGCAGTTATCACTCACCGTATCTGTCTCCATTTGGGAAGATGTAGGACACCTTTGTTGGTGCTTCCTCTGTAAACGAATAAGACATATTTACCTGAAGCACCTCAGCATGTACAGGCGTGAACACCTGGATGTTTACCTGGAGTTTTTATGTCACTTTTCTTCTTCCCTGAAAGAGGAAATCACATAAAATTAGCCATAAGGCGGAGGATGTTGTTTGTGTGTGTGCTTGGTGTTAGAAAAAATCTTCATAATCACACCACACCAGACATCCGTGACAGCTTCCCCCAGCTGGCAGATGGCTGTCAGAACCGACGAGGAAACGCCAATTTCTGGGATGTGAAAAGTCAAGCTGCTGATTAAAAAGTCGTGAAAACGACACAAGCAAAACTTATATAAACACACACGCTGTGTTCGTCTGCTAGAACACCCTAAAAAAACACCATGACTGCACTAAAAATAAGCAAACTGCGTAGTAGTAGTAGGAGCTGGACGCCAACTGCTATGCGTTGCCATGGTTACAGCTTTGGCGCAGAGCTAGCTTAAAACAAAAAAGTGCAAATTCAAAAATATCGCAACCCGTCCCATTTAAATATGCTTTATATCGACATGTGTCGCCTTCAGCGCGCTCAGGCAACCTACATGTGTTGCTTACATAATAAACAAACCAAATATTATTCATTTACGACCTCAAACACCGGAAAGGAAACTTTGAACTCTGAGTTTAGACCAATGAAAATGATGCAAGCTACCGGTGGTCGGAACAGCTGTATCAGGTTTGTTCATACTTGTTGTGGAAGTAAAGTTTTTTAAGTATTCTCGCGCTTTATCTCTTGTGATATATCCCCATGTTCATGTGGCACTCTTAAGCTTTTCAGCCTCTCGTCTTGACCCGTGAGAAAGCTTTCTCTCAGCTAAGTTAGCCTGTCAAACCAGGAGTGAGCTCGTTAGCTGCTAGCTTGTTGGCTAGCCGCAGCTTGGTGTACTTTGCCGGCTGACTACGCGCAGACACAATGCCACGTTATTTATCGGGTAACCAGCTGTATCCCGTTCTTCTATAACTTTTATGCAAACACACTGTCGGTCAGCCATGCGTGTGGTTAAATCCTCGTCGCTCGCCGCCCCTGGTTGAGTTTGCTAAATCTGCATGCCCAGTTTCGATTGCATAATTGTAGCCACCAGCGCTCGCTGTGTGTCAGCCACCATCTCATTGCTCGCACTTGAACTGAAGCGCCACAACGAGCCACCCCGCGGCTATGTGCGACTCTGTGCACTGCAGTGGATGTACAGTATCTGCCCGGCTCCGCAACGAGCAGCTCTCTCTCTCTCTCTCTGTGTCTCTGGTGTATCCTGGATTATTGCATCCTCTCAGGGCGCAGGAGATTCATTCAAGCTCCGCTTTTTATGCCTCTCTTCGCAGATCGTTTGCTGCTATGAACGGACGCTGATTGAAGGTGAGTGTACTTTGGTGTGTTTTAAGGCGAGCCGTCATGTGTTGGTGCTGATATCTGTGATGAAACTGTTTTAACAGAGACATGAATGCAAGGAGAAGAGGTGGGAAGCCAAACAGAGGAGGGGGCAGATTTAATAAGCCGAGAGGAGGAGGAGGAGGACGCGGCGGTGGAGGTGGAGGTGGTGGTGGTGGCGGAGGTAGGAAAGGAGGAGCTGGTCTCGTCTGGGATGACGACGATGATTTCAGCCTTGATTTTGGACCGTCTCGTTCCAGCAGGTTTGCATTTATATCATCACAATGTGCTCCCTTCCCTCTGATTTCCTCTTCTACCCTCATCTCTCTTACCCCCCTCTGTTCACTTGGTTCTGCCGCCAGATCTGGCAAAGCGCGAGGCGGCGGCGGTGGCGGCGGGGATGGCAGCGGCCGTGGCCGTGCAGGTGGCAGGGACGGAGGTCGAGGAAGGGGAGGAGGTCGAGATCGTGACAGGGACGGCAGAGGCCAAGGGAAAAGCGGGGGCAAGGCTCTCCCGAGGTCGCTTGCGAGGACCAGGACGTCCCCGAAGCCAGGTGACGGCATCAGGCCGGAGGTGAGCACCATGCCCATGCAGAGGATATTCATGACTAATGAGAATCAAGAACAACTCAAGGAGCTGCTGCGGGATCTGCAGGCCCAGGACTTTGACGCGGCATACGAGTAAGTACATTCTCCTAAGAGACCAATTGGTGCAAGTCTGTGTGAACTCATGTCATCCTCTCTGCCTCAGTGAATCTGGTTCAGATTATTCGGGGGGAGAAGACGATGAGGAGGAATTTGATGAGCTGGACCACCGGGAGGATGGCCAGTTTTGGGCCACTAATGACGATCCTGTGGAGAGAGCAGAGAGCCCAGGATATAAGCCATATGAGTCTGGTGATGAGCAGCCCAGCCCTGAACCTGTCATCTCCTTATTCGCTATTGGAAAACTCTGCAGGTGACACAAACTAGAAAAAAATAAATAAGTTTAAATATTTAGCTTATCTTCTGACCCTTTTGTTTTCTCATCTTTTCCTTTCTGTAGGTACGGGTTTGAGAGGGAGCGCAGCAAGCAGGCGCTGGAGTCTGGCGGAGGAGAATTTGGAGCCACTTTGGAGCAGCTCCTCCATCAGGTTTTCAGCGAGCGTTACGGCCAGAAAGCGGTGTCCCCTGATGGGCTCGAAGGGGTTCCTATGGATGAGTGTTTGAGCCAGAGGCAGGAAGAAGCCCTGGCTCTAGCTGCCATTTACGGAGAACGATTCAGTGAGCGCATTGCCAACGCAGTCTGGACGATAACCCTGGACCTCGCGTTCATCGCAGACAATGCTGCCAGGAATGACAGGCAAGGCGGGAGTCGAGGCGGCGGTGGTGGAGGAGACGTTAACATCCGTGACGTCTGCCGATTCTACATGAAAGGGCAAGGCTGCCGGTTCGGGGACAAATGCAAGTTTAAGCACCAGCTCCCCACTAAAGGGAGATCTGGGGCCGGTTCCCCAGACCTGACAGGCCCGAGCCAGCCTGGCTTCAGCAGCTATTCTCCTCCCGAGTATGAACTAGAGATCCGTTTCCCCAAAGGAAACCGGTACCCGTTCCAGGCACCGATAGTTGCCTTCAGCACCACCGACGAGTCTGTTGGGGCTGCAGGGAGGCTCAGCGTGACTGAGAGGTTGTTTGGAGAAGCGTTGGCCGCGGCGAAGAGCAGCGAGCCCGTTGTTTACACTCTGATCACCGTATGCGAGGATGAAACTACCATGAATGAGCTGCTGGCTGTCAGTCATCACAAATACAGCACGCCGCCGCCTGTTGTGGTCATTCCTCCCCCTTCTCTTGCCATAGCTAAGAGTAAGAGTATGAGGAGCAACGCTTCTGAGGAAAGCAGGAGCAGTAGCACCAGCAGCAGAAGGACAGCTCCACCTAACAACCAGAGACCCACAGACTGTGAGTAAACTACTTTTTTACTTACTTTTATTTACTGTCCCTACTTTGTGCATATGAGTTAAATCCCATCACATCTGTCTTTTAAAGTGAAAGAGACAGCGGAGGCGGAGGAGCTGGATGAGCGCGACGAGGAAGACGAGGACGAGGTCGTTCCAGTCGAGAGCGAGAGTTACGTCAACCTGAGGAAGAAGATGGTGAATAAGCACAACCTGAAGATAGACAACCTACTACAAGAAAACGACAAGCTGCGCCGAGAGTTTCAAAGGAAACGGGTAAAAAAAAAAAAAACACTTGATCTTACTGAACATCCTCTCCAACACGACCGTATTTTTGATCTGTCTCTGTTTTTCAGTCATCCAGGCGCTTTGAGTCCATGTTGGAGCAGAGGAGGAGGCTACCGGCTTGGCAAGAAAAAGAAAAAATCCTCGACCTGTTAGACGAGTGCCAGGTGCTGGTGGTCAGCGGGATGACTGGGTGAGTCATAAATCGTTCACGAAGGCTCAAGTCAAATATGGCGTTATTTTAACAACACTGGCACTTTCCTTCCGTGTCGTGTGCTTTAAAAATAAAGATAAAAAAACAACTAAACATCCCAGAAGATTGTAACATGGGGATTCTGCTTGATTGTTCATTTTCGCTTACTCTGCAGGTGTGGTAAGACCACTCAGATCCCTCAGTTCATTCTGGACGCCTCATTAAGTGGGCGAGCCAAGCAGGTGGCCAACATCATCTGTACCCAGCCACGCCGCATCTCTGCCATCTCCGTGGCCCAGAGAGTGGCACAGGAGCGCGCAGAGCGTCTGGGCAACTCAGTGGGCTACCAGATCCGCCTGGAGAGTGTCAGGGTACAGCGCGTTTGACATTTACGTCTAGTATGCAAGAGTATTTACCTAGTATTTACCTTTTTTTTTTTTTTTTAACCCTGGCTGCTCTCCTGTCAGTCGTCTGCCACCAGACTGCTGTACTGCACCACAGGCGTCTTACTAAGGAGACTGGAGGGCGAAGCGGACCTCAAAGGCGTCACGCACGTCATCGTGGACGAGGTGCACGAGAGAACGGAGGAGAGGTGAGATGATCCCGATCGCTGCGTAAATCCATATCCAGCCCCTCGTGTATTTTGTTGCTAAATCTCAGATGTTGGCTTCTGAATAATATTTACAGACTTCTTCTCTGCTCACTGTGCGTCTCTCTGTTTCATCTTCTCTCTTTCCTGGCAGTGACTTCCTGCTGTTGGTATTAAAAGACCTGCTCGTACAGAGGCCAGACCTGAAGATCATCCTAATGAGTGCCACACTTAACGCCAACCTCTTTTCTGAGTATTTTTACAACTGTCCCACCGTCCACATACCAGGTAATTCATCATATCTGTTTCAGACATGATATGCGCATTACATATTGTACTCAGACACCTGCTTCCATAGACTGTTTCTTTCATTTCAGGACGTACTTTTCCCGTTGACCAGTTTTTTCTTGAAGATGCCATCGCTAAATCCCGGTAAATACATCTTCCTTCAGTAACAGCAATTGTTTCAGCAAACTCAAACTGAAAAACACAAGGGGGATCGAAAGCGTTCCAGATCCAAGAAAACACACTTTTCTTTATTTTTCCCAGCTACGTCATTGAGGACGGCAGCCCTTACATGCGCTCAGGGAAACAGAACTCGTCTTCCACAAGCGGACAAGGAAGCAGAGGAGGGCCGAGGGACGTGGTGGACGACTTGGGGGATGGCGTGTGGAACTTCATGTCTTTCTGCAAGAAGGACTTTGTGAAAGACTCCATTCCCGACCAGCAGCTCAGCCTGCAGGAGCTCACGATCAGATACAAAGGTGCGTTTAGAACGAGTATCATGAACTGAACTACAAACTATACCTCCTTGATCAAACGGCTGCATCGTGTTTTGCCGTCGATGCAGATACTAAGAAGTCTGTGCTGAAGACTATTTCTGCAATGGACCTGGACAAGATCAACATGGACCTGGTGGAGAGCTTGCTGGAGTGGATTGTGGATGGAAAACATGACTACCCTCCAGGTAAGAATCACCCATGTACACTCAGAGACTCCAAGCGCGACTCAAATCTCGTGGGAAGTTTCAGCGTGGACTGATTTGTTGGTGTACCTTTTTTTTTTTTTTTTTTTTTTTTGTTTTCTGTATCCAGGCGCAGTGCTCGTGTTTCTGCCCGGCCTGGCCGAGATCAAGATGCTCTATGAGCAGCTCAAGTCCAACAGAATGTTCAACAACAGGGGCGCGACCAGGTCTGTCAGAAGTCATGTGTGCCTCCCCTTTCAGAAAACCTGAACTTCACCCGACTACAGGAAGGCCAGCTACTAGTACGCACTGCTAACTAATGCCTATCTGCTTTCCCCTCGTAAGGTGTGAGGTGTACCCTCTCCACTCAACCCTGTCCAACGATGAGCAGCAGGCAGTTTTCAGCCGACCGCCAGAGGGTGTCACGAAGATTATCATCTCCACAAACATTGCCGAGACCTCGGTAACCATCGACGACGTGGTGTATGTCATCGACTCCGGCAAGATGAAGGAGAAAAGGTAGCATTTAGATGTTTGTTGCTGCGCACAACCAAACAAACAGTAATCTAATCTGTTCATATACAACATTACAATTTGGATTGAGTGTCGCAGAACTTGTTTTAAAATCTACATCTTTTCTTTCTCGGTTACCTTTTCAGGTATGATGCATCTAAAAGCATGGAGAGTCTGGAGGATTCGTGGGTTTCTCGGGCCAACGCGCTGCAGAGGCGAGGTCGAGCGGGTCGCGTGGCTTCAGGCGTCTGCTTCCACCTCTTCACCAGCCACTGCTTCCAACACCAGCTGGCCGAGCAACAGCTGCCCGAGATCCAGAGAGTGCCTCTAGAGCAGCTCTGCCTCCGGTAAATCCATCTGTTTGCTCTTTGCACAACGCCAACCTGCTTTGTTGTTTTTTTTTTCCCTAGTAATAATTTTATCAACCCCCCCCCCCCCAGAATAAAAATCCTGGACGTGTTTGCCGAGCGGGCGCTGGAGTCCGTCTTCTCTCGGCTCATCGAGCCTCCGGCTATGGGAAGCTTGGACGCGGCCAAGCAGCGCCTGCGGGACCTGGGAGCTCTGACTGCAGATGAGAAGCTGACCCCGCTGGGCTACCACCTGGCCTGCCTGCCCGTCGACGTGCGCATTGGGAAGCTCATGCTGTTCGGTGCCATCTTTCGCTGCCTCGACCCGGCACTCACCATCGCTGCCAGTCTGGCCTTCAAATCGCCATTTGTAAGAAACTGTAACGCTGTTTTTTAGTAGTGACCGACTCCACATAATGATTATTAGTCTCATCTGTTGAAATCATTTGTCTCCAGGTGTCTCCGTGGGATAAAAGGGAAGAAGCTAATGAGAAGAAACTGGCCTTTGCTGTTGCAAACAGTGACCATCTAGCTTTGTTACAGGCGTACAAGGTACTGGCTAAACTCTACTAACAAAGTTTTTATCGGCGCTGACCTAGCTTTTCAAATGATGGATGTGTTGGATCTTCCCTCTCTTGCAGGGATGGTGCTGTGCTGCAAAGAACGGCAACCAGGCCGGCTTCCTTTACTGCAGGGAGAACTTTCTGTCTTGGCGGGGATTACAGGTGAGGCGGCGAGGTTTCTCCTGTAATCATGCCCGTTTGTTTTTTTATATTAAATCATTCAGCTTCTCCCAGCAAAAAAAATACTGTCTCTTGTGACGTGTGCAGGAGATCGCCAGTCTAAAGAGGCAGTTTGCCGAGCTGCTGTCTGACATTGGCTTCATCAAAGAAGGACTGAGGGCCAGGACTATAGAGCGCATGTGCTCTAAAGGCACTGATGGTATTCTGGAGGCTACTGGCCGCGAGGTAACATGCACATACATCATAGTGCTGGATTTGTTTTATTTGTTGTCCCAATACACATCAATATATCTGCTTTGTCCGTTCCAGGCTAACTTGAACGCAGACAACATCCGGCTGATGTCCGCCATGCTTTGCGCTGCCCTCTATCCCAATGTGGTCCAGGTGCGTGTTCATTCTCTCTCTCTTGAATACGAAATCGAAGCCAGTGATCAGTATGAAACTGCCTGATGTTTGGTTCACGCCGTTTCAGGTACGAGCCCCTCAGGGGAATTACAAGATGACCAGCAAAGGGGCGATGAAGATGCAGCCCAAAGCCAACGAGCTTCGCTTCATGACCAAGAACGACGGCTGCGTCCACGTACACCCCTCGTCTGTCAACTACACGGTGAGATAAAAGCGAAAACGTGCCGTTGCTTGGTCGAGCGACAAGCCTCGTGACTATTTTTTTTTTTTTTGCGCTCCAGGTTCGCCACTACAACACTCCCTACCTGGTTTACCACGAGAAGGTGAAAACGAGCCGAGTCTTCATCAGGGACTGCAGCATGGTGTCCGTCTACCCGCTGGTGTTGTTCGGAGGCGGGCAGGTCAACATGGAGCTGCACAAGGGAGAGTTTGTCATCTCCCTCGACGACGGATGGATCCGGTTTGCCGCCTCTTCTCATCAGGTCAGCGATAAGAGACGACGGAGTTCTTAGTTCAGAACGAAGCTGTTTGGAAAGTTTGTGCACATGGCAACGTTTTTTTGTGTTACCCAGGTGGCTGAGCTGGTGAAGGAGCTGCGCTGGGAGTTGGATCAGCTGCTGGAGGACAAAATCAGGAACCCGAGCATGGACCTGTGCAGCTGCCCCCGCGGCTCCCGCATCATCCAAATGATAGTCCACCTCATCACCACACAGTAGCTCTGCTACTTAACGCCCCCCCTCTTGTTCACCTCAAGGGCTTAATGGATGGAGCTCTGCGGTTAAAAATGTCTCTCTGCTCCTGCATCACTGCCACAAAGTGATTTTAATAGCACGTTAATCCGGGTCAAGAGTCTTGAACCTGGTTTGAATTTGATCAGATCAGCAGGGCGGGTACTGGACGTGAACCGCACCATCCTGCTGCCACCTGACGCTTCGGTATCAGTTTACACAACAAACAAAGCTGTTATTGTTGCTGCACTAGAGGCAGAATTCTGCCTTGAAAGAAAAAAAATGGCTCTATGCAGGTGATCCTCCAACATCCATCATGTTTCTGCTGGAATAAAGTCTGACTTTGACAATTTTGAAATGCAACAATAGATTTTTGGATGCCATACGAATACTGTAGAGTAACACGACACACAGTCGATTGTTGAAATTTGATGTCAGATATGATTTGTACATTTTATGTTAGGTTGTGCGTGCCTCGCTCACAACTGAGAAGTTCCTTGGGTCCATATTGGATTTGTAATATGCTCACAGTGGCTGCATACTTTGTTATGAATATTTATTTGTGTTGCATGATTGACGAGAGATCCAAGAGCTTCTGCATGATATTTGGGTTGTTTTACATTTACTGAATGTATTTAAATATTACAGTGATGTCACAACTACATTTTCACAATGTCAATGCAAGGGCTTTTTAAATCAGGAGAATTTGGTGAGGATTGCCAAAGAATTCAAAAGCTTATTGTCTTAAGTGATGAGCTACACTGCACTAAAATTAAAAAAAAGAAGCAAACATGGCTGACTGTGGGGTTTTATTTCAGTTATCGTGGATTCAATTATTTCCATTCATTCTCTTGTTGAGCATTGTGTTGAAGCCAAAGCTGCGTCCAGGATGCAACACAGGAATTTACTGGCTCGTCATTGCTGAGGCCAACCCCTTCATTCTGTCCTGTCCCTATGACAACAGGGCATAAACAAATGGGGTATCACTGTCCCCGCTGAAGCCATTCAGTTGCCATTTACAACAGTGCCAAGTCCACAACTGGTAAGAAACAGAAATGTTTTTAATTTATGACGATTCCAAGTTATGAAACTTGTGAAAATGTTTTATGTACTGTTAAATCATTCAAAATTGATCGACTGTTAATTACAGCCTTTGGTGTACATCTCATTTTACAGTCGGGCAAATAACCTCCTCATATTGCAAGTGACTGTGACATCTTTGACCATGGTAAAGTACATGTAACATTATACTATCAGAACTATTCAATATAGTCAAAGTAGAGCAACCTAAGTGATATAAAACCTCTGTATTACATTTGCTTCAAAGCCCACAAAATCCAGGAAATCAAGGTCCCACAGTACAAGCCCGGCTAAGAAGACCAGGAGTCCAAAAACACCCAAAAAGAGGTCATCCAGTGCCAAATCCCCCAAGACCGAGGTGGACATCCTCAGCCCGGCAGCCATGGAGAAAATCTACTACATTGCTCACAATGCAGTGCACTGTCTGGAGTTGACAGGCTTTGGGCCACAATCAAAGAAAAAGAAGAAGAAAAAGAAGAAGAAGGGAACAAAACAGAAAAAGAAAAAGTAAATTACTTCTGCCAAACTTCAGTGAGTTTTCACCCTTTTTGTTTAAAGCGGCAGCTCCATATACGACCCTTTATAGCAGCACCATCTGGTGGACACAAACTAGACTCCATTCATGAGGCACAGACTCGAACATCATTATCAAGAACTTTATTGTAAGCTGAATGATTCAGAACTGTCTTTGCGCTAATGTCATAAAAACTTTGGCAGTTGCGGATAAACTGGAAGCTTGTGAAGCGAAATGTTTGAATACGACATGTTCGATTACCATTCACGTCATCTCCTGATGTGAAAGTAATGAACATCTTGTTTTTAAAACAGCACAGTGCATCCAAGAAAAGGCCAGCCAGCAGTGCCATCGTACTGGATTTAAAGTGATCCCACCAGTTTAGCTGCAATAGTCTTTAAATCCAGTTTTTACACAACTGATCTTATTTATAAAAATAGGCTACAATTTAAAATATGCCTATAAAACTAAGGGAAGAAACAAATGTGGCTCCAGGCACTGTTTATAGTCTCAAACATATTTTACATCAATCAAATGTATGCTTTATCATAACCCTGTAAAATAAATAGTTTCTCTCCAGAGTCCATCTGTTCTTGTTTGCAACGTGGTCCCGCTCGGATCACTCCGGGGGCTTCTTCTTGGCCTCCACGTCTTTTTTAAAGGCATCGATCTTCTTTGCTATGTTGGGAACCTGGACAGGAAAAAGCACGACAGTCAATACAACGCGGATACGCACACGCACAGTTGCTCGTTTATTAGATACAATACGATGAAAGTAATGCAGTCCATTCCAACAGCCCTGCAATAAATATACATTTATTAAGGCTCCAATGTTGAGAGATGAGACAGACTTTAATGATCCCACGCCGGTGAAATTCACTTATCACAGCAGCTCATGGAGACAAGGTGGATAAAGAAATGACTCATGAATAAGAAATATGTAGAATAAATACAAAGATCCATATAACAATAAAAGTCTAAGGCAAGTCATTACTCCATGAACTTACTATTGACTATAAGGCTGGATGTGCATCACTGAGGGGGGGGGCTGGGGGCCCCACATACTTGTTTGCCTGTGGGAGGGCGTGGTAGAGATGAGTCCGTGTGACAACTCGTTTATAAATAAGCATAAAAAAACAGACTTACATCATAGTTTTGAGCCAGGTACATCCCCACAACGTTTCCCAAGGTGAAGCCGGCCTGAAACACAAACAACAAGATGTCATTCAAGGCCGAAACATCTGATAATTACTCCTAAAAGTTCACGTTAACGTTCGTTTGAGTGGCTTTTATCGGGTGACACGTTTGACTCAACTGACTGTGAGCTGTCTGGTTGGTGCCAGCAGCTTCTCGGGTTTGTTTACGAACGCTAACGCAGACTTTCACAGAAAAATAACGACTTTCACAGCTAGTTATCATCATGCTAACGCGTAAGCTACTTTCGCTACTGCCAGCATCCCGCCGAGAAAAACGCCGATGTCAAGCCCGAAAACTCACCAGGAACTGTAGCATGGTGGAATAGCGATGGGTTGGCGGCAGCAGACTAACTTACTGACTTAAACTCGGGCAGTAAGTCAAAGGTTAGAGGAGGGGAAAGAACCAGCCTGCTAACGAAGCTAGTGGGAGCTAGTCAGCAACAACGCGTACGCGCATGCGCCAGAAAATGAGACGTTATCTTCGGTGCGCGCGTGCTGTAGTCTTTCGTCCCATCCTGCGCGGTAGTTTTTACCCGTTTGAGGACTACAACTCCCAACCCCCCTGCTAACCGTCGCTTGTTCGGTGGGTGTTGTTGCAATGGTGGTGTCGGTGGGACATTGAATGACTTTGGCTCCATCACGAAAACAGCTGGTTTATTCATTTTTATTCATAAACCGCGAGCATGGAGGCTCTTATCCCCGTCATAAACAAACTCCAGGACGTGTTCAACACAGTGGGGGCGGATATCATTCAGCTGCCGCAGATAGCAGTGGTGGGGACTCAGGTAAAAAGCACTGGCTGTGTGTATTTTGTCATGCAGCGGCTGTCATGCTAGCTGGGTAACCTTGATTTACTGTAATGCATGCACAGATAAATGTAAGACTATAAGAGGAAATATGAAGCGATTTAGAGTGATGGTGAATATTCAGATAACTAAATGAATTGAGGCCTTTGCAGAAATGCTGCATGTCGAGCTGAACTCCCCCCTGCACTGGCAGTGACAGTGAAATCTATTTTCATCTTCAATCAGTGCTATTTTAACATCCACACACACACACACACACACACACTAGCCTCTGTTAGCCAGAACCAGGTCACCGCTTTAGGAAAAGACAGGTGCAATTATGCTGGATCTCCACCTAACACCATCACCGTCTCCATCTGTGTCTCCAGAGCAGTGGCAAGAGCTCAGTGCTGGAGAGCCTGGTCGGCAGGGACCTGCTGCCCCGCGGTACCGGCATCGTAACCAGGCGACCTCTCATCCTCCAGCTGGTCCACGTAGATGCCACAGATGCAAGGAAGAATGATGAGAGTGGTAAGCACGGACTCCGCCGATGAATCCACCGCGGTGTTTGGATTTAGCTTCACTCCTTTTGTATGTTGTTGTTGAACTTATTCCCATATTTTAGGTGTTTCGGTTGGGGACATCATTGTTTGTGTCCGGTGTGACACGAGTCATATAATATGCTGGTCTGTGTCTGTCGCTGTCTCTCTTAATCACTTGCAGATGGCAGAGTGTGAGAAAGCACATTGCTCCACAAAGGTGCATTGTACATGTGGCTCCACGTTTAAGAACCTAAGTTAGCTTCTTAGCCGTGCTCCCTCCTCTTCCTCAGATTCGCGCCTGTAACTTCAGCCGTCAATCCTGATGTTAGCCGTGTTTGTTTAGCCTCCTCCTGCACAGTCATCTTTCGAGTTAACACCCGTGTTTGTCTGCTTTGAGTAACCCGCCCTGTTTTGTTACGTTGCGCAGGCAGAGAAGGCGAAGAGTGGGGCAAGTTTCTGCACACCAAAAATAAGGTATGACTTTTACGATACAAAATAATTCAATTCATGCTCTTGGCTCTTGCTCGTCTTTATGTTTTCTCATGTTTCTCTTTGCAGATCTACACAGATTTTGATGAAATCAGGCAAGAAATTGAAAATGAAACAGAGCGAATATCAGGCAATAATAAGGTGAGATATGATGGTGGATGGACGGTCTGTTCTGTATGTTTTCTCATACGGTCATATCAGATTCACTGCCGCTTCAATCTGTACTGTTAAGCCAGGAGGAAAATCTACAGAGCACAAACGATGCTGTGCTGATTGTCAACAAAGTTGCCGTTAACTTTGGCCTTCAGATGACAGTGTAGGAAAGAAGGAGGATAAATATATACATATATAAGTAAACAATAACGCTCTGAGGCAAGTCATTACCAACTGCTGTAGCGGTGAATAATGTGAGTTTCTTTCTGTCTTTGCCAGTTATAAAATTAGGTGCATGTTCTGGGCTAGCTGCAGGCGAACCAAAGATTAGTGACTAACACATGATGTGTACAGAGAATTAAAATAATCCAGACACAGAAGATGAAAGTGAATATAACTTGTATTTTATTTTATTTTATTTTTTTTTTACCAAATCTGAGCATGTGTGAGTAAAAGGCTTGACTCTGGATATAGCCCTGAGCTGAGGAAACTGGATTTCAGAGCAGAGCTTATATAGCATGTTTATCAAATCTGAGACCACAGTGGAAAATCACACCGACATTTTTTTGGCATGTAACTCAGGGCTACTGGGGCCCAAAGGGTTTGGAGAGGCTTCTAGGAAGCTGAAAGGGAGGCAAACGAGGACAGACTTGCTCTCATTTAGCTTTGTAAAACTTTGGGTTATTTACATAACTACACTTCTCTGAGTCCGGCTTCTTTGTGACCTCATCAGAAACTTCCCTCCCGTCTTTAAGAAGGCGAACCGGTGCCAGCTCGACCGTCTCTCTGGGGTCAGCTTAACTGTCCACCTACTCGCACGCAAAGATGCGCCAGGAGACATCAAACACAAGCTCAAACTGCTAATTGCAGAGACTGTGGTTACCCATTGCAATTAGCCAAACTGCTAGCAATACGTCCTAAAGTAGCAAGGTAACATTAGCTTGTTACGCGGAAGCTTCAACTAGCCACGCCAAGTTAGCCATAGCAGACATCTAGCTCCAGTTTGTGTCCCTGAGGTCTGAAGCGTTATTTATTTAAGTAACAGAGCTAAAAAAAAATCCATCTTTGAAAAACACAGAAGAAGGATAAAAATGATTTAACCTGATTTTAACCTATTACCCTAATCCTAATCCATACACAGATATGGGGCTAAGAGACAGAGTTACAGTTTAGGAAATGGTTTAACTGTCTTTTAGTGTGCAGCATACAAAACATTAGTTCATTCAGATGTTTAGAAAAGTCTCTGAGGATTCTGGAAATACCTTAATAACAACCGTGAGTGTGAAACATCGCAGGATATTTACTTTTCAGAGATTTGAATGTTGAGCTCTTTGGATAAAATGTTATGCTAATACTCAAGAGGCGCACTCAACAGGCTATAATTCACACCCAGAGCAGCTCTTTGACAAAATATCATTATTATCATTATCAAACCACTACATTACACCCAAAAGCTGATTTTAAACGCGCTTAGCTGTTAGCACACAGTACACGTCTGTTCTTTTCTTGTCCTCCTGCAGGGGATCAGCGATGAACCCATCCATCTGAAGATATTTTCTCCACACGTTGTCAACCTCACGCTGGTGGATCTGCCGGGAATCACTAAGGTAACACATGCTTCACTTAATGCTTCCTCCTCCCTAAGACAAGGCTTTGATCGCTTCGTACCACGAGGGAAATTTGTTACACAACGCCCATAAAAAAACAAGATTTACCAGATGCCTGGTCACTGGTGTTAATTTGTCTGTCTGTTCGATGCGTTTGTGTTTTTGATATTTGCAGACTTCGGGGGATTAATAACTCGTTCTCGATGCTTCTGAACCCGCTGTGAAAGCTCACCAGTCTGCAGGCTTTGATTCCAGCCTCATTAGTTCCTCCCCTCTGGTCGAACACCCGTTAATCTGAGAAATCTCCCGCTGTAGTTTCTTAACTAATCAAATTGAGACATGTCTTCGCTTTTAATTGGATATGTTCCCTTTAGGTGCCCGTGGGTGATCAGCCTAAGGACATCGAGGTTCAGATAAGAGATCTAATCTTGAAGCACATCTCCAATCCCAACTGCATCATCCTGGCTGTCACCGCGGCGAACACAGACATGGCCACCTCGGAGGCCCTCAAAGTGGCCAGGGAGGTCGATCCTGACGGTAAGAATGTCTTAGAGGAAGACATTATCCAAAAAGCAATGTGATAGTCAGAGCAGCGAGTGGCGAGAAGACTAAAAGGAGGAGCGTGTTGGTTGTCTCACCAGGCAGGAGGACGCTGGCTGTGGTGACCAAGCTGGACCTGATGGACGCTGGCACTGATGCGATGGACGTACTGATGGGCAGAGTCATTCCTGTCAAACTGGGGCTCATTGGAGTTGTCAACAGGTCAGAAAAACTATATTTACTGCACCTTATACCATCCATCATCATAACAGAGATGCAGAGAACAGAGACGAGTGATACATTTTTAATGCGGGTATGTCAATATCGAGTTATAAAGGCTTGATTCAATTCAGTTTAATGAACACGTACTCTATCATAACATACAATACATTAGGCAGCATAACAAGGACCACAGTGTGATCAAAGCGTTGCTGTGTTATTGTGTTTTAACTTCTCAGGAGCCAGCTGGACATCAACAATAAAAAGTCTGTGGCTGATGCAATTCGAGACGAGTACGCTTTCCTGCAGAAGAAGTATCCGTCGCTCGCCAACAGAAATGGAACCAAATACCTGGCCAGAACCCTCAACAGGTAAACGTGATTACGAATATTATTATGTTTCAAAGCACAAAGCCTCACTCGTCTCTCAACATTACATACAAGTCATTTAGCTGATGTTTTTATCCAAAGCGACTTACAAAGGGAAACAACCAAGTGACAGTTGTAGAAGAGGGATAGATTTAGCGTGTCCAGTTGGTAGCGTTAGTAGAGGAGGTGCTCCCTGAAGAGCTGGGTCTTCAGGAGGTTTTTTAAAGGTAGAGGGGCACAGCACTGATCTGGTAGGAACTGGTAGGACGTTCCATCAACGGGGAACAGCAGAGCAGAAAAGCGTACGGGTGGCCGAGCCAGGCATCGTTCATTGGAGAAGGTAACATAGGTCTGTCTGTATAATGGTCTACTTAATGGTCTACTTTATAGGCAAAAATTAGCTACAGGGAGCCAGTGGAGGTCGATGAGCAGCAGGGTAACATGTGCCCTTTTGGGTTGATTGAAAAGGAGGCGTACCACCTCGTTATGGATCACCTGAAAGGGTTTCACTGTGCAGGCTGGAGGGCGTTACAGTAATCGGGTCGTGAAATGACCACAGCCTGCGTCAGGAGTTGGGCAGCATGTTGAGTCAGGTATGGTCTGATTTTTCTTACGTTGTACAGTGCGAAGCGGCACCACCGGCCAACCGAGGCAACCTCAGTACCTCGCTCAAATGCCCAGGGCGTAAACTGGCACCTCTGCAGCTCCACGTGCTGGACTTGAACCTGCCAAGCCAAGTCCCTACAGACTGTGTGCACCAGATACCCCCGACCTTTCTTTATGAAAAAATACACAGTATATATAGTTCTTAATTTATAGGTATGGACATAACATGATACCAGGAGTTGTGCCAGCATCAGTATTTTGAATATCAGTATATTAATTCATCAAGATTAATTAAAAACATATATTTAGCTTCACATCTAAGACTATAATTTCACATGTCTGTGCCCTTTCTTTCCATAATGTCAGGTTACTGATGCATCACATCCGAGACTGTCTCCCCGAGCTGAAGACACGGATCAACGTCCTGGCAGCCCAGTACCAGTCCCTGCTCAGCAGCTACGGCGAGCCCGTCGAAGACCAAAGCGCCACCTTGCTCCAGCTCATCACTAAGTTCGCCACCGAGTACTGCAACACCATAGAGGGCACGGCCAAATACATCGAGACGGCAGAGCTGTGAGTACCCGGCGCCTCTCCTCCTCTCCGCCACATGGTGATGCTGTTGATCCAGCGCAGGCAAAATGAGCAAAACAACTGCATTGGTTTCATCATTTAATATGATACGAACTTGTAAGTTGAGGCACGCGCGGCCTCTGTGAAGGAAGAGCTGACAGGAGAGCAGGGGCCACAGGGTTCACATCACAGCTAATATCCCCCCGCTGCTATTTTTCAGGTGCGGCGGAGCCAGAATTTGTTACATATTCCACGAGACTTTTGGCAGAACATTGGAGTCTGTGGATCCTCTGGGAGGACTCAGCACCATCGACATCCTAACAGCCATTAGGAACGCAACCGTGAGTGCCGCTGCGTCATCTTTTAGATGTGACATCATTAGGGACGCCGGCGTTCTGACTTTTCGTTTTCGTGGGATCCGTTCTGTTGCTTTTGTTTGCCGTGGGCGATGATCGCTAACCTTCAGCTCCCCTCCCACGCCAGGGCCCACGTCCGTCCCTGTTTGTGCCCGAGGTTTCCTTCGAGCTGTTGGTGAAGAAGCAGGTGAAGCGCCTGGAGGAGCCCAGTTTGCGTTGCGTGGAGCTGGTCCACGAGGAGATGCAGAGGATCATCCAGCACTGCAGCAACTACAGCACACAGGTAATCGTCTCTGTCAGAGAAAGGGTGGCGCTTCGTTATCTTTCCCCCCTCCCGCGCAGGCGTTCATATTCGGCACGTTTTCGTCCTGCAGGAGCTGCAGAGATTCCCTAAGCTGCACGAGGCCATCGTGGAAGTCGTCACCTCCCTCCTGAGGAAGAGGCTGCCTATCACCAATGAGATGGTACCTTCATCTCTTTTCGGAGCTGTCATCACCCGCAGTCTTTATCTTTTAGGCAAGATGAGAATCAGATAACTGGAGTTGTCCTCTTTTCTCGTCTTAGGTGCATAACTTGGTTGCAATAGAGCTGGCCTACATCAACACCAAACATCCAGACTTTGCAGATGCCTGTGGGGTCTTGAATAACAATATAGAGGTCTGTACTCTGAAATACAGAACATTGTTCTGGAAACCTTATATATGTTATATGTTTTATATATATATATATATATATATATATATATATATTATATATGAATATTTTAAGATGAATAAAAAGTACTAAATGCCATTCATAGTGAAATGTATGGGAGCTAATAGAAGCTACAAGAAGTGAATGTGTCATTTTGAGGCATTAACTATGAAAACTAATACTGAGATTTAAAAGTTTTACCATTTCAAAACCCTGATTTTAAGTTTTAATTGTTTTTTTTGTGTCCAATACTTTTTAAAACTGAAATGAAAAAAGTGAAAACATTTTCTGATCTAAAAATCAATTTGGATAATCCAGATTAGTGAAATTGAGACACCGAAATTCAAACTTTACTCGAATGAAAACAACTTAAATGAATTAATTTAAAGGTCCAGTGTGTAAGATTTAAGCAGCCGTGTTCACAGAATGTGGCAGAAACTGAAAGTAATCAAAATTACTATTTTAATTAGTGTATAATTAAATGAGAATAAGAATTATTATGGTGTTGTTGCCTTACTTTTATATCTACAGATGCCACAGGTCCACAGTAGTTTCTCCTTTACTCTAGAAAGGAGAAACTAAGATGTAAGATCTTTAAGATAACTCCGTTCATGGCGTGTTTTTTCACTAAATTGTCTTCGTACTTTCACAGGGTGTGTTGAGGTTTCTGTAATTTCGTTCTTGTGTTCGTAGGAGCAAAGGAGGAACCGGATGAGAGAGCTGCCCGCTGCAGTGCCGAGGGATAAGGTAAAAAGAAACAAGCTTATATTTTAAAATAAAATAACAGTAGCTCATCTGTTCTAATATTTGGTTGCAGTCTGCAGCGTCCCGAGTATAAAGGGGACTTGTGCAGTGTTAATCACTCATAGCACTACAGGATGAGGATCTGTGAACCAAATGCCTCGGATAGTTTCCATCGAGGAATTTTATCCCACATGTCCTCTCTCCTTCTCAGGAAGCCTCCTCTCCTCCCCTCAAATGACTTTCGACTGCCAAAGCTCCTTTCCTCTGTCTTTCCACATTTCTTCTCAGTGTTTTTTTTTTTCTTTTTTTTTTTCTCTTCTCTCTTCGTTCCTGCTCTCATATTCCTCCTAGTCTGTTGGCAAAGGCCCGGCTGGCCTGGCTGTGGTTTCTGGCGAGCCCCCTACGTCTGGAGCAGACATGGACGGTGCCAAGGTGGGCACGTATGCAGCTCGCTGGCTCAGTGCGGGGCTGGCTGTGGTGGAGCATGGATGTGTGGATGTATGGATGGATGGTTGGATGGGCATGGGCTGCTGGCATGCACTCTGATCTTTGTCTGCCGATGCCATTGCTCTTGTTTCGCTCTCCCTCAGCCTGTGTGGACTTGCACTAACAAGCCTTGTGTTTTCTGCAGAGTCTGCTTCCCCCAAAGTTGGTCCACCTGTCTCGCAGAAAATGCCTTCCTTGCCCTCTATTTCCCTTTTCCAACCTCTTTAACGCTTTGGTTGCCCTGTTTTCTTTTTCTACTTTTAGTTTATAGGAATTCTGTAAATCCTACCACTGTGCACCACCTACTCAAGCCTCTTCAGTACTATTTTGGGAGAATGACAATATTTTTTTTAGCCATGCTAGAGGCACGACTCTGGGGATGGCAATGTGGGTCGGTCAGTTGGTCGGTCCATCACTTTAGTCCAGACTGAAATATCTTACCAGCGACCGAATGGATTGCCATGAAATGTTGTACAGTCATTCATGGGCCCCAGAGGATGAAGCCTACTTACTTTGGTGACCCCCTTGACTTTTCCTCTAGCGCACATTTTGGTTTTTTTTTTTGTGTTGTCTCAAGAGCAATTGGATGGATCGCCATAGAATGTGGTACAGACATTCACGTAAGCCTTTAACCTTTCATCAAACGTCTTCGTCAGGTGAAGGTTTTAATTGGTCCAATCTTGACCAGACACTTGTGAACGCCTCAGCTGTACTCTGTGTTTAGTGCCAATTAGCAAATGTTAGCTCGGGAACTCGCTAAACTCAGATACAGGGTAAACGTTGTGCACACTCTACATCGGTATGTTAGCGTTGTCATTGAAACTAAAGTAAAGCTAATGCCGAAAACTGCAGTTCCTCAAACGTCCACTTGAGGCTGGCTACAAAACATGTCAATCCCCGTAAGTCCCCATGTTAAAATGTCCAACTTCACGGCAGAAATAAACATGTTTACAGCCTGGTACAAAAAACAGTTTTGGTTTCTTTTGGACTGCGCCACAGATTTTGAGCTTCAAAATGTATCTCCGGAAACCTGTGGGTGACATCACGTGTACGCCATCCACTCTTTTATACAGTCAGTGGTGAGCATGTTAGCATGTTGATGTTAGCATTTAGCTTAAAGCACCATTGTGAAGTTCGATCTCAAAGAGCCTCTAGCATGGCTGTTTTTTTGTTTTTATTATTATTATTTACTGCGTTGCCTCTCGTGTTTTCTCTTTGACTGCTGCACTAATAGTTCAGCTCACTTCCTTTCTCTGAGCAGTGGAGGTGTTTTCCTAACTTCATCTCCATAAACAGAGACATTTATCGTCGGTGGCTGTATGTACTGTGCTCAGTTTTGAATATTTAGCTTCAAGTTTCTGTAATCTCTTTTTTGTGTACATGCCTGTTTGACTCGTCTTTGCAGTGTTGCATACAATGAACCGGTCAAGGTTTTTTATGCTACTTACTCTAACCATCTTTTCCCTGCGAATATGAGAGCGGTGCTGCTCTAATAATTTGATACCCTGGGTTGTGTGATGACATTTAATCTTCATTTTTCCTGTGTTCCCGGCTCGTCAGGCTCCGGCAGCAGCACCCCCGGGTGAGCAGGACGGCACAGGGAACTGGAGGGGGATGCTGAAGAAAGGGGAGGAAGCCCCCGGCTCCGGACCTGGAAGCCCCCTTAAAGGAGCTGTCAACCTGCTGGATGTGGTAACTAAATATAAGCACATCAGCATGCCTCATTATGAAGACTCCAGTAGTTTTCAGCGAATTGATTAAAACATTGTCTCCCTTTTCCCTCAAGCCTGTGCCGGTTGCCAGGAAGCTGTCATCACGTGAGCAGCGGGACTGTGAGGTCATCGAACGCCTCATCAAGTCTTACTTCCTCATCGTTCGCAAGAATATCCAGGACAGGTAGGCCAGCGAGCTCCTCGCCTGTGTCTGGTGATTTTCTATATTTTGGATGATCAACAAATGAAAAGAGCAAAGCCAACATTGAACTAACAAATATTGTCTGTGATATATGTGATTCCTCCAAGAGCTCCACTGTTCTCAAAAACTATTAAAAACACACCAGTGAGCCACATTGTTGCACTGGCTGGCATTTTTCCTCATAACCATGAACACACACACCATCCTGCTGCCGTACACACTCACTGTTGCATCAAATACATAAAAAAATATCCCCAACAAATATTTGCTCTTATTTGAGTTTGCTGAAAACAATGCTGAGCTGTTCTCACACTTTTTGAAAGATCAATGAGTCAATCAGACTTTATTTGTATAGCACTTTTTATACGAAACATGTAACACAAACTTCTTCACACATTAACACCCCAACACCCACCCACACAGAAAATTAAAGAGGTAAGTACTAAAAAGATGAAGCAGTTTGTAGAGATTGGTCAGTAGGAACCAAGCAGGAACCTCCGTGGCTGTGAAGCGAAGCCACTGCAGAAGTGCCAAAAACTGCAGTTCCTCAAACGCCCACTTGAGGCTGGCTGCAGAACCAGTCAGTCTCCATAAGTCCCCATGGTAAAATGTCCAACTTCACAGCAGAAATCAACATGTTTACAGCCTGGTACAAAAAACAGTTTTGGTCTCTATAGATAATTTCTGTAACTGTACTGAGGGTGAATTCTTATTTAACTCACATATTCAAATTATATTAAGGCTTAAAGTTATGCATAATTAACAGTGTGGTCGCTCTGATTAAAAGGTTGCTACCTGCTGTGATCATCAGTCGTATTTCATTACTTTTTATGTGATTCAACATCGTTTAACCTCTTTTCAACCCTAGCAAAGTGGATTTCTTTGCCAAATTATTGGAGTGTATGCCCCCCTTGAGCTCAACAGGGATAAAGATATTTAACTTTTCGACAGGCATGGCCACCTGAACAGTCAAACCTGAGCCCCTCCATCTGGGGGGGGATCACAATCACCAGGCCATCTTGGCGTCCTTGTTCTAAACCATCTGTCCGGTCTCTCTCTCCCTTCCTCCCTCCTTCCACGGCAGCGTGCCGAAGGCAGTGATGCACTTCCTGGTCAACCATGTGAAGGACAGCCTCCAGAGCGAGCTTGTTGGCCAGCTGTATAAATCTGGCCTCCTCAACGATCTGCTGACTGAATCGGAGGACATGGCCCAGCGGCGCAAGGAGGCGGCCGACATGCTACAGGTAACAGGCTCCCCACCTTGTAGTGTCGAGTTTTCTCTGAAAGATTCAGGTTCCCTTGCCCGTTGCTTCATTGTCACTTTATTTAATCTCGTCCCACAGGCGTTGCAAAAAGCCAGCCAGGTCATCGCTGAGATCAGGGAGACACACATGTGGTGAAAAATCTGATCTAGTATCTCCTCATCATGCCTAAAGGACAGACGCTCCATGCACTCATCATGTCTGAACATGAAGATTTGGATTTGCAACCATGAAAATGCACTGATCTGATCCCTGCTCCAACGTACAGTAGGTATCACATTAGCTCACAAAGCTACCTGAAAGAAAAATGTAAGTCGTTTATTTAAACTGCTTGGTGTTGTTGAGTATATGAACATGCACTGCCTCTGTTAGCTAAAGTTCAAGGTAAGATTTTAGAAACCGTAGTTTCCCCCCCATCGTCCTCACCCCCGACGGCCCCTGGAGTAACCGGGAGTTCGTCCAAAGCGCCAAAAGCGAAGTAATTTCCATTTTTGACAGACGGCGGTTAACCAGAGTGGAAACGGACTTTTGTGTGAAATGGAAATGATCACCTCCTCATCTGCAGGCTTTTCATTTTAGCTGTCATGTGTCAAAAACCGGAACAAGTCAAAGCAGGGATTGGTTCGTTGAATTCAAATACATATGTTGCTCCTGACTCGCAGCGAATGTTAGTCCTCTTACCCGTGTACATACTCCAATTTTGTTTTTTTGTTGGTTTTTTTTTTGCACTATTGTCATCACACTGTACTGTAGAGTCCATCCTGACACTGTATTCTGTATTGCCATCAGATCATTATTTATTAATGTGTTATTTAAGTGTGTTGATAATGTAACGAGCACTATTGCAGCTTGCTGCGGTGAGTCATTTAATTATGTTTACATATCGCTGCCTACATTGTGAAATTTATGGTGCACTGTGGTTCTCTGTGTATGGTTCCCAAAAGAATAAATAGAGCTATTTTATTGCCGGTTGAATGATTTGGATTCATTTGCTTTTAAGCTGTTTTAAACATGGCGGGGATCGGTAGAGAGTAACGAGGAAGCATGCGCCCGATTCAGACTTAAACCACACAAACATGGCTCAAAATCACAAATCTTTTTATTGTTTATGTCTCGAACCAGCTGTTGCAGTGCTTTTTTTTTATTATTTAGTCTTTACGTGTACGTTAATGTCATCGAAGTCGAATGCTGCCGCTCCGCTTCAGACGCTTCCTTGAAGGTCTCCGGCTGATGTTTGCGTCTATCTCAGCCTGCCCTTGGCCTTGCCTCTTCCTTTGGCGCTGTGGAAACAAAAATAATTGAACCGCTTACCGTGTGCAGGCAGAAAGGAATAATTATTAAGTCACTTCATTTCCTTACTCAGCGGTCCCAACAAAATCTAATTAAATATTAAAGTATCACTTCACCTTTTTGACACTAGTGGCGATATGTTTTGTTCCAAATGGATTCAAAACATTTGAACTGGATTGAATTGAATAACAATAAAAACAATAATAACAATAAAAATGTCTGAAACAGCTCATTAATATGAAAACATTATGTCTTCCTTTCAATCTTAATGTTATTGGCTGTCAGTCATTCAGACAAAAACAACATTATATTAATCATATTCTAATTAAAAAGTAACATTTGTGATTTAAAAGAAAAAAAAAAAAAGAATGATCTACGACACAAAAAAAACAAACAATTTAATTCATTTGGTCTATAGTTTAACATGTTAAATGTCCAGTGTCCATTACTTAGCAGTGCTGTAGTGCTTGAGATTGGAACGTTTCCAGACTCTCGTCTTGGAATCGACTGCATTTTAACTCGGTCTTGGGCAAAGAGGATTCAGGATTTTATTTCAAGACCGCTCAAGACTACAACTGCAGCAATGTCACCAGTGTTTCCATATTATTCACTTAATATTGTCGAGTTGGTCCCAGTTTCTTAATTAACTGAAAATACTTTAAAAGGTTGTTCCACAGTCTGTAGTTAGAGCAAACGCTTGCATGGCATGTAGGTATTTATGAAGCAAAAGAAACAAACTGGGTAAAACTTCCTGCTTCAAATGGCACTAAGAATAACATGAGTGCTTATTCTTATTCTAGCGTTCATTAACACAGTGAAATAATGTAAAGAAGAGGGTGAACTACAGCGGACTGATCAGATGGACTGAAGTGGGCAGACACACCAAAGCATCATGCTATTAGAAAAAAAGCGTAAAATCACACAATTTCACACAGCTGGCAAATGATGATTGTGTCCCCTGAGCAGCAGCCTTACCTTTGATACACTGCCTTTGTTCTTTTTTTTTTTTTTTTGGCACCTTTGCCCACAGTTTTCTCTACCAGATATACCTGACTTGAAAAGCAGAGCGTAGACACTTACCAGCTGATCAACACAGACGTCTCGTTGTTCTGCGCTGACTTACGCAACTTCTTAAGAGACTTTGTGTTTTTTCCCCGAGACGTTTGGTTCAAATCGGTGTGTGGATTTCAAAATTTGTAACTGATAGTGTTACACAAAAGAATACGTGGGCTTGTTTGGGGATGTTCGAACCTAACCACCACACTGCTTCTCGATTTTGCCAACTTCAAAGCTCAAATATAGCCGTGGATCAGGAACACAATGTTTTCAGACAGCCTGGATGAAGATGTAAAGAGGGGGATGATGGGTAATACATGAACGGAGCAGACTTGCTCGATCATTTAAGAGAATAAGGAAAATACTGCAATGCATGCCTCAAAATAGCAGATTTTCTACAACTGGGTTGATCTTTTTCCAGGGCTGTCAGGTAAAAAAATCTATATTTTTACGTGTGTACAGCCACTGGAAGGTGAGATCTGTGCAAAAACAACTCTCAGTAAAGACTGTCACATCTTCCCACGTTAGATGAAGCAGGATGATGTGAGTTTAAAAGGCCTTAGGGTAGAAGAGATAATGTAACACACTGGAGATCTGTGTATGGGGTTTGCGTCTGCGATTGTGTTTGTATGTAAAGGAGCCGGGCAAATAAAGGTAGTGTTTCAGCACGGGCTAGTGAAAGCTATGCAGCAAATTCAGTTTTAAGGAAGCTACCAGCTGAGCTACCAGAGCGCCCCCCCCATCGACACCCATATGAGCCGCACCTGGTTCCAAGGTGGCCGATACTTACCTCTGGTGGTCTTGAACGCGAGCCAAGAGCAGATTGATCTGTGGGAACAAACATGGAGGACTGGCTAAAGCACAGTGACAACACCAGACATAGGTGGACACCAGCCGAGCAAAAAGAGCGGGCCGTGTACTCGGCTTGGGCGTTGATACGTTTCGTGGACTCACCTGGAGTTTTCCTGGCTGAGCTGATCGTTCAGCTCAGTCCTCAAGGAGAGGCTAGAGAACCTCAGAAGTGAAATATTTATCTCGATGTTTCAGTCGCGCTTGCATCATTGCAAGTCAAACTGTCCCTTACAGCGAGAGATGAGTGATGAGACAGCAGCTGCTCTGACAGCAACTTGAGATCAAATTATAGCTGTCAAAATCTGAAAAAGTATGACAGCTGGAATTATGGTCTGGAGACACAGGGATCTCTTTCTGGATCAGATTTTATGTTGTGCAAAAAAAAGCATTTTGCAGATTATGTGTCATTTCTGTGAACTATTGTGGACTGTAAACACTTTAAAGCAACTGTATGACAGATGCTTTTTTTGCTAAGCTGAGATGAGCGATACCACTCTTGCGTTTATTGGCAAATATGAAGCTACAGACGGGTAGCTTAGCTAAGCATAAGGGCCGGAAACAGGGGGAAATGGCTGAAGTACCAAAACCTGGCTGCCGTTACCTCTAATGCAGCGTTCACGTCATATAATTGATGCTGTAATCATGAGCAAATGAGTTGAAAAAAAAAATCCACGTCAGCCTCTGAGGTGGAATTAAGTTGGAGATATTACAACAGGAAGTGTTAGCAGACCTTCCGCAACGACAGCTGGAAGTTACATCAAAATAAAATCCAACATTTGCACTAGGATTTTGATAATATGATTACGGACGTTATATCTTGTTTGTTAGCGCTACAGCTAAGTGGCTGTGAAATGAAGCCTATACAGAAGTGCCAAAAACTGCAGTTCCTCAAACAGCCACTTGAGGCTGGCTGCAGCATGAGTCAGTCTCCATAAGCCCCCATGTCAAAATGTCCACCTTCACAGGAAAAATAAACATGTTTACAGCCTGGTACAAAAAAACAGGTTTAGTTGTTTAACGTCCTTTGTACTGTTAGTGGGTGAACAGAGTCAGGTTTGCTGTTTCCTGTTTTTTCCAGCCTTTATACTAACGTAAGTTATCCAAGGCTGCTGCCAAAAGCCTTTCATTTACTCATTTACTAATGTGAGTAATAATTCTCATATAACTCAACAAGAAAGCAAATAATACCAAACCTTTCCATATGTTTTTAGTTTCTCCGAATCTGTAGTAACTGAATACCTGACTGATGGGTCTCCTTTCATCGGATTAAACACAACCAGTTTCCGCGGGCTTCTTCATTAACACACACTACCTTCTTTTTGTGAGTGTCGCCCAACTTTGTTGCCGCTCCACTGTCCAAGACTCGGTTTGTGACCTTTCAACACACGGACTGCAAAGCTACACAACATCCAAGAGGCGCACACTCCTCATTAACAGTTACTCACAACTTCTGCTGCTCATTGATTCGGGTCTGCAGTACATTGATCTGGAAGTCAAGCCACATTCATTTTAGATTGGTGCCCTCAGGACTGCTGTGAATATACCACATCAGCTTTCATATTCTGTGGCTTTTTCAGGGCTGTAAACCATCAATTTAGAATATAATTTATCACTTTATCCCATGGTGTAAAATAATTTAGTCCTTAGGTTAAGAGCAATGTATATAGTAGCTGAGTTGAGACTTTTTAGGTACGTCATAAGAATTTTATCTAATTTTATTTAAAAACAAACACCTAATATTCACCTATTTTATTATTATCAAAGTATTCTTTTAAATTTTTTTTCCTAAACCAGACGGACTTTACACTGTTGTTATAAAAGTGGTTAGATTCTCTAGACATGCATGTAAAAGTTTGGGCAAAAATGTTTTTTCCTTTGGTAAACTGAGACCTTAAAGGAACAATTTGACTCTTTTTGCCAAGGGTTTGAAAAATCAGATTGATGCCACTCTCATGTTGGTACGGTAAAGGCTAGAAGCAGCCGTTGGTTAGCTTAGCTTAGCATAAAGACTGAAAACGGAAACAAGAAACGCTTGATGGGGCCTGGCTGGTTGTTTCCAGTCTTAGCTGAGCTATGCTAACTGTATAACTTCATATTTACCATACAGACCAAGTGGTATCAATCTAACAACTTCAAAAACTCTTCCTAACTTTTACACTGTTGTCATGAAAGTACATTAGTTCTGTAGAAGTGCGTTTCATCTGTATCATTATTTCACAGAGCAGCCGGCACAGCACCTCGGGGCAAAGTACTTACATCATATTTCTGTCTCTTCAGTTTCTCGGTGAGGTCAAACTTCTCGGCCTCCAGTGTCATCAGCCACTGCCACAGCTCATTGGCCTTCTCCCTTTTTTGAGCAAAAACGAGGAGTATTTCAAGGACAGAAAACTAAAAGAGCATGTCTGTAGGGTAAAACTCTGCGATACGACTGGAAAGTTGATGTGAGTTTATGCACAAACAAATCACCTGCTTCAGACGGTAAATGCGGATATTAGTCTGTGACAAATGATGCTAGTAGACGCATCCTTACTTCACTTTGTCCTCACTGAGATGGTCGATGTTGAGAGGCTTCCTCCTCTCCGCCAGGATCTTCTTTTTCTTCTCTCTCTCTGTCTGCTTCTTCGCTCCCCTCTTTCCGTCTTGCTGGACGGGAGAATAAATCCAAGAGGACGTGTTGAAAGAAAGAAATAATAAAAGAAAGAACATTTCAAACAGGCCACAACGTCTGAAAGTCTTGGTTCTGTTTCATATTAATTCAAGTGTAAACAGGCCGGCTGTAGACCTATTTATGATCATGTCTTCATCTTCTGTCACTCATCTCAGCGATGGCTTCTCAGGATTTAATGTGGGAATGATTTCATGACACTAAAATGCTTAAATCCACAACTCACAGGTGGATATTCAAGCTTTTTGTTATTGTGGGTACCTACACTGCCGACCCTTCGCATTTATACAACCACAGATTAGTAAATCAGTGAGAAGTCAGTCAACGGTTGTCATGCGTGTCAGCGTGTGATGACAGACCCGCTGTTGGACGCCAGCGTATTGCTGAGTCATGTTTGTCAGAGCCTTCTTCTTCTTGGCGTCCTCATCCTGCTTCTTCCGCGCCTCCTCCTGCTCCTTCCTCTCCTTTTCTTCCTGCGATGCAGATGATACAAGGCGATCACAGGAGAAAGAAACACACCACCTGTCCACCTTGTCTCTCCAACTGCTGAACCAAGACTGATGACAAAATCTGTTGCCTAATTAGCTGATACGGAGCAACATCATCATTCATTTGGAGGCGTGTTTTCTCGCCACCTGGCAAATGTAGTTCTAATGTAAACTCCCTTTTAGCTCTGTTTTTGGTCTCCGACAACTCCTAGGGGAAATATCTGGTTGTTTTGCTGCTAAATGCGCCACTGTTTTCACTGGCTAGATGCTATTTTTTTGGTGCGCCTTGGTACAGAGTAGGTAGTGTGCAATTTTTAGAGCTTCTTCATGGGAAAAAGATGCCTGCTGCTTCCAAAAACGGAGCCGTGAGAGTGATCCAAAAAAGATGAAGGAACTGATGATGGGAACTGCAGAGCGGGGTGATAATTAGATTCTGTAGGTTCACGTTACACATGATTTGATCCTCATTATACTCGCTTTAGAGCGAAATATAATACTAAATTATTTGCACAACAAAGAGAAACCAGTCCCAGAGACTTCAGGGTGATCCAAATCTCTGTCATCTGAGCTGAAATAAAAGGCCATTTTGTAATACAACTGCACCAAACACACTCATATTAAGTCTGGCCTGTGGTGCTTTACGCTGCATTCAAGCAGAAATGGGAAAGATAGAGAGATGATCAAGGATGGAGTGCGAGGACACTCTTCATTTGTTGTATGTCGTGTTACAGCCTTTAAAAGATGAGGTGCTGAAAAGAGGGAACTCACAACAACACGGGCCTGCCTCTCCTTCTCCTGCTCAGTGCGGATCCTCTGCTGCTCAGCCCTCTCAGCACGACGCTTCTCCTGCACATCCATGCCCACAAAAACACACACAGTGTAATTGTCCGCTGGCCAGTGCGTCGCTCCAGTGATGTGGTTTTCCTGGAAGACTTACGATCCTGTTAACAAGAGCGATGAGCTCCTCCTCGTCCTTCTTCCTCTGAATGAAGTGGGCCTCGATCAGTGACTGCAGCTCAGTCAGATCCTTCTCCTGACGCTTCCTGTGGATGTCCTGCAGTCACAGACACATGTTTGAGCTGGCATGCTTCATGCTTCAAAGCTCAAATCAAGTCTTGAACAAAGTTTTCAGACACAAATGTGTCTGGCTCTTCAAGGAAATCAATCACTTACATCAAAATCGACTTTTTCTCCCTCTGGGATCTTCGGTACAGCTATAGGTGCTGCAAATGCCCTAAAATTTCATTTCTGAGTTAGAATAAAAACTTTAGAGAACCAGTTAATCACTAGTTGATATATATGGATCAACATTAACAAAACTAAAGACTTACTTTGGTTTGGGTTTGGTGTCATCTATAAAAAACAAGGGATAATCACAGTTACTATAGTACCAGGTCAGCTTAGCCTTACATCAAGCAAGTATTGGAACTCAAAATCATTCTGGACAGTGGTGGACTGGCTGTCTGAGGGGCAAAAAAATCAAGACCAATGAACAACCATCACCATACAGGGCACACTATCATGTCATCGTGTTTTCTCCACTGGAAGGGCACACTAGAGGAACCTGCATCACATTTTCTCTACTGGGAGGGAAATCTAGAGGGCTTGTCATCAAATTTCCGCCACAAAAAAAGGCACTCTAGAAAGAACATCCCATTTTCTCTAATGGAAGGGTACTCTTAAAGGGACTGCATCATGTTTTCTCCACTGGAAAGGCACACTAGAGAGCAATCGATAACGTTTTCTCCACTGGAAGGGCACCCTAGAGGGCACTTAACTGTGTTTTTTCTACTGGAACAGCAGAGTCATCAAATTTTCGTCAAGTTTTCTCCATAAGAAAGGCACCCAAGAATGCACTTTATCCCATTTTCTCCAATGGAAGGGCACCCTAAAAGGGACTCTCACATTTTCTCCACGTTTTCTGGAAGGGCACTCTATTGCATTGTCTTGAACATTAGGCTACTGCAGAAAGTACTTTATTAACTTTTACTACCTTTTTTGCCCCTCCCCAAGTCCACCAATGTTGCTGGATTCTGTTCATTCCACTACGTCAATCTTCTGACGTGCAATAGCCTTTTTTGTTACAAAAACTAAATCTACTATGGACTGTCTGTAGCTATTTTATGCATGACACTGAATACATTCGTTTGCCATAATATGAGTAGCATGTGTCTTTTTTTGTCAAAGTCTGCCAAAAACTGTATTTAAAGAAACAACATATGCTTTATTTTGGCGGGCAGTGTGTCTGTGAGCATATGTTGTACAGTGCGGTTCTCCAGTGGACAAATGAAGACTGCCATGTTGAGCTACAGCACTGATCTTCAGTAAGTTACCGTACCTTCATCTGCAGTTGGAGACTCTGCGGCAAAGGACATATGGATATGTTAGCGCATGAGCTGGCAGAATACAAAAGGGTTTGAAAATATATTAAAAGTATTTGAAAATACTATTTCACTCGGGTCAGAAACCTGCTTTACATATTTTGATATGAAACTCTTGCCTGTCAGAGAGAGAAATAAAAAGTCTAAACAGATTCAGTATGCCTTGTCATACTGGGTTGTACTCTGGGGATTTTCAAGCCATGAAAGCTTTATGAGTTTACTTTCAGACGGCGGAGGCAGTTCTTGTATAAAATCGTATTTCCAGAATACATGTTAAGGCATGAGGAAGATATTAACACCACATATGGATTTATCCGTGAAAGGGAAAACCAATATTACTATTTCCCACAAATATCTCAGCACAAAGATCTTCTTCCCTGAACTGACTGTAAAACAGGCGAGAGGCACAAACAGAGTGATATAGTGTTATTTAGTCACGCCGCGCATGCATGTTTGAACAGAGAGACTATGACTTACCTTCCTCTGCAGGCTCTTTGTGAAGGTAATGTGAACAATGCAAGAAAGAGCTCATCAGTTAATGCCATGGTATGATTCAACCAAAATATACTTAAAGAAAATAAGCATGCACGTATGTATTTGTTGGACTGCACATTATATTACAATAGTATAACAACAGTAGAAAAAAACTTCATTACCTTCTCCTGCGGGCTCTTTGTGAAGGTAATGTGAACACAGTTGATCAGTGACATTAATCATGATCAATGCAAGAAATGGAGAAAAGATTGTCAGTAAACATTCATAGCATGACGTGGCGTGGAGTATATAGATGTTGAATAATATATTAAAGTGAAAGACATATTTAAAATAGTGTTTTATTTACATATGTTTACAATGTATTTGTTAAAGCTGGACCACAAACACTGATATTATATATATGATACCACAACAACATGTGACAGAGACACTCATTACCTTCTTCTGCAGGCTCTTTGTAAAGGTAATGCAGGTAGGTAAACAAGTAGTTGATCAGGGACAGCGAACATAATCAATGCACAACATGGAGAATAGATTTTCAGAGCATGTTCATAGCATGAATTAACTACAGTATTAATGTTACATAAGAGTAGCATGATTCATCCTATCACAAATATTACAGCTAAAGAAAATACGCATTTGTCTCATGAAGTATGTCACATTTCAAAGTAAAATTAGGCTTTATTATGCAATATATTTGTTAAAACTGGACCACACTGTTATACTGTATATATTATATTATAACACTGTAGAGAAGCGTCTGTTACCTTCTGCTGCAGGCTCTTTGTGAAGGTAATGTGAAAACAGTTGAACCAATGCAAGACATGGGGAAAAGATGATCAGTAAACGTGCATGGGACTAGGATACAATTTCCAATAGAAAACATAGAAAGTGTATCTTTATTCACATATATGTTTACAAAATATTTGTCCAAGCTGCACTACAATAATAATACAACAGTAAAAAAAAAAATCATTACCTTCTTCTGCAGGCTCTTTGTGAAGGTAACGTAGGCAGGCAAACAGACAATGAGAGCGACAATAATCAATGCAAGAAATGGAGACTAGTCAGTAAATTATGTTTTGTTCAGATAACAGCATGTTTGTTGAAGTTGGACTGTTGATATTAAATATTGAATTGGAGTGAAACAGCAGAGAAAAGGAATTACCTTCTTCGGTAACAGGAGGTTCTGTGATGTGAAATAATGAAAACATGATGTGTCACATTGGGATTGAGATCATTTGTCTTTGCGATCATAAAATAAGCAGGAAAACTAGTGTATGTAGGACAAATGAGACGTTGTAACATTTTAGAACATTGTCATATCAAATTAAATATGTCCGATGTTTAAACCTCTAAAAAAAAAAAAATCAATTGATGAAAAGAGCTGCAGTCTCAACATGAGTCGGTTCTGATTTTGACTCACGTGCAAACAGTAATTTTTGTCTGAGTAAATGTCACAATTTTCACAAAGAAGACATCTCGTTTTAGGATGAATTAATCAAACACTAACTCAGCAGGCAGCCAAACGCAGCAGCGATTAGCGAACGCTGAATATAAACCAGCTAATGTTGACGTAGGTAAATGAACGGTGCTGGAGATCATTTCTGTCTCCATGCTATTAATATGAAATGGGTATTTACCGCGTGTAATATTTATGATGGCACAGGCAATGCTGTGAGCAGTACGACACATCACACTACAAGTGAACAAGTGAATAAAAACATATTTAAAGAGGAGAATTACCTTCAACTTGAGGTGCAGGCCCTTCTGCAAAAACATGACAAGAAAGAATGAAGCCACAAGACAAAAGAAGACACGCAGCACTACAAGATACCAGGAGTTTGTGAGTAAAGAAAAAATAAATATAAATTATTTACTGACAAAAACAAGTCATACAAAGTTTCTTCTTTCAGTGTCTTCATGTCCGAGTGAACAAAATAAGGATTAGTGGATCAATGTGACTCTGGCAAACAGCTTGAGGCTGGGATTTGGTCAAACTCTGAGCACTGTGATATTGTCTCTTGGGATGCGCTGAAAGCAGTGCTGCTATCTGACAATCTGGGCAAAGCTAAAAACAGAGAATGATCTGGGATCACAAACTGATGCCCCTGAGGTGTTTGCAACGAGCCACAAATCAAAGTGAAATCACAACACGGGACAGAACAGCACGGAAACATGTCAACATCTTTTGACTTAACCCTACGTAAGTAAAAGTCCGGAAGTAATAGCTGGATGTACTCAAAGTATCAAAAGTTAAAGTGCTCGGTCTGCAGAAAAATGATCTGCCCTGTTTGCAGTTCAGTAGTTTAGCCCAGTGGTTTCCAACCTAGTGTTCGAGGTCACAAAATAAATCAGAGAGGTCATGGGATGATGTTGTATTTCATTTCTGGGCTTTTCTCTAATCTTTTACCTCTTTGGACCTTTAACAGTTATTAACTGCAGATGAAACCACATGCCAATGTGACCCTGCAACCTTTAAAAGAAGAATTTGACATTTTGGGAAATATATTTTTTTGGTTTTCCTGCAGAGAATTAGACGGTAGGATCAGCAGCTAGTTAGCTTAGCACAATGACAGGGAAAGAGGGGATATATATATATATATATATATATATATATATATATATATATATATATATATATATATATATATACAGTGTAGGATACCATATAATAAAGTGTAGTACAGATTCACACACCTCCCCTGTACCTACATTGCACATACTGTTAGTCTGTTCTTGTCTGTACATGCTGACACTTCCACCGTTGTTTTACTCTGACTTACGTCTTTTGGTTTTGTTACACTGCACTAATGAGAACATTTTAAAACGAGACAAACACAAAACACACTCCGCTAGCTCGTTACGGCCTTTATCAGTGACAGCAGACGCTGTAACAGCAGCAGACACACCGGAAAAAACAAGGCGACGCACGTGAACCCACGCAGTGGCTTTTACCTTCCTCTTGCTGGATTTCTTCCTCTGAGGAGACATAATCAGGTCAGCCACGTCGAGCAACAAAAGCCTGAAAGTGACATTTTGCATTCGAAAGACGCCACTCTCTTACTTACCCTCCTCCCTGAAATGAAAAGAAGAGCGGAAATCAGCTCAGTTTGTCTGCTGATTCTGAGTTAAGACACGAGGAACGTCACTAAGATGCAACGAAGGTACTCACAGCATCTCCTCGATCACTTCTCCTACTTCAGACATGTTGGACCACCTGCATGGAAACATCAAGAATTCAACTCACCACGCTGAAGATGCATTTTTAATTAACAAACTTGTTTTGAGATAAAAGTTTGAATGCAGCTGTCTCTCACACACATTTGCTCATCTCTCTTGGGCTTTTAATGTTTTTTTTCTCTCTCTCTCTGTGATTTGTTGTTTGTCTTCTTGATATTTCCCTCTTTATCTTATCTACTGTAATGTTTTCACAAGCCCTTGAGATTTCTTTCTTTTCCTTCGGACAGATGGTTTGTGTCTCTCTTCTTTTCTTCTCCTTTCAGGAGCTTTTATCATTTGTGCAAGCAACGAAACCCCCCCAAAAAAAGCACACATTCATACACACGTATACACAAATACTTGGCTACACGCTGAGAGATTGGAGCAATTGTAGAATTTGAAATGATTCCACCATGGGCACTGCATGCAGAGGCCCAGGGCTTTAAACAGCTCCAGGCCTAATCCTCAGCCATTTCCTCTTGGCACTGATCAAGGCTGCAGGCAGCCGACTGGAGTCTGAACAGCGCTGTGAAACAGGACTGCACGAGTCCTTCAGGGACGAACCCCCCGACGCATCTCAAGCTACGCATATCATACTGGCTCAGATATGTACACTCGGAAAAAAAAAAAAAAACAAAAAAAAACAATTTTCCAGGTGCTCAAAAGGCTTTGAAGTGGAATGCTTCAAGAAACGTCCATCACGAGAAGTGTGATTTATTCGGGCGTTTACGCCTAACAGCTTATTTGTTGTTCGAATGCAGGAGCGATTTAATCTCATTTCAAAAATCCTCTTGGAATCGCACACTCGATTCGTTAGAGATCAGCTTACTTGTCACGAGGAGCGATGCTCCTACTGTGGAAACTGGCTCCGGATGAGCTTTATAACGTCTGATGCCGTGATGTTGTTGTCCTGTGTTGGGCTTTTCACATTTTTTAGCAGAATATCTCGGCCTGTGCTGCCTCGTTTTCCACTCTTCGCGACGAGAATATCGATGCTGCGTTCTCATACTTGAGGTTGGTGGATGAAGGATTGAAATGGTCATTTTTACACTTCAGTATTGTGTGTATATACACAAACGCATTAAGAAGTGAGTTTGGAGGTGACGGAAGGTGGATTTCTTTTGTACCTTTGGACAGAGCCAGGCTTCCCCCTGCTTATTGTGCAGTATTTATGCTAAGCTAAGCTAAATCCTGATAACTCTTGGCAACTATTCCTTTAATCTGTTTCTCGCAAGTTCAATCCTAAGTGACTGGAGCTCCTCTTTGATATCAGAAACCTACACATAAATCTAGTAAATACATTAAATACACATTTCGCTCTAAAACAACAACAATGGGGTATTTGTGGTTGAGGTCAAGGTTACAGGGATGAATTCAATAAGGCTACGGTCTCTTATATATATATATAAATATATCAGTTACATGTCAAGGATATGATTGTGTAGAACAGTCGCTTGGACCATGTTTGTTTCCACACGCTTATAAATCACCAGATCATAAAAACTGGTGTCAGTCGGCTGAACAGTGGGGGAAAAGCGAGGGTCTATTTTTAAGAATAATAGAGCGTGCTTTTGAACAGGTGTGGAGCGACTCCTCCAGACAATGGGTTTGGCTCACCTCACCGAACTCATAGTAAATCAATGAGCTGGGACTCACATGCGGACAGGCTATTCTTGTCGTTGTGGTTTGGTCAGCTGCTGGTTTGGGGG
This sequence comes from Nibea coibor, assembly GCA_023373845.1. Classification (NCBI taxonomy): domain Eukaryota; kingdom Metazoa; phylum Chordata; class Actinopteri; family Sciaenidae; genus Nibea; species Nibea coibor. The sequence continues at coordinate 8,319,363 of CM041731.1, forward strand.
AACATTTTTATAACAATGCCTCTCAGGAGTTTTTCTCACCCCTATCGCTCCACATAAAACAAGTTGATATCAGCTTTTTGGTGATCATAAAGGCTTGATATACACGTTGGATAGGTGATGTTAGGATAAAGAAAATTAGCTCCACATCCCCAGTTGCAGCCTCCCTCCTCCTCCTCCTTTGGCTCCGGCTCCTGTTGTTTCTTTCCAAGTCGTTTTCAAAGGGCCAGCTGCACATTCGATCGCTGCATACCATATTCACACTTTCCCTGTATATGGTTACAGCCCAAAGTCATGCTTCTGTTTAAAACCCGGTTACATATCTGCTCGGATTCAAACATTGCGGTGCCTGGAGTCCCTGTGTGGTTGTTACATGTGTCATCAGACTGAGCAGCTGACGTCAAAGGGCGAGGAAAAGGGAAATGTGGAGAGCAGAAAGTGAACAGAAAGATAGAAAAGGGGAGAAATAGAAGAACACCATCTGGATGATGAAAAGCACTAACTGGAAACCAAGAAAGAATTCACAGTGTATGCAGGCTTTCATGGCTCGGGTATTAACGTGTATTTGCTTTAAAGCGTGCGGTCAGTCCCCGTTTGGCTGAAACTGGGAAATAACACACAGTCTGGCAGAGGCAGGAATGTTGCGGGTGCTGGTTTCGGCATTAGGCAGCATTAAGTCAAAGCCCAAAGCATGCTACCAACACGGCAGTCTCAGGGGCGAGCTTAGCACCTTCATCACCAGCATATGAACTGCTCAGATCAGAATACATCAAAGAAAAGCCAACGTCTGAGCCGGTTTAATTCAGCGTTCATGACTTTGTCAGTGAGTTTTTGTTCAGTTTTATCAAGCGTGTTTCTTTAAAAAAAATAAAAAACACAAATATGAACTCTATTTCAGCGCTGATTCAAACACAATGCAAGATGTTAGTGATCTTTTTGCTGTCAGAGGTCATGGTCATGCTCAGCTCTTACCTCCTGTATATCCCTGAGGATTAGCAGCAAGTTCAGGTCTTATTCTTTCACATCCAGACAGAGACAAGTTCAATCATCCTCCCAACCAAAAAGCACACTTAATACGGCCCTGTCCATCATGTGACCACATATCTTCTCTGTGACTGGTTAGGATCGTCAGTTCTATTGTTGGAGGCAAGAGATGAGTTATACCTGGAGAGGAATGCTGCCTTCAAGTGCTCCTCGCAATCTGCTACATTCGAGGCCAGAAATTGGAAATACAACTTGTTCCACCTCCAAGTATTATTTGGCTGGAGATAAAAACAGATCTTGTAAAGTTTGTTTTTTTTGAAGGCAGCAGAAGACTTGACAATGAGTGGGTCATTAGTCTGTAATATAAACCAACCTGTGCCTATGTATTACTGATATTTTAATTTCTAAAATGTCAGAAAATAGAATGTGTCATCCAACAAACCCAAAGATGTTCAAATTACAACCATACCAGAGAAAAACACTAAATCCAGAAAGCAGTCACGTTAAAATAGGTTTTGAAAAAATTGACTTGAATGATTTGATGAAATGTCTTTGAAATGACTTTAAAAAGTTACCAGCTGTCCATCGACTATATGCTGCAATGAAACTGACAATTCTAATAAAAGAATTGTAATGCTCAATAATGCTATTATTACAGTTAACTGATCCTTTCAACTTTTTTCCCTTTACCACCAATTACCAACCAAACAAGCCAGATAGCAAATACTAATAAAGTAATCATTGAGATTAAAGATAATTTGCTTTGATATCGTTTTCTCACAGACACACTAAAAACTTTAAATTAGCATTAGCTTGCTAAGCTAGCTAGCTCGCCACCAGAGAATATTGAACATCTTTGTTTCATCTCAAATATATTAGCTATCAGTTTATACAGTGTTGCTACAGCAGAATACAGTACAGTTACAGTTATGTGCACTGGCTGGTGTCGATTTTATGGCTACAGTTAACATTGGCTAAGTAGCTAGCTAAAAAAGGCTGCTGCTTAGTGTTCCCAGCTAAGCTAGCATGAGGAAAATTGCAAATATGGTGAGCAGGAAATGTTGGATGGGGAAAACAGATTAACAATTAAATTCACAACCCTCCAAAATAGAAAAGAGAAATATAAAGAGGGTGGTGGAGTTATGCAAGAAAACTTAACAATGTGGAATACCTCAATGTCTTTATTGCTGTTGTTGAATCAAGGGTACAATGTTTAAAACATTCATCCAGTTGGAAAACTGCCCACTTGTATGACATTGGGAGTGTTTAGAGAGACTACAGAGAGTGTGTTTTGCATAGGCGTAGCGCTACACAAACAACAAGTGTCTGGTTAAACATGGAAATAAAAAAAAACCCAAATTGGACACAAGGTTGTAAAAAAAAAGACATTATGAATCCACTGTATTAAAAAAAAACAAAAACATAAATGTCACATTAAATCACGCTTAAAAGTATTTTGGTCGAGCTCCCCTGCTCTTTTCAGGAGCGATGGAATGTGATTGTCAGACTTTTGAGCAGTAACGTTGATCAATTTAATGCCCCAGCAAACCGTTACAATATAATCAAAGCTTGCGTCGTGCAAAACCTATGAAAGGGAATGTGCTACTTAAGACTACATCAGTGAAAAAAGAAACATCACAAGTCTTAATATCATCATACTGTTGCTTTGAGGCTATCATGTACTGTACCTCAGCTGTCATAAATGCTTTCATTGCAATCATAAGGCCAGAAGAATTACATAGTGGTAAATATCCTTGTATTGTACGAGTATCTTGCTATATGCTTAGGCACCCTGGTTTTACTTTTGCATGCCCTCAATTAGAAAATTATCGCTGAGCGTAAGAATGTGCATAGAGGAAACAGAGACGTTAAAAGAAGAGTCGGATTGCCGATTTCCTACGTTATAAAACCTACAGCTTTGAAGCAGCGGAGGCATGTCGTGCACCTGCTTTTGAAGAGGAATGTCTGAAGATTTTAAAGTGATCAAAAAAAAGGTACAAAAAGCTACAAAAAAAACAAAACAAACCCAGCTAGAAATAGAAAAAGGACAAAACACATTAGAACATAAATAAAATGACATAAAAAGGATAATAAAAGTCATAATGGCCTTCTGAATATTCAACACTCATATCACCACCCAAAGTAACTGCCTGTTGGTGAATAGTTTCTGGATACAAAACAAAAAAAAGAAGCAAAAAATACCTTTTGTTATGAGTATAAAGATGTTATATAAGATACAGTATGATATTCGAAACATCACATGTGCTAACATATATTACTCAGACCGTTGCTGCACTATTGGTAAAGACATAATAAAAGTGAAATCAGCTAAATTCTAGAAGTGCTTATATTTCTATCCTGAACTGGTGAAAGTTGAATAAAATAGCAATGTGTGAAGCTTTTGCTTTAAATATAAATAAAAAAAGAAGAGATGGAAAATGTACTGTAACGAGGGAGAGAACTGATTTCACCCATCTCTTTGGAATGTGGAAACTTTGAACTCGTCTACTCTGTCTCTATCAATACTGTCGACACGGAAGGACAACAGATAAATTTAATTTGTGTTTTTCTTCGTCTTCCTAGCAGGATTAAGTAATTAGTAATAGCAATTACAAAATGTCCAAATTTCACAGCATTTTGTTTCTTTTAGAAAGCAAAAAAAAAAGAAAAAAAAAATCATTGTGCAAAGGCACTATACGTGGCAACCGTACAAAAATATGATGCTGTTTTCGGTACAGTGCTTTGGACAGCGTCTCTCCTGTCCCTCCGTTTTTTTTTTTTTTTTTCGTGGGGTCCCTCTCGGGAGTGTGATCATTATTTGGTTCTTAAGACAAAGTCAAAGGAAGAGTCTTGGATTGTCGTGGTCCCCAGCTGTTTAAGTGGCTCCTTCAAGACATTAGTGTCCCATACCTGGTGAAAAGACACAAAGCGTCAGTGGATTTATAAGTCCGCAGACAGGCGCGGGTTCATGACTCTGACCTTGTGACACGGGAGGTCAAACTGAGCATCAAACACCGCGCTGAAGTGTTGAAGTCATGCAGTTAACATGCAGTTTAAAGGACACTTGATACTATGAGATGTTTACAGCTTTTAGCACGTTTCTAGGTCAGATCTCTAACTCCGTTAACAAGAATGCCTTTCAGAGGATATTTTAAGGGATGTTGTGCTTGATTGATAGATTTACTACACTGTGGTGGTTGCTGCTTGCTTGGCCCACTTTAGTTTCGCCCACTCAAAACTAGCTCAAATTAAGATTTCCTGGCTCCAAGAGATTGACAAAATGGCACCAAACCCAAAATCAGATTTGTAAATATCCCTTAGCAACTTTGTTTAACCAATGTCCGTCTGTCTGTTTGAAGCAACCGTCAGATGGATTTCCATGAAATTTGTACAGACAGTTGATGTCCCCAGAGGCTGAATCCTTCTGACTGTGGCGATTCCTTTTCCTCATGTGCCACCATGAAGTTTATATTTTTGGTCGTGAAATTTGGTTCTTTTATATTTACATCCCCCTGAGGATGAATTTTAAAAATGCTGCCATCAGAGCAAAATTGGCAAAACTTATTTGTAGGCGACAAAATGATGATGACATTTGACAAATAAGTTTGTGGTGGACAAATAAGTTTGGCGGTGAAAGATGAAGCTACAGATGTAGATGTAACAGAGTAAAGGAATCACATTTCAAGTTACTGCATCGCCTTCAGATATCACCTGAACTCATATCACTTGGTCATGGTAAGCACAGGCTCGCATGGCTTCTAGTCTTACATAGACACTGAGGGGAAGTCGCATTTAAAGGTTTAAAATGATCTTAATTTTGAATTAGGAGGCCTTGGATTCAAACGTATTGTTCTAAATTGAGCACAGGCAGACAGATTTAAATTTCCAACAACACTATTTCCAAAATGGTGAACATTATTTTAGATGTTCTGTATTAGACCCAAGCATGTGGAGGGCATGAAGCTGCTAACTTGTCCAGTGTGGTGTCGAATGTCTGTAAGGTCCCGCAGCGCGCTAATACCAGCAAGAAAACACAAAATCTATACAAAGCCTCTGTCATCCTCTGAGTCAGACTGTGATGGTGTGCTAATCTCCAACATACCAGCCCTTAATCTGACAAACCGGGCTGGCAGGCATCCGAGAGGCGGGACTGTGGTCGAGTGCATGAGCACAGCGCAAGTGGACGTGTTCATGAGTGGAAAGGTTGAAAGGTTGGAGTGCCGTTGAGATGGCTGCTGAGTGGGTTTATAGAGGTGAAATCAGTGGGCGTCTATGTGTATGTGAATACGCAGCGCATCATACAGTCGTGTACAGAATCTCTCAAGGCCAAAGCCCCCTCTTCTGCCCCGCTGTGGGAACAAAAGGAGGAGGAGGCTGCGCTCAGGTCTAATTTTAAAATAGCAAGCAATGTTTAAATGGCATCCTAAAACGCTGTAGAGCAAAAGGCCAAACGGCAAACCGAAAAAGGCCGCGCGGTCGGCAAAGATAGGGTCAGTTATTAGTTTTGAGACACATGGTGTCGTGTAAATCAAAGAGCTGGTGACAAGACGACTTACTTAACAGGAAGCCCCGCCTCCTATACATGCAAAAATTACAGTCTGAGCTGACACCACTGGAAAGGCTAACTGGTGGGAAGCCAGTGGGGGATTACATGTTTTTCACTGCAAACTTTCCATGGGATTTGATGGAAATTGGAATTATTGGGAATAAAACCGGCAATTGACTAAACTGAATGATGGTCTTTAACAGTAGTTTAAATATATTTGAGGAAAATATATTTTAGCATATTTTAGCACAATCACAAGACTATTGAACCACCGTACTGCCATGTTCGATTTCCCTTGGTGCACCTTACTATATTAACCTTCTCTCTGTTATGTGGTATAAATGTTGGTCATGCTTTTCTTTTTGTAGCTTATTATCTGACCCTTTGAAATCAATAAATATATCTTAAAAACAACAATATACTGTCACTACTGGTCAAAAACCTCAACTCATGTTGGTCATTTCAATGTTTTACTTTAACTAAAGGATTAAAAACTCTTTTATAGGTTGAGAAAATCCCGTCTTTCGGTTTCTGAGAGCAATTAGAAAAATGTAGCTTGTGGCCGAGTTAAAAACAAGGCAGTGTTTCTTTGGTTTTCGAACGTTGGCATTTCGCAGCCACAAGTTCACCCGACAACTGCAGTGTGCATGCCCGCATGCCTGCCCACCCATTTGTGTGTTTTCTTGCATCCACAAGAGCTTGACACTTCTGTTGGCTTGTAAAAACTCACCGTTGGCGACTGATTTGGTCTCCCCTCTGCCTGCCACCTGCAAGACACAAAGACGGGAAGGTAAAAAGGCAGCAGAGACGCGGACAGATGCAGAAAGCTAGCAAACCTGCAAAAGCTTACAAAGTCAAAGCAGCGAGTGCTTACAACCACTTCTGATCTTCCACCTATGCAGACTCTTGAACCTATCCAGATCTCTCCTCATCATCAGCCGTTATCCTGCTCATCTTGCCTTCACTGACATCACAGCATAGCACGGTTAGCTAATGACAAGGTCGCTAACCGCTACCTTTCCTGTCCAGGGCCCTTTTTACGTCAGCGCAGACCACCGCCTGGTGCCCTCCAGCTCCACTACTTGCTGTGGCGGACCACAGCCTCCGGCCTGCACTGCAGCTGTTGGCTGCAGGAACACACCAGCACCAGAGTAGGAAGGAAGGAAGGAAGGAAGGAAAGATAGGTAGGACATCCTTGTCGTACTCTTGTGTGGCTTCACTTCTACTAAGCAGCTCTTGAAACAGCTTTATATATGTGTAGAAATAAAGGTAAGAGGATGTATTCGTGTCAGGCTTGTTTAATGTGAGATGACAACAGTGATTCAACACTTTCAAGCTGCCCTTGCGCAGCTCAGTCCAGCTCAGCTCAGCGCGACGCTGTAAACAGTTTCACCATTAGGGCGATATAAAGTCAAGTGAAGTAGTGATTTGTGGTTGTCAGGAGAAAGAGCGGCGATGTGATACAGCCATTTGTGAAAAGCATTCAGCCCGCAGTCGGACAACAGGCGCACGGTTAAAGTGTTTTTTTTTTTATGACACAGAATTTACACTAAACTGTAATCTTCTGGATTTTGTTGAGTCGGCTTTAACAAGTTATGGGTGTTAATGGAGTCAGCGGCGTAATCCTTTAAAATTGCCTTTACTTTGTTCGCTTTGTTCCTTTTTATTTTACAGCACTTAGAACATCTGAGCAATAAACATGAGTTGCTTTCCAAAATGCACATAGGGCATTAAGGAATGAAACTTGTAAAGCATGTCTGCCAGTGTTTAAAATGCAAATAATTGCGTCCTCTAAAATGTCTCTGTGTGTGAAGAGACTGGAGCGACGCTTGCCAGAAATCACTCCAGTCATGTGAACGTTTGACAGATTTTGTCAAACCGTAGCTCTAATTTTGGACCCCTAGATGTGACTGATTAAAATGATTGAAATAAGCATTAGCGCCCAAACACAGCAGAACAAAGCGCAGCATTGCCAACAACACAAGAGCAAAAGAGTCGACAGCGTGACGGCAGAGCGTGAGGTCATTCTGTGATAAGTGCTTTGAAGAAATGTGGAACAATTACTCCTTTACCTCTCCAGGCTTATTCCAGATTTAACGGTGAGGTCAACTAGCTATGAGAGTTCTTTGAAACAAAAACAAACAGAAGTTGATTAACTCCCATTGCTGAGAGACACCAGGGTCAAAATATCGTGAGATTATTTTAATATTCCGACTCCATCGCTTTAAACAGGAACGTTTTTCTTGATCGTCAACAACTGGAAAACCATGAAAAACCACGGGAAATCCTTCCAAGACCACAAACCAATTTGGCATCATTAAAACTTCATCTGGACATACTCCAGGATGTGTAATGCTCACTTGGATTTTCCCCGGAGGGTGAGACTGGCACTGTTTCTTCATGATACCAGACAGTGAATAGCTTCAAATGAATAATAGCTACCTTGGTTGGAGAGGCGCCTTTGTTTTCCCATAGACTCCTCTTGTTGGTGACGTCAACGGGCTTCAGGTCCTGTCAGAGAGACGGCAAAGACAAAGCGTCATATCAGCGGCGCCCAGAGTGCGGGTCAGTTTGAAAATAGTCATCATATTGTGGCAAATGACAGAGTACCTGAGACATGGAGGAGAGCTTAAGTAATAAGAGCAAAGGTTGACAGACACTATCAAGCAGAGAGGTGCTTGTCTAGAGGAGGCGGAAAACGGCGCTCTCGCTGTGAGTCTGAGGCAATCCTCTTAAAGACGCTCATCACGAAATTCAGGAAAGTCCTATTAATATTGTAAGGCTGGAGAGAAGCATTAAACGGCAAAGGCGCTCCAGATTCTGAAATTTTTTGGCTCTCGGTTGGAAATACTTGCATCCTTTCACATCCTCGCTCTGCTGTGTGTTGCTTTTTTGAGGCATAACCCCTGCCATGGAAAGCTCTTACATAAATATTTGGGTGAAATATAGGTAGGAGTAAAGAAAAGGCATGATACACACGAGCAGGACCGAAAAAAAAAGTCACTCAAGGGCGCTTTCAGTCCGCTAGCAAAGCTTATGATAAGCTTAAGATAAAATACTTAAGTGACACTGTATAACAAACTGATGCCAAGTCTAGAATATCCACATGTACTGTGTCTGTACTGGAGGAGGACTGGAGCGAGCTTGGACTGTTTTTCTTGAAGCCACCGGGTGGTGCCAGACACAACATGACATGCTCCGTTGCATCATTTGAAAATGATTATAAAACATCTACTGCACAGAACATGACCAGCAGTGATTGTGACATTGTCATAATAATACTGCGGGGCTGGGTACTGCAGCGTATTATGAGATGGAGCAGTTGTTTGCTGGAGTGAGTGAGTGAGTCAGCTGTTACAGGCCTGGGTGCGACTACTGAATTCTTCAGACAAATGTACATTGAAAGTTTTAAACAAAGCAGATGTCGCATTAATGTGTCAAGCTGTGTCTCTCTTCTTTTGTTTTGTTGGCCCTTCAATGTAACATGAATAAAAAAATATCTTAAAGGACCAGTGTGTAAGATTTAGTGACATCTATTGGTGCGGTTCCTAATTGCAAACCCTTTGCCACACCCTCTTCTCTCAAGCCTGGAGGAAAAAACTATGGTGGCCAAGTGTTTAGTTTGTCCATTCTGGGCTACTGTACAAACATTCAACATGGCGGACTCCATGGAAGAGGACCTGCAGTGTCTAAGGTAACAAAAACAACTCCTAAATTTAAAACACTTTTAAAGCCCCTTCAGACTTGAAGTATTCGTCTGTAACATTTTACATTCATGACAAAATGCGCTAATAATAATAATAATAATAATAATAATCTTAAAGTATTTCTGAATAGCTAATCTGCTTCCTCAGGGCTGTCCGGGTGTGGTTCGACCAGATCTGTCCAATGACACACCGACTGACGTCATAGTCTGATTCAAATGTTGCTCAACTCTGATTCGTGCATATGTGACATCAAACTGTACCAAGTCCCGCCCACTTCAAACCAGTCAGAAAAACACAGAAGAACAGAAATCTCTCATGTGAAATGACCAAGGCTATTTAACTTGGAGATGAATTTGTGTGTTCATGTCGAACCCCATCGCTTATCGTAGCAAGATGAAGAGGAAAATATTTAAAGTCAACATCTAGAGAGATAAACTTAAGTTGAACCAGATTGACAGACAGTAAATCTGCACACAGAGGTCAATAACCCCAGCTGCGTCTGCTCTGTAGCAATTTTTTAGCCATTTTTCTGCAGGGCCTTGAGCTGTACAGTACATGTACTGTACTTCCTGGCAGTAGTGACAGGGGTTGCCACGGTGACGACCTACCGCTGGCCTTCCTCCTGACGTTTTGCCGCTCTCCGGGGTTTTATTCAGCCAGTCGTTGATGCGGCCCGCCACGCCCGTCTTCATCACAGCTGCTTCCTGTTTGGATAGGGTCAAAGGTCAGCTGAGCCTCGTCGTCACCGTCAAAGGGGCCAAGCAGGAAGTGCCAGTGAATTGGGCTCTTTCCTCTCTCTCTCTCTCTCTCTCTGCTCTCATCGCTCAGACACACAACGTTTCATTCACTTTCTCACATCCTCGTCTTTTACCTTGAACGTGCTCCCACCGCTTCCAGGTGAGCTGAACACGTTGCCTTTCTCCCACATGCTCTTGATGCTTCGTATGCTGTCGGTGACCATGGGCAGATCAACCGCTCCGGAGCGAGGGGATCGAGACTCTTTGTTCTCTCTCTGCTGAGACAAAGTGGTGGGTTTAAGCCGGTAAACAGCAGGGCTGGCTGCTCTGATCAAAACCTCAGATACCTGTCTGTTTTTTAAATCCTCATAGGCTAACAATGGCAGAGTCTTCACAGCACATTGAGAAACATTAGTGTTGCTTTGAACATAAATCAACAGAAATCATGCTGGGTATGCAGCCACACTCATTCTGACTTTTTGTTTGCTGTTCAGGACACTGCATACACACCTTTTCAGCATAGCATAGGTACCATAATGGCAGCTAAAATCATGTATTTGGGTACCAAGATCAGCAAACTGATTTTTTGCAGTTTTATATGTAACTGAATATGAGATTTGTCTCAAATTGTCCTTTGTGTTGTTGACAGCCAGGATAACTTCAGGCCCATTATCTGACTGTGAAACCAGAGATTCACTTAGTGTTTTTTGTTTTTTACTGGGATCCAACAATATTTTTTATTAGACAGTAAAAAAAGAATTATGATTTTTTTGAAAGATGGAAGATGAGTACGTTAAGGTTGGTAAATACTTGGGTAAAGTAAGGGAGAGGAGGAAAAAAACCTCATCTTAAAGTTTAAAGAATTACAGCTCATATTATAACCAGTGTTGTAGTCAAGAAAAGTTATTAGAAGATTTGACTCCAGTCTCAGGGATGATGCTGACAATTAATCAGGCGTTGTAGTGTTAGCCCTGCAGTTTTTCTCTTGACCGGTCTTGAAATAAAATCCTCTTTGTCTGAGACTGAGACAAGACTAAGTAAAATGCAGGTGCTTCCAAGACAAGACCAAGACATTCAAAGAGTTGTCTTGAGACTGATCAAGCGAATCTCGAGGACGACGCTGATTATAACTGATGGTTTTGTGTACGTGTTACTGTGAGAGGTGCTTCTGGAGTTTGATATATTGCTTCCTCTTGTAATCCTAAGTGGGGCAGGCCAAATGTTTTGCTTGACACAGAAAGAAAAGCTCAACCTCAGGTGGACGCAACGCTGCCTGTCTTTTTGCTTCTTTTTTTTTTCACAGTGGAATAAATGCTAACCTGAGCGGCCGAGGTGTACTGCTCCAGCCTGTTGTCTATCTTGGACACCACAGGAGAATGAGACATCTTCACTGCGCTGCTGGGCAGAAACAAACAGTTAGCGTACGCGGCGTGGGGCCACTTTGAATATTATACACAGTGCGGTTAAGCCGCCTTGAGAGAAGACACCCCGCCCCCCCCTTCAACATTTTTCTAGTTCAACAAATCAGGACTGTCCATGCTCAGCATGAAGGTTTTGTTTTTACCTTTTCTGTGCCGACTTGTTCAGGAACTCTGCCCTCTCTCCGATCTGTTGAGAAAGGTTATTAGAGCTCTAGGTTAATTAATATTGCAGTAATGTTCCACACGTGCAAACATCACATGCAACATTTTCCTTGCACCCTTCACTAACCTCAAAACAGATGTTCAACCCAACCCTCCTCTTGATTTCCACGCTTCTATCGCTTCTTTATTGTTTGTATGAGTAGTGTCATTGTAAAAGCCGCTCCTGACGGGAGCTCATACGTCAGTATGATCCTGTATTAAGTAATTACCACTCCTTATATGATTCATAACTGAAATAGCATTATGTACTTAACTTTCTTGCCAACAATCGCTGAACTACAGTAGTATCTTTTTTTGTCTTCATATGTTTAATAAGCTGGATTCTCCTGACCAGCGACACACAATAAAACTGATTGTTCCCTCCGTGTGCAAAATGCTCTAAAAGACATGCACACACATGCACAAAAACACGCACGGAAAAGACACACAGCAAGTCCCCCCCCTTCCCGTATCTCTGCCGCTGGACTGTGGGAATCTCAGAGGATTGTTTACCATATACGTTAAAAAAAAAGAGAGAGAGAGGGCAACACATGTTCCTTAGACGCTCACAAAAAAACCTCTTTAAACAGACAAAAGAAGAAAGTGCAGCTCCCTCCCTGTGAAAAAGGACCTTGCGCTCGCCTGCTACCGAATGTGGGAGTTCCCAAAATACTCCCCGGCAGGAAATTCCCCATTCTCAGATGCGTTTTAAAGAGCTGTAGCCATTCGAACGCAGTTACAGTAATCCTGTTAACCCTAATCGCTTCCCTGCACCCCCATTCTGTCCCTCTGTCCTTCTCTTTCGGAGAACACTGCACTTTTATCTACAGTGCAGAGCAGGGTTATACTGCTTTACTGCTGATAGCATGTAGGCGAGCTCCTGGGACTTTGTGTCCCACTGGGAGGTTATTGCTGATAGCGAGGTATATATTTCTCTGTGTTTTAGTGTAACGGGAGCCACAGTACGGCAGCTGTTACAGCAGCAAAACACATGAAATATATTGTCAGTGGCAGGTACGCAGTTTGACGGGAAAATGTTAAAATGGGTCTCTGTACCTGTGGCAACACGTTAAACACTCATGAATCCATTTTCAGGTGTTCTTTCCACTCATGTAACTATACAGTCCGTATCATCTGCTGTGATAACCAAAAGGCTTTTTAAAGCTGCACTAATGAATATTTTTATATCAACAACTGGTCAAATAACTAGCGCGATGTGACAGATATTACTTAATTCCTCCCTCTTGGATCAGAGCTCATTGTTTTGGTTTTTTCGTTTTTCAACAAAAAAGCTCTGATAAACCCAACCAACTAATCCAAACACCAGACAGATAAAGTTAGCTAGCTGGTAAATACAGGAGTTGGTGGGCTAAAAGGAGAGTAATTATTGGATTTACATTCACTAAGTGACCATAAACACAACTCCAAACGATTGCTAAGGTTGCGAATGGACACAAATGTGCGACGTCACCTACAGGTTTCAGACGAGCCGTTTTGAAGCTGTTAGTTTGCAGTCTTGCCCCTTCCTAATCCAAAAATGGGCAAAGACATGGATCATCGATGGACTTAAAGCGGGCTGAATGACACATGGTTGCTCAAACAAGCCTGTAACAGCACCCACAATAAAAGTACCCACACCCTAAATTATGCATAACTTTAAGCCTTAATATAATTTGAACAGGTGAATTAAATAAAAATTCACCCTCAGTACAGTTGTTATGAACGGGGAAATTAGCTATAGAGCCAAACCAAAACTGTTTTTTGTACCAGGCTGTAAACATGTTTATTTCTGCTGTGAAGTTGGACATTTTACCATGGGGACTTATGGTGACTGACTCATTCTGCAGCCAGCCTCAAGTGGACGTTTTAAGAACTACAAATTTTGACACTTCTGCATTGGCTTCACTTCACAGCCACGTTACTGCTTGGTAAATGAGTCTTTTGTTGTTATTGTATCAACTTTATCAGGTGTTATAAAGAGAAAAGGCTTTAATGTAGTAATTTAATGCCGTTATCTCAGATGCGAAATAGTTCTCCTGTTCAGTGTAGAGCATGACAAAAAAGCTGGAAGATTACACAACACAAACACAATGCAACTATATTACGACCTGTCATAATATAGTACACAACACAATGTGTAGTGTATGAAACATAAAACAGCCCACACACAGGTGAACACACATGTACCTACAGTGAACATGATCACAAAGTAAAGCCGTGTCTTGAGTGCAGCGGGATGGAGAAGTAGAGATTAGATTACAGTTGAACAACATTATTTACAGAACTGACCACAAAGAAATAAAGTACTTGATTCAAGCACAATCAAAGCTCACACACCATTACAGTCGAACCTCGAGTCTGGAGTCTCACCGGGACATGCCAGATGGATATTACTGCTAACTGTCACTAATTAGATTTTCTCCACTGGCTGAAAATCCCCCTCGATTTTCAGTATGTGGGAGTTGGCTTTTGGCAACACTGCAAACATTTATTCACATTTGAGTTGATTAAACGTTCCTTCACCGTGACAACCGTTTATCTTTGGACGAGGTGGGGAGGGGCACGCAACGGGTTGATTCTGGTTGCGTTTCACAGTGCAATGTTTCTTGTGACAAACAGGTTAACGCGTCAGCAGAATCTCAGAGCGAACAGTGATATAAAACACGGAGAAATCTGCCAGGAGCAGATTCCCTCTCCGAGTTCGGCGAGGCTTTTTTTGTATTCATGAACACTTTCATCTCAGTCAGATAACACTTCATGCAGAGAGCTAAAAGAGGTGAGAGGGGCAGATGCGGGTCATCTGGCACTTAATCTCTCCAAATATTTTGAATATTTAGCTCGAGCTTTGCTGCACTGCCGGACGAGTGGGATTTGCAGCTTTTTGTAGAACTGTTATATTAACTCCATTATGCTGACAACTGTGCTGGAGAGGATACAAGTACAGAGACAAAGACACAACACAGGCAGAGTGCTTTATAGTTACAGTTGTTTAAAGTATTGAACTGAATTAAGTGGCTGCTCATGAAACCCCTCCCTTGAGCTGCTTAGCAACCGTAACTAGGCGCGACAGCATTAGTGTGTAGTAAGAGCAATGTCCAACATCTTTTTAATTTTTCACAAGCTTTCTAAAACCAAAAACACCAGAACAGAAATGTTTTTTTAACAGCGTGCAGGTTTAACATAAGCTAAAATCATTAGCATTTAAGGCTAACATGCGTATAGCCTACAATGTTTAATTAGCTAACGAGTTTATGAAAGAAAACTGATTTTTATTGGATTTGGCAGCCAAACATTTAAGACATTTGTTTACTGTAGAGGTTGTAGTTTGCAGTAGTGTTAAACGTTTATTTTATTATATTGAGAAGTGTTTCTAATATTATGGCCTCCCTGTTTACATACACAAGAGGCTTATAATATTACAAACACCTCTCGTGTTAATGCAGTCCAGTTAATGCTACAGGCTAAAGGCTCAGTCATTACCAGGGTTCGATTTTAACCTGCGGCTTTTCACTGCATGTCATCCTATCTCTCTCTCTTCCCGCTCTTCAGCTGCCACATTCCAACAGAGCTACCTCCATCTGAATCTGCTGGTGACGAACAAACCGAATCACTTGAAATCAAGGACAAGGAGACATGCTCCTGTTGGATGGCGGGCAGGAGCAGGAGGTTAAAAAATGTCAGACTGACCTTCAGAGAGGAGCCTCGAGGGCTGACACACTTGAAGGGTCTGTCCTCCCCGTCCATAGTGTCTTCCACCTTCTGTCTCTTCTCGGCTGCCTCTGCTCTCCTCCTTTCAATTTCCTCCTTCATCTTCCTCTTCTCCTCCTGACAAAGACAGGTGTGTTAAGAGTCAGGGGCACTTCAGCAGACAAAAAAATTAGAAAGAAATTAAGTAGCAGTCCTTGTCATCTTTTATTGTGCGGCATCTCTCGGGGTGACAGCGGAGGGCTGCTTTCTGTTAATTCGCCTGAAGCGTACGTAGGTGGCGCTCTGTCCTTTGCCAGCCCAACCATGCTTGATACTGCTGCTCAGGCCGACTGCCCTGTCATCTCGTATTTACTCTAAACAAACCACCGTTGCTGCTGGAAACCTAAAACACGTTTCCTGGGCACCAGCGGATTTTGCCTGGGAACGAACTAACAGGGCCAGAGGGTTTGGACCGGCATCGTCTTTCAAGAACAGGGGATAAGTTTAATGTAACAGAGAGAAATGTAGTTATATTATAGATTAAGTCAGCAACATTACAGACAAGCAACAGTCAGGAATGCATCCGACCTAGGCACAATAGATATGTACCACTTTCTAATTGGTTTACCTACTTCATCTAATGAAGCAGGTCAGGAACTAATTACACGTGATTGCCAGCCTCAGGAAGAAAAGAAAAGCACGAGACATGTGCTGACTATCAACTGTTTTTTTTTACAATTAATGTATGAATCATTTGTACTGTATTCAGAAGAGGGCCGGTGCTTGGCAGTATATCAGCCCTCTCCAGCAGCCTTGTCTTGGTTAATTAGTCTCTCTGTATCTCTGGGCCATCTTTTAATTACAAACCAAAAGGCCTCATTAACATCACACAAGAGGAGAAGAACAGGGGCAGATAGCAAGAGATGGGCCGCCACATTCGGAGCCAAGATCAACAAAGACGGCCGATCGCGGCAATAGCGAGGATGCAGGTCCTCCGGAGCGAGCGCGCCAAAGACTAAAAAAGGGATCGTGTGGTTGAATACAGATGTGAGCAACACGCCAGGAAGGTGGAGGTTATCGCGTTTGAGATACGTGAGGATGAGGTCATCATAAGTGGAGGAAGAAGGAATGACATACATGAGTTACGAACGGGGACCCGCATAGGTTCGGTCATGATAACGGTGAAGTACGGAGAGATAACGTCACCGCGGCGCTAGCACGAGTGTGATGAATGCGCCTGGGCTCGCACACATGTAAAGGCTAAATCAACATGAAAGCGGGGGCGTGAAAAACAAGGAAAGAGGACGTGGGTTGTGAACTTTAAAGAACAAGAAGAAATGGGCGGAATAAATGAGACAAGCAGCTTAAAGTCTGCAAAAATACATGTTTTGTTTAAATATAATTATGTTTGGTTAAAACTGTGATTTTAATTATTCTTCTGCAGCGTTACTGCTCTTCAGTGGGTGTGATTTCTGTGTTTTCGCTGATGTGAGTGCTGGTAATTTAATTTGTGCAATATCTGTGTCGGCGGGAACTAAACATTAAGTCACTTCTGTTTCAGTCATATGTTACTTAGTAATATCTTCCCCGCATGCTACTCTGAGGGCTACTCTGTACGCTACTATTAGTAGGAGTAGTACTATTACTGCTATTTCCTATCACCACAATTGGATCCATGCGAGAGACAGCGAATGCCAGCCAGAGCCCCTGTTTTCTATCATGTAGAGCGAATCCAGCACCGAGTGTGCGGGGAGAAGGAGCTTGTAAATGTCTCAGCAGTTGCTGAAATAACATGAACAAAAAGTAACATCCAGCAAACTAGGTCACTTACTTTGCTGATACACACTTTTCTTCACATCCAAACAGTACAGTGATGTGTTGAGTGGTCGGAAAGGGACAGACGTCTTGAATCGCTAATGGTACGTAAACCTGTGCTAAGCACGCAAACATGTTCTGTATCATAACATTTGCGCTCTGGTTAGTAGTGCACCATGGGAGCTGTCAGTCAACAGCTGTACCCACGCAGATGTTTTCAGGAATCTAGTTTGAAAAGTGTAAAACTGCGCATAACACCTGCAGGGTCATCAAGTCATCAAGAAGAAACTGGAGGGAGCATAGTGAATAAGGAGAACGGAAACAGAGCAGAACTGATCAACTGCATTCATAAACCCTCTCTCCTACCTCCTCTCTGGCTTTCCTATCCGCCTCCTCCTGCTTCTTCTGCCTCTCCTCCTCCTCCAGCACCTTCCTCCTCTCCTCCCTCTTCCTCTTCAGCTCCTCCAGCTCGGCCTCGGCCTCCTGCTGCTTCTGCCTCATCCTCTCGAACTCCTCGCTCTCCGCGTCGTCGCGGCGGCGCTTCAGCTCCTCCAGCTTGCGCTCTGCCTCCAGGCGGGCAGCGTCGTCCTGGTCGTCGCCCGCGGACACCTCGGGGGAGCGTACGCTGCCGCGACTGGGACGGACACGCAGACACGGGTCAGGGCACGAACGCAGATCACAACACAAACAAAGGCAGCGTAAGTAGGACACGCAGCCGGTTGACATACAGGTGAACGCTTGACATTTGATACAAACTGAATATTTAAACATTCACTTCAAGGATTTGTCTCTTTCACGGACAAGCAAACATACGCGGACAAAAACAATCACCTCTGCAGAGTTAAAATTAGAGCACATCTCAAGTTTCATCCTCGGTATTAACTGAACATGAGCCATACAGGTTCAAGACAGTCTGCTACTGAATGTTGAACAAAAACAGCTTGTTTGTTTGAAATTCTGATCCAGATATTCTTTTCAATATTTTAGACGCCTCGGGCAATACCTCCACCCTTTTATACCAGAGCTGGAGCGACAAACAATAAATGTCAAACTGCAACATTAATAAGTTCCTGTCTGCTTAAACTGGCCCTGTTCAGCATACGCAAACAAGTGTTACAACAAATATGAAGATTTCTCCTCTACAGTCTGTATTAGTACACTTCAGGAACTGCAGGACTTATTTAGCATCCTGTGTTTAACTGTTCTGCTGTCAGTCATTTGTTATCATGGGGAATATGTGTCTTTTCCTCTTCCTTCTGGATATCTTACTTTCTAAAGCGAGCTTAGTGACAGTGAGCTTTGGTTGTTAAGTAGTTTGATCTTCTCAACTGACTGTTGAGAACAAGAATATTAAGTTACTGCAGTACTTTTCCACAAACTGGTCAAGTGTAGACAGGCACTGATGTTGCCCAATATCAGTTTCATAAAGCAGCATTGCTATTTCTTCATCGTAATATTTTAACTGCCAATATTTTGGCATATGGGATTTCTGTGTGTCATCCATCGCTGTCAAATTAGCTTCGCATTAAGAGCCTCATCATTTTAAAAAAAAAAGAAGGAACAAACTACATGAAGCTACTTTTGAAGCACGTCTGCAAGTTTAAACATATTTCTCTCATGGTGCATGTAGACGGGATCGATGTCTTGTCCTCGTCGATGCCGGCACGCGCTCACTGTCATTCACTGTCTGTCTCTGTCGACCAACACTCGCTTTCTCACTCTCCGTCTGGACACAAACCAAAGGAAACTTCTTCATGTCATTATTTTACTGCATTAAATTGCGAGTCAGACACAGATTTAAAAACTGTGAAGTCACACGCACAAACGACAAACGCACACACAGGGGCAACATACTCCAGGTGGGGTAAGATCGCATGGACCAAAACAGTGTCACACCTGCCACGTGACAGAGATGTACCTAGTGGGATTGCGTGAGGACTGTAGAGGTTTGACCGGTCTGATTGGTGGCCGTGGCATGATGTCGGGCTGCGTTTTTCAAAAAGCTGGTTCCAATGCACTACCCCCACTCTATGTAATGAGTACCAGCCAAGTGGACTGGCTGTAACATTCATTTTGATGAATCTAGAAAAAGTGTTGATATATTGGGACATGTACTTTCATGAATGTTGCTGAAACCGGTTTCTTCAATTATTCATCAGGCCTGACTCTCCCAAGTTTGGCCTCAGTGGAAACCAGTGATGTGTGTTGTTGTGTCTGTGTACCTGAGGGTCCTCTCAGGTTTCCTGTGCTGTTTGGGAGCCGCCTCCTCTTCGTACAGCCCTCCGTTCTGCTTCCCCTGCTCCTCCCTCTCCTCTCTGGCCCTGCCTCTCTCATCCACCTGTGCGGAAGATAACCACATGGGGGGGTGAACGGTGGACAAAGATTTTGATTGGCTGGGCAGGCCAAGTGGGCGTTGTCTTGACATGTGACATGACGGGATGTCAAACGAGAGCACACCCCGAACAAAATAACACAGAACATCACATAACACAGCGTCCACTCCAGAATTAGTACTGAGACGGGATTAACTAACATGTGATCACCATGGGAGTGTCTCCAGCTGTATATTCTCAGTCTCTGCCTGTTAACCATCATCAAAAACATGATTCAACTTTTGTAGATTATAATCATTATGTGTCTAAGCCCAATATGTACACAGCCAGTCAAAACCCTACATATTATTAAGCATATTTGCATCACTTTTAACATTATAGAGATTGCTTATTAATATGTAATTACTTGAATTAGATCTCAGAGAGAATAGAGAAACAGATCACAGTTAAATGTCTTTATGTTAGAGGGGAAAGTACAGAGAAACACAAAGTGTCTTTGAGCGCTGTTGTTTCCACTACGGCATGTTGAAACTGAGATGAGCTCTGAGGCCAGACAGACCTCGACTGACTAGAAAGGGTGATCTGTTTGTGCAAGAAAAAGGCTGAGTAAGAAATCAAGGTGGAAAGTGTTCACTTCAGCAGTGGAGACAAAAGTTTGGGAGGCACGTCTAACGGGCTAAATTGAAAGCCAGAGCTCACAGGCTCGCTTTGATCTTAAAAAAATAAAAATACTGAATTTGGGATTTGTAGTTCATCAGGACACTACTTGGACTTTGGCCTAGCGCAAAACATTTGACTGGAAGTGTACACATGATATGAAGGCTCAGCGTTCTCCTCATAATCCCCCTTATTATTTTAAATTACATGATGTTCCTCTGCTGCAGTGACTTCTTCTCGGAGTGGAGTCTGTGTAATAAATGTTGCTGCTCTCATAGCTGAGGTGGAAGACATGCAGAAAAAAAAAAACACAAAACACAGTGACCACTCTGTGACGGTTAGCATTAACCTTATCGAAAATCTCACTGCGTGGTTGTAAACCGCGCCTCGGTTACCAGCAGCTCACAAACCACACTGTGACGAAGAGAGGTGTCTGGGTAATTTCAACGTCTGGCTCCGACATAAATCAGAACAAGATGACAGAGATTTTTTTTTCTTTTGTGGTTTATTCTCCAAAGATTTCTGTTTACACGTCTAGCGGAAGACGCTGAAGTTACCCAGAGATATTTTCTGTGCTGTGCATCACACCTCTACTGAAAATCTTACCACATGTATGATACCTCATTATCCTCTGAGTGCAGTATCTCAGCTACCTCATTGTCCTCTTCAGTGTCATTTCTGAGTGTCATAGACTTGTAATCTACATAATCATCCTCAGGTACCTCCTCAGGTGCTACTACAGCCTCCTCAGCATCCTCTGAGTTTGTTGACTTGGCCTTGTTTGAACTCTCACTGACTACTGAATGTGTTTCTTCTTCTTCAGCGAGTTCCTATGACAAAGAGTTTATAGCAGTTCTTTGAAAGGAAGATCAAGGATGTGCATCAAGAAGTCAATGAATCAATAAAAATACCTCGCTGGGTTCTTCAGTTGATTCCTACAAGAACAAGCATCACATTCGAAGGGACTGTCAGCTACGAGAAAGTATAATAGATGGCCAAAATAACATGAATGAGCAGATGACTCACCTGTTCTCTCAAGTAAGACCTTCTCGGTTTGTCCTCCACCACTTCCACTTTCTGCTCCTCCTCTCCATCTACCCCCTCCTCCTCTTCTACTCCACCCTCAGGAGCAGCCTCTTCTTCCTCCCTCTGCGCCTCTCGCTCCTTCTCCCCTCTGCTTGAGCCGTACGTCTCTGTCTTCTCCTCTTCGTCCTCATTGTCGCGGTAACGACCCCTGCGCCAAGAGGATGGCCTCTCCTCTTCTGCGTTGTTTTTCTCCGTGGCGACGCTGTCGTTGCCCTCGGTCACGGTGGGGTCCAGCTGCCTCTGTCTCTCCAGCGCCTCCTTCATGCGCCTCTGCCGTCTCTCCTCGCGTTTGGCCATGCGCTCCTGCAGGGCTTGGTCATCGTCGTCACCGCCGCCTCCTCCGTAAGAGCTGCTCACAGTCTCTGTGACACTAGGAGGAGAGAGAGGAGACAAACATCTCACTGTGTGGTCTTTGCTAATGAGGAAGAGGCATTGAGGTCAGAGCGATAGACGTCAGCGGTTAAGGAAATGTGGGCAGGGAATGCATAATATTATCTCGCTTCATCAACGCCTTTGATAGTGTGATGCTGAAGTAGCTTTAGCTGAATGCACAAGACAAAAAGAGCAACAGATTACATAGATCTCTGACATGAAACACAATGGAAAATGACAAAACTCAACAAAAGCATAAACAAATAAAAGATTCTTGAAATTTCTGGGACATCATTATCTGACGCTGACCACCGATACCAAAGAAATGTGCTAAGAGAGCATACATGCTCAGGCAAAAACTTTATCTGTGTTGCGAAAAGAACAAAATGAAATTCTGTGAAAGGAAAGTTTACAGACAGTGTCTGCCTCATTGACTACTGACAATTGTCAGTGCTTAAGCCAATATGTGGAGAATGCAGACTATTGGGTCTACTGACAGGTCTTCACCGCGGTTTCTTCTAAAATAAACTTTTGGTCAGACCTTAAAATAAACAGAAAATCAGAAAATTTATCTTGGATTCCAGCTCTGGAGAACGTCTATCCTTGACTCAATAGCTCTTTTGTACACACTCACTCAGATATCAAATATCTCTACTGACTTAGCGAGCTAGCACCTCAGTACAGCTGAGTCTGATGAGAATTTTGACCTGATGATGGGGCTAGGTGAAAAGTCAGAGGATTGCTAAAAGTTATTACAGCGCACCCTGAGGGGAACATGTATATGTATATGCCAAATTTCATGGCGATCCATCCAACATTTGTTGAAATATTTCAACACAAACCACAAATGCAGCAAGGTCAGGGAATTACCAAGGTCAATAGGGTTCGTCTTCTGGGAAACATGAATGTCTGTACAAACATTCATGGCAATCTATCCAACAAATGTTGAGATATTTCTAGACAAACCATAAATGAGACCCCTATGGTGGCACCAAATGAAAAGTCGGGCATTACTTAAGTCAGTAAGATGAATCTTCTGGGGAATGTGAATATCTTTAGAAAAATTCATGGCAATCTAACACGCTTGCAAACTTCATGGTGGACACCAGACGTCATGGCAAAATCATCCAATAGTTAGTGAACTAACTGACTGACTGTATGGCTAAAAGCTAATTAGATTTATTTCTTTCAGTCCACCAAATACCAACTGTACATCCGTGCATCTCCCTCCAAACAGAATGACTCATAATATTCTGACCTAAAAGTCTGGCAAACATTATCCTTGCATCTACACAATCAACAATGGCTAGTCAACACTAGGTCCTGTCTCAGCATCCTCCTGCACAATCCCCTTGTTGTTTGGCTGGCCCAGGATGTATCTCTGATCTCATAGAGGGGAAACATTCAGGACCACAAAGCAGTGTCTGTGTTGCTAGATGTCAGAGCAACCCACCACTTCCACTGTGGCCAAAACGATTGATCTCATAGCCTTAAACTGCATAGAAATGGATTTAGCCCTCTTTGTTCCTATGGCAGTCTTTCTGATGGATAGGTATGAGGTCATGAGTTGGTTGGTCATTTTGGTGGCTGGCAGTGGGTAGAAATTCTTGCATTAGTTGAAAAATTTTAACGGCATGAAAAAGCCACTTCACTGAATTTCATCAAAAATTCAGCAAAACCAAAAATACAAGAGCAAAAGGGTAAGGAATGAATTAAATGTTCCAAATGTTAGCTTGTCCAGCTAACTAGCTAACCTACACTAGTAACCAGTAAGTGTTCCTTTTAGTGCCAATGCACACATCATTAACTCAATCTTCATTAACATGTTAAAAAAGGAGCCCAGTTTGGGATTACTACAGTAAGATGAATTAGATCTCTAGAAGTTTAGCAAACCCAGCCATTGCTAGATACCTATGATGTTATACTTGCCATTGCATAATAACAGTTCACCTTCACCCTGAATCCCCATTGTAACGCTAAAAACCGCTTGAAAGTCCGTACGCGAACGTAAGCTAAAAAGCCACCAACATAAGCTAATATTAGCATCTGCTAGCACATTAAAGTTTACACTCCTGCAAACCCAGCCAATGTTAGATACCTGTGATGTTACATTTGCCATCACATTGACACTCTTTTGCAGGACTGTCATTTAAAACATTGGAATTGAAATTAATGTTAGCTTGCTAGCTACAGATAATAGAATTTACCAAATAAATAACTGTCAGACAGTCTTATTCAGTCTTTTGGCATGATATCTTATGTGTAGCCATGAAGTGCCTATTTAAAACCCCTTTAGCTTTCCAACTTATGGAGCTAACGTTAGCTATCCAGCTACAGATAACAAAAGCCAGAAACGGTTATGAAATCGACTAAAATCAAGAGCTAGAATGCCTAAAGCTGCTTTTGTCTTCGTATGACTGAAATCAAGGACCCACTGTTTTGAATATTAACATTAATAGTGAGTGGTAAACCCCTGTTATCATTGGAAACGGCATATGTGCTGTGCAAACATAACTGAGAGCGCAGCTGACGGTCAACTGTTTTATGAAAGAACAACAAAAACTGTCTGTTTCCATTTCCCAGAGGCCTTCAACTCAATCTCCAACCCTACAATATGCTGTATTCTTTTTATAGCAGAGGTTGTGAAAGAATTTTTGGTTGCATTCTTCTGAGCTGTCTTGACATTTTTTCACACAGTAGAAGGACTCACATTTATTATTTATTGATGAAGTACAACCCCTTTAACTGGGCAGGATGATATGCCGGTGACAGTTTTTCCTGTTGCTCTTTTTCCTCTGCAGCTGGACTAAAAATTGGGAGCTAAGCAGATGATATATTTGTCACAGACAACCTGCGATGCTATATATATATATATGTATGTGTCACCTGTGGCTATTGGTCATGACCAGACTGTCTGGCTGTCCGCTGGGCTCCTCAGTCTCCTTGCTCATCAGCCTCTCCTGGCGTGCCCTGCGCCTCCTCTCGCGGGCCGCCTCCTCCTCATCATCGTCATTCCTCGCCAACCTGAGGGAGACAAAAGAGAGGAAACAAATTGAGACATTTTCTTTCTTTTTTTTCCCCCCTCCAAGTGTAGTCCTTCATCTCCTCCTCTCCTTCCTCAATTTAGCGTCATGGTTAAAAAACTTCAGAGCGAACAATTCTTTAAATTGGACTGTAATCATCACAGTGACCAAACCTGGAGGATTTGTCAAGCTTTTTTTTTTTTTTTCCCCGTCTCTCCTATCAAGCTGACCTGTCAGCTGTGCAACAACCAATACTTCTTATCGTGGCTGCAGTTTTCACGAGCTGATAAAAACTCAGTCTGGAGACATGGCTTGGCTGAGGATAAGAGAGAGCCAGAGAAACTGTGCTTGTACTGGTCTGGTCAGTGTTGGAACAAAACAAACTAGAGAAGTGTGTTGAGTGAGCAAAACAGCCGCTAGCTTTAAAAGTTTATGTTTCTACAAGGAATTTAATACCACATTAAATCTAGAAATTACATATTTGTTGAGTTAACAAACTGAAGTTAAAAAATCTTCCGTGTCAAAACTGTTTAGCAGATCTTTGTTCTGACATAGGTGGAGTGGGCTTTGTTTTAAAGATACTTTTGTAATTTTAGACACCAGCTCAGTTTTGCCGATACACCCACTTCAACACAAACATCACTGACTGAGATAAAAGGAACAGTTTGACATTTCTGATTCTTACCACTCATCTGTATATTAATTTTATGCTACAAAGTCTTAGCCCTAAGACTGGAAGCATGGGGAACGGCTAGCTACGGCTCTGCCCAAAGATAAAACAAATCTGCATAGCAGTACTTCATAAACTCAATAATTAACACGTTATATCTTGTATGTTTTAGTAGATTTTTGCCACTTATCTTTATGGTGCTACAAAGGGTTAGCCGAGTGTGGCATTAAGACTGGAAGCAGGGAGAAAGTGCTAGCTATGGCTGTGCCCAAAGATGAAACAAATCTGCATACCAGCACTTCTAAAACTGAATAATTATCGCATTGTATGTTGTGTGTTTTAGAAGATTGTTATAATTCATTTGTATGCTAAATATAGCACCACAAAGGGTTAGCTTAGCTTGGCTTAGCACTGAGATTCGAAGCAGGGGGAAAGAACTAGCTATGGCAGTGCCCAAAGATAAAACAAATCTACATACCAGCACTTCATAAACTCAGTTATTAATACATTTAATCTCGTGTGTTTACTTTTTGACAATGCTAAGACAGTGATATGCTAAGTTAAGATAGCTGGATGCTGGCTGTGTATTTAATGGACAGATATGAGAGTGGTAAAACAAATCTCTTTATGTTAAAAATATGTTTAAAGATATTGCTTCTTGCATACTGCTTCTTGTTTTAATAACACTGTTAAAATACAAGCTCAGTTTTACGGATATACTGCTGACAGAGCAAATATTACTTTCCTTGTTTACTTTTTTCACAAGAATGCATGCATGTGTGAACAGTGTGAAACACAGTTCCCCTTTATTGGTGTATTTTTGTATTAGGCTGCTATGCATAACTGGTCAACCGTATTAGAGATGAAGTGAGGTCAAGTCAGGCCATGTCTAAAATATCAAAGTTAAAAATATATATATATTTTTGGCATCAGGCACTAAGAATTCCACAAGACCTTCTTTCTTGTCTCTCCATAGATATAAATCCAATGTAAAAAACAATGCCAAGATCTACAAACCGCCCATATCCTTAATACAGTAAAATCCAAAGCAGACTTTCAGCGGATTATGCATGTCTTTATTAAATGCAGTGGTTTAAGTAAAGGGTGCGGCAACACGCTATCAACACAACTCCATTGTTCACAATCTAGTTGGCTAGTGAGCTACTGTATATTTATGTGCTTAAATTTGATTGAAAGCAACAAGTTGAGGCCTTTCTCTGGAGCCGGTCCAAAGTTGTTCTGGGAATTTCAGGAAATCTAACTGAAATAAAGTCTGGTTAAGGGAATGAGGCTACACCCAAAGAAGTATATTCAAGACTGTATTATTAACGAAAGCATGCACTGATATTTAATAGTGCTATACTACCAGAGACAGAATCTGACCAATCTGTTGTGTTTCTGGCCACCTGACATCCATGAACTCAGCTCCATGCTTGATCTGCGTTGCCCCGACTGACCTTTACACTCCCACTGCTTACCACATGCCCAGCTACCTAACATCACAGCACAGTCTTTGAGGCCAGCCAGCGGAGCGTGCTATTGCATGTTAATTGCAACATGTGTGGTGAGCCGAGCTAAAGCTGCTTTGGGTTTATGTTTTAGGTTTTACAGCTTGCGAACAACAGTTTCCTTCTTCCTTTCCTTCCCCTTCTCCTCCGCTGTTCCCCCACGCCTCCCGTTTCTTTTCTCTCAGATGAGGAATGTTGTCATAACAGAACACAAGAATCTGTTAACGCCCAAGCTGGACCAATGGGAGGGTGACATCAGTGACGTCAGGCAATGCTTTACACATGTGTATTTGCTTAGTTCAGATCATTTAGAATCTTTAAGCATCCGTATTAGTTTTACTTTTACTTTTAGAGTGTTGACTCTTTTAGAGTCTAATAGATTTTTGCTAAACAGCAGTCACTATGGCAACAGGTTACAGTGATGGTGAAAGCTAAAATGAAACACACAAGCAGAGAAGAGTCATAAAGTCAGTAAATTTTAACTTTGCAAACATCAGCTAACATTAGACACAATGAGCTAGTGGTCATACCACGCCAAGTCAAACTATAGCATGAAAAACCTTGTGAGTACTGAAGTAAGCAAGGCTGTGTAGTTTCACTAAAGAATTCAACAATGGAGCTAAAGCTAGTTAGCTAGCAAGCTACAGCTAATAAAATTTGCCAGAAACAGTTATGAAATCAGCCAGTAAAAATGATATCTGATAGCTACAACGTTTAAAGCTTCTTATGTCTGTAATCTGGACGAACTGTTTCAAAAATTATATTAATTTTGTATAGTTTCATTGGAAGATGCATATGTGCTGCTCACAAACAAAATGCTAACGTAACTGAGAGCTTAGCTAACGGCATCGCTAAGATTTAAGCGTCCAGATTAGACTCTTTTCACCTTAGCCTTTTGCAAATTAACAGCTATCATAACAACAAGTATCAGTGACAATACGCGGCGTGATGTTAAATGCTAAAATGTAGCATAACAAACACACAAGCTGAGAAAAGTCATACAGTCAGCAACATTAGCCACAGTGAGCTAATGGTCATACCAACTGAAGCTGTAGCATGAAAAACCTAAGTGAGGGTGTCATGTATTACTAAAGAATTTAACTTTTTATTTGATAAAAGAAGATTGTGTCATTAGGTCTTTAAAAAGTTAAATAGTCTTGCTTTAAATAAATTGCTTTTTCCATTCATATTCTGTCAACTTCAGTTGAGTTCCCCTGCAGCAGGACGTACATTAACTCTTATTCAAAATGCCAGAGTGATATGTTTCTGTGAAAAAAAACAACAACAGAAAATAGCGAAACGACTGCCTCAACTCCCAGAGGGTTGCACCATCCCAGTAACAGCACCAAAATGTCATGAGAAAGAGAAAACGACAACATCTAAAAATGGAACAAAGTCCTTGGTGGCGGTGACGACGTCGACGACAATCTCAGGGTTAAAGATTCCTTCAGGAGGAGAGAAGAACAAACTCCTAAAAGCTGAATTAGCATTCCTGTCAATCACAGCCCTGGCTAGAGACTCATACACACAACCAAAGGCCTGATTTAATATCACTTTCCTTAGCTAGGCCCCAAAACTCTATCAGCATACTGACACAGAAATATGGAGGGAGGAGAAAAAAAGAAGTGAAATGCAGAGTGAGGATAAGTGGAAAATGAAAAACGGGGAAGGAAAGGGCGTGCACGATAATGGAAAAAGGAGTAATCTGCAGATTTTATCACAGACGACACCTTTTCCTGTATTGAATGATGTGTAGCCACGGTCATAAACGTCAGGTGTGAGCGCCTGTGAGACTATAGCATGAAACAGCTGCGCACTGCTACGCGCGGCTGCCATGATTCAGCTGAAAGGCAAATTAAAAGTCCCGTTTCACACGCAGTAGAAGTACAGCAAAGCTGATTTAAGCAACCGTCGGCGTGGATAGCACAGGCACACAAAGCATCGCCATCAGCGAGCCTATTAGGGAGAAATATGTCCAAATATTTTCTTTACAGCGAAATATCTCAGAAATGTCAGTGAAAACAATTTGGGGGGAAAAGCCCATGAGAAAAGACTTCTTCACCCCTCCTCAAGAGGAGAGAGAGAGAGAGAGAGGGGACGGAGAGAGGGAAGGGAGGGAGACGAGTAAAGAGGAAGATAGAAAGAAAAGAAAAGCGTCTGTGAACGTAGGGGAGGGGAGAGGAGGAAGGGATGGCGATGGCGAGGGAGAGGGAGAGGGAAAAGAGGGTGGGGGCTCTGCTTACGCTGTCAGAAATGCTGACCCATTCCCACGCTGGCCTCTCTGGACTATTTCCCTTCCTACTGCTGGCCCAAAGAACCACAGCGTACCCAGTCTGTCTCCTTTCCCCACCCTGCTCTCTGCTGCTCTGGCTCCAACAGTACACAATGTCAAAATTTCTCTATAGACTGCAGAACAGCATCCATATAAAACACATTTTTTCAGTGGAGAGACGAGACTTTTCAGAAGAAAAAAATTCTGCAACAATAGCTTAACTCCTTTCCAAGCTGATGTGGTGAGTTAGAAGTTGACATGCGTGGCTCAACCTCTCCCTCCCTATCGCTATCGCTTCATCAGTATCTCCCTCTCTCTTCCTGTCAGAACCAAAAGGTTTACGACACAGGACCGGGTCATGTTTGGAGCGGTCCACTCAACCAGGGCGGGGGAATGTTTGGCATGGCTTGTTCACGGAGGATGGGTGTTATTTCCTCGAGCCTTCCTGGTCTCTCAAGGGGAGGGGGGGAGGGGCCAGGACAGATGTTGAAAATGAAGAGAGAGAGAAAGAGAGAGGCATCGGAGGAGGGCACGTTTAAAAGAGGGGGAAGATGTGAAGGAGAACAAATGTTGAAAATGAAAGTGGAAGAAGATGGGAAGTGTGAGGCTGGGGGAGGAAGATAGGGAGGAAGCCGAGGAAGGTGGGAAGGAGGAGGAAAAGGCCAGTGACACCCAGGGGAGAAGAAGAAGGAAGAGATGGAGTATGACAAGAAAGTTGGAGGAGGAGAAGAAGGAGGGGAATGACAAAAATAAGCAGATCCCTAAAAGGACATCAAAGAAGACATTTCCAAAGTCAACATCGTCCATGTAGCCAAGCCTTAAATAAGTTACATTCAACATAAAGGAACATTTTACAACGTGCCAAGAGTTAGATGAGACTGATACCACTGAGACTGTTAAGTATTGTTTTTATAAAAAGTTGGCAGCTGTGGTTGCCAGAATTTTACCGTAATATATAGGACATAACCTTTTTTAATATCAAAGTAAAAGGCTGGACTGTAAAACATGCCATTAAATATTACAGCGTTTTACTGTACAATTAACAGTCTCTAATATAAAACTGTACTTTATTCTGCAAAAACTGCCTTAAAATGCTGTATAGAAAAATGAAATATAACGGTGTTTCCCTATAAAAAAAGAAAAACTGTTGTTTTTACACAGCGGTGGTTGCGAGAACTGTACTGTAATAAATACGGTCTAACTTTTTTCCTAATATTACGGTAGAAGGGTGCTTGTACTGTTGAATTTACGTATAAAGTTGCCAAATGTCAACTAATAATAATTTGACAGTCAAATATAATTAGCAGTCTCTAAAAAAAGTACTTTTCCATTGTATAAATTCTCTTAAAATTGAGTATAAATAAAGGTTTTGAAATATGACTGTATACAGGAAATTTGACGGACTTTTACTGTCACGGTGTGGCAGTTTTTGACCAGTTGTTGGCTTTGTTGGATCATCTTATCTGACTCTTTAAACATCTAACTATTCCATTAACGGCCTTCAACATACAACAGCGGTGACTCACTCATTGTGGTCGTGCATAACATCTATCTGTGTGCAATGTGTAAATATTTTATTCAGACTAAGCCCGAGACAATGAATTCCTCCAGCTGCAATTCACAGGGAGCTTTTTTAATGCGTCCGATCACTGTTAGAAAAAAGGCGACTATTTTTAGCTGGAGCAGATACCCTCTGGTCACTGAATTGACTGGGAAAATTCCACATCCATGAGCTCTGTTTGGGGGGGTGGAGACATTCCTGTGTGTTTCATTGAACAGAACCTACAGAAACATTGATGAGCATGCATGGATAGTGTGAGAAACTTCAGCAGAAGTAGACGTTGAATCGAAGCCCAAGGCGCACCTCTATGTCAACAATCATTTTCTTACAACTATAACTGAGACTGATGTAAGACAGAACAGGGAAGACTTGGCTGTTCTCCCTCCACGCACACACACACACACACACACACACACACACTCAGAAAAGTGAATGGAGCTTGTCAACCCTTCATCGCCCGATGCCGATCCAAACACACATGCACACTAAGGCGAACACCTGCATGGTTGACTTACTGCATGCGCTCATCCTAACCCCCATGCACACACACACACATGCGTGCACGTGCAGCTACACACACACACACACACACACCAGAAATCTCACAAACACACACAGACAATCTCACTGTCCCAGCATGTAGGAAACAGCTCATGGAGACCTGGCCAGTAAACACTTATAATAGCCAGGAATTTGGCATTCCTACAGCCGTTATTATATGGCCCCACGCTCTCCCTGCGCTCTCCGTCTTCTCACAGCATGCTCGGTGATGGTTGAATGGAAGCCGGCCAACGAGACAACATGTGGTTTTGACTAGTCCAACCAAGAGGGGCATGTAAATATTGATTGTTTCAATATATTGGCAGAAATGGAAACAATGTAGAGATGTAATCTTTTATCAATAACAGGAGCGGCGTGTCGCCTGCCAGCTGAAATTATTGCCGCTCGGACCAAATAAACAGTCATGAACAAACTCCCGCCGAGTTGAAAATGTAAATGTCGAAGGCGGTTACAACTCTTACTCTTTCTCGCTCTCGGTCCATTTCTCTCTCAGTCAGTCACTCCTCGTTTCTTCCCCCTCTGTCGGCTCTTCTTAGTCTACATTTTTCTGCCAAATTCCATCTTCTCCGTGTAACATAAACACTCCAAAACTGCATAAATAATTCTAGCGGCGGGGGGTTTATGGAGGTTTTAAGCCATGAAACATAACAACACAGCATTAACCTTCACTTCAATCAGCTATTTGGAGTGCATTTAGGGAAATGAGGCATAAAAGTCTAAAAGCGGTAACAATGGAAAGATGCCAAGAATGAGACTTTTAAAAATGATCTTTACACTAAAATATTAATAATGTAGCTAGGTATGACTATGTTGGCCATATTTTATTTCTTACCACACTTTCTGGAATTACTGGATATTTGTCAGCTAAAAGCAGTAATGATGTGAGAGTTAAAGAAATCTCTTTAATAATGACTTATCAGTGGACTTTAGTTTGTTAAACAAGACCAAACCCACCCCAAAGAAGAAGGCTTTTAAAGGACCACTTAAAGGTACAGTGTTAAGATTTAGGTGTTTAAGATCTATTTTTAGAATATGGCAGAAATGCAACTGTTTTTATCTGTGTATAGTCACCTTCAAATAAGAAATGGTATGTTTTTGTTAACTTAAAATATGAGTTTTATGTCTACAGACGCCATGTTTCCTTGGGTCAGGTCTAGACTGTACTGTACTGTACTGTACTATATTATGCAACAGTTCCACCAGGAGCAAGCACTTGGTGATGGTGGAGAGGAAAAACTTCCTTTTAACAGGCAGAAACCTCAAGCAGGACCCATCTCTTTGGTGGATGGTCAGATGGTCATCTGTCGCAACTAGTTGTCACGTTGGTTGAAAAGACTTTTTCCGTTTCGATTTTTCGAGGCAACAGTTCAGAGGCTGGTTTCCGGGCGCTGCTTGATGCCACTAAATCCTACGAACTGGACCTTTAAATCTTGTCAATTAAATTAAAGATATGCTAAGGATTCAGCTATAAAATTGTAGCAGTTAGCTTGTGAACACTGAATAGCATTTAGCAGCTTTATTTCCCTCAACGTCAACGAATGCAGCTTTAAAGAATTGTAACTAAGATATGTAATACTACTAATACCACAAATATTCACTATATTTCTGACTTGCAGGTTCTTCATACTTACAGGCTGATCTACAAACATCCCTACACACACAAGCTAGCGGGCACTTTATTTTCAATGGATGAACGACTTAACCCTGAATTTTATTACCCAGTATATGTCCTTCACTATTGTGGATGGTGTGCACTGTTTTGCAGACTGCAATTTCCTTTATACAAGAAATGCTGTTTTACCTTGAGCAAAAAGGGCCCTTTGTTCATAGTTTGAGCCAAATGCGACTCACGTATTCGTTGTGTCATAAAAACGAATTATCAGAGAGAAACATCTATGTATGCAGCAGTGGTCAGACCTATGTCAGCTTGTTTTTCATCAGTGATGGAGTAACTGGCTCCAATAAAACCCTTCTCACAGATACATCAAAGAGGCGAGTGACCTTGGCCAGTATCTGCATCCGCATCACCCTCGTCCTTAATTGGAAGAGCTGCAGAGCAGATGAAGAGACTTTTGTGAAAAGGTCCTATAAAAAAACTTCCTTGGTACACTATGTATCAAGTTCTCACAATGAAAGTCCCTTTTTACTAGTTTTGATTACTGCACTTGGCATGTAAGCACTCAATCAATTTGCTGAAATGAACTTTAGTTTAATCAATTTCTTCCATTGAGTCTAAGAGGGTTCGCAAGGCCACGGTATCTGGGAGAGAAAATTGGAGAGAGGGAGGGAGGGAATGATTGAACATTCCCACTTAAAGGTCATCACATTGCTTATCAGATTTCTTATCAAGCTTTTTTCTTTCTTGTTGCCTCGGTCGGAGGAAGCCAATATTTGCTGAGCGATGTTTTTAAAGACCTAGAGGAGGGTCTAAGCTATTAAAGCTGGCTCCCTCCTGTTCCAACTTGGCATGAAGATCAGAGGAGGTGCACTGTGCATCGACAACCAGAGCTTCATTACAACACAACACAGCCTGTTCCCTCAGCTTCACACAAGAAGCCGAAGTAGGAAGATCTTCAGTGACAGCGAGGTAGCCCCCCCCCCCCTCCGGACTTCTGCAACTACAAATGAAGCCACCGTGGACTGTTTTTTTCTTTTAGACTTTCTGCTTTGTGAGGGAACTAATTGTGAAAAATCCTCGAGCACTAATTTGCAGACATGAATGAAAGACAACCAAACACAAGTCTTTTACCGTTCGGCCTCCAGGCGCATCTCCTCCCGCTTCTGCCTCCTCAGCTCCCGGCGTCGCTCAAAGTCCATTTCCTCCATGATTGTGCCCTATAGAGATGACATCATCAGACACAGGCATGTTAATTTAGTCAATTTCAGGAAGGAAGAGAGGAAAAAAAGACGGAAAGACGTTCATTTAAATGTCCCGAGAGCGAGGAAACTGGTTCACAAGTCGAACAAAGCCTTAGTTGCAGTTAAAATACTGCGAAGCAAACCTCCGTTTTGGACGCTATCGGCCTCACTGTTTTGGCAAACAGATCATGTGACACAACAGAGGAAACACAATGTAACCACTCACTGCTGCTAGCTCTAACAGTCATAGTTTATCTAAACCGTGTCCACAAAACAGGTGCGGACGCCAGCATGTAAACAACCACCTGTACGCGCGGCGTTCGCCAAATCCACCACAGAGATTTAAACTTCAAGTGCATCCCATCCTTCCACACACAGCGTTATCTGCACATTAACTTTGTGCCCACAGTCCTTGCGTGAGGCTGAAAACGGAAAGAAAGAAGAAGAGCAGAGACTGGAGGAGCGAGAGGAAGGGAAGGAGAAGCCAACACAGGATGTTAACTCGGTGAGTTAAGAGCAACGCTCACTAAAAATACCCCGCTAGGGTACGTGACAGGCTGTGCAGTGAGGACCTGAGACCACCCAGGAGCTGCTGCCGAGCCTCCCATCATACATGTACGCATCCCAGCTTAAAACCACCGGCAACGTCTACTGTGCGTAAACACAGGGAAAGACACAAAAGGTGCACGGCAGCAGCTCAAAGGCAGTCACATTCCCAAACTTCATCCTTTGTAGCGATACAACATGACTAAGAAAAGAAGATGCTTTTTAAGTGCAGTAGGACAAAGGAAGAGCGCTGGCTGTCATACCTTGAATTAGCCTTTAAACAATGTGCTTCCCTTCACACCATACCAGCTTTTCACAATGCAATAACGTCTGGTAGCAATAGTCTCCCACAGTCCGGCCTCAACTGACAGAAAAGGCAAATGCCTGCTCCTTCCCCTCCCTGCCTTTCGTCCCTCCCTCCATACTTCAGTGACCTCCTTCCTTCTTTCCCCTCTCTCCCTCCCTCCCTCCTCCTTTTCTCCCTATCTTCACTGCTAGCTTTTCCTGTGTTGTTTACCTACATGTCAGAGCTTGGCCAAACTCTGTTCTAGGACATGACTCTGCACTTGAGCTCTGCTTCCTGTGGGTTTTCTGCCTTCCATTCACAGTCCCATTATATAAAGGAAAGAGAGAGAGAGGGGGGGGGGGTCATATTGTACATGGACATCTGTATATAAGTATGCATGCACACAAGCATGTAAGGTGCGACATCACAGCGTTTGTGGGCACACTAATGAGCACGCACAGATGTTCGCATGGGCGAGAAACACAAAGACACAACCTCCGCCTCCAAACTGCATCTTCTCACCCGTCTCCTGGCGGTTACACGGTAAAAGCAGCGGTGACCCCGGAGGAGGGAGAGATACTTTAAGTACCTCTCTCTATGTTTAGATGCACGCTTTCGGGTGTCGTTTGTGAAACGTTGGCCATCGCAGCTCCGATACAGGGCCGTTCATACGACCGTAATTAAGACGAAACGGGCGCAATAACTAAAACCGACAAGGCCCCCAAACATCACCAGTCTAATCACACACTTCCTCGAAACAGCGACGCCAAGGGAGACAAAGTTATTAGTAACGCAAGCACGGCAGCGTATAAATTTGGAGCTATTGTTGCAAATAATGTGTGATTTATGCAGCCGAGAGGAGCTGTGTTTTCATTCAGTGTTCGGTTTTGTATAAAAATGAGTTATAGATCATTAAAAAAAAATCACACGTCGTTAAAAGGAAATGACCACGGGGGTGATCGTAGATACAAGATTCTCCGTGAATGAACCTGAGAGAATGATATTTTTCAGGTTTATATACCGTGTGACGCATGAATGGGGCCAGTTCAGTGAATGTAGCACACTCGCATTGTCTTGTCTCCACATGGAAGAATACCAGGACAGAAGAGGAAGCCTGTGGCTTGCAGAAAAAGGCCCTCAGTACGACGTAGAAATGTAACTGTTGTGTATATCACTGAAGGGACCACCCACACTTTGCAAAAGCTAACAGACGCTGAGACGAGGGAAATACAGCATTCCATAAAGTTGAGCAACCTCGAGTCACAAGTCTGTGACATTTTCAGATTTTTTCTTTTTTAACAAGTCTTGGCCTGTCAACTTTTTTAAAAGACCCTTCTTCCTTTGCTGCAACTGACCATTTATCCCGTCGTTTATCTCCGCGTCCATCCATCCCGCCCACCTTTCTTATTCTGTCTCGCTTTTCCTCTCCCCCCTCTTTCTCTTTTCCTGTCTGCCCCAACCTTCTACAATGGCTATAATGACACATTTACCAGTCAAATTACTACCTGTCGAGACTGCCAGACCCTGGCACAGAACCCCGTGTCTAAGTGCCAGCCTTTTAAAAAGCCTTAAAAGCCAAGTTGATATTATCCTGACAGCCACTGGGATTACACCACCTTATAACGCCTCTATCTTCTCACGGAGTCTCGAGTTAAAAGCACCAAAACAATATGCCCCTATCGGACATATGCAGCACAAAGTAGATAAGTCTGGGAGTAACAAAAAAAAGTAAGTACAGGCCAGCAGAACATCTATTTTTGGATTTGGTGAAATGTTCCTAACGCTGGCTTAGCGTTCTGTGAGACAAGAAGACTGCAGCTCTCTGGTCAGATTTGTTACTGTGATACTCAGAGCAGCTATCCCCTCGCAACCTTTAGACAAACACATTAATCTCTACATTATGGTTATGGTGCTATGCGAGGAATGCTCCTATTTAACCTCTTATTTTAACAGAGGGGACTTGAAAGAGCCTTCAAATTACTCATTGACATGCCAATCAAAAAAAAAAAAAAACCCTTTGGATCTTTTATGTGTGCAGTGACTGTTTTGGTTGTTGAATAAAGGGAATTAATGTGAAGATAAACAAGTAAAAACTAGCTCGGCGCAAGTTATGTGCTTGCCATCTGTGAGGTTGGCAAATAAAGAAACAATGGTGACTTGTTACAGCTGGTGGTTGCAAGGCTGAAAGAGTCATACACAGCTTCAAGCTTAAGAAAAAAATGACCTTTACGACCCCAAATCGTGTCTTAGATGATGTCATAACCTGCAACATACTTGAATCAAACATGTTGGAACATGACGTACTTTTATAATAAAGATGAACAGTCTTACATTAATCTTTTATTGGCTTGCAACAGATAGCAAGTCTGTGAGATCAGTCATAGCGGTGCTTTAAAGGGGATCCATTATGCTCATCTGCAGCTCTGTATTTTTATTCCAGGACTAGAGTAGCTTTGCATGATTCGCTCTTCAAAAACGTCTCTATTAGCAACATGCTGTCTCTTTAAAGTAGCTAACTGCTAACATTAACAAATAATAATGCTATATGTCCTTGAGTAACATTAGAAGAGTTGAAGACAAGACAATGCTGAAGTGTCAAAAATTGCAGTTCCTCAAACGTCCACTTGAGGCTGGAATGTGTCAGTTTCCATAAGCCCCTATGTTAAAATGTCCAACTTCACAGCAGAAATAAACATGTTTACAGCCTGGTACGAAATACAGTTTTGGGTCTCTATATATTTCCACGTTCATGACAACTGTACTGAGTCTGAATTTCTACATAACTCACCCATTTAAATTATATTAAGGCTTAAAGTTATGAATAATTAACAGGATGAACACTTTGATTGACAGGTGGCTTGTTTGAGCAACCTTCGTTCGACCCGCCTTCGTTGACCCATGTATTTGCCCAGTTTTCACAACGGCTCTTCAGAAACCTGTTTCTACGTCCATGTTTTACACCGTCGATGATAAATTATCATCAGTTTGTCTGAAACAACCCGTCTCATTAAAGTAGCTAACACCTAATGTTAACAACAAACGTGGCCTGAGTTTACAAAGCAAGGACAAAGAAGCAAACGCTGTCATGTAACATGTACCGCTGTCTCCCACTTGGCCTCCACACTGCTCTCCGGAGAGACAGGAGGAGTTACATGTCTAGCAACTATGGAGTCACAGCTGTGCAGGTGTCCAGGTGAAATGAAGTATTCCAGTAATCTGGAATGTGAAAAAAAAGAACAGCACAAAGCCTGGCCTTTCTAGTCTTTGCATCAATGGAAGAAAATACTTTGTCCACCTGCTACAGTGGTTGGTATGTTGGGGAACTCATGAACCACTTCCACTCTTTAACCAGCTACATTCAAGTCTATTTTTCAGAAGTAGTACAAGTATGAACTGCCATTCTGACAAGATAACAGACATAGGGCATGCTCTGTTGCACAGGATATCATGGAGGACATGGTTTTAGTGTTTTGACATCAGCTGTCTACACTTATCAATACTTAGTCAGCCAGACTAAAAATGTACGATGTCTAGTTGAAGAAGTCTCCACATCCTGACAAATGTGAGGCTTTTACTGTGACAGCAGGATTTGTTCTCCTCAAATACTGTCATAGGTCTGCCAGACTAACCTGACACGTGTGAATCACCTCTCTTTCACAACAAAAGTGACACAACCGCTCTTCTCTGTCTCCGCTAATAGTCACCTTAGCTGAAAAGGTGTACTCTGGAGTTTTCTTATAAACAACCATTACATTTACATACAGTGTTTCTAGCAGGCGCATGTCCTTGAAAACTTACGAATGGGTTAGATCCATTTCCTGCCTCACAAAAGCTTATCTTGTTTTGCATTGTTAGCATCCATGTTTGCAAGGTGGCAGTCTTTGTCCGCCCTACCATTAGCTCCTGTATTGCTCCGTTTCCTGGCATGTTGCCTCCGCCAACTCTTAATCAGTGGAGTGGTGTGAAACTGTAGGCAGGAGTGTTTATTGCTTCACCCGTGTGCTCATGTGCATACATGACTGACAAAAGCCGAATAGAAGAGCTAGCTAGTCAGCCTTGTTGGCAATTAGCTCCTGTGGCTAATCAAGCTAACACATCAAAGGTCAATTTTTACTCATTGTGATATGATTTTTTTAATGCACAAAGATTTAACATGTCTAACTGTCTAAAACTTTCTCTGAACATGGAAAAATCAAACTTTATGTCCTTTTAATGTGAAGTCTATGAAACTAGGTGCGAAGGAGAGAGATGCTAATGCTAAATGGTGCAATCTTTCAGTGGAATAAAATCATAAAAATATTGCTTCATGGCACTATTTGTGGTAAAAAAAAAAAAAAAAAAAAAAAGTAGTATGTAGGAGTTAATTGACACTGTGGGAACCGCTAACGTTGACACGCAACATTTGCACGTAGCTGTAAATTCCATTTACGGAAACACTGGATGCTAACTTGACAGGAGATTACATTTATTTGTACATAGGTCAACCGAGAGGAGAAAACAAAGCGACACCGAGGTCCGTCGGGTCAGTCTAAGCGACGATATATTGCAGGCATTTTGGCAAAGTAAGAATGATCATTTAATGATGATTTTACTCACACAGAGAAAGCTTCTCGCAGTAAAAACAGAGAAGAAGAGAGAAGCGGGTTAGAGAGATACTGCATGCCTGTAGGTAGTGCGCACTAACAGCTGTTTTGGCTGAGGCTCTGGGGACAGCTTGAGTTGGGTAAACCTAACGTTTTCTGCAGGGGTAAGGAGTCTCCGGAGACACGTCTGACAGGGCGGTTAAAATATGCTCAGCCTGTGTGTGTGTGCGAGGGTGAATGCATCGCGATAAACACTATTTAACAAACAAGATTTATATTTGCAAATGTGTCCTGTTACGATGTAAACGTGTAGCACGTATGAAAGATTGCACGCTCCTTAAATGAAGGCGAGTGCTTTTTTTTTTTTTACTACTGTAATGCCGAAAATACGCGAGGCCACTGCAAGTACAGTACATGTCTGTTTATGGTTCAGTAAAACGTGTGTACATATGTGATATCCATCACCACCTACAGTGCCGTGTTTGGAAAGCTGGCCTTGTGGTTGTGGTTCTCTGTGTTATGTGTCTCTTCTCACACGTCCAGACCCTCGGCAGCATTAACACGTTTACAGTCCCAGGGTACAGAGCGGCTGTGGATGAGCATTCATAAATTCACTGGAGGTTTTCTGGCACACCGAGGCCAAAAGAATTCTCTCTTTCTTTCCATCTCCGCTTGTCCCTCTCTCAACATCATCTGTCATCTAAAGTATTTTTCTTCCCGGCCAATACATTTTGGGGATGGGCATTATCGACGACACTGTAATAGGGCTGTCACGAATTACGACCTATGTTTGAATTTGCAAAATCGAAAATAATACTCATATATTCAGTCTGTAATTATCTTTTCCAATACAAACTTTACAGTGTATTAAGTGCAATTAAGTACAACAGGCTTGTGCCCTGTAATGAATGAATGACATTCATCAATCTATACGTAATGCCAAATATTTATGGGCCGTATTTATTTAATTTAATTAATTTTTTTTTTTTGAGGTTGTTGTCAATCATATTTGATACCAGGTAAATTTCCAGTTTATTGTTTCAAATCAACAGTTATACTAGTTGTCATGTTTTTGATGTTTTTGTAACTTTAAAATGTCCCATTCGGTTTATATCTCTATACCAAATTATGTGAAAATGCTTTTTAAGCTTATCGTGTTAGCGTGTCACGTTAGCTTGTCACCCAAGTGTAATTTGGGTTTATTGGATTTATTTGTGGGCTGTATTTAAATGAATTTAATTTGAGCAAATTGCTATGTTAGTTCCTAGTGGCCTCAGTAACAAAGATTGCAGTATAAAATGCAAAATATTTTAAAATATTTATTATGTTTTAGTGTGCTAGAAATCAGCATTTTCTAAT
This sequence comes from Nibea coibor, assembly GCA_023373845.1. NCBI lineage: Eukaryota > Metazoa > Chordata > Actinopteri > Sciaenidae > Nibea > Nibea coibor. Next base: position 8,360,134 of record CM041731.1, read on the forward strand.
TTCAATGTATATTTAAGGTTGATAATATATAATACAAATTTAATTTTTGTGTTTTTTTGCAACTTTAAAATCTATAACTTTTAAAGTTAACAAAAACAAAACAACCCTGAACAATTATCTTTTTTGTGATGAGCATTTAAATTTTTAACATGTTTTAAAAAGTCAAATATTAATATTAACATGCAGTTTTCTTTTACCACCACCCTTTTCTCACAGTTTCTATCTCCTCTTGGAGCACAACGCAGCAGCTGCAGACTGAGGAGACTCAGTGTTAGTTGGCTATGTATTAAGTTTACTACTTGGTTTAATTTTATAGCATTTACCCATGTCCAAGCAGTCAAACTTTCTCTCTGTATCTGTCTGTGTCTGCATCTGCATGCCTCAGTGTGAATATCAACCACAGTAGCTCCTGTTGTCAGAGCCGAGGACTTCAGCTGCGACTATATATTCGAGGCAACATACGAGGTGGCTAACTGCATCAGACCTCAGCTCAATCTCAATACCATCTGCTTTCCACTCACACTCTATGTCCTCCAAAACAAATTTTTGCAAGTGTGGCTTCTGCTCGAATGAGGGAAAATTTCACTGAGCATGAGCAGACGGTATTCATAGGCAAACCTGAGAAGCTAATGCCACTGTGGCAAGTGAAATGCGGCGGGATAACGTGCTGATGGTTTTGAGGGTTAGAGCAAAAAGAAAGAAAGAAAAAAAAGCAAGAGTCCTTGAATGCCTCAGATGCATTGTCATTAATGACTCCAGATCAGGCGTTCTGGTGTTCAGATACAATCCCACAAATCGCCCTGCAATCCTTCTTTGTGCTGACTTTAGCTTTCGGATAGAAGACAAACCGGCAAAGGGGAAAATCTCACATCGGTGTGAGGAAAAGACCTGAAGGTTAAAGATGGTGAGTTTCCATTTGGTAAAGAAAAAGGAGACTCTTGCATTCCCAGACAATGGTTCACATTCCATAACACCTCTCCGTGCCCTGTGAATCATACACACTGAGACAGACTGACTGAGGTTATCTGTTCTCTCACACACAGCCAAAGAAATCTCAATGGAATACCTTAGCTCCGTTATATTTCACAGGGTGCTAGCAAGCTACGCTGGAATTAACCAACCGCTGAGTCTATCACAGAAAATGTGACCTGAGACATTAAATATTCATGACTGAATAAGCAACACTCAAAGTAAAAGTAGAGAAAAAAACACTGTTAATTTCTTATAGTTCATATTTTTAACAGTAACCCAGCAGTAATGCAGTACTCTGCTAACGAGAAAATCTAAACTGAATAAATAATGACACCAATAAATCGAGAAGTAATGTGAAGGAGAATTTTGGATTAAAAAAAAAAAAAGCGGACATAATAAAGCTAAAGGCAACTACCTAACGTTAGCTTATCGCGTTAGCGTGTCACGTTAACCTGTCACCTAAATGAGGCAGTGAAGTGAACGAATGGTGGTATGTCAATTCTATAATGTAATTCAGATTTATGAGCCTTTGTACATGGGGCGGATGCTCTACCGACTGAGCTAAACAACACCCCCAGATGTTGAGTTTGTAATGTTCAGATATCGACCATATTCAAACAACAAAATTATTATTACTCTATGACATGTTTAGGTATAGATATTCATATTTTATTCTATTCAAAATACAAATATTTGTATTTATTTATTGTAGTTGTAAGGAACTTACAACTTATATATGACCGTGCAACCCTGTGTTGTAAAATTAAGTATGTAAGAGGCAAGTTGTGAAAATAGATTTTCAGGGTCTCAAGGATAACTCCAGTTTCAAAAGGGCAAAACTTCAGGTTAGCTAAACTTATTGTATTGTTTCTTTTTTCAAAGGGTACACAGACTTTTAAGACCAACTTCCTGATTAGACTGACTGTACTTGCCATACTATTTCCCTGTGCAATGAGGGATTTTAGCAACATATTGGGTGTGCCTTCAGTCCTCCAAATAAAGTGGCTCAGATAATCTGACTTGATTCTTGTCTTGCTTACCACCAGTCTGCCAAACAGCTTGTGTTTGTTGCCTTATCAGACTTTCCAGATAGTAATTAATTGCCCATAAGACAGGAATTACTTAGACCAGCTAATAAAAATCATAGCAAAAACTATAAAGTACAAAGACCGTAACAACTGGAATGATTCATTAAAGTGTTACTCGTTTCTAATGTAATTCAGGTTTATTGGGTTTATACATGGGTTGTATTTCCGTGAATTTAATTTGAGCAAATTGTTAGTTCTTGGTAGCAAAAATTGCGGTACAGAAAAGCCAAATATTCGTCACTGAAATGTTTATTCAGTGTTTGTTATCATTATATCATGTTATAGATCAGAGTATTTTTCTCATTTTTCTTATCACATATTCATCAGATAGTAATGAATTGGTAATAAGAATGACAATTATTTCAAACGGGCCGATAAAAATGAGGTAGTAATGAGGCAGATAGTACAAAATGTAAAATTGGAATGATCCCTTGAAATACTGTGTAACTCTTTCATAACTCTCATGACTTTATATTAAGTTATACTCAGAAATGTCATTTGTTTGAATTATCTTTCAAAGTGACAAATCTCTTTTGGAAGCAAAGCTGTAGTTTGATACTTTCTAAACTTGTGTAGCCCTGATAAAAACAAATTACTCTCTATGTTGCATTCTTTTCGCTGTCAGCGAGATAACCTCTCTATACTTTGAGCACATTGTCATATGGTGTATATTTAGACGGTGACTCACTGTTCTTTTAATATTTTCTCCTTTCCTGGTTCCACAAATGGATCTGGAGCTCCGTACTGCTCATCACACTTCAGGCTGCGTTACATCTGAAGGCACTATGACCTTTTTTTCCCTGAAAACACCTGTGCTTCCCGAGCCAGCGTTCTCCTTCAGGCTGAGGGTGTGTTTATGTGTCCTTAAACTTCACGCCTGAAGCTAAGTCATGCTTAAATTGCAATAAAAACAGTACCCCAACATGCCCATATCCATCATGTGAATCTCACAGCTTTCTCGACAGCAGGTTTGAGGGCACAGATGCTCCATTTTAACTGCAAACATCGAGCTCTAACTAAATCCAGCTTCGACAGGATTGAAGCTCTTCAAAGTTAACCAGTCAAATCAAATGATAAATTCTTGTCAGCTGCTGATCCAATTTACCAACTGTCCAAGAGGAGTTGATGTAGCAGTTGGCTGAAAAAGACGTTATAAAACAGTCTTACTTTTAAATGCTGGTTTTTCAAGAGGCACATTTGCATTAGAAGTTGGCCAAATCATAAATAATACTGTAGAAAAAAAAAACCCCTGAAGAAGTGAAACAGCAGCAAGCGCCAACACAATTTCTCTCTGCAGTTTGACTTTTAAAAGGCTTGTGTCCCTTTTTAAAAGTGCACTTTCAGATGCTACACCCACAATCAGGCTGAATCGAGAGAGAAAAGGCATTCCAAAAAGTACATATCCCACACAAAATAGGGATGTTTGTACGGCATCAAAAGGCTACTGCTCACTGGCGGCGCTCCATATGACCAAATATGGAAGGAAAAAATGCTGCCTTTTCCCGTAACCAAACTGGGAAAAAGAAAAAAAGAAGGGGAAGGTTTTCTTGCATGCTGTGTGCACAGCGAGATAGAGCTCTCACACTCACTACACAGTGGCCACAGAGCTGGCTCCATCTCAAAACAGCATGACTGATGGTGATGTTGGACCTGCCGTGACACCTCGGCCGAACACACAACATGCGCACCTGAACGACTCCATGAGAGAGAGGCGCGTCCCATTCCTTTTACGACGCTGACGTTTCATTTTTAAAATGCACACAAAAGCTTTCTTCACTTTCACATGTGGGCTCTATACCGAGAGTGTCAGCAGTGAACTCTGAATCGGAGCCCCCTGGAAGGGAACATTCCTCTTGGTGAAAAAGCAGCCGTCTCAAACGCCACAGTCTCCTGCTTAAGTTAGAAACGGTTTGTTTATCTGCGCCCACCCCCTCGTTTTCCCCTCGCTATACGGAGCGACTTTGACATTCTCCTGCCACTGCAAAAATGTCTGTGGGCATGTCACTTCACAAGAAACTTATCAAATTATCTGGGACGTTTCTTCTGGAGCGTGTTAAATGGCAGCAATTGAGGAAAAATGCTGGGAGATGAAAAAAAAGAAGAACAAAGCAATAAATAAAGAGACTTCTGTGCTTCTGTTTTTACAAAACTGACCGCCTTTGTTTTCCATCTTAAAGGGATAGTTTGACACTTTATTCCAATTCTTGACAAACGCTTGATGAAAAGCTACAGCTAGCTGGTGATTAGCTTGTATATATTTCTACAATCTTGCTGCTTCCATTCTTTGTGCTAAGCTAGGCTAATTACCTTAGCTTAGCATAAAGTGTCGTCACTGTAACAGCATCTCCCTAGTATGAATGACTGGGGAGATTAGCTATAGAGACCAAAACTGTTTTTTGCACCAGGCTGTAAACATGTTTATTTCTGCTGTGAAGATGGACATTTTAAGATGTGGACTTATGGAGACTGACTCACTTCTGGAGCCAGCCTCAAGTGGACATTTGTGGAACTGCAGTTTTTGGCACTTCAGCATTGACTTCAGTTTACTTCTCGTTAGCCTGCCCATGTCTGTTTTAAGCACCGCCCATGCTGAATACAGATATAGATAATGATGTACTAACTCATCCTGAGTTTATAGGTTTTCTAATGATGGTACAAAAGTTCCTCTAACATCATGATTCTACTAAATGAGTTGATCAATTAGTGAAATATCTCCCTGTAGCACAATATTATGTTTTACTTTAACATCTTTTGTTTTGCTGCCCAGCAATAATCAGGAGAGACCAAAGTGATAAATCAGCCATTCTTTTTAGTTTTCAGAACTGCAGTCCTCTTACATAAGAACCTTCTATGAAAAACAAAGAAAACATCACGGTGCAAATATCCAGAATGTCAAATAATCTCAATGAATATACACCCCTGCACTTGACATGCGATATTAAAAGACTGTTGTGTAATTCCACAAGGACTTTACAGCCAAGCCTTCATCTTTTTGTCACTCAGGGCCAAACACGATGTCAGGACATAAAAGCTAAGGGCCAAGACAGCAAACTACACTGTAATAGTATCAAACAAAGCGAGACTAATGAATAAATAAATGCAATTTTTCCACATCATTCTCCTGTCATAACAAAGCGGAGTTATGATGAATACACAAGGACAACATCATGGAGTCTCTCCAGCGCCTTAAGGTGCACTGCGACGACTTTTACGTTGATTAAATGGGATTGTGAATAAATAATGACAGACAGGTGCTGAATGAAGCCAAAGACAAAGGATGTGATGGTAATCTCAATCCACGGGAATGGTCTCGCACGCATTGGTAACTGAATTTTTGCTCATTTTGGGCGACAAACAGCATTTCTAAACAAAACACAAGAACACGCGATTTGTCATGAAACCCTTCCTCATCCTTCTGTGTGCATTTCCAAGGGAATAGCCGCTTCCTCTCGTTCCTTCAGGACAAGCCCGTCTTGACACCTGCCTTCTGTCAGAGTAAATGAGGCCCGGGCAGGAGTCTGTGTCTCCTCAACAGTACATTAATCTGCTACTAGTGAGCTGACCAGGGAGACTAGTGGAACCAGAGTGCTGATATATGGTGGGTTTTAGTCTAAGCACTGCTACTGCCGACACTGCAGCTAGAGAACAGTTTATCCAGCTGATGGCAATAAAGCAGAGAGGATAAAAACAGAACAGAAATGACCTCCATGCTGCTTAAAAACCTCACTTTTTTTTCAAATCTGCAAGGAAAAGTTCAGCTTTTTAAACTTAAAAATTACAGTTTCAATCACTGGAAAAAGCCAGTGCGTCTGGCCTAAAAGACCCTCTGGCAAAATCCTGAATTTTTTTTCAAATAAGTGTAAGTCACTGGGGATACGCACCAAAGCTCAATGACCAAAATGTAAAAGTATACGTGATTAGCATGATCCACAGCAGCCCCACAGCCTCTGGTATACGGGCAATAACGTGACATGCTGGAAACATTAAGTGGAACATAAAAATGTATTTCTCATAAAGCCTGAGAGGTTCCTGATGTGTTTCTCTAAGGCAAGAAAAAAAAAACTGAAAGAAAATGGATCTGCTGAACATTTGCGACATGCTTCCTATAAAAGCCACGTTTTCGGTCGTGGTTCGGACGTGTGGCTCTCTGTGGCCGGAGAGAAATTGCACTTTGGTGAAAGAAAGGAGAAAAAATCAGAAGGGGGGGAAAAAAAAAGAGCATAAACGGTGGAGTGATTTATGTGGCTGGCTCAAACCACACTAAGGGAGAACGTCTTCCCATCATACCTTACATGGAAACATACATGAGGTTAGAGTGAGGCTAAAAAGCATGATGCAATGCCTGTTGAAAGCATGACAGCTGAGTGCAAACGCTGACACAACTTTGCCTTTTTTGCGCATGCATTGGGGGAAAAAACAAAGAAAATCACTTTCACAGAGGACATATTTATTTAAATCTCTCACAAATGTCATAAATCTTTATCTTTCCTGCCCTGTTTTTACACACAGGTCGGTAAATCACCGAGCGGAATGCCAATTTTTTGAAGTGTGCTGCGAGGCTTTTCAAGGGTATTACATGACAAGGTATTTTTCAAAATAAGGGGCTGCATTCCTGGAGAGAGATAGGAGGAGATTAAGGAGCGGGTAGCTTGTTGGGTGGGGTGGCGGTGCGAGCAAGATGACCTGACCGAGAGGGTCTATTACTCACAGTGGATGTGGAGAGGTGGAGCGATCCCCTGATGGTGCTTTCAGTTCAGTCTTACTGTTTGGGGGTTTCTTCAGGAAACAGACAAGACACTTGCTGCATGCACACAAAAGGAATGATAATAGAGAGCCAGGGATGTTTTGTTTTAATCCTATGACTCTCTCTTTCTCTCTTTCTCATGAGTGTAGCTCTGACATGCACTCTGTGAGTTGACGCAGGGCCAAGCCATTTCATGGTGGATGTTCTGGGACTCCTCAGCCAGGTGTGGAGAAGATGTCTCCAGTCAGTATACTCAGCAGACACTTGATAAATGGGCTCCAAGTGACCATGACAGTCACCTAGACAAGATAACTGGTAGTTTTTAAGGTAGGACGCATTCAACAGGTTCAAATTACGTTTCACACTTTCTTCTACAAGGTGCTTTAAACATGTTCAGTGTCTCCAAAATGCGTTACAAGTATCCTTAAACCTTTGTAAGCATTTGTTGACTTTTGGCTTCTTGACAGCAGCACTATTAAAGTACCTAATAGCAACTCAAACCTGTTAGCAAAGAGCAAAGACCAAGCTATATACACATCCAGCAGACATGAAGCAAGCCATTAGCTTTTTTTTCTTTGGGTTCATGTCACTCGCTCCATTTAGCTCTGTTTTGGTCTCCACCATATCCTGAGGGAAATACAAGCAGCAACCTCCATGTATGTAAAGTGAAGCCAGTGCAGAAGAGCCAAAAACTGCAGTTCCACAGACGTCCACTTGAGGCTAGTTACAAAACAAGTCAATCTCCATAAGTCCCCATGTTAAAATGTCCAACTTCACAGCAGAAATAAACATGTTTACAGCCTGGTACAAAAAAACAGTTTTGGTCTCTATAGCTAATTATCTCTCATAACAACTGTAGTGAGTCTGAATTTATGTTTAACTCACTTGTTCAAATTATAGTAAGGTATATATAATTATAATAATACAGTAATAACATTACAGGTGGCTTGTTTGAGCACCCAGATGTCATTTGGCCTGTCTCAAGTCCGCCGATGATCCGCGTCCTTGCTGATTTTTAGATTAGCCAGGAGGTGGAAGAAGCCAGTCCTACGACCTATGGGGTCACGCATACTGTACAGTGTCCATTCTTTATACTGTCAGTGGGGAAATATCTTAGCTGCAAAATGCTAACTGTGCTTCTGCTTTGGTAGCGTTTGGTAGTGTGTTTTGCAGGGTTTTTTCACTCAAAATGGAAACAAGCAGTAAACTTTCTTGTCGTAAAAACCAAAACAAATAGCTAAAAGACGCTACTAAAGTGTCTAGAGATAATTTCTTTCTGTGGGTTTGTGACTCTGAGCAGCAACTTTGACATTACAAATACTAATCTGATCCACAAAAAGTGCAGCTTTAAGGCCTAATCCAAATTTTGCATTCTTAACATTGGCTAGCAGTCTTCCTATTCCCCGCCTTTTGTCCATATCGCTACTTTTTTTGGCACATTACTATCACCAACTGTTGATCTGTTGTACAGCATTAAACCTTTGGATCCTGCTTTGATCGTTTATCTTCTCCTTCGCGTTTTATGCCTTGCATTGGCCACACATTTTCAATCTATTGCTCTCTGCAGTCAGCAGGAATTGGTTTTTCATTGCCTTAATAACAAAAAAGTTCAATACTACTTGTAGGTTTTCCAAGAGATTAAATTCAACACTTCACTTCATGAATTTTACAGTAATACCTCTCTCGAAGTGTAAGATGGAGCATATTGAGTGTGCAACTGAGCACAGGGAAGAAAATACTGTAGTTAAAGGAAGAAGTATTGTATAGCTCTTGACAAAGGACTGCAGAAGTCAGCACAAAACTGGAGTAAACGAGACCTAATCCCAGTCCACCTACACCGGTTGACAGATATGACGCCAGGAACTGGAAATGTGGAGCTTTTTCATTCAGACAAATATGAAGTCCCGACAAATATCACACCCCTGTGGAAAACGTGGCAGATATTAAAGCATTAGCGTTGCTTTTGAATCAGTGGATGCACATTCTCCAAGTGACAGCGAGCTCACCTCTCCTTCCAAAGAATACATTCCACTCTTCTCATACCTCAAATCTTTTCAGGGCTCTATGGGGCTAAAGTTCACTAGCTTTTACCAGATCTCATTTTCGTGCATGGCTGTGCCGGCTGTTATTATTGGTGTGGCGGCCAGCCAGCCGGCTTGGACTGTCCACCCCTTCGCGAGGTGAAATACCCAAGCCAGGGGTCTTTAATCTGTAGGTATACAGTAGGCGTATGTCACTTAAAGACATATGTGCGTACCATCTGCCGGCGTGTTTGTACAGTGTTCATTGTTTCTGTCTGTCCAGAGGCAACAGTGACCACCAGTGCAAACACTACACATCTTCATATCTTCAGTATACAGTGGCAAAGCAGCTATTGTCAGTAAAACGTCTTGAACTGTGTCCTTCAGGAAAGTTACCCCCCGTCTGTCTCTATTTCTTCTCCCTTTCTGTGGTTATGTGACTTCGGGATCCGTTGCCAGAAATTCCAGGAAACCCTAGAGCTTCATGAGACATAACAAAGCTCGCTCTCTTCCTCCGTCTTTGTCTCTTTCATTGAAGATTACACTATGTTTCTCTGTCTGACTTTTGCAGGCCTGGGAGCTCTGCAGCTCATTCTCCCTGGGAGTTGAAAGTAATTTTATTCAGTGGCTGATTGACTCATATCATAGCATTTTAAAATGCTGGAGTTTCTTACTTTTAATGCCTGTGCTAATTCTAGACCACAGACTATTTAGACCATGGAAGACGCAATCATCATTGAACACCATTAGCATGATGTGGCGTTTACCACTAAATTGAGGATAAAATTCAGCTTTAGAGGTTAATATATGTGTGGTACTTAAGCCTCCTAATTCCTAAATTTATTAGAATAACACATATCTCAGACAGCCATGAAATTGTAAATAATTGAGCGGTGCTCTTAGGAGGCTTCTCTGGTTGCGGTGTTGAAGTTGCTGCAAGCTTTTTTTTTAGCTGATGGTAAAACTGGAAATGAGATTTGGTTCACAAAGCAGCAGAGCTAAATGGGAATAAATCCAAAACCACAGCCGTCCCCCCAGGCACTAATCTGTCCATGGGGGTTCACCCATCTCCTCGCGCTCTCCGAAATTGTCTCCTCCATCTGGGTCAACTCTGCTCAAACACATCGATGCATGTCTGAACCCCCTCGTACACACAGACACGCACCTATAGACATACCTATTCACCCACCACCCACCTTGTGTTTATGTTCAGAGCTTGAGTGACTGGTATTTCATTTCGGCCGGCCCGGAGCCCTTTAGCACAGTTTGGCTTGGCCGGTGTACCATTACTGGTCATTAAGTCTAACCTGAACTAATAGGGGCCCATTTTCCAAGGTGGTCTCCCAGGTGGCTGTCACAGACGTGAGTGGCACTGCGGGGCTCAGGGCTTGACTCAGGCACACCGAGTCTCATGAAAAATCTGCTGGGACGCGAGCCAGACTCCATCATACACTTTGATAACAAGAAGCCATTGTTCTACGGGGGGCGTCTGGGTGTTTTGTTTCTCATTAAGGAAGTTTAATGAGGCCAGCCTGAATGGGCACCTCAAACCATCCCTCTTATGCACTCTAATACATTTCTTCAGCATCACATCCCATGAACCATCAACAGTCCGCCTAAAACCATTAGCTTAAACCACATCCAAAATCACCAACATTCCAAACACCTCGTTATAATTTCTGCTTGAGCACTATCATACCCCTTTAATAAACATGCTAATACACCAATATATATAAGCAACCGAGCAGTAAATAGAGCTTGAGGTACAGGTTGATATTAGCTAGTGTAGTTTACATGTTGGCCATGCCATGTCTTAGGTAAGTTAGTGTTGCCATTACATTTGAATATTGTACCTTTGGTTTAGCTCAATAAACTATTCTAAAATCGACTCAACCAGAGAAAATTTATGACCATCTATTGGATATTTTTATTGGATATCAGTACTGGCCTCAAAATGACACCTACCTGTCAATCAAAGTGGTCACGCTGTTATAACTTTAAGCCTTAAAATAATTTGAATTTCACCCTCAGTGCAGTTGTCATGAACGGGGAAATCAGCTAGGAAATTTCTTTTTGTACCAGGCCGTAAACATGTTTATTTCTGCTGTGTGAAGTTTAAATTTTTTTTTAACAAGGTTGACTTGTTTTGGAGCCAGCCTCAAGTGGCCATTTGAGGAACTGCAGTTTTTGGCATCGGCTCCTTAAAGCCATAGAACAGCATACAAGCTTAGCTTTCTATAATATTTACATATGAGAAGATTTTCTCACGAGTAAATGCTGCGGTGTTTATGTAATGTCGCCATAAAACTCTTCATATGTTTTTAGCTGTGCCCTCCTCTGTGCGACATGTGTCATCATTAATCAGAAGAGAAGCAGCCATTAGTCTAAATACGGGGGTAATTAATCCACGCTCACACTCCATTAGACGTCATGCTCAATTTGTGCAGAGAGCTGTGTGGTGGGTAAATAAGCAGAGACGACGGGACCCACGGCTGTTATTCCTGTCGAGGTGCTAACGTGGCTCTCCGAGAAACCTTTGATCTAAAGCGCTCGGCACACACGGGTTGAAGTGGATATTACAACTTGAATTGAAAGAAGAATGAAATTACTGTCTGTGCTACATAATTGTATTCATGTGGGGTTTTCTTTAAACGTAGATTTGTGAACACTGATGCCTGATAAGAGGATAATCGTATGCATATGTATCTCAGTCATAAAAAAATGTGACTGGACTTTGGAATTAAAGCCAAACCGTAAGCCTCCAACAAGGTTAAACTGCAGTAGGGCATATAGCATGAATCATCCCTTAGTTTAATAAGTACCATTTGGCTGTCACCTCTGCGGCTGTAGTGCTGCTCTATTACAGTAAAGCCCCTCCGGTACAGAGCTGGGGTTATTCAATAAAATCCTGACTGAGTGTTTCTCCCAATCACCACTGGCAGAGCTCTGATGAGGTAAAGAGCTCTCCTATGCCAGCCTCTGTCCCTGCGGAGCACTGTCTGATTAAAATGGTTTTCTGAAGCCATATTTTTGTTCTCCTGGTCCCCTTGCCAGACCCGAGTTAGAGTACAGAGAGAAAAATTGACAAATTACCTAATGCGTACTGAAATGAATCCACAAAAACTGATCTAATCTAGAAAGGTCGGCGATAGGTAGACAGATGGGGGCATTGGATTTCCACTTTTTTGAGAAATCATCGGTGTCCGTGTCAAAAAAACACAAGTTGTAGACACATACCCCGCGTTTGTTCCTAGTGTTGAGGGAGGAATGGCTTCGCATCGGCCATTATGCACTTTTGATCTGCAGCCTTAATCACTTTCACCCTCCTTCCTCCCAACAGGGTAGTGACATGTGAAGTGGAAAGAAATGGCAACAGCAGAGTGGCCCACAAGAGCGGGCTAACTCTCCCGTCCTCTTGCCTTGCTTGTAATGCATTCCTGAGCAATCCTCGGAGGCTCATATGTAAATGCCTGAGTATGCTTCTTATTAGGAGGCACAAAGAGTACACTCTATAAATGCACTCTTAAACAATTACCGCTGCTCCCGACTGCAGCCCCGACACAGACCTCAGACTGTGCTGCTGCCTGACTGGCTTACTCGGGTGGGAAAGATGGATGCGGACCATTTCAAACAATGTGCCTTGCTATGAGACACATGTGCAAAGCCTGACTTAAGATGGCCAAAAGTTTGAGAAACAGTATGAATGGATTAAATCTGATTTAGTGCTGAAACGAGTCAACTAAGCCAAACCAGAAGAAAAATTAGTCACCCGGATTTTTTATTGTTGATGATCAGTTTTTATATCAACAGTGGATCAAATAACGTGTTTGGTGAAAGGTGTTGCTCAGAGTGACAAACCCAAAGATTACTGTAACCTGCCTTGCAGTTTCCCTCGGCTCTATGGAGCATTTTAGCTTCTTTCAGCTCTGTTTTTGTTTTAACACAACTTTACTTCACTCTTATCACATTATCGTTTTCAAATGCCTCAGGAAGCTTTCACCAACCAAAGAAGTACTGGTCATCCCACTCTAGGCTACCTTCCCAGCACCAAACAGTAGACAGGCAGAGCTAGTAACTAGCTAATGAACATAGTGAAGTATTTAGCTGCTTGGAGGAGACCAAAACAGAGCTGAAAGGACAGTGAATACTGGACTTATGTTCATCAGGTGGCCAGGAACACAACTCCAAACGAATGCTAATGTTGCTCTGTCTGCACAATATATAACAGTAAATTCAGACATGGTTGTTGGCATGTGTGGGAATGAGGGCCCGTGTCTGTTTGTGTGGGACATAACCGCCGTGAAACAATCAGGAAGTAACTTCATTTCGCTTATTAACCAGTCTTATCTCATTCATTGTCTACATCACTCAACCAGTGCTTGGTCTCTCTCAAACCATCGGGTACAAAACAAATTTTGCAGCTTGGTTCCTGCTGCCCCCAAGTGGCCAAAAAAACAAAGCAAAAAAAATATATAAACAACAAAAAAGTCAGTTTAAAGGCAAAAAAAATACTAAATATTTATTGGTTCCATCTCCTCAAATGTGAGGACTTTTTCTCTGTTTGTCACTTTTGCAAATCGAATTTCTTTCTTGGTTTGAAATCATGCCATTGTACAAACAATTGTGATTTGGAAAATGATTTATCAGGAAAGTAATTGGCACATTTCATGGTAAAGATAATCATTAGTCAGCCTTGAATTAAAAAGTTGTGAGGCCATCTGACAACATTGTATTCTGCCTAGATTTCACACTAAGGCTTGTACGAAATGTTGAAATACTTAAAATACTCTGAACTTTGAAGCTCTTCCAAAGAATGTAACAAAAACTAAAGTGGAAGTTTGACTCATGTGAATATCCATGTAAGGACACAGTGATTGTTTTATGTGTATGAGGTAAGTCCTCGCTTCCATCATTACCACATACAACCCTGATCTCGCTCTCGCCAGTTCTCACTCCCATGGTGGCGGGCGTCCAAATGTGGACTCTCTCCAAGCTGTCCTTCACATTTCGCCATACACACTTCGACACACACACACACACAGACGCACGGCACCTCTATAGCCACAAGCATAAATCCGGCAGGCGTATAACTGACCTACACACTGCCCTGTCTGTTTTCCCCCGTGCAATTCATAGAGCGGTTAACCTCGCTAACTGTGTAAACACATGACCTCACCAGTCATGTGTTTACACTCAATGGTATTTTTCACACACGCCGCTGGGATTTACATCACCTTATTACCTCTACGTTCTCTTAATTCCCCATTACTCTAAAATATGGGACTTTTAAAAGGTGATTTGACAGGCTCTTGATTAGCCATGTTTGTTTAGCTTCGGGATGCGATGGGAGGAAGACGAGAGGCTGAGAGGAGGAGGGGGAGGAGGAGGGGGAGGAGGGGGAGGTGAAGAGAGGACAGGAATGGAAAGCTTGGCGAGGACGAGGAGCAGGGTGAAGTGAGAATGAACGTTAGAGTAATCATTTCTTTTTCGGGGGCTGAAGTAGAATAGATTGGTGTTAAAAGGAAGGACAGAGGCGAAGAGAAAGTTAATGCGGCTGTTAGCGGTGAGAGAGACGAGTTAAGGTGGTTTCTCTTGCCACGGGACACGCTTGTGTGCACGTCTGAGGTCCCAGTGGGCGGGCGCCGAAGGAAAACACAAGGCCAATCAGCTAACAGACACATTTCCTGTGCTTGTTTTATCAGATGAGAAGAAGCCCAAAGGCTAAATGTCCCTCTTAACAATGTTCACTTCCCAGAATAACCCGCTTTGGGGGGAACGAAGAAGGGGAGAACATGCATCTTTGTAGGATGACATCAGAAGCGCTGCTTAGGAGCACTGACCTCACTCTCGCACCATCAATCATCCACGAAAAAACCCCTCTGTGAAAATGCAGATCATGTGAGTAAGATAGGAGGTTTTACCTTTTAAGATATAAAGCCAGGCTGCCTCGTGAATTAAATCATCAACCGCTGAAAAAACAAAAGATTTAGTTGGAGGGGGGAAATAATAACGAAACCTCTGGCAGAGCTTGGCATCTGGCAACTAGCAGATGGTGGGCCAATATGCCAATTACCAACACCGACATGCCACGCTGCCTATTAGGCAATCTGGCCTTGAGTGATAGCACTTTAAAGTCAGAGAACGACACGAGCGAGAGGCTGATCTAACAAACCCTCTTCATCGGAGTGTGACTAAAGCCCAGAGGAATTCAAACACAGGTCCTTTATGCCCACATGACTGCTTCAGTCAGGAGAATCAAAGTTTGGGGGAAATAATTTGAGAAGAAGGGAAGCTCCTGAGAGAGAGGATCATCGCGGAATGTAAGCTATGTAAATGTGGTTTGATTATTAAGACTTAATTTAGGGGGTGAATCTATTATAGGCTGGAGGAAGGGGTCGACTAGAAGAGGAGGAGAAGGGGGGGAGAAATGAGAGTGAGCATTCTCCATCACCCAAGAGACAACTGGAGTCTAATTGTGCAGTGAACCGGTGCCAGAACATCTAAGAGCACCGTGGATATTCCCCCGCAGAACTTTTCCAAGTCAGCTTGGCTGCATAATGAGGAGCAACAACTGGGTTTTTCTTTTATAAAATGGCAAATAACATTCTGAATTTATATCACAAACATCTGCAACGCTCAAAGCTGCATACTTTCCAGGACCTAAACAAGCAACCGTCTAAAGTTTCAGTGCCCTCGTGTGACTTCACGAGCAATCAAGCAAAGCAAAGCGGCGCTACCAGTTTTTTTTTTTTTTTTGCCTACCTTACTTGTTGACCGCCTGGTGAAAGAGTTAACAATCCTTTTTCCAAGCTCGAGATCTGCCCGTCTGTCCGTCCAAGCTCACCATATTATACAACTTAGTGTGCGGTTCTGGATGCAGCGAATTCAAATTACATGCTATCAAATTCAAAGGCGAAGGGGGGGGGGGGGGGGGGGGGGGCAGAACGAGTACGCTGTGGGGCTCCAGTCCAGGGAGAGTCCCATGAGCGCTAGCTACACGTCAATCACAATCACTTGAAATGAGCTGAACCCTGTCTTACTCCTGCTGCTGTCCAGAAGACACAAACCTAAAACCTAAACTAACTTAATTTCAGGCAACTGGCGGACCAAATGACGAGGACACCAGTGATGTTGGTGGAGGCAGCACCTCATATAAACAAATCTGCATAAAATCAAACCGACGTTGGAACACAGGACGCATGTTTGACACAGTTTCACCGGTCCGTTATGAAGAAGAAACCAGAAAATAGTTCTGGCACCTGCTGTGAGGAAGCAACGTATGTTTGGACGGACATGTCAGCATGCGATGAACCACATTTGGAAAACCTTAACGCTCAACACGGGATAGGTAAACATCTATTAAAGAAAGAACAGAGTGATCTGATCATTTGTGTTAGAAGATCGCCTCTGCCAGTTTTCCATTCTATTCAAATTCAGTTTGCCACTTGGTTGGCTGCCTTAGCTCAGTGGTGGTAAGAAACTATTGCCTTGCAAGGAAACTCTGGATTCTTGCTTTGGAACTTGATACTGTGGTGGATTGAGTATCTAGGATCAAACTATAACAAAACACCCACATATACTGCATGCATGTTAACTCATAACTGTACACAGAAAGACACATGAGCGCCCCCCGTGCTCTAGCGCATGATGATTATGATTATGATGAGGCACAATAATTAACTGGTCCAACTTTTAACTTTGATCAAGTGTATGAGAGAAAGGAGAGGGAGCCAGCGTACAGTAACTAGAAGCCTTCACCGCACTGTGCAGTCCAGAGCCAGACTCCGGAAATGCATGGCAATGTTCCCTACATCCTGCCCGCCCAGCCCTAACCCTGGCCCTGGCTCGCGCCCCACACTGCCAAACCCCTGTTATCACTCTGTGCAATTACCTCCAGTTTCTTCTGCTCCCATATCATATCGTGCCAATTATAAAATCCCCTTCTAAGTACACTACAAAGCGCTACATGCATTTTTAGTGTAAAGCCTGCAGTTTCCTCTGTGTATTTCAGCCTCAAAATAGCTATGTGACATGCATGCAAAGACACAAAACAACTCCTAGTATAGTGATTCCCTCCAGGGGAACACTTCTAGAGATACTACGGGATACTCTGGAAGATGCAGGCAATTAGTTTGAAATAGAAATTGTGATCTGATTGAAAAATAAGTATATGCGCATAATGAGTCTACTATAACACCTGAACAGTACATGATGGGACTTAGAGTGTGTGGAAAGAAGTCTAAATAGTTTGCTAAAAGTAATGAATATATGACTGAAACTGTTAGCTAGTGGAAAATGATTGAAGCACCTAGAGTAATAGCACTGCATAAACAGTTAGCTAATAGCTAAACGCAATGGATGAACAGTTGGAATAATTAGCTAAAAGTAGATTAGATTAGTAATCTACTTAGAGTAGTAAACTGAGATCAGACTTTCTAAATAGTTTGCTAGAAGTATGAGTAAAATGGTGGAAAAGCTAAAAGTAGTGGGACATGATTGAAATTGGGAAAAGCACTAGATGAAACAGTTGATATCGTTAGCTAAAAGTACTGGATAAGTGGTTGATATAGGCCTACAGTAGTTAGCATAAAGTAATGGTGGAATGGTGTAAAAGGTTCATGGAAAAGTGTTGGATAAACAGTTGTTTTGCAGTCCGAATCCAAAATTGACTCAACCTAACCTAAACTTTTCATTTTGAGGAATTTCAGTTGTATGAAGAAACTGTAACAATACCCTCTTTTAGGGTTAAACAATGCCACATTCTGAACATGACAGGTTGGGTCCACGAGTCCAGGTTGAGTCCATCTGACAGGGCTGTGGGGGTACACCAGACACTGTATTAGAGGACTGTTATTAGCACTGCATTCCAGAGACTATTCCAATCACCTGTCACCAGGTTGGGCCTGCGCCTTATAAGGAGCGGAGGGCATTCTCCATGTGTTTTCCAAACACTGCACAACTTATCAGATACAGTTTCATGGGCAATTACTACGCTGTCTCTGGCCCTGCAAGCGTTCAGAAAAGAAAAAGGACCTACAGACCTACCCTCTCTGCAGCTCCCTCCCTCCACCCTCCACCCTCTCCCATTTTCCATGCTTCCATTTCACAGATACTACTATGTAATAAAGCTGAGATCAAAAGACTCGCTGGCCAACTCAAGTACAATGAGAGTTGAAGAGAGAATTTTTTGGCCTCGGGGGTGGTGGGATCGCGAAGAATGTGATACCTTGATACGATGAAGTGGATTCATCTGCGTGTGCCCTGTGGCTTTGTCTACAGGAGATGCTGGATGTGTTTAAAGTTCATACACCAAAGGACATTTGCCTTTTGTAACTCAGCATGATCTTACGGTCATATCTGATCTTCGAGGGCCATGTGGTGTGCTGGTAGCCATATGGAGGCCCCCGTTTCTTGCTCATGGCCAACTTTGCACACGGACCACATGTCAAATTTCAACAGGTTGAGCAACTTTGTGCAGCTCGAGAGCACAGCTTTTGGAGGATGCTATGGGATTTCTAAATGTGTGGTGTCAACAAGCATATCTGCAGCATTTTCTTTCCCAGCCTTAATAAGTTGTTTCAGGCTGTAGTTAGTGCCATGAGAAATTTGGCCGGCCGGGGGTTTGGAGACACCCACCCCCGCCTCCCTGCATCCCTCCCTCCCTCCCTCCCTCTCTCACTCTCGCCCGCCCTGGAGGACTGAACGCGTATTACAGCAGTGGACGAACGCTTTTTCTTTGTGTTGTCCCGCGGTTAACAAAACATGTACGTGACAGCCTCAGTCCTTGACCAATAGAAAAGCTTACAACAAGTCGCAATCGCGACTTCAACTTTGCGTAAAAGCGCACAAAGAGCGAGGAGCGCGCAGCCAAGATATCCTGAAAAGTGCCAGCAGCAGCAGGAGCAGCTCATGCGCACAGCATAATGTGATTATCTCAAATAACGCAGAGCATTTCCCCATCAAGAAGTTTCTTCCTAAAGTGACTGGAGGAAGCTCTTACCTGTGGATCTTAGCGGGACAAAGTAGAACTGTCGAGTCGAGTATGAGGAGAGGAGAGGGAGCCAGTCTGCAGTCGGTCCTCCACTTACACTCAGTGATTAAAAAAAAACCAAACTGTATACCCCGTTCAAGCCCCTCCCTTTAAGACATAATCGCACATCTACTCCTGGCTTCAGTTGTCTGCTCCGCTCCAGTCTAGCTCTTAAAAGCACCGCACAGACTTCAGCTCAGACTCCAAGCATTTCACAAAGCCAAATGAAAAATGCCAACTCTGCGAAGAACTCCTGAAAAACTCACCAAATAACGAAAGTGACTGCAGGAGGAAGAGTGTTTTTTTTTTTTTCTTTGGTTGTCCTCCGGGGGGCCTCTGGAAGAAAATCATCTGTCAGGAGCGATCAGATGAAACGTTAATCTTGCACCAAAAGGAGGGCTGTTTGCCCGCAGGCCTGAAAGCTTCCATGTTTATGCGGTGGTGACTTCATAAAAGAGGTTAGAAGTGATCATCATAGTGCAAATAACCACGGATATCTGTTCTATAATTGCGAATGACACTCCGAGATTCCTCCCAGTTTTCTGCAGACGCAAATTACAACACACACTGATACAGACTGTTTCTGTATTCAACAAAAAGTGTTACAGTTAATACTGTGGATTATCTACTCAGCTCCACTGTAACAGATATATTCATTTTGTTGCATTTTCATTGCTGTTTAAAAGGGAACAAACCTACAAAACCTCAAAACTACATGAATGGATACCATTAGAGGTTATTAAGAAAATATGAAAGTTTAAAGGTGCAGTGTGTCAGATTTATTAGGCTCTAACTATATATTCATAACTATGTTTTTCGTGTATAATCACCTGAAAATAAGAATCATTATATTTTTGTTACCATAGAACTCTTTAATGTCTACAGAAGCTTTCCTCCTCCATGACATTTCTGGCGGACTCCGCCACGTTGAACCGCCATGTTTCTGTGGCCCATGTGTTTATAAATACTGTCTCAAGGTACCGCCTTTTGTTTTTTCGATGTATTTTGTGGTTTCTTATGCAACCTTGGAAGAGGGTCAATGTGAGAGTTGCCATCAAACAGCAACCTCCTTATCTGTGAAGTGAAGCCAATGCTGAAGTGCCAAAAACTGTAATTCCTCAAACGGCCACTTGAGGCTGGCTACAAAACGAGTCAGTCTCCATAAGCCCCCATGTTAAAATATCAATTTTCACAGCAGGGACAAACATATTTACAGCCTGGTACAAACAACAGTTTTGGTCTCTATTATCTCTATCTTCTGCTGTGAAGTTGGACATTTTAACATTGGGGCTTATGCAGACTAACTTGTTTTGTAGCCAGCCTCAAGTGGACGATTGAGGAACTGCAGTTTTTGGCACTTCTGCAGTGGCTTCACTTCACATCCACTTGAGTAATACTGAACATTGTAAGTTTGTAAACTGTGCAGTGGTTGCTAAAAACCACAAATTCCCCTCTGTTTCCTTCAGTTTCCTCAGCCCTGACTTTACTTTCTTTCATATAAAGATTTTGAAAATCATGCGTTGTCATGTTTGGCTCTCACCTCCGAGTGCAACCCTGCTATTTGTGACCTTTTGTCTGTCAGCAATTTCAGTAAGGATGCAGGAAGTTAGGAGGTGAGAAACACAATAGCCGCAGTGTTCTACTTTCTACTACGAAACAGCAGCGTGGAGACACTGCCCCGCTTTGTCCTCCCCTTTAAAACAATGATGCTCAGAACAAAGAATGAACTTAAGAGCATTAGGCCACTGGTGCGGAAATGAGCATCATATGCGCTGCTGCTCTCTTGCATTTGTTTCTTTAAGATAAAATGGAAATAAATGCGGTCTGTTGTGTGGCGTGCATGTGCCTGCTGTACGTGCATAAGGGAAGACAAAGAGGGAGTGGGAGGGGGCGTTAGATGGGCCGTCACTCTTAAACAAATCTGAAAATGCGTTTAGCTTCATTCCTTTGAAAAATGACGGCCTTTAAGATAAACCTGTCATCCTTTGTCTTGCAGGTTTTTTTCAGGAAAGCTTGAGGACAACATCTTGGCCCCAGAGTTGCATTACTCTGTTGCAAAATCACTTCATGGTATAATTTGATTGCCAAAAATGATTCTCTGGTTGGGGCATGTTTATAGCTGGTGAAATGCCATTATACTCAGGGCTGATGCTAACTTGCTATATTTACTTCATGAGCTCAGGTGTTTACCCCATCAGAGCCATCACCTTTATACCTTACATTTAGTCAATTAGCTGGTGCAAAGAGACTTACAAAAAGGGAAACAATTGAGGCACAGTGCAACAGGGACATGTTAGCACATCAATAAGTACTGTGATGGTACTAGAGAGGATAGATTTAGCATGTTTGGTTGTTGGTAGTGTAGGAGAGGAGGTTCTCTCTGAAGAGCTGGGTCTTTAGGAGGTTTTTCAAGGTTGTGAGGGACGCGCCTGATCTGGTAGGAACTGGTAGGACGTTCCACCAACAGGGAACAACGGATGACAAAAGTTTGGATTGCCCGTTCATTGGAGAAACACAGCAGTCGTGTGGTAACGTATTCCGAACTGGAGACTACTTTGCAGGGAAGCATTAGCGATTTTAATTTAATTCAACAGCTACAGGTAGCTATGTACTGTAGATATATCTGAGAGGCATTCAGAGATCCACATAAAGGCCAAGGCCTTACATGGCTGTTAATATTTAAAGCTTTATTACAACAGAACGGACATATCACTACATTAGTCTATATTTATCTGACAACAAAACAAGAAGAAAACATTATGGCTCTTGGCTCTTCTGCTCTCTGTGAGTTGTCAAATCTTCCTGACATGTATACCTTCAAACTATTACATCAGATGAAACACCTCAGAACCAATTATAAAGGTTTTAACACCACATTGCTCTCAACAAACCTTTGACATTTTCCCATTTCGTCATATGGCTTTAAATCAGATGAAAGACTGTGTTGCCATCTCATGTGAAACTGACATTAGAGGTGAGGGGATGGGATTTTCCTTCAAAGTTCAGTTGTAGAAAAGTGTTAGTTAATGATGAAAGCACCATATGTCATTCTGCAACAGCATAAGCAAAGTTTAATAAAAAACAAAAGTGTCTTTTTTTCCAAGTTGGCAACATTGAAAAAAACTTGTAGTTTTATATATAATCGGGATCTCTCTGTTTAGGGATAAGGTAATGGCATGTTTGTGTGATGGATGATTGTTATCTATCCCTTGGTGTCTCAGCTGGTCGATGTGCATACCAAATACCTGCAGCGACCTGGGTAAAGTCCAGCATTTTTATCATTCTGATCTGTCTCCTGTTCCTTCCTGTATCGGTCTACTGTGTACTGTCAAAGACAAAAAATGCTAACAAAGGATAGGACACCTGCAGTGGAAAACATCTGGATTATTTCCCTCGTGCGTGACTCGTGTTTGTCTATGAAATGTGGCAGACCAGTAGTCAGTATTAGGTCAAACAATAAGGTTATCATGAGAATAACAGATTTATGTCTCCATCTGTGGGACCACCTTTAACAGAGATCCTGGTGTGAGTAAGTAAAAGATATGAAACTATGTTAGACTGTAGTGTGTGCATGTAGACTGCCTTAATGTCATTATTCGCAATATAGGTATGTTTGATTATTAAAAAAAAAAGAAATATGATAAAATAAAATGTGAACCCCATGGTGGTGCTAAAGGAAACATCAGGGCATCCTGTAGAAAGAAGACAGACTTTGTTATCCAGCTGTGTTACTAGCTTAGCGAAAATGCTTGAATAATTATGTAATCTTCATACTTTTAATATATGACAACATTAGATCAAGGTGGATTACGTACGTGGATCACTGCAAGAGTAACTGTTACATCTGAAATTCGAGCCTCTGCTGTTAATGTTTGAATCCTTTCCCTGCACTAAGCCCTCTGACCTCTCTCCACGGCTAATTTCCATTATATAAAATGATTTATAATGATCAATTACACGTAGCGTGCAGGAGGCTCAGGCAGGGATTAAAAGCCTTGCTGTGACCCACCTGGCTCAATTTCTGACTCTTTCACATGTTCAGGGGCCCCTGGACGGGTCCCTGGGGAACTCCGTCACACCAGCTATAAGTCTAACCAAAGCAAACACAGAATCCCTCGTTTGTTGACTTTTACGAAATGTTGAATGTGGTCAGGAGAATGTGAGAGATTGTCAAAAATATGGCTTGGTACTTTTATGTGAAGAATGTGACTTAAGAGGTAAAAAAAAAAAAAGACTCTTTCATGTCGCGTTTCATGACATCAAAGTAGCTCCGAGCCCGAATTCCCATGAGTTGGTGTAAAGCATAAAGCTTCACACATTAAACTTTATGAAGAGACATGTTTTTACATTCATCTGTCATTACTCCAGAAAAGATACAATACACCTTTTTTTTTTTTTAAAGATACATCAAGCCTCCGACTTTTTTAAACATCCAGAACCTAAACGCAGGTGCGAGAGCTTTTTAAACAGACCAAGAGCACAATGGAAACACTTGTTGCCTGTTCCAGTCCATCTGGTAACTCTCAAACCTTTGCCAAGTGCTGTCATAATCAGAAATCCACTACTTGCATAGACCTTGTGTCCACAAATTTATCTTTGCCACATTATCAGTTGCTATTTATCATTTTAAAAGAGGGGCAAGCTTTACGGAACATGACATAAGTGGAATATAATATGCATAGCAATGTTGTCATGAGTGTATAACCACCTGAAGGTAAGAGTCCTGTTTGACGGAGTCTGCTATTTTGAGCCACCAAGTTTCTACAGCAGCCAAGACAGTATATCTAAGTGAGCCTTTTGCTTTTTTTGCACATTCTGTTGCCACTGTAGTTTCTGCTTTATGCTAGGAGTGAGTGAGGGGGTTGCAATCAGCACCTACATCGCTGAATGCCACTAAATCCTACACACTGGACCTTTAAGCCATCACTTAAGTGCCTTTTGTTTATCATCATGCGAGGAATATTCAGGTTTGGCACTGAATAAGCAAGACTTGCTTACAAAAACAGTGAAGGCAACTGAGTTTTCTTATTTATTAAAGAACAGGATGTGAAAAAGCAGAAGTGTGTATGCGGGAACCTGGCTTTTAGACACAGTTAAGAAAGAGGGGTGAGTAAGAGAGAGTGCATGTCACTGAGGTTATTAAGTGGGCACCTCCCATCACAGATGTTTAACTGAATCACTCCCATGACACCTCCGCGAAGCTCCTCTGAATCCCAGAGCCGCCACATCAACAAACATAAAAAGATAAATATCTGTATCTAGATGGATCTCACCGCCAAGACTTTGGGTGATACATGAGAGGTAATTCAAAACCTATCAAAGACATTTCATGTCAAGCCGTTTGACTGTACGGTAATATTAGCAGTTTATGGCTTTTTTCTTGCCTATTTCAGCCTAAGCTGCACTGACACACACATAAGACAGCAGCAGACAATAAAGCTATGAAATAATTTCTGCTTTGGAGTCAAAGCTGGGGCAAATCTAACATTGTGTGGGATGTTTGATATTACCACGGAAACCCCATCTGTGTCCAATCACAACAAGGCCATCTGTTCAGCATAAAAAAAGCAAAATGACACGAGGAAGAGTTTGGGAGAGATCAGGAAACTGTACTTTTTTTTTTATATGTGTATTTTATATGTACTGTACATGTGGACATGTAGCTCTGTCACCCACAATCACAACATATGTTTTTCAGCAATCCGCTCTGAAACTCTAGCTGCTCTCTCACCGCTCTGAATAATAAGACTGAGTGCTGATCCTTCCAAACTTGGATTAATTATTATACCCATAGTGTATGCTGCACAGCGTCTTTGGGCCAGTTCACTTTAATTACCCAGCAGACTAAAAGTGTGATTTTCTTGCCAATGTGCTGTCATTCCTGCGGCTTCCTTTATCATGCATCAGTAAGGAATGAACGGATGAATGGAGGGTGATGCTTGGACAGCCCCTGGTGGAGATTATGATAAAGTGAAGATTGAAAGCATGAGTCAGAGCCCTAATTTGCTACGGTGCCTCGGCATCCTGACCTATACTGCCACCAGCAGTTCAGAATGCAGATGTAATCCTATGTAAAAGACAAGCATGTGTGATAATAAGTGATAAGAGGCAAAACAACAGAAGCAAACAATATAATAATATGAGAAAATAACAGCAGAGATACTCACTGTACTTACTCTGCAGCACACATGAGCTGCAACCTGAATCAATTACATTCCTCCACCTAAAGAGGTCCTTGACTGTGTGTCAACAACCCTCATACTGGGTGTAGGTTTCTACTCTTTAACCCTGTAGTGCAGAAATTATTACACTGTAAAGATATAAATATATACGGTATAACGTTATAACAATATTACAGGTTAGGGTGAGGACACTAGTGTTGATTTCATGTGTACAGTCGATGTTTTATTCAATATTTAGAAAGTTTAGTTTAGTTTCATCCGAAGAAACACTGTTTTTCCATATGATTGACATAAAAATACCATATGAACGCTGTATAAAATAAAGTTTTTTCCATTAAATATTACAGTGTTTATAATAATAATAATAATGTTGGGCCGTAACATGGACCTTTTCTCTCTTCTTCTGTGGTCGTGTTTGCTGCAAACAAATGTGCTCAGGAAGGTAACAGGATGTTATGAAGCCATTTGACAGCCCAAAGGTTAACACCATGTGGTCATCTTTTCTTGGCACCATCTTCCAAAAATGTGCAGCCCGCAAGATGGTTCTTTAACACATAGGGGAAAAAAAGTTGAATTATCTGCTCAGATGCAAAAAGATTCGAGTTATACCATGTGACACGCTGTTCCCAAAGCGAATGCCATGATCGGCCGTGAGCAGTGAAGCCACAGTGCCACGGCATGAGTGTTGTCTCACTACATAACACAGTAAGGTAAAGTTGTTTACCTTGATGATGTGTTAGAGGTGGTCACAAACCACAGCGAGCCCCTGTAGTAGTATAAGGTAGATAAGGTAGGTATTTACCAAGGATAGAGGAGGAAGATGTTTTGATTGTATAAAGTTATTCCGGCCTTGTCCCACATATTCAGTTATTGCAGTGCCTTATTTCACATTGTCATTCAACGGCATTGAGACTCTCATGAAGGCTCTGCTAATGATATTTTAAATGCAATTTCCAAGGTCAGGTATCAATACATAAAACAGCAAAGACTGATCGACTGACTGTTTTTTAAAGACCTTTCACTATGAGCACAGTATAAAGAATGTATTGTGTAATATATTGTATTCGTAACGCCGCACACAGGTTTCTGAACAGATGTTTTGAAGCTCGAATTCTCTGCTCCTTCTGCCTCCGGGTTAATCTAAAAATCATCAAAGATGTGGATCATCGGTGCACCTAAAGCGGGCTGAATGATGCCTGGGTGCTCAAACAAGTCATCTACTTGGCTATCAAATGCTGCCGCAGTTGTGGAATTGTGTCGTGAATGTAACTCCTTTCCATTTGTAAAGGGAGGTCTACTGTATCCTATGCTAAAGAAGTTATGAATGTAAGCGTTGGAGCACCTTTCCTCATCATTTATAGAATTCAAACAGCTTTTATCGCGGTCATTTGACGCAGTAAGTGACCTTCCTAAGCAAAAAAAGACTATTCAGCCGCACCCTGAGTCTTCAATGTTTCTACAGTAGGTAGGTTGGAGGTTTCACGTCCACCGTAGCGATTTGGCTGTGCTTGGTTGAGTCAAGCAGCTTCAGTTGGTTGCAATCTGCAATCTCACCACTAGATGCAACTAAATCCTACACATTAGTCCTTTAAAGGTGGTACAGGCATGAAATGCTGGTATGAGAAGCAAAAAATTTTATTTCAGGTCGAGGTGCACTATTGTTCACATTTCAGATGACAGTTAGTGAGGAGGGACATCTGTCACAAGGACGTCTGTTTTGCACATTGTGACCACCTTCAGATTTTGAAGGCGACCTGTTTCTACAGAGAAAACACTTAAAGATAATCTGTAAAATACCAAGCAATGAAGCTTCTCTCAAATCTAACAAAAATTGCTTCCATGAGGGAAAAAAAAAGAAGTAGAAGAAAGCCACTGCCTCCGGCCTTACTCCCTCCATCTTCACAGTGTTTCCATTTGGTCTCCAGACTGCTTCACTTGCTTCAGGTTTGGCCTTTCATGAACCCCTCTGTTCAAACACCTACTAAAGTCACGAACTGGATCTGAGGGCCGGCAACAGAAACAAACCTGAGTCGAGTTTATTTTCGTATTTCTCTCTGCAGTCTTCAAGTCTGATTCGGATATGATGCAGGCAACTACAGCATGAATACAGAATTCCTTTTATTCTGTATCCTTTGTGGATTAGAGCAGATCACAAAGTCTGCAGAATACAATCTGACACGACACATGGTTTTTCATACCAATCCCGGCATTTCCCTGGGAGTTCGGGCAGCGCATACGAGATGGTAATTTCACTTTGGTGTGGTTACAGACGTAAATAGATATAATCTTAGAAGGAGGATTAAGATGAGAGTGTAGCATTTGATCTTCAAAGGGCTGGAGGTTATCTCAGGTAAAGTACAAGTGCAGTTAGCTTCCATAAAGATTTCTGACACTGAGTTAAACTTGTGTTCATTTCCATTACAAAGACAAGTAGCTCTTTGTCATTCTCGGCCACCTTCACCTCGGTATCGTAGCACTCATCATCTGCCGTGTCAATCTTTCAGTGTAAATCCTTACAGAGTTCCTGTGAAGAGAACAGACTCGGGCTTCTTTTAAACCACTACGGAGTGCTGAAGGAAAAAAAAAAAGTAGAAAAAAAATGGAAAGAAAAGAAATGATTCATCATCAAAAGGCATGTAAAAGCAACACCTTTAAAATTTCACTCAGCCGTCAACTAGACAGGTGACAGGATGTCTTTTAAAGTCGATTTTTTTTTTTAGAAAGAGAGAGCTCGCTGTTTCTGAGAAACACGTGGGAGCAGTTGCAGCAAAAAGCGTCTGCTTGATATTATAGACAGAATTTATTCGCACACGAGCATCTTTTAAACAGTTTTCGGCACCAGCACACAAGAACCGAGGCACACAATACATCCAGAGACCTGCGATGTGGCTATTCAGTGTCACCGGCTCTTGGTAGTGTGAAAAAATAATTTGACAGTTGAGTGACAGTGATGACAAATCACAAAAACAAATACGCTACTCTACAGTGAACATAACAGAAACCACCAGCGGGCCAACAATGGCAGAAGATAGATTGCCAAGAGAATCGGAGTCCAATTCTCTGAGAGTCTGCAGCACTAGCAGGACACAGACATGCATACTGTATGCACCACCGGTGCTGCTGCAAGCCTTAACTTCAGCCAGCCCTTTAAAAATAACTTCAACAATAATAAAAAAAAAAAAAAACTGTGGAAAGAAGCTGTAACATTAGCAACATTAGCATTCATTTTGAGTCTAATATTTTAGCTCCTTTTAGCTCTGTTTTGGTTTCCAAGAAATTCCTGAAATGTGCAAATGATATTGCATGGCTAACAAACAGACAAGCAATACTGCGTTTGAAACACACAGTATACTTGTATTCATCATCTCGGCGTTCATAGATCAACTTACATAATGATAATAACCATTTCCATGACAACTGAACAAAGTCTCTCTCCATTCGTGGAAGGCCGTGAGATGTGGCTAACTTTCCAAGTTGGGAATCTTTTGCCAAACACATGTACTGGTACTGTAATAAAAATGCCAGACTAATGAAAAGAAGCTTTAAAAAGTCTAATTTCTTGCAGTTTTTATTTGGGTTGTAACAGCTGCTGTTGACGCACCTTGTGTTTATTGTGTATGCAGAGTTCGGTGTGTGGTCCTCCTGCGGGTTCAGCTGATGAGGCGTGGCCACCTGCATCATCCCTTCCTGGAGACCTGGACGATACCAACACTCCAAGAACAATTTACTTAAGCTGAACACAGTCATGGCGTGACTTGGTTATTACTCTAACTCTGGCTGACGCATTTTGTTTTCTACCAGGGAACTGTGCCAGGTCTAGCTGATTCTCTGATTTGCACACATTTTGTTTAGAAGAACGAGGCTTAGGGTTTAGGGGTGCTGTTTTTCTGTGGTTAGATAAAAGATGGTGAGGTTGTTCTTTCATTTTGATTTAGTTTAGGTAGTTTAGGTTTAGGTAGTACAGCATCTGCTTGGCTTTTGTTTCCCTTGTAGTTTGCCTCACCTCTTTTTGTCGTGTAATAATGAATCTGATAATAAATAACTTTACGGTTTATGTTACTTCCTTTCCCCTACACCAGCTGTTTTCTAAAGCCACTTTTATCAAATGCAGGAAAATGTAAACAAAAATCTCTGTACTTATAGCCCAGCTGTTGTGGTACCTGCAGTCCCTCAGCAGGAAGGCTGAGAACACTCTCTGGCTTTATCACTGCCTCTGCAATCTCAACTTCCAGCGAGGCCTCGGCCCTTTTTAGCAGGTTGCCACGTCGATTAACCATGTATTAGGTTTATAGTGTGTAGCTGAGACAGTGAACGCTATTCAGCGCACAGTGTTTGGCACTTTGATTCCAGCGCACAAGCATCCATTAGACTGATGACACCAGAGGCTGCAGTGTAGATTACCCTTCAGTGAAAGCCTGTAGGGATGTAACCCAGTACAGATAGGTTATTTGGATATGAACAGATCTGAAATGGAGCAGTAAACTTTTTATTTATTTATTTATTCTCGCAGCACAAAACTGTCACAACATTGCACATAATTGCTGGCAAAAATCCCCCCGGACTTAAACTTGCTATAAGGACCCTTTTATCCCCTAAACCTCTGAACAGCAGGCAGCGTGTCAGAGCCTATTGCCAGACCTGCAAGTGCAGACACACACACAACCACACGCACGCGCATACACACACACACACTTCCATCCTTAGTGACTTGAATGCTCCTGTACGCCAAACAAATGGTTCAAAAGGGTCAAGTGAAATAAAACAAAAGCTTAGTTAGTTGTGTTTTGTGTTACTTCGCTTTGACAGAACTCAGAACACACTGAATAATAAATCAACAATAGTTCAGCTACCGCATGCTAGCAGCACAGCTCAAAGCATGAGAATGTCGGTCTACTGACCACTTTGGTCCCAACCACTGATGGTAAAAAGAATGTTAAGTATGTATAACCTTAAGTCTTTATATAATTTGAGCGGGTGTCATGAATGAGGAAATTAATTATAAAGACCAAAACCATTTTTTGTGCCAGGCTATAAACTTTTTCTGTAGCCAGCCTCAAGTGGACGTTTGAGAAGCTGTAATTTCAAAACTTCCACATAGGTTTCACTTCACAGACTAGATAGAGCTTGCTGCTTGGTCCCAACTGAAACAGCTATTGGACGGATGGTCATCAGACTTGGTTCCGGCATTCATGCTCCCTTCAGGATGAATCGTGTGAACTCTGGTGATCACGTAACTTTTTTAAATTGGCATGATCATCAGCTCTATACTTTAACTGGCCCAGTACTTTGTAAATAACAGCTACAAAGCAAAATGACACTCTAATCCTTAGCTTTGGTGCTATTTAGCAACATGCTAACATGCTAAACTAAAGAGGCCAACATTTAGTTCTATTCAGACCAAATCGAGCTTTGTGTGGAATCGCTGCAGGGTTGTGCGACGGTGTGTTGGTGGTGGAAATAATCAGAAAATAACTTTTTATATCGCTGATTCACCTGCTTTCTCTGTACTGGCGCTCCCTCAATGATGTAGAAACTAGGTATATGAAAAAAAACAAACAAACCAGAATAGCATATTAGCATTTAGCTCAAAGCAACACTATGACTTAATACACCCTTACAAAGCTAGCATGCTTACAGACTCTTACTAATATGTGTGCACATACTTTTACTTTATTGCTTAGTGAATTCACTTTTGCTGCCCCCACTTGAGGACCAAAGTTTGATCATATTCTTTAAAAACTCAAAAATAACTTAAGGTCATTATTAGGAATCGACTGTAAAAACACCAATTAAAAACTGAGGACAAACAAACCAAAAAAAAAAAAACATGGACATACACACAAAATCATTAAATACAGCTCTCTTAATTCAAGGTGCTTGGGGATTAAATAGCCTGGTCGACCCGGGTTGACAAAAGAAGCATCGACGGGAGCAAAAACAACAAATTAAGTCCAATAATTGTTCTTACATGCCCCGTGTCAGGGTGGAGGATGGCAAACAAACACGTCGAGAGCAAGCGAATCATTTCCCCAACTACGATCAATAACAAGCACATTATTAAGGGATGACTGATTGAGATGCACGACAGTGTGACAGCGAGACAATCACCCCTCAGACAGGTCGCTAACAACCAACAAACTATTGGCTGGCCTACATTCACAGCTGTCTCACACTGTATGGCAGGTATTATGAGATCTTAAACTTAATTCTGTACACTTACATAGTGTGTTGTAAGATATTTGCATTTTGATTAATGGTAAGAGTTGTGGGAACATATTAGCATCTACATTGTGTTTGTGATAATGTTTCATTTGTACCTATATAGCAGCATCGATCTTTGCACATGCCGCCATGTTGGACCCATAAATGGTTACAAGCAGCTCTGATTTAACATACATCACATTGATTGAAGGAGGCGCAGGCTGAGGCAGCACTGATTATCTGGATGTAATTGTGTTAGAGTCCCATGGCTATACTGGTCCTCCTCTCCTACATGCTGACCCCGGCCCTGGCTGTATCTTGTCCTATGATTTCTACAGAAAATGCTATTACAGCCACCTCTCCGGGGACCAGATCGACAAGGTCCTCGCGGTCTCCACTCAGAGATAAAAAAAAAAAACAGCTGATCCCATCCTACTCATCACACGCAGAGATGATGGTACCTGAGAGGGGGGACGAAAGTTCATCCTGCGGGTTAATAGGGTGCTTGGATGAAATCATGTGTGCGATACAACCTACCCCAAAACCAGAAAGTGGGCAGGGGAAATTTTTTTTAAAAAAAAGATCCTTTGATTTCCTCTCCGTCTTTCCTGCTTGTGTGGCCGACTGCCCTTCAGATGTTTTGAAGGAGAACATTAACTTGTACGAGATAAGATTTCATGCTGTAATTGAGGCTTAGGGAACATAATAGCGTCTCAGCTACGGTGTCTGCTATACCAAAAGACCGGCACGAGGCAGCTGAGTAAAGAGGCCGTCTGCCTTAATGTCACCAGTGTGACATTACATGCAGGGACTGAACTTGTGACCTTCGTTGTGACACATCGTTCTGCTGGTTCTAGTGGCCTTATTAGCTCCCCTGAGCTGAAACACATAGTCACAACCACACGCACACACACACATACACATAAGCTGTGTACTGTATGTCACAATGTCATGGACCAGGATGTGGCCATCTTGTTAGAAGGTTACAATACATTACACAGAGTCTCTTGACAGGAGCTCATTTTTCTCTTTTTCACACAAACACACACGCTCGCACACACACACACACACACACACACACACACACACACACACACACACACACATATATATACAGAGGATCATCTCAGGTTGAAAATGAATAAGAATCAGAAGGACAGGAGGGGAATGAAGTCAATGCACCATTTTACAGGCAAACGATCTGACACCAATAAAATGCAGCTTTTATTGGGAGAATCTCTCGCTTAAAATATGAGGGAGGATATGAGCTGTGACCTCCAGGAAGACTAGGAGAGGTGCCGCTAACGCAAGCCGCACACGAACACACGCACACACACACACACACACACACACACAAAAGCAATCAGGCAAGTACAAAGACGACTTGACCTATTTGTATTCATCATCACTCGTACGCTCTCGTTTGAGAGTGATACCCACTAGACAATTAACTCGGAACAATAAAAAACAAATTATATTCATCTTTGATTATAAAAAAACACTCAAAACATGAAAACAAAACTCTCAGAGAATAATTGGCTGGCTAAAGAATGAGTCTCTATAGCTAATTTCCCCATTCATGACAACTCTACTGAGTGAGATTTTTAAAAAATTTTTTTACCTCACCTGTTCAAATTACATTAAAGGTCCAGTGTGCCCTCTCCTTCCAAGCTTGTATAAAAAACTCTGGCTGCAAAGTTCACATAAAAAGCAAAAGGTCATATGTAGATCAGTGTTTAGTTTGTCTGTTCTGGGCTACTGTACAAAAATGGTGGTTCAACATGGCCGACTCCATGAAAGTGGACCCACTCTCACTGTCCATAAAGGAAAAAAACAAAACACAACAATTCTTATAATCAGGTGATTATACACTAATGAAAACATACAAATGAGAAATAATGCAAGGAACCACTGCGTAATCTTACACACTGGACCTTTAAGGCTTAAAGTGATTCATAATTAACAATGTGTCCGCTTTGATTGACAGGTGGGTTCTGTTACAGAGGGCTTGTTTGAGCACCCAGACTTCGATCAGCCCGCCTCAGGTCAGCTGATGATCTGTGTCATGTGGCAAAGGATTAGCAAAGATATGCTTAAAGATTTAACCACCTGTTTGCATGCAATTCTAGAACAAATAGCACATATCCGTTATAAAGTATTAATGTCAAGATAATGTTACACACAGAACATTTTGTAAAGGGTAATTTAAAATTGTTCCAGTTCATTTTTTAAATGTCAGATGTATTAACTGCATGCATCAGCAAAATATGCCATTTATAAAGCAGCACAGAGACATGTGCAATAATGTAATATGTTACCTCAACAACCGCTCCCCGTTAATGTAGGACAGGCAACTATAGCACCAGGTTCTTTATTGAACGCCTTTCAATGCTGCACAGATTTTTAAAGCACATTTCTCTGTGTATGACTCATTAATGCATGTACTACTAACTATGCAAGCTTATTTGGACAATATCCAGCACCTCATAAAAACATTTCTGGGAACCAGGGGTCAATAATTTTGGCGGGGTAATAAGGCCATGCCACATCCCCAATGAAACTTACTCCCCTCTTCTTCTTCTTCTTCTTCTTCCCACATCCAAAGACAACACTGGCTGTGGATGTGCTTATGGTCAGGTGGTGCAGTCGTAAAGGCTCATAATTGTTTAATGGTGCATTTTATGAGGCTACACTGTGAGTCAGTGCAGCCTAAAGGCTCTGAATTCCAGACGATAACACGTTGGGTTCGGTAATGCGAGGTTAATCACAGGTGGGTATTAGTTCACTGTGGGTTACAGGCAGCTGCTGAAAGTGTGTGCGCAGCCTTTGGTGGAGGTAAAGGATGCTTCCAGAGCTTTCGGCCTGTCTGTCTGAGTCAGGCCGTCCTTGCAGTCTGGGGACACGGCGTACCCCTGCGAACACGAAACGCAATTACAAACAGGCTTGAGGAAGACGTTCACGCCTGTGTGCACACGCACGGATCCTCGCACGCGCATTGTGCGTGCTCGCACAAAGCATTCGCTGAGGTAGGAACCTACGCGGCGCTTTGTCCCGCGATCAAAAATAACTGCTCCACAGCTGTCTGTGTGCTGTGATGCAAGGTAACCTGATACTGTCCCACGGCGCTGTTCTGCATGAGCTGAAAGGGACACTGTGCACAGTCCGCAAACACACAATCACACACCGAAGCAGTCAAAGGGAAAGCGCTCTTGTATAAACACACACATGCACACACACACACTGCACCCAAACAACTGTTAAATCAAAATCAGGTTTATTGCCAAGCAATAGGTTTCCAATTGTAGGTTTCCACCTACAAGGAATGTTACAAACATTAAGTAAAAAATATGAAGAAGGGGTTTGGGGTGGAGTGTCAGTGTCAGTGTCAGTGTCAGTGTCGTCGATGAGGCCAGTGGTGTTTTTGTGTGTTGTGGTGATGGACCGCAGCCTCCTGCTAGAGGGGGAGCGTCTCAAAAGCTTGTGTCTGAGGTTGGAGGGATCAGCCGCAATCTTTCCTTGCACACTCAGGATCCTGGAGGACCGTGGACCGTGAGCGTGCAGCCGATCACTTTCTCAGCGGACTGAATGTCCTTGATGGTGGCAGCGGCTTGCCAGATGGTGACGGAGGAGGTGAGGATGGTGGTGTAGAAAGGTGGCATCATTGCACCTTTGACAGGTTGGACCTCTTAAGCTGCTGCAGGAAGCACATCTTGATGCTGAAGACCCCACTTGAAGTCCTGGGAGATGATGGTTCCCAGCCGCAGGAAACTTTAATATTTAGTTCTTGCTGGTAACCTAAAAAAATGCTCAGATAAATTTCCTATTTCATATAAAGATCCTCACTATAACGCTGTACAAAAAGCCTGGAACCATCATCTTGGATCACACGCTGAAGGTGTTTGGTCTAAACACTCAGAAGCCCGTCAAAGCCACTTTATTGGATTTTGATGTACAGACATCAAATCTGCGAGAGGAATCAGATACAAATACGACTTTCTTCACATCAGGGAAGATAGACGTGAAACTTTGCCCGGGGTTTTCGACACAAACAAAAACCAGCTTTCCTGCTGCACAGACACTGAATTGTGTTTGATTTCAGAGTGGCAGGTCTGCTCCGTGTTTTTCTTTTCTTGCCTTTCAAAGATTTGACCATCTTGTACTTTACTTGTCCTTGTGTAAATCCTCGCTAACCGTGGCATCATAGCTCCCTCCTCCCCACGGTCGTACTCTCAGTCCGATAAAGGCGAAACACCGAATGTTTTAATTAGAAATAAGGAACTGTTAAAATTTGAAATACACTTATAGTTACATTACAACCTGCAGGATAATATATGCATGTATTCAATAATCCCATGTGGGCTGGAGAAGCACAAATGCATGACATTGAAATAGATTAAATTGAAAAATTCTCCCTGTCTGTCATCTCCACACATGCTGTACATTACACCCACACAGGCTCAGCGCTGCCATGTATCAGAGTGATGGAGTTAAGCCTCCTAATCAGATGACGGAGGACTCAGCAATCACAGCGTTAAAACTAAAGACCTGCAGCTCGGCTCTCGTGCGCACGAGCCATTAGCATAATCCCGACTATGAGGTGAATTTGAGGGGAGATTTGTCGCGTCGTCGGGTGCGAGGGAAAAGGACTGAGGCCTCGCTCCTGTGTCGCACGTTATCAGGAGATTCTCGGCACCGCGGCTGAAGCTCTAAGTTCACTTTGGAAACTCTAAACTCGGAGCGGACACCGGTCTCCGTGTAATAAATATCCGAGCACGGTGACACTTGCTTGGTTATTTGTTTGGATTCATTCAGAGATACAACCGGATTTGAGTGTGAAGAGAAACGCTGCATGAAGGCAAATCATATTATTACTCTGCGCCATTTGCATAACCTAATTCAACGTCCCGTCTCCCCATCCATACCTTAGACTTGACTAGCGCGGCTCTAATTTTAATTAGATTTGATTTGCATAACGATTTCCCATTAACTGGGTCCCCGGTGACCCTCTCACTGATGGCGCCAACTGGTTTCCCAATCACACACACACACACACACACACACACACTCTAGCCATTACTTTGAAGTCTGTGGGAGGTGTGACTACTTAGCGACGCCAAGAGTAAGCCGTCGACACGCAGAACGAGTCTGATAATATCGCTGGACGAAAATGTTGTCAACAAGTGGCGACGACTGTTTCCAGAAAACTCTGCATGGATGAATCTAACTTATTTTCTACATCATCTAAATTATGACTGTAAAAGTTTAAATAGACTGTCTCAGAAAAAACATGATAAGTTCTCTTGAGCACTTTGAATTCTCTGAAGAACATCTCTATCTGTCCTTAAAAACCTTCCTACCTATCTTTGACTGTTTAAGGTTCTTAGGCGAACTGAAGATTTCTTCCACATTTGCAGCATGTTTGGTGCTTCGAAGAACCTTTTCATGTTTAATTATTTTTTCTTCATATTAAAGGTTCTTTTTTTCATGATGTGGTTTTGATAAAAACCAACAAAGGGCAGCTTGAACCTTTTAACAACTTTGGTTTGGCTTTAACTAACAGCTGCTGTATGATAAATGCACCGACTAACTTGTGGCTGTGTGTAGAAATTATTGCTGTGTTTCCATTTCTGATTGTAAAGGGTAAAGGGTGATTTATATTCATATTTTGTCGCACTGGCTGAGAGAGAGATCTTGAAGTACTGTGCCAAATACTGCTACAATGGCAAAAGGTTCTATGGATATTTTTAATATGTCAAAAAATCTGAGCCAAAACATATGTGATACAGTCACTGGTCGCAGTCGGGGTCAATATTTAGTGTGAATTTGAATAATCTCACATTATATCAACGCAATATGTACAATCTTAAATAATATTACTTGTTTTAAAAGAAACTGGGGATGTGTCGATCTAACACAGATGTGTCCTCACAAAGTTCTACATTTAATTCCACTTAATTCCATTTCTTTATTCATAAGGGTGTGCTAATCAGTATGTGTTTGTGGAGTAACCTCAAATGCAGGTAAAACCGTCTACAGTGGTTCAGTACAGGCTGCCACACTCTCAGCGTTTCTATATATGTTTACTCCCAAACCCAAGCCAACAAACACAATTTCTCGAGTCATCTCCAGGTTATCTCCACTCGTCTGCTCCCTCACAGGAGGTGGCACATTGTTTAACACGGATGAAAGCCCCGTACCGGTTGTGTACCCTGTGGGAGGAAAAGCAAGAGGCAGGGGTCCTCCTCCGCTATCTCCTGACACACTTACACGTACACACGCATGCTCGATGCCTTTTTTTTTTCTTCTTTTCTTCTCTGAACTGGGGCAAATTTCAAACAAATCTCCTCCCGCCTATCGCATCCTGTCCTTCGCAGTTTACACCGGGAGCAAGTAAGGAGGAGAAGAAGAAGTAGAAGAAGAAGGAGAAGAAGAAGAGCGGTCTTGGAGCTGACCTAAAAACAACTCCTCGCGGACGTTCTCCATGTCTCAAAGACACAAGGCCACGCTATCAAATATTTACAGAAAAAGCTGTACCCGATCACCGCGCAGAGAGAGAGAGAGGGTGGAGCGTGTTTGTTAAGAAAAGGTCTTTGAAAAGGATTCAAAAGCATGTGTGCAGCAGTACATGGGCTCTCTCTCTCTCTCTGCTCTCTGAATGGCGATGGGGAGCGAAAGAAAAACACTTCCTTTCTTTCCCACTTGCCCTCAATTCAACGGAGTGATTATATGGGCCAGTATAGAGTCTTTCAGTGTGACGGATGCTCGCTGTAATTCTTTCAATGCTGTGGGATCATGAGAGAGCATTTGCATATGTATGATCAGGGCTGCACAATAAGTAATCTTCCCAGCACATGCATGGATTCACTACACACCAGTGACTTAAGCCCTCAAACCCATTTTCACATACTCTTTGCAATTAAGGTGCTTTCTTTTTTTTTTTTTTCTTATTTTAGGAGGAGGTTGTTTTGCTATTTCGGATTACCATTATTCAGCGCGTGTTTGATAAAAGCTGAAAAGGGAACTCCGGAAAACCGTATCATTGGTGTGAATGTGAGTCAAAGCAGTCGGCGGTGCGCGACCAAGCCTCTCTCTCTTTTTTTTTCCCGCCATTGAGGCAACACAACTGTTACAGTAAGATCAAAGTTGCGTTACTCATCCTGGACACTAGGGGGTAGAGGTCCTCTGCTGTGAGGCGGAGAGAGAGAGAGAGAGAGAGAGAGAGAGAGAGAGAGAGAGAGGAAGGTAAAAACTGATGCCATGATTTCAAATGAGCGGCCTTGTAAACATGCCACAGACAGTTGTTAAAGATGATAATGAAAACGGAGGGTGCCAGAGTGCACAGCACAATGAATCCATTTTCCAATATGCATAAAGAGGAGGGGAGAGGCAGTCCTAGTAACCGCCGCAGAGGTGAAAAAATTTGATTTTACATTGTCAAGTAGCGGCCTTTACAAAGCCGCCCTCTTAAATCCTTCAACGTCCTGACAGCATAATAGTCTCGCTCACTTCTTGTAGCCAATTATTGTAGCTTTTAATTGCGCCGCTGTGCAGAGCGACATCTCTGTCACTCCGTTGTGTCTGCTGCGTTCGTTCAGTGTCTGCCGCTGTCACTCACACCTGCCAGGTGTTCGTTTGCCACGGTCTGTGTTTGTTTTCCCGCCTCTGACTACGTATGTGTGTGTGTGTGTGTGTGTGTGACTGAGTGGCAGCGACACATCTGATCAACCCGTGTGCGGGGGCGACGGCGTCTCCGAGGTGACAACGGCGCGGTGATAGAGGCTGATTTACCTTTCTACAGGTGACAGTGTTGTCAAGCCGCAAAAGTCCACGTCATCTACTGAGGGACAGTTCAAAAATGAGTCTTCGCTTTTCTTCTCTCCCACACTGATAAGATCCTGTGCACTGTCACAGGAACTGATGCGAGGCGATCCGGGCTAGAGGCCACCGTTGGCTGCCTCCAAGCGCTGTGGATCACTGTCAGCATCGGCCGGCATGTCCATCACAGGTCTGACCTCAGGAAGGGAGGTTTGGGCTGGAGGCTAGGGAGACGAACATAGTGCTGCAGGAATAAATAGAGGAAGTTAATGGATAGAGATGGGGCAAAGATAGGCAGCCAGAGAAAGAGGATGGATTAGATCAAGGAAGATAATTCTGTATGACATGATAAGGAGGAGAAATCT
Organism: Nibea coibor; assembly: GCA_023373845.1. Lineage (NCBI taxonomy): Eukaryota > Metazoa > Chordata > Actinopteri > Sciaenidae > Nibea > Nibea coibor. The sequence continues at coordinate 8,399,552 of CM041731.1, forward strand.
CTGACGGACAGAGGCCGATGGACTGGACTGGAGGCAGGAGGACGCATGTATAAGGAGTCAGAGTTATCCCCACCGTGGAAGATGAAACACACTAACACACATGCAGTAATGGTAAACAGAAGACTAAAACATAAATCTACGTTCTTCAACTTGGATGCAGCAGTAACAATACAAGTTTATATGTTGAACTTGTTTGCAAACATTTGCTTACATACACTCATTTATCTTATCTTATCAATGTAGTAGTGCCAAAAACTACAGTTCCTCAAATGGCCACTTGAGGCTGGTTACAAAACGAGTCAGTCTCCATAAGTCCCCATGTTAAAATGTCCAACTTCGCAGCAGAAATAAACATGTTTATAGCCTGGTACAAAAAACAGTTTTGGTCTCTATAGCTAATTTCTCTGTTCATGACAACTGTACTGAGAGTGAATTTTTATAGAACTCACTTGTTCAAATTATATTAAGGCTTAAAGTTATGCATAATTAATAGTGTTACTTAGGCTTACTTTTTTGAGAGTTAGATGAAACACTGATAGCACCTTTATGTTTTGTGGCTAAATATAAAGTGAGCACCAGCTGCTGGTTGTCTTAACTTAGCATAAAGACTATAAACGGGGAAAAGGGCTTGTTGGTTTGGCTCTAAGAACAAAATCCAGGTACTGGCACCTCTGAAGCTCACAAATGAACATATTATATCTTGTATCGAATTGTAAAAATGCTGCCAGACAACCAGCGGAGACTCTTGGAAGATACTGGTCAACAAACAGTCCAGCACATAAACTCCCTAAAATTGCAAATTGTCGTTTACAATTGTGTTTTTTTTTTTTTGGAAGAAGGGTCTCATAATCTACTACAAACATAAAGCAAAAATTCACATTTGAAATTGCCAAAATGTTTCATCTGGGAACAAAGCATGAGGTGTGAGCTAATTAACTTGTAACCCTGAACAAATTGCTTTCTGTCTGCTCCAGATCTGCCAGATTAAAAAAGAAAATACAGCTTTTGTTAAAATATAATGGTGAAGGAGGTATATGAGCACAACACCGACGATGAGTCTTATCAATCCAAGCACACATAGTCCATTAGCAGGAGCACAGACTTTGAGCTGATTAATTGATTTTTAATTGGCTTAGGCGACGAGGTGGCCACAGGCACAGCGTGATGGTTTTATTGGGGGAAAAATCTGTTTGACAACCCGTGGCCATTGTTATCTGCTACACACACGCACACGTGCACCCACACACAATAGTGCTGTGCACTGGTAAACCCCCTTGAGTGTGGCTGTGATGATGTTAATTGAGAGGTAGGAACTCCATGCCCCTCATGCCATGCAGCTCGCCGGGAACGGGATAATCATCAGGACTATGCACAGGCTCCTGCTCCCCAGCCCACGATCCTTTGCTGCTGGGAGTTCTCAGGGGCTTAGCTGGTGTCAGGAACCCTTTTCATCCCTCAGCTCTGCTCTGACAGAGCAGCCTATTAAACTTGCCTTTATTATACAGGGTCCCGATACACCCTGAAATAAAGTCTGCAAAGACTATCACAGATGCTGTTGGTTTTATTTCCACATTTATTACGTGCAGCCCGAGCTGCGCGACATCTTGAGAGCTGTGTCTTATAAACTGTTACCATTCAAACGTCGTTATCCGAACATCGCACATCTGCAAACATACGCGCACATGGAAATGCACAAACAATTCCACGTGATTCTCTCTGTGATTCATCTTCCGAGTTCGGATATGTGAATCCTCCCCTGAATGTAACGTTTGGAAGCCAAGTGTGGCACAAAATGTAAATGTGATTGGCTCAAAATCTGATACCCCGAAGCCTCTTCACAGGGAGGAGCGGCGTTCTAACTTTGAGGAGGGGCTCCTGTGTTTTGATGCAATCTCCGAGGTAAACACGAAACTGAGAGGCGCCTGTGAAGGCGATGATTCATCGCGGGGACTTGGGACACACTGTAAAGGCAATTATCAGCATACAGCAGATAATGTTGATGCACGAGCTGAGGTGTAGTTTGCAGAAGGGAGTTTATTAGCATTAGTCACTGCTCCTAAAGCGACAGCACAAATAGGCTTGCTCATATAACAGGAAATTGGCTCATAATGGAGAAAATAACATCTTCGGTTGAGGAAGCTATCCACGGAGCGGTATCATCAACTACAAGCTATTGCATTCATAACCGGGGACATTATATTGCCAGAATAAACACATGAGAATATCACATAATCTGGACACATATTAGAGTTTGAGTGTTTTGATATACTGTGTGCTATTTACATTTTACATGTAATGCACTGTTTCTCAAACTGTGGTACAAGTACCACTGGTGGTATGCGACCTCCTGTTAGTGGTACTGGAAGGAATCTTGGAAATAATTATAAAGATATAATAAATATATTTTTAAAATAATAATAATAATAATAATAATAATAATAATAACAAATACTATCAAATACTATGAAAATACTACATCAGGATGTGTTTTAAATACGTTTTTAATTTCCTGCAATATTTTGTTTCAGTATCGAAGTACATAGCCCATAGCGTGCATACACCAATGATTAGTTACAAGGTCAAATGTACGGAAGCCCCAAGTGGTCATGCATTCAAACATTTTATTTCCTCTGTTCTCGTGAGTTTATTTCATTCGGTTTCTTGAGATCATGTTATAATTTTCCTGCGATCTTGGGATAACAAGACTTCAACACCGTGGTCGGACAGCAAGATGAGAGAGTTTGAACCGACTTGAGGGACAACACTAGAGATCTCGAGGAATCAGAAGTTTAGTATATTATATTATATCATTGTATGAAACATCATTCATTGTATTAATGTATGTCAGAGGAGCTGGAGCATATCAGTGCTTCACATCCAACTCTCAGGCCTATCATATTTGATTCATTATCAAGATATCTTGGATTTTTATGTTGTTATCTTGGGAAAATAAAGGTTATCTTGATATCTCAAGAAAACAAATTACATTAATTTGTTATCACAAGAACCGGAGGAAGTAAAATTTATGAATGCATGACTGCTTAGCGTTTCCGTAAAAATGTGATGTCATAGGTCAATGAACGGTTCGACAGCTCTGCAACTGTGGCTCCAAACAGGAAATATTAGGAAGAGGAGTGTGGATCAGTTGTACCCCTTTACACCAAATTAACTAGGTCTTGAACTGGATTCAACAACAGTCAATAATAAAGAAACTTCTTATGAGGAATAAACTGTTCCGTAGCCGAATAAGGTCGAGTAGCCGAACATTTTCTGAGGTGGTATGTGGTGTAATAAGTTCAAGAGGCACTGATAATGATAATGTAGAGAACTGGCAGCGGTAACACATCATCCATGGCCAGTCTTAGCTGTTTTGGTATTTTTCTGAGATTGGGAATATTGCCTGAACAATAATTAAACTTCCACTCAGCTTCTTAGCCGAATAGGAGCAGTGAAGCAGCAGCAGAGTGAGAGGCCGGATGCCTCTCAGCATTAACTATCTCTCTGTGAAATTCTGCAAATGAAGAGGATTTCAGCGTTGCCAGAAACTAAACGGGTTGAAGTAAATCACGATGGTCAATAATCCTGACCTAATGCAGCGACTAAACTCCGCTGACATACCTGCTCACACAGACTGATTCTGGCTCCTGCAGATTCAGTATTAGATCCTGCGGGGCTTTCAAAACGAAGCTTCTCTGGGGGTGAATATCATGCTTGCAGAAAAATTATTTTCCTCTGTGGATTTATTATTTTTTTTCTTCTTCTTCCATGATGGTACCTTTTTTTTTCTTTCTGTGGCAGAAACAGCTTCTAATCCCCACGGAGAGATGAATTTAGGACACATTCTCATTCGTTCGCATTTCTTATCATCCCATTTGGAACTTAATCTGAAAGTTACATTGAAGCATAACGCCGCTGATCAGGCATACCAATATAGTGTTATCTCATCCTGCTTGTGCCTCTTTGTACTTTGTAATTGTTGCCAGCGTCTGAATCTTAACACAACTGAAGAATTACATCGGTCGACGGGTGTTTGAAAAGCTTCAGCTTCAACCTCCTTCTTCTCTTTCCCCCCATCTGCAATCAGTATCTTTAGAACTGCCCTGATTTCCATCTTTTTCTCCCTGAGTGGGTTCAACATTAATTTTGTTTTTGGTGGTGAATATGTATTGGCATTAATCACAGATGATAGAAATTTGCAAGTTTAATTCTGCCCTCTGAAATCTCAGCTGCAGACTGGCTGCTTATGAATAGCATTTTTTCTTTCCCTCCCTCCCCCCCTCCCCCTACAAACATTTGCAATAAAAAATAATTACAGCCGGATAAAAAGCCTCGATGATAACTCAGTGATTTCAAGTGCACTTAATGGTCTATTGTCTAAATTTGTCAAGCGCTAAGAGTTGTTTTGTTGTCTTTCGGAGCAGTAATTAGCCAAGTGCAGTCTGTCCTCAAACACCATAGCTACATGACTCAGCTATTTTAGCCAATTTATCACCACCACACTGCCACAATGGCTGAAGCTAATGAAGAAAATGGGCATCTCAAACACCCTCCTTTCAAAAACTCACAATGCTGCACCCTTTGTCACAGCAGCACGGGCCGTTCTTTATGACAGCATCACCATAACTCCACTTGTTTATGCCTAATGTGTTAGTTTAAATATGAAGTCCTCTATTCAAGAGGTTCCCAATGTTTTCTTTGTCTGATGGAACCCCGCAAGAGTCCACGCAAGAGTTTTATTAAAGCAGGGCTAATTTATTAAAAGTGAACAATACAGATCAGCAATGAAAGCAGTGCACGGATGCGTGGTTAATTCGCTGCGGAGGTGCTGAAAGTGCAAACCGAGACACAATAATGCAGAGTGGACGTAAGCGAGAGACGGATCCCTCCTCATTCCTCAGCACAGCCTTAATTCCTTTCCGTGCCTTGCCTTGCATCTTAGTCACTGACAGTATGAAAAATGGACGCTGTATCCGCGATGTCATCCACAGTTTTTTTTCTGAAGAGCTGTTGTGAAGCTCAGGGTGTCTCTGGCCACCACCATGTTGGCAGTCCTGCCTCCTCCGCCTTCCAGCTAATCTAAAGACGGGCAAAAACGTGGATCATTGGTGGACCTGAGGTGAGCTGAATGAAGCCTGGGTACAAGTCACCTGCAACAGCACCCAGCTGTCAATCAAACTTTAAGCCTTAACTTTAAATATGAATATGATTAAATATGATGTTTAGCACAGCTGCATCATCCGTGCATTGTCACGCCTCTTTCGTACCTCACGGATGTTGAAACAATTTCAGATTTCACCTGTGCCTTTTTGCACAAAGCTCCTCCGGCAAGCATCCGCTCTCCTCCAGATGCATTTCAGGAACTGAAACATCCTTCAAGATGGCGCGGTGAGATCGATTTCAAGGTCACGAGCAGGAAGACGGAGGAGACAGGACAGAAGAGGTGCAAAATAGAGAAATGAGAAAAGTGAACACATGGGCCAACTATAGCCTGTGTCAGCCAGGTGCCTGCTGGATATTGTTTTAACCATTTTTTAACCACAGTTTGACGGTGAGTGTTCGAGGAAGTTTGGTCAAATTTGCATCCTGCTACACCTGATCCATCCTCTACTATCCTAATATCCATCCTATGTCCTATCCTTTACTTATAGCTAACTATTTCAAACATTTATGGATTCTAACAATGTCAACCATCATCCATTTGTTCAAAAGGCCATGGCAATTATTGCCTTTTCAGTGTTGAAAACCAGAATTGGTCACGTCCGTATTAAAAGCTACAGTAGATGCAACTTAAAGTATAAAACACCTGAGATAAAATAAGAAATAATAAAGTAAAAGTACAAATGTAAAGTAAAAATCTCCAAGTATCAGATACTTATGTGACATAGATAGTACACAACACTATTATAGAGAGATAATTGCACCCTCACATAGTGAAGTTTCCTTACAGAGTTTTGGTGCTTTCTTGTATCGCAGGTTCATGCAGATGGCAGAAATCGAGTATTGATCGAGCCTGCTGCGGTGGCATCAGAGACATCCACTACATCCACTGTTATTATCATTATGGCTACCTTTAGTCATATCCCATTAAAGCTTATAGTTACAGTTGCTGTTTTGTTGCTGTCCAACAATGAGCTTGGATAAAAGATTAAAAGGAAGTTTTTCCGTCGCTGAAGTGCAGCTCATGGTGGAACTGTTCGGTCTCTGTAAATATATTAAGAGTACGGTCTTGACCTGCTCTATATGGAAAGTGTCATGTAATTGAAAATTGAAAAATATGTATACATGTCCACGTATAGTGCCCATAGCTTCCCACCTCAACATGACATGTGGAACAGCTTCTTCTTTCAGTATTACATGAGGAGATCTCCCTTGCAAACCGACATATTTTCAGCTGTGTCGATTCATCTGTTTTTTTTTTTTAGAATACACAAATTATTTTCTGTCACAATTAAGTGAATTAAATTTGCTACTTCAGCCCGTGGGTATGAGATGTGTGTGTACAGCCGAGTTATTTATCCTTGTAGCAATAAGTTCAGTGAGCAGTACCGTAGGTTCACCATCTCTCCTATCTTCATTCTCCGCGTTAGATGACTTCCGTCTTGTCCACTGGTGTGCATGCCTCAGAATGATAATAGAGTCCCATCATTGTAAGGAGATTGTGTACTGAAATGGGAAGCAGCAGCAGCAGCTGAGTCCTTTGGATCATCTCTCTACAGATTAAAAGCTTATTCAAATTATATTTCTCCCTCTCTTATTAACAAGGCGAGCTTTACATTCCCTGCAGAGGAGTGTTGGTAAGTAGCTTTGCAAACATTTGGGTCTAGAAGCGCCCAAATTGAAGCTTGAATGAGCTACTTCTTGTTTGTGAAATGAATGCCCAAAGACGTAAATGGATTATGAGTCAATTAACAATATTGTAGAAAAAAACAAATGTGGTAATTGTTTTTGTAATCTGATATCGACTTAAGTAAATTGTTTCATCATTGTTAGGGAGAAGAGAAAACTCCCCCTGTCTCTGTATTCTGCAACATGAAATGGATTCTGTAAACGAATCTGGCCCCGAGCATTTCTGAACTTGGTTTAAAAAAAAAAAAAAGAAAAAAAAAAAAATCAATGAGTTAAACCATTTTCGCTGTAAACAAAATATGATCTTTCAAAATGACATTTCTCAGGCACAGTCAAGCCCCCATGGAGCCCTATTAGCAAATGGGTTTGTCATTAAGTTAAAAAAAAAACACCAAAAAACGACGGACAGAGCGAAATCACAGCAGTATCCGAGTGAGAATGCAGCGAATAGCAGGATTTCTCTGATAGCCCCATTTGTAGGCTACTGAGCACTCGCCTCGGCATGAAAAATAAATCACGTGTACTTCCAGTGGCAGAAGCTTAGATCTCCACAATAGTGATGGGCTGTGCTGTACCAGTTCTGCTCTGCTTCAGCTTTTGGCAACTTGGCAGCTCCGACGTGTTGCATATTCATGTGAAAACGATGCCTGACGACGAAACTGCAAAGCCCTGACACCTCGTTGCAAACGCGGTTGATGTTACTAAGACGCCGGCCCTCCGTATACTGTAGGAGTGCAAGATGTGTTTACTGTCAGCGAGGTGTCCTACGTCTCAGCTGCGGCACCCCCCCCCCCCGCGCAGTCGAAAAACGTTTAGGCGACAGCGAAGCCCGCGCCTCATTGTGCCTCGGCGATGGCTAGGTGACGAAAATGAAACGGCGCATCACACCTCGGCGCGCTGAAGAGACAGGGATCGTTTTAATGAAGTGGAATTATTCCCTGCCTTTGTCTTCGGAACAAAGCCGTGGAATATTGATACTACAGAGGAACCATCGAGATTTCTGCATGAATTATTACTCCCGAGATAAGATTGTCCACACACGCTGATTTTCTAAGTCACCCGCGCTGTTACAGACGACGCAGACTGTTTATTACACCCTGTAGAATAAATCCAATTCAGCCGGATGATGGCTCACTCAAGCTCGAGCTGAGTTTTGGCCCTCGCAAAGTCTGAGCGCATTTACACGGCGCTAACTTTCCAGTAAGCATTCGCATTATACAGTCAGGATGGATTCACATCCGTCTAAATGAATGATGTGCAATTACTGTCCCCCCCTCCCTCACCCCCGCGCCACGGCACGCCGCCTCTGCAATCCGGGCTGCGGTGTCATATCGCATTATGAAGAATGACCTTTGTCTTTGCTGTATCACAAGCCCCAAGTCTGTACTTAATCAAAGATGATTAGTTCAATTTACTAAGTCTGCCCGGTAATGGGTGCACAGAGGACCGGTGGCGCTGGGGAGAGGTCAGCCTGAGTGGAAACCAACCCCTCCGTCGTTCGAATGACGCGCGTGGGTAAACATTCGCCGGTGAGGATGCCCCTTTGTCTGCACGATCGCGTAAATGCCTCATTTCTTTCTTTTTTTCCCCCCATCTTCTTTTAACTTGGTTTCACTCGTGTACATTATATATGTTCGGCGGTAATTACCGCAAATTTGTCCAGACAATCTGAGGCCGCAGCGCCAGCGCGGTGTCATGTTCTGTTAAATCTGTTCAATCTGTCCTTGAACAGACCTTCAGCTACCCGCTAAATCCACGCCGTACCTAGTCTAGTTACGAATATGTCCAAAATACACAGCATAGATGTTTAAAGTTCGTCTTTATGACAATTGACCAGCATGGTTAAAATGAATAATGTGATACTGATGATACGCGTGGGATAAAATGGCATGCTCTTGCCAAAAAAAATTGCCTGTAAAAACAGCAAACGGCAGCTCTGGTGCAGAGCCCTCAGGCAGCTGGTGATGACTCTCCATTAAACAATCTAAGCTGCACTCAACTAAATGCAGAGACTGGACTGAGTGAGAATACCAGCCCTCGAATTGTTCATCAAGATCCATCAAATATGATCGATTTCATCTCATCTCACATAATCTCGAAAAAGAACGAGGGCTGAGATTAAACAGGATTGTTCTGTGTGTGTGTGTGTGTGTGTGTGTGTGTGCGTGCGTGCGCACCCTGTAGTGTTTTACATGCAGGGCTGTGCGTCTCTGTGCTCCTGCTTTTGACATGTAGGTCCCGCTTCGGCCTTTGAGAGGCCCTCCCCTGTCACACTCTTCTCTTTGTGATATGTGACTGCATGCAGATAAACTGTACGGCGCGTCAGATGTGACAGCCGCTGATAAAACGCTCACAAATGACTTTTCTTCATGAAACTGTCAAGAGTGAGAATATATACCTTCGACTCCTTCCTGCTCTCTCACTCTCTCACTCTCTCCAGTGTTAGACATGCTCTGGGTGCATTAGCCATTCGGTTATGTTTTTATAAAAAACGGAACAGCGTGTGCGCTCGTCTCTTTACACCACTGGAGGCCTGTTTCTTTCAGCTCCTGGTGTGCAGACTGTAAAAAGTCCTTCATCAGAGCCGTGCCTCGGTCTAATTTGTTAACTGGCAGAAAGGTACTCAAGTCTAGGATGCAAGCGCCTTGCCCTGGGCATCTACTCCCTCTACCAATTAAATGAAAGCTAATTAAAGCCATTTAAGCAAAATGAAACAATTCAATGCGGTTTGCTTGCCACAGGTTATGAACGTCTTATCCAGTAGCGAGGGTGCTATGACGTCTACGTGGTGATAAGCAGTTGCTGAACATATTTAAAATGAGCGAGGTCATACGAACATTTTATTCTATGCATGTTATTTTTCTTGCAATAGCCATTTAACATGTTTACGTTCAGTAAATAAATCCTTATGTAGCAGTTTTCGTTGTTAGTGGCGGGGTCCGCCATCGCAGCTGGATCCAAACTGCCATGTAAAATGGGCTTCGTCAGAGCTTTCCTTCAGTCTAATTTGTTAACTGATAGAAAAGTTGCTCGACTCTGGGATACAAGAGCCTTGCCCCGGGCATCGGCTCCCTATGCCAATTAAATGAAAGCTAATTAAAGCCATTTAAGCTAAATGAAACAATTCAACACAAGTTGCTTGTACAGCAAATCCATAACGCGCCCGGCGCAACATACACGTTGACATTTAGCCACCGAGGCAAAGGGGCAAATCTTTGTGGGAAGGTTGATTCCGTTAAACGTCTAATTACAAGAGAAGCAGGCTGCAAACAAAGGTCACCTGCAATCACGTGTTTACTCTGCGCGACTTTAAATATATTAGCGTGGCTTCAGCTTGATTCTAGACCCCGTAGGTTCAGGTAACTATGATGGACTTGTTCACTTGGAACCGTACCCAACAACTCTAACACTTTCAGACGTCTCGCTGGTTATTTGGTGCCACCCAAGTTCAAACGGCATTATTCACACCTGTCCAAACAAATCAAGCCAAAGGAACAAACTGCTCCCAACATGGCCTGAGAAAAAGAATCTGCAAAGTTGATCCGTGGCTGAGAGTAGACGTTTGATACGACATATAGCTTAGCAGGCAGATCAAGGTACTAATATAGCGCACACCAGTAGCAATTTGATTCCCTATAGGGGTCAACACGCAGGCCTCAACACTGCACTGTTTTAAAGAGATTCAATAATGCATCTCCGATGTGGCAGTGTGTGCTAAAAATACGTACGCACATCCTGCGCGCTGCCTGATAACATACATTTACCAAATGACTGCTTTTAAGTCTGTTATGTAATTAGCCCTGTAAATGTAGCATCTGGCTATACATCCACAATGAAATGTGGAGCATGAGGGTTGCGTTTCAGAATTTCTATTCAGGGCGATGTGATGCCTGGTATGAATGAACCAGATACCAAAGGACTGTAAATAGCAGGTAACTAGAGCTGTGATTGTTTTTGAGTCAGCCTTTGAAAACAGACAAATGTGAAAATATTTCTGCTGCCTCTTCTAGATGAAATAACACATTTGAAGACGTCACACCTTGGGCTTTACATTGATTTTCTGGCATTTCATGGGCCGAACAACTTACGATTCATCGAGTAAGTGATTGACGGATTAATCGATACTGTAAAATAATCATGGGCCGGCTCGGTGGTGCTGTGGTTGGGGCCTTTCTATATGAAGTTTGCATGGGCCGGCTCGCATGTGTCCGCGTGTTCTCTCCAGGTACTCCGACTTCCTCCCACAGTCCAAAGACATGCACTTAATAGGCGAATTAGTGGCTAAATTGCCTGCAGGTATGAATGTGAACATGAACCGTATCTGCCGATTGGTCGGCTACAGAAAAAGGCTGAAAAATAATCGTTATTTCCTGTAATGAGAGGCACTTCCTGCAACCCTTCTTTAAGCAACTTTAAAAGTGACCGAGAAGCTCCAAGTGAGTTTATTCCTGATGGGCAGTCATTGGTATGAGGACTATGTGGAAAGGGCTGTTTCAAAAAGATGGAAGAACAAATGATACATGGCAGAAGGAGAGGAAAGAGAAAGATAGAGGAAGAGACAGTCTGCTAGTTCCGGCACAGTGGACGCTTCATCCTGCTATCCAAACCTGAGTGGTATGAGGCTGCAAAACGCATTAATGCCTATTGAAAATATCCTCGCTGCCTGATGGAATCCCATAGGAGATATGAACAGCCTTACCTCAATATCAGCCTCCAATCTAATTTGACAAATGGATGCCTATTATACAATTTCCTATGATAGGTGCACTAGGCAGTGGAGTGCGGGGTGCTGCCACTTTGAATTTAGAAATAAAACATCCCCCTCTCTCAATTCCCCCTCTGCGGTACCTGATCCTCCAGATCTGCCTGGATTTGTATGTTATCTTTCGGATGTATTCTGATTGAATTCACGGGAAAGCTAGCCATGCTAAAAAACGCTCCCGCTGCTCCCTCCAATATATTCATCAAGCCGTGCTGCAGAGGCAAAATGAACAGTTGAACACAGTGTTTGACCTTTTTCTGATTAGCATTGTGCAAACACATGACTCGCACAGCGTGGACGGACACGACTCACATTAGCAATCCCGCATACCCACACGCCCGTTTTCCTAAATTATGAATGCGGAGTCTAAGAGAGGTGTCACACGTGCGACGGGGTCTCGCCGTATTTTCCTTTTCGCTCCTCAGATGTGAATTTACTGGCAGATAATAAACCCGCTGCTCTCAGATCGTTAATTAGACTGACCTCAGCTCAGCGAGTCGCCGACATCACAGGAGATTGAGACTGAACGATTTGCAGGCACACCTGGAGAGCTGTGAAGGGATTTCATTATGTAATGATTTTTCCCCCCTAAAACAGTAACACTTTTTTGAGATATTTTTTGTTCTGCTTTAATAGATTAAACCGTGATTTCTTTTTTCTTTTTCCAATTAACCTCTTAAAACGGGGCCTAATTTATTTCATATTACTCTTATCATATGTATGTAGCGAGTTATAAATGTTACATTAAAGTTTCACTATGTAACTTTGCAGATAATTTTATTTTAATATAATTATATATATAATTTTAATATAATATTTAAAGCTCAAAAGTAAAGAAAGTAAAAAAAGTAGAAAAATCCGTAATCTTCTGGAAATTTTTTTTCTTCTATAAATCATTTAAAAGTACAACATGGTGTGAAATGGGAAAGTTCTACCTGTTATATGTATTTTTTTTGTTTTTGTGGCACCTGTAAAAATATTTGTATTTATTGTACAGTATTATTGCACTTGCCAGTAGGTGGCAGTGTAATCCGTCTGTGGCACTGAACATGAAGCCAGATAAAAGAAGTGTTTGTGGGTGGTCAGTGGATACTCATGTGTCATGTGGAAGTGCCAGAAACAGCAGTTCCTTAAGCGTCCACTTGAGGCTGGCTGCGGAACGAGTAGTAATAAGCCCCCATGTTAAAATATCCAGCTTCACAGCATAATTAACAGCGTGGCTGCTTTGTTTGACTGGTGGGTGCCCTTACAGATCTTTCTATTGAAGCCCCAACTCTTCATTTCATCTTATAGTCTCAGCTTAAAGTGAACGTTAAAGATTCTTTTTGTGATGGGGAAACGGTCAAATTCAAATCATCCGGCTGTAAAACACAAAAGGCCTTTTTTCACTGCAGGCTCGTCGACTTGAGAGTACAAGTGTTAGCAGTTTACGTTAACAATAGACTGTACACCTGTACTTTTAAATGTAACATTATAATGAGAATTAATTAAAAGCTGGTTCTATCAAAAAGGATGAGAAGCATCTGAATGAAGCAACTCTACATTTGAAGATTGGTCTTCATAGAACACATTGACTCAGAGGCTCTGCTTTTGTCTGATTAACCCCTGAGACATGTTTAAAAATCATTTTGCACGATTTCTCACAGCATCTCTTGTCCTGTCAGTTATTGTTATAGTACATTCAGCTGCATTTTGTGGGTTTTCATTATAACCACCAAGATATTTTGACAATGTTTCTGTTACAACAGAAAAACTTTCCTGTCATAACAAGATCCAGTGTGAGTTGTTTCATCTTAGTGTGGAGACTCTAATCTAGCTGAAGAAAGCTTCTCTCACGCAGCTTTACCAATCATCTAAAGGCAAATATTCCAAAAACGATACATAATGTAAAGTAACCGTAAACTATACTTAACATAAAATATGAATTGTTGTAAAAAGCGATAATATAATGATGAGCTTGATGATAACGCAGGTTGTTTTAAAGCTCTGGGTCCCCGATGGCAAAAGTCTTAAATCCAGATTTTGGTTGGAGTTCTGGCTGCAGATCTGAAGCTGGCACCGACTCAAAGGAGGTTAAAAAGTGTGCAATACAGCATTGGGCCAGACCCAATCTTGCCTTGAAGCTCATCAGTAAAGTCTCAAAGCTATTCTAAATTGCCATTGCGCCACTGAAGACATATATTTATGGTACTTTTCTCTGGAAATCATCGCCGGTGCTCCTGCTGCTGCTGCATAAGACAAGATGCTGCACAGTAGCTTAAACACTGAGGCGATATAAGCATGAATGAATCTCTCCACATCACTAAATGGTAAAAATGGCCACGCTGCTCTGCGATAATGTCAAATTCTGCTTCGTCCAAAGGAACTAATCAGAATCATCCGCACTTAAACTGATAAATCGTCCCCCAAAACTGATTCGTGGGCCTCGTTCATTCATCAGCGTGATAAGGGATGAGCTGAGAGAATGGCATGTGGTCCGTTTGATGGATTCACACTGTTCCTAAGCGCTCTGGAGATAGTAGCTTCTCTACCGCTACGGTTTGCAGTGTTTCCTCGCCTGACGCTCTGACTAATGCGGGAGTTGTCAGACAGATTAGCATTGCTTTAATGTAAGGAGGTGAATCAGCAGTAAATCTTGATAACAGCGGCAGGCAAATAAAACTTCAGTTTCCGCCCTCCTCCTGCTGTTGACTGTGATGTTTCACAGTGTAAAGAGATGTTTGTTTGTTTTCCCACAATGCCTCCGTCCTCCGGTCGACTCTTAACTTCACACTTTATCAATGGGGGTAAAGCCGGATGTTTATTTGTTTCGTACTTATGGCCTTTTAATTTTTAATCTGGGTTTCAACCAGCTTTCTTTTCTCATCTGTACGGAGGAAATTGCCAATGCTAATGAGAGACAGAGGAGAGTTATTCAGTTAGAGTCCGAGCCAAAATAAACTGTGTTTAATTTCTCGGATAAATTAAGAGTGTGCCCGTCTGCTGCTTCTTCTCGCCTGGATAAATGACATGTGGCCCGTGGAACTAAAGAATAGGGTCATGTTGGGGTCATTGATGGACCCAAGGTGGGCTGAATGACGCCTGGGTGCTCAAACAAGCCATCTGTAATGGCACCCACCTGTCAATCAGAGTGGTCACGCTGTTAATTATGCATACATTTAAGCCTTAATATAATTTGAATGGATGAGTTCTATAAAAATTCACCCTCAATTAGCTATAGTTAATTAAAAGTTTTTTGTACCATGCTGTAAACATGTTTATTTCTGCTTTAAGTTGTACATTTTAACATGGGGGCTTATGGAGATTGATAGAGTTGTAGAAATCTGAGCTGTGTCCACACTTTTTACTTGAGTTCCTCCATATTTGGATTTTCTAATCGCCATATTTGCACATTTGGACGCCATATCAGTTGGCCATAATTTACAGTCTCAGTCCTTTCCCTCAACCTCTGTACTATTATCAGCGTCATGGGACTTGATTCAGAACTTCTTGTAATCCTGCAACACTTCATAGTCCTGAGTACACACACATTTCTGCTTTAAAGCCGCCATTTTGGCTCAGTGGGTCTTTTTGAGGGTTCCTCCGTGCTTTCATGATTAAATATGATTTTACAAACTAAGACTAAACATTGACTTAGACTATGAAATATAATGCAGTTAACTTGGCTACAGCACATCAAATTTAACCTTTTAAATTCTCACTGGCGTCACTTTTCCTAAACCTGATGCAGGTCTGATTTTTTTGCAGCGTGACCTCAACAGTCTCAAGAGTCATGAACACCTGACTGTTTTGTTTCAAGAGCAGCTGACAGACGTGGTTAAAAGTAGCCCTTGACATCCTGAGATTTGTATTTGAAGCCATTCCACGTCACAATCCCACCACCCTCGGCTCTGACTCCACATCCACACACACGCCTCCGTAAGGAAGTGGCAGCCATTGCTCCACAAAAAGCCATAAATAGCTGTAAATTGGCTCTCTTTCTCGTCATCCTCGGTACTCAATACAAATGATGGCTTCCGCTACATATCAACTTATGCATGAAACCACAACCGCTGACAATGTCTACAGCGTCCTACATGTCCACACTGTTCTTTTGCACAAACATATTTGCACACACAGGTCGTACCAGTGTGCCACATCTGAAAATGCGCGTGGTATTGGAAAGCGATGGCGACTGGTCTATTTGTTTAGTCTGTTCGGTTTTGAAGAAAACGTTCACCTCTCCATCCGGTTTGTAAGACTGATTTATTGGTGAAATAATTGGTCCGTTGGCTGGTGTCAAAAGCCTGCAGGGACAGAAGTGGTTAGTTAACTCTCTAAATGAAATGCAGACTCCCTGTTTCCCTCCATTGCTTGCACAGTGAAGAGATGACAGTGGAAATCCAGTGAAGCGCAACGCGGCGAGGCTCATTTCTCACTACGAACTTCAGCTGATCGGTAAATTAGCTTCCAATATAGATGTTAGCACAACCACGGGATGTTATGACGATCGGCTTTATACCATCTTTTCAAGAAAGGGCTGCATGAATGGTGCTGGAGTCCCTCTGTGACTGTGCTCTGATGATGACGACGTATCTGTTAGATAACACTGTTAGATAACGCCATTTCTATGTTGCTGTCACAAGCCAATAGATAAAGGCCACTGTCTTGCTGTATTGTATGTGATGATGTGGTTTCTAACCCTTTGTTGTTGTACAAATTACCCCTCACTTGTTCTTTAACATGAAAATACTCCAGCTCAAGCAGCTTGTAACTCAAAGGTGTCTAGACCCATGTTTTGAGGGTCAGAGATCATAATAAAATAAAGTGATCACATGTTGGTGACATACTAGTAAGCAACCCTAACTCTTTTACCAGTTACGAGATGCCACTATTGGAGATACCAAATAAGGTGTCTAGACAGAGGTTGTTGTGTGTTTAACCAAGGTTTAATTCTTTTGTAGTACAAGGATCAAACATCCTGATAGAACTCTTCTTGATGTGACCACTCTTCTCTTTCCCATGCCAGATAAACAGTCACGTTCTCCCCATCATCGTTTTCACTGAAATTATCAGAGCCAAAGCTCTCCTTCAGCACTCCTTCATCAGTCTTCGTCCATCCCGGCCCCTCATCATGGGGTTTTGATTTTTCCAGAATAGGTTCATCAGCTCGCTCGTACAAGCGACACAGTGGTTCATATATTGGATGTTTCTTGTCCTCCCCCACCATGTTACCCAGCAATTTGGCACAGACAACATCCACTGAAGAGTCACAACTCTGTCCATACATCAGACAGGTGAACTGCTCTTCAGCACCTCAGGCTTGACATTCCAGCAGCACTTTGTGAAACCTGAGGTTCTTCTCCAGCTTCTTCTTCTTCTTCTTCTTCAAGGGCCAGGCTAGCTAGCTAGCTATACAGAGTTGAACAGATAGCTAAATGGACAGATAGATAGGCCACAATAAATAAATAGCCATGGAGGTATAGATACTATAGCTTATGTGTTGGCCACTATCTTGATGTGGATGTGATGATGTGGGTGCAAGTTCATCAACATGAAAACACTCCAGCTCAAGCGAGTTGTAACTAAAAGTCTCTTTAAGAATCCTCAAATATTTTACTGAGAAGTTTGGTAGTTTAAAAATACAAACACTCCTGAAAACTCGGCTTAATCTACCCTTGGGTGTCTCTCTCTGTGGCAATGTCATTGCCAAGGTTTTAAATATTTATCAGAGGTATCGGTTAATTAAAACAGAGAGAGGCTGCAGATATCTTGCGCTCTAATTCATTTTAACGAACATCTGCCAGCATTGCATATGAGAACATGTCATTAAATTTAGCTGTAAAAGTATGCCGCTTTATAATCTCCTCCCAACCAAAACAGTGAAGCCCTCTGAATTATTGAATTCATTATAATAAACATGCTTTAAAGAAAATCTACTGAAGAGACTTTGCCCAGGGCGTCAAATCATTTTGTACTAACCAAGTGTTTCCCATAAAACACATCATGGAAAAAGTTCTAAAAGTTCAATCATACGAAGAACAATAAAAGAGCATTGAATCTTTCTAGTCCTCCACAAATACAAACATGTTGGAATGTCCTACAGTAAATCCAGTGCTTTCTCGGGTTCAGCTGATAATCTAGTATAGAGCCCAAGCAACTGTAAGATTTACCAGCCTAACCTTTCCCCACAAAATTCATGAAAAGAAGCAATTATAGATTGGAACAATGCATGAAAAAGAGCCATCACCGCACTGCGAGACTCGTCTTCTTTCTCAATAATGGAGGAGATAATCCTATCAGAAGTGAAATGCACTAACATTTCTGAGGTCAAGCCCTCGGACTGGTGGCAACAAGCGAAAGGCGTTTTCTCTGCTGCATTCACGAGACACAGGCAGACATATTGAGACAGTACCGGCTGTTGCTTTTGCGTCAGCTGTTGAGTTTTTGGAAGTTGTTGAGATTTAAATCCACTTTGGGTTCGTACAGAAGCTCTAAGTCATAACTGTCTCACAATCTTGGGATAACAAGACTAACTATACAGAGCTGAATATATCACTAGATAGCTGTAGGCCATTATAAATGAATAGCTTGGTAGCTATAGCTACATACGTGGCTAGATAGGTAGCTATTGTTAGATAGTGTGACTGCATGACCGCTTAGGGCTTCATAGGTTTGTTCTTTTAAGATAAAATAAGATGAAGAAATGAGTCATAAATAAGAAATATACAGAAAAAAGTAATGAGGTCATGCTGGTGTTAAAGAGTCTGGCAGCTGTTGAATAAAGGACCTGTGGTAGCGCGTCTTCTTACATGGTGGGAATAGCAGTCTGTTGCTAAAGGAGCTGTTTAAAGACCCCACAGTTGGAGTTGTTCATGATGGATGTCAGCTTTGCTAACATCCTCCTCTCCCTCACTTCCTCTATGGAGTCTAGGTGGCAGTCCAGGACAGAGCTGGACCTCTTGACCAGTTTGTTGAGGTTTTCTTGTCTCTCTCCGCGATTCCCAGGTTGCTTGAACCAGCAACATATCTCAGATTGACGCTCATCCCAAACCTTTAAAGTCGCCATTCATTTCAAATATTGTACCAACACTGTAACGCTGAAACAATAAAATATCAACTAAGCGTGCAATACGAGAGCGCTGTGTGTTTTTCACGTAATTTATGAAGCTGCAGGATATGCTGCCCCCGGCTGACGATAAGAGAAGCAAGGTTTAACAAACGAGAGGGAGAGAGGAAGATATGAAGACACAAAAAATCCCCTAACTTTGATTTACAACTGGAATGGAGAGCAAAATGAATGTGAGGCTGCGAGGCTGAGACCTCCCATCTGCTGTGCTGTAGAACAGAGGCAGAGCAGCCATCTGTGCCTGAATCTGTTTTAACATTTACATTTAGCAGTGAAAAACAGGCAATCTAGATAGCAGGCCCAAGATTATACAGTCTGCTATCACATGTATGCTACATCTTAATATAACACACATTACGCACACCACACCACATCTGTGTGTGGGAAAACCTGCCAGTGAGAAGAGGTAATTTGATTTTTCATTTGCAACGCTCAACTTGGTCTAATAACTCTCTTCGTTCAATAAATGTAGTGCAGAGTATTTCATGATCCTGGCCGTGATCATGATCATTCAAATATTAGCATTATTAGCAAATCTGGACCTTTCAATTGCAAGATCCAATTCCTGTTTTACATTTGAAATAATCATTTCAATGTAGGAATCAGATGTCATGGTTATAATTTAAAAATCAAATCACATTGTTACTGCCTCCTTCACTGGACCTTGGGTCTTCAACAAATGAAGAATTGAGGCAGATAGACAGATTATTTCAGACAGATAGATAGAACTTTGAGTGATTTTGAATTTTGTCACTTCAGATCTGAACTACACATATACCCCTGATAAAAAAAAAACATTTCCATTTATCTATAAAAGGTACAAAACATTATAAAATGCTTTAGAACATAAAATGTATAAATTTAATTTCATAGAAAGATGGCTACATAGATATCAGTTAGGCTAGCAAGCTAACTAGCAGAGCTGAATATATAGCTAGATAGCTAGATGTACCGATAGATAAGCCAGTATAAATAAATAGCTATGTAGTGATAGCTATCTACGTACGTGGCTAGATAGGTAGCTATAGCCTGATACAGCTGAAAGTATAGATACTGTAAATAGCCAGCTAGCTTGGTAGGTAGGTAGGTAGGTAGGTAGGTAGGTAGGTAGGTAGGTAGGTAGATAGATAGATAGATAGATAGATAGATAGATAGATAGATAGATAGATAGATAGATAGATAGATAGATAGATAGGTAGATTTTTTTTTAAACTAAAAGAAAATTTTGCATTGCAGAAACTTTTATAGTTATAACAAGTTAAACCACCAATAACTTTAAAGAGGGCAGAAAACATCAGAACTGGGTAGCTGGAGAAAAGTGCATGAGAAGGACAGGGAACGACAGGAAGGCAGTGAGACTTCAATGCCACATATCAAGCCGTCCCTGGATTCAGTGCGAGCCACCCCACGCTGATGATTCACATTGTGAGACGCAATTACCAGCGTGACATTTTCTTTTAATTGGGTTACCAATGACTCCTTTCTGAGGCAAAGGTCATTTTCTGGCACAAGTCAGAGCCTTCACCCTCCTATATTTTCAATGGCGGACTGATGAAGGATGGGTGTAGTAAATGGTAAAATCACAAAGTGATATTTACATACAATTTGCAAGCCCTTTGGTAAGTGGAATTACCAAGGCCATGAGGAATATCATATATCAGTCCCCGTGGAAATAACTTACTGTCATGTGCATATGTGAAGGTAAACACATCTAACAAACTGTCAAACATCCTTTGGCTTCCATCTCACGAACAGATGCTTTACAGCTCGGTAGCAGTGTAAAGATTACATTGAAACATGCCTCTCAATTGCTATTGTCTTCTGCACTATTACTGTACTGCCTTTCGTCCTTAGCAGATCTGTGCTTTCATGTCTGGTGGAAGTAATTGTGCTGTCACTTCAATGAGTTTTATAGTTACCCAGATAGCAAAGGTTGTTAATTCAACACTGAGCTATGGTAAGACAGGTTGAGGTTGAAAAACCTACTTTAAATCTACATTTCTATAACGTTCAGTGACAGTTTAAACGTTGTAAAATGCCCTTGAATCAGGGCCGTTTTTGGGTCATATTTTCAAAAAATACCAACGTTTAATCAGTATTGTCCCAGTGTGCCTACTGCCAACCTTCCAACAAAAAGTATATTGTAAATTGAATGAAGACTGGGGAACAACTGTTTTAGGGTGTAGGACACATTTAATAAAGTACTTTCTCACTGTGGCGCATGCAGCGTATTCTGATTTCAGATGACAAAGAAAACTAATTAATTTATATGTGATGAGGAAATTTAAAAGTCAGTTTTGGAGGGAACAGAAAAAAGGAGGGAAAGTAAGACAGGCGCTTCAGTAGTAACAATGCACCTGCTCCGACTGCTCGCCGCCCTTTTCATCTTACTGTGGAGAAAGACGTTTTTATCTTTTAACTAAGGACAATGCAAAGATAATTCATAGCTGCATTATTGTCTCTGCAAATTGGTCCGTTGTTTGTATTAGGTGTAATATTTGACTGTGATCTTGTGGTAAGCTAACAAACAATAAGCAAGTTTAGGCAGTCCTTGTAGGTGGACTTTTGATATATTTTTTATATACTCGCTATATATAGCAACAACATCGCTAAGTTGTGCTATATACAGTACAGTGGTATTTATCTTGGCCCGCCTCCCTCGACAATCAAATGCTGTAGCCACAACAACCTCAACATGGATGCTACGTCTAACAGCATTATTGGAGTTATCCAGCCCGGCATGTTCGAACCACCAGAGCCAGATTCTGACCCAGAGTCAGAAGACACTGAACGACCCACAGATCAACCATGTTCCTCTCAATCTCCAACAGAAGGGATAACAGGTCATTTTAACCCTTCTCAACGAAAGATGACTTGGATGACTGGTGTTACTTTCTTTGCATCACTCTAACACACCAACCTCTTCCTCTGATCTGTCAAGGTTGAACGACGATTCAAACTGTCCAACCATCAGCGTCAGGTGCCGGGCAGGCGAGAGGTCCTTCAAGGAGACAGTAATAAAAGACTGCGTGTTCTGTGAGTTTGTATCACAATAAATTATGAATAAAATGGATTTAATGTCCCTACTAAGATAAATTATGAGATAATTATACTTGGTTTTATTTAATCAGGTCTC
Source organism: Nibea coibor (assembly GCA_023373845.1). NCBI lineage: Eukaryota > Metazoa > Chordata > Actinopteri > Sciaenidae > Nibea > Nibea coibor. The sequence goes on from CM041731.1 coordinate 8,421,404, forward strand.
AAGAAAAATTAGCATAATTTATACTGTTTGAAATTTTAGCAATATATGTGATGACCTGTGTGCTGACCATCAAAAAATGGAATACTGACGAAACAGTCATGGCTTTACAGGCTTAAAATTTTACATTATCATTTTCATCTGTAAGTCCAGTTTTTGTATCATAGTCTTGTGTTGTACAAATGTTGATGAATTACATGTCATGAAAATGAAATGGCTGATTTCTTGTTGTTAATTAGTGTAATATTGTTTTAATACAACATAATTAACTAATTCAATTCCAGGCATCATTTAATGGGTAGAACCACTGTTGATTCATGTGACGTTTATTCAAAGTAACAAGAGTTTTAATTTGGTTTCAGTGCCAGGCATCGGTGTAGATTCAACACTTCTGTTTGATGATATTTCACTGTTGATTCACTCATATTTTCCTATGTAGGGATTGTTTTTTTAGACACGCACTGGGCAATGAAAAAGACTACTGTTTTTGCTGCAGCCTCCGTGGCTATAAAACGAAGCCAATGTGTAAGTTCCAAAAAGAGGTCAATCTCCATAAGTCCCCATGTTAAAATGTCTAACTTCACAGCAGAAATAAACATGTTTACAGCCTGGTATAAAAAACAGTTTTGGTCTCTATAGTCATTTCACTGTTCATGACAACTGTCCTGAGGATGAATTTTTATACCAGACGCCCATTCAAATTACATTAAGGCTTAAAGTTATGGTCGCTTTGATTGACAGGTAGGTGCAGTTACAGATGGCTTGTTTGAGCAACCGGGCTTCATTGACCCCGCCTCAGGCCAGAGCCACCACCAGCTTCAAAACGGCTCTTCAGAAACCTGTAGGTGAGGTCCTGTCCATTCTTTATACTGTCTAGGAGCATATAGCGCACTTGAAGTGCTAATTGTTGTTTTTTTTCTAAGCTATTGTAAGCTAACCAGCTGCTGGCTCCAGATTCATATTGAACAGACAGATCTTGTCATCTGAGTCTTTGCAAAGAAATGGTGAACCTTTAATGAATTCAAACAATTGGTGCCACTTTTGTGCATTCAGGCAGAGAGGTTGCATTCAGGCTGACTCTTAATGGGTTAAAAGCATGCCAACTCAGATGGCGGTTTTGGACAGCCATCACCTGCTAAATACTGAAGGGTTGCAACCTGAGTGAGTCGATGACAGCTAGAGCAATTTTGCCACTTGCTCACTTTTTGCAATTAACTAATCAGGTCAGATACTAAGGGAGCTGGCCTAAAGGTGTTTCCTAGCAACCATGCCGCTGTGGTCGGCCCGCAGTGTTGGTGTGTGTGTTTCTGTGAAGAGGGAGAGTTACTGCTGCAGTAAAACTGTCTCTCGGCCATAAGTGATTTGTGACTTCCCTCTCTTTGCAGTGCCAACGTAGTGGAAGGCACGTACCGTCTTTTGTTTGAGCAAGCACACTTTTATTACAAGGAAGAGATTGGCAGGTGGTGCAGGATCTCACTTACAGTGCAACCATGCTTTATCCAAAGGACGGTGCAGCATAAAGAAGTTTGATGCATTCCAAGTAGGTTCGCACAATATAGTGCATTTTTTAATTCTTTGCCAAAGTGAACATATGTGGTTAACACATTGCAGGGGTGCAGTTTCACAATAGGTCGGATCAGAATGCCAGCAAACCAAATTTCCAGGTGGCAAACACAACAACAGATGTGCAGATATTCAGGTTCAATCACCATTATTATTATTTTATCTAAGATCCAAATTATGGTTCTTCATCAGTCCTTGGTTTTCATGAATACATTTTCAAGCTCAGCTGTGGTAAGTTGAAACCTAATGTGGAATCATCTGCAGAGCCCAGATGGGCTTTGTGAGTTATGAGAAATATTTAAACTTTTGACAGGTTTGCCATAAAACTGTGTACAGGAATTCATGCTCTGTGTGTGTTTGTGAAATAGCTCAACCTTTGAAAGTTTTGCCACAGAACTGGACAGCCGTGGCTTAAGAGTTAGAGCGCATCGTCCATGAAACAGATGCAGTCAAGTGTCCTTGGGTAAGCTACTGAACCCCACATTGTTCCCATGAATGCGTGTGAATGGTTAGCTCCCAAACTGATGAGGAGTTGGCACCTTGCATAGCAGCCAATGCCATCAGTGTATGAATGTAGAGTGAAAGCACCTTGAGTGGAAAGGTGCTATATTATGAGTACAGTCCATTTACCATCATAAATGTCCATGCATTCATGGTCCACGGCGGATGAATACTAATGAATATTAGTGAAGTATGTTTTTATTAGTGTAGAATCACCTGACAAAGAACTGTTGTGTTTTTGTCATCTTAAAATGGTCATATCTACAGTGAGGGTGGGTGCTCGTCCACGGAGTCCACCATGTTGAAACGCCATTTTTGTACAGTAGCCCAGCACAAACCAAATGTTTTCCTCTGTCACAATCATGAGGTTGACATATTAGGTTATTTGGGGGAAATATCTCAACAATAATTGGATGGCTTGACATGAAATTTGGTGCAGGCGTTCATGCCCTCCTACTAGAGCGGGCTGTCCACTAATCAGATGATTGGCGGTTCGATCCCTGGCTCCTCCAGTCTGCTTGTCGAAGTGTCCTTGGGCAAGATACTGAATCTCAAATTGCTCCCATAGGCTGCGCCATCAGTGTGTGAATGTGTATGAATGGTTAGCTCCTAAAACTGATGAGCAGCTGGCACCTTGCATGGCAGCCAATGTCATCAGTGTATGAATGTGTGTGAGTGGGTGAATGAGATATGTAGTGTAAAAGCGCTTTGAGTGGTCGGAAGACTAGAAAGTACGGTCCATTTACCATTTACTTCACTTCAGTGACCCTCATTACTTTTCATCTAGCAGCACCATCATTTAAATCTGTCCAGTACTTTGGTTTATGACCTACAAAAGTGACACCCCCTTTCATCTGTAGTTTATGTTTAGTGCTAATTAGCAAATGTTAGCATGCTAATGCTAAACAAAAATGATGGTACGCCTGTTAAACTTCACCATGTTAACAATGACACTGTGAGCGTGTTAGCATGCTAATAGTAGCATGTACCTCAGAGCCATATTTAATACCCTTACAAAGGGGGAAAATAGTCTGACTTCATTTACATTATATAGTGCGCAGGCTTTATAGGCTATTCACTTTCAGGGTCTTCATTTACAGCATATCTGATCTAATCACAGCCACAAAATGAAACAGTTAAATATTAAAGTGGATTCCATATCATAATTGCGCCATGTAACAACTTAATCACACATTGCATATTTTATCCATATCTTAAAGCTAATTTTAATTTATGTAAAGGCTGGAAAATTATTCACTCTCTCTCTCTGCACAAGAATTACACCAACGTTATACATGCAGCCTTCCTGTAAACTAAGCCATCAAGCCAATGTCTAAAATTATGTAATACAAGGCATGCAGAGTTTCAATGGCCTCCCTGCATGCACCGTAATGAATGCTGATCAACCTTAGATTAATGGACAATTACAGCTGTATTTTATTGCACATCAACAATATGGCCAAGTGGACTGCTGGGGGTGGCAGGTTGGCAGCTTGCAGGCAGTTGAGAGCATGGGGGAGAGAGATTTTCCGTACACCTCTACATGTGACATTTCTCATTACTGAAGGAGAACTGTAGGAATTAAATGATCCAAAAATACCTGAACATTGATTATCCTTGACACGCTTGTTCTAGTGTTGGAACGGCAGATAGACTGTGAAATCATCCTCCTTCTTCTTCACTTCTTCTGACTGCCTTTTGGTTTTGTACGACGCCACAATGTTATTCTTAGAATGTGCTGTGAACAACACAAAAACACTGTCAACTTCATTAGGCTCTGATGACTTCATTAGCCGGTATAAACTGTTCATTAGCTTAAGAAGTTGAAAAGTGATCCTGACTTGGAACAAAGCTTTGCTTTGATCAAATTCAGTCATCCCAAGAGGAGGCTGGCTTTTTGTCTTTATGATATCTTGACAACAAACCCCACTAGTCTGTCCTCTGTAGTTTGCCTGTGTGTATGTTTGAGTGTGAAGGCATTTGTGCCTGAAAGTGAATGTGTCTTTGGGGGGTATGTGTGTGTCTCTGCCTGTTAGAGAGTGTGTTTCTTAGGAGAGCACAGAGAATATGAGTGTGTGCCAGTGCCTGTTTGTGTGCGCGTGAACTGACAAATCTGAAGTTGCCTTGGATCTCCCTCTTGCACTGACTCCTGCTCGCAACTCTCTGCCTCTGTTGTGTTTGTAGATTACAGGAGCTGTTGATTTTGGGATGTTTCTTTTTCCCCACTTCAAAGTTTGACTGATCTCGCTCGCAGTATAATTATTACTTCCCTTCCACACCTCTGTCCACACGCACACATACACAATGTATACACTGCGGGTTCCCTGCACTGTTGTTTGACATACGACTCCACATCATACCATGAGCTACACTCATCCGTTTTCCCCTTGCCAGCATGAACTAAGCCCGCAAAGATGATGAAGAAACTGCAGCAAGATGGACTGCTCAATCAGGCTCACAACAGCTTTGGAGCAAGCGTTAATGCGAGGCAACAAGGGCTAAGGCATTTGCAAGTTGCCACTGGAAAGCAGACGCATTAAAAATCCTGCTGAAATCAAATACAACAACTTGAAAGCCTTTTAAAGCCCCAGAGAGTCGCGAGTTAGGGTGCATTACAGCGCGTACATTAGTAAGTAAGGGTGGTTTAGCAGTAAATTACATTAATCATGCACCCACTCAGTGTGTTGTGGAAGCTTTTGAAGTGTCAAATGCTTTGAAGACCTAGAAAGGTCATGAATAACAATTCATGTCAATCACAGACTCAATCCATCCATACGTATTTGATTCAGCATTAAGTGTTTTGTACTCCAATGATGTGTGCAAATGTTCAGGCTTTTATTATTTTTATATTTTCTGATTTTTGATAAATGATGGAAATTCTTTTCTCCATTCATAGATGGAAATTCATTCAGGATTTGGTGCAGCATGTGCCCGATTTATCTTCCTTATATTGCACCTATCTGAATGCTGTTGTGCACACCCATTTTCAGAGTGTATTACCACAGTGCACTTGTACTGCTCATGGTTACATTACTTATGATCAAAAACTAGCGAGTCGACAATGTTAACAATGCTAACAGCCAAACATCAAGCAAGTGCAACAACACAAGACATAGCAGCCAGCTAATTTTACTTACTAGTCCAACAGCAAGAAGCCCAGCTCAGTGTCTGTCTTTCATTAAGCTCTCGAAAGGACTAAAAGTTAGTCCCAGACTTACTCTTGGCCTCTTGGTCACTCTGTGTGTGAATCAGGTCTCCCGTAGAAGCTATCTAAAGCTTATTGTGGGCTTAGCTCCTGTTCTGGCACGACACTGGCTCGACTCCCTGTCAGCCCCGGGCTTGAAAACCTGTGATACAAACAGTTACAGAATTACACAGTCCAAGAAGAGGTGCACAGAGACACCATTTACAAGTTAGTGTAACAACAAAATGATTTAAAATCTTACATTTTATTTTAAATCACACAATGAGACTTTAAGTCATTTGAAACAACACAGGAACAAATACACATCAAAATACATTGTAGCAGAGTTTCTACTCTTGATTTAAAACGATTAGAATGATACATGTGTCAGGTCTTACATGTGGTGATTGAATTAACTGTACGAGTTCAGCCTTGTGTTGTTGTGTAATCACGCTCATTATTTAAGTAATCCTATTGGACCTCTAGATTAGAATCATGTTCCTCTGATCAGTCAGAAAATCAAAGTGGGATTAGTCCGGCCGTATCACGGATTCCTAAGAAGATTAAGGGCTGAAACACTCATTATAATCTAAGAATATCGTTTACTTCCTGATTGATTGTTGATAAAGATGAAAAATATCTGGGAGTCAAGAGTCAAAGCAATTATACCAGATCAAACTGTGCGTCTGTCTTGAGAGCTGATTTATGTCACTGGCGCTGCTCATAGCAGCAGTGTCCATAGCAACAAAAACCCTGCATGTGATGTACTTGAAATCTGACGGTTGATTTTGTGTGAACATTTTGATTTCACAGTCTGAGTACGCCTGTCTATTATCCTTCTCTGGAGAACAATTGGCTTCGAGATGATCAGATTTAAAGCTACTGTGCTAATTTGTCGAGAGGGTGGTGGGACGAAGAGAGAAGACGTTTGTCTTTTATTATGCGTGTGTCTCATCTCCTCCACCCTCAGAAGCAGCCTCCCAGCGTGGTTGAATCAAATTAGCTTTAGGAATCAGTGTAGAACACTCTACAGAACTTGTAAAACACACTTCCCAACCAACTTCGTGTGTGTAATTAATCATGTGGAAATTAAAGTAAAGGGAGAGGGTTTGACCTTGTCCTCAGAGAGTTAACCCATGTCCGCAGCACACGACTATTTTTACATTATTTTCAATTATCGTCTGAAATGGACAGGGACCCTTGAGGAAGGTAGCCTCATTTTTTGCCAAGTGCCTGTCATTGAGTCACATTACCACGTTCTTTATATAGCTGAGCTGTGGAAACACGGTCAGCTGGCGCACACGATGTCCTTCACTCCCATCCCTCTCTTTTAGATTAGAGGCTTGATGTGACAGAAATGTTGGATTTTACACGTGTCACGCAACTAGTGTTTGACACCGCGGACAGAGACCACGTTAAAGTGATGAATGAACTATGAAAAAATTCAGCCTTTTTTTTATTTCAGGCCATCACGTATACAGACGGGTGTTGACAGGTGCATTCATAGTGCAGTATACCCTGCGTATAAATGCCACCGAAGAATGTTGTAAAAAGTGTCACACGGGTAATAACATAAAAGCATTCTGCTACCCACATAGCAACCAGGATAATGACTTTAGAGATACCATCTTGTTATGCACCAAATACTTCTTCGTTTAGTGTGACAGCATCTTAATTAATGCACACGCTGGGGGTGCTGGAGTGGACTGGGTGCCTGTGGTGATTGGCAGATAGATTAATATTGTCAGACCCTGGAGACACGTGTCACATTCCACTTGAAGCCATTGTTTCTTGTTTCAAGGACAATTTCCCCACCTCGACTCCTTTTCTCTATTCCACTGTTGCTGAGTGGAGCCCATGGGAGAAGGAGCACTTTGTACAAAACATACTGACACCTCTCTTTTCTGTGAATATTGCCTCTAAAAGTCAGTAGAAAGGAGGGACCCTCAGCAGCTGTTCTGCTAGTACCATCTACAAGATGCTGTGTGTTTGTTACTGTTAATTATGAATTGACTGTTCATTAAACCCATCACGCAAACATGCCTGTCAAGGTTTGGATTTCTCCACGTGCAGCAACGCTGAAGTAAGACACCTATTTAGTACTTAAACACTTTAGAGTCGAGCCACATGGGCAAAAAAAATAAATACTTGTCCAAGTATGTAAGCTAATTATCAAAACAGGATTGCATTAGAATAAAACATTAGCATTTTAGCATTAGCGTCAGCCTTTTAGCATAATATCATACGTAGCAATCAATGACAGCATAAAGAATAGATGGCGCATGTGTGACAACACCCGTTGTCTGAAGCGTTTCTGAAGAGCCGCTTTAAAGCTCAAAATCTGTGGCTCTGGCTGCCGGCGTGCTGTCAGTCCAGCATCTTCCACCTCCCGACTAGTCTAAATATCGGCAAAGGCATGGATCATCCACCTGAGTTGGGCTGAATTATTCCTGGGTGCTCAAACAAGCCATCTGTAACGGCACCCACGGACACCCAAAGCGGCCATTCTGTTAATTATACATAACTTTAAGCCTGAATATAATTTGAAGAGGTGAGTTCAAAAAATTAACCCCAGTACATTTGTCATATTCATTTGTACCAGGCTGTAAATATGTTTATTTCTACTGTGAAGTTGGACATTTTAACATGGGGGCATATGGACACTGACTTGTTCTGTAGCCAGCCTCAAGTGGACGTTTGAGGAACTGCAGTTTTTGGCACATGCCAGCTAAGGTATAAGCCTGGTAACCTTGGAGGATAGTGTTTGTGTCTCTTTTTTTTTTTGCATACACATTCATGTTATTTGCTCTGTTTTTTCAGTGTCTGACTGTGAATGTATGTGTGTGTGTGAGTTATCTTAGCTGGCAGTATACTGTGTTCCAGCTCACCGGTTTTGATTTAGTGCAGTTGTGACATGTTTATACAACCTGAAGAGGCACATGTGAGACAGACATCCTGAAGCGTCCACAAAAAAAATCATCAGTGTACATCAGTGCTACAATTACAATTACTGCCAGAAAATTTTATGTTCACGCTCTTTAGGCACTTACATTAAAGACCTCTTCATCTCAAAGACCAAGGCTGAGTTTCAGTCCCAAAACATCTCTGAGTGTGTCCACTGAATGCAGAGAGACTGACCTCATCACAATATCAAATATCTGGTAAGACAGTGAACATGCAAATTTGAATCCCTTACATGGTTTGTCACTGCCAAACAATGTTGACATCAGATTAATTGCAAACACAAAAAGCACCCAGACAGAATTTAGATGATTTCATGTATGTTAACTACCTTTAATGCCGTGATATTCAGGAGGAACATCATTGCCAATGATCTCCTCTCTTCACTCTCTCTTGTCATTTTGAATTCTGACAATGCAGCTTCAGATGAGAACGCGGCTTCCCTTATTGACTGCCACTGCAGTCATTTTAAATGAAGCAATTTTGAATCATCCATGGCCCAGTGGAGTGTTAAACATGTAGTCTGCAATTAAGCGACGATAACAAATGCAGCATTAAAACTCTGGGGCATATTCTGTCAGTCCCTGATAAATAAAATGTTTAGATTGACTGTGGGGGATGCTTAGCGACTGCGCTTTCAATGAAAGCATAAGCAGGCAATTTCAACAAGAGAAATGCCAACGCCTGTGAGTGACAGAGCCATGTGTTAATATGATTCTAATGCACCGAAGAGGCATGAAAAAAAAATTATAACTAGATGGAATAAATTTATTTCAGGAAATGCTGAAAGAAATAAATCTACATCCCAAATGTCAAACAAGATTTTAAAAGAAGATGTATAGTGTCAAAGGCAGCCTGACTCCTTCAACTACATCAAGGCACCTTGAGTGCGGTGGCCATTAATGTATTCCAAACACCAAGACAGTTTTCTCAGAGCATGACTGTCCCTGGCTGCAACCCAACCGCCAATCATCTCGCAGAGACAGACTCATTCCAAAGTTGAGCCTAAGGCACAGTTGAAGCAGAGTACAAACATGAAGGAGAACCCATATGGGAAAGGAACGAGGTGAAGGAAAAAAAAAATAAAATAAAATGTGGAGTCCGGGAAGTGAAAGATAGCCCCCGGTGGAGTTAAAGCTGTGTGTAAGATACTTCTGGCTTTCAGACGTGTCTTTGATTTGATTTATGTGATGACCTTAAAAACACAGAAGGAACAAATGAAAACATGAGGGACGCCTCGAGAATGAAGAGACGGACTTTCTCTCACAAACGGCGGCGTAATAAAAATTAATAAAAACAGATCACAAATTGCAACCTGGCGAGCAATAAAATTCTGTCACACACAGTATTTACAGTGCCACTCCAATACTAAAGAAATGCTCTGACCTCCCATCCTAATAACTGTCAGTGTCTTATTATTATCTCTCGCATTCTCCATTCTCGCTCGGTGATAGCAGTGGCAGAATTGCCACTCATGTCTCAAACAAAAGCAGCCTCATTTCTAATTTACCAAACAGCAATTTTTCCCGCTGAAATTATTGCTGTTGCTGGCAGATTTCATCAGCTGAAGCTTCTTAAGCTACTTAAGCTAACATTTACAGTTGTAACATTTATTGAGGTCTACTGTATTGACAGAAATGGGATATGATATTCATAAGTACAATTTGTTTCCATTAGTGTTTAATTACCTGAAGATACACATCACTGTGTTGTGAGTCTTTCATATCTATAGAGGGAGTGGGTCCTCTTACATGGAGACCACCATCTTGAACAAAACATGTTTCTACAGTAGACAGACTGAACACTTCATGTTTGAATAAGGAGGGTCAGCCAATGGGATGTTCATTTAGTTGCAATCTGCAGCCCCACCATTAGTTGTCACTGAATCACACACACTGGACATTTGAGACCAAAACTGTTTTTTTTCTACCAGCAGGAAACTGGACATTTTAATATGGGGGCTTATGGAGACTGACTTGTTCTATAGCCGGCCTCAAGTGGCTGTATAAGGAACTGCAGTTTTTGTCACTTCACTGAGGTTGCCGCTTGTGTTTACCACAAAAACTTCAGACAGTTCAAAGCCAATCAGATCTCAAAAATAAGTCCAAATTGGGAGGCAAATAGATTAGATTGGCCCAGTCTGACACGCAGTGTTCAGCTCTGTGGTGTCTGTAAGCAGCAGGCTGGCCCATCCCTTGACTGAGGACCATACATAAATTACTGACATCAGAAACCGAAAAACTGTATGACCACTGGCTTGTTCGGTCTGGAATGGATCAGCTGCTCGGTAGTCTAAACCCTCTTGGTCAGCCCCCATCTGGACTCACTCTTCCCAGACACATTAGTTCAGTCAAGCTATGTTGATATGAACTAAAATGCCGAATGGTGTCTGGTGGCTATAATCAAAGTGACAGAAAGGATCTTTAATGTAAAGGTCTATCTCTGTAGGGTTATTTTCATAATCTTGTCAGACACTTATAAAAACAATCTGAGCTCTCGGTGGCAAAAACAAGCGCTGTTGTGGTTGTACAGTCAGGGTGAGCAGTTGCAGCAATTGTTGAATTATTGTCTCCATTGGTCACTTGGACACAAAAACATAAGAAAACAGGGTGCAGGTGGAAAACTATCAAAGTTCCCTCTTAAATTAAGAAGAAGTGACTGTGAGTAATCAGGACTTGGAGTTGTTTAAAGGCACCTTTGACATGTACATTTGCCATTAAGTAATATAAATCATTTTCTAAATTGGTAATTTAATGAGTAATTTATCATATTTTAAGTCATTTGTCCAGCACTGGATACCAACTGGGACACCATCTTGGAGAGAGCTAGTTAAAAGCATCAGATCATCTGGTCAGCTGGCATAGTTTAGTGACAATGTGAAACACATCTGCTTGATCTTACATTGTAAGCCTGTTTTGGAAGTGTTGTACGTGAGGTGTTGCCAACGTGAATGGCATTTCATCACTGTAGTCAGAGTTGCATGTATCTGTCTGCTGTGAAGATGACATTGTTGAACACACAGCAGCGGCAGCACAGCAGCCAAGGACGGCCTTCCTCTTGCCTTTTGTAGCCATGTGTTGCCCAGATATTGAAGTTGCCTTTGCTGCTTGGCAGGTGAGAGTGTGTGTGTGGCCAAGTCCGGCTGTGAATGACCTCCACGTCCTCGACCCGGCCATCTCTGTAATGGCTATCATATCTCAGCCCCACTGCTCATGCTCTCAGGTTGTGGCTTATTTTTCCCTCCCTCTCTCTGCCTCAGGTTTTTTGTATAATTGGTTTTATGAAACATCCGCCTGTTGAGGAAGAGATATGAATTTAAAAAACATGTCAAATTTATACAGAAATCTAAGTCAGTGTTTCTCACCGTGTACCACCTCACAAGGTATTCGGCTCTCCAAATACCACAGATGTTAAAATACAGTAAGCAGACTCAGCTACAGACACTTCAGGCAGAGGCAGGTTTATTTCTAATAGGAAGACATTTTATTATTGACTGTTGTTGAATCCTGAACAGAAACAGTTTGAGAAACTGGGCTACTTTGGTGGAGGAGAGTTACCCCTGATCGGCGCTTCTCTTCCTTATAGTTTCTGTTTGGAGTCACGGTTGCAGTGTTTCTGAAACATTACCTCCTCGTCACATTTGACTTTTACATGTTGCCTGTACCAGAGGCTCGTACTGAACTTGGGAGGACAGCGTTTGGTTACTCAGACTGGAATGTTTTACAGAACAGTTTTAAAACTCAAAGATCTGATTTTTTATGGAGATTGACTCGACTCAAATCCATAACATAAGAGCTTGTGCTACTCTCAACTGGTACTAAACTAAATTATGTGTTAGAGTTACCACTTTACCGTACTGTTTTACCGTTTTTTCAGTTTCAGTTCTATATGCATGCTTAGCGCGCCTTCAAAATAAAAGCATTTTCAAAATAAAATAATTCTAACACAAAGTCAAAAACGTACAGTGAGGGCATTTGCATCCATACTGAAAGACCTGAAGACTGAGTCACTGGGGTGTCGTTGTTTTAACTGATGTTGTTGAATTAATGGCTTGTAATGTACTTTTATTATCTCTCCAGACTGCTGTGTGTTTTAATACTTTCTGTGGAATACTTATCTGTTTTAATTTGACTTGTTCTTAGTTTGTGCCGCTGCCTGTCTTAGCCAGGACTCCCTTGAAAATTTGAATCTCAATCGGACCCTTCCTGATTAAATAAACGTTAAATAAAAATTGACTATTGTGCAGGATATGAAAACAAAATATAACAGGAAGTATTTTCATTCCAGTTATTGTAGTATTGATTAAATTAAAGGTCCAGTGTTTAAGATTTAGGAGTATTTATAGGCAGAAATGGAATAGAACATTTATTAGTATATTTTCATTAGTATCTAATAACCTAAAAATAAGAATTATGTGTTTTCAATGGCTTAAAATGTGCCCTTTATCTCTATAGTGAGAGTGGGTCTTCTTCCATGTTGAACCACCATTTTTCTACAGTAGCCCAGAACAGACAAACAAAACACTGATCCAGATATGTAGTTTTACTTTTAATGTGAATTTGGCAATCACCAACAGGTGCCACTAAATCTTGCACACTGGACCTTTAAATGTTTCCTTTGCACACCACTCAAGACAGCTCGTGGTGCTTGTCCCACAGTTTGAGAACCAGTGATCAAAGTGAAATGTATATGTGTTATGTGACCGTAAAAAAAAAGAAGTCAAAATTACCACTGTTCTTTTTTCCCTCTGTAGTATAACTGCTTATTATCTGCAGTGATAACAGAGTCAGTGCGCTGTAATATAGTGGCGGCTTGGGCAGCAGTGGTACACAACCGTCCGAGGTAGTCTTATCAAGCTAAATAATACATTTACGAAAACATTTTGTTCTTTACAGTACATTAGACAATTCGGTTTTCCTTACCCTGCTATGTGAATAACCCAAAACAATATCAGTCACAGTGACCAACTGGAGCAAGAGCAAATGCATACACATTAATGCAAATCAGATTAAGTGACCACTGTGTTTAGAGAAGAAGCTGAGCTGTAATTGCGGACTGTAGGCGGATATGTTATCGGAGTAGATTTTCTATTCCCTGCAGGGAAATACAGTTGTGCTCTCTGTGGTTGTGCAAAAGGTTTATGATCTTAAAGTCTAAATATTTATTTGCTTCCCAACTGATTTATGCTGGTATGAGGCAAGCAGTGTAATGTTATTATCATTTTCTTCGTCCTTCCTGAAATCCATGTTGCATTTCAAATTAAAATAGCATACTGTTTACTGGAAGGACATAAAAAGGCCAAAAGTCTGATATTACATTTATAGCAACAGATGTTTGCAGCGGTGCTGCCTTGATTTTATTTGTATTTTTTCTTACACACGAGAGAATTATAATGTGAAGTCGATCTGGGCTCCCTTCCCATATAAAAAAAAAAAGAAAGTAAAAACGTGAGAGGTGGCGGAGCTCAGAATGTGTTTGACCTCTTGAAGCAACATGTTGGAATCACGGATTGTGTCTGGTTTTTGAGTGATTCAACTACACTTGTGTCGATGTGGCCAGATGGTATTATTAGTTTGCTGGCTGTGAGCGTTACCGAAACAGCTCTTGCATGATAAGAAGCTTGGCGAGTTGTGCTGCAGTGTACTGTACATGAGCTCTGAAATAATGTCAACACTGGAGTTCTTTTTATTTTTTTATTCTTCAATATGCTTACAAATCATTCTAAGTGAAACGTATTTCAGAGTGGCAGATTTAACTCTCATAATACCCGAATATAATTCAAAAACCTGAATAAATATATCACATATTATTGGAAAATAAAAAAAGAAGCCCAATTGGCTGCGGCACACAGTGCCTAGGGACAAGGGGGTACAGGATTATGATTACAGTATGATATTGAAATTTTGTGGCAGTAAATATAATAATACTACAAATGTAGTATGTAGCAATCAGGGTGCAGTCAGAGTCAACAGGTAATATTTACCTCTAGATGAGATAAGTACTAATATGAGATAGGAGATAAGTAGTTAGCTAGCTAGTATAATCTGCTACCAATCGTCATTTAGCTAGCAGAATCGAAGCTATGTGGCTAAATTTGTGTTTGTTTATCTCTGTTTGAGTGGTTAGCTTGATAGCTAACGGTAATAGTAGTAGTCATTCCCTTATTTTTTTCTATTTCCCGCATTTTGGTGTATCATTCACCATAAATATCTCAGTAAATTGAACATTGTATTCATTTGGTGCTATGTGCTAAGTGTTTTCTAAACACCCACGTAGACTATACAGCCAAAGAATTCATGAAAGTGGTCTGGGATGCCTCAGAAACGCTATCACCACACTGCCTATTAAGCATCCACAACAACCTCTAACCAGTCAACAAAGTGCATCAGGATCCAACGTACTCTAAACTGCACAAATTACTCCCTCCTCCTAAAGGGGTCTAAATGATATGCTTTTAAGAATAATTATTCTCAAAGGCACACAGATGAAGCAGAGCAAAAAAGAAAGTGCCTGTATGTCCCCGACCTTAGCCGTGATTAGCATAATTGAATTTCAAACGATCAGGGGAGTATTGAGGAAAAAGGGAAGCCATTGAAAGTGTGTAAATGGTTCACAGTCGGCACACTTCGGTAATATCATCATGGAAAGTGCCGATGTGGTTGACTGGAGGGTTGATGTGTCAGACTAAATAAAGTGCATTAAGTGAGGACATGAGAGAGGGTCAAAGGGTCATGTAGGTATTCTGTATAAATCAGTCCGTAATCTTAAAATGTACTTCAAGTTATTATGAGGCATTGGCATCACATTCCTACCAAGGTTCTTCTAAATATACACTGATTTATGCTGTATGAAATATGTATTGTGCATATACATCTCTCATGTCTCATATTTTGAGACTGTCCTCACAAGCAAATGGGCATTTATTTTTAAGGGACCCAGCCCTGTAGCTGTGAGTAATTATGGAGTGTATTCAGTGACGGTATTAAAAAGGAAAGTTGACACAGGGATGAAGTTTGGATGGATGCACTGGTCAACAAAACGTTAAACTTTAACACAGGTGACAGCAGTGATTTAACGGCTTTAAAAGCCACAGATAAATCATGTCCTACTGATGGGGTGTCACATCTGAAAACGCCTCTAAGGGCTGGAAAAAGTGACATATTCTGTTGCTTAATTTGGACCTAACTCGTTGGGTGTTCGGTTATTTTCTTGTCAGCTCGTCTTCCTCTCACTCCCTTCAACCAACATGCTGTCTTTTAAGTCTTCCCACCTGTCGGCGGTCTGCCGACGCGATGTCCCCTCCGCGTTAGCAGAGAGGATGGTGATGCAGAGATATTCTCCCCTTTCCGTGACATTATATGATAAATGACTAGAGAGGTGTGGCAGTGGGTAGGGCAGGTTTCTCCTTGTGGAACGGTGAGCTATCGCTCAAACAGGGTCCCTGGAGCCGAGATGTCCATAAACATGCACATAAAATCAGATCTCTCAGCAGGTGGTATTCTGTCCTTGGCAGAGGAATGAAAAGTCAAATTGGCATACATTAGAATGATGGTAGCCGTCCCCGAGGACAGACTGTTTTTAGTTATCTGTCACTAGTCGGAAGTCAGAGCCTGTCTAAGAGCCCTCTGATAGGATTTGATTTTTGCCTCAGAGGAGACTAAATGGAATCTTGGCACTCAAAACAGCTGCTAGCACACCTCACAATGCAGCGCAGATGAATCACATGCCAGCCATTAAGCAAAGGAACATTTAAACTATACAGGTTAAGACAATTGAAATCATAATTTTGCCAAAAGCGAAGCAATTTAGCTCTGTTCGTCATTTCCTATCGTTTGTTAAACAGCAAAGCACATCATGAATACAAAAAGGCAATTAGTCTCACTGATTAACCATTTCTTCACATGTACCGCCGTGAATGCTGGACAATCTTTATTTCCCGGAGAAGCCTGTCTTCGTTTTTTTTTTTTTTTTTTTTTAAAGCTCCAGCACAGCTCATAAACAACATATGCTCGCAACAATTATGGTTACCCTGGAGGCAAATCTAACCTTGAGTCTTCATAGCAGATGTTGGCAAAAATAAGAGAGATTGTAGCAGCTTTGGACGCATGATTCATTGGCAGAGATGAGCTCTTATTGTATATTGGTCACCGGTGTCTAGTGCTGTGCAACTTTAAACAGCACGTGCACCATATAAAAGAACATTACACACTTGGTTTTGCTATTGTCCACCCACACTTTAAATTTGAAAGATGCAAATGCGCAGGTTTTGGCAGTCTTAGTGTAGGCAGTGGATGCTCCGGGCCTGTTTGGAGGATGCTGGAGCAGACATGGCAACTCTCACATTCATGGCACGAGACTGCAAAATCAGATACTTTATTTATTGACTGCCTCACACTGTTAAACATGAATAATAACAAGGAATATTAGTCACTGATGCAGAAAAATATTTAGACCATCATCTTTGTTGTTTTTGTTGGTTGGAGCGTAATTTGTGCTCTGCAGTGCAACAAAAGGCAGGAGGTAAATGTTGAAGGGCTTGAAAGCTACATTTATAAAACATCAAGACTTTCAGAGCATTATTTTTTAAATTTGGAAAGACATGGATTGTGTAGAGTATTTTGCTGTTAGTTGGGAATACGGCTTGGTTTGCTCTGTTTCAGACTTGGCTCCTCTCAACTCCCTTTAGACCCTGTTTTTGTCTCAAACTCAACTGGGCATAGTCCTAATCGACTTGGATATGATGTAGTCTGGGCTGCAGCCCTCTTCTGGGGTCACATCTTCATCGGGGGGCTTAAAGTGCAAGTGCATGCTTAATTAGGCTATAAACCCTTGTAATTCCAGAAGGGTTTAACCAATAAAATGGCTGTGTGTTCGCAACATGGCCGTAGAAAGCTTTGCCAAAAGAAACTGGGCAATATTGTCTATGCCTTTGCAGATCTGTCCCTCCGTGCAGTTAAGATTACACATCTCAATTTTTTATGTTGTGCAATAAAACTTCTACCTGTTTGTCACCTCAGGTCTACTGTTGGTGTGATTAAACCGTAAACAGTATAAATATAGAGGTTGTATCTGTGATGTCACCCACAGGTTTCTTAAGAGCCGTTGTGAGGCTCACAGTGCGGAGGCTCTGGCCACCACCACCTTGGCAGTCCTGCCTCTGACGCCTCCTATCTAATTTAAATATCGGCAAAGACATGGATCATCAGTGGGCTGAATGTAAGGGCACCCATGAGTGAATCCAAGCGACCGCAATGTCGATTATGCAAAACTTTAAGCCATAATATACTTACAGTATAATGGGTAAGTTAAATAGTGTGAACGGGGAAATTAGCTATAAAAACGGAAACATTTTTTGGTGGACATAAGAAGGCTTGCAAATTAAAGTCAAATAAGTTAGCCTTAGCAAAGCTACCTGTGACATAGCCTGACCTTTGCTGATTGGCTGGAGAAAGTCACGTGGTCCCTCCTCCTTCACTGAGCGATGTGGGGCACCATTTTAAAAGCCCATGGAAGTGACCATATATGTCCATATGTACCAAATGTCATCTAATATGTCTAAATGTCATCCTCATGATGGAAGTCTGAGGGATACCCGTAGCAGTATTCATCCTCTGGGAACCATGAATGTGACTGACAGACCATCATTGGTCTCCCCAGTGCCATTTTGCCAGAAGGGATGATGAAAATAAAGCACATTGTGTCTTTTAGTATTTTGTACGTGTTGGTGCAGGCATTGTGTGATCCAAACAATAAATAATGAAATAAAGTCCAAATAATAAATATTTCTTATGAATTACATCTTAAATAAATTAAATGATGGAACAATTCTGCTCTAGAAAATTAATTCTTTGTTTACCCATACACACAAAGAGAAAGCATAAACTCAAAACAATATTTATGTCTATCTTTATTTTATTAAAGTGATAGTGAGTGTTAGTGACGAACATAACTTTGACCGATATGCCTGCATAACAGATTTTCATCTACAGGTGCTCAGTGAGCAGTCAAATCAGAACACTTCATTATAAATGCATGTGAGCTGTCCTTGTACTCTACGGTGTGAAATCAATGCCAAAAGAGGTTATAAAATGGTAATCGCATCTCATTCAATTTTCATGAGTAAGTTAATTTAAGAACACATGGTGCACTGGGTTTTCAACTGTTCTTGACTCTTTGGAATCAGTTCTTTATTTAAACGTCACAAGTCTTTTATTCTCTGTAATCATGCAATCAATTATATGCAGTTTAGAAATGTATCATGAATATTTTACCGAAGATAAATTGTTGAGTGCTGTGGGAATTGTCTGAATAGGCTGGACCTGACATCAGTCTTGTTAGTAAAATTGGTGACACGGTTGCGGTCCCCAGATTAGTGTGGGGTCCAGTTAGAACCGAAGGCCTACATACGTACGTCAAAGCTGTTCATCATTTATGTTTATCTCAAATGCCACTGCCATCCTTTTATGTCATTTTTGGGAGGAATAATTGCAGGATGACCAGCTGTAATGACCACAGTGTAAGAGTTCCCAGGGGTTAACCCCAAGAGGCTAGATCAGATGATAAACAATGCGTTCTGAGATTGCTTTAGTCCAGACTGATTGATAACATCTCAACAACTCGGTGGATTGGCAGACATTTGTACAGACATTCATGGTTCCCAGATGATATATCTCAGTGACTTTGGTGACCCTCTGACTTTTCCTCCAGTGCCACTAGCAGGTTGACATTTTTAAATTTTAATGAAATGTCTCAGCATTATCAGATGGATGGCCGTGAAACTGGGTACAAACTTTTTAATCCCCCTTAGGATGAATTGTAATAACTTGTGTTCATAATCACCTGCAAAACTGACAGCATTCCCATAGCCTCGGCGGTCAAGGAAAGGTTACCATGCCAACATGCTAAGCTAAGATATAGATTACAACATCATCATGTTAGCATTGTCTTTGACAGTATGTTAATAGGCTTGAATTGCATGAAAGTACTGCTGTGCCTAAGGAGAGCCTCAATGAGATGCTCCTGTGGCTGTAGACTCTAGCCTGGATTTAAATATTTACAAAGGCTGTTGAGAGTATAGAATATTAATCAATGTGCTCAGGATGTTAATGCAACTTAATTCACACTGTTTGCTTAGCCATGGTGGTTCTGCTGACAATCTCCATGAGATCTCTTTCAGGGACACGTAATAATGTGTCATCGTACTCACAGGACAGACAGTTAAAATGAGACAAAAAGACCAAGATATGGAAATCGAAGGGATTTTTAGCACAGCAAGCATTATTATCACTTTCTATTTTAAAAGTGTTGCAGAGTTTCAGTGATAGACTGGTAAATCTCACAGGTTTACACAGTGTAGTCTTGGTAAACAACCAAGCCAAATTGAAGTGGATTTAAATCCAAGTCCCAGTGCCAAGCACGTTATTTGAATTCTCTCGCTGCCAAATGGTGAAAAGCTTAAGAGTCGAGACATGAAACCATGATCTGAATACAGTGACAGTCCAAAGCAACAGAGGACAGACACACAAAGAAGCTATACAAACATACCGTACATTGATAACAGACAGTTGACTGGCAGGTGCAGAAACCTGTCCACCTGTCTGTCACAACACGTAGACACACTCAGACATGTACAGAGAAAAACCTTCACCATCCCAACATAATATTCTTCCAGAACACCTTCAGCTAATGAAGACGTTATAAGAGCTTCCCTAGATTCTCCTGATGCAGCAATTCCACGCGGAGCCACCATTTCTTTGCACAAATCTTTCATAGCATGACATGTTTCAGCCCCAGGAACTATACATTATGGACTGTAACTACTTTATGCTTCACTTGTCACTATACCTGCTCTACAGCTGCAAACCAGGCTACAACATGCTAGCTGAATGTGCTTATGTTGCATGTTATATGAACAATTCATTATCTACAGTGCTATGTCTGTCTGATGCTGTCTCACTGCAATGAATATTTGGACATGTAATTGGCAATAAAGCACATGTTTTATTACAACATGGGTTATATATTCATAGACGTAGCCATAACTCCTCCTGGTAATAAGAACATTACGCTCGTCCGGTTAATTGCTGAGATCTGCAACAAGACCAAATTGCTAAAAAGCTTTTAGATGGTGTGTGGAATGCAAATCGTTAGACAAAACAAGAAGTTGACCAACATTATTTGGAAACGTTGATTGCTAAAACTGTTGCCTGAACTCTCTCTTGTGAACATCCATCAGAGCTTTGCCTAATTAAAAAGGCATTGGTTAGCATGCTACAACATGTGATGTCTACCATGGTCACCATCTTTGTTTAGCATGTAAGCATGAGCACTGCAGAGATGATGCTTTAGAGTGAAATAAAAAGTTGGAGTGGGGTCACAAAAATGATTCAAATTCATCCTTCGTTTTCATGGCAGGCCATCCAATAGTTGTTGAGATATTTCAGGCTACACCAAATTGGTAGGGATGACTGACACAGAACAACATTGCCATCCAATGCTACTTTTCTTTATCAGCCAACAATTTTCTGCACATCTTTGGTCACCAGTGCTCTAAATACACATTTTTTGATTAATCAATCATTAATCATGAGAAGTGATAGTTAGGGCTTCCCAAGATAAAGGTCTTGAAGGTTGATCCTTGTCAACTTCTACTTGGGCAGCCCCAAATCACACACTGTGAGGATGAACTCTGGGAAGACTTTGACCTACTGTACTGTTTTCCTAATTTGACGAACCATCTGACAGTCACGTTTATCGCAGGCAATCAGATCAACAAATCATATAATGTCATCAAATCCTCACAGAAGTCATGTGGGAGAAGAGTGGAAACATCTTTTGTGTAGAGAAAAGCCTTCAGTGCAAATATTTATTCTTCTTCCAGTGAAGAAGAGAAGAAAAACTTTGATAAAGAAAAAAGCACAAGTCATTTGTCTTCACTACAGTACAATATGCATCTAAGAGTGGATTAGTGTTTCTTGTAAATCCAATGCAATGATGGCCATCCCCTTATAGGAATCAAAAGCATTCAGGCAGCGGCTGATAGATCCACGAGTAGTCGAACAGTGTTTTCCTATCTCTTGATCACGAGAATAAAACGCAGCTCTCAGAGGGGTACGGCGCTTTTGTAATCACCCCGTGTGTGCTCTAACACGATTGCCCGTGCGTAAGCGAAGGGTTTCCTGCTTCTCTATGTTCCAAGTACAGTTTGATGGATGGAGGCTGGTTTGAACCCCGCCGCGCCGCAATGCCAAATTGCAGCTATCTGCTGATGTGTTTGAGAAATAACATTCTCCATCTCACCCTCTCGAGATGCCAGGCCGTTTGGCCTGGCGGCGATGTATTAAATGGTATATTGATAATTGAAATCTTCGTAGCCCCTGCGACGCCTTTCTGCTGACTGTGATGTTTTAGGCAGATGGTCTCTATTACTCATGTGCAATTGGAGAAGGGAGAGGAAGAGGGGAGGGCGGGGGAGGGAATCAGATAGGGCTTATGTAAAAATCTGATTTTCTTATACGGCCACGTGTCGAGATTCTACAAGACATACGGGCGTACATCAGGGCCTAAACTGTACCAGCAAATCTGACAGCACATTATGTTTATGAATACGGTACGTTTTATCCTTTGGTGAAGCATTTAATATTCCAAACATACTTAAGAATTGATAAATGTGAACCTCACAGGTTCCCTCAGACTATGTACATCAGAGCCATAACCAGATCACTGCAGCACAAATGAGAGACCTCTTTTCATTTCCATCGCCTCAGAAATATCACATTGAAGGGTAATAGCCCATTTCGTTTCGATTCCAATGGACCTCATGAGTGTATTTTCACCCATGGCGCTCAGCTAAAATAGAAATAGAACAGACTGTTGACAGTAACCAATGTCACATAATCTCCCCCTGAAGGACAAGCATCAAAGATCAATTTATTTTCCTAAATGCTATTCATATATCCATCTGTGCCGGGCGCCCAGGGACATTGCATATCAGAGTTTAAATCTAATGTTGCATGAATGGATTCTACGGAGGGGGCAAAAGACAATATAGCGACGAAGAACACGGACATGAGAGAGAGACGGGCGGAGAGAGGCGACAAACAAGCTCATGGAAAACAAAGGGACGGATTGAATAGCTGCGTGGAATGCGATGTGGGAAATGGGGGGGGGGAATGTTTGCTTTCTTTAGAAAGCCATTTGCGCTGCGCCCAGAGAGAACGCCGCCCCTGACACCGACATAGCTAATTCACCTTTGCAACAATGTATAAATATCAAGGACAAGTATTGAAAAAGATCAAACAGAAAGTGGAAAGCACTTATTAGATGTAACTGCAACGCATTATTAAAGCTAATTGTAAGCGTCTCTGCCTGAACCTTTTTGGCTCCGACTGTTTTTTAAGTCTTTTTATAGCTCATGCAAAACCTGCTACTTCTTGCACTTCATAATTGCTCAGCACACATGGGACAGGGAGGCTTTGTTTACTGTACCGCGAGCCGGCAGATCAATTCCTCTCCCACTCTGCCCCCTTTGATAATTGCTGAGCAGAAGATGCGTGTTTGCAGTTACAGTTCTGCCAGCTCTGAAACACTTTGGACAGGAATAAAAGCGAAAGGCTGTGAAGTGGATGGGAGCGAGGGAGAATAAAAAGCTGGCAGCATCGTTTTTTTTTTTTTCCTTTTTTTTTGAGAATGCAAGGGCCTGATATGATCGGTGAAAAATCAATACTATTAAAAAATGAGGGATGGGCCAACAGAAAGCCCTTCAAAGTGTCCGATTCAATAAAAGATGGCGCCGGGATAATTAGCCAGTGCGAGGAAGCCACAGATCTCCTACGTGACCTTGTGAGGAATTAACATTCAAAAAGATATATACCAACAGAGTGATAGGAATCGCGGCGAGACGCGGTTTCTCATTAAAATACTTCAAATGAGCCGCACAGTGCACAGTTTTTTCTTTCAAAGTGCGATTGTGTTTTTGCCTGTCGTTCAGTCAATCCGTGTTTGTATGTTGAATATTTATATAGAAAATCCGTTTGGCCAATTTGAAACATTGATTTTCTTCGCAAGATTCTTGAGTCAGTTGCCTTAGAGACATCATCATTAGGCAACCTGACGGAGAGCACAACAAGCAATAAACCAGAAACGTGTCTTGCGGTGAGACTGAGACATATTTACCTCTATGTGTTTTTCCTTCGCGATGAAAGGGTTCAAATGATCATCTGTGACAGTCTACACAGTGCAACATATTACAGTTATATAATCAGTAAAGTGACTCGCTAATGTCTGTTGTATAGCAATATTTATTCTTAAGTTTTCTAATGTCAGCCACCTGACTGAAAATGCTATTATCAGACTAGGTAGAGCTCTAGCGGCAAAACCCACGACTGTTGATTTGAACAGAGGCGTCTTACAAATTCAACATTTTATTCTTTCATTGTATTGTTTTAATGCATGTTTGCCGTTTCTCTCTTCCCTCTTCCTATCAACAAAAGGAATAAAAAGCCTCGAAATAAATAAATAAGTAAATAAAAAGAATCATCAGCGACTGACTGAACATAGCCAAAATCAATATCGCAATAATCGCTGAGAAGCCAACGGACCATTTTCCCTGTGACTAAGGATAGATCAGTGGCTCCTGACCTAATTGTGCTATTTTTTTTTTCTTTTTACTTCAACCAAACTCGCCTATTTCTTGTAAACTGCCGGGCAATTTTCATTCTCCAGGACTCAGATTTATCAAAATAAAACCAGAAAAAAAAGGTTCTTTAAAGAAACCCCAAAGGTTCCCCGAAGAACCATAAATCTTATCGTATCTTACCATTTCTTAACCAATAAACGATGACTTGATAATTACAATTATTGAAGTAATTTTTAAGCAAAAAAAAAGGCAAATTTAAGAAAATAATCTGCAGATTAATCAATAATGAAAATACATTTTTGCGTCAGTCAGACGGGTCTTTTAGTTGTTCTGCTCGCATGAAAAAATAAAGCTAAATTATTTGACAGTTAAATTAACAAACACTAATTTATATTCTTGCTCTTTACTCATCATTTTTCACGCAGTACAGTTGCTCATGATTAGCCGGATAGCTTTGGCTGAAAGTTTTTAAAGTTATCGCCTGACTGCAGAGAGCAAAGCGCTTTGTCACATATAGATTCAATGTTTCCGGTTGGAGTAGCATCCACCTTTCATGTCGTTGCTTAAAACCCGACATCCCGAGCCATGACGAGCGGATAAAGGTCTCGGTAAGGAAAATATTATTCCCCCTTTATATCTTTGAGGAGACAGCCGTCCAATCCGGGCCCCTACCTTTGAGATATCGTCGAGGCTGATTGTTTATGGGCACCCCCCCCCCTCCCGTCCTGAGTGTCACCACCAAAGTGACAATGCAAAAGGATCCGCGGGCATGGCAATGAACTGTGCACTTCTCCGGAGAGAGAGAGGGAGAGGGAGAGAGGGGGTAAAGAGAGGCAATTTCTGGAATGATGGGTGCTGGAGATGATGCCCAATATGCTTCAGCTCTTTAGAATTTACAGCCTCTGCAGCACTGTGTAAACAGCTGGGGAGCAAAACAGGGTGCTCTGCAATTTCCTCCTCCCCTTTCCATTTTTTTCCCACCTTTTTTTTTTTATGCTCGGTCGGCAATGTCCTTGAGACAACATAATTTTAGATTTCTCTGGAGAAATACTTAACTATAGTGCCTTGCCTATTGTTTGGATGCCAATATTGCAGTTTCTTTCTTTCTTTATTTATTTTTTTTACCTGTGAATCTATCACCGTTGACAGAGGAGAATTGTTGTGCTAAATGTTTACGGGGGGTTCTCGTCTTGTATAAACTTGCAGGGGTTAAGAATGCTGTTATGAGCAGGTGTTTAATGGACAGTTGTGGATATGACAACAAGAATTGACTGCTATCTTGATGGAAGGCCATTATTGTGAATCTTTTTTATGATGCCTGTTGGCTAAAAGAGATCTTTCGGCGATAGAAACGCTTTGCTTTTCAAAATATATAGCCCATCAAATATATAAAATATTAGCACCAAGTTCATAATAGGGAGCTGGCATAATCCGTATCTCATGCTCATTGTCTCAAGGCTCTTTCTCTGTACCTCACCTTCAAAAACTCACCCTTCCTTCATTTTTTTTCCCTTTAAAAATATGTACTAAATATGTACCAAAGTTGAGGTGAAGTGACAGGTGGGGACACTGGGCGTTATGCAACAACCTGCGAACGCGTATGAGTGACGGGTTTGTCAATTTCTCGCGTTCAGACGTTCCCCTTAGGCACAGCGAGTTGGTTATTGTAGTTTTGTGTGACTGATACGGCCACGTTATCCACACGGTTGGCAGTCGGAGCTGCAGCAGCGACTGTGACGCACAACTCACAGAGGTAATTAAAGTGCTTAGCACCTGATTGCTGCAATTTGCTCGAAAAATCGCACTCCGACAGACGTGACGCACGTATTTTTAGATCCAGTGGGCCCGTCATGAATACATCCACGACTCCACTTCGAAATCAGAGGAGAAAGATGCCGCTTATAACTCAAGAGCTTCTCTGAGAATTCTTAATAAGATGAGAGGCTTTAATCATCGCGCAGCGGGGAAATTCGCGCGTCGCAGCGGCTTGTGTACACAAGGTTGATAAGATTTTACTCATAAATAAGAAATGTATAGAAGAGTTATTAAATCATGTCTGAGTCTGACAGCTGTTGGAATGAAGGACCTGGGGTAGCGCTCCTTCTTACATGATGGGAGTAGCAGCCCGTTGCTGAAGGAGCTGTTTCAGGCCACCGCAGTCGGAGCTGTTCGTGATGGATGTCAACGTTGCTGACATCCTCCTCCCCACCACTTCCGCTGTGGAGTCCAGGGCGCAGTCCAGGGACAGAGAGTCGTCTGTGCGTCCATGGGTTCAAAACAGGAACCGATGATCCACCTAAAAGGTGTCAATTTGCCAAAATGTAAACAAATCCGGGCTGAAAAAGGCATGTCGGAGGTGGAGGTGTCATATATATATATATATATATATATATATATATATATATATATATATATATATATATATATAAAAAGAAATAACCAAAATAAACTCCATGCAAAATTAATATTATGTTCAACCTGTCAGCTGCCTCGGGGTCTGTATGCAGCATCATCCTCTGCTACACCTGACAATGCAACATCCCCGGCTGTATAATAATCTATAGACATTTTCCAAGCAGACATTTTTTGGCATGTCATAGCAGGAGAAGCACAGGCGTAATTGATGCCATTGGGCCATTGTTAATGGAAATTTGATTCGCCTGTGCTTTTCCGGCTCTTACATGAGTCAACACAGGCGTTTCCAATGATACTAATTAAGGCTCCATTCCATTCAGGTTCAACAGAGTCAGGGTGCTGCTGTGGTGCGTGTCTGCTGCAATAAATGGAATGGTACCATCAGTCCACTGTCCATCTGCATCTTCTCCGAGCTTCGTTTTAAGGCGCTGGTCTGGTGAGACGACGCTACCGGCTTATTAACGTTCCCTGTCTGTTTCGCGCGTCCCGCTATGACGCTGCCAAATGCGCCCTGCCTTCATCTGCTGATTTCCGACAACAAGATTGAAACAGGTAGCCACATAATGGGATTATGCAAATGATTAAATCTCCCCGCGAACAGGTGGCATTCATCAAGCCGAACTGAGCAAATTACGAGAAGCCTGTGCAGCAAAGAGAGCTCGGTGAGTCGGCTCTGAACCGCGCGAGCGAAGAGATGCGCGAAGCGCCGAAACAATTCACGTGCAACCAGACCTGCAGCGATCCAATTTGACTCAAATTTTCAGACTGTCTAGAGTGAATTTCAAAACCTTTATCTTCCAAAATGCAATTTAAATCAGCTGCATAAATTGTGCTGAAAACAACATCTGCATACCAATTTATTTCTTCCCGGAGATATTTATCTCAGAAAGTTTGACTTCTGTGAATATCTATTTCTTTTCCTATTCATAAGTGTTGTACATATTGCTTCCTTTGGGTTGCTGGCACGCATGCCAGAGGCTGAAAGAGTTCACAAAGTCTAAAGCCTTGTAGGTCAACTCCCAGTTGGCAACGCAGGCGAGCCTGTGCCAAACATGTTGAGTTCTGACCTCGAGAGAAATCTATCGCTCATTCCTCTTCGTCTGACTAGAAACTTTTTTTTTCTCCCCAGCCCTCGATGCAGATCTATAGCGGTAGCTGCAGGGGTCCTCGTCTGGTGGTATTAGCTCTCGGGGTCTTAGAGCCAAACAAGTCGACACACACACACACACACGCACTCTGAAAGCAGACTTTGGCGATCGGGAGAGCGAGCTGTGGGTTTGTTGCGACTTGCTGGTGTACTGCCTGTACCCTACGCAGTGCGGAGAGGCATTATGCAAGGTAGCTTGGATAAGGAAGTGGTTCTGTCCACCCACAGGGAAGGATCTCAAGTGTGTGTGTGAGTGTGCAGGGAGCGAGAGTGAAATGTGGTGCTATATCTTGATGTTTTCCTTCCTGCTGCTATAAAGGCTCTCGCTCATTTCTGTCCAGCGCACAGAAAACGTCCAGTCAATGACCCCGACCTTTCATGTAATGCACAATAAAATGTTTAAGTGGCATACCAGCGCCATTGAACTCTGGATGAATTGCCTCATATTTCTGCGCGGAGCTCCACATTGTTCAAGATAACGCGACAGACTGGAGTACGGCACAAAGGAGAAACTAGATTAAAAAACATATTAAAGTAAAAATTGTGTTGCTGTGGTGTAAACAAAGCTTTAACAACCTTAAAATATTGTTAGCGCTTTATCTCCCAGTTATGGGATCCCTATTTGGAAATGACTCCTACATGGATAAATATCTATATTGCATCCTTGATTCTTCACTTCACTGTGTACCCACTTTTACTAACTTCGAGCGTCTCCACACGAGGGAGAGGAGGCAAAAAGAAATAATGGAAAACATAATGCATATTTCAGCTCGAGAAGAGAGTGTGATGGAATTGCGCGATGGAGATGATTCATGCATATAATGAATCTGGCACCTCAAATGAATGACTCTGTTGCGTAACCCTTCAAAACTCGTGTCGAAATACAGCATCAAACTTGTCACCCGTGGCTTTTAATTTCACGTATCGCCCCGGAGGCGTGTCAAGCGGATTGTTTGTATCCAATACACCTGCGAAACATAAGTGAACTCGCGGACTAGCTTTCTTTCTACTTCACGTTTCCTGTTATATAAGAATATATAAAGGAGCGGGATAAAAGCTATCTTCACCCAGCAGGCTGCTTCGCACAAGGCCTGCATACATAGACGTGCTTGCAAATGAGCTACGGTCATTTTATTTTAAACTTTTATGGTTTGCCCATTAATTTCTCTCTCTCTCTCTCTCTTTTTTTTAAAAGAGCTGTTAGAAAGATAATTTTTTAATTACAGCTTTGAAAATTGTTATTTATAATTTACCTGGGCTGAATAAATCTGTCCGAGCGCTGAAACTGCCCACGATCCTAAACGCCCGTTCAAAAGATGGCATGGGGGAAATGGAACAAAGCATTTGACTGAATAATACATTTAAAGAAAATAGGTGGGGTGGAGGTGGAGTGCGCTACTCTTTACACTAAATCCATTACTCACCGTAGTGAAATAAACAATTCACGGAACAAGGTGCAGCCGCGCAGTTTGCATGAATCCGTGTACGTCTCGGCCTTGGGAATCCCTGCAGGCGAACACTGAACGCCTTCAAATGCACGCACTCGGTCTGCTCGTGGAAAGATTACCATGATAAACATGTCTCGCGGGGAAGGGTAAGTAACAGGGTAAGATGGACACACAGTATTGGATGCTTCCCAGGCCTGCAGAGTATGTACTTGAGTGTGATTTTATATTCACGTCACACAGCGGCAACGAGCACTGCAATTGGCAGCCAGTGCTACTTTAATTTGATTTAAAAATACATGCATACTGACGGATTTTCAATAAAAGGAGATATATCTGTCTGAAGCAAATGTGACACATATATAATAGACTATCCACACACATATTTTGCATTCTAACCAAGGGTGATATAAACAGCTTGAATTATTGAAAACAATAGCAGGAGGAAATGTGTGATTACTCCGACACGACAGGACAAAGGAAGACTATTTTTTTGAGAACTGTTTATGTATTTACGGCGCCAGTTTGTGGGTGCATTTGGCAGAATTGTTGGGGTAAATGATGCACCAGTGAAAGTGCAAGATTAATAAGCAGTTCATCCCAGAAGGGGTAACATCTCCTGCATCTTAATGTCTTTTTTTTTTCTCCTTCTGTGAAAATATATGCACGAACGCACACAAACAAAACCTCAACAAAACAAAACACAGACATGTTAAGTTGCATTAAAACACACTCCATGCTCACGTGACAACATGAGAGAACAAAACTGAAAAAAAAAAGAGCAGCGGATTGTTTAAACCTCATTGTCACATGGATTTAATGTTCCTCTTTGTACTCTCTGCTCCAACATGACACCGCTCGATGCAGTTTACAGTCTTTTTGCAAGTAGCGCAACTTAGAAAATGCTTCCGGTCACAGAAAGTGAAGAGAAAAATTCAGAGTAAATGCAAATGAGCTGCTGATTATGCAGTCCCTCAAAGTAATTGAAAAAAAGAAAGAAATAGGAAAAAAAAGAAAAGAAAAAGACAGCAATTACCAGAAACAATGCCCGGTTACTCAGGATAATCCACAGACCTCAGCATCAATAGTTTTCATATAGGGGCTATTTCTCCAGTTAAGAAGAAGCTCCGGTGAAAACTGGAGGTCTGGGGATTAACATGGACCGTTCCTCTGGAAAGGCACACTGCTGAGTCTTTCAAATGTCACTTTTCAATGCTTCAAACTCCATAAAAATCATTGCATTCAACCTCATTGTATTGTACTGGCAGCAGAGGTGGATATCTCAAAAGCCATGGCTAGATACCAAGTGAGAAAAATTCTGTTTCTATGTTTTTGGATTTTGGTCAGATAAATTCCTAAATATTTTTTTTAATATGCTGATATGATTGTCTGAGACACATCTTGCCAAATGTTGAAAAGATCAATACATCCTTTCCAAGATGCTGCTAAACGCTCTGTCAAATCTAAAAATGGGCAAAGACGTGGATTGTCATGGGCCTAAGGCACTGAATGACGCCTGAGAGCTTGAACAAAACATCTGTAAGGGCACCCACGTTGCTGATTATGCATCACTTTAAATCTTAATATAATTTGAAAAGGTGCGTTATATAAAAGTTTCCCTCAGCACAGTTGTCATGAGTAGTGAAATTAACTATAGAGACCAAAAATGTTGTTTGTACCGGGCTGTAAACATGTTTATTTCTGTTGTGAAGTTTGACATTTTAACATAGGGGCTTATAGAGATTGACTTATTCTGTAGCCAGCCTCAAGTGGCTGTCTGAGGAACTGCAGTTTTTGACACGTCCACATAGGCTTAACTTGACAGCCACGGAGGTTGCCAATTGACTGCGAATACAGTTCTTATACAGTTTACAGCCAGACCTGGTTTTGGGAGCTTTGCATCACTGACACTGTGGGTTCTTGTTATTTTATGATCAGAACATTCTAGGCAGCCATCCTCCACCTAATTTGTATTTTTAGCATCTAAAATTATCCACTGCGATTGCTTGAGTTTCTGTGATCTTTGTCCAAGAAAACTGTTTGATGTTGAGAGTGGGTTTTGTTGGAAATTTGCAACAGGCTCTGAATGAATATTTCCGGCGTACTTTGGAAAGGGGCAGCGCTGCATGGCAGTGCCAGCAGCCACCAACTGTCTCCTCTTTGAAAATGTCCTGGAAAAGAATTCCCGTAGTGTCGCAGTCCTTTTTTTTTTTTGGTCTTTTCTCCTAAAGAAAAACAGGAGCAAATTGGGAATACTCTTTAACGTTATTTCCCAGCCCGAAAATATCAAACCCCCTCTGTGACTCATACCACACACAGCGAGGGCACCCAGAGCTGTGTGTCTGTCGTGTCTTTGATTTTTTTTCATCAGCAGTGACTATTCCTGTTTGAAGATAATTTAACATGCTTCCTCTACACCTGACTTGCTCTGCCTCGGCATCAAAATCAATTTCCCCTCACTCCCCACTGTAGATCCCACTCCAAGGTTTAGATCCTCTGCTGCCAGACTGCTCAGCTGTCCATCATGTGGCAGCCTTTAGCATCCCAGACAGTAATTGGATGGTTGCTGCACACAGGCAGTCCTTCATTTACATTATGCTGTGAATATCTAAAAGGACGGGTGTTGTGTGATATGGTTATACAGTATGTCTGCATTAACATATCTACAGCTATAGGTGGAATTTTTTACACAAGATGTCCGTGTAGATCCGTCTTAATAGGGAACACCTGTCTGTGCAGGACGATGAGTCATGGAAAGGGAAGAAGAACACTTGTGTACCTCACGGTCTGCGGCCGTCAGAACCAAGAAACAACATCAGAAGTAGTAATAAGGGGGAACTCAATCCAAGAGCTCACATTAAATTTGAAAATTACACAGAAAAGCAAATCTAATCGTCTTTGGTTATTGGCCCAGAGCCTCCTCTCAAGCTGTCAGGTGGTGTTCAGGTCCAAGAGAATGGACGTGGACGCGGTTGAGTCGAACGCGGCCACGTGAGCAGATTCATGCCCACGCTCGCATGCATCAAATGTTCCATTTGTTTCACACATCTGTTGTTTATGCTTCATGTGAGAGCCAGCGCTGGACTGAGACATCGTTTGGCATGCCCACCAAATTCCACTTACAGCATGCTACAATATTGTCCTTGATACCAAAATACTTCCCGTCTCCGTCTGACTTCACGTTCAAACACACTACTGTATTTTGACAATAACACTAGTATCTTGTGCCACTTATTTAGTGCATGATACAATTATTTACTGCCCACAAAGCAGTCACTTCATTATTTTGGCATTAGTTATAAAGCTGACAAAGATTTTAAGACTGTTAAAATTACTCCATCATGAAATATTTACCACTGCCTAATTATTTGAGGCTTGGCAGCCATTTTCAAAAGCACCTCAGTGGACGAGCCAAATTCCAAATGAAAAAATTCCTGTGAAGTTAGCCATGGCCCCTATTAATATTCCTCTATGCAAATGCCAGACGATCTTCCCACACATTTAACGGCCTGGCCTTTCTGCAATTCACCGACTGACTTTACAGCCTCGGTACGAAGTGTCTTTATTGACGGCAGGGTTCAAGAACTTCCTCTGAATCCTTTCGCGGCATGAAAGAAGAGAGCTGAGGCATCGAATAATATGGCAGGAACACATGAACAATACTTGAATGCTGTATAGCTGAATATTAAATGTGATATAACGGGAAAGAATGATTTCTCTTGAAGCAGCATGTTCCTTTGATAGAGTGCACTGCATTAACCGCAGTAAAAAAAAGTGCCATTTCTCCCCTCCTAATGTTCTCTTTTGCTTTTTGTTGTTTCTGACGTGTGAGTGACAGCTAGATAGTCGAGTTGCTGTTCCGAGACATCAAAAATAAATCCAATGACCAAAAAGCAGAAAACCTGTGGTAGTTAAGTGACAACGATTGTTGAGTTTGACTCAAATTGCTGGTTTTCAAGCGAACCATTAAACACTTTTCAAAATCAAACTTTGAAGTATTTACTTCTGCCTCTGGGCACTCAACAAATGAATATCTTTGATTAAAAAAAAAAAAAAAATCATAAAACTGTAATCAAAGAGCACTTGAGATCAAAATGAGAGCAAGCATCGACTTTCCTCTTTAGAGACATTTGATCAGCTTCAAACGTTTACCATTTGATTTTAGTTTTAACCAGCTGACCGACCGAGAAGCCCTTTTAGGAGACCTGGCAATGAGCAAACTATACGCTGATGAAGGATGATTGGCATCAGCTGCAATAACTGGCTCATTTAGTGGCTACAGGTGGGGTTGCTAAAGGGTGGGAAATTATCTCTAAATTTCCGGAATCTTTCCATGGGTAGTTAAGCTGGGGAAATGACGGTTGCTAAAACTGACGATTGTTAAAAAGATTGCTAAAAAGACTTTTTCTTGTACATCCATTATTGCTTAGACACTGACTTCAAGGATCAGTAGACTGTCAAAAACAAAACACAAAGTACTGCAGAGGCTGATGGGGGTGTCTTTAGTTTTGGACCTGATGATGATGCTGCATGAAAGGTCAGAGTGGGGTCACAAAGGTTGTTGCAATTTATCCTGTGTTTTATTGGCAGTCCATCCAATAGTTATTGATCTTGGCCTGGTGGTTGGACCAAATTGGTGGGCCAAATGTTGGCACTTCTGCACAGTGGAGGTAGAGTGTGTTGGTCGTAGTAACACAGCATGTCTTTGGTCACCAACGTTTTCAATACACTGCTTGCAATGATATAAGATAACCGTTTTGGATTGAAGACCAATGATGTCACTGCTTCTCATGTTGGTCAACTGAATTCTTGCACAGCCCCAAATCACGCACTGTAAGGCAACCTTTACCGATTAATCTAGTCGTATCCAACCATATTCATGCAGGTGTACAATGTGGCCGTTGTCACCTGAAACTTCTCATTGCTGTTTGCTGAAATTGTTGCCCAACCTTTTCAAACCATTTGCTGCCAATCGTCAGTTCCTTGATGTAGGTGTCTCTCTGGCTAAAAACCATTTGATCATTGATTTATGTCTTGTCAAAAAATATACTTGTAGTAGAACTGATGAATTAGTTTCAATAGTTAACATTTCTTTTTGATGTAGGAAACGCAGCACACAAGTCCTGCACCCCCACCCGCCCACCCAGAGGGGTAGGTTCAAGCAGTTCAATGAGCTGTCTACCTTGAGACAGCATCTAGCCTGAGGCTGAAGAAACTA
The DNA here is from genome assembly GCA_023373845.1 of Nibea coibor. NCBI lineage: Eukaryota > Metazoa > Chordata > Actinopteri > Sciaenidae > Nibea > Nibea coibor. The sequence goes on from CM041731.1 coordinate 8,455,472, forward strand.
GCATTCACAAGGCTGCTGCAGGCATCAGAGAAGCAGATGGAAAGCACAGGCAAAGTGCCATTAAAAAAACCCTCATGCTTACCCATATTTTTGAGCTTGTCTTGTCCATGTGTTTGAATGTTCATATCTGTCTTATTGGAATGTGCCATTTCATTGCTGTTTCAGTGTATATTTTCCAATGCCAAACTTCTACACTTACCATTTAATATGTCAGACAATATTTTTTACATTCAAGAGACCCTTATAACCAGAAAGAAGAACAGAAGGGTTTAATATAAGATTAAAAGAAACGATTACAAAGACACAAGGCTGTCAGTGATTGAACTTTGGTAAAACTGGTAAAACTTCAAAGCCTTCCAATATGTGCCCCCAAACTACATACCAACCATTACATTATCTAAGGTAAGACTTTGACTATGTATATGGGGCTGTTGCTGGGTTCGGTTTCAACCTGTTCCTCGATACTTCCAAAAAATCCAGGCTTAGTTGTAAAGATTGATGTTTTGTGATTTATTGTCCCACTTCACCAGGTGCAAACGTGACAATTTTTACCAAACAAAAAAAAAAAAATAAAGTGAATGAAACAAAATACGTGAAAAAAAGAAGAAAACCAATATACTTTATACAAATAGATACTCATTAACTGTTACCTCCTCTGTAATCAAACTCTAACTCCCTGCAGTTAGGTTATATTTCTAAAAAATTAATAAAACAAAATGAAAGCAAACATCTTTTCCTTATTATAGCGCATATTTTCATGTAACCATAACAAAGTAATAATAGTAATCAAATTAAGGTACGTTTTCATAATGTCTGAGTGTATGCATACCTGAACTAGAGCTGCCAAGCACGCACCCTTGGCCGTGCGATTGTACAATAAGGGGAAGAGGGATGAGTGTATTTCCATGACCATTTAACATGGAGCATAAGTGAGCGCCCTCCCTTCCCACATGCTATCAGGTGACATTTATGTCAGATTTGTAGTATCAGACACATCCATAGCATGTAAGCAACCAATAAAATCCTTGTCCAGACTCATACAAATCTTAAACTCAGTTCTTTACTTCTCACTTTTAAGGATTTCTCGCAGCCTAGGTTTCAGCCATACCAGCACCATTGCTCTTGCATGTTAGCATTTAACTCGCCTAAGTACAGCCTCACATAGCTTTAGCGTTGCTCTAGACTCTCGGGTCTTTTGTCTCTTCATTTTTATGTTGCTATAAATCAAAGTGGCTTAACAAGAACAAAAGGGAGCCTAACTCTAACCCCCTTCACACACATGCACACACAAAGCCCTTCAGTGCCGATTGGAACGACGGCACTGGCAGTAATTTAAACAACGACCAAAAAAAAAAAAAAAGACAAAAATTCCAATGTCGAACACCCAAAGTTGCATGCAGACAGGCGCACAGGAAAACACATGCCTCTTTTGTCGATCCTCTGCCGCTAAGAGGCCTTCCCGTGACGACAGGATTTGGCAGCAAGCTGCGGCGTCACACGTGTGATACAACGCCACGGGGTCGTTTGCCAGTCAGTCGTGGCTCAGTTTCACATTGTCCCATACTTTGTGAAGTCTTGCTTCACAGCGCATGGAAGGGATAAAGGTCTCCCTGGCAACTGGACAGATGCTGTGCAGGAGACATTTCTTTTCCCACCATGCACACAGATCCTGCTATTTGTGATGTTCACTATCCAGTTTAACCCTGGGGAGGACCAGCGGACCAAGGAGACTTCTGTGTTTCATGCACTGTTAAGTTAGCCAGGAGCTCCTTATAGCTGACTCCTGCCAGTCTAAGAGTGGATAACCCCCGTGGTCCATGGAGATCCTATAGATTCCCGCGGGAACGTGATGGAAAACAATGTCCATGCTTACTGATGCGTTATCGCAGGAGAGAGCGGACCTATCAGTCTCCATACAGATTTAATATGATTGCGTATGAGCGAGGTTTGGGAGAGAAGAAAAGAGGCAGTGGTGTTAATTCTCTGCAGCACTCTTTGTATTTGACATACCTCTGTGGGAGCCGAGTTGATGGAGCAGAAAAACAAACAAGCGGTGGCGTTTCTTTTTTTTTGTATTCTGAACACTTGTGTGTCACCGTGCTGATGACAGCTTGCCTTGTAGACCGAGAGAGCAAAAAGGTTTTGTGTGTTTTTTTTTTTTTGTTTGTTTTTTTGGAAATGAACAGGTCCAGATTGAAATTTCCATTATCTCATGCTTGATCACCTCTCAAATTGCAATATTTCGCCAAGACAAATCTGTTCCTTCATGCTTTGCGAGCTTTAGGTTGGATTGTTTCATCCTGCGCCTAACCGAAAAAGTCATTTTATGGGTTGTTTTAGTAAATCGTGTTATTCAGAAATGAGCCATTACTTACACTAATATGACACAAAGCTCATTCTGACCAAAGGCCCCATATTTCCCAGCCTCACTGGAGCAAGTCATATTTACATGATAAAGACTTCTTCATCTACCAGATCTACTTATATCTACGCTCCCCTTCGAGCCTTTTATCAGTTAGAATGTAATACCGTGCTCCGCTATGCAATGTTCCTCCGATCCAAGACACCACTGGCAGGACACGATCATCTCATTACGCCAAATACTGAATTTTTAATGGGTCATTACGGTCTGCCATTTTCCGGCAGCGATTCTGTCAGTGCAAACAGGTGGAATAGGGTTCTGTCAGGTCACCGTCTGTACAGGCAAAATATCTCCACTGAACCCCCCCCTACCCACCCCTCCATCTATATCCTGTCTGCCAAATGGGAAAAAAAAGGGAATAAAAGCTCGCTGCTGCCATATCAGAGCCAGATCTTGACCCCTAACGTCCTTGTGCAGTGGCTGCGAGACGGACGCTGCCTTTCAAAAGCCATCAATTTATTTCAGGGTGAGGCCAAAGCTAATTTCAACAGCCCTCAAAGGATTTGCTGATATAATAGATAAAGCAGAGCGGCATTATAACCTCACTGTGCTCCTATATGCCATTAGACCTGTTTGTACTGCATTACTGAGTCAATCATATTTAAATGTACTCTGGTAATTAGGCCCCACAGTAATTATAGGGAATGATTGTATTAATGCAAACTTGAAAATTGAGAATTGACAAATGCCGGCTTATTAACTGACTCCCATATTCACCTCATATTTATTCATGTTTTTTTTTTTTTTAATGCTGGTTTGCTGTACATCAGAGAGACAAGCACCAGTATCCCAGACCGAGAGCCAAGAGCAAGAGACCATTAAGCCTTAAGAGACTTGCAGTAGATGTCGGTAAAGAAAGAGAGATAGAGATAGAGAAGGAGACGGGGTGAGAGAAAGAGAGAGTGCAGAGTCCGATCAATATTCAAACTGCAAAATGAATTTGACTGGAGCGAGAACTTCTCATCAAATGGGAAAAGAAATTGGATATGAAAGATGACCTGCCATAAAATCCGATATCCCACAATGCCATCTGTCAGACAGCGGCTGGGGAATAATGACAACGGCTATTGAAAGTTGAGCCCTGGTTCGGCGGTGGTTTAAATCAGCTTCTTGCTGAGGCCGCCTCGCTGTGCTGACTCAGTGCCCTGTCCTCTATCTAACCCAGCTGGATGCCACAGAACAAAAGAGCAGGAGACCCTTGACATAGTCCTAGACTGTTTCAAACAGGAACAGAAAAAGGGATCAGGTAGTTTGTGATATTTCAACAGTCCTGGAGGAGATCTGTACTCGCCTCAGACTAACAGGGAGGTCAGAGGTCGGGATCAAATCCAGGACAGCACTGGTGGAGTTGGTGCGGATGAAGTACTCTTCAGCATTGCAAGTAAGTTAGGCCTTCCAGGTGATGGACAGTTCTTGTACTACCCTGCTGCCCAAAAGGTACCTGATGTGCCAGGCGAAATATGTTGTCTGACTTTGTCAAATCAAATTTTCATGTGTTCAGTATCTCCAGTTTGGAATATATTAAAGGTTTAGTGTTAAACTATATTTCTTCTTCTTGTCAACAACAACAACAAAAAAAGACCAAAACCACCAATGAATTGCTTGCCAAATCCTTGCTTGCACGATGAAACTCTAATAAATCTTTATATATTATGCCACAGAGCTCAATTCTTACCATTAAAATGTTTCATCAAGGGGTGCCCTGATGGCTCATGCGGCTCATGTATGAAATGCTAAAGGTTTGACCGATCTGATTGCCTGATTGGCGGCCGCAGCTCCGCCACAGATCACGCGTTTTCTGTCTGAATGCAGCCTTAGTCCTTGCTGCAGTGACCCCGATTCGATTCCAACCTGTGGTTCTTTGCTGCTGTGCCGTCCGCGGTATGCCTCCCTGCTTTCTTGTCTACGTTCAGCTGTCTGGCCAAATAAAAGCATTTAAACATAAAAAAAGTTCCTTATTACAATAAACATGAGCGCTGCAGTCTATTTTGTTATTTAAATAGTCGCAGACAAATGTACTTCTGTTTGAATAATGTTCCCCAAGAACCACAGTACCCTGCTGTTTTAGGAAACTACTTTAAAGATGACTCTATACGTTTGTGACCCATTTTTAAACTTACATCTGAATAAAATGTACAAACAGGCTTGGGGCTGCGTGCCACAGGGGAAGGAAGATGTAAAGTGCCAAGGGATGGACAATGGTCTTATGAGAATAACATCTTATCCTTAAAGGCCTCAATTTGCCATGAACGTCATTGCTTCCCGTTTCAAAGAGAAAAGAAGAGTAATGTTTTGAAATAACAGTTCAAATCATTTCTCTCTGAAGTATGACATGGCAATGTAAAATGCATAAAATTTCAAAGTGCAACTATCTCTGTCATGTATTTTTCATGACAGATCTTCGCATAATTTGTCTCAACATGCACAAGAAACACATCCAGACAAGCAAGTGGCGTCTTCGTCATTTGTTCTAACCTTCAAATGTGATTAATGTACGTTTCTTGAGTGATTCACAGCGAGAAGTGCTTCTATAAGACTAACATGAAATTCAAAAGGTCATGCTGTCATGTGCTCCGCATTTCTCTTGGTTCTATTAGCACGGAAACATGAAATATAAGTAGCAACACCGAGCTCCAGTTCTGAGATGCCAATACATGGTTTTATTAGAGGAGTGTTGCCTTAATCTGGTGTGTTCTCAGCACCGTAAATGCTAGGAAACTCAGAGCCTTGGGGCCTTATGCTGCAACTCAAGTGTACGCCTTTTCAAAGCATCGTATGTAAAGTTAATGGCCTCTTAAATAAACTGTCAATTGTGCCACCGCCTGGCTTGTTTTTCTTACCCACCCGAGTGCACAAATCTTCAATTTTTTCCAGCCATGAAAGATATTACTCGTCACCGGGAAAGCCTTTTTCTCACGTCCTCTGCTCACCCACCTCTTCTCCGTCCTCTGTCAAACAGCGGATTTAAAAATTGATCCCGTTTGATCCCGTCGATTTCCATTCAAATCTACACCTACAACCCGCGGAGGAAAGAGGGGAGGCGGTTGTGACCGGGAAATCGCAGGAAGCAATGATGCTGTTTTTACGATAGATTGTGAGGGTGCAAGGTGACTAATGTCAGGAGAAGGGGGTCTTATATCTTACTGTCTCATTCAAATATACGCTCTGCTGTTGGGCTGTCAGCCTAAATCATGGCGCACTGTTTTCTCTGGGCCAGAAGGGGAATTAGCAATATTGAATCCGCAGTCGAATATTGAGCAGCTCGTAGAGTTCCTCTTGTCTGACCTAACGGCAACTTTGGAACGGCAATTAAACCCAGCACACACACGCAAAAAAAAAGCACGGAAAAGGGAAAAATAGGTTTCAGCTTCTCCATTAGGAGTATGAGGAGCGTATGGAAGATTTATTGCGGGTAAGTGTATGAAGTTCTCCAACGCCAGATAAGCCGTGGTGACATAACACTATTTCGTGGGCTTCTGTTGTTGAATTTCAAAGAGTAGAAGTACCTCCAGCACTGCACTCAGTGTCTTGACATACTATTTATTCCGTCAGGGCCAATGAATATCCTGAACACAGCTTTGAGGTGACTGGAGGGCAGTTGGATGCTTGTTCTTTGTCTCAGTCTCATCAGTTAAAGACATTTAAACCAGCCGTGCCCCGTTTTTAGCCTGTGAGTATCTAAAAGCAGTTTCCTTGTTAAATATTCATGCTGCCCTTCTCTTTCAGGCAGGCTAAAAAAAAAAAAAAATTTTTTTTGAAGTGCATAAGTGCTGTATTGGTGTTTCAATGGCGGGGCATAAATGGAGCGTGAGGACTCTGGCAGATGTGCGACCCCGGGATTCGGCTGATAACAGCCGTGTCCGTTACATGGAGGAAGAACACCATCGCATCTGACGGCGGCAATGAGACTTTTGCTTGTGTGGAGGACAGAGGCGAAGAGGCATATGAGAGGGAAAATAAGGAGGTGTGAAAGACTCTTGAGGGACCAGCCCTCGATACAAGAGTTGCATAAAACTCAAAGTATGAAATCTTGCAAGTTCCCTTTTTGTGTCCTTGTTCTAACCCACCCAGCAGCGCCTTACTCGACAACCATAACTTGCATGTCCTTGAGAATAACCTGCTTGTAATGAGCGCTATGTAATCTGCTGTAGGACTTACTTTTAATTGACAAAAGAACCATCAAAGGCAACTTGGTAGCTGGGACTAAGTGTAAATCATGTTTTAATTAAGGAGGATATAAGGATTCCTTTCTTCCCTCAGCGAGAAAGACTTTCCCAACAGACTGCCTTCAAATTCCACAGTACCGTTTCTCCAAATAGCTTAACTAGATGCTAATTGGAGGCTGTGCTAGCCAAGATGAGGCTACACTCCTTTTTAATCAGTCTTTTAGGGGGAAAAAAAAGAGGCTACGGAGGTGCTTTTTTATTGTTCTAAAAAAGAGCCAAGTCGACTGCCCCAAAACAAAGCACTTATTTTTAGGAGGGTTTTTTTTTTTTTTGGCAAGCGTGACAGAACAAGAAAAGGTATAGAGGACAGTGTCAGCAAATTGTTTGTAGCTTTGCCCTTTGATTCTTCTCTAAGAAGTTTTCATTTAAATAACCACTAGGAAAATGAATTGAATCTGCTGTGGAACGTGACTGAAATGAGACTCCCTGACCGTGAAAAGCAGGTAACGTTGCAGCGTGTTGGATCACCTCACTACACTATAAAAGCACGGAGACGAAGAGAAAAAGCAATCTTGACGTGTCGATGACATAATGAACATTGATCAGGAACCTTCCCAAAGTCTCAAAACAAAACAAAATCCTCCTATTGTTTTTTCTGACAGAGGGAGAACCTAAAACGACTTAAAAGTACTTATTGATTTTTGTTGAGCAATCACAGCTTCACGGTCAGAAGTATGATTCACAGATAACCTTGAGGTATGAATGGGCCCAACAAATCACCGCCTACAGAAGCCATTATCAGCGTACGAGTCATTAACATGTCATTTATGTATATTGGGGCGTGGGGGGGGACAATAAGCCATCAGAGGGCCAGGTGGAGGAATTAAACTCGCAAATCACTTAGGAGCTGCCATTTCTTCTGGCAACACGTTAGCAATAAACACAAACTCATTATTGCACTGCACTCCTTGGCCTATAAATGTCTCCAAAGCTGAGACAGGTAATAGTGATGAGTAAAGCCTTACATCACTGTTTGGTCTGATAGGCCAGAAGGGAACCTGCCCGGCATCTGTGTGTATTCCACCGAAATGGCTGAAATGGCAGCTGCAATGGCCTGCGAGTTATTTGATTAGGGCTCCCTGTGGACCAATCATGCTGCTGCACAGAGAGAGAGAGAGAGAGAAAGAGGGGAAGAGAGAGAGGGAGGAATGTGCTGTTGATGTGCATGAACCATCAATAACAAATCATATTTGTTAGACGAATTGTTCGACATTTTGGAAAATGCACTTATTCACTTCTTGTTGAGAGCTAGATGAGCAGATCAATATTACTCTCATTTCTGTGCGTTCAGTATGAAGCTGGAGCCTGGGGATGATTAGCTTAGCTTAGCATAAAAACTGTAAATAAGGGGAAATAGTTACGATGGATCATAGCTCATCATAAGACTGTTATAATAACTGTAAGAATAATTGTTATGCCTGTATTTAGGGAGTGCAGATTGTATTATAAAGCATGAGAACTGTTACATGATGATGGATATGACATTTAATTGGATATAGCTAAGCCTCAGAATGTGCATTTGGGTCCTTTCCCTTGTTTTTCTTTGCTAAAAATTGTGACATCTTGTGTCTGTCCGTCAAATAAGAAGCCAGGGCCTGGAGGCAATTAGCCTAGCTTAGCATAAAGGCTGAGCACAAACTCTTCTCGAATGGGAGCACTGACTTTGTTGAGTCCATTTGACACATATGAACCATAAATAACCATCTTTAAACTTCAGTTTGTGCACGTTCATCTTAAGATTAGACTGACTGTTTCCACATTTCCTAACTTTCTACCTCACAGCAATGTAGACAACAAGACTTCAGGAAGTCACTGCCCCCGGTCAAGAAAGGGACCATCGTAAAACACACAAATTGTCACTGCTATAATGCTATACAGTTTTTAAAACAAGCAAGAAATAGACGTGTTAATTATGGAGCTTTACGTGTTCCATAGGCTAGCTGTCTTCCCTATTTTCCCCTATTGTTATGCTAAGCTAAGCTAATAGCTGCTGGATCCAGCCTGGAATTGAATGCACAGACATGACAGTGGCATACAAGTGCTCATCTGAATGTCAGCAAGCAAGCAGTATTTTCTCCAAATGTCAAATTACTCATTGTTACGATTCAATCACGTCAAATGTAATATCGCAACAAAGCCCATATTTCTTTGTAGTTATTATGATAAAGGGGATAAAATGTTAATTTCTTCCCCCCCTTTGTAGCTGCAAATGTAAAGTGTCCCATCAATTGGCGAACAATCTCATCTAGCCAGGCCTTTAACCTTGAATGCTGGCATCAAATGCAAAGGCAAGTTTTATGATTCAAGACTGGACACGGGAAGAAAACAGTGAGTCACTGTTCATTTACATCCGTAGCAGCATGCCCTCTGGTGATATCTAAGCAAATGACTGTCCCTAATTCTCGACTCTTAGCTTCTCAAGTCAACTGAGAGGCCGTACACAGATATAATTGTTTCTGAGCTTACACACGCACACAAGACCTTGTGTACACACACGCTGACTTAAAAGCTCGCCACATAAGGACAACACTCACATTTCGCCGGCCCACCCAAGCACACATCACACACAGTCGCTAATGAATGGCACCGCTAATTAGCCTCCTTTCTTTCTTCTGCCTCCCACTCCCTTAACACAGGATCACAGAGTGTGGGTCGGTCGTTCTCAGTATGGAGGGCAGACTATTCACTAGAGAGCCCTTTACTGCCGAAATCACCAAGATGCCGGTGAGCAGCTTGTCTGATTAGCACTGATTACTCTCTAATTGGAGTTCTCCAAAACACGATGACCTCTGCTTTGTTTACTGATGGGATTAATCACAGTCTGGCAGAATTAGAAATCCCAACTGAATTTGTTTTTTCCTCATTATTTAGAGGCTGTATAGACGAGGCCCGTGCCCCCCTACCATCTCGCCTCGCTTCTCGGTTGATGCAGATTATTTAAAATACCGTGCATTGTGAGGCGTCTGAAGGGGGTCAGTCCTGTCATCCTCAGCCTTCCTGATTTTCAGGTTTGATCCAATAGTTGGCCGCCCTCTGCTAACTCTGAACTGGAGGTTGGCTTTGGTATTTGCATTTGTGCTGCTGTGAAGGTGCTGTGAGTACGCCATTACTAAACCATGACTGTAACACTGTAACACAGAATTTTGTCAGATAATGTTTGTTTGTATGTCATATGTTTAACATTTAACTGGATCTAGCTAAGCCTCTCCTCATTTTCTTTGCTTAAATCGTCTGTCCATCAAATACGAAGCTGGAGCCCCGATGCAATTTGCCTAGCTTAGCATAAAGACTGAGCGCAACCTCTTCTTGATTGATTGGGAGCACTGACTTTGTGGAGTCCATTTGACACAAATGAGCCATAAATAACCGTCTTTACACTTCGGTTTGTGCACATTCACCTCAAGAGGTGCTGTAGGCGGATTTTAGTTACCTTTTGACAGAACCAGCTGTTTGCCCATTTCCTGGCGTCCTACCACGCAACAACGTAGACTTCAGGAAGTCACTGCTCCCAGTCAAGAAAGAGACCACTGAGAACCCCAGAACGCCATTTTTGACGGATATGACATTACATTTAACTACACAAACTGTCCCTTAGGTACCTCTGTGGTTAAAGTTGACCAAATAATAATTTCACAGATTGTCTGATAAATTACTTGATCTTGTAATTACCATTGCTGAGATCTGTTGACATATCATGGTGAGTAGCCATGTAATAAGGAGGCTAATGAACAAGAAGCAAGTAATTGCTCCAAAATTGGGCCTTTTTATGGTGATTGAGACCCTTCGCTTCATGCCGGGGTCTGCCTAAGCTCGTTTGGAATGACAGATTACTTTACAACAATCTGGTGATTTATTATCCGTCGCAAACCTACAATTAGGGAGATTTTTTGGCTGTTTTCTTGAATGACTACTTTACCGATTTTCAATCTTATCTTAATGTTCTTGTTTATATACACCATTACACCTATCAATACTCTTTGTAGAGCACAGGGAGACTCTGTTCACCACCCCTAAAACTTGGCACAGTCGCAGGCCGAGCAAGAAAAAAAATGCAGTTTTTCAAGTTTTTTGCAGACTTGTATCTGGTGTAAAGGATTATTAGAGCTCTTTGAGATGAAATTGGCTCTTTCTTGCCATTATTCATTTCATGCTTGCATCATCAGGTGAAGGATTTAGAGATAAGCCTTGTACAATGCACACATACTGTAGCATTAATAGAAAGAAAGTGGTTGTTAAAGGTATCAGCAGTATAGCGCGGTGTAGTGCAAATGAGCTCTGAGAGTGCAGACAAAGGGTGACAAAGTTTTGAAACCAATAGCCTTTAAGTTCGAGTGACCACTTGAGACAAGGATGCTAGCTGATGACATAACAAGAATCCTTTCATGTGAGATGGGGGATTCACAGATACAGATAGTATGAGAGACACCAATGGAGAGCACAAAAGACATATGTAGACAGAGACAGAGACAAAAAACGCAGGTGCATGTAGATAAATCTGGCATGAGAGTCAGAAACCAGCCAGAAAGTGAGCGGGCAGAACAGATGCTCGGGGACGGACCCGGGCTCATAGCCGTCACAACCACAGAGTGTGTTGTCAGTGCAGAGAGGTTGATGGCAACATCACAGATCCCACTTAAGAGCCTGCTCAGGAGCGTCGGCCGATCCACGGGGACCGAGTCGGGCAGCCGGCGCTGCAGTGTGGCTGGCACCGGCAGGAAATGACCAGGTTTCCAGTGATCTCGTTGACATCTGTCACCCTCTGAAGTTGCAAGGCCATGCCAGTCAGTCTACAGAAAAATGTCTGTCCTACAGTTGTGAGACATGAGAGAAAGGTTTGACTTACTTTTTGAAATATGCTTAACCACTTCCTTGCTGAGCGTTTCCTGTTTTATTTTCTGACGCTCCCCTCTCCTCGTGTTTCTAACTTTACCTCCTGCCTTTCTTCTGTTTCCTGCCTGTCTGTTTGGATTGCCTGTTCCACCAGTTCCTGATTAGTTTACACCTTTGCCTCGTTAGTTTGTTCCCTTGCCTCAGTGTCAGTTTGTCTTCATAACGTGTTCAGGCCTTTCAGCTAGTCTTTGTGTTCTGTTATCCTGGTGTTTTTGGATTTTTGCCATGTTTTCTCAAACCTTGGCTGCCATTTGGACATTTGATTTTCGGCCTCCTCCCAGTTGTATTTGTTTGCTTGTTTGGACTGCCTTCTCTGTTTTCGACCTCTACCTGCCTCACTATCCTGCAAGTCATTCGAGTTTTGGATGAAAACATTGAAGTGGGTCTAGCTCAGCCTCAGAGTCTGCATTTGGGTCCTTCTCCTAATTTCCTTTGCTTAAATCATGACAGTTTGTGTATATCCATCAAATGCAAAGCTAGAGTCCAAAGGCAATTAGCCTAGCGTAGCATAAAGAATGAGCACAGCCTGACTCTCTTCTTAAATTTCAAAAATGGTCTGCATTTTTGAAATTTAAGAAGAGAGTCAGGCTGTAACTCAGCAGGTAACTCCCTATAAAACTCACAGCTGATCATTTTTACATTAGTATTTTTGGCTGGTTTAAACAAATGATATTCATAATGTTAATGAGTGAGCTTAGATGTGATGGTGCAGTGTAGGTGTACTTTTGTACTTGGAACAGAGCCAGACCAGCTGTTTCCAGACTTTATGCTAAGCTATACTAATTGTCTCTTGGCTCCAGCTCAATACTTTACACACAGAGACGTGTGTGAGTGTTATCGATCCCGTTTTTTGTTTTTTTGTTTGTTTTTTTTAACTATGATCTCTCTAGCACTTTTCTCATGTATCTCAAGAAGGCATCTTTGAGGCATTTCAGTTGTCTTAAGTAGTATTAGTGAGAAAGAAATCCATCAATATCAACCAAAATATAGCTGTTCAGTAGCATTCAGTCCTACATTAAGGTGGACAGATTTAATTGGTTGCATGCCACAATTCGGCTGATACAAATGCATTAAGGAGCGCTTAATGAAAAATGTTTTCATTCGTGCTTCCTAATCTGAGGACATCTTCCATTAGGCTAATTGCAAAACAGCAAATTTAAAAAATGCCACACAATAGTTAATGGTCATGGGGTCTTTGCCACTAAAACTTAAGCTCCCACCGTCTGAGAAATGTTAATCTTTCCTGACTGTCTTGTGTGCAACCCAAAACACTTTAGTGTCCATTAAGGGTGCTAAGTACATAACCTCACAGTCACAACCAAGGACAATGATGCCAAGCTCTAAAATTTACTCATTTAGACTGAACTCTGACGCGCAAGAATGAGTGAACCGTGCATAACAAAGAGTCTTTTTTTGTTGTTTTTTTTTTTTTTTACACGGGGCAAATCTTCATCATTCTCAATGCTGCCTGCGATCCGCGGGTTGAAAAGATCTCCCATCAATAAAAGCGAGCCTGACACTTCCTGATGAGCGAACGGTGCGCTGTCATTTGAACATTATCAAAGATGCATCCGCTCTGAATGGTAAAAGAGAGAACGGCTCCTCTCGCATCACACACAGCCTCTTGCGAGCCTTAACCAAATTGCCCTATCTTGTGTAGAAAACGATAGCACCGCCGCTATTACCAACATGGATACTAAAACATTTAACTGACAGCACCCAATTACACACCTATTGATTACAGTAGATTTCCCCATCACCTCCTTGCCTCTACCTTACCTATCACGTGTATCTTTCTTTACCTTTCTTCAGATGACAAGATAGTGAGGCTAAACTGAACCCGCTGATCAAAACTTCAACCCCTGAAGACAAACAGCAGAGGGCCCGAAAAGCAAAGTAGAGAGGAGCATCCAAAGAGCCTGGCTGACAATAATTGCAGCAAAGAGTGGTAATGGCTCACAATTGCGCTTGTACACTTTGTACTGTGTGATCAAAAAGGCTGTGGAAGGTTTTACAGCGGCGTGTAACCGCAGAATAGCGCACACACACACACAGGCACAAACCGGCCTTTTTGTAGCTTTGCAAAGGTTTTACAAGCTGGTGGCTATTCCAATCATACTCTCGACGGAATAGTTTTACTCTCACATTTTTGTGATGGCAAAAATTAGGAATGAAAGCAAAGCAAGAGCAACGAAGAAATCATTATTCACTCCAGCCTGCTCTGTCCAAATGACCCTGATATTTTACTAGCGCAAATATACCACAGCCGACTGGGCTCCCCCTGACAGAACTCCGCTTACAAGCGGAATGCAAACGACATAATTGGCTATGTAAAACTCTTGCTCTATTAGACGAGGGGAGCACGGTGCCTGATAGCCTTCATCACCACTAAAGCTCTTCATTAATCTCCATCCACAAGGTCAAGGAATCGCCCCGTACAAGACAAATGAATTAAAGCTCCGCCATCAAGAAATGAACCTTGTGTGACCGAACGACAGGGGTGGCTCGCAGATTTAGTGGGAGACTTTGTTATCGCAGTAAGCTGGAATGTTTTTTTTTTCTTCTGCTTTTTTCTTTTTTTTCTTTGCAGGCCATTGTTTCATTGGAAAAGTGATGAAAATGAATTTGCATGCAGAGGGCCTTCTTCATTTGTCTTGCTTTGAAGAGCCCTAAAGCTCGAACCACGCACCCCCCCCCCCCCCCCCCCCCCCCCCCCCCCCACCACCACCACCACCACCAAGAAAACTCAACTGCTTCTTCCCAGTGCAGTAAACAACAACTTTGGGCATTACCACAGCTTTTATGTGCACAGCATCTGACCCTGAAATAATTCCCTCTTTCCACAAAACCAGGCTTCCACTCCGAGGTAAAGGTTAGCCTCCGAGCCAGCATTTAATGTAGAGGAAAAATATTGCGCGCCTACACGAATAAATCAAAACGCATTTTTCGGACCGGCCTGCACTCATTCATAACCCCCAGGAGCACACTGCACACGCTCGCACTATCTCCCCCCTATGAGCATTGTAAGCAGCTCGCACAAAGGCGGCATTGATCACAGCAGAAGTTTGTGCTTTCATTACATTTCGTATCCCCAGAGGTCCCCTTCCCTCCCTGGGTGTGGATGTGGGTGTGGAAGTGCAGGTGTGTGTTACTGGTTTTTAATTAAAGTTCGCTAATGGCAGACGAAATGAACACGTTCCCTCTAGTTTATCAATAGGTCCAGGTCAGCTGCAGGGCGCTCACCCTCCTCAAAGACTCTCACTTATTAAGGCCTGTAATCAAAAGCGCTTTGGCTGACGATAAGATGAGGTTATATTCATGAAATACGCCCCGTTAATAAATCCAATCCCATCTGCCTAAATAGATGTTTTTGAGCTATTACATCTTGTCCTCAGAGGACAAGGGGAATCGAAATCTTAATGGGTCTGGATTACGGCCGGCGTTGTCGGGCGGTTTTAATGACAGACATTTTGCTGGAGAAATGACCGGAGGAAAAAAAAAAAAGAGCGAGGAAAAAAAAAAGGTGAGACTTGACTGGAGAACACAAGGCTGAGAAGCAAGTGGTCTGACCTCAATTACATGCGCGCCCCCTCGAACACTGGCTTTGCTCGGGTTTTGTGCCGCACCTGCAGATATGCATTTGCATAGACCCTTATCCACACATGCACAGGTCCTCACCCCATGAATACATGCATATGCACATCCACTTGTCAGGCACTTGCAAAATGAATATTATTACCTTGAGGAATATCAGCTCTGTGTCTGCTAAAGTTAGCCGATTTATTTCCTAATCAAGTCAATCAAAAATATATTATATAAAAGGGATTTAACACAGTGACATGTATTATTTATGAGTGTAATATTCATTGTATTCAGTGCATGTTGTTCCATATGTTTTGTCCTGTTATAAACAACTTCAATATAGAGCCTTATGTGAAGCACGATTTAGCCAAAAGTCTATATTTATGTCATTACATTCAGGCACATTAGCTTTATCTATAGAAACATATTAGTGTTATAGAAACAAGCAGACTGATAATGTTAGTTCTTGTCATGTTTCCTGACTCATTATTATGATTTAATGAGTTTTCTTGTTCTGTTCAAAGTAACTCATTATTCAACTAAATATACTGTGTATATCTGAGGTCTGACAAACACGTCAAGCTAAACTCTTAAGTTGCTTTTTTTTTTTTGTTGGACAACAGAAGTCAGTCAGTTTGAGAGATGTGAGATCAGGCACGGTGGGTCTAACAAAAAAAGTTGCATCATGGGAAGCGTAGGAGATCCGGCATTTTCTGCAGTGTGGCCCACATGAAAGACAAAAAGTCAAGTTATTTTGACCTCTGCAGCTTCAATTGTAATCATTCTCTCAAGGCATCTTTATCAAAATGCAATATTAAGTAACTTGACTACTCATTTAACAGACTTGCCTGAAAGATTTGAATAAAAAATGGTACAAAAATTGCTGTAAAGGAACCAGCGTGTGTGTGGTCGGGGCCAGATGGACGAAATTGGTATGCTACACTGGCAGTCATTCCATCTTACATGCACTACATCCATTTCGGGTCACATGAGTATGAACATTTACTTCAGACTCTATTCACTCATGTTCACATATATATAAAAGGCAAGAGCGGTAATAGAGGTGAAAAACTGGTCAAGGTCACTCGAGCAACTTCTCTCCCTCACACACGGGAAAGGAAACGTCACGCTGCTTCTGCTTCAATATCTGCGGCATCACGCCGTACATGAAGAACTTACACACGCGCGCTTCGCTGTCATAATTCAATACAGCGGCGCACACGCTGTACGTGGTGCTCAGCTTAACTATCATTTGTCGTGCCGCGACCGCAAGTGGTGCATGTGAAGCTCGGCTCCCCATCGCTAAAAATCATTACGAGTCTATACGTGTGTGTGTTACTGCCCGGTGGGAGGGACAAGGATGCATGTTTGCCCCGAGCATTTATAAGACAAGTGGCTTTTATATTACATGAACACATCACAGAGGGAAACGTGTAACGTATGCAAAGCTGCTTAGAAGTCAAGCAGAGAAGACGTTCACATATTAAACTCTCTGTAAATTGACTTATTTGTGCAAATGATGCAAACACTGCGTGTACATAAGTCTTGATTTGTTCCTTCATATGGTCTTCTGCTACATAACGGTGCTTTTTTATTTTTTAAAGACATTACTTCCTTGAGCTCCAGAATAATAACTCACCTACACATTATTGGATTAAATAAGTTCCACGCGAAACAAAAAACATATTGAAAAATTCATCATTTTGACTGCAAAGTTGCTAAATATTGACTCACAACTCAAACTGAATAATTCTCTGCCCCTGTTTTTTATTACCTTTTTTAAAATTACGACTCTGCCTCTTGGCGCCGCCGGTACTACTACTACTACTGCTGTTGCTGCACGGGATGCGAAGCTTGGCTGCGCCGAGCGCCACTTAGCAGCTGCAGCCCAGAAAAGACATTTTAGATAACTTGAGCTCAGTGGGTGAAAGCTCCCGTAGAGAACCCGGCAACCCTGGTTTATTGTCCCAACAACCGGCGGTAATGTCACACCTTGATGTGTAACTTAACCTTGACACCTCGCACACTGGTTTGATGCCCTGCGGCGGTTCAATGACACCGCTGGGCCTAGTTACCGTGTCCTGGTGAATGACACTCGCCAGCAAGGTGACTCAGTGCTTGCCCCGCTGTAAATGGCGCCACTTCACATCAGATTGATAGCGGCGGCGCGGTGTGTTCCTGTATGTGCGTCTGCTCCCGTCCTCGCATGCAACAGGCTCCCTCTCGCACATCCCCTCTGTGGTTAATTGGTCGGAGGGATGCGTGACATCCGCCCGAGGAAGAAAGCAAAGACCGAAATAACCGCATTCATGGGGAAGCAAAGTGAGCTGTGGGGAAGTCAGCCTCACGGGAAAATGAAAGCAAACATTGCAAACTTGAGTCCGAGAAAGGTGCAGTCTTTATTTGTGTTCAGAATAAACAGCAGCTCATTGAATTAGCGCGTCACATTTCATTTGCATGTCGTTTAAAAACCACGGAAGAGGTGACACCAGTTACTTCTGCTGTTGCTTGCTGCTACGGCGATCACTGAACGTTTTTTTTAATGTGCAGTTGATGGATGAGCTAATGCAAAGAGCACCATGCAAAGTTATGCATGATGAACGGCGTGGTCACTTTGATTGACAGGTAGCTTGTTTGAGAGCCCAGGCGTCACTCAGCCCGCCTCAGGTCCGCCGGCGATCCACGTCTTTGTCCATTTTTAGATGAGCCCGGAGGCGGCAGAGACAGGACTGCCAACATGGTGACGGCCAACTCCACGCCACTCTGAGCTTCACAGCAACTCTTCCGAAACCTGTGGGTGACGTCACACATACACCATCCATTCTTTATAGAGTACTGTCAGTGGTCCGGACTAGTCTCGTCCTTGTCTACTCGCACAAGTTGCCACAATAGACATGGTTAACCCCAAATTCCTCAGAGTTATACAGATCATACAGTCTGACCTTCCTTCATTTGTGGTGTAAATTTAACTGAAATAACTCAGAAGAAGTCTTTAATTTTGCAGTGTTGATGCGAAGACTTTTGAAATATTTTGACAGTAAATTTTCATGCTGTTTTTTCCCCCCAAGAATGGAGCCTTTTAATTGTTGGTGAGGCGAGATCGCCTATACCTTCGCCTTTTCTCACACTTACATGACAACGGTTGCTTCTCCTTTCACGTGTTCAGACTTTTGTTTTATTGCGATGAAGTCTAGCGGGTTTCATAATTACTCGTAATTATTATTGCCTGGATTCCGTTTGTGCTAAATCTGTTGAGATTTTTCATCCTGAAGCCTCGATCGAATCAAATCAAATTTTAATTGGAACAAGCAAAAAAAAAAAAAAAAAAATTCAAACACAGTTTTCTCTTTCAAGGGCGGCAAGCGGTAAACAATAAGTAACAGAGGACCTCGCAAATAGCAGTTCTGTAAATGCGAGCACACACACACACACACACACACACACACACACACACCTATACACATGCATACAAAGGAACGGGCTTTATCTAGTAGATTAAAACAACTCTATTTGGGCATTGGCTCCGAGCACTAGAAGATAACACTGGAAATTAGAGCATATAAAAGCTTCCCCGCTGGGAGCAGCATCATTGTGTTTACTGGCAAATTTTACACTGTTTACAGTGTGTATGTGTGTCAACCTGTGATTATACTACACACCGCATGCACTTGTGTGTGCTTCAACAGGTACACAGGTAATGCGTGCAGCTTGTGTCTAAGTGGGAGAGTGGAAGCATCAAGAGATTTTTATCCAGAACCTCCCTCCTTCATCCTCTCTGGCGTCTCTCTCGCTCTACTTCTTCTCCTTCTTCTCGCTCCTGTTCGCTCTCCATCGCTCTTTCTCATGGTTTGATTTGAGGCAGAACTCAATTCCTCAATTCCACACCCTGAGTGCTGTTGATAAGGGCCTCGCTCGCTGCAGTCGGGCCCCAGAGAGGGACACAGCGTGCACGCCGACTGCCAGAAAATCGAATTCCTCAAGACAATGAGGTCCATTTGTAGAGTTAAGCCGGATGAAAGGCCCATATTTAGCCAGCCACTGTTTCAGCCACCATCTCCCTGTTTCCCATTGTTGGCCAGAGAGAAATAAAAAAAAAAGCTTATTTAAGAGAAAGAAAAGTTTTGAAAAAAAAATGTTTTGGCCCCAATAATCAGCACAGACGCCAGCTGGACGTTTTATTCTACATGCTACATTTTCACATTTATGCATTTTATTCTATGGATGATTGACGTGTAGGTTTAGTGCCTTTTCTCCACCGTTTATTGACAGAAAATGACAAAACTAATTATATATCATGCAGGGGATGAAATCAGGATTACTGTTTTGTGAGGGTGAATGGACTACATTCACAAATTAATGAGAAACGGTGGATTCTTTTCACATTAATGATGCTGGAATATCTTGTTCTATGTTGGTGCCAGTCCACTTATTTATAGCAGCAACAATTCAGCTTTTAAAATGAAAAACTGTAACGTTGGAAAAACGTGTTGCAGTAATGCATGGTCTCTAAAATGCTAAACGATCACAAGATACTTCATTGATTCACTTGTTGGAGCGGCGGTGGATGAGAAAGGCTGAGTTCTTCCTGCAGTGACCTGGTTCTGACTCCGGCCTGTGGTCCTTTTCTGTGTCGTTCCCCGTCTCTCTTCCTGCTTCCCTGTCTGTTTTCAGCTGTCTGTCTGTCTTCAGCTGTCCACTCTCACAAGCTGAAAGCCACCAAGAGTTCCCGGATCGTCTGAAGCGAGTTCAGCCCCGCGTCTGCAATGCTGCATTCTTGATACTCTGTAGCCTGGTTAGTGCCGTTAGCTCCTTCATCTTATTGGGGAGAGATCTTATGTTCCCATGATAACAGACTAGAAACCAGAGTACTCAAACCAGAGTGCTCATGGTTTGTGATGTCTTTTCCAGTCCTGGCACTTAGATCCACCTCTGCATCCCCATCTTCTTCTCCTCACTTCAGCATGTATCATTAGCCGCTCCACAAATAGTATGCTATCTCTGCCTAGGGCTAACAGCTGCTCTCGAGGGTGAAACCCATTTTTTTCAATGGGTCACACGATGTGTCATGAAAAGAAGAGGCAAATCACTAATCTCTATAGTTCCACGTCCGTGTTTGCACGGAAAACGGATGCAGGTTTCAATGGGAAAAAAAAAAATAAAACTACTAAAAACACAAAGAACTGTTCGGAGCTGCAGTATCCGGCTGCGCTATAAATACAATAAGTGTACAAAGTTGCTAATTGATAACATGAGCAGTTTAATGCAAGATAATAAGCGTGAATGGGATGTTGCATTCAGGCATTGGCCCATGAGTGTTCAGTGAAGCAGACATCCATTAGTTCCAGTTATTCCTCATTAACTGTATGTCCCATTGATTCCTCCAGCGGTGCAGTAAATGGAACGGACCAGTCAATGAGCTGCCTGCAAACAATCTCTTTGATTGAGAAGTGACATCATCCATAATAACCATCTTACAAGGCTTCGCCCTCTGGGGCTACACGGGTCTTTGCATATCCGCGTACCAAGGAGTCCTTTATGAGCCCCTGAACGGCTGCAGGTAGCCCAGTTTTTCACTCCACTTTTCTGTTCGACGAAAAAAAAACGGTTGTACTTGTGCCGCTGCCCCCCTCTTGAGCGAGTCCATTGTGCTACAGAGTGGCAGAGTGTTCCTCCCAGAAGCTGGAGTGCTATTGTGCATCGGCAACCTCTTCAAAAGGCGTCGCTGGCACAAGGGCAGACCCAACGTAGTTTGCTCTCCACTCCAGAAGATCAGAGACACGAACACAATGTTCTCCTTTTCTTCACGCCGAGATATACGAGCTTCTTCCAAAACTGCCATCGGGTTAGATCGGTCCCGAAGTTCAGATGTAGACAGTCAGCATCTCGCTGCTGTATCACCAGCGGCTAAAATCTTATCCCAAACCTAATTAATGCAAATAAAATTTTTTTTTTTTTTTTCAAATTCTGTGAGTTTAAAACAAAACATTTTTTCTACCAAACTGGCAGAAAATGTTCCATATTTCTACCTCAAACTAAGAAAAAAATTACCAGGAAATGTTATTGATATAGCAATGATTTGTGTTCGCAGTGAAATGATGAAGAGAGGGGGAAACGAGGCAAATACATCGTGTAGCGCAGACCAAGAAACAGCAGGAAAATCATCTCATTTCCTTGTCGGTGGATAAAGGCTTCCCTGCAGTGGGAAGCCCGGTCAAGGCAGGATGAACACCAAATGCTGGATCTTCGCCTCCTTCCAATCGACTCCTCTTCTTCTTCTCCATTTCCTCTCGTAAGACCCGCAGCTGAGACAGCCCTATGATGAGTTTTAATGGCCCCCACACCATGTCTGTGCGATGCACATAGGCCTCTGCACGCAGTGCTACCATTTCCCTCTGATGCGCGCTCGCCGCCTCTCTGACAGCTCCCCACAGCGCGATGGGAGGAGAGGAAGAAAGACATGGGGGGGAAAAAAGACAGAGAGAGGAGATGCCTGTCTTTACATGAAAGCAGAGACAATAGAGAAAAAAGCTCTTGTTTTATATTTCATGTGAATCGTGGTGTCACTTTCCTTTCCTTTCTTCCTCTTCGTGTCTTTGTTGTTTATTTGCCGCCGCCGCGTACCCGGGGATGAAACGGAGGGAGGGCGACGAGGAGCAAACACAGACTTGATGACTTGTGTGTTTTTTGGCATGGCCAATGGGAGGAAAGGGGGTGCAATTTTATTGCCATTGATTGGAGCATTACAGTGTGCATTGTTGCAAGATTATTACATTAACTGGTCTGACTTAATCACATTAGGAATGCGAGAGAAGAGAATGGAGTATGTCATATCCTTGCAGATACACACATCATAGCTTCGGCCTTTCTGCTCGGTTGGTTTATTTGGCGGCGCGCCAGGCAGCTACAAGAACTGTGGGAAGTTTTGCTGACTTCACTGACAAATGGACTTTTATTTCTTGAAAGGGGAAGGCAACTTTTCTGGGGTGATGATTTATGTTGTGTTTCTGTCCTCAATGACTGTGGCGATCTAACCTAACGGAGTCCCCTGGATTTTTAGATTCAACCTATTGTTCGGATCGCTCTGCGATGACATGCCTTTGTTCTCTAAAACAATGAAAATAGATCAATTCAAAATGCAATTTCTGCTGTATACTCCAACTTTTTTTTTTTTTGCAGCTGCTGCTACCGCTGTTGAAGTTCCCTCAAAAGTTCCCCCGGCACCTGACCTCGCTAAAGGAAGCGCTCCAGAGAGGAAGTGACACGCCAGGCCAAAGTGAGGATCGTTTTTAGTTGGTATGCCTTCTACGCTTCGTTGCCCCATGACCTGCTTTATGCAAGCGCCCTCGCAGTTCGAGGGGACAAATTGTGCCTCGTCAGTATCTATAAAAACCAGTGTTCCTTAGAGCCCAGCTCGGGCTGCTCTGGAGGTTAATTGACCCCAGGCAGTCTTCCTCCCTTCACCCCAGTCAGGGAGCCACTCAGCCTGGGTACTGAAGCTCTCAAAGCTGCACTCTCTGTGGGAGCCTGTGCCTTTCCCATTTCCTCCTGAACACACAGGCTTTTAACTGTTTTTCTCTTTTGACTCTATTTGCCCGCCTCAATCTATCGCAAGCACAGCGATAGATACCTCTCCACCCATAAAGAGACATTTCACACCTCTGAGCGACGTGCCGAGGTCTGCTGCCGGGACCCCACCTGTTCACCATGGGGCCCCCTGCACCTCTGAGCTGCCCTCATTAGTGCCTGAGTGAATACTGATGCTCCGCACGTGTCTGCCTCCGTGTTGATCGTAACCACAGTACATCAGGTGTCAACTATGGACTCAACCTGTAGATAAATGATGGGCTGACCCTGCAACAACCTCTAGCATGTCCAGGAGATGAAACAGCTTGATGAAAAATGTTTTTTTTGCGGGATAGAATACACCACTTACTGCAACACTGTAGCGAAAACTTTCAACCTGTCCACCTGTGCAGATGGAGCAATTCTGCGGAGGAGGGCGACGATGCTAAAAGCTTTCAAATTCACCAGATCCGCAGTTTCTCTTCCTGTGCAGATGGAGTACAGTAATTCCTCAGAGGATAAAAAACCTCACAAAATCCTGCACGGGTTTGTCTGCATGCATCACCATGGCCACAATCTCTAAAACCGCCTAACTTGCCCAAACTGATAGATGTACACTCTCACACTCA
Source organism: Nibea coibor (assembly GCA_023373845.1). NCBI lineage: Eukaryota > Metazoa > Chordata > Actinopteri > Sciaenidae > Nibea > Nibea coibor. Next base: position 8,478,784 of record CM041731.1, read on the forward strand.
CTAAAGACCCATGGTTTTCTCTTCAGCAGTCAGAGAATTTCAAAAAGCCTCATTCTCTGCTGTGATAATTACCCATGCTGCTCTCCGATGGAGCATTTGCATAATCATCATCAGCCATTCACAGAGGACACACAAAGGATTATAATGAGGCAACAGAGAAACAAGAAGCATTTCAGGGAGCCATTGAAGGCTTGCACTGAGAGGGCAGTCATTGTCGCCTGATATTGTGGACAGAACAGGAAGAGAGAGATGTAGCGATCGTCTGTTTAGCGACGGGAAAAGAATTCACAAAAAAAAAAACGCCTCAGCCAATGTGTACCTGAGTATTCGTGTTGCATAACCTGATGTAGCCTACTTAGTTTGGGCAGATGCTGCATTTGTGGAGAGCTGGTGGAGAGGTGAGCCAGAGTATACGGCGAGGGAGAAAAAAAAAAAGGAAATCCTCTCATCCTAAACAAACTTGCTGTTGCAACAATCACAGTAGGTGGAAGCAGCAGGCGCTGTCAGATACACCTGCCTTTAAATCCACAGTTATTTCTCAAAACTTTGTTCTACCCGAGAAAGCATGAGTTCTTGTGCAAAGAAGCGGGTAAATTTTATTTTACCGCACAGCGCGGATCAACGCAAACCCTCCGTAAGACACAGTTTAAGCACGGACGTACACCACCTGTATAGAACGATTTAAACGCCTGCGGTTTCCATGTTATGGCAGGTCTTTCATGAAATGAACCACTTCAGTAACAATCTATTCCGGGTTATAGGAGAGATGTGAGGATCTTTTACAAAAGATGAATTCTTCCGCCTTCAACAGCTGTGTGCAAAAGCTCTCAAGGCTGCCGGATATCATATGGTCTTTACACCGAAGGTTCAACACGACAGCTTTATATCCCAGTCGGTTCAATGATAAGGAAGGTGGTAGTTACTGCAAAATGTGCTGGAGCGACATTAACAACGTTAAATATTCAGTTTCTGTTCAGAGCATGATTTTCAGACTGGGCTTTCTGATCACTTTTGGAAGATTTCACTGATGGAGCGAGCACAGTACAATCTGTACAGTACACGCCAGCCAGAAACTGATCATCCCGTATCAAGCCTTCTAATGCCGAGATCAGGATATGCGATATTTTTTTTGTATTTTGAGAGGGGCACTGTGTTAGATAAGGCAATCATAAAGTCATAAATTCTTGCTGTGACCGTGGCCGGTGTCACCTGGCAGCACAAACATAATTTCTCCTTCACTTTGCCGCTTGTTTACTGTTGCATTTGGAAGGCTGTGCAGGAACATCGTGGAACACGTCAAGGAAGTTGTCAAACTAGGCGACAGGGGGCAAAAAATTATCGCTAGTCTTTTTGTCACATGTCAGATGCTGCATTGATTTCCTTCCACTGCATAGGATGAAACAGCCAATTGCTGCACCACCATGTATTTTTGTTCCCACCACACCATGTCTGTCCCTTCAGACTATTATTAGGTTGATATGGTGCAGTCTGATTAACCTCATCACCAAAATCCTGGACCGTATTCAGTGGCTGCTCTCTACAATATCTGTGTATATTCATGTAGGTACACTGAATGACATATGGTAGAGGTTATGCAACTGAAACACTGTTTGTGGTTACAGTTAATAAAATTGAGCCTCACCCTTACTTTCCAAGCATGAAAGAGAAACTACGGTGGACGAAACTCACGACGAAAAATGTAAAAGGCCCTATCTACACTGTAAAAAATGTTGTAATCATATTAGGAAAAAAAAGTTATACTGTGTTTATTATGGTCAAATTCTGGCAACCACAACTGCCACAGATTTTCTTTCCTTTTTTTACAGTGTAGATCCAGTGTTTGGTTTGTCTGTTTTGGGCTTATTTACAGTAGAAAGGCATTGCAGTGCAGTGCAACGGCCTATTCTAAGGTAATGGAAACGCAACGATTCGGGATTAATATTAATTTCCTCAATGCAATATGAATTTTTAAATTCATTTCTGCCAATAGATCATACTAAATGTTACACACTGGACCTATTAAGTGCTTTAAGTCTTTAGACCTTTAAGTATTTAATAGGAGGTGAACATGAAAGGTGCGTCAAAGTCAAACATGCTACACACCCTCATCTTCTACATCCTTGCTTTACACTTCACTAGATATAGGGCACAGTAAGTTCCTGGCACTGAACATTGGTATTGGACATAAATCACGAGGTGCCGAATTGTCAGATACAGACATAATTCACGGGGACTCTTGGCTGACCAATGATATAATTCCGCATAATTTCGCTTACACCACGTTCAAAGATGTGTGTGGAAGATCCCTTTTATGCTCCCACGGGTAAACGTCAAGGAACACATTGGTGAAGTCAGGCAAGAGAAGGCTAAAAATTCAGACAATCTAGTCTTACTGTTTTGTCATTGTTGGATGTTGTGAGGCTTCCAATGTCCCAAAAAAATCTTTTACTGTTCATTTTTGTTTCTGACACCCAACGTCCGTCAGTTCGGACCACTGTGGGGCTGACATTACGTAGTCTGAACATTGCGACCCACATTACCTGCTTTTATTTGACCCTGTTCTCGAGGTACAGTTGGTTTTGTGCATTGGTAGCTGGTCACATGACAACGCGAACCCTTTTACATCGACCTGTTTTTCACTTCGTCGGTGCATGTAGCGTCACTTTGAAATACTGTCACAACTCCTCAAATCTCAATGTCAAAGCACTTTTAAGAGCTACTCTTGTTAGTCTCGAAGTCTTACGGCTTTTTTTCAGTCGGGGATTACTTAACTAGACAACGTATGCATGCGCATCAAAGAGAATGGCATGAGCATTCATCAACAGGCCTTACATCGTCCCATGTGGAATTGTTCAAAATAAATGTGTCATCACTTTGAAGTGAAAGAGCTTTATTTATTGGGTGTTGGGACAGGGAACTGAAAAAACAGGCAGAACTGGGTAGGAAAGATCAAGAGGGGGGCAAACTGATCTATCATTCAGCCCAGTGAATGACTTATTAAAGCTCCATACTGGGCTGGCTTAAACATTGATGTTAGACTAACGACTGCGAATCAATAATTCAGGGAAAGATGATCATGTACGCTCGCTGAGCTTCATGTATCTAAACGTTATCCTAACATGGCTGTACCACACACAGAGTCACCCATGAACAACGTGGGTTAAGCTGTGAGTTGTAAAGCAAATGCACGGAGCTTGTGAGAAGCCGCAGTTTTCTCCCCCCGACTTGATGAAATCATGTTGCATAAAGCTGCATGCCCTTCAGCTGACTGGCACGATTTGGTTTATGTAAACAACAAGTGAATTATGCATTCAGCCATCGAGCTGAGAGCGATCAACCCACTGCGCTGTGCAGTCGGCTAGCTTATCCGAGGAGCAGCCAACCTGTGAGGAGGAGTTCACGAGTGCCATCCCTGAACTGTTTCTCCTCAAAAAAACATCCTGCCAGTGTCCCCCTCCCTCCCTCCCTCCCTCCCTCCCTTCCCGTCTCTCCTCTTTCTGCAAGCTCCCTCACTTCACAAAACTCCCCAATGAAGGGGCTTGTCATCTATACACCTCCTCCGTGTCATGTTTTTCCATCCCCTCCTCGTCTCCCTCGCCTCCCTCTTACCCTGTAACTTTCACTTGCACTGCCTCGTCTTCCCCAGAGCCAGTCCATAGTGACAGTGCTGCCTCTTCCCCTGGATGCTGCCGGGTTGACAGGGAAGAGGGGAGGCCCGGAAAGCATCGAGAGAGAGAGAGAGAGAGAGAGAGATGCTTGCACTCTTGCACGACAGCAAGGAAGAGGGGGAAAAAAACAGAAAAACAGATACGCATAGTGAAGGAGAAGGAAAGGCATGCACTGAGACAGAAAGTAGGAAGTTCAAAGAATTACAGGTGGAGATGGAAGAAAACTGAGGAGGGAGAAAGCAGACAGGTTAGTCTCAGAGAGGCAAAGCAGCGGGGGAAAAAAAGGCAGAGCTATAGAAAGATGGAGAGAACAGACGAGTGATTAAGAAAGAGAGATAAAAGAAGGGAGCAGAGAGTGTGCAGTCTAGGCTGTGGGGATATGAAACATCCTCGGGCAATATTTCTCGGCTGCAGTTCTCTCACGGTGAAAAGACAAAAACTTGGCTTTTATGCCGTAAACTTTGCTGCGTTGTAGAAGGGGCTTAGTGGTAAGTGCAGCGCGGTGAGGGTGATGAGGAATACAAATGTTAACTCTCTTTGACTGCAAAACACGGGGACTAGACACGGGTATTAAGTTGTTACTTGTGAGATGTGATCTTTTTGACAAGGGCATCAGAGCAACCACCGTGGGCTACCAGAGGTTGAGCGCAATGAACTTGTGGTCGAGCCAACCTGCTCACGGAGACGCCATCATTGAATAAATTCCCTGTTTTTTCTCTTTTCTTTGCTTCTAAACATGAAAACAACAAAGGACGTTTATCTAATAGGTGAAACTAACATCATAAGACCAAATATATCAATTCAAAATTGATTACCTGCTCTAACAGAAGCTGTAATCATTAGCTTTTCTGGCTAACTATCTTAGCTTCACTTCGCGTCCACTAGCTTACTTCAGAGGCTTCAAGTTAGCATATTATCAAGTAACTAATCCTAACTACTATTCACAGCTAACACAGCTAACTGTTGCCTCAACGGTAAAGTCAACCATAGATTTTTTTCATTTTAACCAACTTTTAACTCTAGCCAAAGCTAGCTTATTTAGCTAGCTAGGTAGCTACATCTGATAACATTGTCATTTTGGGATTGAAAAAAAAAATGATAGTGTCGACTAGGAATGTGAAACCTTCTTTTTTCAACTCAGTGTTTCAAAATGTCAAAGAATTATGAGCAGTGAATCTGCCATTGTTTTTATTTTAACGTACACAATATGCGGGGTGTCGTTTAGCTCAGTTGGTAGAGCATCCACCTCATGTACGAAGGCGAGGGTTCAAATCCGACCTGTGGCTCTTTCCTTCATCTTATTCCCCATCTCTCTCTCTTTCTCCCCCCACATTTCCTGTCACTTTTCAAGCTGTCTCTGTCATGTAAAGCTCAAAGAAATAAAAGTGCGCAATATGTGGCGCACAAAAACAAAAAGCTCAACATGCAACATAACAATAACTAGGAGGGGGGGGGGGGGGGCGATTAGCCCCAAAAGTTTTACCGCATTACTGTGTTTTTGAAGAAGCCGTTTCACTTCAATTTTAAAATCCTGCATATTGATTACCACTTGAAGTAGTCTTGTTTTTAAAACCACACTCGGAGATCATGCTTTAGGCTATGAAGTGTGCGTGCGTGCGCATGTGTGTGTGTGTGTGTGTGTAGGAGGTTTAGAGAGGTGTGTGGGCGCAACTGAGGCATTTTGACTGCTTTGGAAGAACAAGGTCTGCAGCGCTAACATGACACGTCTCTCGCTTTCTCCCTCATGTTTTCCCCTCCTGTCACTCTCTCTTCCTCTGTCATCATTATGAAATAAATTGGCCTGCCGCACAACAACGAGATAGTCTGTTAATGTGAAGTAGGTCATCACATACTGTGGCATTATGACTCACTCAGGATCCTCCATGCTGACTCCGAGCATTTGTCCATTTTTTCATTAGAGATGTCTATTTGCGTTTGCTTCCATCATGATACAAATTAATAAAGAAAAAGCCATGTCTTCCTGTTTCATCGCTCCAGGAGGTCTAGGAAATGGGCTTATTTTCTAACCGATACCTCAGGATATGTAACGTATTCATTTACATAGGGTATGACATTTTTTATGATTTACAACATAAAACAGATTATGGATAATATAATACATAGCATGCTGTTTTTAAACCTATAGGGTCATAATATTCTTAATCTATCACAAATACAGTTCCCCGTTAGCTGTTTATAAAGGGCGCTAGGTTTAATTCAATCAGACACGGCATGATACAGAAAGAACAACCACAACAACAACAAAAAACAGGCCAAAGATACAGTATATTTCTTCTTTATTCTTGGCACATGTGAAGCAAATATCAAGAGAATATAAAGATTAATTAGAATATTGAGAACTGAGTTTGTCATTTCTTCAGGGCTTTAACCAAAGCACCGGCTTGCCTGTTCTGTCTTAGACAGATGCTGTGAGTCCAAACCTGCGCTGCAAGTCTTAACTATTATTTAAAGAGGGACCCATGAGGGCTAATGTTTGACGTCACTGCTATTGTTGTGGGTGTGATTATCTAGAAATAGTTTTGTAATCAGAGCTAAGAATGGCATCTTCAAGGGTACATGACTGGAGATCCAGGCCTCCAGCACCGGAGAATATTAATACTTTACAACCGCGAGGTGCAAAATCTACTTTTGCTGCTCATTTAAATAGCTTGTCTCGTCTAAACAAGCGTCGGCCAGGTTCGTCAGGAAATGGATTGCTCAAAATGAAAAAGGAAAGCCGAGGCAGAGAGCATTGCAGCAACGGTCACTGTTATTAAGCAGACAAAGGGAAATGGTGCCTCAGACGAGAACTCAAACCTCATTAACGGGAAATATAAAGCTGTCACAGTGCTGCCCACACAGATGATCTCTGTCAGGTTCAGTGCAAATATGTGAAAATGCTGACTGCTATAGAATCAAATATTTGAAAAGACAAGTCATAAAGGAATTAGAGTTTACTGTACACAGTTTTACATGATTCACCCGTTATGAAAATGTTTGTCACGGTAGTGGAAAGCACACTCAAACAATACAATACTTAAGCTACGTCTGTAAGTCTGTGTGAAGTAAGAAGTTGATGTATGATGGGATATCATCAACTGAGTTTGTCAAAGTGTTATTGACCACCCAGCCAAATTTGAGTGATAAAAAATATCAAGAAGTTTATGAAATAAATCTAAATTTAAATTAAAACCTGCCCTAATAAATGAAACGTGCAAAATTAATGTGCAAAGATCTGTACAAATAAAAAACTAAAAATAGAAACACATTTTTTAATAGAAATAAGAAATAAAACTACAAATAGGGACAAAAAACTATGTGCAATTAAATTAAGCTGTAGTTAAATGAATGACAGTCACAGCATATTCAGGAAATAGTGCAAACAGAGAATGAGCTGTTTATTGCCTGTTGTCCTCCCTGCCCTGACTGAGAGCTGCTGTACAGTCTGATGGTCAGGAAGACGTCCATTCTATTTGTGGAGCAGCAGAAACAATGTTCACTGTCATTTTGACTTGTTCCATTAAGTGTCCCAGTAACAGCGATGGCGAACCGGCACGTATATAGCAGGACCTCAACTAAATGGGGAACCGCTATTATTAGTTTGCTTCCTGGTATGACATGTCAAAACGTCAATTGCAACCTGTCCATTAGCAGTTCACACAAAGTACAGCCGAGGCTGATGGGAATGTAATTAGTTAGGTAAGAAAGCAAAGTGTTGGAGCCATTAAAAGTTTGACTTAATGGTGATGTTGGATTAAACGTTATGGGATCACCAACATCATCAGAATTCATCCTCTGGGTATATCTGTAATACATTTTATGGGATATGATCAAATAGTCTAAACCACAGTAGTAGACTGACAGACCAACACACACCACTTTATACAACAACGAACTTACCACTAAAGTTCTTAACCTTCCTGGGTTTCTGACACAGTAAAGGACTTTCTACTTGAAGCCCCTTGTCTATGGGTTTGTTAACATTTTTCACCTCGACCTCACCATTTGTCCTCTGGGCTAAATGTGCAAGTCCACTTCAACCACTTACAACAGAAATATGTTACTCACTTATCAAAGCATCACTGTCACAATGAAATATCAGCCATTTTGCTGTTTTGCTTTGCTCACTGTATCTTCACATGAGTAAACTTCTTCCACCAATGTCTCAGCTCCCTCTGAGAAGCAACCTGCTCCTTGTATTGTCTTTAATAATTTGACTTTAAAGAAAAAAAGGATGCATTTCTTACCTCACCTGCCCTGAAATAAGTTTTCATTTTGGATGAAATTGCTTGTTGTTGTTTTTTTGAATAGGGTTAGGGTTTGCAACATGCAATACAGCTGTATTTTTTTAATATATATATATATATATATATCGCAGTAGTCTGAGGAAAGACATTAAAGCCTTGCGGTGGTTTTGCAGACGATATGGATTGTTTGAATAGCACTGTGCAGCACAGACAGTGGTCTCTTTGTATACGGCTTTTCTCTAGAGGTGACTATTCCTCTGGAGATCTCTCTCTGCAGTCTGCAGAAAAGAAGGTTTCTACAAAACATGATAGCGAATGAACTACATGCAAAGATGCAAATGCAGGCTGCACACTGTGCCTCAAGAGAATGAACATATTGCTCGGAGAATATACGGTTTTCTGTGCCAGTGACAGTCCGGGTGCTTTAAATACTTTGCCTTTATCTTCGATTTTTACGCGCAATATTTATCAAAAGCCAAGTTATTGTCCATTGAATGAAACTTTATTCAATACAAGCGCCACGACGGCTGGCAGTACACAGCACAGGTTTACAGATCTCCACCGCCTCAGCGCAGAACAGATCATTTTCTTTATGTCACTTGTAAAAGACCCATTTATAACTGTGAAATTCAGTCAATAAATTCTACTGCCCTCTGCGGCCTTTTCTCCCTCTGCGGAACACATCACAAAATGTCACCATGAAACGCCTTCAGAATATTCCCCCAAACTCTGCAATAAACAAAAATGCGCGAGAGCATAACTCACACTGTAAACACTTCAGGCCCCCCCCCCCCCCCCCCCCCCCCCCCCCCCCCCCCACAGGAAGCTTCCCCCTCCCCCAAAATGTTTCATTGCATTAAATTTGATGCATATTTTTCACGGATGGTGATATCCATGTTTTTGTTTTTTGGGTTTTTTTTTTTTGGTGTATGAAAAATCCTGACTCCTCCTTGACACTGCCAAGCTGTGCTGGAGTTTTTTGGGGTTTTTTTTTACGGTGCACCGAGCGCACCCTTGACTGGCTTCATGAGGTGTGAAGTCACCGTGGTCAACTTACACAGCAAAGGTTCAATGGTATAGAGGCCTAGAAGTCAAATCAGCACAAGCAGCTCGGAGCCATCACTGAAAAGGAGGCTGCCTTCGACGTTTTGTTCTAGTGTTGGAAGATAATATCGGGCACGACTAAAATCTGTTTTTCAGGAACAATAAGCAAGACGTAAAATATTCAGAGCCTGTTTTTCAAGCACTGCAGAATTACTGTAAGATGCAGTGTAGAAGGTTAAATACACAGACGGCACATGTGCGAGAGTGTTTTTCCGCGTCTCTGTCAGCAACTATTCCGCACTTGAATAAACAGCAGTGTCCAGGTGTGCATAACTTGGACTCTTGGTAGGCAGAACAACAAAAAAACACACAAGACAGGGCTTTGGAGCAAGCAGGTTTGTTGGAGATTAGTCCGTGTCGAGGCCAGAATTTTAAATCCGAACCTCTTTTCCAACACGTAACAGCAGCAAAAGAGAAAAGCTACTTAAGTTCTAAGTGGTCTAAAATAACAGCCTGTAGGTAGAGTAATGATGAGTTACAGAAGTTTAAAAGAAAAATCCCAAAAACGATTTAAAGAGTTGAAAAACTGGGTAGAAATAACCTTTTTTGTTCCTGAGGTACATGCTATAAGCATTAAATATGAATATAATGAGGTTTATAAGGTGATTTCTAAGATGTATTTAATGTATTTTGACACACGCTTCTCAATGAACTTAAAGTACAAGGTATAAAATAATAGGACAGAGGTCTGCTGTATGTAAAGCATTTGTAGTGTGAAATCATCAGCTGTAGAAATAGATTAGCTGGTCTGTCATGGATTTTCTCTTTTATTCTCCAATAATGAATTATATCATTACACAGGCGAAGATAAAAAACAAACATGTCGGGTTACCAGCGTCGCACCTCTCACCTTGAACGTCTTTAATAAATCTGAAAGCAATAAATACAAATCGCGTCTTCGCTGTGTTCATTTTAAGAGGTAATTCACAAATAAGAGGTGCTTCAGTCTCAGTAGTGTGCCACTTGTCGAAAGCATCCCCACCCCACCCACTGTGGAGCTTCATTACCGTGTCAGATTGTACTTTGGCTGACAGTGTTACAGTACACCGCGCCTACCGAAGTGTTCAGTTACTGTGGCAAACATGCGACGAGCCGCACACAAACACACGGATGTGCTAACATGTTATAAATGGGAATGAATTATACAAGACCTGTGCATGTGCGCCACTCCCTAGTCTCCTCTCATATGGGAGTAATTGATGGCATTTCAGCTGCGAGAAGGACCACTTTGAAAGCATTTACAGGCGTTATGAAAGGCTGCACTCGAAGGCGGGATGAAAAGCGGCCATTGTAGTGAGATGCGAGGTGCAGTGACAGTTAAACGTGGGTACAACAGCGTGCAGTTTGGAGCATACAATCTTTGTAAAGTCTACGAGAGAGCCCCCGACACGGAAAGACGTGGAAGGGAGGCGTGTGAGATGCTGGCTGGCCATCCAACGAGCATGTTGTCCAACGTCGAACGTACCAACATAACATGATGAAACTTGAGAACATACATATAGCTACTCTCCAGGCTCACCATTGTTAATGCACCTGCACTGCATTAAAACAGCCCGCTGTTTTTTTTTTTTTTTTTTTGCTATCATTATACAAAGCTGGGGTCTCTCGAAAGGGCATTTGTCCCATTATCACAGGCAGAGGATGGTTTGCAAATTCACAGACACGCAAGTCTTAAGCAGCATTATGAAAAATGCAGAATAAGCAAAGGGAGGAGAAAATACGGAAAGTATTTGGAAAATTGCATAATTGCTAAAGTTTGTGTGAGAAGCACCTGAGGCATGGCAAACTCCCGCGCATCCAATTAAAGAAAACAGTCTAAATAGGCTCATGGCTTTCTATTTATTCATAAAGGTCACCCATTCATGAGTAAACTTTCAGAAATAAATGATTTTGTGGAATTTACATGAAATTTTAATAATTTTTTTATTGGCGATTCAAAACAGAGATGAAACAAAAAAAATAAAATGGAATAACACAGAATAAAAAAGACCACCGTCGTGTACAGTAAGGTTGTGTATATTGGGACTACAACCTGTGAAATCAGACACAGGTGGAATTAAAACAGCCTCCAGACGTACAGTCTCTAGATCCAAACCTTTTTGGCTGACAGATGAGGTACGTCTCTTTCTCCATGGCTGCGGATAACCCTGCCCGACCTCCAGGAACATCAGTTTGTAGAACATTGTGTTAGAAATCCTCCTGGGATCACAGTCTGGAGCTCTGGAGCTAATAGGTACAGATATCCATTTTCTTCCCTGCCTGCGCCTTCTTCCTCATTGCCGTGCGCTGCAAAAAATGTCCATCTCAAACGCACTTGCACTCAGAAAGTGTCAGCTTCTGGCCGTGCTGCCACAGTTTGCCATGAATTCAACTCTAACTACTGCAGCAGCAGTGCACTTGTGCTGATGCTGTTAGTAACTGTGCCAGGAAGTGGTGGCAAATCAAACTACGCTACTCAATTGCTTTATTTGACATGTAACTGGTAAAATATGATGAAGTCAAACTGCACAGTGTCACAGAAACAAATATCTTTACTTGATATTTAAGCTAATAAGACCGCGGTGCCGCTGGCACAGCTGCTTGTTTACACGTTATTAAAGTTGCCCTCCGCTCAAAAGTTTTTGCTTCTTGTTCTTTAATTAAGGTGTTTGAGCGTCACTGTGCCTAATGATGTAGGAGCGGTCTGCGTTGTTTCACCATCATCCGCCGAAGGGGGAAAGTTTCTCAGCTTAAATTACGTGTTCATACGAGCAGGACTTTGTGACATCACAACAACCTCGGAAACCAACTGTAAGAATAGACTTATCTTGACCCATCTTGTGTCAAGAAGTTATTATTAAAAATGATTTGCATATTCATAGTTTCTGGAATTTTTCAAAGTGGGAGAAAGAGTGGATGTAATTTTTATGAGACATTTGTAGACCATTATTATTTGACTTATTTCAAGTATTTTTCTTAAAACATGTCTGGAGAGTCTCATTTCTCAATAGCAACATGTTGCCATGGTTAATTCTTCCTTATATTGTTATATAATTGAGAAGATGCTGTTGACAGCATGACAGATTTGGCTCCTCTGGCTGTAAAAAATGTTCAAATGTTTAATGATACACATGAAAGACCCAATGATGACTGTTCATTACAATGAAACACGTTATGATAAATTGTTCTGAACTTTTACTCAAATATTGGACTAAAATCCAGATTTCTGTGGGCTTTGAGGGACTTTATGTTGTATTTTGAACAAATTATATGATGTCTTATGTAAAATACTTTAAAATGAGATCCACCTTGACCAACTGCAGTAAAATGCCACTTACACACAGTATTAACAGACAAGCGGCATCCTCTGTGGCTGTGAAGTGAAGCCAATGCAAAGTGCCAAAAACTGCAGTTCCTCAAATGGCCACCTGAGGCTGGTTACAAAACGAGTCAGTCTCCATAAGCTCCTATGTTAAAATGTCCAACTTCACAGCAGAAGTAAACATGTTTACAGCCTGGTACAAAAAACTGTTTTGGTCTCTATAGCTAATTTTTCCGTTCATGAGGGTGAATTTCTATTTAACTCACCTGTTCAAATTATATTATGGCTTTAAGTTATGCATAATTAACAGCATGGTCTCTTTGATTGACGAGTAGGTGTGGTTACAGATGGTTTGAGCACCCAGGCTTCATTCGGCCCACCTGAGCTCCACCCACAATCCATATCCTCGCCCATTTTTGGATTAGACAGGAAGCACTGTGGGCGACATCATGGATAATGCATGCATGTTTTATACCGTCTATGGTAACGCATCAATAATAAGGATAATCAAATATATAACAGGCTAAATACAGTGGACAAGCCATGGCGACTTTTTTCACCATACTTTTTTGTGGCCTCTTGCGGCTGTCATTTTTGATTTGTTCGGTGAAAGCAATCATGGCGTGAGCCTCCCACATACCTGACCTCAGAGCACACCATTCCATATCGAACGTGCGTGAGACTTGAGCCTGTGGGCCTGCAGCAGTCTGAGCAGTCAGAGAAGTCACCTGGCCTTTGGAAAGTGACACATCTTCACTCGTGCAGATAAACCTAATCCAACTGAATCGCCTCCATGTTGATGGGAATTTACACCAATTAGAATTTTCGTGCCTTTCACAGATTTAACACTCCCTACAACGCTCAGCTTGTTAATATGGATATTTTTTGCAGCGTGCTTCACCTCCAACAGAAGAAGACATAGATGAGAACAGGCTTCTGGGATATGAATGACAGCCCCTCTCAGCCAACCAGAGCCGGGATGCTGTGAGCACCTCGGCCACATCTCTCACGCTATTGGCTGGTTCTCTGGAGAGTCGGGGTTTGTTCTCATATTAATGACTGCTGAGGAGACGGCGGCGCATCTATGTGGTCCGCCTGACACTTGATCGAGGGGAGAGATGCGCCCTCAACAGTCGCTGTGAAGACGGGAAGGGAAGGGCACAGGGAACACATGAACCTCTCTCCACACTCTCTCTCCATCCTGTGTGTGTTTTTTTGTTGTTGGTGTTTTTTTTTTGGGACTTGTTCTTGCGTTCCTCCATCACGCAGAAGCTGCGCGTTTTTTTTTTGTTGGCTGGGCTCGAACTGATTTCTCGTTAACTGCGTAAAAATAAGAAGACCACACATTGTTGACTGGCTTTATGTTGCGCGCTGGGGCTCTCTCGTCATTGGAAGCGGCGCACTTGATGGGAATATAGAAACCACAGACTGCTCCGAGGGCTAGAATGCTTAAATCGGGTAAGTTTACTCTTGAAATGTATTCCAATCGTTTCATACATGTCCGCACGGCTGCGTCTGCGCGACGCATTTTACGCCAAGTTGATGAAAAACGCCTGAATTTGACTGATCCGGGGATGTTTTTTTTTTTTTTTTTTAAACGGATTGCAATTAAAATAACGAATCGTGTCGCTTACCAGATAGGGGATCACTCAGCGTGATTGCAGAAATGCAACATTGCAGGATAATTAGGCTGGTGACTGGCCTCGAACCCTCACTTGACGTGGAGACGCGCTTTTGCGCAACTATGCAGGATGCGCCTTAACCAGACGGGATTTATGATGGACTTGAGCTGAGAGAGAGAAAAAACACCATTAGTAAAGGAAAGGCTGACTTTTGCGTGTGTGTGTGTCCGTGTGTGTGTGTGTTAGTGGACTGACGGACTGGCAGTTTCATGTCCCCGGGTCTTGCTTAGTGAGCGCACACCAGACACGTCTCGAAGAAATCCACAGAATAGTGCCCCCCCCCCCCCCCTCCCTCATCCTCCTCCTCCACCTTTTCCTCATCATCATCACTCTCCTTCAAACCTTCCTGTTGCAAACAGAGAAGTCATTACAGACGCATGTTAGTTAAAGTATGTAGAGGTCGGAGTCTATTTTTAAAAAAAAGAAACACACACCATCACACACACTCTCCAAGTGGGAACAAAAAAAAAAAAAGGATTCTTTGCTTTCACCCGCCACCTCTGCACGTTGCATCCGAGGGGCTTTTGCGGAATTAACACACAGCCACTGAGAGGCATCCTGGAGCGCATTCACCATCATCACCTGCTTGTGCCCGCACACCCACACATCCAGAGAGAGAGAGAGAGAGAGAGAGAGAGAGGAAGGGAAGGTATTCACTAATCCCTTAACTGCATTGGGGCGTCACTGTACCCCCCCCTCCCATTTTATCTCTCACATCCTCTCTGTCCAAAATGTGTGTCATCCGGCAGATGTATTACTCATGAATATTTCAAAGGCAGATAAACAGATAATGGCCGATAATGACAAATGTGATTTTCACCGAAGGGGCCGCAGAATGTGATCGCTGTAATCTTCTGTAGTTGCATGCATGCGTGCGTGTGTGCCTCTGTGTGTCCGTGTGCTTGTTTCCCGGTGATGGATACAATAGATTTTTTTTTTTTTTTTTTTTTTTTGGCCTCCATGGTGCGAATGACTCACCCAAAGCAGCTGCTCACTGTGAAACACACAGTCAAATGCCACATAAGAGCCATCGGGCCCTCGCATCAGGCGCCACGCCACGCAGAGGAAACCACAGCACACACTATTGTTCCCACTTCGAATCAGCTTGGCTACCCCGCCGATCGAGCTCGGGGCCTTTCGTGGCTTACGTTCGAATCATTCGGCCACCAGCGTTCCACAACAAGCCTGTGTTTATGTCTACATACAGTGCCAAACTGTATCCTTAAGTACATTGTAGCCACATTGCAGTAGCTCCCCGCAACAGTAAAGCAAAGCAGTGATGGTTTGCTTTATTAATTTGGGCCCCGTTTGTTCAAAACAAATCAATATCACATGTCCACACTAAGTCATACCCTTAAAGTGAGTGGCTTTGTGAATTGCCTATTGATCTGCGTGTGAAACGGTGAGAAGCAGCGTGGGGGTTGGACGTGGCCGTTGGAGGTGGGTGGGGGGCGGTTGTGGACGGAGAAGGTATTGTGCCTGCAGTGGCCTTGTGGAGGCTTGAAGAGCATGATAGGCAGCACAGTGTGGGTGTTCCATATTAATTTCTTTATAGGCAGAGGGCAGCAGGTTCCTGCAAGGTGAGAGGATGAGTGGGTGCCAAATGTTACCTCTGGTTCAGAGTCAAAGGGGAGTTCAGGAAGGTTGTATCATAGCGCCATTAAAATTTATTTATCTCAAGATTTTTTTTTAAATTATTTTATTTCTGCATAATGGTGGTAACAAGATGCCTCAGGTTCTATCGAGGCTCCTGAGTGAAATCCATGTAAACATATTCACAAGACGGCTGCAGGGGATCAGCCTGCGCAGCCAAGCATAGGCTCTCTGATAGCATCGTGTTCCCAAACAAACACAGGCACCCATTAAAATGG
Organism: Nibea coibor; assembly: GCA_023373845.1. NCBI lineage: Eukaryota > Metazoa > Chordata > Actinopteri > Sciaenidae > Nibea > Nibea coibor. Next base: position 8,494,657 of record CM041731.1, read on the forward strand.
AATAAGCACAGACAGAGGGCAAAGGGAACAGTGGCGAGAGAGAGAGAGAGAGAGAGAGAGAGAGAGAGGGGGGGGGTGATGATGTGCATGTTTGTCTTGGATCTGGTGGACGGACTGTAGCAGACCCAAATGACACGAAAAGACACAAAGAAAGGAAGCAAAACACGGTTTGATGGCAGCAGCCATGACATTTGGGCGTTTTCAGTTCCAAATCAAAGGTCAGAACGGGAGGCGCCGCTCCCCTTTGTCGCCAATGACATTTACTTTTTTCGCATTAGCATTTCGGGTATTTAGCTAGCGCACGTTTCTGAGTGTGCGAGTCGTGTTTTAGCATCGCCGGAACTTTAAAAAAAATGATAACAGGCATAATGAGACAGGTAAATGCCAGAAAAAAGACGAATGCTGACGTCCACGAAACAAAACAAAAACAAAATCAAAAGGTAATCACCAATTCGTCTGCTACTCTGCATATTCATATCAGAGCTGGACATGACAGGGACATATGCCCATATTGCAGTTTCAAACATGAGCAGAGAAGAAGGAGGACATCTAAGGGCTGCTGCTGTGCCGTCCATCTGTTCTGCATTCAGACTGATACATATAGGCTCTCGGTTCACTAATGAAAAGCATGGTGGACGTTTGTACCATGAGACCAAAACCAAATGCTCATGTATTAATGTTACACACAGAAACTGATGACTATATATGTAACACACACACACACACACGTGCAGAAATATGCATGGAAATATGCGCGCACAAAGCAATTACTATCTCCGAATCAGCCAGTCGTTGCGCTGCTCGAACCTCTGAATAGACACAAAGCCATCGTGCCTTTCTCAAAGCGCCATATCTTTCATCTGTTTCAGCTGAGGAAGAGTAGCAGGGAATGAAAACAGAAAGAGAAAGCCCATATCAAACCCCATGAAATCATAATAAAGAGGTCCAAGCCGGCGATAAATGCATTTCAGTGGCATATAATGATTGATTCCGTCTGCCGTAGGAACTTATTCCCTGCAGGCTTGTGGCCCCTTGACCAGCCATATATTATTCATATAAATATAGATAGCTGCGCATCTCAGAGGCAGCACACATGCCACATTTGCACCTGCAGATTCAATTTGGCTCTGACTTTGAGGGATATGCCGCTGGTTCTATCCACACACACACACACACACCCTCCCTTCCTTCCTTCTTTCATTCTGGCTAGCAGCTATACATGGAACATTATGCAGATTTTGGTCAAGAGTGAGTGCGATTATGTTGGGGGAGAAATGAGTGTTGGAATGTTCGCTACGCCTTTGACCTTATCAGCGGCAGCCTTAAGCTGGATACCTTGGCTTAATTTTAATAGATGCAGCACGATGCGAATTAGACAAGGAGACCTAGCAGTGCTCTTTCACTGTGTGGTGTGTTATGCATGCATTATGCGAATGAGCTCGGGCACTTTTGTTTTTTTTTTTATGTTCTTTGTAAGGACACAGTCGGCAATAGCTACATGTGCAAGCTCATGTTTGCAAAATGCATGCATCTTTCTGTGTGTTCCTGTTTGCTTGCCTGTCTGTGTGTGTCTGTGTGTGTGTGCAGGTGGGCGTGCTATAGCGTTCAATATTGCAGCATGTGTGTTCTCCCTCCATCGGCCCAAGGGCATGTCTTGTCCAGAAGAGGCCTGAGAAACCAGAGACGGGGGGTCCTGTGGTTAATTTGGAGCATTGATTTTACATTAACAGTCGACTTGCCGCTGATTCTTGACCATTCATGGCTTCCGCTCGCTCCCACATGCATACAGGAAGCTTCATTATGCTCACGCACTGCATAGACGGCTCCCTTTAATGGACTCTCTTTTACCTTCCAGAAAGTATAATAGTAAATCAATGAGGTGAAGGGCAGAGGGAGGGACAGTAAAGCCTTCCAGAGGCACCCACCCACTGAGGGGTTTACCCAGAGTGTCCATCGGAAGTAGTTTGGATGCATCATGGTTGCGCAGCACATCCAGCGAGGGTCCAGTGTCCACCAAAGGAAGATTGCCAAGCATCTTTCCTGTCTTGCTTTTTACATTTTAAGCAATGTTTCACCTTGAATAGAGAAACAATGACATTGTATTTTATGTAGCGTCACAGTCCTATGAAAGCGATGTATCTCCAAAATGTCAATATCTAATGAGCTAAAAATGTTTTGTTTTTAGCTTAGTGACATTTCATTTTTCAGATAATCCAATTGGTTTATTTATTTCTCACCTCATAAAGGAATCCTTCAGTGATCCCACCTTCTTTGCACATGAAATGCACGGATAACATTTTTTGCTTCAGCTGCGAAGTAAAATGGATGTATAGCATTTACAAGTGGTGCCGCAGACACATAAAAATGAATAGACCGGGCAGGTAAAGATGGCGGAGTGAAGAGGAGTCAGCTCATGTTTCCGGTGGACAACGATGCACTTGGTGGAATGTAATCCTCTCCGGCAGCGGCACTGCAACCGCAACGAGGCCAGACCGCATCCTTAAGGTGTTACCAAAAAAAGCCAAACTGCATGGGTCAAAAGAAACCCGCACATGCATGGACACTGGTAATTAGGAAAATAGCAGCCAGTCAGACGGTACGCGGGGAGACTAGATTTGGCACAGCAGGGGTGACGAGTATTGAGAAGACAATTAAGCTGACAGCAAACGAGCAACGAGACAGTAGGATGCCCAGAAAGAAAGACGGGAACCTGAACATGCAGGGAGACTAAATTTAACGCTTTCTCTATGGTTCATTGCTTGGGTGGATCGTGATGCAAATTGGGGGAACATAAGGAGAAATGGTGGCTATAAAGGTTTGAGGAGCCGAGACGTGCGAGATGAAAAGGACAAGGTTTATAAAAAGAGATGTGGGGGCTGTGGTATCATGAGGAAAGGCGAGGGTTAGAATGAAGAAGGGGGGGAAAAGAGCCAGAGAGAGAGAGGAGGTGACTTGAAGAAGAAAGCCTTGCGAGGCTTATTACCAGTGGATCAAAATTCCCAGTGAACCATTTCTACAATACACAGGCTATTCTCTTGAAAGAGGAGGCAATTCGACTGCGCCCTACTTTCCACTTACGTCTGACCTTTATGTCTTCCACCCAGTTTTACCACTGTGAGTGTAATGTCTACCTCTCAGCAGATGCAATACTGCCTTGTTACTACTTAAACCGTGCAGGCCTCATAATCATCTCCCCGAGGGCCAATATGCTCCCCACAAAAAAACCTACATCTAGACTTCTTCCATAGCTCAGATCTTGCAAATGTTCTCTTTTATTCCTGTCATAACCCTTCGCAGAACTTGTGTTTTGTTTAATAAATGATTTTATTCTCACATGAACCGTAGGTCGACCTGTCGCCACGCGGGGCATCGGCGAGTACCCAACCTGCGGCAAAGCAATCATCTTTTTCGTCCCCGCTCGGCTAAACCCCATCCGAGCCCTGCGAAGCGAGGGGGAGGATTTATAACTCATTTCAATAAACAGCATAAAACAAACAGTTCTGCCCGGCTGTTTGGCTGCCCGGCCCGACTTGAGTCAGGCTTGCCTGAATTAGCACCGCGGAGCCACCAGGACCAATCCTTTCTGCCCCTACTGTGCACACTCATTAATTTAAAGTGGTCATATCTCACTGGTCTCTAATCAAACTGTATTTGTGCTATTACTGTCCGGACCAGCCACAGTGTTAGTATAATGGAGGTGGCCCAGTGGGAAAGTAAGTGTGAGGTGTTGCCAAGATCTGAATGAAGCTTTTCACCTTGACAGTGGCTGAACCTCTTAAAATGTAGCTTCGTCCCAGATCAGGTCTATCACGATTAGTCCGGCGCCAAATCCACATGAGAGCAAATCATCTCCAGATACATTTTGGGCATGAAATCCACTCAACGTATAAAGTATGCGCCTAAATTAAATTAATATTAACCGAACAATAAAGAAAAGTTGAGTTCTTACCTGACAACAACTCAACCCTAAATGTGCAGCATTTTAATGAGGAGAGGAGTTTTTCAGTAATGTCAAATGTCACGCTAATTAAGAGTGAAATCTACGACTAACGAGGACGCACCAGTTTATAACGGTGATGCAACGACGCTGTCATCTTTCAACAGCTTCTCAGCTGGAGTATGTCAATAAATATACAGATATAGGAGTTCCAAACTTTTAATGGTGATGCAACGACACTTCCATAAAACTGATTAGAAAAAATGCCACATTGAGTACACAACATGAAAATCTAGTCTATATTTTTTAGAATGGCAATTAATGAAATAACTGTGTATAATTTGAATTTCCTGTAGTAAAAAAAAAAAAAAAAACAGCAAATTAGCGCTAAAATCAATAGAGCGGTCCCGTAAGCCAGTCGGTTCACATCTACGGATGTGTTAACATCATTATCTGTGTAAATGTTGGCAGATAAATCAAAAGAAATTTCTGTAGAGAAAAGACAAATTAAGTTTGAGGGAATTTACAAAGTCACTCACCAGAGAGCAAAGACGAGTCAATGTTTTTTAACTGTAAAAAGGTCCCTCTCTCTTGGGGTGCCCCAGTAGCTCACCTGTTAGAGCGAGACCTTTAGCTTTGACCCAGGTTTGATGCTAGCCTGGGTCCTTTGCTGCAAGTCTGTGTCGCTCTACCCTGAATTTCCTGTCGCTATCGCTATCCAATGAAGCCGAAAACGGCATTGTGGTCAAGAAAAAGAACAATCTTTATCATCTTTATCACGATGATAGTTTTTGTTTGTGTGGCAGATGCATCGTATCAGATTTTTAACCTCTTAAATATTGCTATCAGCGTTGGCAGAAAAGCACAGCAGGCAGCTGATTTTACTGAAAAAAGGTGTAAAAACTGAACTTGGTTCAGGGTAGCTGGTAGACATAGTGGAGCATTTAGCAGCTAAGGATGCAGATATTTCCCTCAGGAGTAAGAGGAGACCAAAAGAAAGTGAATATTGGACTCGGTCCAAATAAATGCAAATGTTTCTCTGTATCTGCTGGTTGTGTAAAAAAAAAAAAGGGTGTATGCTGTTCATATCAACTTAAAAGGTTATAATATTTCAGCGATGTGCTCACGGTCTGTTTCCGCAGCCCCCCAAGCAGACAAGGAAACAGTTATTGCAGGTGTAACCTTTTATTTTTGGAGTAACCGGAGGTAAACAAACCTAGTTCACACACAGTTAAGGCGGTCCAAAAACAGGATACCAGGAGCTTGTTTGTAGTAATGTTCACAGTCAGGATTAACCCTGGTGAATGTGAAAAGCCCATGGGCTAGACTGTCAGCCTGCTCCTGTAATGGAGGTACTTTGCAGACCATGGCTTGAATGATTGCCCCCCCCCCCCCCCCCCCCCCAACCGCCCACCCACCCTCTACTTTCTCTGACACTTGGGAACTCGTGTTAGCTCCATGAGTGAACACCTTAGCCTGACCTATAAAAGGCTTCTATTGGCTCCCCGAGCAAATGTCAAAGCTTAGGCTTAATGCGTTGGTGTAGTTCGACATCGGGGTACAGGAGATCCCATTTCAAGCCCTCTAGGTTAAATTACCGGCAGCTGATTATGTATGTCTCTTATCAAGGCTTTTCCAGGCGCAGATTACAAGCATCCATCTTTGAATTCTATTTGCAGCGGCCATATTAACCACATTTCTCTTTGTCGAACAGTTGCGTGGCCGGCCGCAAGTTCCTGCCACTTAATGCCAAATACACCGCATTACATTGCAACATCACTTCACTTTGGAGGTGGTCGTTTTCTCCCAGTCTTTAACTAGATTTTGGCAAATTCTTCCGCTCCACGGTGTCGCTGAGGTTAATATTTCCTGCAACGGCAGCATTCTCAGGGTCACCACCAGAGGTTAATACACCGCTACGGATACTACGACAAGTTCCTCCCCTGGCAAGTCATTTTGTCCTCCAGATCTGTTCTCTCTCTTTTCTCCCCCCCGCCTCCCCTCTCGCTCCACCTCAATTACCGGCAACTGAGCAGCGGATTGTGAGAAATTAGCTCTACATGGTAGCACCGAGTGTGTCTGTTGAGGAGGAGGGGTGCAGCTGGGTAGCTCTTACTAATAGGTTGGTACAAGCGGTGTGTGGACTCTGTAGTCACAGCAGTCACGGTGCAAGGCCCCAAGAATACAGACTGACTCCTCACCGGGCGTCACGTAATGCAGTACCAATTTACCTGTTCAACTGCCTATGGATGATGCACTTTAGTACAATATTTCAGCGTCGTAACAAAGTGAGTAATGAAATACACTATGTGTACCCTTAACAAGCCCAATTTCTCCAGCCAAACAAGCTTTCATAATGGAGGCCGTGCTGTTGAAAGCTTTTCAATACTGCTGATGTGCTAACACATTTTTGATTAAGTATAAAAAGCTCTGAGGACGTTCCACTTGTCGCGTACGTTCAGCTGATCTGAGAACAGATTTTTTTAGTTTCATTACGCGACCACCTCCGCTCGATTGTCTTTATTCCAAGCGCTTTTGTTTTGTAACTGAGCAAGTCACTGACTCGACGCTGCTCTGCTCAGGTGGCGAGCATGCCTGAAGACTCAAAGTACATTTGCCACGTCGGACACGTCGCCGCACAAAATGTCACCTTCTATTCAGTCAGCTTCTTCGGACAAATGACTCCCCGTTTCTCCCTTCAGCAGCCCTTCAACCGGGACCTCAGCTGACATCCAGGAGGCTGTACATTAAACCTGCGTGGTATTTAATTTAGTGTTGCTGCCAAAGTCAAATGTATATACAGTGACAAGAGGCATATGTTATGAACCAGCTGCAATAATAATAAGAATAATAATTGGAGAGCAAATCACAATTTCGAATGTATTAGCTTAGTGAGTTTACTTAACTCTCAGTCAAAGCTCGAGCTTAACGGTCAGGTGTAAATCTGCCATTTAAACTTTAAACTGGAGTTAATGTCCATTAAGGACTCACATCGATAGATATAATGGAAGAAAAATGCATAATGAGGAGTGAGTTATGATATTCATTCAATATTCCAGTCATATTTAAAGGGTTCACCGATTCCGCATCAATCTCCTGTAATATTAGCAGACTAATAATTGGCAGTTTAAAAAATGGATCAAAATCAACGCAGCCAGCTTTCAGTTTTAAACTGGCGCCTACGTTACCCACAATACAAGTTTATTTGCTGAGAGCAGCTTATGGAGCTTTGGGACGTTGAGGTTTGGTAACTGGCTTCATTTTCAAACTTCAAACTGACTCAGATGAGATCATTTATCAGACTTCACGGAGCCACAAAAGGTTTTATATAACTTTTGTCACAGGGAAACAGATTTTAACTTTAAACTGAATGGTTAAAATAATATTTCAACACTGACTAAAACTGAAGATTAGTCACTCAGCTGGTGATTTGAGTACTTTCTTAAAGGACCAATGTGTAGGATTTGTCCAATCTAGTAATGTAGTTGCTGACTGAAACCCCGTCGTTTCTCCTTCTCTTCCGAGTGTAAAGCAGAAACACAAAAGGTCCTTTATAGAGTCAGAGTTTAGTTCGTCTGTTCTGTATACTGTGGACACATGGCAGCTCAACATGGCAGACTCCATGAAAGAGTACCCGCCGTGACGGTAGACGGACATTTTAAGGTACAAAAACCATAATGATTCTCATTTTCAGGTAAAGATAAAGTAATGAAATCACAATCTGAACGTCAGGTTTAGGTTTTAGGAAATTGATGTGATTTTAATTTATTTAATGAATCGATAATCAAGAAAATAATCTGCCCTGATACGAATTTACCAAACATTGGCAGCAACTGTAAGTTTAGCTGCCACAGTGAAGTGGAGGCGTTCTGAAAACAATACACACACACACACACACACACACACTAGTGGCCACAACAAGGCCTAAAATCAGTGGATTATCATTAACATAATTTTATCCTCATTAATTAGCAGGAAATATGTTGTGTTTGCTGGCCACGCCATCTTGCAAATTGTCCGGTAAAGCCTCCCTAATCCCCTCCGAAGATTTTCGCCAGCGTGCACCGACAAACATTAACATTAAGCTAAAGACAACAATGAATTCTCCATCTCCTTTCTTTCTGCCCATCCTCACCAATGAAATAATACCTGATTCGACGTGTTGTGAAAATAGGCGTCGATGTGCGGCAACACCTCCCACTCACGCACCTTATTAATATAAATATTGATCACACAAAAGTGTCCCCGCGTTGACGCAATTAACACCGGCGGTAAAACAAATGATAACAATAAAGCGATGTAGTAACAGTAACCCGACCGCATTACGCTGCTGGCAATTGTGATTACTAAAGAGGAAAGCCAGAGCGAGCAGAGGTGAGACCTGAACGCTGTCGGCTGAATCGCAGTCTCTGGCCTGCGTTTCCAGGGAACGGATCAACTGCACAGCCCACAATGAACAGCCAGGGCTGAGGGAGAGAAGCTAAACCCTGTTTATCAGAATGCTCCGGGTGTTGTAGCTTATTAAAGTGCCAGGTGCTTTTGAAAAATAATACCCCCTCATCCTCCTCCTCCTCCACATCCTCCTCATCCTCCTCCTCTCCCTGTTTCCACCAGCTCCATGTCTGCCTCCCCTCCTCCGTCCTCCCCTCCAAACCAGACTCCAGCCAATGTCGGAGCAGAGGTTGAGGAATGAACCCTTGGCTCGGCTTTGCCAGCGGGGCAAACTACAACGTTTCTGCTGCCTTCAGAAGTTTTTATTTATTTATTTTATTTTATTTTTTTCCTACCCCCTCCTCCCTCTCTCTCTCTCTCTCACACACACACACACACACATACAACTCCCCCGTGGCCGCTGAGGTGGAAACCGCAAGGGTGATGAAATGAAACCATTTCTCTCTTTCCTTGTTCTCACTTTCCAGCTGCCGTCACACTTCTTTCCCTGATTCTTTCCATTTCATCCCCCGGTCTCTCTTTGACTTTTCTCTCCATAATGTGCTATGTGCTCTTAGCGCGGGTCCAAAAAAAAAAAAAAGAAAAAATATCACGAGCACCATCAAACCCATCTGTTCAGCAAGAGGCAGCCACATACGACAAATTACATGGTGCACTACGGCTGTTGGAGTTTCTGCATGGCGGCAGACGATGGAGACACAAATAACACAGCGGTAAAAGAGACACTATGTAAAAAAAGACTCGCAGGGAAGAGGATGCATCACAGATCTATTTGTAATCTGCTGTGTGATTATTTCCTCGAATAATTTCATGCTTGTATGAAGATATTTACGGACGATTCAATCAATATTTGTTACTGAAGGACCTCTGCGGCACTATAAACGGCAGTTAAAATCTGCTTATTTTCCTTGCCTTGTAATGTTTGTTTAAGCTTTTGCTGTTAAATGTGCCCCGTTTCATAACAAGACTAATAAATGAACTCTAAACTGTGCTTTAAATTGCACAGAAAGTCACCCTGGGCGCTAAAACAGCTTCTGCCTCTTTTCTCAGCTTCTGATTTTCATTGATTGAAAATCCCCCCAAAAATGATTAAAACTCACGCATGGACGAGCATTACCTGCACCTTGAATGTAAAGCTTTGTTCTGAATATCAAAGTTTATAGCTAAAATACATGCAGTAGTTTTTCTAGCCTTGGGCTTTTACGCCTTTTAGGTAAGGATTGTGCACAAAATCACTCTCTATCTACTATATACTGCGCTATGTTTAGTATAGTGAGTGGAAAGGAAAGTATTTTCTGCTAACAATCAAATTATTTTCTGCAATTATAGATGTGAAAGTCACTGTGACACCTGTGAGCGATGACGCAAATTTACGAGTGAGTGTTTTTTCTTTTATATAGAAGGGGAACAAAACCATAAACAGGGCTTGTGTGTCTGAGGGCATAAAATCATAATTATAATGTGTTTTTTTCCCCTTCAGGTCTGTGCGTGCGTGTGTGTGTTTGTACTGTACACCTCAACATTTGCAACGTGTTCGCGTCCACATTTGTTGATTGCACCAAGATTAATTATGTCAACGCGTTAATGCATTGTCGTTTCCGTGGCTGTCGGGTGTTGCGGATTCGAGCAAATGGGCCCGAAATGCATCCGTCTCAGATGCTTACTTTGCATGTTCGTCCTTACTCTTTCACTGCGGTGCGCTTTCTTGACTGCCTGTTTACTTGTTGCTATAGTGACTGACATATTCCAGTGTCTTTAAGGAGCCTGCCCTACAGGCTAATGCTTAAGCCCTAGGATGTCTGCCATTTAAGAATTTTAATAAAGCCTTCTCTTTAACCAATAATAGACTCACACTGCTAACATCAGGATTGAATGTCATATTGTGGGGGTACGTTGTTAAGTCCCCAGAATTAAGTCTAGAAGGTCAAGCAGATGTAAATCCATGCTTCTATGTCTTGAAGGGAGCGCGTATAAATGTCAACATGCATCAGAGTGCCTATACCAAATGTCAATATGACCAAATCCTTCTCTTATGACATTCCCTGGCCACCTCCATTAGCATGTAATACTCATACTGCGTCTCTCTCTGTCTCACACAGGTAGGAATGGACTGGGCTGTGGACTCCAGGAGCTAGTAGCGACAATCAATGAGGACGTCCATCTTTAAAGAACAGATTTCCCATGGATAATCTGTAAATGTGCTCAACATAAATCCCTTGAGGTATAATATCAGTTCATCCTCCCCTTCATTCCCCCCCTCCCTCCCAACTTCTTCTCGGATTTGCCTGACTGCAGTCTTGGCCCCGAACCCTGACACCAGCCGGCAACATTGAGTGATTGGTCATTATATCCAAGGGCGTCTACACAGCAAGACAAAAAACCCCTAGGGAGCCCCTGCTGCAGTTGGTGGTGGTGGCGGCAGCGGCAGTGAGTCAATCGCCTCAGCAGCTGCAGCAAATGATTCATTATTTGTGAAGTTAACAGCTCAGACCGCTTAATCTACAAGGACCAATTTCTTACTGGAGGGAATCGGTCCAATATGAAGGACGTGTCATTCGTGGATCTCTTTGTTGGCTTGGCCATGGCCTCTTTTGTTGTGGCCACAGAGGAGAGGCCTGATTGCCCGAAGCTCTGTGTATGTGAAATTAGACCCTGGTTTTCTCCCAGTTCGGTGTACATGGAGGCGCAGACAGTTGACTGTAATGACTTGGGACTCTTTAGCCTGCCGGAAAAATTACCAGTGGGCACACAAGTACTATTACTGCAAACAAACAACGTTGCCAAGATTGACCAACCCTTGGATTACCTGGCTAACATCACAGAGATTGATTTATCGCAAAACAACTTATCCTCCATCAGCGATGTCCATCTGGGGAATCTTCCCCAGCTGCTGTCTCTTCATGTGGAGGAAAATTGGATACGAGAGTTGCCTGAACGATGTCTTGCTGAGGTGGCTAACCTTCAGGAGCTGTACATGAATCACAACCTCATCTCCTTCATTTCCCCGCTGGCTTTCCAGGGTCTCAGCAACCTTGTGCGACTCCACCTCAATTCCAACAAGCTGAAGGTCATTAAAAAAGAGTGGTTCGATCCCATGCCAAATCTGGAGATCCTGATGATCGGTGAGAATCCTGTTCTTTCTATCGATGATATGAACTTCAAACCTCTCAGTAACCTCCGCAGTCTCGTTCTCACCAGGATGAACCTGTCCCAGCTTCCTGATGATGCACTGGCCGGTCTTGATAACTTAGAGAGCATCTCTTTCTATGATAATATTTTCCCAGAGGTGCCTCATTCCGCCCTGAGAAATGCAAAAAATCTCAAGTTTTTGGATCTTAATAAAAACCCAATCTCAAGGATACAGAGAGGAGACTTTGTGGATATGCTTCATCTGAAAGAACTGGGGATTAATAGCATGCCAGAGTTAGTTTCCATTGACAGCTTTGCCCTCAATAACCTCCCTGAGCTTACCAAAATAGAAGCCACCAACAATCCTAAACTCTCCTATATCCATCCTAATGCTTTCTACAAGTTACCACATCTGGAAACCCTAATGCTAAATGGCAATGCGCTCAGTGCCCTCCACAGGATTACTGTCGAGTCCCTCCCAAATCTCAGAGAGGTTAGTATGCACAGCAACCCCATCCGCTGTGATTGCGTTGTCCGCTGGATGAACATGAACAAGACCAACATCCGCTTCATGGAGCCCGATTCATTGTACTGCGTGGAGCCTCCCGAGTACGAGGGCCAGCATGTCCGACAGGTTCACTTCAGGGAGATGATGGAGATTTGTCTGCCACTCATCTCTCCCGAAAGCATGCCCGGGCATATTAAAGCTCAGAATGGGAGCTCGGTGTCACTCCATTGCCGGGCCTTTGCTGAACCAGAGCCGGACATCTACTGGATCACCCCGTCTGGTACCAGAGTCCTGCCTAACACCGTGTCTGACAAGTTCTACATGCACCCAGAAGGAACCTTTGACATCTACGACATAACTGAAAATGAAGCCGGTCTTTACACTTGTGTTGCCCATAATCTGGTTGGAGCTGATCTTAAATCTGTTTCTGTAGAGGTGAATGGATATTTTCCCCAACCTGCAAACGGGTCTCTGAACGTCAGAATCGAATCGGTGGAGACAAACTCCATCCTGGTGTCGTGGAAGGCCGGCCCTGGCACCTTGGCTCCAAACATTAAATGGTACACAGCGTCAGGTGTCAACCATCCGACCACAGCGTTCTCCACCAGGGTTCCCTCTGACGTCCAGGTCTACAACCTCACCCATCTCAGCCCCGCCACTCACTACAAAGTATGTGTGGATGTGCACGGCATCCACTACAATCATGACACCAAATGTGTCAATGTCACCACTAAGGGATTAGAGCTGGCAGCCAAGGACACAGAAAAATGGGACGCAGCAGTAATCACCGTCTTTGGTGTGCTCTTGGCTGTGATTTCAGTGGCATGCCTGTTTATTTATGTGTCTCTGAGGAACCACCACCTTTATGGGGATATAAGGAAATGCGACTCCAAAGCGTCACTGACACCAGTGGAAGCTACCGGTATGCACTCTCCTTTCTTTACGAAGCTGTGGGTTTCGGGTAAGGGACTGCCAAGTGGAGTGGAAGTGAAAGCCACAGTCATAAATGTATCTGACAATGCCTTTTAAGAAGTGCAGCTTTGTAGAGCACCACACACCAACTACACTGAATGGACAAGGCCATGGGCAGGGGTGGACGACTCTGTAGTACTGTTTCAAAGGCAAACCCATTGCTGGTCCCCCGGCTCAGACACCCTGGCAAAACTATTATTGGAATGGGATGGAACAGTTTATAATAAGACAATGCTCTCCCAGTTTCGACCCAAGCTGAAGTGGTGGCTTTGTAACAGTTACATCTAAACCAAGCTAACATCATCAGGAAGGGGTATTTACTGCAAAAAGATATATTTCAGTACCATTCATACAGAAAGGCAGGCAGAGGAACGAAAGTGAAGATGATGATGGTGGTCAACTCTCGTGTAATTGACTGTTAAATGTGTTCAGAGTTGTGGAACTGTCCGTGTGGTCCCAAGCAATACCGTCTGTGCTTTGTAAAACATCCATAGACGAGTTTAGAGCTACAGTAATAACACCTGTCTATATTGGGAAGGGAGATTTAGTAGAGTTAGACAAATAACAGTGACTATGGTGTAAGCCTTTTGATGAAATATACCCCCCTTTTTCTATTTAAAAATGGATTCTTGATTTTTCATGGAAATATTGTTATATATTCTATTATGTTGATGTAATGACAAATCCTCTGTATCTGAACAGTTTAAATGGGTTTTAAATTAAGGCAAGGAGCAGACTACTTTTGATTACAACGTCACATTAAGCTTAATGAAATTCAGCAACAAAAACGAGTATCTCGAGAGGACATTTGCCAAATGGCTGTTTATGCTGTGTAGTTCTCATTGCAACGGTGACTGGGAAGCAAAACGCGTCGGACTTGAACAAATATATAACAGGTTGCCGACTGATGCGGCGTCTCCTCACGAAGCGGTCTGTTATGCCCTGGTAAGTGCCTACAACAAGAACTACATGAGGTAAACAGAGAAGAAAACTGAAGAGAAACACGTCAGCCACAGCAAAACACACGGCCATGTCATCATTGCAGAACCACAAGCTATTCTCCAGTACTTTTAGTGGAAATACTTTCTCAGTATTTTTAGCATACATATTTTAAGAAAACATTTCGTTGTTGCTTTGGGTGTAAAGTTAAAAAGCCATTTTTATATTAACTGTACTATATGTGATCAATGGGCACAACAGACTAATTAAGAAAGTGCTTAAGAAAAAAATAAATGTCATTGTTTCTTTTACAAACCTACTTTTCTCCTTTGCTTTCTTCTCATATTTCCCATAACACACTTGGTTTACTTCAAACTAAAAGTCATGCTTTTATTGTGTCACCATCCAGCTGCCGGGTCACGCGAAATGCGCAACGACCTTTTATCTGTGACATTTCAACTGCAAGCATGTAAAACAAAATACCGATAATGACCAAATGGTACAGAACAAAAACGGAAAAAAAAAACTGTCTCTTGAGCCTGACCACAGGGGAAAAAAGTCATGGAGACTTGAGCTGAATGGTTGAATGGTCGTCCTGACCCTGGGAAGAAAGGGGGTGAAAAAAAAAACAGCAACAAAAGAACAGAACTCATTAGTCGCCTCATTAAGAACATGTTCGTCCTTCAGCTGGTCTGAATATAGTCGCTGTGCGATAGCTACAGCTGCTGCTGCTCGTACTTAGACGGGGACACAGCGTCCCTACGACAGAGAGATAAAGTACAGTGCTGGAAAGTCGACGCAGGGTGGGACCGAGCAGAGTCTGAGCTTTAGGACTCACATTTTATTTGTCTTACTGAATTATCCAGCATGCAGAACATTTCACATGAGAAAGCCGAGCATGATGAATGGTTGTCAGAGGCAGAGTGACGTGGTGGATTTATCAAACGGAGCCTAACGCTCATACATCAGGGCCAGCCTTCAGCACCATGGACAGAGGCTTTTAGAGCCAAGCTATCTGTCAAAGACAAACGGAGTTAAAATATGACGCAATGTGCTCCTCAGGTAATACTCAGGTCAGACCGAGTCTGTCTCAACAAACCTGGCAGAGCTGGAAACGCCCATATCCATATGCTTATATAGAAAAACAAACGCATGCGATCATAAACTCAAGGTCGCTCGCTGACACCGAGGCTCATTTATAGACAGAAATGTGAATATAGACAAAACACACGGCAGTAAATCATCCGATCTTTCTTACCCAGAGGTGTCGCGGTTTGAAGAAACACAACATGACAGCGACAAAGACACTAAATAACTTCATGGACCAAAACATGTTCTTTGAGATTAAAGCAGCTCATAGATATTTGCCATATTGTTGTTCTTTTTTTCACAACTCATGATTTGATTACATACTTGAGTGAATAATCTGAATGTTATCCGGGAACTCATCTCTCCTGCTGTCTGTCCCGATCTCACGCATTTCCACCGATCTCTTTCTTTTCTCGCCCACCGCCACCCTCCTCCTCGCCGTTGACACTCCTTGCACGGGGAGGCTTTTTTTTTTTGTCTGAATTTGTACATTCAGGACAACCTATATTAAGAAAAAAAAATCTGGATTTAACTTAAATCCTACATGAAAAGAACCAGTGAGCTGTCATCATTTAATCCGCAGCGAGGGAGGGGGGAAAAAAAAAGGCGAATTTCTTGCTGAATCTTCAAATATTTCAAATATTAAAACCACCTTGTTCTGTTCAGAGAAAAAAAGCCATCTGCTCTGAGGCAGATATTAAAGCGTGCTCTGTGAGGGCTTATAGATAGATGGGTGTTCCTGCTGGTTACATATTCATTTTAATTTCGGGAGGATCATTGTCAAACCTGCCCGGAGATTCGATGGTGCCATTCACTGGCGGGAGGTGCAAGTTCAAGAGCGTATTTATTTATTTAATTTTTAACAAAAAGTGAACATTAAGTCGCTGGCTGGCAGGTCATTTTCCATTGACATTATTAGATGGGGAGAAAGTACTGCAGGAAATGTACATTTTGTTTAAATTTTATGGTATCACTCGGTTGATTTAAGCTTGCTATTATAACAGTGTGCATATGGGCAAACTCTTTCCATGAGCATGTAGGAAGCTGGCACTTTAACACGTTGTTCTTTATTAGAACAGCCTGACTTTTTCTTTCTTTTTAAATCAAAATCTTTTTACTGAAAACTTTTTTTTTCCAATATATGAAAAATGCAATACTGAGTGGTCTTTACAAAAGCATGAGACAGACAGACATGGGTACACACCAGCAGCAATTAGCACCGACGTGTCCAAACAGACATGAATTGAGAAGATATGACTTAAAAAAAAGGGGGACAGAAAGACGTTAAGTTGCCAAGAATGTTTGCAGTGTAGTTAAGCTGCACCTAACGGTCGAGCCTTCACAGGGTCTGAAATGCACACACACTATCTGGAATTTTCCACTTGATTGCTGGAGTGAGTAGCTAACCTTCTCCAGTTTTAAGCGGGACACGATGTCTTCTAGTCGTTGTGCATGGGTGGGAGGGGAGGCGTCCCTCCACCAGAGCAGGATTACTCGCAGAGCTACGAGGGGGGGGGCAAAGGGAAATTCTTTCGATAGTTAACTCTTTCTCTGCTTCCATGACCCCAAACAGAGCAATTAGAGGGTTTGGTTCTAACTTGAGTGTGTGGAGAACATTGTGAAATAGGGTTGAAATTAGCTTTTTTAAGTGGGTTTAAGGAGAGGACTGACAGTGGTCAAGTCTGTTGTTATTGAAGAGCTGGACAAATGAGAAAGAACGACATTTTTGCTCAAAAGATGCCTATGAACAGGTCTTCAAAGCGTACAACACCCTTCGTGTGCCGATTTTCCCTTTTTTAAAGCTGCATTTAAATATTTAATCCCCCTTCTATCTGAGATAAGATAAAAAACGTCCTACCTTGCACTGTAAGGGCTGCAAAACAAACAGTACTCAAGCTACCGCAGGCACTTTTATATGTCTGAATTATCAGCTTATTAAAGTTACAAACTTCCACATGTGGGCCAGCGCGGCTGCGGGCTGCCACATTCCAATGAAAAGTAAAATACCAGCATGCATTTACAGCCCTGCTACCAGCATGCTCAATGCCATCGCTTGCTTTTAAGAGGTCTTCGTAGCCAAGCTATTGCGAGATCAGCCGGACGACCTATGGATCGCAGTAACAAAGCGCTGATTGCTTTTACGACAGAATAAAAATGGATTCGCCTCCTCGGGTCGGATGAAGAACCTTTAGTAATTAAACACTTTTGCTTCAGCGGCGTCGCTTGTTTTGTGTCTCACCAAGTTTTGATCCGTTTACACCGCAGCTGATGTTCTATACTCCGGATGACAGGTGAATTTTTCATACGCAACACGTGTCATCAAGCAAGCAAGAGAATTTGCGCCGGGGTGATCGTTATTCCGAACACGCATCGCCGTGTTTTTCCTGAAAAGTAGAGACGGAATGTCACAGCAGATTTGAGGCGGCTCGTCAAAGAGCAGCCAGTCTAAAGTCATTTGTGTGTGTGTGTGTGTGTGTGTGTGTGTGCATTTCTGCTCTGTCTGGCCTCTTCCTGTCTCCATTTCCATAACCATCACACTCCCAAGGCGTCTCCTCCAATACGCTGCTAAAAAATGCTTTTTTGTGTGTGTGTGTGCTCCCTCCAGACTTTGCAGAGTGCACAGTCATAAGCACATGCATGCAAATTCATTATCATAGAGCGAGAGTGCCGAAACACAGCTGCTATTAGTCACTTCCATTTCAGACTAACTCCATATTATGCACCCAATAGACAGTCTGTTGGGGAGGGAGTGACTTGCTTCCACGTTTATGCACTTCCTCCGATTCGCTGCATGACATCACCGAAATTTCACCGTATGAAACGGGAAGTCAAAGCAAATTAGAGGCTTCTCGTCGTAAGTAACCCGACGTATTGATAAACGCGGGATCCATAAGTCTTGCCACAGTGAAAACCACGCCACGGAGGGCTTTTCCTCTAATTGGACGACCCGTTCTCAAATAGTTGATTGGTTTCCTGCGCTACACTGATTGATCGCTGCCTCCCTTTGTCTCACCGCTATTTCCTCTATGAAGTGCGGCCTGTTCCTGGGGCAGATCGATGCGGGGACTAATGAGTTATTCGCATGCATGTGCTCACATTAATGATGGATTGGGATTGGGAGGAGGAGAAAAAAAAACAAAACAAAAAAAAAACGTGTGTCTATGTTGGTGAGGTGGCCTAACAAGCAAACATGAAAGGACACGGAGGAGCACCCTTCTCTAAGTAGGTTTTATAAAGCCCCCGTCAACCTCGTGGCACTGATGCGCCATCAGAATCATTAGCACTACAGAGGCCATCGATATTCACGGCAGCCCACATTAATCATCAGTGAACATTAAAGTCTTGTTGTGAAACAGTGGAGGAGCCACCTACGATTCTAGCCCCCCGTGTGAGTACCACCTTTTTCTTTTTTTACTGCATCTGTACAAAGACCTGCTGCAGACTCCATTAGGCAGATGGAGGGTTCGAAGATGACGTAGGTCGGGTGGCTGGTTGCAGCTGAGCTTTGAGGTAAAGTTTTTGTTTTTTTCGATGGAGATAATGAATGCCTATATTTATGCAAAAATAATTTCCTCGCTGGTAATTATGCACTGGCCAAATTGATAGAGCATCTGCACCAACTGTCACAATTTTTCATATAACCAGGGGAGTGTTTGAGAGGATGGGAGATGATGGGGAATTAGGAAACTTTAACCTCAATTAGTTAAGGCTCTGTGTGTTTTGTGAATACAGACACATGCAGGGACAAAAAAAAAAAAAAAAAAAAAAAACATCGACTTGCCATTTTCTTCTCTTTACTTTACTCTTCGCTGTAATTACTCTGTCATAAATTGCAGCTTTTCAGAGAGAACAGAAAACAAAATTAAGCAATTTGGCCGCGATAACATTAAGCAGCAATAAGAGAGAGCAAAAAAAAAAACAAACATCAATGAAGCTCAGAAGCAATAAAAAAAAAAAACAGATAAAATACAATTTTGTTTTTCGATTGCCGGCGCATCTAAATGAGTTTGTGTTGAGGTGCCAACAATGAAAACATGGATGAGGAAATTAAGTAAAAATTGTGCAGCTTTTAATGTTCGTCTCTGGTAAAAAAAAAAAAAAAAAACCTTCCAGTCTGCAAACATGATGTCAGTCAGTCAGCCAAAACAATCCTGGTAATTTTCACCCACCTACCTTGATTTCATTTGTTAATCCTGCGTGAATCCATTTACACTAACGGGGCGCTCTTATTTTGAAATGGCTGCAATATGAGTGCAAAAAAAAAAAAAAAAAAAAAAAAAAACGCATAATCAAATAAATTGCTCATCAGGAATGATTGGCCGGGGTGGCGGCGTGGGTAACAAACAGCGCGTTTCCATCGCTGCTGAACGCCAGCGGATTTAAAACCCGAGGAACCACCTCGAACATATTTTAACTATGAAATGAGACCTGACAAAACCTGCCGTAAAGCAGATTTAAGGCTCTCTAAAACCAGAGATTAAATTATATGACCGGTTTCCAGCGACAAAGTGAGCTCTGTCGTCAATTTGATTTAAATAATTTGCCTGTAATCTATAAATTTGCCCTCAGTGGCCGATTGTTTCATGTACGGTGGCATATTTAAGCGTCGTGTTTTAAGGGAAATTTATCCTTTTGCTCTTTTATTGTTTGGCTTGTGGATCTTCTTTAAATGTGTTGTCTATTTTGTCACGTTTACACGTCAAATACGGCGAGAAAATCATGCAGCCTGGTTATAAATTGAAGTTTTAACGAGCCTTTTTCCACAGCCGAGGATCATCTTTTCCCTCCTCTTCTTAATCTAGAACATGCAAAACGCCGTCAGTCATCTAAACTGTGTTTTTAAGCGTCTCGGTCTTCTGCTGAGCGCCAACAAATTTGTGCACTATAGGAATGCAGCAGCACGGAGGCCCGTGCCCTAAATAAAACGACCGTGCGTGTGTGTCTAGGTGTGTGTCTTTCATCACACCGGGCGGCCTTATTCTTTGATGTAATGATGGCGGCACTGGGGTGGAGAGAGAGTGGATTGTATTCGACGGCTCGTGAGGGCGATTCAGCGGAGGGACACACATCGACGCCCGGCTCCGTCGCATGTTTCATATTAATGTTCATAACCAGTGTATTAATACACGTGGCGCTCATCAGTTTTCTCTCTTTGTCAAGCTGAAGTGGGGGAGGAGACGCCTTTGTACGTGCCATCCCTGCTGTCCGTCAGGGTTGTTTACAGCAACATTTTCAACCTGCTCCTAATATGAACACACAAATGGCTGCGGCCCGCCATCAATCATCTGCCCTCCTCCTCCTCCTCCCGCCCGCGGCATGTGTGGACGGCAGCTCCGTGTGGTTCCACGCGCAGTCGAGCATGCGTGTGGCTGGCAGTAAGGTTATACAAAACAACCATATTCCTTCAGTTCATTACACGCTTCCCTGGAAACTAGAATAACAATAACCGAAGCCCCGCGTTTGATCTTCATTATCTGTTGTTTTTTTTTTCTGATAGAATTCTGGTTTTCTTAGTATTTGCGCTCTCCCGTTTCCTCTCATCACCCAGATAAGACAAATCCACCGGTTTGGATTAGATCACTGCGAAACCGAGTGACCGTTTCATATTGATGATAATTGTGTTTTACATAAATTATCTATCCGGATTATTTGCAATTGAAATGAAGGGGAGCGGGGGTAGTTAACAGTCTGGCAATCTGCTCTCCTTCGTAATGTACGCATGCAGAATGATGTTTCCGCTGACTGAAAGCTGTTCGTCTATGAAATAAAAGAAACTCAGCGACCTATTATATCGTATTATGTTAATGCTGGAATTAGAGACAGACTGTGGAATGCCATCACATTCATTAATGTCCCGATAACGTATTATTCTCCCTCTCGAGGCCACTTTAAAACATTTTTCTCTCACTGGGGAATCAAAGGCGACCGGTTTTGCGAAGGCTGAACACGTTGAGATCAGAAAACAGAAATAATGTCAAGAAAGCTAAATGGATGTGACCGAAGGCGCTCTGTTTGTGTGCTGTCTGCGCGACGAGCTGGAGACATTTGTGTCATTTGCAAGCGCTCTCTCAGTTCAGTCGAAAGAAAAAGCTTTCCTCTGTCTTCTGAAGTGCGTCCAAAAGAACATGGGTGATAACGAGGGCCTGGCTCCTCTCTTTCAGTCCTACGAGCCATTAGCGGGGAAAGACTTCATTCTAAGGAATGACTATTTCTGTCTGTCGACTGGCTTTCCCTCTGGAGCAACGGAGACGCCGGTCGTACAGCCCTCCCCCTCCGCTGGCCTCAAAAAGGGCGGCCGCGAAGATTGAGCAAATGCCAGTCGGCGTTCGCAAACCGTTGGCGAAGGCTGGCAAGGTGAGAGGATGAGAGGAGGGTTGTTGAGCCTGATCAAAATCAAAAGGGAACTGAGGTAATGAGGGGGATTCAATCAAAGGAATGAGGCCGCTCTTAGAACAAAGAGGTCTTAAGCCCACAGCAGTCAGGAGACAGATAGAGATATAACTCAACCAAAGGCGCATTAGAGAGTGATTCAGGTAGGCGGCCAAATGAACGGACGACACACTTTTCCCCTTCCTCTCCTACTATAAAAAAAAAAACTAATCATATTGCAACATAAATTTGTATAGTTTTAGCCCAAACCATTACTCATACAGCTGGTTGATTTCTTGTCATCTCCCTCCCACGGTCGCGCAGTGTATTTTCATAGTTCAGCAGTCCAAATTGGATATTGTTTATGATGCATGATATTGAAAGCAGACAGACTCCTGAGGGACCGGCGTCAGTTCCGTCAACCGGCTGAACAAGCTAACAAACAGATCCAAGTGATTTTTGTTGATGCTCGGAGACGTGCGGCTCCCCGAGCACAACAAAGGGACATTCATTCTATATTTATGCCACCACTGAAGTGTCAGAAATATTGATGACCCTGGGCAGAAATTAGCCCGCTTGTCAAAACAGAATAGTGCGAATGCAGCCTTTTTTTTTTTTTTCTCTCCTTTTCTTTTCATGCCGCGCAGCACTCTGAGTCTTTGCAACGCTCATCAAGTAACCAGAAATTGCGACTGAACAAGCACAAAGCCCTAACACACTGGATCATTGTCAGTCTAAATTTAAACTAAGCACATCTGTCACGTCGTGTCACCGACGCGCAAAAACGCTCCAAGGTTGTGGAAGTTACTTTCTTAATTGAAGTGAGACAACTTGTTTTCTGCTATTGCCATTAGGGAATCTCAGGATCAGCGTGTGTCTGTCACTAAACGGAAATGAACGAGACCAGATTGACATTTTTTTAAGCCGTGATCTGAAGCAGAAGCTGCGAAATAGTTTCGGCGCGCGCCCGTCTCCTCTTTTGTTTACCTTTGCTTTGCTAACTCGGTTACAGGACTCTAATCCGAAATCACTTTTCACAGGCCCGCACTTGTAAGTAACAGATGAAAGCATTGATTCCCGCCTTCGATCCTTTTTTCGACTCAAAGTTCACCATCAAACTCTTAACCGCGAAAGCAGCCAGGCCGGGCGGAGAAAACAATCAAAAAATAACAACGAAAAACATCAGCGCCCAGAAAAGACAATGGCAATTGATCAGGCATTCGGCGAGAGAGGTGGCATCTCTCCTATCACATTCATTAGTTTTCCGGCCGCTCTGACATTTCCATTTGCACACTCCAATTGACAAAATAAAATACCCGTTCGGCTCTCATCCCTCAGCTCCACGCCGGGTAATCACTCCTCCACTGCGCCATACACTCCCGCCCCCACCCCAACCCTTCTGTTCCTCCGTCCCTCCATCCCTCAGAGCGCAGCCTCATCACGACAGAGTAAGAAACATAAACGGAGCGTGCGCCTTTTTGTCAGAGGAGTGCGTTTGCCGCCGAGCGCGCCTTCAATCTGGGGTCACTTGTATAAATCACCTCAGGGAAGGGCACACTTCAACTTTTCATTTTCTTCCCATCACCACCTCTCTGGTCTCCCTCGCTATCTCCCCTTCTCTCGCCCCACCCCTCCCCTTGCTCTTCCTGCATACCCAAACAACTCCTCCCCGGTGCAGCCATCTCCTAGAATCATCATCAGCGTCTCCCTGCCAGACTATTGACCGGCCACACACTCGTGGGGAGTCTCTCGGCCATCCATTTCATTTAGACGCAACTTTTTGACTCCTCCGCATTAGGGGTCAAATGGGCTCTTTTCAAAAGGGACTCGGAACAGAGGTAAATTATACAAATTGAGTGGCAGGAGGGAAGGGAGTGCGGCTGAGCCTCGGCGGCTCCGTGAACCAAGACGACCTCGGGTTTTCCTTAATGATGTCTTTGCCAAGCCAGACGGAGACGCATCGGATGATTATGCTGCAGATTGGGCAGGAATCTCTCAGCCTCGCTTTTACTTTCCGCACCCCTCCGTCGCAAACACGCACCCCCTTGCCCCCCCCCCCCCCCCCAACCATCCATCACCTCTGCCGCTTCCCCTCCATTCTCCTCTGCCTCCTCCTTTCCATCTTTTCCCCACCCCGCTATACATCCACCCTCCCTCTCTTCCTCGCTATATAACATTTATCTTCCCACCCCCAGACTTTCTCAGAACTCCGCCCACTTGGAGCAGCGGCAACACGGTGAGAGACTTTGGTCAAATCTGATGATGCTCCCTTCCAACAGTGGCATTTAATCAATCGAAATCTTATTTTGGGGATGAGCAGAGAGGAAGTTGTTTTTTTCATGAGCTGCTCTATAATAGAATAACCCAGCCAGAAGGCCAGGTCCCTCATCACCGGGGACTCCATAGATTGAGGTGATCGAGTTGTTTGAAGATGAGTTTTGAATACTGCCTAGCCCGGCTGGCAGGCTGTGCTGTACTGTAGCTCACTTGAAATTTGGTAACGATGTATAAAAATGTCAATTAAAAATGGAAATCGGAGTAAAAACTGGCTAATAAATCTTTAAAGCCAGGCTGATTTGCTTAAAACACGTTCAGCAATATTATCTTTTCAGTGTGAGTAACAGTAAAATAGACCTTTTTCACAGCAGTGGCTACTTGACATGAACTAATAAGGTCAGCGCAGGTGTTACGAGTGACACTAATTTACCTTTGGCAAATATGGAAAACCTTATCTTATCCACTAGTATCCCTGTTTAATGGTACTTTGGTCTCTCATGAAAAGGAATAATCCAAAAACAGATGGAGAGTAGATACACGTGAAGCCGACTGGGAAATAGCATGCTTAAAGCTACGGAAAAATACAGTTAATGCAAGAATGAAACTGTAGCAATACAAATGACTAATGCAAACTTATATTACCCCCTAATATTCTGAGTCCTTGTTCTGTGTTTAAAGGAAAAGGGAACACTGTTCCACTGGGTTTGGGAGTGCTCAAAGCACAATCAAGTGTAAAGTAGGAGAGTATAACACGGGCCATTTCCTGGATGGTGGGTAAGAATGTTTCCCTCCAAGTGCACGCTACGCATTCTGTGTATATAACATGTAGCTGTCAGTTCTAAACAGTCAGTATCGATTGATTTTGGACGGCTTCAAGCTTGGAGAATGGTTGCTGTCTCCTGTAAAAATAAAAGTGCTATCTGTAAACTTGTGGTTGAAGGATCGGTGGTTCAATCCCCGGCTCCTCCAGCCTCCGTTTGAAGTGTCCTTAAGCAAGATGCTGAACCCTAAATTGCTCTTGAAGGCCGTCGGTGTTTGAACGTGTTTGAATGGTTAGCTCTGCAGAGCAGTCGGTGCCCTGTGTGGCAGCCAACAGTTAGTAGTACTAATTTGGTCACTGATATAACGTAGTATCGATTCAACCCACTAACAGTTCATTAAATTTGCTGTCGTGAACATGCAGAGTGTGGACGGTGTGCCTCTGGCCCAGAATAAACAATGTAAAAATACATTTCATTAGATTTTCATGAGACATAATGAACTTCAGGCATTTCTTAGAAAATAATAAACTTTGATTTTATTCCAGATAAGTCCTCACAGAGCAGGCATGCCCTTCAGAATTATGTACTATTTGATTCCCCCCATAATGTAACACGATTATGCATTCACAAAGTGGGTAGTGAAGAAGAACCAAAGTGTCGGCTGTTTTTCACTCTGAAGTCAGAGAATAGAACATGCCAGAGCTGTGAGACTGCAGGATATGAGCTCGGCATCAAATCCGCCATCTGACAGAAGACGCATGCCCGAGCCTGTTGTAGAGCCTCCACAACAGATGGACAGATGAATGGTGGTCAGGTGTCACACACACACACAAACGCAGACTTTCTCACACACACACAGGCACACACTGCAGATCAGAAGTTTGGGGAAGTATTCAGACCGTTTGCTTAAATTAAAGCTGCGTTAAAATATCACAAGTGAAAGTTCTGCCTTCACAAAAATCACTGAACTTTCAGTGAACCTTAACAGTAACAAGTATGAAAATATGAAAAGAACTGAAGTGCTTATTGTGCAGAAAGAATAATTATTACAGCTGTTAATGTTGTACTTGGTCCAGGTGGAGATAAATCTAGCTTTTTCACATTGTTGGGTAATTTATTCTACAAAAAAGTGTTGTATTTTATAAGTCTGGCTTTGTGTGTAACATATTATTCAGCTAGAGAACTAGTTACTATTGCTACACATGAACAGAGTGGATCAAAACTATAATATTTGACCCCAAAATTGTACAAAATGTTCAATACTTTACTATTGTATCACACTGTACCGTACCGTACCGTACACCAACCCCATCTATGGAAACATGGGATTTTTTAGGAAAAGGCTGCCTGGCAACCAAAATGTTTGCTGCCAAAGCGAAATGTTCAAACTGATGGTGTCTGCAAAAGTTGAAGTCAATGTCAGATTTCATCTGCGTTCTCTATACTGCAAGCACCTGGATAAGGTAAAGGATAGATAATGGTCAAAATATTAAAATCATACCCTAACCTTAATCGAGTGTCAAAGCAGCCAAACCTTATCCACCCCTGGGACACCGGACAAACTCCAGTCCCCAGTGTATTGGGTATATGGTAACACTCCTGCCATTGCCCTTGAACGAGGCGCTGGCCTCCCAAAAAAGAGCTGATCCCCAGGCACTGCCACTGCTCCTATATAATTAGGATGGGTCAAATAAGCGGAGGACGGATTTCCTCGTGAGGATTAATAAAGAATAACTTGACAAAGGACCTGAAGTGCAATCATGCACGTAAACATAGTACACACACAAACACAAAAAAGTTGTGCCCTAATTATTAGGCACAAACACACACAGATTCAAACAGAGACTGATGCGGCTTTGACTGATGGTGATGATGATGACATGGCATTTGGCAGGTCACGCACACAGATGGTGGACACCTAGCGATTTCACTGGCTCGCTGCGGCGTGTTAGATTTGGAGCCGAGGCCTGACATTCGTGCTGCGTCCTCGGGAATCGCAAGTTCAGAGGGAAAAGGAGAGAGAGAGAGAGAAAAAAAAAAAAAGCAACAACTCTGGCCTACAGATTAACGGAACAGATGTTCTCACCTCCTCCATCACCCACAGTCAAGCACATGATCACCAAAAACTGGCAGCAGAGAAAAGTTAGTTTAAAGTTTGGACTTGACAGCCGGTCTACAATGACTACAGCTGGTCTAGGATGGCGTGAATCAGATGAAGCCTTGATCTAGATGGAGCTCCTTTGAATTGTGGGTAAGTAGAGATCTTCCAGACCAACTGAAACCAAGCTAATGAACTGCAAATCATTATACAGCTCTCATGCTTGCTCTCTCATTTAATACATAAAATAAGATAAACAAATATGTGCATGGCATTAGCCGCGACAGAATGGTGCCCTCATTTCATTGATATAATGCCACAGAGGGAGTGTTTATCATTTGTGCGTTTTCTCCAGACACAGTACAGTAAACAGAGAGAATAGGCCTGGCTATGATTGGAATAGCAATGACCTTTGCTGTATTGATTTTGGCTGGGGTTGCTCTAGGACAGGCTCAGGCATAGGCTTGGTGTGTATTCTTGTATGTGTCTCCGTGTGGCACCGAAATTTGTGGCTTGGCCTTTTCTTGAAATACAAACATTCCTTCAACAGAAATAGCCATAATGTCCCAATTAGGGTGTGCACTGGCAGACAACAAGAGCTGTTCAGGAGAAAGCTTTCTCCCATGTTCCCCCCAACTGTACAGAACACTGATGGGAGGAGACACATTGTAACTGTGTATACAGTGTACAGTATATGTTGTACAGCGCAGAAAATACCCACTCCTCTTGAAGCATGTTATACATACATGTTACTACATACTTGTAGCTCTCTCTCTTTTTCCTTCATCTATCCATCCATCTAGGTATCTAGCCAGTCCTTCAAGAATCTATCCATCCTTCCTTACTTCAATCATCCATCCATCAATCCTTTAGTCATCTATCCAATCTGTACATACACCCAACTATATATCAACCCTCCAAATATCGATCCAACCACCCATGCAACCCATCCAAAGTCTGTTTATCAATCCATCCATCCATCCATCCATCCATCCACCCATGTATCTATCAACTCTCCATTCAATATCTATATAACCACCCATGCAACCCATCCAATATCATCCAATGTTTATTCAAAAATCATTCCATCACATTTAATCTCCTAAGTATCCATCCATCCATCTGGTATGTACCAAATATGTATCGTCCAAATATCCATCTAACTGCCCATGCAACCCATACAATGTCTATCAAAGAACCCATCCATCCATCCATCCGTCTGTCCATCCGTCCGTCCGTCCATCCATCCATCCATCCAAATATCTAGCAACACTCAAGTATGAATCCATCAATCAATCCATCCATCCATCAATCCATCTGTCCATCCATCCATTAATTATCAATCCAAATGGAAATCCTTCTATTCATCCACTTATCTCTCCATCTGTCTACCCATCTACTCATCTCCCCATCAACTGGTCTATCTATCCATCTTACACTCCAAACACCGGCTAAATGCAACGAGATACACAAGCCATTATGAGAATTTAAGGAAAATGAAAGAGCCCCATGAGACAACCAAGAAACATTTCAGTGCAAATTAAGAGTCAATACAGCCCATTACACTGCTACTTCACTGTTCTGTGATTATGCTGTTAGTTTTCACGGTCAGCGATGGTGCTAAAGAGGACATTATCATTAAACGCTGAGACATACTGTATGGCTGTGATTCAACATCCCAACAACCCAAATAGAGGATCTGTAAAAATGGGGAGACCAGAAAATCAGCTAAATGTGTAAAGATTGGAGAATATAACATTCAAAGTGGTGTCTGAAATACTGTGGGACCAAGAAAGTAAGACAGTAGTGGGAGAGGAGGTAAGAGGCAGGAAGGCTTTAATGGGCTTCTCAGATGACTAACTAAAGCTCCCAGGCGCTCTGCTGCTAATTAGTTTGATTCACCAGTCATGCTTAAAGCATTGTGGTTTGTTGTTTTGCTATTATTATTTCCTATCTCATGTTGGCGTCCACTCTTTGAGGCTCTGCTTAGCGTGCCATCGGAGGCCCTATGGAGAGGAAAATCAGGGAGGGGCCCACCCTGAAGTCACAAGAAAACGTTGTTTTCCTTTCTCCATGGTGTAAAAAGATTTCAGAAACCAGAGCAGCTTGAAATTAACTTTACTGTAAGATAGAAGAAAAAGTTAACAGCGATAAAGGGAGCAAACAGTGCAGGAATCGCCAGTGGAAACTTTCCGAGTAGCAGGATGTTGCAGTATCTCCTCATAAAGGACATTTTCAAAGCAGAGACAGATAGTCCTCGAGGCTCGGTATGATGGCAGTGGTCAAAAGAAAAAAAAAACATAGAGGATGTGGGGAGGGGGCTGCAGAGAGAAGCAAAAGATTAAAACTATCATTTACTTTCAGTGCTGGAAATTTTGAAGTTCCTCCATGTGAACGAGTTCAATAGAATTCATCACCTTTGTCTAAAAGCGGCCTGGAAAATCAATGTAGTTTGGGCTCTAGGAGACTGGTAGTGGTTAAATACTTGTGTGATCAATAATGTAATAACATTCACAGTGGTATGTAGCCACCATGAATCCTGAACGCTCAAAGCTCTGCCTTGACATTTGTTTGGGATGCAATATTGAGGCTTTTGTACGAGGTGTCAGAAATAGACTTACCTTAAATATGAGAATATTTTACATAAGCACTTTAGCTTTTTACATGCAATATTAGTCCAAAATTACCCTTGAGGACATAAAAGGTCTAAGTAGTCTCCTCATAGAAGAGTAGTATCTACAAATATAATGCTAAACATGGATCGCCCAGTGGCAAATTAAAGGTGGGGTCAGTCATGCTGGATGGAGGCGTTCATGCTCCCAGGTCGTCAAATACCAACACTTTATGCGGGTGGCTCGTAGACAGTTGATTATTGGGTCTCATTCTCAGCACACCTACTGTATTGTGTGGCTTGCCCCAAGTCATTTTGTTTATGTCCCAAATTAAGCTAGTATTTGACAATCAATTATCTCTCTCCAGTTTGCCTGACTCCTCCTTTAACCATCCTATTCTCCTCAAATTTACTAACACTTTTTACCCTTAGGGTCAATCTGAGCCGAGGTGTATTTGCCTCCAGAGTTACAGAAAATTGTTGCCCAAGTTTTTGTGTTAGAGATGAAAACTGTGAGTTTTAATTAATTTCATCTTTAATAATGAAAATCTCACTTATGTAATTTGGTTTATTAACAGTGGTGAGTAACCAGCAATTGCCAGTCAACCCCCATCAGACTGTGCTTCCCAAAATGCCACACTTTCTGTCACACGTAATGAAGAGACCCACACAACACATTTCCTCATTTGGACATTGTCGCCATTCAGGGGTTGCACTACGGTGCACCCCACATGATCACGCTGCAGTACCTGACACCAGTGTGGCAACAACCAGACATAGTTGGTTGTTGCCGAAACCCGGGATTGAACCAGGGACCTTTAGATTTCCAGTTTAATGCTCTCCCAGCTGAGCTACTTCGGTCTATACCAGGACAAACAATTGGCATTTTCCCCATCCCCCACACCATTTCGGAACCCTGACACTGACACTGCTCACGTTAAAAAAAAAGTCTTCCTTGCATTTGCAAGAACAAAACCTTGGAATGAGGTTTTAAAAGTGCCCTTTTTACTGCCACTTCACCTGGAGCTGACAAGTGTACAAATTACAGCAGACATAGATGGTTCTACTATTAAGGAGCAGCTACTTCTTGCTTCCGTTACCCTATGGGCAACGATTGCGCCTGAACAGGGACTTGAACCCTGGACCCTCAGATTAAAAGTCTGATGCTCTACCGTCTGAGCTATCCAGGCTCTGCATTGCAACACCGGAGCTTCCTTCCAAAAGAAAATCAGCTGCATAGGTAAAAGTGCAACCTTTTCCATTAGCTAACTCCTGGCTGGATTCATAAACTTTCACTGATGATGTCACAGGTCACATGACCTTGTCAGTGGGGGTGGGGCTAAACATAAATAAGAGCTTGACATGTGACCTGTGACATCATCAGTGACATTCTAAAAGTATGTAAATAGGACTCAATGCACTGCTGTCATTGTTGTGGTGGTTTGGCAATGCCAAGACGCACATGCAGACAGGCCCCTCGCCTCCCCCTGCTGGCGCAGGCGGACCCATAGGTCCACCGTCAGACGCCGCCATAGGAGAGCGGACATGCGAAGCCGAGGTCAGCGTGTGCACCTGCAGACAGGGCTCTCGCCCCCCTCCCGGCCGGTGCAGGCGGACCCATAGGTCCACTGTCAGACGCCGCCATAGGAGAGCGGACGTGCGAAGCCGAGGTCAGTGTGTGCACCTGCAGACAGGGCTCTCGCCCCCCCTCCCCCCCCTGCTGGCGCAGGCGGACCCATAGGTCCACCGTCAGTCGGCGAGTGGATGTGCGAAACCTGAGGTCAGCGTGTGCGTCTTGGCATTATCAAACCACTACAACAACGTTACTGATGACTGTGCAGTTTGTCTGACATCAGCAGGTGTCAGACAAACTGCACTGCGGTCCCTGTCAACACCAACCTAACTGTAATGCACCCTCTCCCTATATCAGTAGACCCACAGAAACACCTTAATGGACATCACAACAACCAAGATTGGTTCAGGTGGGACCGCTTGTGTACCCTCCTCGGCCCCGTCCATTAGAAACTGCGCTGCCCAGATCGTTTCCAAAGACAAACTCTCCTTGAATGGAACATTTACGTGCTGCACTGGAGTCGTGGCATGCTCTGGTCCCCGATGGGGACCCGCTCATCCTTGTTGCATGAAACGCAACAAGGATAACCAACATTTCTTCTGACTCGGCCTGAGATCACGTAAACAGCGTCCCTTCTGCTCTTGTGTCATGTTTTATCGACATCTCACCGGATGTCATCCAAATTTTTTCTAATTTGGGGTGCACATTCATGACTCTCACAGAATGAACCATATTGCTTGATGTTGGTGACCTGATTTGTACACCCCTGTCAAAATAAGCAAGCCAATGTAAGCTTCCAAATCAGCTACATCCAAGTCTCTCCAACTGTCCCCATACAGGTGCTTCTCCTCTAAATTTGTCATCCCAGGCACAATATTTTCAATTGATGGTGTTATGAAGAGTTCAATTGATGATTTGATGCCTTCAGTGTAGTTGATTGCAAATCTGGTGGGGTCTGGAACCATTTTGATAACATTAGTAGCACAAAGTCTACCCTGCTGTTGATGTGGGGAAAGGGGCCATGTTATCTTTCCATTTTTGGAGGTGACCATGTCTGCTGGTTGTTGAGAGACAACAGGAGGGTCAACACTCTCATTCTCATCAGATGAGAATCCCTCAAAATCAGGGTCCTCCTCAACACAATCCCCAGTGTGAGTTCAGATGGTCACACACACAGACCTTCATGTCCATGGTTGGGATAGTTGTTTTCTTTACCCCCTTTCATGTATCAACTCAAAAGTATCACCTCTGCACCTGCAGGTGTGGGGTTATTAGGTCATTCACAGAGACAGACACGTTTTACACAGCTAAAACGGCTTGGGGTCAAATTGACCCCAGAGGAACACCAATGTGTGTAGTATGTGTTCAGCACAATAGAAAAATATCATCATGAAAATGTTATGCTTAATCAGTTGTCCCCATCACATTAGGAAAAGCCATGAAATGTGAAGCAAAAAAACCAAAGGCAACTATTATTTTTTGAACGATAAACATTGAACGGGGTCAAATTGACCCCAAGGAGAATAGGAGGGTTAAGTCGAATATTCACTCTCCTCCTTAGCTCTGCTTTGGTCCTGTGGGAAATGTCTGGCCCCTTTAGCTGCTAAATGCTCAGCTCAGTGCTCATTCAACAGCAAGTCAAACAATGCTATAGACGCCCTTTTGGAACAGCCAAAGCACAAGTGGTTATATTGGAGTTGGAGTCTTACATGGACCGAGGACAGAACTTTGAGAAATGTACTTGTTTGGTTTGCATTTAATTGATTTGATGACGTGGCACTTGATTGCTGACCTGCAGTTTGTATGCGTTCAGCAGAGTTGAACTTTTACATTCACATTGCAGTTTCTTTTTGAACAGGTCTTAAAGCTGTACAGTAAACAGACGATATTCCACCCATTTTTTACTGTTCTGCTGACTTTGGGATTTAACTTCTATTAGCAACTTACTTGCAGAGAGAGAGAGAGAAAAAAAAAAAGCTTGCTTAGCTTCCCGGCACAATGACAACACCCTAACTGATGTCAGCTCCCGTGTTAGCTCAGAGCCCGTCTTTACCAACAAAAAAAAATATTAGAAATGAAATTCTGATGATTTGACAATCAGATAAAGAAAGCGCTGCACATGTCGCCGGCAGTGATGAGCGCTTGCAAAATGTACGGTGTATAGAGCCTCGCAGGTGGATGCACTGACTGCTGTGGTGCATTAAGGAACACATTCAGGAAATAGCTGCTGCCTCTGCATATGTTTTCAGTATTCTGCAGGAGTGGATTTGGGTTAAAAACAGATGTGCCACCTGCCTTGTGAAAAAGAAGTTTCAGTCAGTCAAAGTTGTGAGGGAGAGAGAGAGAGCGCGCGCGCGTGTGTGTGTGTGTGTTCTGGGTGCACAATCGTTTCACTGAACGGTGAACTCGGAGAGTCTGGAGGGAAAAAAAAAGCAAAAAAAAAGCAGAATAATTCAAAGCCCCGCAGTTTGGCAGTCTTCGCAGAACAGCTTGTATGCATCCATTATATACTAAATTAAAGATTGGCGCCTTTTTTCTCCCTTCATCGGTTTTGACGACAACACTATTACTGAGTGACAAGATGGTGAGTCATGGATGAAGTGAGTTCTATCGGGGCGCCGTTTTGTTTCCCTGTTTCATCAGCGTGATGAAACACGCGGCGCAGATACCACGGCAGATACTGCAGGTGACGGCACCGGGTTGGACAGGTTTTGATGGCGTAAATTGATGATGATTCGGAATAACTGTAATTAGTATCGCAAGTGTTTCTCATCCGTGGGAGCGGAGAAAGCTACGCTCAAGCTGATGAGCAAATGAGCTGTTTTCTGCCATGAATTTCCTTTCAAGGCTCCCCTACCTGCTCGCCCACCTTTCCAGGCAGCCATTAACGAACGATATTTCACCACAGCCTCGTTTTTTTCCTTGCTCCCTTCCTTTTACCCTCTCCCCTCTCCCCAAGACCCCCGCTCATCAGTCGGCTGGTGGTGGGGAAGCTTGTCTGTCTCTCGCTTATCTTCCCTAACCACTCTGCAGTCATATCACCCTGACCTGACCATCCATCTTCTGCCATCTCCCCCCATCACCGCGTGTGCGTTTGTTTGTGTGTGTGTGTGTGTTGGACCTTGAGCAGCCTGACCGCGCCGTATTTTCCAGCCCGAAACCTTTCCACGCTTCTCCCCACCCCCTCCTCCTCCTCCTCCTCCAACAGGCCCTGAAAACTCCTCTGCTAAAGCCGTCTGCGGCGGCTGAGATCTCTTGCTCCAAAACGTCTGTTTGGTCTTGTGTAAAAGAGAAACGGAGCGAGCAAAAGCGTCAAGAGGTCTGGCTCGCTCTGGGCTCACAGTTTATTGCGGGTGATGTATCTGAAGACAACCGCTGACAGCTTTGCAGCCCTTTGAACCGCATATCAAAGGATGACAAAATGGTGGGGCTCTGTGTGGCAATTTGATGGGTTGAAATGAGCTGCTGCCATCGGACATGGACTATCGCCGATCTGCAATGCAAAAAAAGTTAGCTGAAAGCCTGTTTACTCATCAGTCTCAGACAAAAATGAAATATTCCCATCCAGTGGACAGCGACCTGTCCTGATTTGAAGTTTTACCTGGCACAAACACTTGCATTTGTATGACGCTAAGCTGACGCACTTATCAGCCGCTGCACAAACTGCTGGATCTCAACTTGACTGGGTTTAAACCTGATACACATACGCGATAAAATCCTTTTGGTTCCCATGATGAAATTGTGTGCCTAAACACGGCAGGGTAAATAAACAGGTGCCAGAGATATGTCTTTCTGGCATTTGTCAGTTGCACAGCAATCTATTGCAAACATTTACAGAGCATAGTAGAGGTGCACTCAAGCTGCGGCTAAGCAATTATTTGCTTCACCACAGAAGGAAAGACGAAATCACAATGGAAAAATATTGTAGCATGTATTGCAAGACAGTATGGCCCTTTGTGGACATGAGCTGAAATCAGTAAAAACATTCTACATGAGAGTAGTGCCGAAACAATTAGATCCATCAACAGAATATTAACTGCCCCCAGTTTTAATTAATTAATAAGCTTCTGTTCTGTTTTGTATCATTGCAAAATGAACATTTATAGACTTTTTGTCAGTATAAAGAATGGACAGCGAAATTAGCTAAGAGACCCAAACTGTTGTTTGTACCAGGCTGGGAACATGTTTATTTCTGCTGTGAAGTTGGACATTTTAACATGGAGGCTTATGGAGACTGACTCGTTCTGTAGCCAGCCTCAAGTGGCTATTTGAGGAACTGCAGTTTTTGACACTTCAGCTTACAGTCACAGACAGACGGAACAAGCAATTGTCACTTTGAGCTTATAAGGGTTTCTTTCACTATCAGTATATATATGTGTTTGTATAGCATGTAATATAATAATATGTTCTAATTCATTTAAATAATGAAACAAAAGAACAGATTAAATAAAAGGTGAAAATAATCACTGCCTAACACGCAACCGTCATGTTGAAAAGAGCCCAATGTTATTTTTCATGCTGGCATAGTTGGAGTTTTATTTTAGTACATTTCAAGATTTCCATAACATTTTTAAATGTTTTATGTGTGAAAAAAGCAGTCATGTTACCATTAAAGGCAACAATTCAGTGTTTATACTGTACATAGTACAAGAGGTAAAGCTAAACGCTGCACTTTGACCGTGAATATAATTTTGTTTTGACATGAGAATGAAGCTGCCGTTTGTAGCCTTGATCTTGTTAATCTGTTAGCTAGTCTGTTTATTGTAAGTCTTTTTGTAATTTAGGCTGATACAGTATGAAGATCCTACAGTGCCTTTAGTCTGGTACTGTGGCTCTGTCCGTAATAAGCCTGCCAGAGCGCAGATGCTTTCCGTAACGGAGACCTTTCCTATGTGTGAAAGCCAACACTTTAAGAGAGTTGTGTTTCTTTTTGTGCCTCTGTCCGTGGACTACATCACATTAATCGCAGTACGTTACCGTGAAGACAGGCTCTGAAGTGGTTTGAGATTCAATTTATGCAAATTGTGATAGAAAATTCTGCCCCACGCGGCGTCTGCATGTTCGCATACTTAAAACGCAACATCACATATCGTTTCTTTGACGACAAATTTGAGATAAGCATACCAACCAGTAAACCAAGTGGTAATGCCTGCAGTGGGATGGCCGCCAGCTATATCAATTCATACTTTCCAGCAGTACATACGATGCATCTGAAGAGGAGGTAATTAAAGGGATACACTGTCTGCATGTTCATGGACTCCTCTCTTTGTTATTTTTGTTTGTGTGCTGTATGTGTCTGTCCCAGGGGATATGTGCTGTCTCTTTCTTGTGGGTAATTATGGGTAATGTAGGATGACAGAGGAGCACCGTCACATAGACAGTAAAGAGACTACACGGGCTTACAGCACGCTGATAAATACAGATGTGCAAATGTGCTCTAGAAGGAGGCACACACTCTCACAAAAGCGGCACACTGTATAAATACGAGGACACACGCGCATGCACACACACACACAAACACACACGACTTGCATGAATGCAAACACTCAGGTAACAGAGGTGTGTGTAGCAGCAGCTTATTATGGCCCCTCAGTAAACACGCGTTCTGCAAGTCAAGCATGTATGATAGCGTAACATAGATCGGCTGTGATCTGTATGAGACCATTAGATTGGAAGAAGAAATTAGCGGGGAAGTGTTTAATTACACACCGCACAGCGTGTATGTTTACTCCTGTATGTCTGTACTGTATGTACGTTTGCATGTATGTGTGTGCTGCCTCTCTGCATGGAGTACCAAGTGCCATCTCAGTGTGACCATGTGTTTGTATTTCTATCCAGCTAAGCGAGGCAATTCAGTCAGCTTGATGCATAACATTTATACAACGGCAAATACACAGAGAAAAACAACTAAGGAACCACAACGGATGTCCTCTTTACTTTGCTGAAAATGGATCACCGGAGCTATTTTTTATTCTAACAAGGAAAACAAGACCTCTATCCATCCATAACATGAGATATTACAACAACAAAACAATGTATTCGCCTGTTGTAGCGCTTCAGAGAGCTCCACGTCTAACTAATAGTTTCTATTAAAAGAATACTTTGACGCGAGATGATCAATACCACTCTCATATCTGTCAGTTAGATATGTAGCCGGTTAGCGTAGCTTAGCAGCTAGCTTGGCTCTGTGTGCTGAGGTGCTAGTTTGGGAACAGAGCAAACAAATGAGCTATAACATGTAAGTCAGTGAACTTTAGACGAGCTAAGGTGTTGTTTTTACCTTTGGACAGAAGCTATTAGCCTAGCTTAGCATAAAGACAGGAGCAAAGGAAAGCAGCTAGCCTGACTGTGGTTTGTGAATATATTATACAAAGGAGACACCACATATTTAGAGATGTTATTAGTCATATTTTTAAACTCTGACAGGAGCCAGACCAGCTGGTATCCCCTTTTTCTGGTCTTTATGCTAAGCTAACCAGCTAATGGCTGCCGCTCCGTATTTACTGTGCACAAATGTGATATCAATCTTCTCATTAGATCCCTTGAAAGAAAGCAAATAAGCATATTTCCCAAAATGTGAACCACTGCTGTAAGTAATTTTTCAATATTTAATGAACGAGAAAATCTAATAATAGTTAACTGTCTTTGAGCTATAAAATAAAATCCACTAAGAGGTAAAGATGGTTCAATAAAATAACTTATTGAACCGGGATAAATGAAAGGGAATTAAGAAGAGACCATGTTATTTCCCTGGTGTACAACATTCAGCCTTCATGATATTTCACTTGACAGGCTCAAAACATGACATGCAGTTCATCTGGTTATATTATGGTTAAAAGCAGCACTGCTGTGAGGGTTTGTGGTAGCCATAAAATGCAAAAAGAAAAACAGCCTTCTTGATAAATGTTTTTGACAATCTTCAAGTCTAACTTATTTTTCCATTGTGATTTCATCCTATAATTGTTTCTGTGCGAGGGATTTGGGCTTGTTTTCTATCCTCTTTTATTGACAAAACAGCAACAAAAATGTGGATTTGAGATGGAAAAAACAGGAAGTCTTTCGCTCCTTTGGCACATTTTCACTTGTTTTATCTGGATTTCAGCACTTTTATTCCGGTCTCTAAGCCCCATATAGCTACCATACACAGGGCGATGATAATCCCCCCCCAACACACACACACACCCCTCTCTGCCTCTCAGGTTAGGGAATCAGTAGGCAGCCTCACCGGGAGACACAGCGCTCCCCAGGCATAAATCACACACCCACACTATTTTCCATCCTGTCTCCCCCTTCTTTATCCTTTTTTCTACTTTCCCCCTGTTTTCCTCTCACCGTCCGCCCCTTCCCCCTCCCTCATCTTTGCACTTCTGGCTTGCTTCTTTATTCCTGTTTTCGTCGCTGTTGCCACAAATCCCTCATTATTGCTCAATATGCCTCTTCCTCCTGCTTAACATTTTCTCCATTTTCCTTTTTTACTATTTTGTTTCCACTGCCATCTCCTCCTCATTCTCCTTTCCTTTCTTTGTCTCGGCCTCCCGCCTCCTCCTCCAAATTTACATCACACCATCCTTTGTCTCAAACTGCGAGAGGATGAGTAGCCACCTGCCGAGTACAGCATGGGTGTTAAAATTATACGCAAATTATTATTCACTGTTAATAAGACTTTGAGGCAGACAGGTCAAGAGGTGAGACAGAAGCAAAGAGACGAGCTGGGAAAGGATGAATAACTAGGATGTGCTTTTTTTTTTTTTTTATTGCGGCTTTTCATCATAGTCAGAGAAACTGGAATTATTCAGGAGAAATGACCACAAACTGTGTGTGTGTGTATGTGTGCCTTCTTACTTTATCTATCAATGTGTATTTGTGCGCAATCTAGTGGCGGGGGTGTACTTTTGTGTGCACATGTGGGGCCTTAATTCTAGCCTCACTATCTAATTACTTAAATTGTGCTTACAGGTCTTATTGTACTGCACACTTTCCCTTAGAGAGCTATACCCTGTCTTCCTGCTTGCCTGCTGCATTAGCAGTAGAAATAAGCACATTAGGCAATTTTGTGCTCCATAATAAGTACTGCACCTGAGGGATGTTTTTGAGTAAAAAAAAAAAAAAAAAAAGTCTGGACAGAAAGAATAACAGCTTTCTAGCCCAACCGCACTCTTACCTTCTTTTCCTCTCCATCTATTTGTTTGCCTCTTCTCCTCTTCCGTCCCTCATCGCTCACACCGGGAGAGATGAGTTTCTCGATAGAGAGGGGTCTTGTTTTTTTTTTTTTTTTGCACCAGGCCTCCCTTCAACCCGCTGATTGCTCTGTGATTTTACAATTATTAGTAGATGGGACAGTTCACCCCTCTGGGGAAATCGTTTCTCTCGGCTTTTCTCGCCAATCAACAGGTCAGATTGCTTCATGTCACCTAAAACAACGGCACTTAAAAAAATACTATAGAATTTGGCAAGCACTCAAGATAGGCTTTATTTTAATGCATCCTTTTTTTCTTTTTTCTTTTTTTTTTTTTTACATTGAACCCACAGCTAAAGCCTTCCATCCAGAACCAGCTAAAGGAAGTCTAACACCCCTGACAGACATTTCACGGTTCACCCAAAGCTACCATGCTACAGCAGTCCCTTACAGAAAACTAAATCAGATCTTTGCTCTTGTCACCTTCTAGGAAATACTTGAGTTTGCTTGATAATATCATCAAATTTTAAAAATAACCACTGAAATCTCTCAATATCGTGTCCTCCACCCTGTATTGTACAGCATACTGTAGAAAATGATAAAATTTACTGGGGTTGGGGTTCAATCGCTTCTTACTGAAACAAAATCCAGTGTAGAATCTTCTTATTGGATCTAAATCCTAAACCCTAAATCAAATCTGGTTAGGTATATATCATTCAGGATGACACAGACATATTATAGAAGTGAATCTGATGCCACTTTCGGTAAAATGAGTGTATAAAGAATGGACAGAGCTTGAGTGACGTCACCCAGAGGTTTCAGAAGCTAAAAATATGCAGCGCTGGCTGCCGCCATGTTGGATGTACTGCTTCTTCCACCTCCCAGTGTATCTAAATATAGCAAAGACGTGGATAATCGGCAGACATACAGCAAGGAGAGCCGAATGACGCATGGGTGCTCAAACAAACCATCTGTAATGCCAACCACCCGTCAATCAAAGCAGCCATGCTATTAATTATGTATCTACCCCGGTACAGTTGTCATGAACGGGAAAATTAGCTATAGAGACCAAAAACATTTTTTGTATCAAGCTGTAAACATGTTTATTTCTGCTGTGAAGTTGGACATTTTAACATGGGGACTTATGGAGACTGACTCACTTCTGTGTCTTTTTTTATTATGTAACATAAACCATGAAACATTGTAGATATGTTTATACAGTTAGTACTGTGTTAAGGTTCGGGGGCCTATATCGTCATGGTTTTGGTTAGAAATATAGTCATAGTCATAATAGTCATAATAACTATGGCTGCTAGAGGGATTTGTTACGTGAACATAAACATGTCATTTTGGGGCATTTGCTTGGGAGAACAGTCTCGTTGATAATACTGAAATGAAAGATCACCCAGCTTGGAAATTTCTCTGGAGAAGAGTCACCAATCTGTTTGTCTTGTTGAGCTTTCAAATCATACGGCCCACTCACAGTCATCGCGCAGTTTTACAGAGTGTTTCTTGTCATTTAAATCTTTAAGCTTGCAGAGAGCACACTAACCAGACAACAGCCAGAAGTCTCATTAAAGCTGTCAGTGTATTGATGTTAATTAGCTACAACTGAGATAATTTGTCATTTTATCCGCTGAAAGTGAAGGCTAACGCCTGCAAACAATGAGTGGCCTGAAGGTTTTCTGCGTGATTCTATTTAAAAAAAACAGCAAGGAGGTAAATGTTTGACAAAAGATCTGTTAGAAAATGAGAGTAATTTGACAACAGGAAGCCAGATCGAAAAAAAAATAAAACTCTTTTTTTCAAGAATACTTAGACATAAGAAAACCAAGATCACTCTCATATATGTAGCTGGTTACATATGTAGCTGGTTAGCATAGCTTAGCTGCTATCCGGGCGCATGTGTGTGGAGGTTCTAGTTTTTGTAAACAGTGAGCTATAACAAATTAGTGAGCTTTTTGTTTGTTTGTTTGTTTCACCTTTGGACAGAAGCTATTAGCTTAGCTTAGCTTAGCTTAGCGTAAAGAAAAGAGCAAGGGAAAACAGCTAGCCTGGCTATCGTTTGTGAAGGAGATATAACATGTTTTAGAGGTGTTGTTTCCAGTCTTTATGCTAATCTAAACTAACCAGCTAATGGCTGCAGCTCTGTATTTACTGTGCAAACATTACAGTGATATTAATCTTCTCAAGAAACCACTGGAAAGTAAAGAAATTAGCATATCCAAGATGAGGAACTATTGCTTTAAGTAATTTTCTATATGATTTTATTTATTAATGTCATTATTTCAAAACAGCATGGAGAGTTGTTTGACAGTGATTTGTTACCAAATGTGAAGTTTTTGATCCAGAAAATTGGACCTATTCTTTCCATTGGGTACAAAGGAAATAACACTGTAGCAGTAACAGTAGCTGTAATGGACACACAAAAACAATGCACGCATACACATTCCTCATTT
Source organism: Nibea coibor (assembly GCA_023373845.1). Lineage (NCBI taxonomy): Eukaryota > Metazoa > Chordata > Actinopteri > Sciaenidae > Nibea > Nibea coibor. The sequence continues at coordinate 8,536,007 of CM041731.1, forward strand.
TCTCAGGCTTCATTTCCCTGCAAAATCATTGCCAATAAGCTGAGTTACATGTGCAAAAGGGAAGGAAACAGCTGATGAAAGCAGCACACGGGGACTGCAGCTGTATTGCTGACCGGCAGTATCCTAAGTCATTTAGAAGAGAAATTCCTTCGCTGATTACTTATAAATTAGCAGTTGTTGGCACTTTTTCTTTTATTTATTTATTTGACATAAAGCAGTGCATTGCATTGTGTTGCCATTAAGTAGAATGAATATCGTCCTGGTAGTCAGGCTTGAATAATAAGAGCATTTTGATGATTTTGAAATGCCACATTCACACCTCTTGTAAAAAAAAAAAAAAAAAAAAAAGAGCACAGCAAGCAATGCAAAACAGCGGGACAACCTCAACCCCGGCTCGAAATACATGCGATATGTAGAGGCATGTTCAAGGGCCACACATTACCAGGGGACTTCCACTTCATTAGCTTTAGTAAGGGCCTCTGTTTGGGTTGGTCGTAGGAGGACGAGGTGTTCGAACATGTGCGCGCATCTAATGAGGCGAGTCGGCAGGATAGAGAAAGTGTGAAGAGTGTGTGTGTGTTTGTTTGCAACATAATCACCGGTCCCTGGGTAATGACAAAAACACACGAGGAAGAGAGAGAGAGAGAGAGAGAGAGAGAGAGCGACTGATGTCGATAAAGCAGTATGTGTGCTTAGTGTGCTACACATGTCCTTACTGATATTTCTCTCGACACAAGGGTGAGTGTGGCTTCAGTGAATTGCTGGAGCAGGTAAGCGTGATTCTGTCAAGTGTTTTATCTATCTTCAAAGCTACTTAAGGGGGAATTTAAGGGGAACAATGGGAAAATTAGGGCTCAAGTGGTTAGACTAACCTTCAGCTTTCATTTTCAGTTACAATCTTTTAGAATAATATCGTCCTGCTGAATATTAAACTGCGTTCAGCAGCTACAAGACTGAAATATAGGACAAAGATGCCTCGTTCATAAATCTGCAGTTTGTATGTGCACGTCTGTGTGTGAGTGGAGTACAAAATTTGGCGTCGCCTGAATAAAATATTTCCCAGGGGCCTCTCTGCTTGCCGCTTTTGCTGGGGGAAAGACTGGAGCATCTTTTCAATATCACCTCGAGAGAGAAGAAGAGCATTCACGAAGGGATTAAATGAATTGTCACCCTTCTTCTTAGCCACCAATAAGAAAGGGGCTCACGGGGGCTCTCTGGGTCTAATACAGAGCAGCCACGAGGGCGAAGGTTTGGACGGGATCGTGTGAACAGCCGTGTGCGAGTTTGTGTGTTATTGGCCAACGGCGGCTTGACAGAGTCTGGATTGTTGCCACAGGGCAAGATTTTACCAAACACACTACAGTATACTGCTTTGATCACATCAGCCGGGATTCTGTACTAATCCTTCACCTCTGTCAGAAATATTTTCAAGCTGCCAGCATTTGACTAGTGTAACCGGCTTTATTGGCTCAGCAATCAAGGTGATGGATAAACCAAAATAGGTTTCCCTTATGCTTGTTTCTTCCAATCTAAAATCTGCACATAGTAACGTAAAAACATTTTCTAATTTGTGGCTGAAAGGATTTCTTTCCCACTTCCTTTCCTCATCATCTCCCAGCTGTGTACATTAAAAACATCAAAGGTGTGATAGAAGAATGCCAAAAATCAAAAGGAAGAAATGTTAGGTTTCTTACGGGCATGTTAAGTGCGTTTCCCCTTGATCTTCCGACTTTATCTGTGCGAAAATAGCATGAAATCAACATCAAGAAAAGGAGATAAAGGTGCTGCACTTCTCCTAGCTGGTTCACCCCATCGTGCACGACATGAAATACAATTTCTGTCTGCCAGTAAATCAATAAAACAAAAGCCACAGGAACTCTGTGAGGTTGTAGCTAATGCTAACATGACCGCCAGCTCACAGTGTCAGCATTAACGTGACGGTTTTTAACAGTTATGAGGTTCACCATCTGAGGTTGGCATGTTAGCATGTTAATTGCTAATTACCACAAATCGTAATATTAATATTTTGACAAATCAATAATTTTGACCTGATTATGGCACCAGAGGAAAGGTTATATGAGCTAAAGTTAAGTCACGGAAGACATTAAAACGTATCCTCTGGGGATCATGAATGTCTGCACCATGGAGCCATGTCACTAGCATTGCTAAAATCTGTTTGGTACAAGTTTGACAAGTTTGAGTTACACGCGTTGTTATTGAGCCTCCATTTCAGGGAGTTCTTGTTTTGTGCCACGATGAAATAAATTACAAAAAAACAAGCGTCATTTGCAGCGTGCGTCCATTGTTACCTCAGTTAGAAAGCGTCAGTACAATCTGAAGAGCATCTGGAGCTGTTACAACAAAGTTAGAGTTAACATTATGTTTCAAATTACATGTAGTCTCTCCTTAAAAAAAACAAAAAACTGAGCAGATGGTTTTGGCTCGACGCTGGAGAGCCACTCTTTCGTATCGGAGCTGAAAGTTGGATGCTGAGCAACTCCCTGTTGCGTGGTTAATTACACCATGATACAAAAGACCGAGACCTGCTGATGACATGAGGAGGAGAAGGAAGAGCCGGAGGTGGAGGAGGAGGAGGAAGGGAGGCAGTAATAACGTAGGCTGTAAAGCCATCAAAGCTCCAGTAAATGTTGACTGAGTGTCCTTGAGATCACGTTGGAAGGGAGAGGAGCGTGCCTTTTGTGTGCATCCATAAGTCAACATGTGCCTCTGTGTATCGGCGGAGCACGTGAGGATCACCGGGTGGATGGATGTTGATTCAAGTGTGAAAATGACGAGTCAAAGCGGGGCGAAATGGCCGAGGACGGAAAACGACAAGTGTGATTTTCAGTAATGAGGCTCTGCAGCTTTACAGATGACACATTTTTGTCTTGTGCTGTCATCATAAAGCTAGCATGTCCATATGAGTGGCCCGGTTATCGGCGTTAGACCTTTTCTCGCGTTGTCTTCAAACATCTCAGCGATTTAATTAATCAAGCATCAATATGTCTGTCTACAGATAAAATAAAAGCGTCTCTGTGTATTGGATGTCGCTTCTCTCTCGCCTCAACATCACACGTTCAATTAACTCCCTCGCTGCGAGCTGAAGTGAATGATTGGCGTACAGTACGGTTCAAATGTGAATAAAATGGCACACTCCTCGTGCTTCCTGTCAGACACACACACACACACACACTCCACCACAACAACAAGCCTGCAGGGTCTGAATACTGTAAGCAACTAACTAATCAGGCAGTCAGCACATGTGCAAATGCAGATAAATGAGCATCAGTGTAGGTGCGCAACTTCCACTGCTCACTCCCGGCAGATCATCGCCTTGCATCTGTCCTGCAGGAGTACCTACAATATGTGTGTGTGTGTGTGTGTGTGTGTGTGTGTGTGTGTGCGCGCGAGTTAATGTGTGGTGACAGGAGCCTGCCACTCTGTTTATCCCATAATCCGTCCTCTAAGGGGCAAGTGTGCTAAACACAGATTGCGCTCCCCATGTAATCTACAAGGGCATCGTCGCCAGCATACATGCAGGCACATATGCAAACACACACACACACACACACGTTGGGTGGCCTTCAGCTACAGCTGACAGCACAAAAATCGACTGTGTGTTCGTTTACACAAACCCAGTCGTGAATTTTGTGTAAAAAAAAAAATAAAATAAATAAATAAAATTTGAAAGAGGAGGAATAAACAGAAACACCTGTTTCTTTGTAAAGATGGAGAGCACTCGGTGGCCTTCAGCAGCATCTGATAAATTCATTCAGCCAATCAATGCTCATCAGCCCACCTGCTGGGGGTACATAGTAGAGGTTCTTTGAGAACATGTGCTCCTGACAAGCAGCACACACACACACAGCGAAAACTCTTGTGCGCTCACTAATTGCATTTCTCAGTCGCACTCGTACATGCACACACACTCAGCTCACCTCAAAGAAGAGGAGTAATGATGGATTTATATGCAGCTTCTCCTCCAAATGATGCGGAGACGCACAAAAAACACAAAGACACGCAGCGAGCCTGGCTATAACGCTCCTTTTGCCTCAATTTCAGCAGCTTTTTATTTATTTTTTTGGTTACTCGCGTTTAGGGTTGGAAAATTCCAAAAATTTTAAAAGTTGGAAACTTTCCATGGGAATTAAGGGGAATTCATGGGAATAAATGGGAATTTACAAAGTTGAAGGTCCCTTAAATATAGTTAAATATGGTTATAGAAAAAATATTTTCTTAGCATAAGCCTGAACTAAGTTCACGCAAGTACACTTGAATATCTGCTATTCTTCAGTCACATGCACATAACACACACGCACACCGCAGGGCTGTTGAAGCCACACCGTCTACATGCACTGTGCATTCTTCCATCACATGCACAGATGATTTCTACAACCCTGGACCAGAGCACAAGGCTACTGAAGCCACACTGAGGCTGTGTCCGTTCTTTATACTGTCATTGATTCGTGTAGTAGATAGCTAGCTGATGAGTTAGAGGCTAAATTAGCTAAAGCTAGCATAATTTCACTGACCATTTATGAGGCTATCTTGTCATGATGCTAGTTTACCCCCAATCACTAAATTGCCAGTTGATTCCCATAAATTTCCATAATTCTCATGGTAAGTTTTACAGTTTGGAATGTTTCCCATTCCCAATTCCTCAGCTTAAATTCCCACGGAAAGTTCCTGAAAATTTACTGGTAATCTTCCACCCCTTCAGCAACCCTACTCACGTTTATTTGTCACGTGTTAGAACTTAAAAAGACGATTCCTCTGCGCGCAGCAGGCTGCGCTGATAGCAACATCAGTGTAAATGGTGAAGAAAATAACTGCCACGCAATAAAAGTGTGTTCTCGCTGAAGCAAAACCGCGTCGCGGGAGCGCCGCTATGCAGTACACGCATGTGGCACGTGACATCCTGAGAGATTAATGAAAGAACTTAGTGTCACCCGCTGCTCGCGGTATGAGCTGTATTCACTGAGAACGTCTCTATCCTCAGATTCTGCGACCACAGGAAAATTGCGAGTGAAAGGAAGCCATCTTTTTGGCTCTTGTCTTAAAAGCTCTGCCCATTCATGTCTCCCTCCTTCTCCTTTGTTTGTTTTATCATCCTTCCCTCTGCTTCCATACATTAACCCTGTGTTGTAACCAGTAGAGCTGCTTTTCCTTTGTCGGAAGCCTTTCATCTCCATCCTCACCTGCGGGCCTCCGCCGTCCTACGATGACTCAAACATTTACAGACCCCAGCAGTACTAATTAAGCTAAATAGAATATTGAGAGAACACAAAGGGGAATGCTTCTGCATCCACCGTCCATAAGGATGTTTTATGAGACACTTGGAATGTCACAGGCAATTTACCCGGGGGCTGGTGTCTTTGACAAAAAGCCCTTTTCAGCAGAGCAGGTCTACAGTGCTCAGAGTGAGCCATGCATCATCCCATGGCGTGGAGGGACTGCCGCAGAGCCGCGGCAGAGCGTTTCAGATGCCAGGAGGCTAATGTTGTCTATCACATCACGTCTTTTTGAGTTTGTATTATTTAAGCCGGTGCTTCTTATTCAGACCTTGAATGTGCCCTCCTGCGATGATGAACATGTTTGCCGGTGAGAGCAAACATCAGCGCTGTCCTTTTCACCTGTGGACCGAAAAAACTGTTGGTACTGTAGCTGTTGGCTGGCTACACAATGAGCCGGCTCCAGATGCACCCGAGATTCTGAATAGTGAATCATAAATCTGGACGTGTGTTGGTCAGTTGGTTGTGATTAGCATAGGTGTTGCCTCCTAAGGGCAGATGTGTGCCAAACACTCTGCCTCATGTGCAAGAAGTGGTAAAACGTGGTGGTATACCACTCAAATAGTCTATAAGAAGAAGAGTAGCTGCAGAAATCGAAAAGCAGTGCACCTGGCAATCAAAAAGATCTGTGTCATCTCTAAAAACGCCTCATTTGTGTAAGAACTCGGGCATCCAACAACAGCAGGTAAGCCATTCAGAAGCTACGTACAGTGTCATGCAAACGTTGGGCCTATAGTGTTTTTTTAGCCCACAAATTCAACAATCTAATCATTATTATCAATAATTGTTTTCACAGCAGCCATTTTGGCATGAAATAGTAAGGTCAACACGTGTTTCGAATGATAGCAATTAAGGTTCTGTTCCATTTATCGGAGCAGAGATCTTCCAGTGAGTCAACAGGCACCACAGCAGCACCATGACTCTGTTTGACCTGAGCAGAACTGAACCTGAATCACTGGTGACACCCGTGTTTACTATTTCCTGTCAAAATGGCTGCTGCTTTATAATCAAAATTTGAATCCACGATGTTCATGTGTTTTTTTATGTTCCTCACTTATGGTGGATTAACGGGCTCTGAAAGTGAGATGTTTTTTTTCCCTGTCAGGGTAAGAAACAAAAGTAAAAAATACTGGCGGATCCTGGAAATCGATAGATGGAAGTTATATGAACAAAAATAGGAAAATTTGTTCGTCATGTTTCTTTCAGTGGTGGGAAATCTGTCACATGCTGACAAAGCTTCTCGCTGCGGTGGCTGCGGAACGCGCAAAGAAAGCGCAACACCCCATCTAGAGCCAGCGCTCAGTTCACGAGTGTGCAGTGTCTGTAGATATAAAAGGCTCATTCAACAGAGATCTCACTTCAGCACTACACACAACTACATATCTTCTCTGTACGTCACAGGATATGAAGAAAGGTAATCGTACTCTGAAACTGTCGGCTGAATGAGCTTCCTTACTGCCCATATTGTACTTTGCTTTGATTCTATTATCCGGCGCTCGTTCTCAGCCGGGGTAGTGAGTGCCTTCCGTATTCGTTCACAGGACAAGCTTTGAAGAATCCCCTTCTTTCTCTCCAATAGCTGTCTCAAGGATAAGAATATTTATTGTGAGAGAGTGAAATGGCCCGATGAAACCAACCCCAACCCGGCCCTGTTACATCCTGTTCCGCAGAACATAAAAGTCAACGCGGCCCTGTAATGTGCATAAAAGCTGAGGCCTTCAGCGATGTACTGTACGGTACTTGACGCTGCGGAAGGAGGTTAGTAAATTACCAGACTTTGTCGGTCTTTTGACTGTCTTCAAAAGCGGACGCGTTTCTGTGATTTCACGGGAACCCAAGGTCAGGCTTGGCTCGGGGATGACTCTCCGCTTGAACGCGGAGCTTTAACATGATGCATTATCTCGAGCGCCTGCCTCTGCGTGTTGCAGATGTCTAATCGGTAGTAAGTCTGACTGAGTCTCACACCTCCGCGACAAAGTCGGTTTATTTGGCGTGCTTAATTATCTCGTGACAAGGAGCTCTACTTCAGTGATCAAATTAGGCTGATCGCTACACCTGCGTGGCTGCAACTGCACCTGCTTCTTCCCCCAAAGTGTGTCAACCGCTTATAGCACGCGGCTGTTTTGGGTATACTTTTATATATATAAATAAACACGCGGATACAAATCTGAATAAAAAGACGAGGACGCAAGAGATTTTTGGGCGCGTGCGACACAATTTAGCACAGTAGCTGGACGTCCCCGGGTGTCTATTATTTATTTAGATCAAATCGTATAGCACTGACCGGCGCCAAAGCCGGAATCTAAATCCAGGTAAGGTAAAGTGAACTCAGTTACACCTCTACGTGGGAGGTTATACAAGAACCTTATCGTACTTCCATTTCTATTATCCGGAGGAGAATGCAAGCAAGCTGGCAGCAGCTCCCACTCTTGTTTATTTGCCTTTATAGATTTTTTTTCTCCCCCCCCCTCTCTCTTTCTCTGTCTCTCTCTGCTTTTTTTTTTTTTTTTTCCTATTGGGAGCCGGCACAGTGCCACCTGCCAAATTGTGGCGGTAGAGAGAGGTAGAGAAAGAGAGAGAGCGAGAGAGAGAGAGAGAGAGGAGCAAAATAAATACATACGCCTCTATGTGTGTGTGTGTGTGTGTGTGTGTGTGTGCGGGTGTGTTAAGGCTTGTGGGAAACCAAAAGACAATGTGTGTGTGTCTGTGTGTGTGTGCGTGTGTGTGTGTGAATGAGGGGGAATGTTGTGGACTTTCACAACCTGTTATCTGAGTCCACAGTTAAAAAAAAGAGAGCAATCAGCAGGCCGTGGCATCGAAGGCCGTCTGGCAAATCAAAACACAAACTAGAGTCTTATTGAATTGTCTTGTCGTGTTTTGTCCAGTGTATTTTGTCCAGTGTGGCTGAAACGACGCCAAATGGGTCATCGCAATCAATTAAGTGCTTTCGGCTTTTGTCTGCTTGCTCACGAGGCCCAACGGCTACGACTGTTGTCTGTGGTAATGCAGAGAGAGTGGGGGGGGGGAGATATTTGCAGGGTAAAAAAAAAAATACAAATGGAGCGAGATGTGCAGATTACTGTTTGAGAGACGGCCCGACGTGCAGAAAATCACAAGCCTGCAAAACAAATCTCTCCAGTTTGCCGCTCGAACTCGCTCTGATGGTGTGCCATTATAATGAGTGCTTCTAGAGCCATCACCTTTCAAAAGTGACTCACATCCTGATGACCACTGCAGGCTGGATTGCCACTTTACTGAAGCAGGATAAATAGACGAGACAAGTTGCGTTATTTATTTATTTGTTCTGCGACGGGAATAAAGCCTGTCATTGTGATCGTCTGACTTGCACTTCGAATAAATCATCTATTCATCCGTTGACAAAATATTGTCACTGGCGGGTCTGTTTTCGTGCCATATTTTCATTTCAGGGGCTTTGAGAGGAATTAGTTGTTTTGATGATGGATCCGGTTAACCATATGAGCATTGTTAAGCCCTAAATGACTTTAGTGATGGTGATTTTTGTGTCTAGACCGTCAAGAAATCTCAAAATTTGCGTCGTGAAATCAAATTACCGCGCATCTCCTCGGCGTTGAAAGTGAGCAGCCTACTTGGGGACATTTACAGGAGTAAACAGCGATCGCGCGGCACACTTAGGGCGAGGATGATGTGACTACATAGTCATTTGCTGCGTCTATTTGTGTGTTTTATTACAAGTGTGTGTGTGTTTGTGTGTGAATGGAATGATACATCAGCAGCATCTGCCTTTTTCTCCCTGTGAATCTGTGCGAATTGAAATACAAGGTTAAATTTTGAAACATAAGTCAGGCCCAAGCACACAAGAGCCAGCTTATCAATGCATTCAACATAAATCTACTCTTTGGTAACTGACATAATGCAATACCTTTTGTGATTTTCTGCACTGTTTTCGTGCCCCAATTTGTTTATTTAATGTCTTATAGACTTTTGTCTGTTATATTTTCCCATTGGGTACAATTTACTGCAAGTATCTGCTTTGGGTATATCTAATTGCTTCATTTTATGATGATGTATGAACAGGAAAGCATCTGAAAACAAGTATAGATTTCATCATGCCAACAGAGCAAAGTGTGAAGTAACTGCAGCCAGCCAAGGACAGAATAGAAGGAATAATCTGGCACATAAACTCCCTTAAAACCACGCCGGTCTCAGTTTTATGTTCTTGCATGACACATATACGGTTTCGAGAATAAACGGCGGCAGGTTTAACGCTCAAAATTCATCGTCATTTTGGAACAAAGAGCCCTTGATTTGCCTCGAACAGGCATTTCAGTTTAAGCCGCCGACCATTCATTTCTCCAGTGCTGTTTTTTATCAGGTGTAGCTAGCTTATTAAGCTCCATGGTTCAAATTTCCGGATGACTTGAAAGTCTGTGTAAAAGGCAATTCTGAGATTTCTTTCGAAACACATTAAATGCGTTGGAAAATAGCTGCCGAAGACACGTGAAAAGACCAGACAGAAAGTCAGCATCCTCACCAGCTCGTCCCATCATTCATTTCTCCTTTGTTTCATTCCAACGTGCGTGGCACAGACGGTGCGTTTCACCTGTAACGTTACAGGAGGTGAACCTTTTCGTGTTTGGCGAACATAATGCCATTTCAGATGAGTTCAGCTGGGGCTGCTGGAGTGTAAACTTCTCCAAATCCAATAAATAGCAGGACAAAGCCTTGAGTATTTTCCTATGCTGTGATGTAGTACTATAGGGCCTAGCTGCCATGTAGTGGGCAAATAATCCACAGCGAAAGTACAATTGTGAAGGAGGAAGGGTTTTTTTTTCTCATCTAGCCTGTATCCACACAAAAATCAATCTTTTCATCAAGTGTAAACCTACCATGGCGTTACCCCCTGGTTTGTGGACAACCATTTTGAAGCCTGGACTTTTGGCATTACGGACAACACTGTGCAAGCTGGACGGTGACCTACTGAGGTTTGGGCTGCGCTTTTTCTCGTTTTTGCTAACTAGTGGGCTTAATTTTGGGGGTCATTTTACTCTAAATGGGACCATAATTTACTAAATCAAGATCATGTTGTGTTGAAGAAGACTTGAAACTAACAATTGAGACCATAAACACATTAGGAGGTCATAAATCGATGTGGGGAAGTAGAGTTGTTTCCCCATCAGGCTTAATACAAATCAGACCTTACCATTGCAGCCAAGTGTGCTGCGTCCTGCTGGTCATTAGAAAGAATGCAGGTTTAATACATTTTGGCGTTTGCTTTACTTACTACAGAGAGGCAAGAAAGACTTACTTCCCAAACTCTGTAATGTCAAACGCGTGACCTCTTTTGCACGCCATGCACACAAACACACATTCACACATTCAAAATCCATAATGTAAACCGGCAGAAAGTAAAACGCAGATAAAAAGAAGCAGACGGAGCGCTAAGTTTCCCTTAAGCCATAACAGGTGTTGACGGAGAGGAGGGAAAAAAAAAAAGCAGAGGTGGGTGGAGGGGAGTTGGGGGTAGGGATGGGAAGGGGGGGGGGCGGGGGGCAGAGTGGCATCTCCTTTACCAGGCAGACAGATCGTATCGGAGTGTTTGCTTGCTTCTGGCCCCGCGGTGCCATCAGATAGCATTTGATAAGAGCGTGACAAGCTAAGGCAGCGAAGGTCACGACACGATGGCAACGAGGGCAACAACAGCCTCAGTCAGTGTGCCGAGAAGGGAGACTGTTGGGGGTCGGGGTCAAAGATGGAGTGATCAAAACAAAAGATGTAGCTGCTTTCCGGGATTTACCGCTTCTGAGGCAAACTGTACACATGTGCAGGGAATGGCAAAGTAAATGTGCACTTGAGAGACAAGTTTCTTAATGCAAATTGACTGCCTTGATTACCATTTAAGAGTTATGGATCCATTAAAATACTGGCACAGGATTTATGTAGGTTTGGGGCTCCAACAATGACATTTGAGGGCACGTTTTTACAATTAAAGGTTGCATATAATTAGTCTTCAATCGCTATTTTCATGTAATCTTGATGTTACACGTTGCTGCAAGGTCACGGGAGTTGCACTTTTAAGCCAATCCAAACAGAGCCTGTGTCTTTGCCAAGCTGTTTCTAGCAATCCCCATTACGCACACATTGTCATGCGTCGCCGCTCAGCTCAAATGAGTTACAAAGGAAGCCGAGTGAGGAAACATTAGCAGCAGTTGGATGGACTGGATGCATAAAAATATTAGAGAGTGATTTATGGCCCATGTCGATTGCCAGTTCCAGGGAAACAGCGCTGTGTAAGCAAAGGCCCTTCCGGCATCTCTATCCACCATTCTGGTACAATGGCTGACAGGCAAAGACTAGGAAGCCGTAATCTTTCAGCATCAATCAGACAGAGACCTGTGAGATACCGCCACTCATGCTACCTCTAAACTTCCAACTGGCCCATCAGCTAGAACACCCAAAATATAAAACAAATATAAATGATGCACTGTTTTCAGCCAATTATTAGGTAATATTTGCTGAAAGCAAGAAAATCATTAACAGACATGTGAGTACAAGCAGGTGTTAAGCATTTTTTTCTCATGTTAAAGGTCCAGTGCATAAAATTTAAGGGCATCTATGGACAGAAATGGAATATGATATTAATAACTATGTTTTTATGAGTATATAATTGCCTGAAAATAAGGATTGTTATGTTTATGTTGCCTTAGAAGCCTTTATATCTACAGAGGGAGCGGGTCCTCTTCCATGGAGTCCACCAATATTTAACCAATATTTCTAGAGCAGCCCAGAAAGGACAAACCAAACCCTGACTCTACATAAGACCTTTCACGTTTTTCACAAATTTCACGGCCACTCCTTCATGCTTGAACCCAGAGGGAGTTTCCAGCTGGTTGAAATCTGAAACTTCACCATTAGATGACTAGCTAAATTCTACACCCTGCACCTTTAATTGGTTACATTTTTTTGGTGCATTGATGACAGATAACTACCAAAGGAAAAAGTTACATTGAAACCAGCAGCTGCTGTAGCTGACTACTTAAAGTAAGGCAGATTATTGAACAGAGCAGTGATTATATGTGCATTACTCATGCTGTTCAGGGTTTCAGCAAATTACTGTCAGGATGGCAGTCTATTACTATCCCTATCAAAGAAGGTTTATTATTATGATGTCAAACTGTTTTGTTTTTTACCTATAGAGCAGTATATGGATTGATGTAAAGCAAATTATTGTTATTAAGGGCTTGGAAAGTGTGGTGTGAAAGTGTTGGGTCACTTGCAGTATACACTCCTCTTCTGGGAATCAGAGAAAACTGGACGTTTGTGTACCCTACATCCAAATTTAAAGGTGAAAGTGACTGATTTTCTGGAGTGCCTATGTCGGTGAATAAATTATATGTCTTGATGAGTGACATTCCCTATGCTAAGGCAGCAATTCTGTGGCGACAGATGGACTAATAACTGAGAGCCTAGACAGCACTATACATTCTAAAGACTGAAGAGGTTTGAAAGAATAGTTAGAAGAGAAGAAGAAAAGATGCTTTTGAGTCAGGGGAAGTGTAGGTTTTTGAGACTTTAAGTGTTCCAGGTTAGTTTATTCAGCAGGGATGCTCAAATTGTTTGGCCGGGGGGCGCTTTTGCAACATGGTAGCGTGCCAGGGGCCAGTTAATGAACAAACGTTAATAATACTCATCAGATAAAATGAATAAACTTTAGCAGAAAACGTTGCTTCAAAGTCGTCATCTTCTCTTTTCTTGAGGTTCTACCAGGCAGGAACGTTGCACTTTCTCAAATTAAACAGTCGTTTAGGATTGGTATGAGGAGGAGGAAAATAAATGCGTCTCCATATTATTCATTGAATTGCTTGTTTTCATTGTCAACCTTTTCATGATTGCAAATCCAGTCACAGCAGCCCGGCGCAGGTCAGAAATTAAGTGTCACCACTTCTGCGTCAAGGGACAATATTGAACATTTACTAATTGGTATAAACAAATGAAAAAATCCCCAACGTGAATCAATTTATTTTCATTGTGAATTATAAAATGGTCGGCGAGACACCCGGCCCCTTTGAGTATCACTGTTATACAGGAAGTAGAGACGGTTGCTGTGGAGTGAGGCTATTCACGCAGCAGGTATTGTACGGTTTGATGGCTGCTGGCACAACAGAGCGCCTAAAGCACTTCATGTTGCACCTTGGGGGTAAAAGCCAGAGGCTGGAGGTGCTCTTTCAGTGACATCGACTCGCCAGAGAACGGGGGTGGATGGTTTTGTGTAGGACGCGTTTCGGTTTGGTCTGCGCCCTCCGCCCTGCTAGTGCCTTCGGGCTGTAGCAGCCAGCCTTTTGTTTATTCCAGCTTGCTTCCTCCATCTCTGCACACCGCAGCTGATTTAATAGCAGGGTTTGAGTTTCTTTTTTTTTTTGGATGGTTGGTTGGTTGTTGTTGGCACGTACTTGTGAGACTGCGCCGTGTCTTCCTCTTCACCTCAATGCTGAGAGGTGTCTGTAGCTTCTTTGTGAAGTCATCCGCTAGCACGCTCACCTCGCTGACACTGAGCGGCAGAAAGCAGCATCAAAAGACGAAGTGCACCGAGCACGGTGTGAGAACACAAAGTCAGAGATCCCTATCATACTCAAACACAGCGCTGCCTTTGCCTCACTTGACTGAGTTTCGCAACTTTTGCTTCTTAGCTGCTTCGCGAAGGTTGAATAAACATGTTTTAAACGCACGTTCAATGCATCCGTGGCTCTCTGTACGTTACCAACTTGACGAAGCTACTTGAAATCCACAGAGAGAACAAACTGCATGCTGCTTATCACTTCTTGTCATCACCTCTGTGTTACTATGGCAACGTTCTGTACTCATCATCCCTTACATACAGCACTGTATGTTCTGCTCCTATCTCCTGGCAGATCCGGCGATGTAATTGTCCGTCCCCCAGAAGCTGAGGATGAGTCTCGGAGAAGATTTGCCGCAGGATCACCAGCCGCTCAGAACAATTGTCAGTCATTTCAGTCCTCAGGCTCGGGCCTCAGATATCTGCGCGCGCTCGCATGTTCCCACATCATGCGATATGTAGACGCACTTACCAATCGGAGGATATGCGGTCGAGATTAGAACTCGGATGTTCCGGGAAAGCAGCTGAGTTTAAAGGAGACACTCGGAGCTCAGTCTCACCACAAGGTCACAGCCTGCAGGCAGCAGCAAGTAGCAGCAATAACGGCTCTCCATCTCCCAGCCCCATTTAACTGACTGATGCTTTTTGACATGTCAGAGCAATCGAGCCAGTTAGCCTCTGGGAGGCTTCAATTAGGACCAGGGCTTAATGCAGCAGAGAACTTTGCAAAGCCCTGATACGAGGTTACAGCCAGACTCAAATCAATAAGGAGGACATGGTTAAAGGCAACTGTACTCAACCCCCCCGCCCCTCGCCTCGCCTCCCCTTCAGTGTGTGTTCAAAGAGCTGCTGGAGGAACTCAGAGACGGGTGAACATAGATGTGAAGCAAGGGGTAATGCAGCAGAGTTTTTTGGTTTGTAGCAGCAGATGTGTATTTTAGTTAAGCTGAGCAGTCCCCGGGTTGTCTTCTGAGAAAGAACCCTCGCAGCACAATTAGTTCATCCTCGGTGAAGTGGTTACAAGAGGCGTGCAGGTGCATGCGACTGCTTCAACATGTGTTTGATTTTTTTTTATTTTTTTTTTATAAGAAACTCACAAATTGGATATTGTGTCAGCTGCACCTGTTGCGTGTCTGGTACATTACACACACGCGCGCACTTATTTGTTCCAGATGAATGAATGAAATGAAGGTGCAGAGCTGTGAGTGATGCCGCTGCCGCCACCGCCACCATCGCACTATTTCACCGCCCCCTGGACAGATCCATTTCCTTCCAGCGGGGCATGTGATTCAGCCCGGGCTCCTATATAACTGCCACCGCCACCTTGCATCGGCCCTACGTACCTGATTTATTGACAGGATGCGTGCAGTTACACACTCCCTCGGGGACCGAGCGTATTTGATTTTGTCAGGGGTAATTAAACAGCCCACGATGGGCTTTGCAAACTGCGATATGATGAACTCTGAAGAGACGGCAATGATGATTTTTATTTTGTTTGATGGGAAAAGTATTGCACTTATTCTACACATTTGCGTCAGCCTCAGTCAACGCTTACATTTCGCCTCAGCTCTTCGGCACTTAGCGCTTTATCTGACGCCTAAACTTTTTTGCCTTGTTTTGATCACAGCAGTGAGGCGGCATTCTCTGCCAGCGAAAAAGGCCGGTTTGACGGAGCAGTGGGGGAAAAAACAACTTTGAGTCAGGCAGACCTTGAGGTTGGCTGTATATCATTTTCCCCCCACAGTGCGAGTGCATCATTGTCTGGGCTGTACCAGTCAGAAATGACAACAGAGGGTGACACTGAAAGGTCCCAGAGTTCAGCTGCCTGAAAATGTCACTGGGCCGGCTTCGACAGAACGCCACACGGGGAGATGGGAGGAGAATATGACAAAACAACAACCTTAAAGTGCTGCGGATCTGTGCCTATTCTCTCCTCCCTCCATCCATCACACGCACCGTCTCCCCTTTTTGGTGTAATTTCTTCTAAGTGCCTCATCGATTATGTTTTTTAAATATCATTATTGAGAGAATATTTGGGGCGTTCAGACTGTTATTGTGAACAACAACAATTTTAGGATATCCTCTTGGAGTATTTTTCACTGTTTTGGGGGTTTTATATAATAAATTATTACCTACTGTAAATATATAAATATAGTGCAGATATAAGTATGAACTCAAAGATCTGGTTTCTTTGAATGCTTTTAATTCCACTCTGAAAGACCTGGAGACGGAACCGTGGGGGTGTCACTGCATAAACTGATATATGAAATATGATATTGGATTCACGGCTTGCTTTATTTTATTAGCTATTATTTATATCTAGTCTGTTTGTTTTGTATCTGTTTTAATTAACTTATTCTGACTTTGTGCTGGCAGGGTCCGCCATTGATTTCACATTGCCTACACATAGAGGATAGCCGTACATTTCACTGCTTTACATTAAAAACATTCAACCAGTGCAAAACGGGGCGGCTTTTATTTTGAAGCCGTCACAGGAAATGCAGTGTACTTGTTGCACTGACAGCAGCCGTCAACAAGACGACGCCAGTTTGAGCAATTTTATTTGTCAGCTGTTGCGCTTGCTGTTACCACGGTGTCACCAAAACAACCAGGGCTGAAACGGGAAGCTTCAGAGCTTTAATCAAGTTGATTTGCAGTCGCCTATTCACACAACCAACATACTCTACTGCCGGATATGTACGCTAAAAGCAAACAGCTTGTTGAGTGTCTGTCTCCTTGAGTGTGTGAGCTAAACTACACCTGCAGAAGTGTGTGTGTGTGTACTGTAAGGTGTGGATTCATCACAGCTTTCAGTCCTTTGATATGTGACTGAGGGGAGGAGAGGGTAAAACAGAAACGTCTCTCCTCATTAGACCCGACTCCCCCCTCTCCCCTCTGCCGCTGACAGAAAGAAACTCATCTCCTACCTCCACCAGTCAGCCCTCTCTGTATGGCATCCGTCCATCCGCATGAGCAACTGTAGCTCTTCCCTCAAGTCAAAATCAGTGCATCCGCTTGATCCGATTGGCCACGCACATCAGCATCACCTTGCGTGAACGGAGAAGATAAAGAAAAAAGGGGGCTCGCCGTCTGAAGTCTAGCCAAGTGCCGCAGCTTCGCCGTCACCAAATGAATGTAAAGTACATTTCCTCTGGGTGTCAACGTATTGTTTCAGCTCCTGATCTTTCCACGCTGTTAACCTTGTTTGTCTTCTGCTGAGTTTGCTGTACCAGTCGCTGTGAAGGACATAATGGACGAGATATACCTGTTGAAAACACGGAAAATAACCTTCCTTTGTCAAACTGTTGGCTATTTAAAGAGGCGGTGTGTAGGATTTTGCAGTATCTGGCAGTTTGATTGCTGATTGCAATCCCCTCACCTCAATCTCTCCTTAGCATAAAGGATAGACTACCTAGAACCAGTGTTTAGATCTGTGTTTACATCTTACACAATGGATCTTTAAAATCAGAAACTACTATCAGAAATTATCCTTGACCCAAATAACTAATAAGCGGGCATGATTTATGCCAGTAATCATGTCTTTGCAAGGTAAGGTACCGGAGGAGCTGGGCAGAAAACGAAAGCACAATACGCGACCAGCCAAAGATGACTCAACCGCGCTGTCAGTGGAAGGACGGGGAGCGTTTCATCGTAATTGGCGACAGAAAAGAGAAACCGCTGTTGCACCTTTTTTTTTTTCTTCTTCTCTCATTTCCAAAACATTTCATTTAAATGTTTGAACGCTGAATAAATAAATCCCGTCCCCCTTCCTCTAATAGGCCCTTTTCACAGCAGACATTTTGACCTGTCATAGCAGGGAAAAGCAGAAGCGCAATAACATTAACGATGGCTCTGTTCTATTCAAACCCTGCACTGTATACCAAGCAGCTAAATGGATTTCAGTCAACATTCACTTGGTTATTTCTACCTGTTCTTTTCCCGTTGTGCCATGCCAAAATATCATCTCAGTCCTGATCTATTTACTGACATATTTAGTCCTCCGATGAGCATTTTTCTATTTTTCTACAGACAGAGGATAGTAGATTCTTTCCATCCACATCCACTCCATCGACCCTGACCCTCACTCTGCCTTAACAAAAATTGGGTAGCAGGTGCATGAATACAGCAGTCAGAGCCATACATCCGAGGCTGCATTAAAAATAACCCTCTCACACAGATGCTGCCAGCTGCATGTGTGTAATTACACAAGTTCAAATAGACATTCACACGCGCGCACACACACACGCACACAGCTAAGAGGTTTCCCTGGTAACCAGAGGCCAGGAAAGGACTTGTATCGAGCGACAGTGTTTTACTGCATATGACCATTTGACCACATATTGGATCATCCTGCTGGTATCGATCCGTTTATCCAAAATATTGTCATTTATTGTCTGAAAGATGTAAAGAATAGAGACAAAACTCTTGCATATCTCTTAAAATACTCATTTAATACCTAACAGCTTGGGTGGTTTCTGTTATGGATGGCTGAGTGTATGATAAGAGCGCTTCCACAGATGTCGTCTTCGCGCCGCGCGGCTATGTAGATGACTTTTACAGCATGCGCAGACTTTTCAGCTATCCATTTCCATAAAGACACATCATGGCGAAGTGATGAACAATCATTTGCACCCCTAAGCACTCCGGTGTTAAAATGGAAGAGCGAAAATGTGCCAATACCATTAGCTTTCAGAAACCCGTGCATGATCGTGTGATGAGTTATTAGCCACGAGGCAGGAGCGTGTGTCAAAGTGTGTGATTGCGAGAAAGAAAGAGAGAGAGAGGGTGAGGTTACGGGGAATGAAAATAAGCATGAATCTAGCGCAGGTTAATTTAAGACTATCTAGCCTGCTAATTGGTTTTAAATGAAGCCCCCTCTCTCATGCATGCATGTCCAATTAGCGGAGCGCTAACTTGGAGAATGTCTTCCTCTCAGCGCTTGCAAAATACAGCAGCCGAGCACCAGTCATGAGCTGTCAATTCGATCAGAAACTCTCTGTCAGTCTGTCTCGTTCTTGCAGTGAGGCAGCAGAAATGGCCTCCCGGGGGGGAAATCTTGTACCTTATGGTGGTTTGTAGTCTTAGACTGCGTGGCGAAGGCTTAGCAAAATGTAGAACGGAGGTATATAACTTCAGATCAAGTCAGTGTGAACATGTAAAGACAGCTTCACCCCCGGAGGGCTGCGGAAAAGAAAGAAAAGTCTGCAACAAACGGTAAGTGTAAATCAGAATTAAATCACGGACGTCTCGTGTAGAAGCTGCTTGTGCGCCGCGCATTTCAGTATTTTCCGGGTTCCTCCTCGTACTGTAGCTCATCACGGATGCTCTTTCATGCGGCTACTCTTCACAAACAAATGGAACGTTCCATCGCTTCTGCATCCCAGCATCAAACGCCCGGGCTCGCATGTTGGCTTTAACATGCTTCCATCAAAAGGCCGCGCATAAACAAAGGAGAAAATGCTGCTTTATTTTCATAAAAACGCGATTGCGTCATCTCTTTTGAAGCGCTAAAAAAAAAAAAAAGGATATGCCAGCGCACCCTTCGAAAGAATTACGACCAGATTTTTTTTCATCACCTCGGGACTGGCGAGCATAAAAATCAAAGCATACAGTCCCGATAAAGCTTATCACGTCCGTGGACATGAGGCACGCTTAGGGGTTGGACTGATAGTGTCATCATGTGAGGATGTTGCAAAAGTAAGCTCACATACTGTATCTGAAGATTAGGACTCCATGTGAGCGGGGAAAACAGCCACTTCTTCATCGGGGTGCAGGGCGGGGGGTGGGGGAACAGCGTGGTTTTGACAGTGCGTGAGTGCAGTGCTGGGGGTTTTGCAGTTTGCTCCAATAAGTGCGCTTCTCTTTGGGATGAATGTCTTGATCAGTGAGTGGGGAGGAACGGGAGGCTGGGAAAACAGCTTGTACAGCTGGTATAATCAGCCCCAGCTTTGGCAGAGAGTGGCAGTGCTTTATTACTTGTCTAAGTAAATGTATAATTGAGCGAGTCACTTCATCCACTGGTGCGCTAGACTGTACCGAGAACACTGGCAAGACAAAGATGGATTTATTTAAAGTGAGATCTCAAAAACAGTCGGGGAGCTTGATGTGCGTCAGGAAGGACTTCTTATAATCTTAAGACGTGCCGTTTTTTTTTTTTTTTTTGGGGGGGGGGGTGCTAGATTTAAATAATTTCCACAGAAACCCTGGAAATGGTGGAGAGCATCGCGCTTGGCCTCCCCGGGGATGGTATTAAATAAAAACACTGAGATCAAAAACATCCCCTGCACTTTCAATTAGATGCCATTCCACTTGAGCCCACTTGATCTCTTATGTAAAAAGCCATGTGTTGCAATTAGTTGTGATTTAGTTTGTTTTATTAAAACATAGCCCGGAGGTTGTGAGGAACGTTAGCGCGTTGATGTTCGCTCTGTCTGGAAGTTAAATGTTAAACTCATTAATCTGGACCCTTAAGCTACAATTTGACGGAAAAAGGGGGAGACACCTCCAGTTCATTACGGCTCAAAAGTATGAAAGTGGCGGCTAACTTGTGGCTACAGAACTGACACCAGTGTGCTGAATTTACAATTAGTCGTTTAGCTGACACTATTATCCAGAGAGGCTTACAGAAAGAAGAACAATCAAGGTGCACCGCGACAAGGACATGTTAGCGCAGCAATAAGTACTACTCACATCGAATCAAGTGACAGTTCCAGAGGAGGATAGATTTAGCATGTCCAGTTGTTGGTAGTGTTGGAGAGAAGGTACTCTCTGAAGAGCTGGGTCTTCACAGAGGGACGTTCCTGCACTGGTAGGAACTGGTAGGACATTCCACCAACGGGGAAAAGCAGGCAAGAAAAGTTTGGATTGCCCCAAGCGTACAGATGGCAGAGCCAGGCGTCGTTCATTGGAGGAAGGGAATGGTCAGGAGGTAACATATGCCTGTATAAAGGCGTCCAAGTACGTGGGTGCAATACTGGGGAATACTTCATAGGCAAGCAGTAGCGTTAGCTACAGGTTGCCAGTGGGGCTGGATGAGCAGCGGGGTAACGTGCCATTTTGGGTTGATTGAAGAGCAGGCATGCTGCCACGTTCTGGATCATCTGAGAGGGTTTTGCTGTGTAGTCAGATGGGAGTCACGAGATGACCACAGCCTGCGTCAGGAGTTGGGTAGCATGTCGAGTCACGTAAGGCCTGATTTTTCTTATGTTGTGAAATGTCAAGCGGACAACCGAGGCAACGTGATCAGAGGTTTGTTGGTTATTGATCATGACTCATTAGTTTCTCACTGCCCTGGTAGGGGCAAGCGATGGGGAGTCAATTTTGACGTTGATGTCAACAAAATAAAGGAAGAAAAAGAAGCGGCACGACAAGATAGCTTACTCTACGGAGCCGCAGCCTTCATCACACCAGCTCAAACCACAGAGCACCTCAAGCCTCATGGAAAGGGGAACAGAAGGGGTTTAATTTCCACGGCGCTTTCTGCATCATTAACGATGGCTTTGATTAATGGTTTGCATCCACCCAAAGCCCCACCTGTGAGAATCGCAATAAAGATGATCATTTGTCGGGGCTGCAGCAGCATTTGATTCGCACACATAGACCCAACGGAAAAAAAAATTAAACAAAAGAAACAGGAAAGTATAGGCACAGGGGGTTAATTTTCACTCACACCTGCACTAAAGTCACCACTGTTGTAAATATTGTGACTTTCTAATCAGCAATTCTGGCGCCAAGGCAGAAGGGGCGCACAGTAGGCGTGTTCGATAGGGAAAATAGCCATGCATCAATTCTCCCGTTTTCTGCCGACCTCTTCGCTGTTTGCAACCCACCCATGTAATCCATCATGGAGACATTAATTATGTACTAGGCTCTTCCAGGACAAAGACTCTAATGAAGGGCCTGTCAACACAGGCCTTTCCTGAAAACAGTGCAGTCATGGAGGTGGGAGGGATGCTTGCGCCGAGCCCCCCTACTTGGATCTGATTTTGAAGAGGAAAGTGAAAACAGTTCAAGTGCGTTTTCAGCACCTGTGCTGTGATAATGCTTGCTCAGTGCACACCTGGAAATGAAAACTCTAATAGATACACATGGGCCACTGGGGGTAGAGCTAACTTGCTAGCAATGATACCAGATTTGATTCATGGTCATTACTAGGAGGCTATTTTTCTATTTTTGTAACAAATTTGTCACAATTTGTGACAATTAGTTATTTCTTTTCCCATAAAAAGGTTTAACAAAAATTCTTTCATCATTTTTAGTTGGCACGCAAGCTGCAGGAGCAGTTGTTAGAGAGCAGTTAACATTTTTCACAATGACAAAGAAAAAATTTGATTTAAGAGTTGTTATTTCTGTAAGTTCACTTACAGGCTTACAGCTTATTGCCATTTTACTCTACTGTACCGAAGCAGCTAGCCGGTGTTACATTCGAGACCACCTAAACCCAAAACTTTGAGAGGCTGAGATCAAGTCAAGACTCATACGAAGGCAGGGTGAGATCCAGTGAAGACCAGAACCAGAACAGTGAGTGGCACACTTATGATAAAATGTGGAACAAGCAAAGCAGAGGCACTCCTGAAACTGTTCTGAAAGATCCGCACACAAAAACAGTCCCCTTCATAAAAACAGAGAAAACAGGTGAAGATGTCTGTCACAAAATTAACACTGCGTTAGCGACATCTCTCATTTTATGGGAGATTTGTGGTAAACAGCTTGCAAGAAACTCAAACTATATGAACATACAGTTCATACAGTGGAAGCTAATAGTATTGCTAATATTTGCTAAATATTTTTGGGTGAAGAGATTTACGAAGGGTTTTAGTACAGAAGCAGATTGCTATCTACATTTAGCTTAACTTGGCTCATGGTGCCAAAAAAAAAGTGCAGATAAAAGTTCTCAGGCAAGTGAAGACAGCCACAGTCCACGGAGTGTGTGGAGTAACGTTATTGGAATTGGCAGGAAGTTTTACATCCAATCGCAGCAATGATTTTAACAAATAAAATAGACAATGAACAGGCAATTTGGTCTTGACCAGTCTTGAAATAAAATCCAGCATCCTTTTGTTTGAAGCCGAAACTGGGCCGAGTAAAAATGCAATCCCTAGATGAACTGGAGACCTTTGAAAGGTCAAGACTGGCCTCGAGATCAAGGCCAATCCACAACAACACTGGAGCTAGCAAGCATGTAGGAAGAAGATTTCCCCATTCTTAATCGGCTATATGAAAAATATTATTATTAAAACGTAAAAAAATAAAAATAAAATACAAATATTCTTTTACATTGGGAGGTGGTTCAAATTTATTTCTTTTTAAATCAAAGCCAGTGAAGCGGTTTAAGTACCTACTTTACTTTTTCTACTTTAAGAGTACTTAACATCTTCAACTGAAGAAGCAACCTCAACACAAGAGAATGCTTGTTTACCGTAATACCCCTCATTTAAATGTTATTACCTCTCAACAGCTTGCTGTCTGATGCCTGCAGTCAAAGCACAAAAATCACAAAATGAGTCAATCTCCAACAGACTAAACAAAACAAAAACTACATCTTTTATTTTATTTTTATCCGCTCTCAGCATGCTGCCGTGCTACAATGAATGTTAATTATTTGCATAAAAAATGTGTCACTACTATACTTGCACCCCAATACTGCACAAATTATAGACAACTATATTACTACAGACACATTATAGAAACAAAACATTAGTAAACACACAAAACTGAAACTATTTTCATATCTTTATGGTAAATATAGAGCTATAGGGCCAACAGGAGATTAGCTTAGCATTGGAAATAATGGGAAACCAGCTAGCTAGCCTGGCAAACATTCAAACTTACCAACAGCTCTACAGGTCACTGATTAACACGTTGTATTGTCTTTGCTATATCAGTAAACGCACGCAAATGTGAACTGTTGTGGCTTTATGGGGAGCTGTGTGCTGCAACTTAACTAAATCTTGCTAAGCTAAGCTATGCCAAGTGCTTTGAGGCTCTGCGTAGCTTCACATTAGCTACAGGCGTGTGAGTGGTGTCAAACTTCTCATCTCATTCTCAGTACGAAAGGGGAAATGATTAGGACCAATCATTTCACACAAGTAATGAGCAAACTAACAGAGTATGTCATGTTAGTGAAGTTGTTTCACTTCTGAATTTGCCTCAGCCCACGTCTCTAGTGGGATCTGTAATAATGTGCCCCAGACAGACATGAGCCAGACAAAGCACCTCCCTGCCAGCCGGACAGAATGAGACAGAAGTGTGCAGGCGGCTGTGATGGATTGAAGATGGAGCCAGGACAGGGCTGCTGCTGCTGCTGCAGGTCTGCTCTCTGCTTCAGCTCGCAGTCAATCGCAACCCTCGCTGTGCTCTAAACCTTGGAGGCACGGAAGATGGCTCAGGGTGTGAAACTCAAGCCATAACTGAGTCGACTGGGCTTTTGTTTCATGGCTAATTACCGCTGACTCCTGGCTCCCCCCCACATCTCCCCCCTTTGCTTTGTCTTCCCTCCATCACCCCTCTGCCTGCTCCGTCTTGCTGTTCACCAGTGGAAAAGGTATTACTAATGACAGAAGAAGGTTACCCAATTTATCTTCGGGCAAAACCTTTCAGAGCCAGCTCTCCTTGTGTCCCTGCAGAGCGCAGATTGCCAGTGGAAAAAAGAAAACGCACATACATAACAAACAGCAACAGCTGCAACCGGAGACTTCCCAGTCTGACTATGATTTAAATTGAGAAAATCATATAGTTTTCAGTTTAAAACCACTTTTTTCCCCACATGTTTATTATTCTGTCGGCAAACAGCTGCACCCCGAAGACCATCGGGTATCATCTGAAACTTATTTTTAAATTCTATAGTACAAATTTATATGCTATGGGCAAAGAAATTTCCATTTTCTGGAAAAACCTCAACTTCTTTAAGGTGGCTCCCGGATCCAGGTGGTGTGCTTTCGATGCAGATGGTGTGATTTATCACAGAGGATGAGAAGAAAGACCGTAGGGGAAACAGCAGCTTGAAGAGAGCTTTGGTGGTTTTGACCCTCTGATGCGGTTTGATTTGTGAAAGTCTTTTTTGGCATTGTGAGTAATCGGCCGTCGGATTACATC
This sequence comes from Nibea coibor, assembly GCA_023373845.1. NCBI lineage: Eukaryota > Metazoa > Chordata > Actinopteri > Sciaenidae > Nibea > Nibea coibor. The sequence continues at coordinate 8,560,985 of CM041731.1, forward strand.
GAAAAAGCTCGGGCGCCTGCAGCTTTGGATGACACCAGACTCTCTCGCAGTCATGGCACGTCACCAAAGTGAAACCCGTTAAAGTGGCTCTCCCCTTTTTTTCTCTCAGGAGGTACTTTTGAAGGACCCTCGAGTACGTTGCTTAACGCCACCTAAGCTGTTTAATGGCCATTAGTAAAGTACTGACTGTAAAGTCACAGATGTGACTGCATATAAGCTTAGAAAGATTAGTCCTGTGTTTACACACTAGAGAGGAGGTGAATCAAGGTAAAAGCTATTAGTCCTTCATGTTTTCACTGACGGTCACAAAGAAGATGTAGACGAAACAGAAGGGGCTTTAAGACCTTGGGCAGGTGAAATAATTGTTGCCACTTTGCACATTATAGCAAGGAAGCAGCATGAAAGCCTTCCTTTAACATGCAGTATTTTGTAGCTTTAGCTAGAGCCAGGCTAGCTGTTCCCCTGCTTCCAGTCTATGCTAAGCTAAGCTAAGCAAGCTTTAGCTCCAGACTTAATGTACAAATATGAGAATGGCATCAATCTTCTTTTCTCAGCAGAAAAGAAGGGCAAAAGAGATAATAGCATTCGGCATTGTAATATGAGGGATGAGTTAGACCGCATTCAGGTGCAGCCCAACGTGGAACCGCGGCCACCAATCAGACGATCAGATCGGTCCACGGTCAGCCTACCAAACTCTGAGACTATCCAGGTGGATTCATGGACTAAACTCTGATAATCTACCTGTGTGTGTTTTGGCTTTGTTTATTTCATGAACCAGCTTCTAAATCTGAGTCTGGCTCACAAAACAGTGACACGGACAAGTTTAATTTGCTCTGCGTCCAGGAGGGTGAGAAAGCGAGCGAGAGACATAGACAGTGAATGAGAGTGAGCGAGCGGCGGAATCAAGAAAGCCGGTTAATCTGCAAAATAAAAAGTTATTTCCTGATTGTTTCACGGCGGTTATGTTCAGCACAAACAGTCACGCCCCCAGCACCCGCCACCCACACTGGAGAACAACCTTGCATTGATTCGCCGCAGCGCCCGATCCTGTCTGAATGTACCCTTGTAGCAGAGAACATGTGGGGGGAGAAAGAGACTGTAAGACGTAGAGGCTGTAAAACAGGCGGTGAGATGCAAGGAGAAAGTGACTGACGTGTCTGCGCTAAATAAATGAGGAGCAGGATGTCCACAGCTGTTACCGACTAAACCCTGATTAAACAGTTATTAATCAGCGGAGGCTGAAGGAGTCACTCCAACATTCATCAGGTTTTATCTGCTCTGCAAAGGCCAAAGAAGCACTAAGACAGCCGGATTAGAAAAGGTGGAACGGTATTAGAGATTATTTTTAACAAGTATGTCCTGAAGGTGATCAGGATTAAGTCAGAGATCTTTAACTCGCCCAGCACTGTAATGAAAAAGAAACATTTCTGCTCCGCGAGGATGTTACATAAAGAAGGGATATCAGGTTTGTCAGCTGAGGGAGATTTTTACCGATCCCCCGCCGTCATCACCTCCTCCATCATCCCTGGGCTCCTGCCTCATAGCTGCCAGAAATGCCAAACTATTCAGTAACACAATTTATCATGATGCTCTCCATGTTCTCCGTGGCGACTGCGCCTCTTCTGTCACCGCACCGGGGGCGAGCTGTCAGTTTGAAACCCACCCCCTGTTTTGACCTTTGTGATATTCATCTTATTAATTTCTCCACCCATTCCTTGCGAAGGTACACAAACGGCTGCCAGTTGCCTCCGCGGCGTCCAAGGAAAGACATAAAGAAAAATGCAGCGGAAGATTTATGGCCGCGCGGACGTTTTAGCTGAAAACACTGACGGCTTGTAGCAGTCTGTCGTGATGCCATAGTAAAAATCATGAAAACCCTGTGACATATGGGAATAAACATCCGCCGCTTAGTGTTGCTGGTTTTACAAGGATTTCAGGCTCGTGTGAAAGATCTATGAAATGTGACCGGGCCAATATGGATCTGTCCATAAAAAATATACTGAGTGAAATTAATTTATGTAAATGATGGGTGAAGCTAAGGTTTAGGGTCCCTCGAGACGTGGCATTTCATTAATTTCTTTTCCCCAGTGCTTTGACATAATTGCGAGCTCTAAATCTATGATCGGGCTCGCGCCGGCCCAAAACCGACGTTGGCGTTTGACATTTATGGAGGTCCACCTTTCTGTGGTTATGGTGGAGGAAAAAAAAAATTCTATTTCTGACCTTGCTCAAGAAAGCAGGGGAGGATTAGCCAGAGTGCGTGAAATGTATAGAAAATTACAGGTTGAAGTGTACGGCCATATGAAACTGAAGGAGCGTTTAATTAGAGGCTTTGCTATTGATTAAGCCGAGGTTGATTTTTTCATGAGCTGCTCGGGCTTGTGTGGAGCAATTTATTTTTTCCAGCCGGCAGCAGGTAGAGTGGATCCGTCCTGCAGAGAAATGAAGCTGTTGGATGAAGGAACTTTAGATAAGGGAGGGAACGGCGAGGAAGTGGAGGAGATGGGATTGAGACAGACAGATACACATAGATTTTACACAAGGCGGAGGGGTTAGAGGTCCAGTTCACCGGTTGGAAATGAACCCAGGCTGCTGTGGTAAGGAATCAACCTTTAATACGTGGAGTACGCCTTGCACCAGGTGAACTCCTGGAGCGCCCCCGTAGAGCTTTAATTTAAATTGACAGCCTGCAGAAGGGTTAAAGACATGCAATGGGAAACAGGAGAATCAATAGAACTCAACAGAGACGAGCAGAGAGCAGAATAGCAAGCTGAAACACAAAGAGATCAGCATAGGCAGTGTATGTGTGTGTGTGTGTGTTTGCGATGGGCAGAGGGTATGATCATCTTGGCAGAGGAGTCTTAACAGCTGTACTGTCTGTGAGCAGAAGCAGCAGCATCAGCAGCGGCGGCGGTGGCTGCAACATCTGTCTCTGCTGCTGTGCCCTTTAGTCGGCTGCAGATTTGCTCACCCTCCACCACAAGTGTCCCTCTGACGAGCTCACATCTGAGCTGCGTTCAAGAACAAACACTGTAATTAAAAAAAAAAAGAAAAAGAAGTGTGACGCTTGAATGTCATGAATTTATTCTGATGTACTTTTCAGATCGCACCGCTGCCATTCTAGACGATGTTTGCAACCTCACAGTACATGTAAACGTGTTTGGGGGGGGGCTCTTGAACACTCCTGTACCAAGCTCCTTGTTTTATTTTGTTCGTATTTTAATTATTTAACCCTCTATAAAATATTTTTGAGGTTATTCTATCTTTTGGGTCAAAGTCCCAAGGTCAAATCTTCTTTTAACATCTTAGCCGAGGCCTCTTTTGGAGCACTTATTCATATTTAGAAGCCCACTTAGAAGCACACACTCAGCAAGACAACAAAGTGTGGTGAACAAAACATGAAGCCGCCGTGCGGAGAAAGATCCAATACAGCATTGCGGCTGCAACGTGACTGAGACGTGCTCAGCGGGGTTCTGGTGATTTGTGACAGAGGGTTTGAATATTTTATTGTAATTGTGGTAGATTAAGATTCTAAATGGACGCTAATCAAGAAGGTACATGGTAATTAAGCTCTTATGAGTGAAAAGCAGAGCAGAGCATGCAGGAAAAAGCAAGTTTTATTGTTGCTTATTAAGATGTCAGTAGAAAGAAAAGGAGCTGAAGAAAGAGGAATGGTAGGTAGACAAAGACTGTGATAAACTGGTGATCAGTTTTTATGTGTGACATAATTGTGCAACCAAACTTTTCGAGAAAGTAGGACTAAAACGCAAAGAAAAAGTAGACGCCTTTGTGGGTCTTTGTTTAGTTTTATCGATGTGGAAAATATGTGTATTGTAAGTATTGAGAAATCCGAAAAAGTATAGAAGACGGCACCCACACAAGAAGAGAAACTCGGCGTGAGGAGAGAGAAACTTTGCACGCACATGCAGAGCCTATGGAAGAGAGAAAAGTTTGGTGTTAGCCGTGCTGGATTTGGAGAACTTGGTGTAGTTTTGTCACCTTTTTTTTGACAGCGCGCTGGTATGAGCGGAAAAGAACAGGGCGGCATCAGACTGTATATAACGCGTTACTGTCACCTTATAATGCGACTCTTCACAAGGTCACAGGTGCTTGTCAACCACCTAGACTATTAGCCAAGTTTCAAACGCTATTCTAATAATAGAAATATACAGTTTTTTTTCCAAGTGTTAATGACTTTTTTCTTTTTTTTAGCAAAGCTAGCACATATGAAGAACGAGTGATTCTGTTAGATGGTGTCTCACTGGCACCACTTGGCCTTGGCCCTTGCTTGCTTTCGCAATTTGCATAAATATGAGGAGTGTGAAATGAAGCCACCTGATGAACTCATCCCAGCTTAGCTCAGAGTCCATTAAGTTTATTAGGCTGGCAGCGGGCACAGGCCACCGCTCGAGGTTAAGCACGTGAGGCGCGCCGCCTCGCATATGGCGGACAGCCGATCCGCGCGGTGTGTAAATGCGCTTGTTTGCAGACATAAATAGACCTGACCGCACGTGTGAGTGTAAATACACAAATGGTTTTATCAGATTAGTGAATAAAAGTGTTTTTTTTAATGCTCTCAATCCATCGTATTAAAACCGGATATTCGTAATTAGCGCATCTGGCGAAATGGTTAATCTGCACTTTCATGGATGTTCAGTGCAGAAACTGGAACTTGTACGTTCCATTAGATGAAATTATTTATTATTTGGAGCATCTGGAACTTGCAAAGCGTCATTAAACTGCTTAACTTCCTTTGACTATTATATAATTTTGTCATTTAAAAACCCCCATGTGTTAATTCCCTTCTAAATAACTGCGTGTAGACTGCAAGTTGAGCCACTGGCAAAATATTATATTTTCCCTTTCCTCTGCTGTCCTTTCTTCCGTCCTCCGTGCTTCCATTGTTTAAGTCCCTGTCTCCACGAGCAGGGGTGGAAATGGGTCGGGACTCACCCCAAAGGAGTTCCGGCAGTAAAATTCGAGCAGGAACGGTGCCCTGTTAAGGGACTAGCTCAGTAAAGGGGATTTGAGCCTCTCAGGCGGCGCTTACTCACAGGTTAGGATTATAGCCATTGTTGGGGCTTTTGGGTCTGCCAATCCTGGCAGGAGGCTGGGAGGAAGCGCTGCCTGGGAGGCTCAGCTCATGTCAGCAAGTTCCTTTAATACCACTGCTAGCAAAGCTGAGTTAGCTTGCTCGGCACTATGAATGTAACTTGATTGAGGCACCTAACAACAAGAAAATCTTTATATATTGTATGATTTAAATGTTGAAATCAAACTTGTCATTTAACTCAGATGCTAATTACTAGTGGGTAATGTTAGCTTAATGGTTTCTGACCAGGAGTAAACCTGTGGGTGACATCACAGATACTACGTCTATGTTTTATACTGTCTATGTTTCTGACAAACTGCGCACTGACCTGTGTAAAACACTGGGAACTAGCACATTTTCTACTGAATAACGTGGTGAATCACTCCACTAATCTCTCCGAATTTTTGAGTTTGAGATCTTTCAAAAGTCTTGCTGCTCTGTAAAGTTGTGCTGGCTATTTTTGCAAGCATTTAATAATAATCCAAAGTATTTGAACTGAAATTTTGACCACAAAGAGTCGAGCGGGCCGTCTGTGGAGCCGTGCAGCTAGTAATCTCATAGGAATCTCGGCGTATTGGGACTTTGATCAGCACTTAGATCCAGAAAAGGGACCATCAAGTAGCAGAGCAAAGTACACCCCAGAAATCGACTTCTGTTCCAGAAAAAAAACACACAAAAACACAACTGAAGCAATTCCATCGGATTATACGAAAAATCATTCATCTGCCACTAATCTAGAACACGGGGCTGTGCAGGGTGCAGATTTTGCTTTTTTATCCATCCTCCAAAATGGTTAGTGAGTGTTCAAATTTTACCAGCCACTCAAAAGATTACAGTGCTTTTCTTTTGGCTGTTCTGTAACGCAAATCTACCAGCCACTTGCATATTTTACCAGTATTTGGCTGATGGATAATGCTACTTTTTTACTTCTAACTCTAAAATGTTGAGAATGACTGATCAGGAGCTCTTATCCGATGAACCAAACATGATTAATAATGCTTATACTATACATAAGCCTGACTGAATCATTTTCTAGATAGTCTTACATATACACACATCCAACGTTGCATCCATGAAAAGAAGTTATTGCATTAAAATAACTTAAGCCGGTAAAATATCTGCAAGGGTGCAGAGTTTTCTTAGCAGAGTCTTGCCTTACTTGAAAAATCCTGATGGGATTAAGGAAAAAACATGCACCCATGACATAATTGCTCTCATAACAGTCTGCAGCTAGACTTTCCTCCCGTGCTGGCACCGTGTGCAGACTTTTCTGCCAAAACATCCTGTTATATCTCCAAATATTTTGAATTATAGAAGCAAGACACCTTCAAACTGTCATTTCATTGCAACTTTAACCAACTCCAGAAATTGTCATCCAGCTGGAGCTGGACCTAGATCACAGCATCACTATTACAGGTGTGATGCAGACGGTCTATCAGAAGCTATAAGTTCCTCACTGGAGTCTTGTTTTTTTTTTTTTTTTACAGTTTCTCGCTGCCATGACAGACAGCTATGCGGCGGACAGAATCAATCTGCAATTGTTGTGTTGACATGGGTGGAGGGTAGAATTTCTTCAAGAGCTCGCGTAACATCTTTCAATAGTTGCTCTATAGTTTCAAACAGAAGACATCCAGCCACCCGCTCATCCACGCGGGCACACACACACACACACACACACAATCTCTAGTTTGATGTGTGTGATGCGGTGTTGGAGGTACTGCCGGAGTGAGTAAACATCACTACACGCGAAGCCTCAAAAATACATCAAGACTGAGATGCAATCCGGTCAACGAGGAGATAGAGAACACTCCTGTGACTCCTGAGTGAGAGTAACAGTGTAGCATCCGCGAGATGTGTGTGGGGGGGGGGGGTTGGAACGCAGGGAAACGCTTGGTTGGTTTATGATGCCTGCTCGCCCGCTCTGAGGGACGGGGCGTTCCGTTTGATCTCACGAGGAACTTCACACGGGAAAGATAACTCTACAACGCATCGCAGTAGGGCTCCTCACTCTTCCACAAACGCCGCGCGTCCTCCTCCTCCTCTCAGCTCAGCTGAGAGCTGATACAAAACAAAGAGGGGGGTGGGGGGGTGCGAGGATGGAAAGTAGGGGATGAGCAAACGGTGAAGTATGATTTATGAACGCTCTCTCCCGTGCTCCTGTTTTTCCCTGCTTCCCTGTTGTGGGGTAAACAATGCCGATTCCTCTGAGGGAATGTGTGTACGGTCCTTTTCTTCCCGCCTATCTCACTCGTGCACACAAACACGGTGGGAGACGAGAGCCCTCCCCTGTCTATACCCTCCCTCCTTCCTCCCCCTTCCCTCGTCCCTCTCTCTCTTGTCTTTTAGCCCAGAGATCTATTTATGCTGACTTCTTAAAAGGCCTTCAGGGTGTCACTTGGACACACTGGATGGACCTAATTGCATTTAGCAAAGTGGAAGCAGATCGGTACGAGCGTAAATGGATTGAATGTTTTTTTTCTTTCTTTTTTTTTAACCCCCCGCCCCCCTCGCTTCATTCCTTCCGCTCGTTCCCTGTAATGCACCTCTGTCACTTTGTGTGCTTTCAACAGTTCCTTCTATTCAAGCCGGGGCGAAAACATGTACCGCATCGACCGGCGAGCGCTGACACTCAAAACAATCCTCGCGGGCCATTTGGGGAGCGCCGCGAACTCTCTGAACTCGAGCATTTAGCAGTTAGCTAACAGCGTTTTCACATTTTCCCATTTAATGAGTGGGGCCGTCATTCATTTCACAGCGAGCGGTAAATCATTATGCCTCATTACGCCTTTACTTCCAGTACGGGATTGTATGCAGAGCAGCAGACACCCGCGCTCACGTGAGTCTTGTTTAGTGCTTTTCATAAAGGAAATCGATGCGCTTGATGGTCATGAACTGCAGTTGATGATCATATAATTTCATCTCGATAGCTGCTCAAATCTAATCAGCTCTCAAACGGGGGCTCTTTTGTTCTAATAGTTCGATATCAAATGTATGGCTCGTGTGGCAGCTGTCCCGGGCGGTGCAGCTTATCCGTCAGCTGGTAACACAGTATTGAGAGGTTGTGTGTGTCGAATTTGTGAGGCTTTGTGCCCCCTCGTCTACAGTCAGTGTGAAATGGCAAGAGCTGCTAAATCTGTGGTGTGAGGGTGTAACACAGAGCTATTATCAATATCTGGATTTGAGTCTATGTTAGGGACCGTATGGGGCCTACTGCTAATACAGTGTCTATATGTTTAAGTTCAGGTGCCCACAGATGATAGTAAATAACAATATCTTGAATCAAATAATAATGTCATATGTACATGAACTATTAACAAAGTAACTTGATTCTAACTTGCACTGAATCATACTGCATGATTTGATTTTAAAAAGAAGTTGGTCTGAGCTCTGAATTATACAAAATGACTAAACTGATCAGTCCATAATAGCGAGGAAGTGTCCACCCTGAAAAAAAATAAAACCTCCCAACCAAATTTTAGGGTGATGCATTTGCAGCAATGGAAAATAACAGCAGCAGCCCACAACAGTCAAAGGGCTCTACAGAGCGCATGTCGCTCTTATTAGCATGCAGAACAGCTAGCTAAAGTTAACAAATACAATGGAGAACAAGAAAAAATGACATTGTCTCTCTCTCTCTCTCTCTCTCTCTCTCTCTCTCTCTCTCTCTATATATATATATATATATATATATATATATTATAATAGTTGAGTATCAAGCTAAATGCATGTGTGACAATGACCTCTTTTTGCACTTGAAGGCCACCGTAGCTTCTTCTAAGCTATTTGAATTGGAGAGGTAAGCAGGGGGATGTTGAATCTGCAATCTTACCATTAGATGCCCATTAAATCTAAAACACACTGCACCTTTAAGTATTGTGCATGCACTTTCTAGACAGTTCCCAGCTTCAGCTCGTCTTTCCGCCCGCAACGTGCCAGGCTTCAAACATCTGCACCTCTGTGTTGTGGCACAGTTTTACAAATGTGCCTTTGCAGATGTGTTTGTTCCCATCCATTACTCCCCTACAGTAATGCTGCCATTCCTCACCTGTCCACCAGCCATCACTGCTGAGTTTCCCATATCAGCCTCATCGCCTGCCTAACCACCTGCTCCTCATGTGCAGTCGCCCTCACTTTATCGAGGACAGATGTTTTGAGGACCATCTGCCACCCTTGGCGCTCCGGATTCATTCCCTGCTCCGGCTACTTTCTCATTTGCAACTGCAATCATGCCTCTCGACCTATAAAGACTGTTTTCACCTCACCTGCTTTGCCTCCTGAGTCTGAATCACAGGAGCCGGTGCCCCAAAAAAAAAAAAAGAGAGACAGTGTTACACTTCCTCGTCCTGTCTGCCTCTCTCTATCTCCCCTCCTGTGTGACCTTTCAATAGTGTGCCTTGGCAGTTTCCATCTTGGGGGGTGCCATGCCCCCTTGTGAGGGTGATAATGACTGTTATCGTGAATGTGCGGAGGCAGAGGCAGACGGTGGGCATATATTACAGAGAGCGGTGCGAATAAGGGGAGGGACAGGAGAAGAGAGGAACAGCATGCCTTAACAGCACAAATACATAGAGATGGAATGCAGGTTAAATATAACTGTCAGCATGTGGCATTTTAAAGGCTTCGTACCGCCTTGTCCAGCTTTACCAGTTATCGACAGAGCTCCTTACACAATGGCTAACAGTGTGTGACAGGAAAGGTTTTACCCAATGTCTAGGATTTAATGGAAGTGTCCTTTTAAAGCAGCTTAAGTCTGAAAAAACAAGTCTCCTTTCATGCAAGTGTTACGCAACAGCAGCAACAAAAAACGGAAGTTGAGGAAGTTAAATGACGACGGTGTGAACAAAGTCTTAAATGAGGCTGTAATAGTGGCACGGAAACTCGTTGCAAAAAGTCCATTATCCTGTTCGGTTCACTCCGTGTGAACTGTCTGGATCCGCCCCGTCTCTCCCGCGACGTTTTCAATGTCAAACCCATTCATTGCTCTTAGATCGGCGGAGCGCACCTGCGTGCTCATGTGACTGACAGCCTTGTAAGTATAATTATAACACAGAATTACTGCTCGCTCATCCCTGAATCAATACCCTTCCCCTCTTGAAACACATTCATCTCTGTAAAAAGCAATTAAACACTGACAGATCAAAGAGTACATTCCATGATACACCCTGCCTGAGAATCCTGCAGCGAGAGGTCAAACACCGAGCGACATGAAAGATTAAATGTATCAATAATACATTCAGGCAGAATGATTCAGTGGGGGGACATAAATGAGGCGTCACTGCCTTGTCACATTGGGGAACAGGTGTGCCGCCGCAGAAGCTCCTGTACCGCCGCATAAGGCGCGTATATTTGGCATGTCAAATGAGCAGGTGTTGTGTATAATTCATCTTTGTTCCATATTTCATGTAGAGGAGCAGCAGAGTGGGTTTTGGAGTCTGCTGGGGGGCCTTTCTGGGAGAAAAAAAAAGGCTGCCAGCCTTCTGGCTCAGTGTGATGCACCTCCTCAGGAGGTCTCTCCAGTCTATGGGAAATGTGTGTTTCTGTGTATGAGCTATGTGACTACGTGCATGTATGTGTGCCTAATGTTTGGACCCAAGTTGTCTTGGTTTTTGACCAGGACATTTTTTTTTTTTTTTTTGGTCAGAGCGATCCGCAAAGCCCCCGAAACTGGAATCCGCTCGTAAATAAAAGACACGCTCCTCTATTAATCAACTCTCAAATGTATTTTTCATCCAATCTCAAAGGCACCGCAAAAGCCAAAAAAGATGAACATGAAGTAGAATACTGGATTAATCCACAGAAGCGAGGGGAATGTACGTGAATTCACTGCCAAGCCCAGTTTTCAATTTGCTCTTTTCATCAAAATATTTCACTGTCAAATCACGACAAACCTGCACTTTCCAAAAAAAAAAAATGCGATGCTGTGTTAAAACATAAATTTGCCCAAGTGAGACAAAAACATCCCTTTATTTGAGTCAGACGTTTCAATTCCGACTTAGTCAGCAAAGAGCGATTCAACATGCACCACTTGAGGGGAAAAGTACAGAATCTTTTTGTTTTCAAGTAATGGGCAATGTCTCTTTTAACGGCAATAAAGAGAGTCATTGATCTGTCAGTCAGATGGCTGGAAGGAATTCTGAGCCATAATTGTTCCAACTTAGGTCGTAAGTATAAAAGTATAAAAAATGGACAGCCTGATGTTAGCCAAGGGTTTCTGAAAAGCCATTTTGACACAAAGGTCGTTGCTTGATTACAACGTTGGGAATAGTTGAAGCGTCAGACAGGATAGAGTTTTTAAGAGGGACGTCACGCTAATTTTAGACGGCCAGGATCCAACAGATCCGCTGTAGCTCTCTCTTCATCCGTTCATGACATATTCAAGTGGCTAAAAAAAACGACTCCGATGAATGATGGTGTTGTACTGTGTCTACTGGACGTGAAATCGACTGTTTGCCAACTTGTCCACCCGTCCATCCATTTTCCATAAACGCGTATCCTTATCACGGTCGCGGCACCGTTGAAGCAGATCAAGTCACCAGTTCATCACAGGGCTGACACAAGGAGACAAACAAGCATTCATCAGTCACCAATTAACCTGTTAACCTGCATGTCCTTTGACTGCGGGACGATACAGGGGTTCAAGCCAGAAAGTGCTAACCACTTTATAAGCCAACAAAACATCTCACGACGGATTTCAGAAAAATTCAGTCCAGTTTATCTCTTAATGAGATTTTTGTAATAAGAAGATGGAGAGTCAGTAAGTTGCTCGGTGAAGGGCTGATGGTACACATAATGACCTGCGGCTGTGGTAATTGGCTGAAATACTAAAAATCCACATTTCAGGCAATGTGTGTTTATTTCCCGGTGTTAAAGTAATCGAATGAAAAGCCTAACAAATGGAACTGGCATTTCTTAACACCGGCTGAGTTAGTGAGTGCCATCATTACCCACATTGCTTTGTCCAAAATTTGCACTCTCTATAAACCACTACAGTCAGAAACACTTGGAGCAGCTTATTGTGAATTGTAAAAAAAAAAAAAAAAGAAAGAAAAAGACATCGCAGTGGTTGGTTTTGTGGAGGAAGAAAAACAAATTTGTGCTGTAAATTTGCTTCTTGCTGGCTCCACAAACCCCAAATTTACAGAGAGTTTATAATCATTATGTCTTAATTGTTTTGTTAACTCTATTCTTACAGAAACCTGCAATTCCATTTGGAGAGGACATACTCTGAAAATCCCTTATTATGCCACTTAAACGCCTTTATGTTGCGCGGATCGCGCAGTGTGATTCAAATGGGATCAGACAGTTACACAAACAACAATTAAAAGCTTGGTTAAGTTTGTTCTTCTTGATTACCAGTGACGTTGTATCCTGCATACAAAGCAGCCGCTCCGCAACAAAGGCCTGTTGATATGAATTTGTGATGATCAAGGTTTCACTCAAAAGCTGCCTCCGTCCCTCCCACAACACAGGACACTCTCATCCAAGGCCTTTATGAATAAGCCCAGTCTGTCTTTACAAAGACAGATGGCGATAGTCTAGTCTGTCAGGGAGAGGCAGCAGGACCGTGGCTTTCTCTCCGTTGCTCAGTCACAACAATATACAGTCAAATGAGGTGATACATTTTGATTGGTATACATAAGGAACATCAAAGGCCTGCCAGGGATGTAACACATCATCTGTACAGGAAGACAAACACGAGGCCTTCGACAGTCGCCGCCATCCTTCATGGTTCTGGGCGAGCCGGGGCATTGTGATTGCCTTGCGAGGTGGTGGCGATGAAGACAAATGGAAAACCGCAATATATTGTGGTTAGCGCAGAGCAACACCCTGACTGTAACAGGCAGAAGTCAGTATAAATGTCAAGCAAGATGGAAGGTCTTCTGAACGACATATTTCCCCACGGCTGCCGGTAAAACTGTGAACACAACTTACAAATAGTTTGTTTGTCATGGGATTCTACGGTTAAATGAATGTATATTTAAAAGGTATAGCCACCCGATGTGTCATGGAATTAACGGACGACATTACAGCCGAATGAAAGTAACGCAACTTTGGAACCATTGACAGTAAAAAGAATGGACGTGTATCCATGATGTCAACCAAATGTTTCTAATGAGCCTTTTTGAAGCTCAAAATCTGTGGTGATGGCCACCGTCATGAGGCCAGTCGCGTCTCTTGTCTCTAAAAATCGACAAAGACGTGGATCATCAGTAGACCTGAGCTCAACAAGCCACCTGTAATGGCACCCACCTGTGAATCAAAGCGGCCACGCTGTTAATTATGCATAACTTTAAGCCATGATATCATTTGAATAGGTGAGTTAAAAAAATACAAAATCAGACTCAGTACAGTTGTCATGAATGGGGAAATTAGCTTTAGAGATCAAAACTGTTTCTTGTACCAGGTTGTAAACATGTTTATTTCTGCTGTGAAGATGGACATTTTACCATGGGGACTTATGGAGACTAACTCGTTGTGTAGCCAGCCTCAAGTGGTCGTTTGCAGTTTTTGGCACTTCCGCATTGGATTCGCTTCACAGTCATGGAGGTGACCGCTTCAGACAGGATCCATTTTTAAGAGCGGATGTGTTGTAGCTCCCTGTTGATCTGGAAGATGTTGATTTCTTTTCCTTGTGTCCATACTTCCAGCTGTCATCTAATGTCATTAATATACCATTTATGGTGAGCTGGTCCTCATTAAGACTTAAAGTCACATGACATGATATCAGAACACTGATTGATCCTCAGTATTTAGCTATATATCTGTACCACTAACTGAGAAGTTACACAGTTAGCTTTCACTATAGCCGTGTGTGTCCACAATTGTATATTCTGTGTTGACTTGTCCCGGAGGAAGACACTGAGCTCCTTCTCGCTTACTCATTATAACCAATGCTGGGTAAAAATGTCAGCTTACTGTCTAAAATGTAAATATGCAGTGGGAGGTAAAAACGCCACAATAATCCAATAAAGGTAATATCAATGGTTGTCATAACAACCCACGCACCTACCTTTAATGCGATGCCAAAACACAGAAGCATTTATAAGATCCTGTTTCAGCTAATAGCAAGCGCGCGGTGGTTTGTTACGTTCGAGTGTGTGATGTTTCGCACTGATTTGTTTTAAACAATGAGATGTAGTCCGCTCTGTTGCCTGTAAACTGTTCATTAGCTCAGGCAGTGACCCTGGGCCCGGTTTTGCCTGTGACTCATCTATCTGAAATCACAAACACCATTCCCACAGGGAAGAGAATAATAAAAAAAACTAACTTGTGAATCCTTATAAATGCCTCTTCGCCAAGCTTTTCAATCTCCCTCAGATATTGTCCTGAATGTGCATTGTTCGGCTCTTATGTGGAAATATTGCTGACATATCACTGGATGGCTTGGGATACTATATTAAACAAACAATGCTATCCAATTTCTGGAAATGCTACACTGATCACTTTGTGCGTGGTCAGAATTGAATTTTTCTGAAATGTGATATTTGAACTGACTGCGTCTCAGTGAAGAGAGAGAGTGAAGGAAAGAGCCGTTCATAAATCATTCCTTGACATTGCTGCTTCATTACCCCAAACTCACTTTCTCCCAGCCTCTCTCTGTCTCTCATCAAAACTCCATAATCCCTGTCAAAGCTGTTTGGATTCTAGGTTAAAAGTGATCCACAAACAGGGGGAGAGAGAGAATGAGAGAGGATGGAGGGCAGACGGAGGGATGGAGAGGACTATAATCTCCTCTGCATGAAGCTCTGTTCCACACACTCTTATGATAATTACCTCTTGCTAGCTTTCACTGGCTCCATACATTTTTTTATAGGTGCTGAGAGTGTGCAAATGGAACTAGCTTGTAATTATAATGCTCCGAGTGCAGAGAATCGTGCCCTCTGTGAGCACACGGGAGAGCTGATCATTGGATTTTTGAAGCTGCCACCGGGCCCCTGTTTTCGCCAGAAATGTCCGCTTGATGGATTTAAGTCAAGGTCAAATTTGAAAGCTCTGATTAAAAACTGAGCGGCGTTATGGATCAAATGTTCGGAGAGCAAAAGCAAAACAGAGTGCAGCAGAGGAGAGTATAGCACCACTTCCAAGCACGGCAGCCTAAGACCATGTAAAATGGTTTTTGGTCAGCAGTAAACTATGTTAAGCACAGGGGTTTTGGATCCAGTGGGTGGAGGACAGGAACAGATATTACCTGAAGCTGATCAACCCTCACTGCATCACATGAATAAAATACCAAGCTAAGCAAGGAAGTATTAGTTATTAGAAAGATGCAAAAACTGAGACACACATGACACAATTTAGAAGTCAGACTGTAAAAAAAATAGAAGCCTCACCGGGACTGCAGATAGCTCACTAATATTCATTTGCCTACATTACCATTGTTCAGGACTGGATTAACCCGCTAGAGAGTACTGGAGCAAATATGAGCTGTGGGCTAGAGACGCTTGCTGCAAGTTTATGATAACTTGATATATATATATATATATATATATATATATATATATATATATATATATATATATATATATATATATATATATATATATATATATATATATATATATATATGAATGTGGAAATTAGCTAGAGACTAAAACTGTTTTTTGTACCAGGCTGTAAACATGTTTATTTCTGCTGTGAAGTTGGACATTTTAACATGG
Source organism: Nibea coibor (assembly GCA_023373845.1). NCBI lineage: Eukaryota > Metazoa > Chordata > Actinopteri > Sciaenidae > Nibea > Nibea coibor. The sequence goes on from CM041731.1 coordinate 8,576,735, forward strand.
GGACTTATGGAGACAAACATGTTCTGCAGCCAGCCTCAAGTGGGCATTTGAGGAACTGCAGTTTTAGGCACTTCTGCATTGGCTTCACTTCACAGCCACGGAGGTTCCTGCTTGGTCTGTACCCTAAATGTCAAGCTAGTGCCAAGACACATAGCTTAGCATAGAGTAGCATAGCATAGCATAGCATAAAGATACAGGAGGAAACAGATAAGACTCGTGTTCATTTGTGAGTTGGTGGGCTGCCATAAACTTTGACAGAGCCAAGCCAGTTGATTCCCTTTCTTTTAGTCTTCATGCTGACCTTCCATCTCCTGGCTCTAGCTTCAGAGTGGTATCTTTCCTCTCATTTAACTCATGATCAGAAAGCTAACAGGCCTGTTCACAGATTTTGCTAGCTATGCTGGTCACAGTCACATAACAGTAGAAGGGTGCTAACTCAGTATAAACTGAGTTCCAGTTTTTAAGTCTCATCTCTAATCAAGTGTTGTGCACCTCCTATATGTAGGAGTCAAAAAGCATTAATCTGCTTATTTCCTACGCTAATCTTGACTTGGCATTGGGGAATTTACGTCAACTCACATCTGGCTGGTTTGCCAAAATAAGGAGTGCTTTATGACCAATCAGCTGTAGGGATTTGCCAGTAGTAGTAATGAAAAAAAATGAGTCGAGTGAGTTTTTAAGGCCATCGTAAGCTCCAAGGGGCAAACATGTATCACCACCCATACTATTAAAAGCTACTTTGTCACAGCGTAGAGTGAGTTTGTAACACTTAATTAAGATTGCAGTGCTTCCATTGCAATGTAGTAGATGCTATAAATAGGCGGTAGGAGGCATGTTGCTGTCAGACTCAGGATGAGAAGCTGTATTTAATAAAAACAACACCACTGCAGATCTGGTAAGGCACATAAAGAGGTCAAGAATGAATCAATACAAATGAGTTATTCACTCATTTCGCAGGGTACCACATTATCGGCAGGCTGATAAACGGAGAAAAGTTTGAGAAAAGTAGTTAAAAAAGAACCACAGAATGGTGAACTTGTGAAAGAATTTCCTATTATAGTGACATCTCAAACCAGTGTGCTTATCCAGCACTGGCTTTGCTGGATATAAGTGATTCATCTCCTGGAGATAAAAGCAAACAAATGCTGCCTGGAGAGATGTCTGATGGTAGCTGTCCATGATGCTGAATTTACCCTTGGCTGCTTTCTCCCTCTCTCTTTTCCCCTCACCCTCTGTGGCTCTGTCAGCCCGTCTGTGTCCATCTGCCCTGGGCTTGTGTGTAAGCACCCATTGCCAATGTCACTCGAGACCGTCAAAGCAAGGCTGCGGCAGCCACCTCCGCCACGTGGCGACTATAATGTCTCAGACAGGTGAAATATAGGCAATCACTGTGTGCATAGTGTCAGCAGTTGCAGTCAATATGTCCTTTTTACTGTTTCAATATAAGCCTTAAATGTCTCCTGGCAGAAGACCTACAACAACATAGCCATGACCCATTCAGAGAGGTGTCAACTCCATTCACACTAACACTGGCCTTTCCTATCAAAGACACAAATCAAGCCTTTGAACATCTTCATAGGAGCAGAGGAGCTGATGTGATTGTGTGTGTGAGTGTGTGCGTGTGTGGAAGCTGTTGTGCAGTTAAAGACATGAGCTGATTGACAGCCCGGCACTGTAGCAATCTGGGAGATGTACTGTTTCCAGAAAAGACTTCCATCTCTTTCAACAAGGGAGGAACATTCCCTTCTCTTCCTCCAGTCAAACCGAAGACTGAGCAAAAGACTCACGTGTACCGACACAGAGACATTTCTCATCATGCATGCACACTCGCAGACATGTACGTTGCATAAACAGAAATAACGTGCTTGCGCAGACATTTATAACGAGACTAAGAGTCTACAACCATGCTCTCAGCTCTGGAAGGGTGCATTCAGACAGAATTGGGCGCTACGATGAATCACAGAAGGGTTGTGCAGAGGATGAAGGATGAAGGAGGGTCTATATGTGTTGAACGTGACCGCCGTGAAACAATCAGGAAATAACTTTTTATTTTGCAGATTAACCGGCTTTATCGATGCCAGCGCTCACTCACTCTCATTCACTGTCTATGTCGCTCAACCAATCCTCGATTTCTCCCTCTGTCTCTCGCTCTCAAATCATCAAACAAAAACCAAATTAAACTTCTTTGTGTCACTATTTTGCAGTGTAAATTGCGGACATAGATTTAGAAGCTGGATACATGAAATAGAGAGAAGTCAGAACGCAACAGGTAGAGTTTATGAGTTCAGTTTAAGAGACATTTCAGGCTGACTGTCGAGTGGTTTGACCAGACCGATCACCTGATGTTCCACAGCGTAACTCTTCCAGAAGTTGGATTTGGCCTTTTGTCTGCCAAGGCCACCGTCAGGGCAGACAAAATGCACCCCAGATTGAGGTAGCAATAGATTGACGCCTGCCATGTTCTGTGAGATAAAATTAGTGTTTTTGTCAATGGAGTTTGGTGGCTTTAAACACAGTGTTAAAGCGGCATTACTGGTTAAACAATCTTCCTCTTTATAAAAAGGTCTAACACAGTAAGGTTCTTTCCATCATGGGGCCAGGCACTCATAATAACAATCTGGCAAAAACAAGCACTTTATAGTGGATTTATTTTGACGGTGCACAGTTGCCCTTAAGGATTGTGTTCCCTTCTGTCAGCGCTCTCATTCAATACGGGACCAATTTAAAAAAAATTGTTGTCCCATTAGTTACTTAGACACAAAAACATGCGAAAATAGTGTCCAGGTTAAAATACTTCTTTTTCTTTTCTTCATAAGACTGTAAAATTGATGGAATCTTTGCTTTTAAAAATATCTACCACACTATAACGCGTTTTTCCATGATTGCATATTGTCCTTTTTTTCCTCCCTTTTTCCATAATTAAATTTTACGTACTCGGTGAGTACACATCCACTGTTGATTTTATCCATACTAGTTCATTAATTCGTCAAAGGCTCTACTCTTTCATCTTCCGTGGTTCTGAAGCGAAGAGGTCCTTTGTTATTTCTCAGAAAATAATCCTTTGTATTCATGGCATGGATGAACAATCATAGCTAATGAAGTATTACTTCACAAGAAAGAAAAGAGGGGGATGATTTTAATTTAGGACGTGTCAACAGTTTTTGAGAAGCATGTCAAAATGCTGTAGCGGTTTAGAAATTAACTCTTTTGGAGAGCTTTGGCATTTTCCTGTGAAAGAAGAAGCTGTCACCTTACTATTAAATACTTCTGATCAATGTTCAGCATCATAGAAAACATGGATCTCTCTTTGAATATGATCTCTTTTTAAATCTATTACTGTTTCTATTAGTAATTCAATTTCATATTGCTCTAATAAGGACATTTTCTGCCTTTATATAATATTCATTTCACACATTTAAGAGAGGCCCAAGGCTCACGTCTGTTTCGCTGATTCCTAACGTGAGTTTCACAGTTTAGAATTCTAATTCTAGTTTTCAGTCGGGTAATTTAATCCTAAAATGTCCCTCTGGTATATCAACCAACATCAATTAAAGATGGCTGAAAGTTCTGCACTCGCTGTGTTGGGTTATATGAGCCAGGATTGTCCAGAAGGGGGTTAAATTGGCCCAGTAGTGCCTTTCTATAGGGGGCCCACAGATCTTGATAGCCCAAGCAATTAAAATTAAGAAGCTGTAAAAATGTCAAGGATAAAAAACAGGATGATAGAGTACTCTCTTTTTATATTCATTTACCGTGGTAACCTTTAGTATTTATTAAAAAACAAACAAGACCAACGCTAATAACTACTTAATTAGCATAGCCAATATAACTTTTTATTATTGGAATCAGTCAAAAATGGAATTATAGTTACTTGTGGTAATGTTGTCATTAATAAAATAGTCAGGTCAGACAGATAAAGCTGAAGCTATCAGCTGCCAACTCCCTTTTTTACTGCTCCGCTAATTTTAGCTAATGTCATTTCAGGCAAACAGAACAAACTCTGGAAAATTACATGCTAGGGATGCTAACACTGGATGGGTTCTTGACCAACAGTCATTGGTATATATGCAAATAACACATAGTTAATTTTACTCTATCTTTGGCTTATAGGACATTGCCCTACAATATCCTCGATTTTATGACATATCTAGCTAAAAACACAAAACAAACACCGATGCAGCTAATAACATCTAAAAATGAAGCAAATGGGATAAATTTGGTGCAAGAAGGTTGTAGTGATTGACATTTTTATTGTGCAAACGCCCAACAGGATAACTGACAGTTTTATCTGCTTGTTCTATTATTGAATTATTATATCTTACTTTTTAGTATCATATTCTTTTAAAGTAACATTCCTCATTGAATAATGTAATAAACTTTAATTCTTGTACTGTGAGGAAACATTTTTTTTCAGAGAAGCAGCATGAAAATCATCAACAGCCTCACAGTATAAGTCTCTCACGAACAATAAGCTTGGAGTGCCATCTCTTTCTCTCTCATACGACTTTCATATTCCCTTTCATGAATAGCCTTTGCAATAAATTGAAAAAAAAAAAGCCTTTTTTCTGAGAATGCTTTTCTTCCCTAAGTCCCTTTAGGTAATATGAGAAATCAGCAAGAAGAATGAGCTCAATTCAATTATCTTCCTCTGTACTCTGGGGTGCCAAAGAGCCTTTAACAAATTGAAGATGGCTAGAGTTGATTCAGGCAAATGGACTGAATCTCACTCAAGCATTTAGAGGGCGGGAAGTAGTAGGAGGAAGACCATGTATTGGTGTTGAAAAGATGAAGATATAATTTACCACTGAATAGAATAAAGCTTGAAAGGCCACAACAGCTTTGAGGCGACCTTCCACCTAACGTTGGAAAGCAAGAACGAGCCCAGCGTTCGAATTTGTTCCACTCACCTGGCTTTACCGTCTTTGCTCACAATGCAAGACGACAGCTTTGATGTTGGGCCTTGTCTTCTTCCGATATACTACCTCTGCCTTTAATGTAGAACCAATGCTTTTGTCACGGTGAATCACAAACATTTTGTAATGGTTGGATTTCCTGTTGCCTCTGAACTTAAAGCAAAGGAGTCTGTGATTTTTCATGCAAAAACCCCCCCTCACTAGTTGGGCTAGATCATTTAGCATGTGGCTGGGACCCTATTCATTCTAGTCAGTATTGTGACCTCAATAAAATGAGTGGGCGCTGAGCTACAATATATTTTTCTAGGTGACGATATATCTTTTTGTGTTGTATTCCGGTTGCACGTCTATGTTTTATTTTAAGGACGCATTTGTTTGTGTGTTTGTTTGTCTGGATGGACATGTAAGGGAAGACTAGAATAAATAGATAAAAAGATTAAATTAACGTTTCATATGTGCAAAGATGAATTAAAACAACAGAAAAGGCACTAAAGCAGGTAACACTATATCATGTCGGATCCAGTTTGGTGCCGGTGTCCTGGTCCTGTGGGGAGCAATTTGCTTGTTTTCCTCCAGGTTCCAGGAGCAGTGGCAATGCCGACACCTCCTCCACCCCCAAAATGAAGAGGCCTCTACTAGGGAAATCACCTCTCAGTTTGGCCTCTCCACTCCTAGATCCCTCATCTCCTGTGCCGCAACCTCTGAAAGCACCCGCCGTGCGGCCATTACCCAGGCACTGGGGCTTTAAGCAGGGGAAGATGGATCTAGAGGGTGTCCCCAGCCAAAGCTCCACACATCCCTCCTCTGTATTCCACACCATTACTTGTCTAGGCGCCTGCCGAGTTTTCCTGCCTCCCCTTTCTCCCTCACTGCTTTATTTTTTTTTTTTTCTTGCTTCTTCTTTTTTTTTTTTTTTTTTTTTTTTTTGTTTTGTTAGCCACTACAGTACATGGCTGTAAAAAGATATAAATATCTGCAGGCATGAGCCACATCCAATAAAACAAACTGATGTGAAGGGCTGTGACAGGCGATCACACCATTTGAGAAGTGTGACGGCGATTTATTTGCTCAGTGAATGCTGGTAAGGCCTTAAAGCAGTCCACTGGAACCAGAAGACAAATGGACATACATCTCGGTATACCATTGTACTGGGGGTAAGAGCTTGTCCTTTGACCGATATTCAAGGACGACAATCAGTCGAATGTATAGACCAAGGCTGTGCCAGAAAAGATGGTTTTACGTATCCAGGTGTGACATACAGAATCACTTCTGCCACTGGCTCAAGTCAGTCAGCATCTAATACCATCAAATCCGTCGCCTGCACATAAATAAACTGCTAATTATATGAAACCTCAGCAACACAAAGCGTTGATGCCGTGCTTTGATCTGCCATGTAGGGCCTCTGTTTGGAGGACCCAGCAGGTGGCCCGAAACAAACCTGAAAGGAAATCGCTGCACTAGCTGCTCCCCATCGCGCATTCAGAACCCTCTCTGCCTCCTCTTATCTCCTGGACCTCACAAAACACTTTTTTTTTTCTATGCGCGCGACACATCAAAACGGCATGTTTAAAGAGGCGGTGTCGTTTAAAGAGCTCAAACGACTGAGAATTTCATGCTGCGAAGTTGTGCTTCTCGCGTATTTTTTTTTTGAGTCAGAACACAGTGTAAGATGCTGCAACTCGGGGATAACAAGAGTTGTACTCGTTGAATGTCAACACATCAATTATTATGGCTTAACAGGATTATTCATTTCTTTGGGGATGGATGTTTGAGTGTAATCGCTTATACCGCGCCCATAATTGACACTGACTGGCAACTATTTCAGATGCACATATCTCAGCTCATATTGGCTTCTTTCCCACCGCACACGACAGGACACGTCATTGCCGGACGTTGCTAGAATTTGAATCAAGCATAAGTGGACCTTTGGGAATGATCATAATTGCTGCAATCCAGGATCATTCAGCAACTCACACAAAGGATCAATAGAAGTACAGACTATAAACGAGCAGGCACAGAGACCTGCTGTTGATTGTATAGATTTATATTGAGTTTACTCAGTGATGCAGCATTCCTGTAATTTAGACTTTTTCCCCCTCATACGCTGCTATTTATCAGTGATTACAAAGATGTCCTGTTCTTTTTCTTAAACGGTGCTGTCGATATACCAGAATGTAAACGTTAATGTGCTGTCGAGACAGCACAGTGGCACAAAGAAGCTAAAGACAAAGAGATGGAGCTGACTAAATAGTTAAGTGGTTCTCACAAAACTCAAACAAAGTGAAGGAATCAATAAAAGAATTATACTTTGTTTGCAAAAGAAATTATAGGCATCATTCTGGATGAGTGTGCTAACACACAGACAATGTGAACGATCAGACAGGATCGGGCGCTAACATATCATAAGTTATTCCAATGATTAACCAACTAAAATGATGCCGGCGCTCGCTCACTCTCATTCACTGTCTATGTCGCTCAACGCCCGGTTTCTACCTCACTCTCTCTGAAACCATCAGACAAAAACCAAATTAAACTTCTTTGAGTTTCAGAGACATTTCAGGCTGACTGTGGAGGTTTGACCAATCTGATCGTCTGACTGTCAGGCGCAGCTTGACATCGGGCTGCGTTTTTTCCAAAAGTTGGAGTTGGCTCAACTTCTCCACAGCAGGAAGGTGCGTTTTTTGGCGGACACCCCTGCAGCCTGCACCCCACCGCTGCTCCCACTAATGCACCGTTTGCCTGTATCATCATTAATTTGGGGTTTAGTAAAAGGTATTTGTAGCACTGGATGTGTGTAGCTATGTTTAACAGCTCAAGATAATATGACCTTTCAAAGGGTTTTGTATTCTCAGCAATGTTTTTTTCCAAAGTCAAATGTTCAGTGTATGACTTTGGACCTTCTCCACAGGAGCTAAATTTTTTTTCAAACTGCATTTGAGATGTCCATCTCACTCAGGTCTTTTCTTATTTGGACTGCAAAAATAGCCCATACCAGCCTCTTAAAATGTTTATTGGTTATATGTAGGTTAACTCAGGTACACAGTCCACGGTACAATGAAATGTGTTGGACGAGAAAAACAGGTCAGCTCTGCATTAGGAGCACTAGCTGCAATAGCAGCGCTAAGCACAGAAGATGAGATAAAGAAAAAGAGGAAAATAAAATTTCAGCATGAGACACACATGCCTGGAAACTTAGGATCCTGGGAACATAAGGCTGAGCCTGTCATCTCCCACTCTGTCTCTTTTATTCTCTTCTCTACTGGAAGATGGATGAAATAAAGAACCTATCATTAATCAAAACTAACTAAAGAGCCACAGTATTTAGTCTTTGGAGAAATCTAAATGACTTAAATAAAAAAGACAGCGAGTCTACGGCCATGCTTGCAGCTCTGTGAGGCTGTATAACAGTCAATTAGTGAAACTAAACTGCCCGTAGGTGTGAATATGAATATGCCTGGTTGTTTGTCAGCTTTATGATTAACTGGCAGCTTGTCCTGAGAGTACCCGCCTCTTACTCATACCCAGAAGTCAGCAGATATATATCGTCTTGGTAACATTCCAGTAATCCATTGAGTAGGTGTTGGGGTTGCAAAAGAGTGGAAAAGTTCCAGTAAATTTCCAGAATTAAGATTGGTAATTTTGGAAATATTGCAAATCGGAAACTGTCTATGGGCGTTTATGGGAGTTTGGGGGTAATTTAGTAGTTGGGGTAAGCTAGTATCATGGTGAGATAGCCTCATAAATGGCCAAGGAAATGATGCTAGCTATAGGTCGTTCAGTATCTAACATTTCAGTTAACTATCTACAGTATGAATACATTTTCATGGGCTATTTGCAAGTTAAACCCAAGTTAATTATGTAAATAGGTTAACCCAGGTTAACCTAAGTTAATTAAACCCATGCATCAAATATTTTTACCCCATATCATCATCAAATCACATCATCAAAACTTACTTCACTTTACATACTATTTTGTAAATTCCCGGTTTATTCCTGTTCATTTCAAATTGGCGGGCTGACATCCCGAGAACTAGGAAGCCAGCATGGCCAAGAGCCCACAATATTAGAGCTGTGACCTCCTCTAGGTCAGGTGCTTGGCAACCGTACGGTACTTTCACGAGCTGAGGTTCACACCAAGAGCGTATGGGAAAGACGCAGACGCGCTGAGGAGCCTCGAAGCTGCAGACAAATACACTAATGAAAGAAGTCAGGTGGAAAATGTAAGCACAGTACTACTAATTGACCTGACAGACACCTCCAGTGTGAGAGAAGTGGTGGCAGGCCCACACATGGCAGTGTGTGGCACTCCTTTTTGTCACTTGCCTGTTTGATAGTATAAAGACCCCCCACATGTGTATATATATATATTTTTTTTCCCATTCCCTCTCTGTTTCGCACCCTTGCACTCTCTAAATGTTGCCTCCCCCTTTGTGTCCTTTGCCTGTCCATTCATCTGTCATTCAGCGCAGCCCCACTTTCTTTTTTAAACATACTCTGCCGCCGCTGCTACGCACACACATACATACACTCGCACATTGTTCCATTTCAGAGGTTACCACTCAGACCCAATCCCAGTAGTGCTGTCCCCAAAAAGCCTCCTCCATCAGCGTAACACAGTGCATCTAAGTGCTGGAGCGGATATCACAGCGTGTTGGTTGACCCTCTAAAGTGACAAAAAGCACAGTGGCAGCACATAAAAACAACATCAGCAGTCTGGGCAACACTGGTGCAATTCGCTCACGAACCCGAAAGCAAAAAGCACAGAGAGGCTGTGACACAGTAGCAGCGCCCGTTGAAGGTATCTTAATTGAACGAGATTAAAGTTTGTGTCACGTCCATGCATTTTGAAACAGGCGATCTGTCCCCTCCATATTTGCTTTGCATGTTAAGAGGTTTCTCCTCTCGACACAAGAACACTGAGGGACTTACGTACTTGTGCGTTTGCGTCAGACACGTCTCGGGGCATGAGGGCAAGAAGCTGGCAGTAATTGGGTTTGATTTAATGCAGCAATGTATCCAACGCAGCTGTCATGCTAAACAAGCTCGCGCATACCATCTATTTACCTCTGGCGTGAATGCATTATCACAAACTCACTGCCTCGTGCTCTCAATTAAAAGCTCCAGAGTGCAGGAGTCGTTTGTTTTATTTAATTCTATATTATTAACATCCAACCTATTCATAAATTAATTTTTTTTTGTGAGTGTAGCCTCTGAGTAAAGACATGCTCTGTGATATGGTAGAAGATGCTGCACGGGAGCAAAATTCATGCGGATGTAGGTTTCTGTTTGGTTAAGCTGAAGTGTCCTTGATGTATCTAACAAGACACTAAAAGAGTCTTAATACCTTGCGGATCACAGGGGAGTATATGGTAAATAAACCACATCTCATATTTTATTAAAGTTTTCAAAGTGTACTCATCTGCTGTTTTGTTCCAGACTCTTGTAAGTTTCACGAGGAAACACACAAACTCATTTGGGAATCCCAACAACTTCTCGCTTTTTCTAAAAATGTAGGCCGCCGCTGAAATAATTGTTTAATTAATCATTGACTAGAAAATTCAAATTTCTATGAAAAAGAGCATGCAGGTGGTATGTGATTATAGCGGATATGGAGCAGCTTGTCAACTAGAATAACATCATCCGTGGCCATCCAGAACCATTAGGAAGTCAAAACCCATCTGTGCCTCTCCCCTGTGAGCTGCCATGTTAAAGAATACATGTCTCCGACACAGCGCACTGTCATGTCGGAGCAGATTCTGGCATCAGAGGGCGAAACGGAGTAAAGTGGGAGTACACAGCCACACAAATAGGGGAGCACGTGCAGTTTTCTTGACGTCCTTATGCAGCAGTGACCACAAAATGCTCTATATGCAAATGTTACTAATCTTGCCTTACTGAAAGTGCGTGTAAAGTAAGAATAAATATGTGTTGTGAGTTTGTCAGACCAAAGAAGAAAGTGTTATTAACCACCCAGCCAAATTTGAATGGTAGAAAACATCAAGTTTATGAAATTAGGTGTCAAAATCAGGTAAAAACCAAGCCACGCCCGCTCGCAGGAGCGGTCAAGCAGCAATTTTGCGTCTGAAATGGGTCAGATGAGTTCAGAAAATGACATGACTAACTTTGAAACACTCTGAGCGAGATGAATGAATCTCTATCTCTCTGCTGGGGGTGCAGGGGTATGTTCAGGGTGGCCTCAGCGTGTTATCGAGCCACCCTTTAGGACCGCCCACAAAATCCTGGACTGGTGAAAAACTGTTTTAACCTCTAACTCACATTTCGGCAATATATCATTCAAAGTCTTTTCACGTGTTTTCAGCAACTACTTTCCTACATATTTAATGTATTTTGAAAGAAATCTCAGCGTTACGGTTACACTGACTGTAACGTGACGCAGGATCAAGCATGCTACGAGCAGCCGAGATGCACGTTGCTACACACGAACTCAAAGCATGTATTTATCCAGCAACTCCCCGACCGGGCAGCTCAATACCTGCTCAACATTGTAAATCAATTCAAGAACAGAATTTCATTTTCATATTTCACGTTTCGATCGGCTAGGTGCCCCAAAGCACAAACAGTTCCCATCTAACTCACAAAACAGGTGCATAAATCAAACAGTGACCTTTTTTTTTTTTGTTCTGGAACAAGCAGAGGACAGGCAGTAGCTTTAGTTTTCCCCAGGCGAATGCGTGGTTCATGTGTGTTAATCTGACCACAGACTATGCTTTCCTATCCTACTATGGGGAAGCTCTATGAGGTTTGATTAATGTAGATGATGTAATTTTATATCAGCATTTTATTGCACATATATAAAATGACATGAATATATATAAGTAACAAATACACTAGGGATGTACAATAGGAGATGCTTCTGAAGTTACAATTGTCCCAACATATAGTCTTACTTCTTAAAAGGAGGAAACATGGGTTGTGGGTTGGACACATACATTGATTACCAACTGTACTACAGTAAGTGTAAAAAGAGAAAAAAGGAAAGAAAAAAGGAAAATAAGGTGACTAGAGTTCTGACGGTTCCGATGTCGGGGGTTTCGACTTCAACCAGGTTGTAGAAGTTGAGTTCTTGTCTATTATAATGTCAAGAACTAAACTCATCCAGAAGTCTAAAATCTTTCGGCAATCCCAAAATATGTCCCCCACCAACCCACAACCCCTCCAGCAAATCTCAGAAGTGTTAATATGCTTTGAGGTGATAGATGGAGTATTAAAGTTCCAGTTTGTTTTGATCTGCCAGTCAGATTCCCATTGTTCATCTGTTAGTATAATATTTGCTTCCAACTTTCTTGGACATCCAAATTGTTATTGTTAGACTCGTGTTGCACCGCTTTATACAATTTTAATATACCCCCTTTCTTCGTCTCTCCCTCTGTGAACGTCATTAATAATTCTTGTAGTTTAGATGAACACTGTATGCAAAATGTGACATTACTGTGCTTAATAACCCGTTTTTGTAGGAGTTCTCTGCGCAAACATCCAGACTTCACTCCAGAGTTCACATAAATGCCTTAATTGACAAAAAAGGATCCAGAAACGCCGCTGGCCAAGCAAAATCTATGCTGTAATGACGCTGCACAAACAGTAAGCCATGGCTACAATTTGCCCTTTAAATCCAGGCTGACATTTTAAAAAAGAAGAAATTGAGCACTTCCCCTCTTCCACATGGACAGTTGAATTCATTAGCAGTAAAGCTTTTGGGGCTTTTGCTGCTGAAGCCTTTCTTGGCCTGAGCAGCTCGTGGTGGCTAATGTTAGCAGAATTTAGAGATAAATTGACTGACGTTGCTAAGTCAGAGCTGAATTCGCGAATATTCTCCTTTGTTGCCAGTCATAGCTGCTGTTTAGCAACATTTCAGTAGATAGGCATGATTTAAGGTACATTTACAACCTACTGTATGATAAACTTGTGTTTTCATTTAGCTGTTTTACTGTTTTCTGACTTTATATTATCGATTTTATAATTATTTTTAAGAGACTGTCCTCCAAAGAGAGAGATGGAAGCTTCAGTCGTTTCAGTGAATGGTTAAGTTTCAGTGACAGAGCCCTAATTATAATTCCTGTCTGCCGAGAGCAAAGGATGAAGTAGCGCGATGTTATCATAGCGTGACAAAGTCATGGACAATGTCAGGAGGGAGGAGGTTAGGTTGGATGGACGGATCAACAAATAGTTGGAGCCCGTCGCTGGTCGTTTCCTGTTTCCTTCCAACAGTCAATGTCTGTTCCGCGCTGATATTATTCCCTTTCCTGCACACTTTAATCCGTCTATTGTTCCGTTTTCAGCATGTTAAAAACATGCAATAACCTCCCTAAAACTGACAGCACACTGAAATCACCATCCAACATACACAGGACAAAACACTTCATCCAGGCCTCTCAGGCTACACTACGGTAGAAATTTAGAAACGTCATCCTCTGGGTATAATTTGGTGGATCTGGCAGCAAGACTTCAGATTGCAGTCCCCTCGTCTCACCCCGCTCTTCCAAATCGCTCAGGAGACAGTAAAAAAGGTCTCGTAGAAGAGGAGCTTCTTCCACATATAAACACAAAATGATCTGGCACAGAGCGAGAAGAGTTTTGGTTATATAAAACGGCGTTCTTTTATTTGTCTTTATCTGATCTGAATCAGATGAGAAGAAGGCGAGGTGAAGGTTACATATTTCTGCGTACCGATCTGAATTTAGCAGCGTTGTAGCTGGGCCACTGAGCGTTCAACCGAATAAACAAGCAAGCATTAACTTTAAATGTCATTTATTTTTTGTTTAAAACTACATTTTCAGGGATTATATGATTAATGTTTTATGAATGTCTTGAGAGTGTTATCTAATGTCATCGTTCTCTCTCGTCTTATCTCCGCGTCACGGCGCCAGAGCAAAGATGCACATTTGCTTGTGCTCAAAGACAGAAACTGCAGAACTCCCCCCGTTGTGTTCCCAGAAAGTACGAAGTTAAGATTGCATCTGTACATATTAATTATGGTTATTCATGTTTTCCTCCGAGTCATTTTCGCTTTGATGCACATTCACTGCAGATTCATTATCTGTCCCGATCATCAATCATCATCATCAAAGCCTTTGATAAATCAAGAGTTTAAGACAATGCAGCACAATCAGGCTGACGTAAGCGTCGGGGCTGCTGTTCACTCACAACGCGGCAATGGAAATAGCTAATTCTCCCCTGCTGATTATGTAAATACCACTAGATCCTAATCTGAAAACACCATTAATCATGTCCGTACGGTTTGACTGTGCGTTACTTCAATTGCCCCGTGAAGGGCTCATTGGAGAAGCAAAGCTAATCAATCGTGTCTCATTATCACTGCATAGATCTATGTCTGTGACACCGCACTCGACGCTGATATTGACAAAAGACTGATACTTAAATAGTTAAGTATACTTAAAAACTGCCTTCCATTTCTTTATACTGCCACTGTGGCCATCTACCCTCAACAGGTTACACTGACATGCTCACAAAGACAATGCTAACGTGCTAACTCGATCACAGTATTGGTAAGAGTGCCAATAATAACTGTTTTGCTAAGAATCGATTTAAAGGGATTTTAAATTTAAAATATCGGAGCCTTGTGTCTCATTAACATATAATAAACATGCACATTTTATTGGCCGTGATGTAATTGGAGTTATTTGTAATTAAAGAAATCAATTTTTGAGAGTACTGTCACTGTCTCTGAACACTCAACCTTGAGCACACACACACGCACACAATGCGCAGGCCTACATAAATACACGAGTACATAAATCATCACAGCCAACGACTGAAAGTGGCTGCTCAAATTAGTCGAGGAAATAAACAGCACGTGACACCAATACTAATGAGACTTTCACCTCTCACTCGCGCTGGTGTTTTAATTATAAATTGTTGTGCAGCATGCTTTTAATGACTCGGTTTTAATAGAAAGCACAAATTAATTGTGTACATCTTGATGCCGTGCCACATTGAAATGGTCCCGGGAATTGAAATAATGAAGAATCAATGGAGCAACATATTGGATGTAGATGTTCATCAATATGGTTGTAACCAAGGAATGACCTTGCTGCTTGTGGATTCACGTCATGGCTAAGGAGTTAAGGGCCAATGTGTGGGTGGTTGTGTGTGTGTGTGTGTACAGTATATATGTGTATACACCTCCTTAGAAGTGTGTGTGTGTGGGAGCCCTTTCCAAATTCATTATATCAGAAGTTTTTTACTTTTATAATATATATAATAAACAAGACCCCTTCTCAAGTTGGTGACCTATGGTCATATTAAAAACAAATCAGAGGCTCAGCACAGATATATTGTTATTAAAAAGTGTACCGCAGCTTAAAAGTCAAGAACAGTGCAGCGTCTATACTCTCACTAAGTGAAACTCTGAGATTATTTGCATTTTTCTGTCACCGGGCCCCGGCAGCAGACACATTTGGGGCTTCTCTGCCAGACGTGTCTACCCCGTTCCCGGGCTCCAATTGCTTTCCATCCACTATCTCTCATGAGGGACAGTGATTCCACATTTGAATTAACATGCATTCCACTTTCTTCTATGAAAATAACACGAGAGGCGAAGACGGGGGGAGACAGACTAATTTAAAAGCAGAAGAGGAAAGGGGGAAAAAAACGCAATTGGTGACACTGATGGAGGAAGCAGGAGTTTGAGTGGAGGGCGGGGAAGAGAAGAAAGGGAGAAGGGGGCCCTTTGAAAAACATGCAGCAGGTGGGAGTGGAGGGGTCTTTGTAGTGCGCATCCATATGAGTCATGGAAAAACAGGAAAGGCTCCTCTGCTTATCAAGGTGTGCCATCCTCCTGGTCCATATTTCTCCCTCCCAACAGACTGTGAAAGATCATATTAGTGGGCGTCTGCTGCCTCTCATTTCACACCACAACTTGTGCGGCGATTGGATTTTGTGGCACTTAAGAGTGAGGAAGTGGTCAGACGGTGAGACGGTAGGGGAGTCTGCAACAGTGTAGTTGGTGCTATTTGGATATGTGATCTGACAGGCGTAAAAAGGTAAAAAAAAAAAAAAAAACGTGCTTGTGTTTCTACGTGTGTGTTCAGGATGCGACGGCCTGCGCGCTTAACTCGTGGGCACGCATGATCATGCTCCCGCTGTTGACAAGGTGTGTGTTGCCAACAGCTACACAGCTGCAGAGGCGTGTGGCGTGATGGGAGCTGGCTGACAAGCCGTGGGTGACCAAGCATCAGGAGAGAAACCTTGCAGCGGCCCAGTCGTATCAGCGCGCAGGCAAAAAGCAAAGATCCAAATGGATTCCTCAAAGCAGCGGCGGTTGAGCACGTGCTGAAAGTGTGACGCCGATCCTGGCTCCAACAGGAAGTTTTTTTTTGTTTTTTTTTTTATCTAGGAGCGAGCACTATATCAAGCAAAATAAATCACATAAAAAGTTAGCAATCATGTTATATGACAAGTGGTTGTCCTGAAATAAAGGTTGCGCTTTGCATGTTTGTTGATGTGCTCTTAATCCTGTTTCATGCTCTCCTGGAGAGGAGTCGCACCATCATCCCCCGGGCATGACAATCCCACCTACAGGAGTGTATCAGCAACCGCCGCGAAACACCAGTATGACTGATGTGTTTACGCATTCCCTTATCATATTTGCCCCCTCGGTATCCTCACTATAGACTGGTCGACATGATTCGAAAAACCATCAAGAACAGTGGTGCATTATTTGAAAACGTGGGGGCAGCTGCTGCTGCAACATTTTTCTTCATATAGCAGCATATTGACTCTAGACCTCCATCCAGGATGTGAGGAAATGACAATAATCTAATTTGAGGAATGCATGGCGCAGTTTTGAAGAGTCAACTTACTTCCCCCACAGTGGACCTAAATACCCAATAAGGAGACAGAGCGGGGGCGCGGGGGGGATTCAATCACACCTACACACTCCCGTTGCGGTGAAATCGAGAAATAAATGGCAGCGTGGTAGTCATCCCTTACCCCCGTGATAAGTGTGACTTTCAGTCTCACTTGATAGCCCAAAAAATGTAGCGGAGAGGTCAGCCTTCAGAAAGAGACAAAATGATTCAGGAGATATCAGTGACAGTCGGGGCGATGCTCTCGCTCTCTTTCTCGGCGCTGATGTATGCCGTTGCCGTGGAAGAAAGATAGAAAGAAGACGAGATGGACGGAGGGTGAGATAAAAAAGAAAGAAAGAAAGAAAAAAAAAAGAAAAAGCTGTCTATTGATACTGCTGCAAATTTTTCCCCCGGCCAGCTCTGACAAAAATGGATGATTTTTATTAAGAGCCTTGGCTTTGTATCTTCCATCTCATATATCTCTCCTAACAGAGGAAGGCCATCTTTGTACCGGTCATGGAGAGGGAGTGTTGCATTGCTCTTATTTTCAGGAGGTTATCTGTGGTTTTGAATGCGGGGAACTGAACTAAAATTTTAATCTTTTATCTTTTTGTAGGAAATATAATGACAGTGAAACTATAAAACCAGGTTTGGATATATTAAGAAACATCTTGGCTTTAGAGCCCTTGGATATTTGTAATGGTATTGAGGGCTGTTTTTGCTAGGAGACATGCCTTCAACTTTTGCAGTGTGGTACTGATTATAGTATGTTATAACCTGATATAACCTTTATAATATTTTTTCAACAAGCTTTGGTTGTAGATTTTTTTTAAATGAATTTAAGTGATCACTTCCTTGACAACTTACTACATTTAGGAGGGCCGATAATTTCTGCGCTAGTGGACGCTAGTTAGCCTAGCTTGCGGAAATTAGCACGCATTCCTGCTGCTTTTAGTCAACCGCTGAGTCCCTGTCACTCTCCTAAACATTTAGTGTTGCGCTTGTCCCATATTACACAAAAGAGTGTCTAGCAAGTAGCAAGTTTAGCTGTGAGCAACACGTTCATGACATGTAGCAACATGCACATAATGCTCAAATCACAGATGGGAATAACAGCCTAGCTAGCCGCCCTTGTGGCTATTAGAACTGAAGTGATATTAGAAATTATTTCACGCTGGTCAAAATAATATACAGCCATTCTCAATCAGTACCACAAATCCATGCCCACTGCTGAAAATATCTAACATACATAATGATAAGCATATTTTTATTTATATAACGTCTCTACAAATAAAGGGCTTTTATAGACTAGCACAAACAGGATACTCAGGCATAATAACAGAGAGCCAGATACTGAGGCCAAACAAAAGCAAGACTAAATTAAAATCTAAAAATGGTAAGGGGATACAATGAAAGATAAGGACGACAAGAGCAACAGCTAATTACGAAAACATAGGACAACATAAAAAACATAAGACGTTGAAGGCCATAAACGCAAATGAAGGAATTAATAAATAAGATAAAAAAATAAAAGAATATAAAAAGTGCTGTGCGTGTTTGTTTCAGAGTTTCCCAGATGGAAAAAAGAGCATCCAGATACACCAATTTTTAATAAACAAATCAAAACACAAAACATTTATAAGAATTTAGATTTCCAGTAATTATATTTTGAGTTGGTAAGTACCTGTCAAAATGAAGACAAAAAAAATACATATTGATGTTTTGTAGTTGTACTCATCAGTATTTTTGGCAGCAGGTCGGACTGAGTTCAAAGCCCATGTGTTCGTCATAATGCAGGAACATGTCTCCCCGAGTTTTCGGATAACGATGAAGGTTCATGGCACAGATGAATACCCGTTTTTCTTTTCATCCTCCGCTCAACCCATTAGTATGTGGAAGTATCGACTCCCACGACCGGCACGACTTGCACAAACTCCACTCTGCACTCTCTCTCTCTCTTTCACCCTTGAATCCGAGCCCTAGATTGTTGTGCTCACAGCCTGCGACCTCTGACCTCCGCCCCACACACACACACACACCCACACCGCCGCATCCCCTCCATCCTTGGGGAGTCTCTTGGCATGGCTTCTCTTTGTGGTACATGCTCCTCCACATCCCAATGACAGGCCCCATAAACCACCGTCGAACAAGATAGCCCGGCGCTGTGCTCCCTGGAAGGCCTGTGGGATTGCCATCAGAGAACTTACAAGGGGACAAGCCGGGTCTTGTGTTGATCAATAATGTACTCTCTCTGCCATCACGCTATCTGTCACCTCCATTTCTGAGAAAACAACAGAATAAATAGCAGAGCCTGGATTTGTTGCTTCCAATGATGGATAATGGGTGATAACGTCGCCTTGGCAACTGTTCTGCAGCATACACACACCATGAGGGTCTCCCAGCATTAGCCATTCTTACTCTAAGCCCGACTGTCTATTCCCTTATTGGCAGCCTGTCACTGTAAACATCCTCCTATAGCTCAAACTGACAATAGAGTGAAATGAAATGCCTCATTTCTCCATCACCACCATTTTTTGGTTCGTGTACAAACACAACAAATGCCGCGTACAGCTGCCACTGTCGACAGAAGTGATCATCCACAAATAGGAAAAAAAAATAAATAAATTAATGTCTGAGGCTTTGATTGGATGAATGTAATAAGTACTTTTCCCACATTCAGGCTGATTTGTGCAGCTGTTCGCTGCGTGAACCATCGTGCCCCTCTGGTCACCATCTGCTAAACAGGTGACACCTGCATAAACCAAACCTATCATCTGGATTTTAAAAGTCTTGAGTAACTGAATGGATTTTCAGGCAGTATTATCTGTGTTTGTTTTCCAGACAGAAAATGTACTTTACTGTAGTGAAACAAGCCAGGAGAAAGGTCATCTAAAAATAATTCCTATCCCCGTCACCTGTGCTGCTTCCTCTGTCCTTTAGCGGCGTTTATTGAGTGTAAACAACTGCGGCTAACGCCGAATACAAAGACAGCAAAAGACAAAATGTCAAACAGCCGTACATCTAGAGCAAATCAAAACGGACGAGCCAAAGCAGAACATTTAGCCTCCCGTGGCTCTGCCTGCCTCCGAGAAATCAGTCACGGCCAACTACGGTAATGCTTGAGGGACTGCCTGCTGTCAGCCCGAGATGAGCACTCAGAGAGTTTGGACCGAGGGTTTCCATGTGTTCTGACTTGCTGTACCTAAAATGAGCTTTTAGCCGCCTGCCTGCCTGTCGGACGGAAAAGAGGAGACCAGAACACCCTGCTTGGAGCTGACAAAAAAAAAAAAAACAGACCCACTGAGCAGGAGAGGAGAGTGCTGGAATAGAAATCTGGACAGTAATGATCCTGATACAGATGAATCCTTCAAAGGGCACCGGAAAGAACATTGTGTTTATATGTATATATATATATATATATATATAAAAAAAACTCTGGCCATGAATTGCACTGAAGAAAAAATTTTATTTGTGAGTCATGTATCATGATAAATGTCCGATATGATAAAAAAGATTCATATGAGCATGTTCTGATCTGCCACGTCGTTGTAGTTTGGTTATATTTGGGCTACTGAGTGCTTGGTTATGGAAAGATTGTGGAATGAATGTCAAGGAATGAAGGGATTACCAAAGTTGTTACAGCTCATCTTAACGAGACTGTCAAAACCTAATTTCATGATTGTCAAAATGGGCAGCGTTTGCACCGACGCCTCCAGGGTCTGTGTGGAGTTCTCCCCGTCGGCTCTCTCGGGGTGCTCCGGCTTCCTCCCACAGTCCAAACACATGCAGGTTAATTGATGACTCCAAATTGCCTGTAGGCGTGAATGTGAGCATAAATGGTAGTCTGTCTTTCTGTGACAGCGCTTTGATGAACTGGCGACTTCTCCAGGGGCGTGCCCCGCCTCTCACTGTTATTGGCTCGAGCCCCCTGTGACCCCAATAAGAATAGGCTGCTATGGAAGATGGATGGATGCATGGCTGTCTGTCTGAACCTGAAGAGAAAAAAAATCAGGCAATCAACAAATTCTCCCAGATTCATCCTCTGGGGACCACGAACACATGTAAAAATGTGATAGCAAACTGGTGCATAGTTGTTGGGATTGTATTTCAGCCAGTACTTTGCGACCTCCTACACCACACTGTATTTGCTTCTGACGAAGATTTATTTCATCTAGGCAACTATGATGATGATGAGCATGATAATGAATAGTCTTTTATTATTCTACATCTGTGTGCTGAAGTTGCCTTTGTCATGTTGAGGATAGCGCTGCTGTCACTGCTGCTAGGATAGCAAGACGAAAAGACATGCCTGTTCAGACATTTGGGTAACCTAGCCTAGTCAATATAACGCACTCCAGTACAACATCACCACCCGGTATGACCCCAGTAATAAACAGAGTTATTATGGTCAACACTGAAACATTATGAGCTTACTTACCAGTATAAAGCAGGTAAAAAAACAATACATTTTCAGACCAACTCACTCCAACTCACCTTAATGACAAAAGAGGATTCAACTGTACCGAACATTTTACAAAACATGAGCTCTGGAACAGGACATTCTCAGAGTGACTCATAAAAGTATTTAATTATTGAATATCCCTCATATGTATTGTTCAAACAGCTGCGCTGAATTCACACAAGCTTAAGACAATGTCTTCGCCGACAATTTCATTATTTTAATCAGGACCTCTTCAAATTAATTAGCAAGGATTAAAAACAATGAAGGCAGAAGCGGAGACTGGAACCCCTGTTGTTTTTAATAAAAGCCAAGTTGTACTGAATTCATTCTAATGAAGGCAGAAAAAGACCAAGCGTCTGTTCTCTTTGTGATGTGCATGAAAATAGCTTGCACACTTCCACTAACAAAAGTCTGGCGTATAATTAATGACAAAAAAAAAAAAGTGCTCCCTTTTTTCTTTTTCTGCCTTTCATGACAGTTGAAATGGTTTTTTAAAAGTATTGGTAATGAGCTCTAAACGGCCAATGAGGCCATTCGGAGGAGAGGAAAAAGAAAAAAAAAAAAAAAAGTCACTGACATGGCCAGTCAACGCCGCCAGGTAAAAGCCTCTAGGACCAATTACTGAGCAGGTCACCTCACAGCAAGACACACACACACACACACGGAGGAGAAAAAAAAAGTCACACACACAAGTATGAGCACATCCTGCCTTTAGCTTAAGGGGCCTTTAGTGTCTTTTTTTTTTTTTGGGTTTTGTTTTTGTGCCGCTGTGTGGCCAAAGTGCCAGAAGCGCTGTTTCTGCAGGCGATAATGTGCTGCGCTCAGATCTGGTGCGAGCGGGAATCACGGAGCCAAATGGCCACCAAAAATATCTTCAAAACTAGATGATATGGAGGCTTCGGGTCGCAGCGTGGAAAGAGAGAGAATATTTATGCTCCCTTAATTGGGCTGCGGTAGTTGAATTCACAATGTGCGGGTTGCCTTTAATTTAATCTGTCCCTGCGTTGCTCGCAGTCCGAGCAGTGTTTTGCAAACAACTCTTTTCTTTTCTTTTTTTAAATGGCGCGTTTCTTCCGAGGCCTACGTGACGACACCCGGCGCCGCCGAACCCCTCCGCCTTCGTTTCGCTCAAGGACAACGGGGAATAAGATAAAGCGGGACACACACACACAAAAAAAAAAGGACAGAAACAATGATGGCTTGAAAACCAAAAGGGTAGAAGGGGGCTCAGAAGAGGGAATGAAAAATGTAGAGAGTTAATAGAGGTTGAGAGGAGGGATTAGGAGAGAACAGAGGAGAACAAATGAATTCCACACTGTCCATTATACTAGCCACTATGTGGTGTAGTGCCACAAGCCAAGTGCCCTATTTATTCCAGGCATAATTACACAGCAATGAGGCCTTGCTGATGCCCAATGTGAGGTTAAGTCGATAGGTGACCCAGATTTAAAGCAGCCGTGTCCTGTAATGGCATCTACAGTCAAAGAGGCTTGCCTGGATTCCAATAACCCATCTCATCTGTCATAATAAAAATTTAGCTTTAGCAATTTTCTGCTGCCCACACTGTCCTTCGCTTCCCACTTCCCATGTTTCCTCTCTCCCCGATTCTCACTTTGTCCCCTACACACTAGTATGGGCACACACACACACGGAGCGGTAATACTCCGTCACCGGGTGTCGATCGATTCCAGAACAGTATCCACCGATTTAATTACCCACGCCGCATATAAAATGCCCCACCGACCAATCATTCTGCTCTAAGCAACGTGAGCCAGTGAGGCTTGAGGTTTCTTGCCTAACAATCCTGTTAAAGCATAAAGCTTTTAGTGCTCTTGACCACACTCCAGAACGGATGAATCCTTGACCCCCCTCGTCTTTTTTTATTATTCTTTTTTTTTTTTTACTCTCGGCCCACTCCTCCTTTGAACTGGCCACCCTTCTCTGCTCGCACCCAACTTTCTGTCCACCCAACCATTTGTTTTCCTCAGTGAGTGGTCATATGTTGCCATAAATTGAAGGACCCTTTAAAATCTTAAAGGGGTTTAAATCTTAAAGTGCACTGATTCTACCTGTGAACATCATTTGTCAGTTGTAAAAAAAAAAAAAAATGAATTGTCACAAATGGGAATCGTATCAAGTCATTTTGACTTGATATTTTAAAGATTAAAGATTTTCAGATCAGATTTTTAGGTGATCAAATTGATAGACACTCTTTTCTGCTGTCACTCTTTGGATGGTTTAAAAAAAGACCAAAGACCAAAGCTCTGAGGAAATTATGTAAGAAAACAAACTCCTTAATCCACCAGTTGGTGCAAAGAACTACAAATCCACAAAACCAAACATTACCTGAAACAATCCACTTATTTTCTGTTCTTGTATATTATTTTCCCTGACACGGTGACTTCATCCCTGAGGTGATGGCTGCGCAGTCTGTCAGCATGTTTGAGATGAAATATAACAAAGTGACATTTGCGCTGGTGTTTTTCATTCCTGTTTAATGAGTTGACCCCTCTGTCTCCATTTGAATATTATGTGAAGGCTGCCTCTCCAGGGCCAGACAAAATGAAAGTAATCACAAATATTTATGTCGCTTTCCATCGGTTATAACCTGCCACACCTTCTGTGATATGAAACCGGATATCACCTGGGTCTTCTGGCTGTGTTGTTGTAATTGGAAAAAAATGTAGTATAATAATTGTAATATAATTAGCGGTTATATTACAATCATCACACTGATTGATAATTTAAACATACACAAATTAGGTCTCTTGAAGGGTTGAGGCTCATCTTTCCACCTGACTCACCTAATATGAAATAATTATGTTCCCTCAGATGTTACTACCACATTTTGTAATTGAAATGCTTAAGCTACTGCAGCAAATGACATTACGAATGATCACTCAGTTTTACCTGTAATACCAATTTTGTTCAGGTAGCTATGATCATTAACAGATGCAGCGATGCTTACCGTATTAAGGAGCGTCTGAACTCACAAGTTCATTTAAAATGGGAATGCTAGATATTCTAAATTGAGATAAAACATCGTCCCTCGTCTGAATTTTGGAGCTTCGTGGCAACTGTTTTGGTTCAGTCTCACTGCTCTCAGCAGCACTGTTTCCAGAACCGGGCAGCCTAAAAAGTTCTGATAAACCCACAGTATGCTAGATACCCAGCACCAAATGGCACACGGACAAAGTTAGCAGCTAACTGGTGTACATAGCTGGGCAGCTATCAAGCCAGATATATCTCTAGGAGTAATTATGAAGTCAAGATAAGGCTAACATCCATCTGGTGGCCAGACAAGGCTCCAGCCGAATGAATGGGAGTCTTGCTCTTGGTCTGCTGGATGTGTAAATTCGCAAATATTTGCTAGAAAGTTCCCCGTATCAAATTAAAATGTGATAATATGTCATTGTTGTGTTTACAGCTTGTTTCCAGAGTCACCGACAGACTAAATGCTGCTGTTAAATGGTCAGCAGCGAAGCATGGTATTTTTAAATGCAGGCCGGTTGCTCACAAGAATCACTCTGCTTGTGTAAACTGTACAAAACAGAGTTTCATTTAACAGTCTAACAGGTACCAGGTCCGGGAACACTTAGCTTCAGTCGGCCATTTATTGTCATTTGACATCTGACAACCTTGTTCGTCTCAGTCAGGGTAAGATGCAAAGTCATCACTGGCTAATGGTGCAAATACTGCAAATTGTTAGAAAGGCCATTATGATCCGGTGAAGAATGTGGACAGCGAGCATTCGCAGAGTTAGCCAAGCTGTGTTTGCGAAAATCATCCACATCCATCTCTCCTCAAACTCCACAGCATGTGTAACGATTGCAGCGGCGGCTCGAGAGAAAGAGAAAGAGAGAGCGAGAGAGAGAAAGAAAATGACAAGTGCAACCATTAGGAGAAAGGAGGTCTGGGATTTCGTCCAATTAACATTTAACCTGGATGCGATCAACTGGAGGTGGAGAACCTCCAAGAAGGGAGGAGGAATGTGAAGTGGATTAGCCTCACTCAACCTTCAGAGGCTGGTACTTGGAAGTGATTTAACTGACACATTTCTGATGTCCAACACAGCTTTTCTTGCCTCTACTAGAGTCTCTACGTGTAGGTATGTCATTTATGCATAAGTTTACAATACAACATCTATATTTCCTGTAATTTTGCACAACACAGGCCTGTAGTTGAGGCAAACGATCGAGGTATGCATCCCGAGGTACAACCCAGACTTAAGACCGGATGTCAGCAACAACACGGAGAGCTAACCTGACAATCAAAAGTGAGGAATAATTTCCCTCCCTCCGTCTCTCTCTCAGCAGTACGCCGTCTCCATCAGTACCCATGCGGTGCAAGAGAAGTCGTTGTTTGTACCCATTAGAAAAGTTCAGGGCCTTGCAAAAGGAGTCGGGGAAACAAGGCTCTTCAAGCTTGACAGAAAATCTTTACTAAAAGCATATAATAGGAAACTTACCCCCCTGCACAAATGCCAACATTATGCCGTACGCATGAGTAATGAAGGCAGGCTCATGCCACTCTATGCTTTGATCAAATAAATATTAAAAACGGTTGCCAAAGTAACAGAATGCTTAATTGCGTCATGTTGAATGATAAATAGGGCGGTGTGTTCTCTTTAAAACATGGGTTAATTGGCCTGTCAGACCCCGGTGTTGACTCTGCTCTAAAGCAAAGTTTCTGCTGAGTAACGCCAGGCCGGAAAGGAAATATTCGCATTATTCCCCGTGAAATCTTTAACCTTTAAGTCTGCACACAGGCTACGATTCTAAATTGGCACCGTCGGCGAGATTCTTTTAATCTAAAACAAACACTCCCGCAGTCAGTCGCTCTTGACAAAGCAAGCCATTTCACCTCGCCCATCCCTCTCTGCCTGTTCAGCATGTGAGGAGGGGGGACGGCGATAAATCAAATTCCCCATGCCTGCCATAGTGCTCCACAGGTCCGGGAGGACAGTGTCCACTTCCTTACATTAATCTTTTAATGGACTCTCCTCCCTCCTCTTTGGCAGCTGCACTTCCCCCGACAGGTCAGCAACGATTGGCGGGGTCATTAGTCCTCCGATAGGCTGAACGATAAGATCAGCAACAGTAGGGACAAGGTAGAGTCGACGGAGCTGAGCAAGCTACACGGCTCCGCGGGTTAAAGAGGAGAGTCGTCTTTGCAAGGTCATTCTGAGAGGGAGAGAGAGAAAGCTGGAGTCAATTTAGCGCTGAAGAGCAATGGTGAGGGTTGTGATGCGGTGCTGATACTTCACTGTAGAGAGATTGAACTGCGAGTAGTCTTTTTATAACAGCAGCAGCAGCAGTAGTTGTGCCACCAGTATTAAACACATTAAATTAGGCCGAACTCTTCCTCGCAGAGAACCTAAAGCCTTGTTTCAATGTACTGACTTTTTGCTCTCTATAAATATTAAAGTTCTGAAAACAGAGTGGGTTTGAAGCCCTCCGGCGTGCCGCAGAATGCTTAATTTCTGGACAAACTTCTCAAATGTTTTTTTATTTTATTTTTTTTTTTTTTATGCAGATCTTGCCTGCAGATCAAGGTTGACTTTGAGTTGTATGACTGAGTTCTCTGGTTCAGATCACAGCGGATAAGGCTCGGGGAAAAAAAAGCATTCTCTCTTAATGAGCCCAGAAGAGAGGATTTCATTTAAAAAAAAAAAAAAAAAAAAAAAAGGAGGAGATAAGAGGGGGGATGTTTGTTCTCCAGGAAAAGCTTTTGGCCACCGTCCTCTGATGCGGTTTTCACAGGCAGCCGCATCCCGATTAAAA
This sequence comes from Nibea coibor, assembly GCA_023373845.1. Classification (NCBI taxonomy): domain Eukaryota; kingdom Metazoa; phylum Chordata; class Actinopteri; family Sciaenidae; genus Nibea; species Nibea coibor. The sequence continues at coordinate 8,603,721 of CM041731.1, forward strand.
TTAACTACAGACAAAAACAGTTCAATCTGTGTTGTCCGAGGGGAACAAATGGGTTGGAGTTGATGGGTTGATAGTGGGTAAATGTATTTCTTAATCTACATCGGGGTGTAAGGGTAACTGGGTAAATGTGGCCAACTACTCACAACAAGTCCCTTGAGAGATTATACCAATTGCCATTTCAGAAATGAATTCAGTGACCTACAGTAATGTGAATTTCATTTGCACACTATTTGCCACCAGACAATTGTGTGTGTGTGTGTGTGTGTGCGTGTTATGTGTTTCCACCTTTCACCACAATAGCAGTTTAAATATAAGCATGATAAAATATTCAAAACGGACACATGACAGCCAACCAGAGTCTCAGCATGATCTATGACTCCCCGAAGTCCCAGAAGAAAAGTTTTGTGGTGGAATGTAACCGAATACATTTACTTAAATACTATACCTTCAGGGTTTTTTTTAACATCAAACAAACCTCTGAGAACAGATATCTGCATATTTATCTGCCAAGATTTTGGCATTGGAAGTATCGACTAATCATGTCCGCGTGTGCTTTTGGTTGCAGCAGTCTATGTGGGGAGCAAAAGAGCATGGGGCAACCTCTGAGGCTGTGAAATGAAACCAATGCAGATGTGCCAAAACTGCAGTTCCTTAAATGGCCACTTGAGGCTGGTTACAGAACAAGTCAGTCTCCATAAGTCCCCATGTTAAAATGTCCAACTTCACAGCAGAAATAAACACGTTTACAGCCTGTTTTGGTCTCTGTAGCTAATTTCCCCGTTCATGACTCATGTACTGAGTCTGAATTTATGTTTAACTCATCTGTTCAAATTATATTAAGGCTTAAAGTTATTAATTGACAGCACAGCCACTTTGATTGACTGTTGGGTGATGTTATAGAAGGCTTGTCTGAGCACCCAGGCATCATTCAGCCTATCTAGGTCTGCTGATTACACATTTTTAGATTAGAAAGGGGGTGGAAAAGGCAGGACTACCAGCATGGTGGTGGCCACAGCCAGACTCATTAGAAACCTGTGGGTGACGTCACACACACACCATCCATTCTTTATACTGTCAGTGGACAGGACGCATTAGCTGTGAAGCAATCTTGGAACCCATCGGGCTATCGTCCAATGATAATTTCAATTTTTATTGGTTATCTGCGATCATATGCAGATAAAGAGATTAGTAGATGTGATGGTAGATGTCTCTTTCTCGTCATTCTGGCGTATCGGCCGCTGATCGGACTGCAGGGGAAGTCTTGATTCAGATATCTGTTATCCGTTTTCCCAGATATCCGCTGGCTACACCGTCAGACAATAGCGTCATCTAAGATTACATCAGGTGCAATTCAGACTTGTTTCTTTCCTCTTTAAAAACCTCCTATTGTATTTCCACCTGGACCAACTTAACCGTTTGTATTTACACTGAGTTACTTCCAGGGTTAGAAAAAAGTACTATTGTGTTTTATTACTTGATTAATTTCGATACACGGCTTCATACACAGGAAATGAAGCAATCTAGAGAATTTTAAAGCCCCTGCACACTCCCAGTGTGTGAATACAGATATTTTTGTAGATAGAAATCATAGTTTTGTGTTACCCCCTACTCGCAACATGAATACGCAGTTCAGATTGATTTGTTAACGCTGATTAAAACCCTAAATTCTGAAATCAGCTCGCTCGCCTCCAACTCCTGACTGTATCCAATCAAGACTGTGCAGGATTTAACTACATTAAGTAATTTCTCACTCCCAAATTGGGAGAGAAGCAAAACGCTACCTAAAACAATCTCTGTCTTTTTAACACGAGATAACATTTATTAAGATACATCATCAGAGGAATCCTACAATGTGCTTTCTTTTGCTAAGTAATTATATTCTAGCCGCTAATCAAATTAGGCTACGGTTTGCATAACAGCAACCCCGCGCACAAAACGCAACACGGAAGTCAAATTTAGTAAGCAGCGTGGGCTGTTGAACCCACACTTAGCGCAACAGTCTTCTCCCATGTTATTATTTTAGAAGACACAAAAACACTTGGACTGATTAGTTCTGGGAATAAATGATCTCTAATTAGCCTAAGTGCTTCAGAGGGAATATTTTCGAAGAGTCGCCCTGAATGGCTACACACATACACACACACAAAAAAAAAAAAAGAAAATAGGAAAACGCAGAAGTACGTTCTGCTTCCTCTGATAGCGAGAGGCAGAGAGAGAGAGGCCGGGCGTGTGATGTGAGTTGTGTAGTACTCAAATTAGCAGCGTTGCTCTTCCCCCATAATTTAATTAATAAACCATGAACCGCTATACTTAAAAACAAATTTCAAAAGTGTGGGATCAGAGAGGGGAAAGTGTTTGAGAATGTGAACATCAGAAATTATGTTATCTGACGTCAGTCAACTGCACCGAGCTCACATGTTCACTGGAATATTAAAAGTTATACAAGGCAAGTTGATATCCCACGAGGGAGACCAGCTTTCTCTAGACAGGGCGATTACTCATTTCTGTTTATGAGACAGATTGTATTTCATTCACACAATAATGATCTCTGATGTAATCATAGAAATCAATGGCCGGGAAGAGTGGTTTAACATATATTGGGTTTATTACAGCTTTTACATTGACTGTATTGGTGAAAACCCCTCTGGTACACTGGAAGCGGTGTGTTTTACAAGCAAGAACACTGGTGTAGAGGTACTGCTTGTGGTTATTGGCGGTAATGAAAGAGCAGAAAAGAAATGATGTTTTGCCTCCTGCAGTTTCTTTTGGTTTGACATTACACACCTTAACTCTATAGCTGAGACCGATCCTCTCTCAGCAACCCTCTTAAACAGCTGCTTCCTGCACACGAGCGCTGATTAATCCACTGAACACGATTCATCTAGAAAACAAAACGGCAGACGAGCTAGCGACTAGGTAGCATCTGTTTCATTTCAGATATTTCTACATAGAACGCTGTGTACTTCCTGGCACGGTGCGCTAATTTCGTCAGGGTAGTACTGTCTCAGTTCTAGTACTGCCAATGGGTACTCACCATAAATGTTGATTGCAACATTTTAACCATGAGCATTTGATTGCCAAAATATAAATATACAACATATGTACAGCTCATATTTATATGTTGTTGTATTCACTGCTACCACTTCAGCTGCCATTTTCTCAATGCCGCCACAATGGCAACCACTGAGGGCATCCAGTCCTGAAGTGTCCAGTGTTCCTCACTCATTCAGCATTATATTTTGCCATAATAGATCTTTTTTACGGCAGCCATTTTGACATGAATTAGTAGGTAAACACAGGTGTTGCTATTGGAAGCACCTGTGTTGATCCCACTATTTCATGTCAAGTAGCAGAGCTATTAGCCCTCTGAGGCTAGCCACAGTTGTGCTTTGCTCTAAATGTTAAACTCTGAATGCTTAACTGTCTTAGTTTAGTGTGTTAGCATGCTAACCTTTGCTAATTAGCACTAAACGCATAAAATATTGAGGCTGATTGGAATGTGATGTGATTTGTGGGTGTTAGTCAAGTGTTGGACAAAACTGAATCAAGGAATCAATCAAAAAATCTAGCTAGCTAAAGATGCGGATATCTTTCTCAGGACCAAAACAAGAGCTAAAATTTGACTTTTAACTCCAAAAATGCTTACGTTCCTCGATATATGCTAGCTGTTTAGGGAGGCAATATATCAACAACAGCAACAGCAAGTATTCTGACCAGTCACAGCAGAAAAAGCACAGGTGCAGCTGATGAGTTTCCCTGGCTTTGCTGTCTCAATGATGCTGCTGCTTCCCGAGACTTTACACCTGTGCTTTTCCTGCCAGTCTGAATGTCTGCATTGAGAAAGCTTTTGGGGCCAACCTGTTAGCTTGTTTTTGAAGTTTCTCTGTCTTAAACTACCAATAATTTGATTACTGTAGCTTTATATATCTATACTATCTGTATCTACCTATAATAACTAAGTTATTGGTTTAGTTTATTGGTTAATGTTGGTCAAACAACTACACTACAGGAACCAATGTTTTGTGAGGCGATCTCACTTTTAGACCGATGAGACCGCCGCCTGCTTTTTTTTTCCATAACTCTTGTCTGATGGAGCTTCATGACAACGAAGGTCTAGACTAATACAAGGTCAATATTATCATAATTATAATCTTAAACTCAAGATGTGCTTAATAAAATCTGTCTCTATAATCACTCATCGAAATGACTTCACTGACAGGTCGGGCGCAGCAGCTGAAAAATGAAAAACAATATTTTTTGTAACATCTCATAGTCTGTACAAACTTCCACCGGTGTAATCAATGTGTTTGACCTCTATGAGAAAAGTATAACTGCTGATAACACAAGGAAGTTGGGGTTGTTAAAGAGGGAGACTTCACCACAAAATTCAGATTTTTCTTTTTTTTCTTACCTATGTGCTCTTTATCCATCTAAATTTGTTTGGTGCGTGATTCACGGTTTCAAAAATAACGACTGTAGGGATGTCAGCCTTCTCACGACTGTAATGGCAGTACATGGCACTCATCTCGTGGTGCTCAAAGCACCAAAAATATATCCCGAAATCACGGCCCGCTTACTCAGGATAATCCACAGACCTCGTTGTGAGCAGTTTTCTTTCTACCGAACTACATCTGCCAAACAGACTTTAAATACATCCTTCTGTGCCTTTGTATGTGTAATGAGATTTATTTCAAAATACATTAAATCTATTGGAGAACAGTTGCTGAAAACATGTGAAAAGATGATAAAAAGGTGGCTCGATGACACACTGATATAATAAACTTGCTATTTTTAATCATTTAAATTAGCCTGGGTGGTTAATACTTCCTTCTTTGTCTGACAAATTTACTTTACAGGGAATTCAAAATATTTCTGATGTCATGCAGTTGGTTTTTGCAACTTTGAGCACCACAAGAGTGCATTTCTCATCCCATTAGATTTGAGAGAAGGCAGACATCTCTATGACAACTCACACCAAACCAGTCTAGCTTGATTAAAAAGCATGACAGGTAAGAGGAAAAATATGTATTTCTGGGAGAATCTCCTTTGAATGTTAATACTATTAATTTAAGTTTTCCAAGCAATTTTATTAACTAGGCCGCATTATTACGATGCAATATGAAATGCAGCTGGTAAAGACTTGAATGCCAAGGAGCCAAACCAAACAGCTTTCATTTGGAGTGCAATGCGATTGCTTCCCTCAAGGACAACTGCTAGAAGCTGTTCCCGACAGAAAAGGACATGTCATATAATCATATAATCAGCTCATTCTGTGCTGAAAGGTCAGGGTCCTCCGTAGCACAAGACGTGGACATCGGAGTGAGCAAGAATCTGAAATCAGACGGAGTGAGTGCTCGCTGTCACAGCCTTCAAACCCAGGCCTCTCGGTGGATGTACCGTCCCCCTCATTTACAACGGCAGCATGTTGCAGTTAAGTGCCATACATCAGCGACCCTCTGTCGAATGCTGCAAGAGACAATAAATGACCTCCAGGGGGGTGTCGGTTAGCTAAGTTGGTAGAGCGACAGCCCCACGTAGGAAGGCTCAGTCCTCGCCGAGGCGGCCCAGGGTTCGGATCCGACCTGCCGCTCTTTGTCTCTCTCTCTCTCCACATTCCTGTCACTCAGCTGTCTCCATGCAATAAAGCCTGAAAACGGCAAAAAAATATATAAAAATAAATGACCTCCAGTGTTTTTGTCTGTATGAAAAACCTACCCAAGACTCCTTTTACATTGATTGGGTCATACAAGAGTCTTAAAAACACAGATTGCATCCCACTCTGCTGGAGCAACGCTAAAAGCTTTTTTTCCGAGCCAGGCTCTTACAGGACATGTTGAAAATAGCTGTCTCAGCGAGCCGAGTCTGTGATTTCTAAGGATGGTTCCACAGCACATCAAAGCAAGTGAGGGCGGTTTATTTATCTTGTAAACACATGCGCATTACTAATTACGCCACATATCACCTTAAAAGAATTCCACCTCCATCAAAGTCACGGCTGCTCGATAGAGAACGATTTTTCCTCTTTTCTTCTATTCTCTCGCCAGGACGGGATTAAAAGCTGGTTATCGTTCAATTCCTTTAATGTCGCCTCTCTTCCCTCCGCCGTTTCAAGCTAATTAAATTTCTTCCGGGGCGATGCTGTATTGGCTGGCTGACAGGTAACATTATAAAAGCGTGACCTTCCTCGCGCTGTTATCCCTCTGACAGCTCGGAGATCCTGCTTGGCGGGGGAAGCTGTGGGACGGAGGCAAGACAGTCCCCAACTTTTCATGCGGCAAGACACACTTGTCAAGGCGCGTTCGGCGCAAAGCTATTTTGTTAAGCAAAATCCAGGCAAATGAATAAATTCGCTGCGCTTTACATGAAGTACACAAACAAGTGTTGCTATTTTTGGATGCATTCTCTCAAGTATCATAGAAAAACACTAATATACAGGAGAAAATCCCATCAGCAATGAGGTATTTCTAGAGTGCAGAACACAAATCTATGGTTGACTCATCTTGTTGAGTAGGAGGAGAGAGGAGCTGCTGTAACCAGCCAGGTGTGTGTGTGTGTGTGTGTGTGTGTGTGTGTATTATTGGTACATGATGAGGTTCCGGTGAGGCATTCAAAATTGGGACTATAACTAAAGCGTATGTGCTTTTAACCCTGATGAACACACTTTGGGTATCCAAAAACGGATTAAGAGAAGTTTAGAACGAAACCTTTGATGCGTCCACGCCGTCTTCTACACACTCGCCTCTGGGTTTGTACAGCAATCTTTCTCCTGCCTAGTCTGTGACTGTGTGTATGTGTGTGTGTTTATATGTGGGTACAAAGTGTGAGGACAAGCAAGCACTATGTTCAATTGTCCGTTCACTGAGCTCAGCAGGGTGTGAGGGCCCTCTGGCCAGACAGCCCGACACTCTGACTGGTTGTCAGGTTTCATTTCAGATCCTTGAATAATGTCTTCTTGTGCTGCTGTGGCCACAAAAAAAAAAAAAAAAAGCAGCATTTTAAGACTCACATGAACAATTTATCATTTTTAGGTGCAACATTTGAACACAAATACAAAAAAAAACTGCTGACATGAGGTAGAGTTTGTTGGAATATAGTTTAGTAGTTAGAGCTTTTTCTTAACTTTTAAAAAAATATCTAGATATAGATATGTATCACAGAAATCCAAGTTTTTAAAGGTCCGGTAAGTCAGATTTAGGGAAGAATGGCAGAAATGGAATGATATTGCTAGGTCTGTTTTAATTACTATATAATCACATAAAAATAAGAATTGTTATGTTTTTGGTATCTTAGAATGAGACTTTTATATCTACAGACACCATCTATAGTAGTCAAGAAGCTAAACACTGGCTCTACATAGGGCCTTTTATGGTTTCTTCTGAGGGGGTTGCTGCTTCTTCTGCTTCTTCTAATATAAGATCTTATATTTCCCACAATAATGTGTAAAATCTTTTGAACATATCTTATTGGTTGAACTGTGCAGGCATTATACAGTTGGTTTAAAGAGCAACAGCTGAAAATCTTGTTTTTGTGATGTAGATCTGTACTCCAGGGTGCTACGATACACTGTGACATCACTGATGGGTGTGGCTACAGCTGTAACGGAGCATTTCCACGTCAAGAGGTGAAACTTTAAAACAAAAGTAGATCAGAGAAACACACTTTTACAATCAAGGTTAGCCTTTTTAATACTAAGAACATAAAATAATTATATATATTTTATGAATATAAACAATGTAATATAAACAAACTGAATGACAGTTAGCAGCATCATAGGCCATAGGGTAAAAGAGCTGTAGCAATCAGTGTTTAGATGGGTTTTAAGCTAACAGGTCTAGCATCCAACAACAAGAAGTGCAGAATTATTTGATATATCAAGAGGAAATAAAGTCAATGTCTGCTGCACAAGACACCCAAGCAACTGAGCAAGAATTGGGTAGTTGGCACAAGCACCAACAGGCACCACTGTGACTGAAGAAAGAACGACAGGCACAAATTCAAATTTCTCAAAATGCTGGGGAAAAGACAGCTTCGTCTTGACCACGCAGTTTGATTGCTTGATTGATCTCTGGGAAATGCAATTACCAAAGACGTCAGAAAAACATTTAAAAGCTGTTAGAACTAAGTGATTTATTCATACCAGTGCGTTGCCTCTTTGGAAGAAGGTTCAAGATACATTTTGGAGATATACGCAGATGTTCGTGAAGGAATATAAGTGTGCTGCCCTCAATAAGGAACTCCTTTTGATGGTTTTGAACTCTGAAAAACTTGAGGTGAATGCTTCAGCGGAGCCTGTTAAAGGAGCTCGCATACCTGATAACTGCATGAAGTGTGACTGCAGGGTGGCGAAATGTACGAAGAGAGAAGGAGGAAGAGGACAGAAACATTCACAATGACGCACATACATGGGTGGAAAAATAGAAAAAAAAAAGGGGAGGATGACAAGCAATCTGACAGATAAGTTTGCCAGGATTGTTTTCCCACTAACCATTTGTGCCTGTGAACACATTAGAAACAGAATGTGCCAAAAGCTTTTCAGCCAACCTCTCTAGGCTGGCAAAGAGAAATGTAGCTGGAAGTATGAAATTGTCTTCATGCTAAATTGCACATGGTTTCTCAAACCTCACAGCCCATACTGCCTTTGAAAATGACATTCTCAGGGCTTAGCCAGGCATATTTTAATCTTTTCTCAGCTGTTGTGAGTTCATATTTGAAGACTTTTGGTCCATAATGAGATTTCGAAAAGATGATACCATGATCAACGGACCAAAATTTAAACAAATCGTGATTTCCAAAGAACAGGAAGCAATTTAAACCCTTGGGTGATGACACAACAACACCATTAATTCACCTTTATCTCCGTGCTTTAGGAAAATAGGAAATCTAAAAATATTTTGTACACTTGAGCATCTAAACGGTGTTGAAGGAGCTCCTGTCCTACTGCAGCCAATAAAGCACTCAACCGATTTATGGGATCATTCTCCATGACCTCTGGTGGCAAAATACAAAACATGGAATAACTGACCTTGACACTGACCTTTCTGAGCTACTGATTTTTAGATGTACCCATAACATTTCAGTGCTACACGCCGATGGTGTTACGTTATTGGCTGCTGATAATGATTTCCCAGCCAACTTTACTTAATCAAAAAAGAAACAAGGTGACTTTGGCCAGCGGAGACACATATTTATTCAAATGTAGAAAATTAGCTCCCCAGGAAACTAATATTTTTTGGGTTTGTGGTGCTTCTTAAGGCTGCACTAATCAATATTTTCTTTTTCCTATTAAGGATAGCTTGCAATGGAAAAGGGCTACTTGTAGTGATGAATCCACAGAGATGTAGCCTGACTCTGCAGTTGGCCTCAGCTCTATCCAAAGCTTTTTATGCCTTTATTTTTCCAAAGTGACAGCAAAGTGCTGGAACTGAACCCAGACGGCTGTGGCAAGGGCTCAGCCTTAGTACAGTGTGTGCACACTCTATCAGATGGGCTACCTCTCTATGTAACACTTTTGCATCTTTAAGCCCATTGTTTCGGTTTTTATGCCCTGCAACTTTAATGTTTGGATACACTGTAGAGCATTTAGAAGGAAGAGAAAGATATTTCCTCCAAGGTTGGTACAGAAAGGAACAGTACATTCACCAGGTTACGAGAAACACAACTCTCCTCCATGTGTTAGTAGGCAACTGTTAGCTAAGATGCTCATATTAGCACTTGTTGCTGCTGTCACTGCTGCCAAGTGTACAAAAAAAGAGAGAGAGAGAGAAATTAGTGCAGATTTAAAGGCACAGGCCGGCACGTACTTTGTATGTACAGTACACTGCCTCCTAAATGAATAATTAAGTGTGCTGAGTGTTCACACTGAAGTATATTCAAGCCATACATCTTCTTATGCTGACACAGTGCTGCAGAGATACATTAGGCCTGACTACGAGCTAATTAATTAGAATTCATTATTAGAAATGTAAATCAACATTACCTCTTCCACTCAATGTATTATTCTAAGACAAAATAAAGAAAAAAGGAGGAGGTGCTTTTGAAAAAGCACAAAGAATCAAGGTAGCAATGTTAGTAGCTACCATCTACATATTTTACTAAGACAATGCTGAGCTGAGGAGGTGACTACCAGTGAGCAAAGTCAGGAGGAGGAAAACTTCTCTCTTAGGTTTACCTAAAGCAGCACTTAGCTTAACAGAATAAATATACTGTAATACAGTATGCTGTTGCTAAAGTCATTGCCCAGTTCATTGCCCCGCCTGCACTTATTCGCTTATTCACCCTCTTTATTCAATTCGCCATGAATTTTCACAAAATGCCAATATATAAAATGCACACAGTTGATTTCTCGCTAATCAGAAGTAGGTTTAGCGATGAAATAGCATACAAAACTTAAAATCTAGTAGCCTAAATATCCAGTTCTTGTGTACACAAAATTCACACGCTATACAGTTGAAAGTCACTACACTACGTTGGTATATGATTAATAATAAATATCTGTCCACTATTTCAAAAAAATGGGGGCTTATGGCTTGACTCGTTGACTCATTCTCGTTCTGTAACCAGCCTCAAGTGGCCGTCCGAGGAACTGCAGTTTTGGCACTTCCACATTGGACGCTTGGTTGAAACCCAGATCAAAAAAAATTTTGTAATTTATGTTTAATTTATGATTATATAAAAACTAAAGTGCATAAAATAATTTGACAGAATTTTTCATCAAACCTTCATACCTTTTTCCACGTGCTGCATACATTCAAGAGAAGTATTTTTGTCTCCCTGTGCTGGTAAAACAAGAGTTAGCTCCAGTTTACTTTGTTGTTTGAATGTTTGCTACATCATGCTGATTTCTCAGACATCAAAACACAATACCCCAGAAATGTATTCTGTTTTTCTCAGGAATATGTCACATTATGGAAGCTAAAGTTGCTAAAGTTTTAGAAAAAATTCCGACACGTACGAAATTGCATTCCAAATGAGTCATATGTTTAGCTGCTGTTAAATTAAAAAAAGCATGTGGTAGACAAAATATGAATAATCTTTCCTTGAAGTGAGAGAACTGTGAGTAGAAACACTTAAATCTTATTTGTCATAGTCTTGCTTTGTTGAAGCATAATATGACTATTGGCAAAATATCAGCATGGGTGGGAAGAACATATTGTAATGCTGTGTACTCACAGCTCACCCACTCTGGAGATTTTTGTTCATTTAAAAAAGGAGGAGAGGGCCGAGGCTGTGTTTTTGTTGCCGTTTTTGATCTTGCTTGCTGTGTTCGCCTGCTACCCCCAACAGATTTGGCTTTCACTTGCAGTCCTCTGTAAATTTCTCAAGTTGGCATGATGTTTGCTAATTAAACAGATAGGTAACACTGGCTTGAAAGACGATGCTAAAAAGGAGTCTTCGGTGCAGGAGTGCACCCCCGATGCTCGCTGCAGTCTGTCCCTCTGAGGGCTGCACGAGGAAGCAATAACAGCAAAGTAAACAACGTTGGGATTCATTAAAAAAAAAAAGAGAGAGAATCGAGAGATAGACTTTGTAAGTGTGTGACACAGAGATACGGCTTATACTACCATCCCCTACTTTTCGAGATATGGTTCCCGTGTCTGCCGCGCCTTTGAAATCAAAGCCTGAATGAGATTTTCAATACCATTAATGTCAGCGCCGGCACATGTTTTAAGGAAACAGTTTGCTGTAGATAGCTATACAAAAATAATGCCAGAGACACCGTGCTGTGCTTGTTTCTCTTTTATTTGACCGTCATATTCGGAGGCACTTGGGCTGACCTCACACACAAACTCACACACCGCCTCCCTGTTTTGCACGTAACGCTGTGCACTAAAACCCACAGAAAATCATTACCTTGGGGGTCTTACTATTTATAGTTGACTCTCTAACCCTTTCCTAACCCTCCTGCTAGTCTTGCAATACACAGCACCATGCCGCTCGCCTCTTCCTCTCTGTCTCTCTCTCTCTTTCTTCCACTCTACCTATCTGCACGATGGAAACATATTTCTGGCAGTGAGCTCCTGAAACACAATTCCTCCCCTGTCGATCTCCCGCCGCCTCCCTCACACCTCGATCCATCTGTCTCTCTCCTTCTCCCGTGTCTCTCTCTTCCTGCTTTTTTTTTTTTTTTACCAGTCTCCCACCCGTGCTCTCTCTCGTGTCCTGTCCAACACCCGTCCTCCTCCTCCTCCTCCTCCTCCCCCTCGCTGACTGATCTGTGGCCAAGACTCCCCCTGCATTGTGCAGCCACCGTCAGCACCTTACCCATCCCTCCTCCCCCGGTCCATCTTCATTCTGGGCAATTTCCTTCGCTCTCTGCGGGGAGGGTCTCTAATGTCGTTTGTAGTGTGAATCGTTCTCACCTTGCAACCCTCCCTCCCTGTCCTCCCTTCCCTCCTTACCCATGTCATTGTGTTGCCGCCCGTCCCTTCCTTTCCTGCACTCCTTTCCTCTCTGTTTTTCACACCGTCTCCTCCTGTCAGGTGGAGCCGGCGCCTTCAAATCTCTTACAAGGATGTTGTTTCCGTTAAGTGTTAACATGGAAGGCTAAACACTCACGCGCTCACTCGCACACAATTTGTACACTCTTGGGCGACACCACACAACACGCACCAAAAAGCTATTGACTGGTGACAATGGCAATAATCACCTACACTAATCCATTTAGAGCCTTTGTCATTGGTGTGAGCGTGGAAGGGGGATTGAGTGGGATTGCAGTGGCTCTTCTCAATGTGATAAATTCTCGGCGGGGCAGGAAAGATGTGTCAAAGTCAGCCTCAGAAACCTTGTTAAACAAAGCTAATCTGACTGCGGATTGATCCGAGGCAAGGAAACACAAACCAAGAAGTAAACACAAACAACCTCTAAAGACACCGACCTGGTCTGACCCGACCTTCTGCTGCTGAACCAGCGTGATGTCAAGTCTGACCTTCAAGATTTAAAAATGATGTAAGGGTACAAAAAGAAACCACAGCGCTGTCGTGAAAACGGTACGACTGCAAACATGATCATGTTCTGATGGAGTCCAATAAAACCTGGCTGCTCCAGCGTGCACCTGCTGCTCTGGCAGTGTTACAATAAGCCTTTCTCCCAAATCATCTTTAATGAGGCAGTTTCCAAACAACGCCGACAATCTTTGTTAGATTCAGGCAGTTCTGTGCAGAATTGACTGAGCAAAAATCAATCGGATTTCTTTCTCGACGCGCGGCTATTTGATGCAGACGTGTTCTCACGCATGAACATGCATCTGCGTGCTTTTTAGGGCCTGGAATCATCAGCAGGGACTCCCATGGGGCTAAAAACACTGACTAAAGAATCATTTGAACTCCTCTGACATGTACTCACAGTCAGTTAACCCATGTAACAAAACATAAAGCTAGTTTCTTTAGCCTGCTGGCTGCCCCATAAATATCCCTATGTAAATGGTAACAATAGATAATTCCGAGAGGTGATCTGTGTTAGTCAGACAAGCATTCGAGATGATTACAGTCACAGCCTGTCGCCTTTGATTGATTGCCAACGCTCAAGAAGGCAGATATTTTAAAACATGAGCCTTAGTGGTGATTAACACCCTACACCAGATAAATTGGTGCCGCAAGACGGGTCGAGACTTCAGAAAAAAGTCCTGAAGTCGTGCTGGTGTTAGAGAGTCTGACAACTGTTGGAAGGAAGGACCTGCGGCAGCGCTCCTTCCTACATGGTATGAGTAGCAGCAGTAGCATGAAATGTACAGTAGGTGTGTTTGGAAAGTTCTACAAGGATGTATAATGATTTGCCCGAGTCACACTTCCTGAGACAAGAGTAGCTAGGAAATGAAACCAATGCAGAAGTGCGAAAAACTGTAATTCATTGAGTGGCCACTTGAGACGGGTGGCAGAAGTGAGTCAGTCTCCATAAACCCCTATGTCAAAATGTCCAACTTCACAGCAGAAATAAACATGTTTACAGCCTGGTACAAAAAAACAGGTTTGGTCTCTAAAGTTAATTTACTGTTCATGACAACTGTACTGAGGGCGAATTTCTATTTAACTCACTCATTTAAATTATATTAAGGCTTAAAGTTTGCAAATATCTTGATTAGCTGGGAGGCGGAAGAAGCAGTACGTCCAACATAGCAGCGGCCAGTGCTTCAGAAACCTATAATCTTAATCTTCCACATGCTACATACATTCAGCAGTAGAACAGATACAACGCGGTGACGCTCGGCTTCACTTGGAGTATTGTAATATTGGTCTTCAATTTCTAATTCAAACGCCTCACTCTCCCTCCTGCCCCCGTCTCTTTTCAATGCTGCCTCTGTATGTTTGATCAATAGACTGCCACGGGCTTTGTATCCATCAACAAATAACCATGCAAATAAAAATCAATGGCCCAACAACAGGAAATCACTGGCTCGCCAATTAAAGCCTGGCACCTTTAAAGCCTGCCTGTATGGCCCACAGGCACTTTGGGAAAGGTGCTAGGACTACAGTAAAAAAAAAAAAAAAAAAAAACGGAGACAAGTCTTGCCACTGGCAAACAGTAGGCTGTGTCTTATTGCCAAGCATATTTGAATCCCGATCACAACGTTTCAAGAATTAGAATAATATGATTGAAGGAATCAGAGCATAAAAACATGCAAATGATTGTTTGGCTGCAGGTGAAATATGAGGCAGTCCTCTGACTGCAGACAGGCTGTTCTTTTTAGGAAACCCTTATCTGTCAGCATAATCATTATCCTCATAATCCAAACACACTCAGTCAATGACCTTCGTATTCAATTGGTTTACTGTTTGAACAAATTATACAGCTCATACCCTTTCAAGAGGTTTAGAGCCATCGGGAAACCCTCAAACAATCACGCAGTTACAGTCATGCAGGCAAATGGTGGACGGCGCACACACACACCTATAGACGCATGCATATAGGCGGCTGTGAGCACCTCTCCCCTTTGATTCAACCTGTTACCCTGGCAACCACATGAAAAATTGCCACTGAGGCCTGTCATTTACAAAGCCCCGTGAAAGGTGTTACGACTGAGAGGCTGTGGTGGCAAACACGACTCAGAACACGTAATATGAGCTCATATTTCAACAACGCAGAACATATCTTTCTTTTAGAAATGTTAAAATGGATCGCATAGACCATTTCATTCCAGCGACGAGCGGCAATGAAAAGTATTTTACAAGCGAAATCAGGTGAATGGAGCGGCAGACTTTCTAAATGTGACATACCACGTGAGAATTTACACCCAGCGATTTATCCACATATCCTACGATGCTTTTATCGCCACTGAAAACACGCGCAAGATGTGGCGCCATGTAAGGTGCTCCGCCAGAATTCAGGGAACTGATTGGGACATGCCTTCAGCTCCAAAAGATGCAAAAACAGCAAAAAAGAAAAAGAAATAAAAGGAAAAAAAAAGAGATTAAAATAGCCCTTCCTCCCCCGTCAGCGTGTGCCCCGAGCCGGCTGGAGATTTGAGATGGGTCTCAGAGATGGACTAGCTGCGGGGTCTTCACCTCCCTCTTGCATTAATCACTGTAAAGATCCTCTCAGATAGGAGACCGCAGGTCGAGGCTGGGGAAAGGGGGGAAGTGAAGGTGAAGGCTATAGGGCCAAGATGATGGAAGTTAGGAAGGGTGATGCTAAAAGGAAAGAGAAAAGGAGGGGGAAAGGTGGGCTTTGCAACTGAATTACACGATAAGTAATGAGGACTTGGAGGGTTTGGAGGGTTGGGGGCCCATGGTGCTTGAATGCCCAGGGGTCCTTGACCTATTTTTAATAAGACGTGGGAGCAGGTCAGAGGCGTGAACGGAAGATGAAGTATAGATTTCTCTCTGTCCACTTTATCAAACACTCTCCCCGTGACCTACACGCTGCTTCGTTATGTTATGGCTCAGCTCTTTGTGCTCGAAGTTCACAATTAACTTTTTTTATAAAGAAATTACAGACCAAATCTCTTCACCACTATGAAAGAAGGTCAACTTAAAGGTGATGTCATACAGTATGCAGGTCCAGCTTTGCCCTAAGTAGGGGTAAATGTACACTGAAAGCATCACATCTTTGCGCTGTAGAATTTATCCTTTAGGTTCCCTTCAGCTGTATAGTGACTCTAAGTTTAATTCTTTTGGATTTTGGCCCATATCAACTTAAAGGTGACAATATATCGATGTTGTGTTCGCAGCTTTGTTTGTGCTGCCCCCAACTGGTAAAAAATCATTTTAAAAGAATCAGTTATTGTAGGTTTAATGACTTTAGTTGTAGACAAAACAATTAAACAGCTTGTAACAATGAACTTTTATTAAGGTGTGTCTGTGCCATCAGGTCCACTGATAAATGCGCTGTACGGGATAATGAGTATTTAATGCAACAATGCATTACAGTGACCATAGGGGTATTTGTCTGCTTGTACTTTATTTAATGCTTTCCAAAAAATGATGTGTTTAGGGAATGGAAGTATTCTATTTCAGTTTTCCCATTATGACCATTAAAAAGTAATAACTGCATTGTAAATTTAACAGTTTCTTGAACTCTTTCTTCTCATGTGTCTGCTGGAAAACAGGCAACGCTGACAAGCAGTACAAAGAACCAAAAGTGAATATGTCCAGTAAGTCTTAAAAAGTGGATATGAGTTCTAGTTACTAAAAAAGCTCCGGAGTAGATCTGTTTTTTTGGCCTCTGGGCAAACACACATACACACACATGTACACACACCAAGGGCTGGGTCATATTTCATGGCTTTAATGAATAGCTGCGGCCGCTACTGACAATCCCCCCAGTGCAGAGAGAGAATAATAAGCTCTGCATAATAACTGTCCCTCATCAGCGCTCACTCATCATGGCACTGCATAGCGCACTCATTCCCTTCCTTCCCTCCTCATCTCCCCCTTTCACACTTCTGTGAAGGAGGGGGTTAGTAAAGCAGAGCGAGGCGAGCAACGAGGCTCCCGTGGGAGCTGGCTACACGATAGAGCCATTATGGGGAAATAGGCTCGCGCATTTCAGGGGCCAAAAGGGGGCATGCTTAAGTAAAGAATCCCCACTATTCACTTTCATAGCGGAGCCGCAGCCACGGAGCACCGAGGAGAAGTCTTTAACAATGTCCCATGCACACAAAAACACACATAAACACACACTCCCGTATGCATTCAAACGCCTTCTCACTGAAAGCAATGAAATTGCGCCCTGCGCGGACATGCAAATTCGTATGAAGGTTTGCAGACGTCCAATCTGTGGAGGACAAAACAGACCTTAAATACACGCCAAGGTGTTTCACAACCGGTAGCTTGCTTTTCTTCAGTGGCAAATTACCATCTACTTCCTCCGCACATTCCCCTCCTGTTCCAGGAGTGAATGGATCTGTTGGGTAAAGGCATTTTCATTATTCAATTCTGTTACAGATTCAGAAAATGCTCCTGCGAGAATATTATAATGACATCGCTGCTCCATTCTTGCTCTCAAACTGCATCGCTCTCAAGACCTATTGCCAACATGGAAGGTTTGTTGTATTTCAAAATGAGGATTAAGATTGAATAATTTATACAAATGTCTCAACAGCTCTTTGCAACAACACAAATCCACACACACGCGCAAGCGCGCACGCAACTCACTTCAGCACAGCGCCTCTTTCTTCCCCCTTTACCGTTCCGCTCGCTGGCTGCAATCTCTGACACAAAATGAACCAAATTATTGCTACTTTACAGTTCACTATGTTATATTGGAACCACATATATCATACATTTACTCTGACATGATGGGCAATAATAAAGTCGTGATCTACTGGGAGTAATGAGGCAGTCTGAGGGTAGCCACAGTTGGCTGGGTTCATTACTAAATAACCTGATGATATTCAGGCTACATTCTCGATGAAAACATACGGTGTGTTTACTGTGACTCCGTACCCAAATACAGTCGATATACTGCTGGCTCTGATCATTTGAATATGAGAGTATGTAATGTCCACGGTAACATGCAGGGTGCCCTCATTTATCTGCATGTATGTTGTTTGTTGTGGTTTAGTTTTCTCATGTGTCAGACTTGATTTATATATCCTACATAAGGTGCATGATTTCTATGACCATGCTGCCACTTTGCATGTGTTAGTAAGGGTCTTATTTAATCCATATTAACATTAATATCCCTCATTTTATAGTTCTTTATGTGCATTAGCATGGACAGCTTCTGTGTTGAGTGGTTATGAATTATGTTTCTACTCACATTAATGTTTTATTTTCTTTTTATTAATGTTTATATGTTTATATGTGAACTCAATAACTGTAATTTCAATCATATTTTCTATTACTAGGGTCAATTTGTGAAACCGTCCAAAGGCTACTGATGAAAAATAGCCTCTTGGCTAACTCTGCCGCCTTCACAGAATTTTTTTTTTTTTTATTAATGTGCACTTTCCCTGCGAAATAAACCAGAAATAAAATTGCACCTCTTGGTAAATTTTAACTAGTTGGTTGCCAGTTTAGTGTGATCCTTGTGGTCTTTTTCTTCTTCTATTACTTCTTTTCCTGCTACGTTGCCAACATAGTGGCGAAACCCATTTGCGCCCCCGTTTGTCCATTCTAGGCTACTGTAACAAACATGGCAGTGCAAGATGGTGGACGCCATGTTGTTTGCAGTATGTAATCACATACAAAGGCTAAATCTAAGGTAAGAAAAACATAAGGACTCATTTCAAAAGGTGATTGTATACCACTGACAACATAGTTATCTATATTATATTCCATAAATTGCCCTAAATGTTACACACTGTACCTTTAAGAAAGAATAGATACTGGAACAGGTTAAGTATCAACAGATTATCAAAGAATCGCAGTGGGATTGCAGGAGGCAAAAAAAGCTTTAGGACATAGAGTATATACCATATGCTGTTTGTAAAGAGCTATATTCAGACATCAAATGACCCAAAGACTATTTCTTTTTCCCAAGAAAGATGGACTGGGAAAGAGGATGCAAAGAGTCAAGGACATGGTTTTTAACCTGAAAGTTTTCCTACCACATCTCAGGCAAATTTGCCTGAAGCGAGGACTTTTGAGTGGAGGTTCATTTGAACCCAGGACATTTTTCCTTGTCAGAAGACAGGAGGTCTATTTTTATCTTTCCTTCTTGTTCTATGAACCCACAGGGAGTTTAGCTGTTCTTCCTTGATCCAGGCGGGATGGTGGGTTTAAAGGGATTCCTGTCCCTTTTTCCGCCAAAGCCTGCTACCAACATCAGGGTAACGGTGCAGTTGTGCTCCATGTGTTCTTTAAATACTCGCCTCTTAGATGCTTCGGCCAGGTCTTTCTTGTACCGTAGCTCGGTCCCTTTAAGCCGGTCTCTCTATTTTGCTCAAGAAGAACTGCATTTAGCAGATGATGGTGCTTACTGACATCAACTTCAGATATGCTGGAAGAAAAGGTTGTGATGCAATTCAGCATCAATAGAATGAAAAAAAAAATACTTTTGTACAGGGATTACAATATAAAAATACTGCTTCTGGGACAAAAAGCCCATCTACTGAACCTTAATATGCCATCTCTCACTGTATTTTTTATTCACAAAGGATTTAGTTCACTTTCTCAACTCCCTTCAGTAGTCCTCTATTCCCATTCCTCTTGTCCCCCGTCTCTCTACATTTCTTTTAGTTCTCCCCAAGCTCCAGGGTGTATTGTTCTTCGAGACTGGAATCATACTGGAGATTTAGAACTTGGTGGATTAGAGGAGGCACTGTTGTCCCTGGTGGCTATTCCCTTTTGTAGACCAGACCCAAAAATAAAGGTCCAAAACTGCCCAAGGATAAAAGAAACAATCCATCATACAGGTTGAAAAACCCCACTTGCGGTCAGTTAAGATGATAGCGTATCTGTATGTGTACCGCGTGTTGGTGTTCACGTGTGCAAGCATGCATCCGTGGGCTCAGCCGATACAAGATACAACTTTTGGCATTTTGCGCAATGCTATATATGCATCTCAGAGGACTTACAGGAGCACAGTCCTGGATCCTCTGAGAATTAGAGTGAAATTCTGTCTTATGAATCAATAAGATCCACACCACAGGGATCATGCTAACACAAGCTGTTTTTTTTTTCTTTTCTTGCTGTGATCTTCATTCAGCTAAGTGTTGTGCAGAATGCATTTTTATAGTAAAAAGAAAGCAACACGGTTCAAGAGACTCACAAGAATGCTGCATTTCTTATTTAAAAAAAACACTTTTTAATATTTCAACAAAGCAAATCAGTTTTCATTCTGTACACATATATTTTTTTTGCAAACATCCATATATCCCAAACCTAGATGTGAAGAATTTATCACTTTTACATTAAAAAAAAAATAGAGGCATTCATAAATAACAGCTACTTTTGGTCAAAAGCTACTCTGTCTTTTTCCAAAAAATAATGTTTTATTCACTAAGCCATACAAACGGGGTATTATAAAAAGGCTTTATTAAGACAAGTCAAGGCCAGAGTTCATAAATACTTCTTCTTCAGTCGTAAAACACAAGGTCACTCACTCACCTTGCAGCAGACTGTCAGTGCACAGTATAGAAATATGATGCTTCACGGATTTGAAGTGGATGTCAAAGAAGACGTTTGCTTCCATTTTTATGGATTCGAGGAGAGGCAGACTCGGTGTGCTCGCTGCTAAAACAAAGTCAACATTGATGGACAATGTTTCCCAGACGATGAGTTTTTAATGTTAAGATGTCGACCATCAACGCTGTCTTTTTACATTCCCCCAGGAGCCCCCCAATGTATTTGTGTATATGTGCTTACATTTAGTCATTTAGCTGATGCTTTTACCCAATACAACTTGCAAAAAAATCAGTAAGTACATCAACAAGTACGGTGCAACAAGGACGTTAGTTGAGCAATAAGTAGTACCCACATTGAATCAAGCAACAGTTCCAGAGGAGGATAGATTTAGCATGTCCAGTTGTTGGTAGTGTTGGAGAGGAGGTACTCTCTGATGAGCTGGATCTTCAGGAGTTTTGATCTCGCCCCTGACTCAGCATTAGCACAAACTTTTCAATGAGGAACAACACACGAGAAAAGTTTGGATTGCCCTGAGCCAACAGTTAGCAGAGCCAGGCATCATTCATTGGAGGAATGCAACGGTTGGAAGGTACCACATGCCTGTATAAGGGAGTTCAAGAAGGCGGGTGCAGAACCGGAGACTACTTTGAGTTGTGGAGAAACTGCCGAAGTCAAAAGTCAATGGTGAGTTCAGGAGGGAAGAAAGTGTTCAGGAGCCTCTGATGTCCTATGCTGTAATATTTATTGATGCTTGGCCAAGGAGAATTAGAGACACTCTCATGGTACATCAGAAGTGCCTGAGTTGGTCTCACATTCTCCCGAACTCATGCTGGTGGATAGACTTTAAACCCCAAGATAACACCACAATTATTATACGCCCTGAATTAGTCAAAGATAATGTTTTTCCCCTTCCAGGTATTATTGTGAACATATTCCAGTCTGAAGACACAGATGTCTGTTTACGCAGATTGGAACATCAACGGCAAGCTATCTATTATGTCTAGGAAGGCAGCGATAGGTCTCGTCTTCGACCCTGGCCCCCACAGTGTAAAGATAGACTGGCACCTACTGTTCCCAATCAAAGAAAAACAATCAATACAAGCCCCACACGTGACCTTGTGTAAGGATAGAAAATTTCCTAACACTTTGTAGTCAGCATTAGTGATTTGAATTTAGTGCGTGTGGTTACAGGTAGCCGATGAGCTCAATGTAACGTGCCTTTTTCACTGCGCAGGCTGGGAGGCCCGTCAGGACGGCATTACAGTAATCGAGTCACGAGATGACCTGATTTCTTTTCTTACGTTGTAAAATGCAAAGTGGCACGGCAACCAAGGCAGCATGATCAGAGAAGGTTAGTTGGTCATTGATCATGACGCCTTCGTACAGTATGTGAAGCAATAACTGTATATATTGTATTATTTTATTCCACTCTAAATGTAAGCATTTGTATGTGTTTTATGTGTGTGTAGCGGGCTGGAGCTGCAGCTTTCATTTCACTGTGCAGCCGTGTGTCGTAAAATAAATAAATTACCTTGATATTCTCGAATGTGTCACATGGGATGTACAGTCTAAAATAAGCTTCTCACCATTCCATCTGCTCACCCATCACAACATCACACAGAAAATATCACAGCACCCACATGCAACTACTGAGACAATTATGTGTTTGTCTCCAAACGTATACAGTGTTATATCAGATCTATATTTATTTAACATAACCACAAGAGATAATATTAGCCATCTCATTTCTGATGGGGGATTTCTGCCTCCTCAGCTGCCTGCAACTATTTCAACACACATCACACGGCTGCTTCAAGTAACCAGAGTCATCTCCTGTCTCCTGCGACTAAGCAGCTTTTCTGTTGCAGTCAAGGATTAAGCACCTTGCTTAAGGCCACTTCAACATATGATGTCTATGGTTGTTACTCAGAGAGCAGAGAGCATTACTCATTTACTTTTCTGACTGGTCTGAAGATTCACGCTGGCGACCATCCAGCATCCTGCCAACTTCTCTGGACTACTACTATTCAACAGTCACTGGGCGAGAAGAGGCTGAAACGTCAGGTGTGAAAACTCAACATTTTTAGACACACTAGCAGAGCTCCAATATTATTTTTTTTATTATTATTGGACAAATTGAAATGGTGTCTCACAGTTTGTCTTTACAAATAGCACGGCTGACTCATTGGTGGTGTAATTGCATTTTAAAAGCAGCATTTTTACAAACTGCATGTTTGGTGTCGTGCAGTATGAATTGAAAGTTTTGAAAGGAAGCAACGGACGCTGAAATAAACGCCGTCAGATTTCTGATTATGCCTGATTTCTCACAGCAGGCTGACCTCTGCAGAGGAAATTGCGTCTAAGATGGAACGTCTGGGTGCATAATAGGCAGCACTATTTCAGGGAACATGCACGGCTTAGATAAACAGGCAGACTGCAAATTAAAAGATTATGAAGTTAGGGTACAAAAATAGACTCTTATAGCTAATTAACAGCATGGCCGCTTTGATTGACAGGTAAATGTCATTATAGATGGTTGTTTTAAGCACCCAGGCATCATTCAGCCTACCTCAGGTCCACCGATGATCCAAGTCTAGCTGGGAAGAGGCAGGACTACAAACATGGCGACAGCCAGAACCACAGATTTTGAACTTCACCTGTGGGTGAAGTCCCTTGTTTATACTGTCAGCGCTCATATCAGGTCCAGTCCAGTGCGATATGATTCAAACGTGCACTAGGTACGTCGGCTGTTGAATGATGATGTGGACAAAGGAGATTAAAAGTTTCATTCAATCACGATCTTTTTGCCGAGCCAACATTAAGCTGCTTAACATTTCTAATGATACACAAAAGACACACACAAAAAGACTTACTTAGCAGGCCTTTATGCAAATCAGATGATCTGCAGCTGGGCTTATTTACTGCTATAGCCTGAGTAAACACCCCGATAAATTAAAAGAATTGCGTCGCTGCAAAATTTTGTCCCCCTACGGTAATTTGAGGCAGGCTTAGTAAATATCCCCCTTCGTCTTATTTAGACATACTGTACAGAATGTATCTAGTACAAGAATCTGAGGCCACACCAGGAAAATAAATAAATAAAACAGGCCTACTGACCCACTTAGAGTACTCCATCTACTAATTTCAATATCAGATCAAAATGTTTTTATACTGTACAGCAAATCTAGTTCCAACACAAATCCCTGAAGGACTATATTTCACCCCCGAATACCTGACATATCCAAGAGACAGAGACAGAGAGGTACACAAATATGCAAACAAACACAGGCGAAACCAACTCGAGGTGGCAGACAGTGCACCACAGGAAATGTAAGCACTGTACGCAGGGGACGGCGTCATTCAAAGAGGCATGAGGGGGAAAGCATGAATTCAAAGGGAACATAGCTGTACCTCTGAAAATACGCGCAACTCTGCAGACGTCACCGCACCCGCGCTTCCCGCCGACACGCACACCCACGACGCGCGAGGATAAACCAGTGGAAATCAGCCCGAAAACGCGGTTTGTGGCGGCGCGGGAATGAGTAATGCATGTTGAAGGCTGTCTTTGGAAGCCCTTGGAAGGATGGATGTGTGGCAGCTTGAGGCCCGGTGATCAGTCTTCCACTGTCGAGGCTTATAAATACCTGAGGTCTGACAGGGAGGACAGCTCCTGGATGCAGACAATGGCCATGTACGTCGAAAAAAAAAGAACGCGCACGCGCGCGGTGCAAAAAAAGGGCACACCTGTGCTCGCACACAAACGGGGCAAAAGAAGTGTAAATACATACAAGAAACACCTGCGCACAAAGCCGCAGAGACGCCCGGCTCAGAGGCAATTTTTATTTTAAGACCACATGCTTTGAGACAATTTTTCAGAGGAGATAGGGTTCAGTCATTGCAAATTGACTGATCAATCTTCATAACTGCCCTTGGTACAAAAACAGATGTTTTTTTTTTCCTCTCCACACATTAAAACGAGTCCATCCTTATTCTGCACCAGCTGTACTCGGAGTCATTTGTTCTTTTTTTTTTTTTTTTAAGTATAAGTTCGGGTCAGAACAGTCAAAGTCGACGGTCTTTTCCAACGGCGCTGATCGCCGGTTGATCTAAACTAATGATGTGGCACAAATTAAGAGAAATAACCACCTCCCTCCCTCCTCCTCCAGCTACCCTGCCCAGTTTTTGCTCTCAATGTGTCAAAGTGGTGGCCTAGTTGTCTCATCAGTGCCAACGTCAGTGTGTGATGGAGGTCGTTCTTAAGTGTTTAAAGTGTGCGAGGATGAGGATTTGGAAGTGGGCTGAAGTAAGCTGACCAAACTGTGGCGCTCGGATCAAATCCATAGCATACCGTCAAACTGCTCCTCAGGCTTCCAGCCATGCAGGGACTGATCCACATAATTGGCAGCAACAACAACACGCTGTGGGCTGACAGTCTGAGTGGTCGGATGCATGTGAAAGCAGATTAAGCTGGTATATTTTTTTATTTCATTTTGCAGGCTTAAATCATCCTTGATCCTCTGAGATTTAACAAATACCTGCACTGAAATAGATGACAAATTAAAAACGTATAGGAGAAGAAGTTAGAGGCGGCGCAGCAGGCAGCCAGCCTAAACGCACCTGACATTTCAAAGAGCCGCCTTCTTCGTTTTGTCCCACATAGCATATGCTTCCTCATTTAGAGTGTGTGTGGTATTTCTGCTGTTCGAGTTCGAGCCGTCATGCCAGCGCCGCTGTGTTCCTGTTCGTGCCTGTGTTCCCAGCTGGCCCATACTTGTACTAAAAGAGAGTTTCATTAAAAAAAAAAAAATACAGGTCTGTGTGTGTGCTGACTCGGCAGCAAATGATCTTTTCACGCAATTACAAAAACTGTAGCCTTGGAATACATCAAGGTCAAGCTTGATCATTATCCAGATGAGAGGCTGCGGTAATGTGGTCTCCTCTCGCTGCGCTGTAGGTTGTCGTCAAAATGTGTGATCACAGAGAGACAGAAGAAGGCCGTACATATCACCGCCCATTTCAGCAGTCACAAAAACCTTATAAAGATGACTTATAGCGGGCTTTTAAAGGAGAGCTAGATGACAAAATCGATACCGCTCCCATATATGTTTGTGTTTCATATAAACCCACGGCCAACGGCTTCATTCAAGTGATCTTCGCACAGCCAAGAAGTTGTCCGGCGTCTATCAGTCACCGTAAAATGTGAGCGTTACCGGGAAACCCCCAACTGCCACGTCTCCGTCACGCTGTGGCAGCCGTGCCGTTTTGGTCTGTTCCCCGCGCAACTTCAAACCCCGCCAGGAGCGTTTCACCCTGTTTACAGTCTTTATGCTAAGCTAATATAACCAACCAGCTGGCTGTAGCCTTATATTTACCCTACAGACATAAGAGTGGTATTAATCTTCTCGCCTTACTTTCAGCTAAAAGCTTCTTTCCAAAAAAAAAAAAAGACTCACTATAGGCTTAACTTAAAAACGTCTTAGCCTCCAGATGCTATTCGCCTCCTGGCTAATGGCTCCAAACTTAACATACAAATGTGTGAATGGTATTCTCACAGTGAAGTGTATTTTTCAAAATGTCAAACTGTTATTTTAGGAGATCAGATTCATTTATGCAATTCGTTTTTTAAGCAGCCGGGTTTGTTGGAGTCAAGCGTCCTTTGACCTACAGAGAAGAAGAGCCATGGATCAAACCGCAAACCCTGCGTCAATAAGAGACGCTGGAAGCTAAACTTACTAACAACACAATTAGCTGTGCTCTGTGCTGCTATATGTTGTCCTTCGGCCAGTGCAGTGCTGCTCAAATTTGAGGAAGTGCTTCCAAATCCTCCTGCAAATGTGTTGTGTCTGCAACAAATTGCCAGAGGTCTACAATTTACAGCAATACAGTCCCCTTAAAGAGCCAATGTGGGCAGTTTGAGTGCCATTAAAGGGTGGCTGTAGGTGGGGTGCCTGCTGAGCTGTGCAGTAGAGTATATGGCCCGGGGGTCCTTGTGTCAAACCTGTTTAAAGACGGTTTGTTTTATTCACCCTGTCCCCTCCACCATTTGGCCCGGTTGCGTAGAAGCCAAGTGATCTTTCTCCTTTCACTCCGCATCTCTCCGTATCACTCTGTCCCCCGCAGTTTATTTTCAATTTCAGCCCTGTAGGTGTTCTCTCCGTCTATTATCATTTACTCTTCCTGCATCGCCGGCTACGAATGCCCTATTTTCTGTTGAGGAAGCATTAAAAACCGTTCATTAGGAAACCTGAAAAGTTTACAGGAGAAGTGCAGTGTCCAAACTCCGGAAAAAATGCAATAGGAGTGTCTTCACCAGGTCTGGTTCCACATCCAGACTCCATGGCGTTTGAAACCTAACAAGGCACTTCATGCAGATGCAAACCAGCAGCCAGCGGACTCATATCCAGACTACAAAAAAACAGCCTTCACTGATCCACTGCCTTTTAAAGATGGCAAGAACTGCTTTCTTTTTATCTTGGAGCTCGACTATCCAGCAGCACCAACTGTAGCAGCATTAAAGGACGCGTCAGTATTGTAGAGTACAATACAGCAACATTTAAAAGGTCTAGTGTGTCAGATATAAGGGCTTCCTTTACAGAATATGCCAGAAATGGAATATAATATTAATAACTAGTTTCATCAGTGTATAATCCCCTGAAAATAAGAACTGCTGTTTTTTTTCTAGCTTAGATTGAGCCGGAGCTATACATGGTCGTTCTGGTCAATGTTTCCGTCCTTAAATTTGAGTCTCTCGTTCATTTGTCACATGACAGGCAGCTCAGCCGCAGGCCTGTGTGACGAGCAGTACTCACAGCGGTTCATCGATACCGGTCTTTCGTTCATTTGTCACGTGACAGGCCGCTCAGGCTGCGTGACGAGCAGTAAGCGCAGGGGTTCAGTCATACGAATCGGACTTTAATGATCGGTCTGAAATAAATGACTCAGTGACATCAGAGACATCCGATTCAGTAAAAAGACTCAAACTTCCCGACGCTAGCACACAGCAGCTTTTTTGCTGACACGTGCATAGAGCACAAACATACGAGTTACACACGTGCAAACGCACACATAGGCTCTATTTGTAGCCATCACTTCTCTGCACCTGATTCATAAAGTTCTCTCCCCGCGCCCGCTTCATTTAGCCTCTTTAGCTTGCATAGTGCAGTGCAATGCATCCGCGGCAGCACTTTAATTAAACTTGGCTACTAAATTGCTTGCCATCTCCCAAGCCATGTGTTCTCGTTACCAGTTGAATACGCTCCAATTTTTAATATGGGGCCCTGGTTCCTCCCAAAATATCAAACACTGACATCTTGTATGAATGCCCAGTTTTTTCTTGTCCTCGTATTGAATATATACAGTATTATATATGCTGTATTGTATATTTAGTTTTATTTTAATCCCTTATTTAGCCTTTATAAATGGTTTTATGACACATTCACTACAATGTAGTCATAAGGTCAGACATTTCTTAAGTGTTTATTATATTGGTCAATTCCTTCCAATTCCTTTTCTCATGTTTGTGTATGGATTCATACATCGAGGAGTGTTATCAAGCTGCTTCATGAATTATACATTGATGTGTGCTTCATAAAAGGAGTTCTTCAATTAATAAACAGTTCAAAATGTGCAGAACAAAACAACCTAGCCTTATCTTATTATAGCTGTCGTTTCATTAAGTTTTCATACACTCAGCGTTAATGTTAAATGGAGACTGTTAAAATATTTTGAGTTATGGGAAAGATCAAATCACAAGCAAGGCAAATTAGGCCAATTTCATTGCGTTTGTGACGACACGTTTGCAAATTGTGTCTATGTTTCGTACCGCAACCAGCACACTCACACCTCCAGGCGCGTTATTTACATGTTGACAGCCGCCACAGAAGAGCGCCAACATGTGAACCTGTAATATCCTTTCCCAATCACGGAAATTACAGCACGCGAACGGATCAAGATTCTCGGCGTCAGGTTCATCTAAATCAGTCAAAACACGCACACGCACCTATTGTTTCAGGGCGAGATGAGATCTGCAATGCGTGCACACAGGGCCCCTCTCATACTAAATATTTCATTGACAATAAACACTGCCGTGATTGATGTGAGGCTGAGTCAGTCAGGGAGGAAGGGCGAAAAGAGAGGAAGATAAAGAGGGAAGGAGAAAGGTCGAGGAATAGGAAAAAAAAAAAAAAAAAAAGCCAGCGCAGACACAAAGCAACACAACAACAGATCTGGATTCAGCTCATCCTGTTGCTACAGTAATAGAGGTTTAGAGGTCAACGCATGCTCAAAGTGAGAACACTTCTTTAATTTTACACATTAGGGCCAAGCCTTGTTCGTAATGAGGCCCTGTGACTCATAACGCATGCCATGTTAAAGAGGGGGCGGACACTGGAGAGCTGGAAATGAAGGCCAAGCTCTCCTCCATTGGGCGATTTAATTACTGCAATCAAAAGATCAAGAGTTACCGAAAACGAGTCCAATTACTTCGTGATCCCTTTACATATATTAAGAAACATGTCTGTGGAAGCTCTAAAGGGGCCCTTTTCTCAATGATCATCTTAATAAAGTGCTTTCCCCCCACCTCCTTTTCTTGCTGTAAACGGGCCAGAAGATTGCAGCTCCTCAGACAAAATGAGAGATTCATGATTTATACCTCTCCTGTCGCCATGGCCCGTCTCAAATCAAAGCTGAGATTCCTGACAATGAACAGGAATAATAACACGGGAGCCACGACGCATCAACAGAAGCTTTGCGTTTGTCTGTGACTCGGAGTCATCCTCCTAAGGCTGGCCGCGATTAAAGTTTAAACGAATTCTCTCAGGAATAAGCGCTTTTATAACAGCCTGGGGGAGGAACAAAAAACTGAGCGAAAACACGTAGCATGAAGAATGAATGTTTATTATGTGTCAACAGAGGACTACTGCACTGACTCCTGAGAGAAAAAGTCACCGGCTAAGGTGTTTGCTAAATAAATGTTTCCAGCTAGTTTCTTTAACAAGAACACTCTAAATGTTGCTACATACCTGAAGAAATGCTAAAAGATTGAGGCTAATGCAAACCGCATCACTCACTAGCTAAGTAGCACATATCTCATAGCAGAGCTAGTTAGCATTAGCATTAGAGTAGTGTATTATAAATAATAGACGTGGATGGTTTGTGGAATTACTACAAAACTCCCATTAACTATTCAACATTGATAGCCCATTCAGTAATGCCACGGTATCAAGCATCTCTCCATCCGTGTCGTGTTCAAGGCTAGCTAGCTGTGGCTGTGGATCAAACATCCATTTAACCTTTTATTGACCTAGCACAGCATGGGAACTTGCATCCAATAAGTGCAGCCTATTGACTCTTTAATGGTCCCTAATGACTCGCACGGTATGGAACATACAGCTCAAACTTTGAGCAAATATTTGAGCAGCCATGTCATTAATATTATATTTTCTGCTCCAGCACAAAGAGATCAATATTACGAATATTTAAATCATTAGTTATTCATAAACTCATAAACGAAATCATATTTTTAAATTTGAATCGAGAGCATATTTTAATTAAGGCTCGTCTATTAATACTCATGGATTAGCATTAAACGAACTATTCCAGGCTCAGCATTTACCCGTGGTCATTAAATGCAGATTTTTAGACGTTGTGTGCACAAATGAATGAGGTAAGAGCCAGGAATATCATCCGAGGTCAGGTCTGAACCTCGGATTTAATAGCTAATATTGTGTACCATCATCTATCTCCATCTGCAGCAAACAAGACCAGTATGAGGGCACCGTAATTGAATGTGAAGACGCGCTGGACATCCCCCAGTGTGAAGACACAAGGGGATGAACGGGGACCACCTCGTCGTAGAGCGAGGCGTCTTCACAATACGACTGAGTGTATTTCGGCACGCGCGCAGGCAATCTTCGCTCGTGTATGTCCACGGGCATGTGTGTGTGTTTCCACGTGTGGCGAACACCCCTGACAGATGAGAAAGAGAAGGCTCCAAGGCCCGCCGAGGACCAATTTCCCCAGTCTGTTCTGAGGGCCTGTTCATTACTGCGAGCAGGAGGGAACAATACTCCACAGCCCGCCAACTTCATTTGCTGCCATTTTCTCTCATTCTCCATCTCTCTCTTTCCTCCCGAAACACAACACTGTGCCACCCCGACTTCCCACGGTGCACCTCTGCGCGCCTGTGAAGCCGAGATTGGTTGCAGTGGGCTCTCCAAGCTTTCAAAGCTGTCGCCGCCGCCTAGAATGTTTTCTTTCAGTCCCCTCTATTTTTCATCTGTCATGTTCTGAGAGTGAAAACACAGCAGACATCTTGGTTTTAGTTTTTTCTCTCCTCGGCGTTGCATGTGGGGCTCCGACAGTTTCAAGTTGGCGCTGGAGAGGCGAGGAGAGAGTGAGCGAGACAGAAGACAAAAGCAGAGACGCAGGCTGCAATTGAAGGATCCTAATACACCGAGATGGCAGCAAATGGAACTTGAATTAAATATCCTCCCTTGGATTTGTCTTTTAAAGTTTGTTTGCCTGGTTCTCCGTTACTCATGCATAAATATCTGCACACACAACACAGCATTTCATTTGAAGCGACACTAAACAAATGATGAAACCCGAAACTCCTAAAATAGAGACCCAGCAGGGGATGCTATTTGTGTATTAGGCGACAGACGTAGCTAAAATTAGATGGGTGATGTACAATAATGATACTATATCATGCCAACGCATGCAGCATATGATGGATCCATGCGGAAAATGAGATCTCATTTCACATTTCTTGCAACACTTATTCTTAGCGCGCAGGAACACGGACAAATACAACCATCAGATGGAAATTGATCCTTTGCACGAATCAGTTTTACAGGCAGCTCACAGATGGGTGTGCTCACAGCGGCATGCTGAATAAATCAGGTTTGTAATGGTCTCTACTGCAGGCATGACAAAAAATAAAAAGACTCAGAGGAGCTCCGAGTCCCCCCATATGGACTCATGAAGCGACCGGCGGCAGGGGGGTGTTACGGAGTCAGATGCCGCCTCTTGAAAATGAAGGGTATTTGGTAAGTGAGGCATTTCTCCGCTGAGACAAAATGTTTCCTTGAACTATTTGCTTTCGAGAGTGAATATCAATGATGTGTGGGAATTAGAATCGGCACTAGAAACAAACACGTGTGAAATTGAAATGCTGAATAAAACACTTGTTCACACCGAGGCCGGGAAGAAGAAGAAAAAAAAAAGTTTCTCTTGTCTCGAACATTTTCCATCAGCTTTCCTGACAGAGAGATCAAACCCCCTGAGCTCTCCTCGCTTATTACAAATTGTGTTGCGGATTTAATGTAATATAATTTTAGAAAGTGTTCACCCTGCATGAAATAGACTTGTAAATGTCTGACGGCCCAAAATAGAGCTCATAGGAGGTTGCACGTCAGCAAAAACATCTGTTTCCAAACCTTTAAATGAGCCAAATTTCAGCAGATATGTACAATAATCAAATCTGCGTGCTCCCACATGTCCACAATAGTATTTTTGATGTTGTCCTTCGTCTGCCACGAGCAAGGGTTCTCGAGTTAAATATCTCGTGTGCTGACTGGATGTCTGCGATTGGGTCTAGACTTGTTTTCACCTTCCTGCCAAATTACTGTCATTGTGTTGAATGGCAGATATGGGGGAGCTAATACACATCAGGCGAATTAGTATGCCCCCGGAGCGCTCGCTGCACTTTGTCAGGATGAGAGGTGATGTAAGTGGGGATAAATGTTGCAGTTCCCCCCCCTAACCTGGGGCTCAATACACCCCCACCCCCACCCACTTCACAGTGACATACTGCCCCCTCCGGGCTGGTAATGGAGATTATATACTTTCAACAATTTAAACAGTGCGTTCTTAAAGTGATTAAGATTGGCAGTGATCTGTTATGTTATGAACAGAACACGATGAGACGTTAGGTCACATCCCATCACTTATCTGCCGAATTATACTCTGCATGATGTTTAATCTGGGTTTAAATGCCAGACAAGACAATAAAAAAAAATAAAAATGAAGTTTGATGGTCACCTACTTTTTTGTTGGCATTTGAGATCTCTGTAAATTGAATATTCATGGGACACTTATGGAGCAAAACAAGTAATTTGGCATTGAATCTGGCACTTCAACGAAATTCAGGTTTTTCCATTCATTGCAGTGGGGTTAGTGAGTTTTGGCTGTGGCATTGAGGGATGCGGGCGGTGGGGTCTGCCAAAAAATAGCAACCCTGCTGGATACAACTTTTTTGAACGTCAACGTGCGGCTGCCAATCAGATCAGTCCACCGTCAGCCTGAAATGTTTCTGAAACTGTCCAGGTGGACTAAACTCTGATATTCTACCTGTTGTGTTCTGGCTTTGTTGACTTTATGAACCAGACTCTAAATCTGCATCTGGCTTGCAATTTATGCTGCAAAATAGAGGCACGGAGAAGGTTTCCTTTGGTTTGAAAGAGCAAACACTGGTTGAGAGACATAGACAGTGAATGAGAGTGAGGGAGCACCGACAGAGAAAGCCAGTTAACCATTGAAATAAACGGTTATTTCTTGATTGTTATACAGCGAGTGTTCGATGTCATAGCTTAGCTATTCTTGAAACTCCGCCTCTTTTAGTCCAGCACACACAGCCATCTAACGGCAGCTGTAACACACTTGTTTCCTCAGAGCTGACGTGTGTCAGGCGACAGCCGGTGTGAGAGATTTTAAGTAGAAAACGATCAGCAGGGGTCTTTTGATGTGCATCTTATGGCGCCAGCTACAAATTGCTCGCATTTAATCGAAACAACAAACAGAGGTTAATTCGCTTCATGCTGTCACTGGGGCCAAAAAAAAAGCTCAGGATAACTCACTTTAGAGACGGCAGCCTGTTAAACAGCCACATTTTAAGTCACAAGAGCCAAAAACAGAAAGCTCACACCAGCTTGCATTACTACTGCAGTACATCCAGGCATCCGCCCTTCCATAAAGACTCCTGGATTGTATTCTTCATTTGAAACGGCACGTCTCACTGAGAGGTGACTTCAGGTGAGTTTGCAGCCAGTGTGATTATTGTATCTGGTAACATCCCAAATCTAATGCTCTGACTACAAAACATCCAAATATTATCTTCCAGCTACAGCTGAGTCTCACCTTTCTTACTTAAAAAGGAGAGAAAAAATGGGATCGCTGCAGAAAAGAGGATCAGCGATGAGGGTAACCAGGGCGATGTCTCCCTCGTATTACATCTGGACCCAACCTTTCTAGAAGGTGTGTATGGAGGGAGAAGAGAGAGAGAGAGGAAAGGTTAGTGCAGTTCTAAGGAGCGGATGTGCTTGTTAACTAGAGTTAAATTTATTCATAAAGTGCTCTTAACACGCAGGTTTTTCCACTAAGTGCCTCACAAAGAACAGAGGTCATGAATAAAGATGAAACGAGGACCAAAAACAAGACAGAACATGCTTTTCACAAATACTGCGATACGTGTTTGGGGTGTGTGCGTGTTGCTCCATTTTTGTAGCATAACCTAATGTTAATGTGTTTCTTAACTTGGCAGCTTATTACAGAGATGGAACAAAGATGCCCTGGAAACTTATACTGTAAATGTGATTTTATATAAAAGGAGAATTCAGGGTCAAAGTCATGCAAACTAGCTGCCGGAATGAAATTGAGCATGCATTAAGCTGTTCAGAGCAGTTTCGGCGTGGGGGTTTGAATAGTCCAATAATACACCATTTCATTCACCATCCATCATTTCACTGCAAGTTAGAAAAACACAGCAGAGGATCATCAGCCGGATGAGAAAAACTGAGTTTAATGCGTTCTTACAGCTTCACGGCAGCAAGCATAGAGCCTAAAAGGTGACAATATTACTGTCTGAGCCCTGAGGGACTTGTTGGACGGAAATGATTCATCGTTCTAACTGGACAAATTATAATCCCTTGGAGGCAGTGTGCTATAGTTAGTCAGGATGGGCAGGAGTCTTGTTTTATGGCAGTTAATATAAAAAAGAAAGAATGCAAATCTCTGTGTGAAGCCCAAGAAGCTAATAACCACTTACTCTCTCAGGCAGGTTCTGCTTTAACAAGGCCAACATCATGAAGCAGTCAACATGTGACTCATGCCACACTTCAGACCACAGACCTTACACCTGTTCCCAAGATACAGCAAACAACCTGAAAAAAGATCCAATGTGTCAGATGTAGGAGGCTCTAGTTACACAATATGGCAGGGATTGAATATAATATGCACTACGGTGTGTCCATTAGTGTATACAGTAATAACCTGAATCCCCCTAACCCTTGTTAGTTTAGAATAAGCCTCTCATAGCTACAGACGCTGTGGGTCTTCTTTCATGCAGTCCGTGTTTCAGACAAGCTAAACATTTGCTCTAAATAGGACCTTTTGTGTTCACCACACATTTTGTGGCTTTCTCTTACATGCAAGGAAGGAGGGCGAGGTGATGCAAGGTGCTTGTAACTACACCAAATCTTACACACTTAGAATTGGACCATTAACACCCAACACAATGGAGGACGATACCCAGGTAATGATGTGTTAGCTAGAGGTTTCAGCAGTCTAAGTTAACCCAATTAAGTGTATAGCTTTAAAAGCATTGCTATCAATCGTATTATTAATATTAGTATTTTAGTACCATGTTCATAGTACTAAAGTCTTTTTTAACCCCTTAGACAGCATTTCCTGCCGAGCCAGGCTAAACTGGAACCAGAGGCTACTATACAAAAAAAATATACATTTTATTAATGTGTTTGATAAAATGCTGGTCTCCAGAGGGAGTAAATTCTAAAAGTAATACAAATGAAACCAAGCATGAAATGGTTAAAAAACAAACAAACCTGGGACTAGGCTGCATGACCCCCCTGGTATTTGACTTAACACATTAAGTCAAATTGTGACTTAAGCACCACTACACACAGCCCAATTGGAATGAGATCCAACAATCAATTGTCTTCAAGATGGCAGAAAACTCCCCAAAAATAATAGAAAAAAACTGGCCTGTTCAAGTGACAAACTAAGAACAAACAGTGGTTGGCTTTTTTAAAAGGATCTTTGCTGGAAACTAAAAGAAACGAATACATTCAATCAATAGTTCCATCAAACAGTCCCTCACCGACATGGAATATCCACAAACAATTTATACAACAAATAAGGAGCTAAATAATTATTTCATAGTTCTCTAGTTTCTTCTAATAATATTAAAATCATACTTTCAAACTTTCAAAGGCCCAGGTGAGCTTCCCTGCCCTTTTTTATAGACTCCACCCCATTTGCCTACTCCTAGGACTAGACTTCCTGTTACCCTCCCGCCCACATTAGTTTTAATCGCAGGGACAAAACAGTGGCAATAAGACTACACGAGCAACCAGGACAACATGACCAACGTGATCTGGCTAATTCTGATTGCATAAGATTCATATTTACTGAAACCCTAAGCAGTCATGCATTCATGCATTTTTTTTGGTGTCTCAAATTTATTGCGTCATCTCAAGAAAACAAAGTTTCATGTCTCAAGATATCAAGAAAATGACCCAGTTATTTCAGGATAAGAAACATTTGTTATTTTTAGATGACGAGATTTCTACTATTTTTCTACTATTTCTACTATTTCTACTACTTATCCTGAGAAAAATGGAAGAATTAAAATGTATGACCACTTACAATGTCACCTTTCTTCAGTTTTGCTTGCAGATATGAGTAATTATGAACACTTTTATACAACTTGTGACAATGTATTTACGCAACCAGACTGTCAAACAGCATGTTCTAGCTTAGAGAGCTCCCTTTTTCCATTTCTTGGTGTGTCCTTTGGTTCCTGTGGAGTGTGCACTATTTATTGTGTCTCCTGTTTTCTGCTTCTTTGTAGACAGTCTCACTAAAGAAAGATGTTTTCCACTCTAATAATGTCCACAGGTTTAGGAGTCAACTGTCTGTAAATGTAGTGGCAGGCCAGGTTGGACTGACTGTGGATTGTTGATTTCGGCAATTTTGGAGGTGAAGCTGCAAAAATAGAACGAGAGTCCAATTTTTTTCCGAGGCGGGCAAAACCTCACTTGCCCTGTCTGCTGATGCATGAGATGGTTAGGACAGTTAGATTGAGAGCACTGAAGGTAATTCAATACTTGCTTGTTTGCTTGCTGGCATCATGCTATGTTAGGAACGGGTGCTCAGAGATGTGTCCTACATGAGTGAGTCCTGAGTT
Organism: Nibea coibor; assembly: GCA_023373845.1. Lineage (NCBI taxonomy): Eukaryota > Metazoa > Chordata > Actinopteri > Sciaenidae > Nibea > Nibea coibor. The sequence goes on from CM041731.1 coordinate 8,640,429, forward strand.
AACCTCATCTATAAATATGGGAATTTTCAGAGCAGAGGAGTGTGGGGATGTTTTTTTGTTTTTTTTCTGTTTGGAACAGGAAGAAAAGGGTCCAGTGACTAAATGCTCCTGGGAACAGATCAAGCCTATTGGATATCTTTCATTTGAACTAGGAAGAAAGGGAAACCGCTGGCTCTGTCTTGTTTGGATAAAGATGACAGAGGTCCACTGGATACCTGGACAGACAAAACGTCAACAGCTCTGATCCAATATTTAAAATCCATTTAGAATTTTGATCCTTTGTTATGGATTCAAATCAAATTTAGAGTGAAAAGATCATGAATTCACACCAGTTTAAAACTGTAATAAAATTCTTATGGCGAAGCCCCACCAGGCACGTCACGTTGTCAATAGGTGCAGTAGTTAGTACTGTCGCTTCGCAGCAAGAAGATTCCTGGTTCGAACCTTGGCCGGCTGCTTGGGGCGTCTGTTAAAAATAGAACTTTCCGTAGTTTCCGAAATGCTGTTTTGAAGCCAAAAATATGTAACGCTGGCCACCGCCATGGATGTACTGCTTCTTCCTTTGAGCTGTAATATCATCTGAAGGGGCGAGTTAAAAAATAATCCACCCCCCCGGTTATAATAAACAGGGAAATTAGCTATAGAGACCAAAACCTTTGTCTGAACCAGGCTGTAAACATGTTTATATCTGCTGTGAAATTGGGTATTTTAATATGAGGGCTTATGGAGATGGACACTTCTGCAGCCTGTCTCAAGTGGCCACTTGAGGAATTACAGTTTTTAGCACTTCCACCATTGGCTTCATTCCGTAGCACTGGAGGCTGCCACTCGATCAGTGCCCAGTGGAATTTGGCCTTTGCACACAATCCCCCTGTGAGCCTGAATAGCAACAACCAGGTATAAAAAATTAATTGAATGAATGGATGAGCGGACACTGTATGATTCTAATCTAATCATATGCATCCATGCATGTGGGTCTCATGAAGACGGTGAATTTACCACGCCTTGGTTGATTATCATATTTAACACCACGCTTCCTTTACATGTCTGTAAAGAAACTATACTGTAGATTAGTTTTTCTGCATACTCTCTGTCTGTCTGTCTCTCTGTTCTTGTATTTCTTTGCCAATCTCAGTCTTCACTCAACCACAGCTGAACTAGCCTTGGCTCTATGCATGTCAGCCTAAGGGGGCCTGTTTGTGGATGTGTGTACGCGAGTGCGCGCGCACACATGAATTGTGTGTTTGTCCTACCTGGCACGGTGCACACGATCCCTGAGGACCCCTATGTGCGAGTGTGTGTGCTTGCATCACTCCAGCTGTCTCCTCGCATCCATCTACTCTCTGAAGACCGAACTTCACAGCGAGTCTCTCCGAGCTGCTAGCTTTAGGGCTCCACCCAGACAGACGCGCATTTCAAAACAATGCTTCTCGGGACTGGAGCCAAATTACGCGGTGAATGGTGGATTTTACACACTCGGTGTGTGTGCGGGGAAAGCAGCTCATTTCAGACAAGCTGAGCACTGGATGGACAGCCAGCTTCTCCGAGATCAAGCGGGTCCTACACCTCTGATGCAGACAGGAGAAGGCATGCAGTGGAAGCTAACAACCTCTGACTTTTCTGCTCGTGCAATAAAGGCAGAACAAATTGCTCATCCGCATTTGTGCAATTTCATATAGGCTACCTTTGTATGTTTCAGTCTTACTCGAGGAGGTCATTCGAGGAGCACTGAAGTACATCCAGAGCAAAGGAACTTATATTTTATTTATAGACCTTCAAAATAAACTCACACACAGCTCCCTCACAAAAGAAAAAACAATCCTCTATGGCCACTATTAAATCTACAGTAGCAGCACGACACAGCAACACACACTCTTGCCCTGGTGGGCACACACACACACACGTATTCCAACCATACCAAAAAGATGTAAAACACGAGTGAAAGAATTTAACTGAACAAATAATCTTAGCTCATGTAGCTGTAAATAAAATCCACAGAAGAGGTGTTTCAGAAAAAAAAAAGAAAAACACAATAAAAGGAGCTCTTTCACATGCCAGTAAAGTTAAGGCAACTCCAACTTCACTTTAAATGTTGATGCGGCTCAATACGCAGCAGAGCTGATGTCGTTAACCTGGTTTTATGTTGATTTTGTCAGATGACAGAGCGATTATAAAATAAGGATTTTATCACTCAAGCACCAGCAGCAGCTTGGGAATGACTGCTGGTTAACATGAAGTGTTTATGAACCGCGATTAGATAACCATTTCATTTCTCGCAACCATGAAATAATGATTCGGTCAGCTGGGCTCATTCCCACTCCGCACCAGATGTTAGCTGTAACGCTTTGTTCTTTACGGAAATAGAAACCTGGAAACTTTCAAAATCACTTTTGCGGGGTTCGAAGTTCAGACGCCGTAGTTTGAGACGTAGCGCGTTTCACACGCGCCCGAGCGCGCCGTCTGCTCGCGTGCGCGCTCAGAAGTGTGAACCCGCGACTTCCTAGACCATTTAGATTATTGCTGCAAAGGAAGTGTTGACAGGGAGCCGCCAGTGTGGGATCAGCAGCCAGTTAATTAACAGCCACGTTTTCAGCTCCCCAAAGGGAAACGACACCTGTAGGGGGAAGACGGGTTGTGTGAATTCCACCTAACACATACAAACCTGGAGAAATCTTACCGATAATGAACACGGTGTAAACAACACCACGAGTGTGATCGCTGTAGAGCTAATTCCCTGCGTGCTCCCTCCATTCTCTTCTTTCTCTCTTGAATTACAGAGTCACATTGTAAAAGCCGTTGATTCGCTGGTATCGTCGATCTTTTGCTGCGAGCAAAACTTCCTGGTGTGTATGGGTTTTGCTGCTCATGTTAATTCATTAATATCCTAGAGGTCAACCAATTCTTGCAGGTTTAACTTATTACAGTGAAGGTAACAAGCTCCAAAACAAACGGCTCCATTGGCAGCATACTTGCCCACAGCCACAAACTACATTAATTGGTCATCCATGACTAGAAACCAATGGAAAGGCCTTGAGGATTTGCTCAGTCATACAAATAAAGCTCATTCTTACATTAGGCAGGTCAGTTTGCCCTCAGGAATTAGAAATTAGCTGTTTGTTTTCTTTATTCTCTCCGACTATTACTAGTGATAAACATGAGATGAAAGTTTTACTGCAGTTGACTCCGTGTCCTCAATGTCTCTAATTAGAACAAACAAGCCTTTTCTCTGAAGGGGTCAGCGTGCCGTGGTTCCTCTCCCATCCTGATGCGCGAGCCAAGAAAACAACACGTCTCCAGATCTCTGCTATGGAGATGAACCTATTCCGTTTAATTGTGTTGCTCCTCTGGTTGTCAAATCACTTTAATGTTGAATAATTGTGAATATTCCCTGACTCTGCTGCGCTCTCTGTCTGAATGTGAAGCATTAGTTATTGCTTTGAGGTTCACGAGTTAATCACCGGTCTGGTGTTCATTTTAAGGGAATGCGGCGAGGTGTCGCAAAGGCCTCGCAGAAGCCTACTCTTAAAATAAGCTAGCACTTGATGTGGCTAACAGTGCCAGCAGCGTGGGTGCAAACTGATTCGCTAATACAAACTATTCACGCAACACTGACACGGTGCAAGCAACTTTAAAGACGTGCTTACAGCTAACACATTAGCAAAAAAGTGGCCTATTTGCACATCCAGCAGATCCAAAGCAACAACAAGACAAGAGGATGTCGATAACCACGTATAAGAACCTGAATTAGACACCCTGCCTAGCTGGTTGGTGAGTGTAACTGTTACTTAAGTAATTAGTAATTAATTAGTTATTGTCTAGCTTTAGCCATCATGTCGGTAGGCTATATCGCTATGTAGCTTAGTTATCGCATAATATCACAGCAACTGAGTGTCCAAAATGTTCTTAGAAAGCGCAATAATTGTGATGTGGTTGATAAACAAGTTGAAAAAAGAGGGATGGGGGAAGAGGACACGCAACTTACTACTGAGAATCAGCATTAGCCACGAGCACATAATGTCATCCTTCCTCTCCATGCATAATATATAATGTCTCTATAGTAAATGTTAATGTGGTCATTTTGTTTTTGACTTTTAAATTGGTTCTATGACCCTATATGAACAACCTTTTTTGACATTACACACTGACTGGTTGATTAGTGCAGTTTTAATAAGTGGAAAATCAGCTAATCCAATAATTATAATCATGTTTCAGTCTGTTTCCAATTTGCTAAGCCTGGGTCCTTCAGATTATTCCACAGCTCACAATTTATATCCAATGCCAATGATGGAAACAGTGTGTGCTTTATTTAGCAGGGCGGTATGTAAGGGGCCAGAGGTCAGTGTCCGGGATGGAGCGCAGTGCATCCGACCTTCACGCAGGAAAGTCGAGTTCACCTCCAATTACAAACAAACACTTAACAGAAACATTTTTTAAACCCTAACAATGATCATGCCCTCACCTTAAAAAGGTGCCCGCGGGGATTTTCCTGTAAACAAATAAAAGTTCTGTTTACATTCACCACAATACACACAGTGTATCCTTTAGCTGGAACAAACTCCCTGCATGTATTCCTGTCCTCATGAAACAATAATGATGCATTGTTTACATCCCTGTTTGCTACTGTGCCACGAGGGTGGGAAGAAACCCCGGAAATTGAAATGGACAAAAAACAGGAGGTGATGAAAACGCGTGTGAATAAAAAAAAAAAAAAACAGCCTGATGAATTATCAAGAAATTTGATTAATTTGAATTTAATTAAAATCGTTTCATCATTTTCTCTGCAAAATTGCCATTTATCATTCGAGGAAAAAGAGAAAATAATTGAAAAAATTAAAGCAATAAAAATGCTTACAAATTAATGGAAATTATGTCAATTGTGCATGTGAATTGAAAAATAGTGTGATAAATTGACCGATGACATTTTATTTGAAAGAGTGTTGCTCTGATCATCAGCTGGGCTGTGTCTCTACCCTCTGACGTTTATCGTCTACACCGAGCAATATTTGTTACTTCTGGACAAAATGATTATTATAATTTATATAATAATAACAACCTTACATACATCCAACATATTTAACAGTTACCTAGTGATTCTGTAGTGCTGACAAAACATTAAAGTCTGTAAAATAAGAATAAATATGATCTGAGTTTGTCAGACCAAAGAAGACTGTTAGTAACCCACTCAGCCAAAATATCAAATCATAAATCAAAAATATTGAGAAGTTTAGGTGTCAAAATCAGGTAAAAATGAGCAGTGTTCTCAGCTCACCACTCCCACTCGTGTGAGCAGTCAAGCAGCAATTTTGAAGCGACTGAAATGCGTCAGATGAGTTCAGAAAACAACATGACTAACTCTGAAACACTGAGTGAGATGAATGAATCTCTATCTCTCTGCTGGGGGTGCAGCGGTATGCTGAGGGTGCCTCAGCGTGTCATCGAGCCGCCCTTTAGGACCGCCCACAAAACCCTGAAAACTGTTTTAAGCTCTAACTCCACATTTCAGTAATATATCGTTCAGATTCTTTTCACGTGTTTTCATCAATGATTTTTGTGTTTTGAAAGAAATCTCAGAATTGATTTTACACAGACTTTAAAAAATAAATATATTAGCAGTTCGAATTAAACTAAAGCTCCCTGCGCCGTCTGGGACACCAAACCACCTTTAAGAAATCTGATATTTAACAATTCATTACGTGTCTGTAAAACACATAAGACTAGAAACACAAGACAAAAGATGTCACATGTTGACAGTTTTATTGTTAATTCCAATAATCCATAAAGATAAACTGTATAACTGGTTTCCTGCTTCCTGTTTGGTACTGAAGAGAGCACAGCTATCTTCTAATTATATTAAACATTTTATCAGAACGTCAAGACGAGAAACAGACTATTTCCATCAAAGCGACTGTTCCCACAGGTATGTATAGAGTCTGCTGACACAGTCGCTTGCTGAGCTACTATCCTGACAATATTCCCCAATATTTTTAACCAACCCACAGTGGCCATGCACAGATATTATAGAAATAATAATAATAATAATAATTTTGTCTGACAATAATGTTATATTTCCATATTCTAAAGTAGCATCCTTCCTTATTCTTGCTTTAAGATGCATACACTCATTTTAAGTTAAGTTCAAATAGGTTAAAATAATCCTAATACCCTAAGAGCCTTTAGTAAAGCATTTAGGACTCAATTATAGACAAAACCAATTTGATAACAGTAATTTTGTGCCGTGAATAGAACAGAATAGACTGACTCATACTTGGAATCTTGTTTATCTGTCCCTTTGCCAACAAAGAGAGGCTTATGAATGGGAAGCATTACGAGACGCAACATTCAAAGTAATCAGGCCCTTTTGATGCAGACACCATGCCAAATGATTAAGTTTCATTCTTTAAAGATTTCTGTGCCTCTGCCCAGATAAAGAGGCCGGGGCAACGCACTGTAAAATCCGCTTTAACATCAAGAACTGCAAAAGCAGCACACTCATTTATTTCCAATTTCTTAGTGATTTTTTTTTTCATTCATTCAAATCAAATAGAACATTAAAAAAAATATACAGTTCATCACACATCACTGGTGTTTAAGTGGCGCGCAGTGGTAACTGTGCAGTTTTAAGAAATTACTAGTGAAATGCCACGCACTGTGAAATCAGTGTCATTGACGGTAACTGCTCGCAGCGTGACCCGGACACAAAGACAAATTCTGTCCGAGATTACCTCAAGATTGAACTTCACCAGTCTTCACAAAAAAGGGAAGATGAGCAAGGCTGTGAATAAAAGAAAGGAAATATTCATTTCTGCGCCCCACGTGGGGCGAGCGTGTGGTATGATATGGCTTTCGTTTCTCGGCAGCAATCAAATTTGAGAGTGGAAATGGCAACAAGCATCCAAAAAGGGCCTGCTGGTAGCAGCGTGCCTCGCAGACAAAGGCGCCGCTGGTGCCCTGCAAACAGCGCGCCGCTTCCAGCGGCACGTATGATGCCTTCACTGAATAACAGGCATAATAAATCAACTGCTGGAAGAGAGAGATGGAGGGAGAGAACGGGTCGGAGGGGGGGGTGCGTGTGAGGTTTTTGAGCAAGATGGAAGCCGGATTGAGAGGTGGAGGTGTAGAAATAGAGAAATTTGGGAGAAAAAGACGGGCACTGTGCTCAGTTTTAGATGTGTCTTTACTCTCTCTGTGTTTGCTTTCAACACTTGAACAGCTTCTAGCTCAACACAGGCTCGAAAACGTGAATAGATTCCTGCGGGAAGCTGTCTTTAATGTCATCCCTATGCAATATAAATCAGCCTCGTTCTATTTGAGCGAGCACGGACAGGAAGCGCGCTATATTTAGGTGGAGGGTTATCTCCCGTGATTAAGTACGGAGCACAACAATTAACATTTCAGAGGTTGGTGTCTCTGTAGAGGAACATGCGTGTTGTCCTGAGCACAGCACATATGGCGCTCGCTTCACTCTACTCTGCTTCTTTTTTTGCGACGCCAGCGTTGTTTACTGCATATCTTAGGAGTTTGACACAGTTAGGATGGAACATGAGCTTAAGGTTCAGGGATAATCCTTCAGAGACAGAGCGAGAGAGACCGAAAAAGAGTAAGATTATGAGAAAATGATGAAAAACTGAGTAACATGCTGCAGGAAGGCAGTGTTTCGACTGTGTTTCAACATAGGTATGAGGCAAAAAAAAAAAAATAACAGACTTCAATCAAGCGATGACTAGACTGGGCCCAATAATGGAAAAGATCAGCAGTGCTTGATCCAACTCCGATTGCATGCCCTCAAACAACTTTGAAAAAAATAAAAAGAGCTACGCCAAAAAAGAGGCAGACAAATGAAAGCCCATGCAAATTCTCTGTCTGGCTAGATCCAACACAATTAGCCTCTGTTGCTTGCTGTCACAGTACCACAACCCCGGAGAAACTCGGGGAGTATGAGGGACGGCGGGGGGGGGGGGGGATGCGGGTGCGGAAGAGAAGCTGATGTGCCATCTCATATCTAATGTGTGAGATAGAGACCTGAGGTAGCACATGTCTTTTGTTCTCTTCCAGGCAGGCAGAGAGACGACTATTCCCACGTGGTGCCACCTCTCCCCTGCTGTATATATTGCAGAACCCTCTCAGATGGTTGCAGAGGCCGCGATTCCCTCGGCAATATGTCTTTGATTCACGCCCGAGTCTGTATTGCACGCGCACAAAGAAAATATATATATATATATATATATATATATATATATATAAAACATGTAAAAAAATTTGAGTTAAATAGGCACCTTACAAAGAAATGCAACTATTTACAACTCACACTAGAGTTTGGTTGATGTGCAAGAAACACGAGTTAACTACCACAAGTGCCTCACGGGCAGCGTGAGGTGGCACCTCCTCCACACTATACGGCTGGCAACACTGGTAATTAGTTGACGCACTGCAACATTTCAAGAAAAAACACACACACGTTATGAAATCACCTGCAATGACATCATACCGTACCACATACACATGCCTGGGCTCACAGTCAACGCACCCCGCGGGATCGTGTTGCTTCCCTGCAGGATGAGAAGGTGGGCAAGACGCTTTCTTTTATTGGCCTGCCAAGAGATGTCATTGTGCTATCAGTATCAATTGGACCGCTGTTGTCGCGCATCGCGGTTTACTGCAGCGTGACTGCCAACGCTGGAGTGCATTACCTTCATCCCTTGCTGTTGAAAACATCAAGACCCAGGCCGGCACATGAAAGAATGCCAGCAGGTATATTTCATTATTCCCCGGAGCAAGCGCACACGCTACAGGAGAGGTATGCAGCTGATGGCTTTTACTGCAGCCACAAAGGAAATAATATCTCCATCTCTGTGGTAAGTGCACAGAGTTACAGTAAGTATCACGTGTGTGGTGATATACTGCGGTGCAGTACAGTACGTCTTAGGAAGATTTTACTGTAGCGTCAAGGTAAATGCTGTTGCATGAAATGAGGTACCTACAGTATCTTTAATGCCTCCTAAATCTAGTTTGGAGTTGGACGTGTTGCTGTTACATCATTCCTTAAGTAGACAATAATATTTTTTGCATACTTTACCTGTTATTGCGCTTCATATTTATATTTGTTTTGTGATAAATATCACAGTTACAGAATTTCAGCAAGACCAGCCAAGCCAGTGGCTCAGTGCGACTGTACTAGTGGCAGGGTGTGAAATTAGCAGCAGCCGCCTGCTAGTAAAATATGAAATATACACAAAATACTGATAATTATATGTCTGTGGTAGATAGATTGAATTAATTTGCTCCAAGCGTGAAAGTTCAGGTTGTTGGGGACGTGAAGTTTTGTAGGAATTCGGTCGTAAACCAAATTATAGCGCAAATTAAAATCCATCTAGTGCCACGATTAGGTGGTTCACCTCAGCTATTACAATTCGACTGGAAGGCAACCTGAACATCAGCACCAGATTCCTTGGTTGTGTTGAAGACAGTGCAGTCTAGACCGAACCGGCAACCTTCTGTGGCTGTGATGTAAAGACAATGTGGAAGCGGCAAAACTGCAGTTCCTCAAACGGCCACTTGAGGCTGGCTACAGAACGAGTCAATCGCCATAAAATATTCCAACTTCACAGTAGAAACAAACATGTTTACAGCCTGGTTACAGTCTTGGTCTGTGGTCTGGGTCAACTAACGGTGCAGTGATTAACATGCATTACAGTTTGTAGCCACAAAGGCTCAGCTACAGTGAGTATTTCTGTCACGGAATCAAAGTAGCAGTAAGTCAAGAGTTGGACTTTAAGTGCAATGTAACTCATGTGATTTTATACATCTGTAGTGACGTGAAATAAATGAATGCGATCTATGACCGTTTCATCTCAAGGAACCACTGACTGACAGAACTATGCCGCTAGCACCGCTTTAAAAAAAATCTCAAAAAACCCAAAACAAACAGCGAGTGGCGTTTATTCTCCTCCTCCTGTATGACAAAAACACACTCCATTATCTGCATTTGCTCAGCTGACAATACTCCGGGGCAGATGAAATAGGAAGAGGGAGTGTGTGTCAAAGGATCAGATCGGTACTGCGCTAATCTCATTGCCATTTAGACCGATATTGATTTCCATAGGAAGGACCCCCAGCTTCCTCGGGCCAGTCTCATCGTTCAGAGCCTATGGCCTTATTCGATAGGAGCTAAAGGTCAGACTAGTGTTTATAAGGGAGGTAATTAGCTTAGTGTCTCAACATGCTAAATATCAGCCCCTCCAAAATCAATCCAGTCACTGTGACCCACTCTGCAGGGTCACCTGCCTCCGTTAGTGACTGCGCTGAGGAAGTAGCAGGTAGTACTTTGTGTCATTTCAAATGGTTGCACTGGAGGAAATATTGTTTGCTGTTGGTGAGTTTTTCATCCTGGGGAGCCGTCGTCAAAACCTTTCCTTTATGTCAGAGAGGGGACACGCTGAAGCCGTCGACCCAAAGTGCCAAGTTTATGTGATTATAGCGAAAGCGTGACAGAACCCGGATCGATGGACGGACAAGTGGATGGACAATAAGCAAAGGGCGCCTTGGGCAGACAGGGCGCGATAAAGAGAAGAGCAGATCTTCTCTGTCATACACTGAAGCCGTGGCAATGCCGTTGGTCTAACAAAGGCTAACAAAGAAAAATGATTTTACATCTATAGATTGTTCTGAACTTTCTGTTCAGCCGAAACAAAAATCTTTGTCAGACTAAGTAAATAAATAGCATCATTAAATCCACAACTGTGCTCCTTTCATCGCAAACGCCCTTCCTAGTGTCAAGGACCAAACAACCAACTGAGGCGCTCACCCTTTACACACTCACTGTTAACCTCTATACCCTGAAACATCAGTGATGCCGAGACGCACAGGCAGAGAGAGTGGCACGTAGGTTGATAAATAGGCACATAAAACACAGGCGGTTGAAGGTGTTGAGCGTCTAAGACAGGACAAAAACCCCCAGAGAAAAAAGAAAAAGCTCAGGCACCAAGAGCTGAAAGGTCCTCCAATCTTAGTGGGCTGCTTGCTGTACTGTAAATATGTCCCACTTGGTGGGAATCAGTGTAAAAGGCAGCTAGCAGCTGGTGCTTAGCGGGGTCCTGCTGGCCCAAGCTCACAGCCGCCCTGGCTCACTGATGAAGACAGATGGATTGGGCCACAGCCCCGACGCAGGAAACACACCCCCGAGCTGGAAGATTAGAGCCAAGCCTCCAATGGAGCCCTGATAGCCCACTGAGGGAGAGAGAGCAGACTGGGCAGAGAGCTAATGCTCAGTGCACAGGCGCCTCTTTATGAACTTTTGAACCAAGAGATGATATGGAATGAGGTCGGCTGAATGTCAGCGCTTGAGTGGAACGGCGCGCAGGAGGTACGCCAGAAATGTTTATAGAGAGAGATGGGGAAAGTTGCCGGGCCAGCAGGTGAGCGCACCGCATCCCGTGCGTTCGACTCGTTTTACGCGGAGAACCAGCGCAAGCGAATCGACGGGCGAAAAGGTTCATGTCAAGGGCGCGTCGCGGCCTCCAGGAAACGAACGCGTCTGGCAGAGGCGCGTTTACGTTGACGTGATGGCAGAACCTCCAGGTAGCACCGCGCAGGTGTGTTGGCCGTGATGTTTCTCTTACTCTGAAAACCTCCTCTGGGATGGACGCCGTCCAAAACAATGCAGTGCTGGCTACGAAGAGTACAAATTACAACCAGTGAGAGACATTATATTTCTGATGCGTTCCAGCTGTGTTACAGAATGCATCCTCCGCTGCCCGACACAGAAAAGTCAAGCCTCTAGTTATTGCAGAAAAGAACTATAAATAATTAAATAAGACAGTAAATAAATGTAAATACAGATTGGAAAGTGTTGGCAACATGTTCTTCCTTTTTAAAACATGCTATATGACCCAGCGTTTCCCTCTGGGGGAGCTGTACGTTCAGAGAAATGCAATTTGTTTTGTCCGTAGGCTGACGGATCTTAATGTCAAACTAAAATACCACGTTTTTGAGATAACCTTATGTTAATCTGTGCCGAGGTTCATGGTATAAGTAGCTTATTTCGCTGCCACCACGACAGCCCACGCAGCTCATTATTTTTCAATACACTTTTGTTGGTTAGCTTCAGCCCTCTGCTTCAAACAACCTTTTGCACTTCCCGCAGATTGTGTTTAATGCTACCGTTGTCAATTTAGAGGTCGCGTGTGGCTAGAAAAGAAAGGGGAGAAAAAAAAAGTCACACAAGACGGCCGGCTGGTACGATACATCACTTCATCAAGCTGCACAAACACTTCAGCAGACACTGTTCCATATGCACTGAGGCAACATCGCACAGCGGAGGAGCCCAGCGCTGGATCCCTGACCATTCTGAGATAAAACGCGTGGAAAAAAAGGAGTATTAACTTTAAGAAATAAGCACAGTTCAGATGCAATATGCACAAACACCTGTTCCTGACCAAGCAGCGCTGGAGACTAAGTGACTGAGAGGGCTGATAGCTACAATAGCCCTGGGAGGAGTTTATTGATCGGTAAAGCTCCCTGCTAGGTGTGTTACAGTTGGCTCGGGCACATCTCTGATTGACTTAGTGTGATGAGAGCGTAATTAAGACTGCAGCACGTTAACAGATGGCCACAGCATCACACTGAGAGCGAGGCAGAGAGCAGGCGAGCGTATCATGGCGTATTGGGCGGCCTTGCTAAAAAGCGTACGCTACTTATAGATGCAAGGTGAAGTTGCTGTGACGACGGCACTACAGCACACACTTGCGATAGTAGGCAGAGACTTAGAGAAGTAAAGTACGCGCTGATCATGTTGTATACCCTTTCTGATGAGCTCAGACGGATTAAAGCGTTTCCTGTTTCCTGTGCTATTACAGATGATGCCACACTGAGTGTTTACCGAGTCATTTGCTTTAAAGACATCTTAATATGGTAACAACATATACTGTAAGACAGGAACAAACATTTGTCCTGATCAGTGACAGTGCATTCACTGGATTGTTTTTGTCAATTATTAGAAAACCAGACGACTGCGCAGTGTCACGGTTAAAAGGTCTTATGTCGAAGCTCGAGCACTGTAATGCATCTTTACGTGACTTTAAATCGCCTTTTAAATCAAAAGGCTGCAGCTTATTGAGTTCAAAGAAAGCAGAAAGCACATAACTCCAGTTATCAGATTGTTGCTCATTTTAAAATATTGTTATTGGTTTATGAAGCACTGAATGGTTAAGAGCCAAAATACATTCCTGGTTGTCCCCAGAGTTGCCAAGATGGAGGAGCAGACAAAGTGATGTCTGTTAAATTCGAGGTTTGTAGCCTTTCTGTTAGCCATTGTTACATTTATTTACAGTTTTATTCCATTGTAGCTCCTTTTTATCTTCAGTTTACTGAATTAACTTGTCTTCTTATATTACCTTGTACTTTTTGTACATTGACTTGCCTTATACAAAGCATTTTGAATTACCTTGTTAAAAAAAGGTGCTATCCAAGTGAGCTTGCCCTGCCATTTACTTTTGTAATGAAGCAGTTGAGGTTTATCTATGATAAAAATGTACTGCATTGTAATAGTACTGGGAGAAAAGAGCGAGAAAGTCAGGAAATTAACAGTAATGTCAGTCACATTGCAACGTTTGTTTATAGTTTTCTAATATTATATTTTGTTTCTGCTAATATCAGCTAACATTAGCATGTTAGCATTAGCAGTAACATTAGCACCATAGCTGTTGCTACGGACTACTTCATGATACATCAGTGTGTGGAAACAGGTGATGTACAATAAATTGAGGAGAAGCAGCTGTGGGTGCAGAGCTGGATCTAAGACGGTACAAACCATTCCTGCTGTCTGTTATCATGGGGATCATGTAAGATCTGTTCCCAATAACATGGAGGCGCTAACCAGGCTACAGAGGGAGTACCCAGAGTGTCACATCACAGAGCTGAATGAACTCACTTCAGACTCGCGGGTCACTGCAGGAAGAATTCAATCTTTCCTATGTGGGGAGGCCACTCTACCAGTTGAGCCACCAGGGAGCCCCTATTTATTTGAGTATTTTTCTTATCCACCTTGTATATTATGAGCTGCTGTAACAACTGAATTTACCCAGTGTGGGATCAATAAAGTCTATTTTATGTTACTTTTTATTTTAAGAGGTTTATTGTGTTGTTTCCTTGGTGAGGAGTGACGTAGTTTCGCTTTTATATCAATTAGCTGCATCTTGCACGCACGGTGGAAATGTATCTCCTAATCAGTTATGTAAAAACTCCATGATCAAATGATTTGCAGTCAATGATAAAAAAAAAAAAATGGACGGAGATCAACATTCAGCAAATGTGCTGGAACGAGTGACTCACACGGCAGGTTGTCTCATTGCGTTTACTTCTATTCTCCAGTTTCATCCCAGGTTTCATTCTCCCTGTCTTTTGTTTAGTTTTTGCCCCATCCAAATAGGATAAAAAAAAGAAAAGTTATTAGAGGAAAGGAACCTCAGGGAGCAGATGAGAAAACAGTAGTCACGATTCAAGCCACATACAATTTGATGACATGACCAGAAAAATCAATAGGAATTCATTGTGAGAAACCCCCTCAGAGCTCCACTGCCAGAACAAAAGAACAATTCAGTGCTGTCTAGCTGAAACGGTAATAGCCCAGTAAAGTCATTCTCCTGCAGGAATCAAACCATGCGTGCTCAAGCAGTGCATTATCCTTCCCATGGCTTTACCCCCTGCTGCCAGCCCCCCCCCTCCCATCTTTGTCACTTGCCCGGGTGCCAAATTCTGACAGGGATTTCTTTTGAAACCCTATTTAGAATTCGAGGGCAGCAGAAAACAAACACTGAAATAAAAAGTTTGCAGTAAAGCGGAGAAACAAAAGCATTTCTGCTGCCAGTTAGCTACTTTTGTTGAATTCTGCAGAGGAGTCATAACCACTTTGTAAATTCGAGGGAGTTACTAGCTTGACTGCTAGCGTTTCTTCTGTTAGCTCTGATGTCAAGCTCTGATTTAAGGGTCTGTATGCTATCTTTGTTGGATGTATATAGCTTCCTCACTATTGGCAGAGAAGATGCTTTTTTTTTTTTCTCCCATCTACAGGTGGTTTCGACGGTTCCTAAGTTTGTATTGTGAAATCTGACCCCTCTAGACTGCGATGCCCTTTTTTTTTTTCATACAACTTTGAAAATGATTTTGTATTCCCCTGCGGTGCCCGTACTTTATCTCGTCTGCCTGAACGCTGCTCATCTCAATTTTTCAGTTTCCATCTCCAGCAGCTCCTTTTCCTCAAATATGGATGGATTTCAACTGTTCAGCGTTTAGTTATTCCCTAAAGGTTTTTTCATGTTGATGGTTTGTTTCATTCCGGGTTTGGAAAATGTTCTCTAAAGTTTTTTTTTTTTTTTAAAGTTTCACAAGTTAACGAGCCCAGCCGTTAACGCAAAGACGGACACAGAACTTTTCCTGCCCGGCTCATGGGACCGCCGACCCAAACTGGGCATTTAGTTTTACATAGTTTAACACGGCTAAGCACGAAACTGTTTTTCTGAAATTTTTCTAGTTAATTGTTGTTGAACCCAAGTGGCAACCTCCATGGCTATGAAGTGAAGCCAAAGCAGAATGTTAGGTCTCTGTAAATAATATTATAAAGTATAATATGTAAGTATGGTACGGTCTAGACCTGCTCTGTATGCAAAGATAACTTTTGTGTTGATTGGGTGCTATATAAATAAAGTTGAATTTAATTGAAATTTAATTGAAAGTGGAGGTGACAAAAACGGCAGTTCCTCCTCTTGAAGCTGGCTGCAGAACTAGTCAGTCTCCATAAGTCCCCATGTTAAAATGTCCAACTTCACAGCAGATACAAATAAATACACAAATAAACACGTTCACACTTTCTATCAACTGCTCATCATTCTCACGGTCAGTCTGCTTCTGAATGCACACATCTGTTTTTAATTAACTGAAGACGGAATGAACCAATACATTGTGTGAGAACAGCCACACGGGTGAAACCACATCTTTCAAACTTCAGAGGAATGTTGGTCTGTTCATTTTAAACTTGTAGTCCCCAAAATCCAATATTGTCCCAGTTATGTCAGTCTCCGGTCAGGCCAGCTCCCCTTTAAGCTTATTAATTTGTGCACTTAGTCAGGCTACTTCAGCCTAAAGTACTGACAGAGGTTTACTTCCTCACCAGACTTACTTCCTGCCCTAATGTAACCCTTGAGACTTTTTTTTTTTTTTTTAACTCAACGGGAAACACTTATAGCGACGATGCTTCAAAATCTCACCTGACCTTATGTTTATTCATGTGCGTACCGTAGGAGAAACAAAAAAGACCTCTTCGCAGCTGAGCTAGCCATCCAGAACTAAGGCGATCACCCAAGAGAGCAGAGACAGAGAGAGCCTAGCATTTAATTTAATATACACCCCACAGAGAACGAGAGCGTGTGACAGCGAGAGGTTATATAAGGGCAAAAGGGTCCCTTTTAGCATGGCTGGCCTGATGCAAGCCTTGATGCAGCTGCCCTCTGGTCCTACAATGCAGACTACTGAACCACAGGGGCCGGAGTGGAAGCCGCGACTGAGAACCTTTGCTGGGCACAAAAGTTCAGTAAACAGGGTCACCGTTCGCTGACCTTCAGAGGATGACTCACTGGAAAGGAAGGGGGCATATGATAATGAGGAAACCGCCGTAGCGTGGTTAGAATTCTGGGTAAAAGAGTCACAAGGGCAGGAGCATGCAGAGGAAAGTTGATTATACTGGGGTGAAATATTGTGACAGCTAGTATTTATGTATTTTTCAGAAGCTCCGTAACTTGACCCCTTAACATCCAGCTTCCATAATTTCCCCTGGCTTACCATATTTTATCAGCTTGTTCCACTAATGTATACAAGCTGTAAAACTATGATTTACTAATATTCTGTGTACAGCTACCAACAGGACCGTATTTCCTGTGCTTTAACTGTCAATTTGCTGCTACATTAAAATGGACAAAGGTACCAGGGATCAGTACAAACCTTTAGAAACCCCAGTTATTGAGAAACTTCTTTATGTTTGGAAGCACGTAAGCCCATATAGTTCTGTGGCCAGTACCTGGTTTTATGTGTACGTATGTCGAGGCAACAGCAGTGCTGCCAATTAGCAAGATTGTTTTAAAGGTTTCTTCCACAATTGGCTCGACTCCAGATTCATTAGACAACGTTGTGGAGGAAAGACATAGGAATAGAGTTAAAGCCATGCCTCGGTTTTAAGGTCACCATCTGTTGGGTGTTTTTAGTAGTTTAAAAAGTGGGTTAAGTGAAACTTATGCATGACATGGGATATGACATGGGCTATTTTCTTGTTTTCTGTGGTGGGTTGTGCTTGACACATATTTAGGGATTTGTTTTTATATGCATTGCTACAATTTTTAATTTCATTTCATGCCAACAGCGTCAGCAGCAAAGCACCGGCACGCTATCATACCTCGTTCTCCGTGCTTCATGGTGGGAACCACACATGCAGATATCATCTTTTCACCTTCTCTGCCTCAAAGGAGGACACACAAGTCTGAACCAAAAATCTCCAAAGTACAGATTTAAAAGTCAGACAGTGTTATGTCTCTGTCTCTGTGTTTCTTGGCCAAGCAGTTCTCTTCTTAGTCGTGGTTTCTTTGCAGTAATTTGACCACGAAGGCCTGACTCTGGACGAACGTTTCAAATAGTTGATGTAGAGGTGTGTCTGCTATTTGAACATGTATGTGGGCTCTAATCTAAGGTGTCATTAATTGTTTATTTCTGTAACTGTAATGAACTTCTCCTGTGCTGCAGAGCTAACTCTTGGTCTTCCTTTCCAAGGGCGGTCTTCAGGAGAGCCAGTTTCAGCTTATGATTTTATGGTTTTTGTGACTACACATTCAGAGTTTTTGAAATGTTCTGGACTGACTCACCTTCATGTACAATGGGGCTGTCGATTTTACTTCTCTTTACTTCTCCTCTCTCTTTACTTCGTTGAGTAGTTCATGCCATGATATGAATTACTACAGCGGCAAGGCAGTCCTGTCAAATGAACAGCTTTCCGGGCGACCTGATGAAGCCCGATGAGTGTGCAAAGCTGCTATCAGAGTAAAAGGACATATCCTGGTTTGTCCACTTTTTATCCACTTTTTTGTTTACCACATAATTCCAAGTGTATTATTTCATATTGTGATGTATTTTGTGTTAATCTACAATATAGAAAATAATCAAAATAAAGACAAAAAATAACGCTGAATGAGAACCTTTCGACTGTACAGTTTATTACCTGGTTTGTTGGTCTTTTTTACTCTCTTTTTTACTGTTCTGAGACCAAATGTCAAAATCCCTCCATGGTCTTCTAAATGTGGCAAATCTAACTGACTTTTATTTTATTCAACACAATATAGTAGTTCTCAAACTGTTGACTTTGCAGTCAAACTAAATGTGCCATGTTGTAAACAGTGAAGTAATTTCCATTTACATTGTTAGCACAAAGGTTGAATCCTGCATTACACCTTTC
Source organism: Nibea coibor (assembly GCA_023373845.1). NCBI lineage: Eukaryota > Metazoa > Chordata > Actinopteri > Sciaenidae > Nibea > Nibea coibor. Next base: position 8,658,913 of record CM041731.1, read on the forward strand.
CTGCAGTGGTTTTAGAAAAATACTGCACGAATCTGCAGGAATATACACAGAGCATCTCTTCCAAGAATGCACACACACACACACACAGCTTCATTTCCCTGATCTCTTTTTGTCTTGTACTCCTCTTCAGCATACAAAGCATGTGAAACTAGCAGTCAACTCCCCCTTCAGCTGAAGCAACAGTCCTCCTCGGAGGACAAGCGCGAGTCAAAAAATTAAACTTCACTCATCGTGCCATTAAAAACAACCTGGAGTATTTGAAGCTGTCAGGTGAAAATCCCCCGTAAGCTGCTGAACACAACAGAGCAGATATAGGAGTGGAGCACAAAAGATAAAACGCGCCATCTATTCTTGCGAGTTTCTCTTTGAAACTTCTCTTCAGTGCGCCGCCGAGATGGAGGTTCTTTGCTCCCTGCAGAGCTGCTCCAGCTTCTCTTCTCCCTGGAGAGATTTGCAGAGCGAGACAAACACCTTGGGTTTCTCTGCGGCTGTGTGTTCTCCAAAATTCGCCCCAGGCAACTTTAAATTAATACCTAGCACTGCCTTTCCCCTGATAATTATGTATCATCACCCATGAATGCTATAAACGAAGGATGTTTAGTGCTTTTATAATAGGGCTAAACTGTTATGCTGGATATAATGAATGCTGCATCTTTCAGAAATGTGCTGAACGTGTCTGCAATTACAGCGAGCTCTGCAGGTTCATAATATTTACATGTTATTACAGCTCTGTGGCTTCCAGCTGTGGTTCCCTTTTGTTGTAAAGAAGCTACCCGTGCCCACAAATGCAAAATGTCAACGTCTGGGATCAGCGGAAATTTGTCGCCTGCCGTCCTTTAAAAGCAGGACAGGCTTTGTTTGCTGCAAGCGGCTCGTCTCCCAATAACGGGCAGATTGACAAGCCCGTGGAGGTTAGTAACCGGCAACAAATCTCTCAGGCTTGTCTCTTCAGTCGTTGCAGCAAGCGCCCTCTGTTGCGAGGAGACTCCGCGATTAGCTGGGAATTCATTCCTGACGTGATAATTGCTGTCAAATTACAGCCAGCCACCAACTATTATGATGAGCTCTGACAGGTGAAGTGTGCTCGCCTCCCAATCGCCGCTTCTTGCACACACACAGTAGGTTTATTGGCGAGAGAGTGAGGCAATGAACGCCGTTTACACTCATAAACCAAAAGGTCCCTCAGTCAAGCGGCACACAACTGTTGTGCTGACTACAGAGCGAGGGCAGTCTTCAATTCGAGCGTGGTGGCGGTGGTGGGGTAATTAGATGCTTTGTAATGAACAGGGAACCTGCTCCCTTGTGTGAATGTGTCTTCTGTTATCACACACCAGTAACTCATCTACAGCCTCTGAGCCACGTCGGCCAGAGGGAGATTTCCACGGGCTTTTAATGCCTTGCATGGCCGAGGATTCCCGGGCATGAGATTTATGGAGAGGAGCAGATTAACAATTGAGGCAATTACAGCTTTATGTAAAAGGGAATTTAGTGTCTGTGTGAATGCCACCGCTTTGAAAAGTAGCAACACGAAACGTATAACTTGCCGGGTTGTGGTTGTTTACGAGATGCAAACCACTATTTTCACATTTTATATATGGATAGTACTGACTTTGGTGCAGAAAAACAGTGACTACGCAAATGTAAATGTACGCAAAGTTGTCCTACATACTGTATATTTAGGCACATGTTGCAAGATACTATTCTTTTTGACCTGAAAGAAAACTCCCTGTGGACCAAATGGGTTTATTCCTACACATAAAAAACAGGGTAGCATTGTACATGACTGATTTTTAGAGGGAAATTGGTCATGAACACCATATGAAGGCTAACATTAATGACTAATTATTTGATTTATTATTGGTACCTTCATACTCTAGCTCTAGCTGTCTTGCTAGCTGCTCTGCAAGGCTGTATTAAGTGGTAACGTTAGCATACTCATGTATAGCACGTTAGCTTAGCATGTCCTTTGTCCGTTGTAAGTGTAAATCAAAGTATTAGACCGAAAAAAGAATGATAAACCAACACGGCCATCCCTAGAGACACGCCAAGCTAGCTTAATCATTTCTTCATTAAATAATCATATATTGTTTAAATAAACCACTCTTAATATTTTGAGACTCCATGGACCTCTATGTAATGTGTCCAGCAGCCATAAAACTATTTAAAACAGTGTGAAGTGGTGAGTGAAATACAAAATTTGGATGTGATTCCACACGGAAAACTTCAGTCTTGCTTCATCAAGTAAAGAGCATTGAGCTAGTTTCACCACAAAGATCAATGTTGTCGTTCAAAAGTCCCAAAGGCCAAGTGAGATAACCACTTTTCATGGATCACAGAGAAAATAATTGATCTCACCTGATCACTGGGTCAATTATTTAGTGTGTCCCAAGGAAATCAATAGAAACAGTCAAGTCAGCAACACTCCCATCAGCGCTCTGAACATTTGAAAAATAACTTGTTCCCCAAATATATAGTGTTGAATTCTATTTAAATGTAATAATGTTTATTGGATACACCACATGTAGAAGTGGGTCTAAGGAAGAACTTCCTCACATTCATGAAAATCCAATCAACTTTCACCTTTTTTGGCAGCCATTGTTCATCTGGGATTCCCGTGTTGATCAGAGGAAAGACGGCGTCCGTAAGCAGACATTTCCAAAGTACTGAATGCAGTTCCTGATGCATTTACTACCACGGATCTGTTGTACATGTAGTTGTGTGCAGTTTCCTCTATGCTCCGTGCTTCCTGTTGCTGCCCACACATCCTGTTAGCCTCAGGAAATTGTGTACTACATAGCGGCTCATTAAGTTATTTCATTTGTGTTAACGTGTACCAATTTTTACAGACCCTAACAGACGGTGTGTCCACCTAGAAGAGTTTAATAATTCAATGGCAATCACGTGATCAAGTACATTGCTGAATGGTCAAGCAGCTGATCTCTGCAGTGCTGGGTTGATGTTTTGCCTCCATATAACCTAAAAACTAACCTTGGACTTGCAAGATCAGAAGATCAAACAAGAATCCATCTTGCCAGGCTTCAATCTACATGCTAATGTAGAAGAAGAAGCAAATTTCCCATTCATGACAACTGTACAAAGTCTGTTTTTTATAGAACTCACCTGTTCAAATAATTTTAATTCTTAAAGCTGGCTGCTTTGATTGGCAGGTGGGTGCTGTTATAGATGGCTTGTTTGAGCACCCAGGCTTAATTCAGCCCACCTCAGATCCATCGATGATCCACGTATTTGCAGATTTTTAGACTAGTTGGAAAGTGGTAGAGGCAGGACTACCAACATGGCGGTGGCTAGAGCCACAGATTTTGAGCTTCAAAACAGTTTCAGTTTCTTCAGAAACCTGTGGGTGATGTCATGCATAACCTATCGCTTATACTGTCAGTGATGATGGTAACAGACAGGTTCATCCAATCACCTGACCTGTATTCTTCCGTGCCTGCCATTTTCAAGCGGCTTGCCAAATGTTAGCCCAGTATCACACAGAAAATTACTAATCAAGGCTCATAGTGTAGAAATCTGTCAATCACTTTGTATTACATAGGGCAGTTTATTGAACTTGTAAATGTGTTAGGTGTCATTATGCATGACCTTAGTTTTTCTACACTCACAAAACCATAAAAGTTTGAACATTTATAATAATAATTTGCTGCTTCAACATTACATTCAAAGCTGTAAATTGTTATAGCTACATTTTGTTAAAAACACCATATTTACATTAATTGTAATACACAAATTTTATATTTGGCATACTTACATTAATCTCATCATATAATTTACAGGTTTCTCAAGTACTGATTAATGTGAATATTTAATCTCAAAAATTCACAACAAATCAAAAAGTAAATTAACCATACAAAAATGAAACATACAAACAATACTAAAGCTAATCCCCCCCCCCCCCCCCATATTACCCAAAAAATGTTGCATGGATTTAAGATTGATGAATATTTGATGCCAAAATGTTCTCTATTTTACAAAACAAGGTGAACTCTGCCCGCCACAGAACACTTACTTCACTGCAGCGATGCAACGTGGTCGAACAGTCAACTCACGTCCGTCTTTTTTTTTTTTTTAATCAAACACAAAGTAAATCTCGACTGTACAAATATTTGACAATGATTAGTTTGTAAATATTTCTTCAATAGAGCGTCTGTCCTCGTGTGTTTTTAAAGGTGACTGCTGACAGTGAAACTCTGTTCCAATTATCGCTTTGTCAAATAGAGAATTCATAATAACAGTACTGGTCATAATAGAGACGATAAAGTCTTGTTTGTGCTTGTCTTGAGTTACATCTGATCAGTAGATTACAGTTTAATTAGGACATTTTGGATAAAATCACTCTAAAAATCTTAAAAATGTATTTTCAGCTGGGCATTTCCAAGCTTCTTGATTCCAGGTCCCAGTTTTTTAAAAAAAGAAAAAGAAATCTTTACAGCACATTGTACATTTTCCTTTGGCACATTACTTGGTACCCTAACCCCCTAAAGATCTGTTGTCATGTACATCATGCAGGAGGGATGAGGGTGTGTTCACATAAATGTTCACATCAATGGCAATGGTCAATGTCCAGCTTCTAGGGCAAGCAAACAGTTGCCCGTGTGTTTGGTCCAGGCTCATGATTTCATTGTTAATGTTTTTTTTTTTTTTGGTAAGTGTGAAAGTTAAGAGGCTGATTTTAAGATTCTAGAGAGAGAGAGACGGGCAGTAGAGTGGTTTGTTAAGATGTCAACTCCCCACTGAAAACCTCTCTAGCTTTTCTGATTTACATAAAACAGTGTGGAGTTAAACAAGCCTCAAAACTGCTGCCATTACCGTGAAGTCGAGGCCGAAATTACCTTTACTAAACCTGTGCGTAAAAAAAGACAAAACCACTTTAAAACGTTCATTAGAATTTAAAAAGCTGGCCAAAAAAATGCAGCATTTTCCCGATTCATCGAATTTTTGCTAGCAGAACTTTTTTTTTGTGCCATTGCTTGTGTGGATATGACTATGGGAACACAACCTTGTCTACTACACTTCACTGAAATGCATACTCGAGGCCTCTAGCACCTTTTTTGCCAAACAGTATACAAATGTACAGTTGTTTAAAAAAAAAAAAAAAAAAAGAAAGAACGTGCAAGACTCACGGATAAAAGACTCTGTTTCCAATACTTAAGGCAAAAACAATTCTCATATATACCAATATACATATATTTCAGATTATTACATCTATCAAAACTGTGTTTTTCTAGACTGTTCTGGTAAACATATGTTGCGACTGACCGTGGTGACCTACTGTACGTACTAGAGCTAAAAGTGCGGAATGGCCGAGTCAAAGTCGATGCAATGCCCTCTAGCAAATACAAAAACAAACGTTCGTTACTCAACAGTTTCTTCAGTTTGTTTTTTTATGACTGCCTGTTCATCTATAGGCCTGTGTCTTTTATTGGAGTGTAGGTCAGGAATGCCAAAATGAAGATCACAAAAAAAAAAAAAAAAAAGTGAGTGCCCAGTAGAAAAGTGCAAAATACGCCAGTGTGTTTCTTCAAGCTCCAGACCTGGACCCGAACCAGCACCTATAGCTGGGACACCTTCCTGGGCAGAGGCCTTGGTCTGGGGACTCGAGGGTCGGAGGTTCCGTCCAGCTTCATGCTGCCTGTGCGGAGCTGGTGAGGCTTGGGCGGCAGGGCCGGGGGGTCCGTCTGTGGGGGGATGGAGAGACTGTGGGGCAGCGGCACGGGCCGGCGGGGGTTGTTCCTCTCGTATACGCTGTAAGGGGGCGGCGTCTTGTTCTCTCGGCGGATCGGCTCGTCTGAGCTGCTGGAGACGGAGTTTGGCAAGGTGGTGGGGGGAGGCAGCGGGTGGGGCGGGTGGTCGCCTGTGGGCAGCTCGGTGCCCGAGGCTTCCGACACGCTGCAGCGGCTGAGGGAGGAGATGCCGCTGCTGTAGCTGCCGGAGAGGACGGGGGAGTTGGAGACCAGGCTCGTGGACTGGCACTCAGTGGGCGAAGGGGTGAAAGGTGGCACTGTGGTCTAGAGGGAGAGGAAGAATGACAGGAAATCAAATACTTTTCCTTTCTTTTCTTGTCTTGTCTAATATGTTCAGAGCAATGGGTCACAACCTTTTTGGCTTTTGACCCTGAATTGACGACAAAAAACTGGCAGCCATTCTGATGATCACTTGTTTCAAGAGTAACTTAAGATCCCCTGAAACTCTTGCTGACCTCTAGAGGTTGAACTTTTCACCTTGCTGCAGTGATGTAGAAGTGTACCCTCAGTGCACTGTGACATCACACATCTTCACGCTACGGATGCAGTTATTCTGGATGTGGTTTCTCTTTTAAAGTAAAGTCGATCTTTTTCGAAGCATAAACACCAGCTTCTCAACTGGAACGATTTACCGGATTTATTTTGCAACTAGCAATTATTTTAATTATTGAAAACTCGGCAATAACTTTTTGATAACTTGAGAAATTGTTTAATCCATGGTAGTGAATAAAACCCATCACACGGTCTGAGATCATTTGTTTTATTTTGTTTTGACAGTCCAAAACACTAAATTATTCAGAAAAGCAGCAAAAGTTTCAGAAACTGAAACTAGAAAGTCTTTATATAATGATTTATGCCAACTGTGGTGCCAAATCAGTTAATCAACAAACTGTTTTAGTGCTACTGTAAATGTCTGGATTCATGGACTGCTGGTCAGACGAAGCACTTCCAAAAGGTCACCTTAGGCTCTAGAAAACATTGTCAATGATTTTCTAACACTGTTTAGTTCATTTAATAGACAAATGAATGTATAGCTTAATTAATTGATAATAAAAAATAATTGTCTGTTCCAGTTTCTGAAAAGTTTTGTTCTTTTTATTTCATTTGAAATTATTTTTAGAGGCTTGAAGTAACAGCATCCAGCGGTAGACACTGTTAATTAGAGGAATGTCAGAAAAAGGATTCATGTGACAGAACTTTTTTAATTAAAGCAACGCTGAATAACTTTTCTATCATAAAATAAGTGATTTTAAATCATGTTGATGCTACACTGACTTGTAATTAAATGAATGGTGTCTCTGTACTGTAACTCTGTGCTTTGGTTACAATGTCCCGTGAGAAGTACCTAGCGCGTTACGGCACTAATGCGCACACCATCAATGATTTCACTGATTTTAGTGAAACCAAATCATATTTTTTGTTGAAGACATCTTCTATTTTTCCTCTGATGTCCTCCCACTGCTCCACCTCAACTGATTTACAGAGTTTCCTGATGGGCGGACCAATAAACTGCCGTGAACGCGTGCTTTAATCTTGGAACATTTCGGAGGATCTCGTCCGTTAGGTCGGGAAGCATTGACACACCACATCCTTGGGAGTAAATTTTGTGAGCCGCTTATTGTAATCGTGCAGCAACCCTGAATGCATGCGCCACTCTGCCGTGCCCGGAACGTGTGCTGACACGGCCGTCCAGCGAACAATAAAGTCAGAGAACAGACCGGGAGAGCCGCGTTCTTCCACGCCATCACCCGAGTCGAGAGGACACAATATGCCGCACTTCCTCCGTCAAAAATCCGATCACTCAACACGTGTGTTTTTCTAAGCAATTACACCATGCTGCCATTATGTCTGCTGAACATTAATTGGATCTGAGTCAGGTTGTATTGTGCAACGCAGAAAGAGAGGTCGACGTTCTACATGCACGACCGGACAAACCTTTTCGCATTGAGTGTGATGAAAATCTGTATGTTTAACACACCGCTGACAAACAGTTTAAACTCCTTGACCCAGTTTTCCAGACAGAGGCGCCCATTAAATATCATTTCTACCTCTGGAGATGAGTAAGTGCAGCTCCGTCAGACTGGCACCGTGTGTTTTCTGCAGGTTCACCACTGTCCTGGGGTTTGTGGTCTGGTAATGGGCCCCCGGCTGCACTGACTGATGTGTGTTCGGCCTGTGTGTGTGTGTGCCAGATAATGGGGTCTGCTGGAGGTCCGCGGAGGAGCCGTGTCTGACTGTGCCGTGATGGGCAGCTTGGTACTTTCGCTCCAGGCCTCTACTATTGCCACAGCACACTCTCGCGCAAACACACAAAACGTGGCAACTAAACACACACGCGCACACACACACACGTGTGCGCGCGCAAACACAGATCTGATTGACAGAGCATGCTGGGCGCCAAGCTGTCACTCACACTTTGGTTTCCAGAGTTGTTCTCCCTTCCACTTTCCGCCTCACACACACACCCAGGCCACACTAACGCGCACAAACAATTCCTGCTAGTTGTCACATGTAAGAAGACATCACGCCCCGCGACAAAGCCGCCAGCTTAGCGCTGCCGCTACGTGCGACGAGCCCCCACAAACAAGATAACAGTTAGCGGGAGAGACGAGCTCCAGTTCGCCGGAGTTGCGAAACAACTTTTCACCCTCATTAAGAGCTCGCTCGGCGCTTAGCTAACCTCCCCTGGACCTCTCCCGCTTCTGCAGACTGCCTATTAACTACTTAGAGGCTCATTAAGAATAAATGAGAGCTGAGAGACAAAGCGAGAGTAAATCAGTTTAACTGTAGATAAACAGGAATACACTTGAGGTCAGGGACGTATAAAAAAAAATTAAAAAATAAGCGTTTCAACACGTTTCAGTCGAGAGATGGGAACATTCAGTTCACGTCTCATAGCATCAACAATAAAAAAAACATCATAACAAACTGTTTGAAATTTAAATTAACCTACAAGTACGTGTAGTCAAGTTGATAAATCCGTCTAGTTTTGCATATTTTTGTCAAGCTTGAATTAAACACCAGTTGGCGTCTACCAGGCGTACGTTTAGCTAATGCGATGAATGCCCTCCACTCGGTCCCGTTTTGGGTCCTCGTTGGGACAGTGTCAGTGTCATAACAAAAATGAAAAACACAAAATCAGCAGCACTTGAGTACTTAGCATCTTCGGTGAACAACAATCCAAAACTCCCAAATCCTTGGGTTGACACAGAGTAGGATAAAGACCCTGAAGCTGGCCGCTAAGACTCTAGGCACTGCAGGATAAAGGCCCAGAGGCGGTCGCTAATCAAGGTCAAGCTGTCAAAGAAAAAAAAAAAACTCAGAGGAAGTGAGTGACAGCGACGGAACAAACCTTTTGTGGCGATCTTGACGTGGAGACGGGGGACTGCGACCTCATGTTTTTAGCCGAGGAGCCTGCTGACAACCGGGTGAGAGAGAGACGGAAGAAAAGAAAAATTCAAATTAGAATTTTTTTTTTTTCTTTCTCTTGCGTTCGTCGCGATGACACAGCATGAGTCATGCAAACGTACACACATGGAGCTGAGAGGGCCAGTGGCTTAAAGCATCAAACCTCAATGAGTCAAATAAGCGCTGATGTTTTTGCAGGTCCTTTAGGCTGCCTTAAGCTGTTTCTACATCCAACAGCTGTTGCTGCTTTATGCAATGAGGGCAGAAGCAGCAAGAGGAAGGAAGAAAAAAAAAAAAACACTCCATCTGCTTATTACGCTGCTGGGCAGTACAATATATCAGAAAACACTGGGGAATAAGTCAAGTCTGTTTCATCTGTAAATAAGTAAATACGGAAAACAGTTTGAGTTAATGGTGGAGAAATCGTAATGACATGCGTTTCTCAGGGGGCCTGATAGGAAACACAAATTCAGAAATTGACTGGAATTTCAATCGGGATTGACTTCAGCCCTCTCAAAGTCCACAGGGATTTTCAGACTTCTTCTTAGGCATCGCATACCAGCAAAGATTTCAGCATTTCAAGACAGTTAGTAAAGAGAGCGACGACGTCACACGTCCGTGGATGGAGTTAAGCAGCACCGTGACAGGAAAACAGTCAGCTCGAGAGCCTCGGATGGAAAATGTCATAGTAGAAGTAGGAGGCAGGAGGTGCAGAGAGCAGCAGGTGTCAAAAGTCAGAGCGGAAAAATTAGTGCCATTCTTCACCGGGGAGGGGAGGGAATCGGCCGCGATCGGCTAGTTTACCTGAGTACGGTGGCCTAGGAGGGACGGGAGGGCATAGCAATTTGCCAAAAGAGTCAGAGAAGGATGGAGCGCCCTCTTTGACACTGTCAAGGCTCCAGCTACTGGGTGTGGGTCTCACTTACAGTACACAGAAACATCACAAGTCACTTCACAGGTTATGGACACGAGACAACATGGAGAACACGGTGGGATGGTGCACATTTCACATGGATGGCATGATGACTGAGAACTCATTAGGAGTGATCACTTCATTCAGAACAGGGAAGATGTGCATTAAAGACCCCCCCAAAAACTAATCTCTCAGTCAGCTTCGCAAGACATAATATACAATATTTACAGAGACTCAACAATTCCCACCATGAGCAAACACTTGGCGACAGTGGCAAGGAAAAACTTCCCTATAAGAGGCAGAAACCTCGAGCAGAACCCGGCTACACATCTTAAAAACAGTTTTGGTTATGACATGACTGTATTTTCTTTTTTTTAAGAGTTGGAACAATGTGACGTCAGGATTCAGGATTCAATTATATTTGAATCTAATGACAGTTTGGTGGATTTATTTGGTCACTTTCAGATCAAATGTGATCAAAACAAACCCAAATAGTTCTGATTAGGCAGACTAAATGAGTTCTTTCCCATTACCTCTTCTTCTTAGTCTAATTTTTTGCAGTTTTAATTGTTGTATCTTCCTGGAATTCTTCTTGTGTCTCAATCTTCCGTGCGACGCTGCTGCTTTGTCGTCTCTTTCTGTCTCACTCCTTGTCCTGTCTCTCTCTTGCCCTTTTCAGAGCGGCTGCATGATGATTTTACTCCAGGAACGTTTTTTTCTTTTTTTTTTTTTTTTTTTATATCTCTTCCCAGAAACACTAACATTAGCTCACATTACTGGCAGAGACATGACATTAAGGTCAAGCAGCTAAACAATCCTCTGAGGAAGAGATATGTGTGGGCAGCGGAGGATACCTTTTACCAATCAGGAACATACAAAATGATTGTCCGTTTTTATTCGCTGACAAATGCGGAAATGTATTTCATCACCGTTTTTCTACTTTTTAATTAGTTTGTGTTGTTTCCGTTCATCATCCACAGACAGCGAGAGGGAACAGAAAAAATACTGAAAGAAACATGTTCGATACTTAAATATAGCTTTCATACGAACCGAATTAAAATATGAATTCACTTTTGGTGGAAGTCTCAGACTGCCTATCAGGTTCATTCACAGGTCACATCCAATCAAACTTTACGCTCTGAAGTAGCTACAGAAATATCGACACTTGAAGTAAATAGAAAGTAGTTTACTGAATTTTCCCAGTGAGGGATTAATGAAGTACATTCTAGCTACTTCAAGTGCAGACGTTCATGTAAAAATAAAATGTAATCAGACACTATAATTGATATCACAGCTGGGTCACAGTAAAGTCGAATGCCCCTGGAAAGCCGCCGCTGAACGGGCTTCGCTTTAATTTCACAGGACGGCGCTCTATATTTGGTATCTGGAGTTACAATTTCAGGCTCGAGGCGAAAGATGCGACAAACAACACTTTGGCGCGGTCGCGGGTTTTGTGTAAATCTCGGCACCTTCCCGTCATTGTCATATGCATGAAAAGGTGTCGCGTCACCATATTGCGGCGCTTCATCTATCTCTCGCTGCATTATTTACCGATCGCACTTGGATCACGTGAGGGAGTCACAAAGGAAGCCGTCACATCCTCGCTCTTTATTTTTAAAAAGGTGTCTCTTCCGCAATCCTCCTTAATTATTGCACAAAGTGCTCTGGAAAGCGGCTGCTGATGGAAGGGAACGTTCATTTTCTACTCGGTTTTTGCAGAAGTTCAGAGAAAAGCAATTGAACTCTTAAGGTTTTTTAAATTACACATAGTGGGGGACGGGGAGGGGGGGGTCAGCTTTCAGTCTGAATTCACAGGGACATTTCTCCCCCGGAAAAATGCAAGAAATATTCATCTCCCCTCCACTATGCCGAGCAAAATACCAACCGGGGGTGCTTAACTAATAGATATGCATTCATACATATGAATGTCACACACGTCCATCAGCATCGCGGGGATAGTGCCCGCCGTTTCATTACTCCTTCAAGATGAAGGGAGATGAAACGCTGTAATCTAGACGGTGTGTCTGGTTAGGAGTCGTGAGCCCAGCGTTGGAGCCCAGCGTTTATGTGTGTGTGTTTTTAAGTGTGTGTGTGTGTGTCTCCCGAGGAGCTCCCTGAAGCAGCTGCGTCAAGACAGATGCCTCCAGTCACTCTGCGGTCAAACTGTCACACACACACAAACACACTGTATGTCTGGACAGACGACGTAAGCATCGCTGAGTAACAGAGAGGATGATTCTGCTGCGGCATTATTGTTGCCTCTCCACCAAAGAGAGCTTTTGTTCAGAAATTACGGTCAATGGACGCAAACCGGGCTCTTTAAAACAACAATAAGGAGGAGGAACAATACAAAAAGTGTGTACATTATTACAGTTATTACTCTCCTGGAGGGGACTCCCTGCCGTGTGTATTTTAAGGTTTTCCAAAGAAAGCCAAAGACGTAAAAGAACTCGCCAAACGCAGTGCTTTACCTTTGTCTGGTGCCGAGAGGTTGGGATCACTCCGCGGTAAAGTGGTGTCACCTATCTGGTGAGGAGGAGCTCTCTGCAAACAGAAGGAACAATCCAAAAATCACTAAAGTTAAGCACATGCAGCATAACAACAAAAAAAAACAACTATTTGGACTAACGCGGGTAAATGCCAGCTTTAACATGAGAGGAATAATTGGATATTGGACAGGGAAAAATAAATATCAAGGTGTGAAATGTTTCCTGAACAAAAGAATTCAATAGACAGAGGCAGAGGGAGACGCGAGAGAGCAACGGAGTCAGACAGACACAGACGGAGAGAGAGAGTGTTGAATACGTAATGACCTTTATGTCTAGTGTGGTATTTGTGGAAGCGTGCGAGCGCTCAGAAAATATCGGAATAAGATACGGCGTTGTTTTAACTAAATGATACAGTGATCATCCTTTCTAATAATCATAATAATGCATTAGCAAATAGCGGGTCCTTCGCTCCTGTCAGGCCTTCTCCCGACATCCGTTCATGGACAGACTTGACGCGTTCCTTCTCATTCGACACAAACGGGGCGAGCCGTGCCGGTAGCGTCAGCAGCGCTGACTTGTACGAGATGAAAGAGCCCCGAAGAACAAACACATTATTTTTCCTGTTACAGTAGCTTTGTCACCGAGGATGGAGTGTGTGATTGCGTTACGCGCTGCCCTTCGGGCTAGAGAGGAAACTGCAATATCATGTTGTTCTTGTTCTCGTGGTAACATTAGCTTGCAGTACCGGGATGTCGTCTTTTTTTCTTCTACAAAGAAAAAAAAAGAAAAAAAGAGGCAAAGCTTCACCGTCTGGCTTTAAGTAAATATCAGTATCAGCTGCTTTTGAAAAAAAAAAAACTGCAATTCTCAGCTACAAAGAGGCCTCGTGGCACGTGGCCTCGTCCAGGACAGGAGTCAGCCGCTGAAAAGTGCTGTACAATCCGGAGGTGACCTTGTTTTCTGCTCCAGCATGCACCTTATGATGCAGTATTGGACAAACGTGCCCGTAAAGAGCAATGTGACAAACAATATATATATATATCGGCGGAGCTAAGCGAGCATGGCCGAAGAGAGTGCAACCGTCTGTGAGGGCCACAAATGAGAGAAAGACGAGTTTTCCTTTTCCCCCCCATTTCAAAATGTTCTTTTGATGACATCCTCGGCGTTGCTTTGGATCTCCTGGATAATGCTGTGATCTTAGTGGTTTATGCTTTTTGTCCGTCAGACTGGCGTGACAAACCGATGACAGCTTTAATCACTACAAAACCCATGAGCCCTGGCAACTGTTGCTACGGAGCAGGAGAGCCGTCGTGAATTCAAAACACTTGCTTTGTCGTAGCTGGGGTCGTAATTGTGTCGCGTTAAAAGTGTTGGCAGGTTCCTCAGCGCTGTAATCTTTAGCACATAGCAGATTTTAAAGCTCCGGGGTCGGATGTTGGAAGAGAAATGCACCTTGGGAGTTGTAGTGTTGTTTCTTCAGTCTTCAAGAATCAGATATTTTATTTAACGGTACAGCTGGGAGAGTTCGAGGGCCTATGCGACGGCATATATGGAGCAATAACATTTTATTTCAGCTAGAAAATTTGAATTTTTTCCCAGTGTCCCAGTTTACAAAACAGTGTGTTTCTATTTAACCTCCTCTGGATTAATAGTTTTGTTTAATATATTGCATATTTTTAAAATATTCTGTGAACTTTTGCACATTCTTGCCCAAACTGTACGTCTCTTTTCATCCCTAAAAACAAACTGTACATATATTTAGATTGTTTATATCTTTTAGTACTTGTCTTTTCATCTTCCTGTTATATTTATTACCTAATGTGTGTTATGCACCAATAACACCAAGACTAATTCCTGTATGTGTATGTGAAAGGCTCCTTGCTAATAAACCTGATTCTGATTCAGCATTACACTGTGCCATTGTTTTTAATTATACTGCACGCTTCTTAGTGTGTGTGTGTGTGTTGATGAATGAATGTGTGTGTATGTGTGTGTGTGTGTGTACCTGTGCAGGGTCCAGGGGGTTGGGGAAGATGGCGCTGACCGGCCTCTCTCTTGGAGACAGACAGGCATTTTCTCTGGAATGCTTGTGTTTCTCTGCCATCTGTGGTGAACCTGTTATGGACGGTATGAGATATTAGAGTGGTAACACACACACCCACACACACACGCACGCACACAGGAGAGCAGGAGAGCAACACATAACGGACCAAATAGCAGCAAGGTGTTAGACTATTACCCACAAATACTGGCAATCAGGAAAGGCCAATCTCTGTTTCTCCCTCCAAGCCTCTCCACCGTTCTTTCAGCCTCACTGGCTCCACCACATGATAAATGGCCTGCACCCACTCCCCCGCTACACACACACACACACACACACTCCTCAGATAGTCTGGACAATCACACCAGACAGGGACACATACTAAACCCTGTCACAGAAACATATGTGACACGCACGCACACACACACACACACAAACAGATCAAGCACAAAAGACCACACACGCAAGCAAATACTCTCTCACACCATTTCCCCCCTCGCGCTTCCCCTCATCTGGCGTTAGCCACTGTGCAGATCTTGATCCATTAGCGAATGTGAGACCACTTGGAAGGCTATCATATGAGTATGAGATAGCCATCGCTGGCTCTCATTCAGATAACACACTAGCAATAATTCTCTCCAGGCTTTATGGGTAGACAGAGGCCACTTTTATAAGGGCGCCGCCCGCTGCCAGCAGCTTGCCGATGAGGAGTGTATACGCTTCTATAAATGTCTTCATATATTCCCGTTTTTTATGATGTGGATCAGGCGGGAACACGCTCGCACGTTTGAACACAGCGAGATAAGAGGGGCCAGACGGAGAAGGCATTAGATATTCACACCGCACTGCAGGAAGCTTGGCCCAGGCTGGACTGGAGATTGTACTGAGGTCCAAGAGGGACACTCCACAGCGCCGTAATCATCTCTTACTCTTTCTTGCCCTGTCTTGCATTTTCACTGGCTCCATGTTTCTTTCAGCAGCATTTGTCTCCACGTCTCAGCCCATTTCATTTTTCATCTCGGCTCATTCTCCATTCTCTCTATTTTTCCGGCCTCCTTGCTCTCTCCCTCCCTCCCTCACGTGTAGCCCTAGCCGTTGCCTGACCTCGCTAACCTCACCCGACATGACGCCGCGCTGCTTTGAGAGAACATCGTGTCACCGAAAGGTCAAAAGGTGCGCTCCCCGTGTTCTGTGTGTCCAGCCGAACCTCTGCCTGCTTCCTCGGTGTGAGTCACTCTGGATTGAAACATCAGCTAAAAGCTTACAGCGTATAGCATTTTGTTTTTTAAATGAGTGCCGGTCTCACCTCTGGCACTGGACGGGGCTGAGCTGGTGACATTGGGTGAGGCAGAATGGTTGGAGCTGAGGCTTGAGGTAGACGGACTGGGCTGCAGGTGGGATGACAGCAAGAACAAGTGCATCATTATCATGAACCAGAAGCAGAATCATGACCATTATTCACTGGTTTTCTTTTTTTAACAATGCTCTCACAACTTCACTTAAAGCTGCTATGTGTTTTTTGTGTTCTGAATTTTTTTTTTAGGTCATCAAAAAAAGAGACAATCTTGAGTGTAATTTGGTGACAGTGCCTTTTTATTCCTCTGCTGGAGGGCATCAAAGAAGAAAGAAATCAGTAATTGAGTTGGCTTTAACCGCCACAGTTTTTGCTTTTTCTTTGCTCCAGAGAAGAGCTTTTATTTTGGAATTTGAACCTTGATTTTATGAGGACAGCTGAAGAATGACAGGAAGCAAATGGCCACAGGTTGGAATCAAACCCTGGGCAAGGGCTCAGCCTTTGAACATGAGGCATAAGCTATGCTATGCTATGCTTTGTCTAAAAGTAGCAAATTACTGTGGCCCTAAGAATCTACAAACACGTGGACGTATGCTGTTATCATCATGTACACAGATTTGAAATGTGCTTATTTCCTCTTCTTTTTTGTCTGTACAGTAAATGTGATTAAGCCTTGAGGCCTTAGTATGGTATGGATGCTGACTTGGCATCTATTGTTCTTCAAATCTTTAATATTTTTCCCCCTAGGTTTTTTGGCACCGACCGTAACTAGTCCTACATACTTTGTCCTACAGAAACCATTCATATGTCACAGCGTTCAGCTCATTTAGGACATGTTGGCTATTATTCTATTCATTCAGACTTTTTAAAATAGTAAACTTTTTCCACATTCAATTTTTACATTAAAATGAATGGCACAACCTTCAAATCTTCAATCTCATACTTTCAGCTACAGACTTCATTCAAAAAACTTTTAATCTGTACACAGGACTTTGTTTAACTTTGATGCTTTCTTTCTTTTTTTTTTTTTTTTTTACTTCTACTGTTTTTCAGTTCATTTCCCATTTTTGCATCAGGCATTTCAGCAGAAGGCACCCACACCGTGTTTTCCACAGGAAATACAGTTTTCCAGTTAAAGTTCAGTTCCATTTATTGTAGCAGAGCCTTAAATAGTATCATTGGAAACACCTGCGTTTACTATTTCATGTCAAAATGGCTGCTGTGGAAAAGGACCTACTAATGCGTAGTAACTTACTTATTTAGTCTGTATAAAACAAAGTGTAAAAATAACATGTTGTGGTTGTGCGGAGGTTATGTGATGGACTTGTCTTGGCCGTGGGCAGTGATTTCCTTGGAGTCTGTGGCTGTTGCCTGGCAACCACACAGTGACAAAAAGACGGAGCCAAGGGGGTGCCAAACATCCAATGGATGACTTTGCAAAGTTCAAATGTTTCAATAAAATACACTGCTGCTCCTCAAAGACAAAGAAATAAGTGAAATATTATGTCGTTGTTTATTTCCAAAACACATTACTTGTTAATGTTTTCATAATGCAGTTGTACTTCTTTACACAGTTATAAGTTGTTACCCAAGTTTTACTAGTTCTGCCCACGTGAGTTCTGCCCACAAACAAAGGTGGCTGTATGTTTGAGTTTTGTTCACTGTGGTCAGAAAACAAACAAACACACCCTGTGGCTGAAACAAGAACACATTCATGTACAATCCATCACAAAGTCTGTCTGAAACATTAAAAGTCTCCATCTACAAAAGGCTTAATGTTTGTCATTAGCATCACTGTTCAGTGAATTGTACTTGATCTGTAGCATAAAAGCTATGATTTTCAAAACCAATATTGAAATAGGTTCAGTCAGATCCACGACAACATCCCTTTTCTCTCTGCTTCCTGTTGTTCCAGGCCTGCCAGGTGCAGCGGAGAGCTTGCCAGGAGTTGTCGGCAGCTTCTGCATTGGCCAAATCTAGTTTAGATTACTGCCCAACTCCAGCAAGCTGCCTGGACGGACCACACAAAGCACCCGTGTCTTTATTTGATATAATTGTGACAGTTTTCTTGGCCGGACAAAGCTCCAAACAAGCAGAGAGGGGTCAGAGGGGAAGAGAAATGAGTGTGGATCAGAGTGAGAGGAGATTAAAAAATATTGCAGGTGAAATGTGCACAGAGCAGGAGGCCAACGTGCATTATGGGACGCGGACTGAAGGAGCCACTGTGTGTTTGCGTGTATGAGCGAGAAGGAGGGATTACCTGCATGTTGAAGACTTCATCCGAACTCTCGGACTGTCCTGTGATGTTGCTGACTTCGTTGGACGCCTGAGATGACAGAGAGGACGAGGAGTAGCGGTTCACCGCGGGGTAACTGAGAGGGCTGAGGGCGAGAGAGCGACAGACAGACAGAGAGAGAGAGAGAGAGAGAGAGAGAGAGAGAGAGAGAGAGAGAGAGAGAGAGAGAGAGAGAGAGAGAGAGAGATGGTCACGGCGGCTTTCGGTAAAAGGGAGATAGGTCGTGGTATTTTGTTTCATTAGGTTTCACTCACCGAAAATTCGGCACGAGGCAGACAAAAGGCAGACAGGGGAGGGAAAAAGACAAACAGAGACAGAAAATGTCAGATTATAGGAAGATAATCGATACAGCAATCACAGCGTTTCGTCAAGCACTTGTCAGACGAAAGGCGAGTTTGAAAGAAAGGTTAGAGAACAAACACAATGGGGCTTTTGAAGGGAGGTTAAAGCAGAAGACTTTATCAAAATAAATGATAAAAAAAAATAGTTATAACCTAGATTTGTGTTGCCAAACAGAGTCCAAATAAAAAAGAAAAAAGAAAGAAAAGAAAGAAAAACTTGAGTAAAAAGCAAAATGTCACTGGGAGATGGAGGTGATGCATGTGTCGGTGCCTTTCTGTGTGGCTGTGCCCCCTGGGATCAGACTGTGGAGGCAGAATGTCGCAGGTAGACAGAGTGGCAGGGTCACTGAACACATCAAAACACACACACACACTCACACACACACACTTATGCACAACGTCTGCCTGCTGGCCCTGGCAGCAGCCACACAGAAATGTCCCTGTGGGTGCCAGTCAGTTGTCCCTAACCCCCTCCCTCCCAGGACATAATGTATGCCCAGATGGAGCCACACCGGTAAAGAACGGAGGAAGAAGAAGAAGAGAGCGTGGTGTTGGGAGGTGAGCTGGGCGCACAAAAAAAAAAAAAATAGGAGATAAGATAAAGAGAGAGAGAGAGGGGGCACGTCGAGAGTCGACAAAGGAAGGCGAGACAATATGAGGCAGCTTTTATTCCAAGCGTTCTAAAACAATGAAAATAAAGAAGTTAAAGGAAAGAAAGGCACACTGCAGACAGAACTGATAAAAGACTGAAATTAAAAGAAAATTAGACAAAAGAGGTTGTCACCTCCGCCTGGCAACCCCTCTGCCACCGTCAGGGCTAATGATGTTGGGCACGGAGTTCCTGCATGTTCGCGGGCTCCCGTTGGTGAAGTGCACTGGGCTGGCGCGCACATAAGCTGGGAACTCCTGCGGCGTTTAAATCAGGGGGAGAGAAGAAAGTGCACACGATTGATTGACTTATTTTCCGTGCTAGCGTGAGCTGTGTAAAGCAAAATGCACACAAATGATAAAGGAAGTGCGCTCAGCGAGAGACTAACGGGTTGATTCACGTGGAAGTCCGAACGCAGCGGTCGCTCTCTGTTGACACATACAGAGCGTGTAAAAGACTCGAGGTGACTTAACGAGGAAAATCGTTCACACAAGTTGGACTGTTTTTAATCGTCCTAATACGTGATTGATTGTCATTAACTAAAATAACTTACTGCTACTGCTATGGTAAAATGATTACTGGACTACCTCCTGAGCAATACTACTACTTCTGCTGCTGCTGCTGCTGCTGCTGCTGCCGCTACTCAGCCTTTGAAATTCGTTCTTTAAAAATGTATTACCATGTCTGGTCTTCTGGCTTACCTGTATGCCCAGACTGGATTTCATCAGGTGAAACTGGTCCACTAACTTCTTGTGGAGAGGTCTCATGTCCTGGGGAACAAATTTCTCATGCACGGCCAGGCCGTACTCCAGGATGTGCGCCTGCAAAACAAGAGCTGGTTAGCATCTCTGGATATGGTAAATAACTGAATCTGAAGAAGTTCCACGCGTGTACAGCTAGATTAAGTTGATGCATTCACATGTAACTGTGATTTGGGTTCGTTTTGCTGTATTTTCAACAATATTTTATGAGTTTTAAACAAGGACAGAGAGTGAATGGAGTGAGATGTCTGATAAAAATCTGGAAATGATGTGAACTATATCAGCAACATCAAGTTAATATCACCTGACATCCCTAAAAAGGGACAAAAAAGACTCAACAAACTAGCCAAGAGGTCCAGCTCTGTCCTGGACTGTCCTGTTCTGACTCCACAGAGGAAGTAGGGGAGAGGAGGATGTTAGCAAAGCTGACATCCATCATGAACAACTACAACTGTGGGGTCCTTCAGCAACAACTCTTTATCTATTATCCACGTTTTAAAAAGAAAAACAGGATCTTAACACTTGGTGCCTCGCTAAATGATGTTATGAATAACACTGCAAACTGACAAAATTACTCAAGGCCCACATAGTCAAATGTTCTCCGGGGTGTTTCGTCCGTTTCCGAGGTTGAAGGTCTTACAAACCTGTTCAAACATGAGTTCTCTCAGTCGCCCAATCTTGTCGCCATCCTCGGGGTGATTCATAATGTAGTCCTTCACGAAAAAGGCCTGAGTGGAGACAAAATGCAGAACATCTGTTATGCACACACCGGGAGATGAAGCAGCAGGCTTTCTGCACCACAGAGTTACCTGAATCCCTGCTGGGCTGACACAGTGAATTAGCGTCCACACGTTTTGGTTTTTTTTTTTGTCCTTTCAGGAACAAACTGAGTAAATAACCAACACGGAGTCATCTAACATCCGGGTTCAAACAGCGCGTTATATTTTTGTGTTGTGATATTAATATCAAGTTCAGGGACGAGAATAAAACAGACTAAAAATAAAAGAAGAGAGAAACGCTTAGCGCAATCAAAGAGTCGATTTTTCTTTGATTTAAGGGCCAATTTGGTCACTCAAGTTTTTTTTTTTTCTTGAATTCTTGTTCATGTGCTTCCTGTTACAGATCATGCCTCTTCAGAAATCTCACACTCCTTGATTATGTCTTCCAGACTGAGCTTTCCATCCGCTTTCCAGACATTTCCAGTGACTCAGAGGAGAAACTGATAAGATGACGAAATTTCTCGGCCCACTTTGAATGACGATAACCTTTTTTTCCCCTCTCTCTCTCTTCACTTCCATACGTTCAAAAAAAAAAATGCCAGTTTGTCACGGTTTACAATGACATCAACGCTCGTGATGTGTCTACAGATTGTGGTGAGCCCTTTTCAGCGTGCACAAAAGAGAGGAGAGAGGGCGAGCCCGCGAAAGGCTCGCCTCGTAATCAACTTTCGAAATCTGCCGCGGAGGCAGACGCACGCATGCACAAAAAAAGAGGCCGTGAAAGGTAAAGATCAGCGAGGTTTCTCTCCCAAGGACACGGCTGTTTATCTCCAAAGAGACAGAGCCAGATGACGGATATAGAGAAAAGATGCAGCTTCAAACATGACTCTTAGACACACACCCCAACACCCAGAGTGAAAAAACAAATACTATTTCTTCAGACAAACCTGCTCCGATAGAAATCGCCACAGTATAAAGATAGCGTGTATTAGTATGCATTGTGCATGATGTCATGTTCCACAGATGAACCACAGACGAAGAAATGAAAAAAATATTTTATTGCATAAACATTTCGCTCTTTAAAGCCGATGTACGATAAAGTACATGTGCAACAGTGCCAAGGTAGTAATTCTAAAGAGAGAAGTGCTGCTTTCAGCAGGAAATTCCAAACCAAGGACCTCCGGAAAAGGCGGCGAAAATAATCAATAATCTTCTGCGAATGATGGAAATTCCTCGTCGGGCTTCGGGGAGTGAGGCCTCGCCGTGGAGTGGCTCAGTTAATCATTAGAAAAGTCCAATTAGAGATGGAAACGCTGAGGGGAGGGGGGAATAAATCAGACAGCACCCCGATTCCCCCCCCGCCTCTCGGGCTTCGACTCAAACTAAAGCAATAAATCTGAATATTAATAATGACAATTTCTCCTTCATTTGGAGCAGAGCAAACCTCCACAGCTGTCAATCGGCATTACGGCGGGAAAATTAATAGATTTATGCCGCGTTCGGCGGGGTCGGCACCTCGTGCGACATCTTCTGCGGAGGAAAAAAAACGAGCGCAGACGGCGGCGGCGGCGACGGCGGCGTGTTCGCCCGCGGAAGGAGAAGCCCCATCTCGGAATAATTGAAATATGTGTCAGTTTCGATTGCGCGTGATGTGAAAATAAAAATTAGGAGCAGCTGCGGGATGTTTGTTGTCACTCTTTACAGGGAGAGACGCCTCTTTTTCCATATTTGTATCCATAGAAGAGCTGCTCTGTACATTAGAAGCTGAAATTCATTTTCGTGCGCTGTCGGGTTGTTGGTATTTTTCTTTCCCAGATGAAATAATGGCAGTGGGAAGCACTTCAGTGACCCTTGCCTTTGTGGCTCTATCAAGGATCCTACAAACCTTAATGGGCTTCTTCTAACATGGAGGCACGCACCTCTGCGCAAACCTAATATACACTCGCATAAATGGTATACACACACATGAACACGGACACCCACGTATACACTCCCGGTGGGAAAGCGTGGTTGCTACGCGACGCAGAGCAAGTCCTCTGGGTTTGTTAAGAGGGTTTTCTCGAGTAGACTTGTGTCTTTTTTTCTTTTTTGTGTCTTTTTCTTCAATTACGCTCCTCCCGGTTGAGGGATTGTCGCTATCCTGCAATTTCCTGCTATCGAGGAGCCTTTGGAGAAGCATTACATGCAAATGTTTGTCACAGGACTGACCGTATTCCAGTTACTTTCCGCCAAGCTGCGCGTCTGTCTGCTACCACTTCAGTGTTATGATGGAGCAGCTGCATAAACACTCCCATCTCATTCATTCAGCCATTAGCCATCTATCTCTCCGCGCTGCTTCCTCACGCTCTTCTTTCTATCTGCCATTTTTTGACCTGACCCCTCTTTCTCCCCACATCCATCCATCCACATCGACCGAACCCCCCCTCCATCCATCCATCCATCCATCCATCCATGCTTCCATCTCATTTTCCCGCTTCCACCCCCCCCCCCCCCCTCCTGCTTTCCAATCATCTATCCATCCCCATCTCTCCATATCAGTCAACCTACACCCAGCCATTCGTGCATCCATCCATCCATCTGTTCATCCGCTCCTCCCTCCGCAAAACGCTCTCTCTGTCCATACATCTCTCGGCTAGAACCCACCTTCATGCATCATTAGTCGATCCATATGTCATTGCTCCTCACCACTGCCTCAGTCTCTAAAACCCTCCAACCTTATCCCCCATCTATCCATCCATACCTCTTGGTAGCGGGCCAGCCCCCCATTGACAGCGGCGTCGATGACCCCGTTGAGGCACATGGTGAGGGGGTTGATGTTCTGCATCTGGCGGCTCTGACACTGGGTGATCAATGTGCGCAGTTGTAAGTTCTTGTTCTCGATAACCTCGATGGCGTTCTCCAGCGGGCTCACCTCCACCTGTGAAGGGGGAGATAGTGGATAGTAGATAAAACAAGAGTCTTAAGGGGCCTCTTCTTCTTCCGGAGCACCAAAGGGAACATCTAACGTCTGAAGGCTAGAAGAAAAGAACCCTGATGATATCGTCAAGGTTATTTCCATCTTAGTTTGGGCTTGGAGACTACAGACAGCCTGTGAAGTTTGAAAGCTGTGGTTGTTTGGGCTCATAGCGGTGCATTCTGGGAGGTGTAGGAGCCAGCATTTTTGAGAGCCGGTCAAAAATAACAGAAATTGAGACTTGAATTTTTCAAATGGTGGCTGTGATTGTGAACAAATTTTGGCCGTGAGAAGGAGGTAGAATTTGTGGCTTATTTACACATTTAGCAGCCAGATTGAACCAAAACAGAAACACTGCGGGGACGTAAAACCAAAACAACGAGCCAAAAGATGCTAAAATGCCACGCAGAGTTGATGTGTGGTGTGTTGCTGTGTAGCTGGGGTATTTATACAACCAGCGGCAGATTTCACATGAACATAACAGTTGGTTGATATAAAACTAATTATGACAGCTGCATCAAGTATAAGGTACGCACTGTATGCAAGTAATTAGTATATGGTCACTTTTGCGTTACTCGTGGATGCATAAAATTGTTCTTCATCCTGTGTTTCTTCTTTTCTTTTTCTCTTCCTCCTTCTCACACAAAGCTTAATCCTCCTACTAATGGAGCTTTTGCCAGTTCTGCATTTTATATGCTACTGCACTGCATAACCATCTTAGAACAACAGCGGGTTCACAATCCACAATTTCACACCACGCTCAGCAGATATGCGCTAAAGTATACGCGCTTTGACCAGCGGAGACAGACGCCGCGTTATGTTTTGCATACGCTTTAAAAGGCATTTAAGAGAAATCCTCCCACTCCTTTGAGATCTGAAGAAGATCCAAGACAGGAAGCTTTTGGGGGGGATTTACGTGTAAGAGTGTAGCAAAGGAGTCTGGGCTGAAAACACAAAAAGTATTGGTAGAAAATTCCCAATACAACAATCAGTTCTGGGAATTGGACTTGTTGGTAATCAAAGCAAAGCAATTGGATATTTAGTATGAAATCCAATCTATCCAACGGAGGCAACGAAACGTGTCCACCATCTCCAAACTCATGACCTCGGCTGTTACTGTTGCTCAGCGTAATGATGACTCGGATCAATACTTTGGTATTGGTTGGCATTACTCTAAACTGCAACCTGCAAAATAAATCTTTATTTCATCGGACACACTCACCAGCTCTCTCTTGTCCACTTCAAACCAGCGGGAGATGCCTGGAAGACTCTGGACCAGAGTCAGGGTTGTCCTCTCCACCCAAAGGCTCTGCATAAACACACGATACACTCCCAAGTATTAGCTGATTGCTAGACACACTTAAAAAAAAATCCATAGCTGCTTTTTGCCTGATGCGCACATGCACTTTATCCCTGGCAGCCGGCACAGGATGTAATTACAGACACATACTTAGAAGGAAACATGTTGACTACAACTACTGCCAAACGCCGCCTTGTAGGTGGAGGTCAGATGTCATATCTTATATCTCGCGTCGTCATTCATGCTCCACCACTTGCGCTGTCAGCCAGCGTGCTTGTCAATATGCCAACATCGCGCAAGGTCATTTCGAGAGCACGTAAACTATGGAAATTTGAGCAATTCGCTGTGGGCGATTAACATAATAGATTCACAACTTAACGAAGCATCTGCAGTGATGTTTGTTGTCAAGAATCATAAAGAAAGGAAAATAGTTGGAAACAGTTGTACTTTCTGCGTACTATATTTTTGAAGCGAACTCAGAATTTTGGAAATCTTTGGGGCTGCTGGACAAAACGGGTCCCTTAAAAAAGAACTGGAGAAACTTGTAGTCAACATTTTCTGACATTTCACAGATAAACTCATCCATCAACTCATTTAAAAAGACAGTTTGACACTAAAATCTTAACTTAAGGTCCATTTATTAAATCATTCTGGACTTTTGTGTCTCATTTTTCTTCCAAGGTCCAGAGTGTTACAAAAAGTTCTAAAACTCCATGATCTGATATATTTAAATGCTTTCAGAAACATTTTGAAAGACCTGGAGTCAACTGTGGCTTCTGTATCTGCATGTTTTGGCCAGGACCCCCTTGAAAAAGAGAAGTCTCAACAGGACCTGGTTAAATAAAGGTCAAAATAAGAACTAGCTTTCACTTTTACTCTAAACAAAGCTAACGAGTCGCTATGAGACATGCTGACATGCTCACAAGGACAATGCTAATATGCTAAGCAGGTGTAATGTTTGCCATGTCCACATGAGGACAGTTTCTGCTGTGATCACTCTGAGGCCGGGTGCGGATCAAGGCGCTGATACGGCGCGGCGTCATTTATTTTCAGCTTAGTTTCAGTTTAACGTTTTGCTCAAGGACACTTCAGCAGAGCAGATGAGTGCTGACACGCGGCATCGATCCACAGGTTGAAGAAGGGTCTTCCGACTCACTACACAACCCAGCTGGCCTTTATTGATTTTCTGCTTTTTAAGGCCAAGAAACCCACCTGAACAACTCTTGAAAAAAAGAAAGAAATTTAAAAAAAGAGAAGTATTACAGTTTAAGAACAGGAAGCTGAAGGGAAAAATGGCAAAAATAAAAGTCTTGACCTTTCTGTAAACTTTTCTTTTTTAACGTCTTTATCACGACTGATGACACCACACCATTTATCATACACATTAGTCCAAACTAAGGGCAAAGAGAGCGCTTATGGAAATGTGATATCATGATTAAATTTAGCCAAATAGCTTTGATGGAACCCAGATGAAATGACTACACACACGTGTGTGTGTGTTTGTGTGTACGTATGTGTTATTATTGAATATTTATGAGGCTAATATTAGGGTTCGTGTGTGTGTGTATGTGTTTAGAGCCTGTGAAGCGTGGATATAATTAGCGATAAAGAAGTCATGATGAATAAAACATGCGCTACACGAGGACTAATACCTGCACAGAGAAAAAAAAAATGAAGAGTTTCACGTCGGTCAGCAGTGAAAAAATGCAAATGATCATAAAAGCATTTCAAATTCTGAAATGTGCAAAGAAAACTTCAGTTATTTTATAGCTCTTTTACAGATTATTCATTATTTAAAGGCTTATTTTCACATGTCGGAGTGAAATACAGATGAATCTTGGCATGCGTTTGTTGAACGGTCTACTTTTTGTGCTTTGTGTGTCACGGATTGTCGATTTTCATCATCCGTCTTTCTTGTAAACCTATTTTTTTCCCCCCCTCCCCGTACCTTGAACTCGTTCTCCTTGTCTTTGGTGCCCTTGTGAAAGGGCCGGTCATATCTGAACCTCCAGATGTGATTGAACTTGTAGAAGCTTTTGATGTTGTCAGGCACTCCATCTCTCTGCAGCACATCCTGACTCTCCGGGATGGGGGTTACGGCGTAGATCTGCAGGTCTGGAAGCATCGGAAGTTAAGGAGAAAGGAAAGAGCGAGAGTGACAAGAGAAAGCACTGCAGATTCAAATGGACAGGAATTGTTGAGTGACCTGGAAGAAGACGGGGAATCGCAGAGAAGACAAGGACACACACATAGGCACGTTTTATTTCCATCCATTGAGACAATAACATACTGAACAAAAAAACTGCAATATGGACCCGATTTCTTATTAACCAATAATCGCTAACGGAGAACAGAACAGGACAGGAGGCGCTCGGCCTCGGCTTCACCGTGAGCAACGTGACCAGAGAAAATACGAGTTTGGACAGCCACGGCAAATAGATTCATACGCGTGAGCGTTTGTAACAAGGATGTACATATGGGTGAGCGAGACTCTATTGATTAGCGTTACGTGAGAATAACACAGCGGTGTGCTAATTTATTCAGACAATGCCTGTCCTGTTCGGCAGGAGGAGCACACACACACGAGCGAACACATCACATGGAGACGACAACTCGTCTCCCTGTCCTCCATCTGGCTTTCTTTTAGCGCCGTCGCCTTGTTATGTCTTTGTTTTTCCCTCCTCCTCTGCCGCTATACAGGCCAACGGTTTCTCCATACATTTGTGTGAATAATTAAAAAGGCTGCCATGTCCTACAGCTTAATTTGAACACGAGTATAGCCCGTGACTCGGAAGTCATTTAATAGTCGGCTCCAAGTCTCATCTCTCACGAAAGGCGGTATAAGCACTGGGCGCTCCTTCTTTCTGCTGTCTGTTTGGGTATTTTGTATGTTTCTTTAATATGTTCAAATATTTAAATGTTGCGGATGACGGTCCGTGTCCGATTGGCTCCGGAGCGTCACACGAGCAGAGCCACAAAGCTAAAATATGCACTGTATTGTTGTAATGAATAGTTCGAACCTTGACTGAACTGCGCTCGACAGAAAGCAAATCATTGTATTGTTTAATGTCAATTAATAATATGTTAATAACGCTTCTTAAAGTCACGTTTAGCGTCATAAGACTGATGATTCACCAAGAAGAGAATCTCTCTGATTGATGTTCGATTCCAGTATCGGCTGTTTTACTGTCGGGCTGCAACAACCGACACAATTCAGACACTCGGGCAGCCAGAATGTATCCTGACAGACGAAACCCGGGGTAATTAAAAGTCTCCAAGCGCTGACTGCTGCTTGCGAGGCTTATTGAAATAACCGAGAAAACCCAGAAGATTGTAGTACCAACATTTTTTTTTCCTTTAGATGATGCTTCTTAGAGATTTAGAATCCATTGAAACTTGTGAGCATGATTGTGTGCCTGTAAATACGAGGCATGCTGTTTGTGTGCATGAGCATACATATGTATGTATACTGTGCTTCTGCCGTGTTTCAATGCGTTTCCACACACGTGGCCGTGTCTGCTCAGCATGGATGCCGTGCGTCCGCGCTCCCGTGGGAATGAATTTTGCATGCGCCTCTCTGCTGTAGCCAAGGATACACTGCGCGTCCGCCTGGTATATGGTCTGGTCTGGCTGGTTGACGTGCTGCATGGCGATGGCGTGGGGGAACTCGTTGAGCATCCGCTGCTGGAAAGCCTCCAGCCTCTCGTAGTCATGGCCGCGGCACACAAACTCCTTGTTCTGCAGAGAGGGAGGCGGGAGCGGAGGAGAGCGTGGGGTTAGCTTGACATCTAGTGGATGAGCGCCGCAACCGCAGCCTCGGCGGGCAAACTCCACCAAGGACGGAGGCCTGTTACATCATTAAATGGTACTGAATAAGAAGTGCTGAATGTCACCTCACAGTGGAGGAGTCTTACATAAGAAAAGCTAATTCCTCCTGCAGGTCTTCTTCAGTGAAAAGTATTATTCTTTTTGACTTTAATATTCAAGACACAGAGGGAATCTGGACATTTCATTACCCGTAAGAAGAAAGGGAACTTCTTTCCGTAGAAACCAACTCGGAAGAATTCAGGTTCTAGTCTTTGCTGGTCCATGATCTTGTCATAGAGAGAGGCTTCCATCATCTGGTGGTGGAAATCAAGGACAAGACAAAAGAAAACCATGATCACATGACAAAACCTCAACACTCACGTCTTCAGGATCGTCTCCCTCAGCAACTCACCCTCATCTTGCTCAGGTTCCTGTAGTCGTAGTAAGACTCGTACTGGTCGGCGAGCTCTCTGCACAGGATGATGCCGTTCTCCCAGCACTGAACACAGAAAACACAAGACATGACTTAAACTGGTGCGCCGCGAACGGTGAAGAACAGGGACTTGGTGCTGCAGTGGTGCTGCTGAGCTGCGCGTTTTCCACTGGGTGGCACTGGTGAGTCGACAATATCCAGAGTCAAACGTAACCCCTTCATGCAGGTACATGCAGCACCCAGCCATCTTGCTAATTAAATGAAAAGCTTTCCTTTCCTGCTGCCTGCTAATCCCTGTGCGGCAGCGCTGGCAGATGGCATAGCTTGTGAATGTGAAGGAAAATTGGACTATGAGTAACGAGGGGAGCAGTTTTAATGATTCCGTAGAGCTGTGTTATTTCATCAGGGATGCTGCTTAAGTTCCTTTTTCTTTTTTTCAGCATGTGTAATTTTGGAGGGTTTCCATAATGCCACTTTTCCCTAAGAGTGCGCAGAGTGATGGCAGGGGTAGTTAGGTTTAGAGGTAAAATTAGGAGAGAAAAGTGGGAGGGAGATGGAAACTTCCTGAGTTAACGGACACAAAGAAAAGCCCGGAAGCTATTTCTCGAATGCCGCTGCCGTCCTGAATCGGCCGTTCAAGCTGCCAATCCTCACTGTTCATTCTGAGCCGAGGCCTGAAAACTCAACGCAGCGCCGCAAGTCACGCCTCGCCTGTCATCGTCTCTCTCCCCGACATTTCCTAAAGGAACGGGGGTAGGATATTGGGGGACGATACGGATCCTGCTTTAATTACAGCCGCCGGCGAGTCATCTGATTAAACCGAGCCGTTCGCAACAGGTAGAAATTAAAGCTCCAGACAGCCCCGCTCTTTCATTCCGCGTGAGTGACGTCACTGTCCCCACTGAACAAGCGCTGGACTCATCTGTCATCCTGCTGCCGCCGCATTCCCACCGAGTATTTATGTTGTTTTAAAGCGTATTAAGGCGGAACCCATGCAATTATTGAGTCTAAAGGAAGCGTTTATTATGTGGCTGTGCCGAGTATAAATTAGAGAAACATTATGGAATATGCATGAGAAGCTGGCATGCTGGTGGGTGTAAGAAAGTACCCTCGATAAGACTGGAACGCGCTGCTGCCTCCACAGTGACACGGCACATTCGCTGGCATTCAGCAGCGTTAAGAAGACGCTTCTTCTGACTTTATGTCTGTTTTATTTTTCTGTTTTTGTCTCTATTATAGGTTTTTGTTACTTTATATTTGGCTTGTGTTGCAGTTTCTTGTCTTTATGCTTTTGTGTGGACCGCAGGAAGACTAGTTACCGCCCAAGGGGATCTAAATAAAGGATAAAAGCTCGTATGTATGTCACTTCTCTGCGTTGGGATCACTAAAAACAGACAAAATCAGATCCAGGAGGCAGCAGCTTTTCTTAACGTGAAGGCAACAGAGGATATTAGCTTGTTGATACAACAAAGTAATGTGATGCAGTGTTTCTCAAACTTTCAGTTAGAATATATGTTCGGCTCTCCAAGGACCTCCAGAATGACAGAAAGAAAATACAGTAGGCCGACCCTATTCAGCCACAGACACTTCACAGGCAGGTTTACTCCTAATACTCATTGTTGAATCCTGAACAGAACCAGTTCAAGAACCGGGGCTACTCGGGTGGAAAAGGATTACTCCTGATCCACACCTCGCTTCTTTATAGTTCCTGTTGGAGTGTTTCTGAAACATTTTACCTCCACTCGCCATCTCCGGAGGCTGAGGAGCAGGGTGGCATTGAAACAAAATATTTTCATTCAAATTCTTCTATTACTGATGGTGTTTAATGTGGCTGAATTAATTTATTTAAAAGGCGGAGTGTGTAAGATTTGGGGCCTTTATTTTCAGAATAAGGCACGCATGGAATATACTATTCATAACTATGATTTCATGCATGTACAATCACCTTGAAATAGGAATCTTTTTTATTTTTGTTACTTCAAAATGAGCCTTTTATATCTACACTGGGAGCGATCCTCATTCATGGAGGCTGCCGAGGACAGAAAAACCGAATACTGCCTTTCAAGTGTTGTTTCTCCTTTATACTGGGAAGGTGAGGATGAAGTGAGGAGACTGCAGTGCCACCACCAGATGCAACTAAATGGACCTTTAATCAAAAAACTATATTTCAGAGATTCCTCTGCGTGCCACTCATGGGAGCTCACGTACCGCCAGTGGTACCACAGTTTGAGAACCGGTGATGTAGAGGCAGGAAGGCTGTGGAGGGGGGAAAAAAGTGTGTTTTCAAGCTCACCTTGCCCCTGTCAAAGTTCTGGACGATGGTGAGGTGCAGGTATTCTTTTCGTTGCCACTCGCTCTGCATTGGGTAGTTGAGGAACTCTCTGAGCGGCCTGTCCGACCATTCCAGTAGCTCATCGTAGAGCAGCAGTGTGTACGACGCCTCTGCGGCACACAGGCAGGAGACAACGCTCAGGTAAACACAGGCTCACGTCCGCGCTCACACATATAGTATGGTAAGGGTCGCTGCTTCGGGCGTACCTGTGTAGTTTTGTGCTTTCAGGTGCAGGTCGTACAGTTTGTGGATGTAGCGGATGTACATCTCCTCTTTGTTCAGCTCCGTTTTATAGAAGTTCTGACAGGAGGAGTGGGCGGTTCGGTGATGAATGAGGACAAAGAGAACCATTAGAGAGAGAAGGAGGGGTTATGAAAATTATAGAGAGAGTTGGAGATGCATATGAGGGCAATTTTTTAGAAGTGGCAGATTGTTCTGTGGTAGAAGTGCAATGATATATTCCAGCAGTGACTTCTGATCTGTCTGCCTACACACCCAGGTGCTCTTACAGATGGCTGCAGTTACATAAGGAAAACCTAGTAGGCAGAAGAACTGACAACAGAAGCAACAGAGGAAAAATGCAATAAAAACACATTTTGTGTTGTGTTTGAGGGAAGGAGATGAATGACACAAGAACTTATTTCGTACCTGATCAGGTATGCCACAAAAAAAGCAATTAAATTCTGTCTAATAGGCTGAACTGAAGAAATTACATCGCACACCTATAAAATATTTACATTTTTTGGATACTACTTTATTAACAAAAGTATGAAAACTTTGAATCTTGTAAAGGCAGCACAAGATTAAAAAAATAATTGTGGTTACTCCACATATTCATATGAAAGAAGATAGATGAATGTAAAAGGAGTTAAAAACATTTATTTAAGTTACATTGTGCCTGATATTTAGCCGATAATTGTGTGACATATCTGACTCGGGTGGCTTTAAGGTAATGAATGAAATGTTTACAGGCCCTGCTTTTAATCTTGTTTTATTTTCGGAAACCAGAGTTTACGGCTTAATAAATTACAACACAGTGTGCGTTTATTGAATTATGTGTCCGCAACTCTCCACCTAACCTCAGCTGGTTAAATGGACACTGTTTGATAAGGATTAGCCACTTCAGGTGGTGTTTCCACTGCCTTGCTTCATTGATTTTGACCTGGTGGCAGCCATTAAGAACAACCACATAGAGATAGTCATCTTCTCACTTCACTGATTGTCTTGTTTGTGTAAGCAAAGACATATAGAGGTATACCTATCAAACTGAGACTGCCTCATAACCAATCAACTCCTTGTAGTACACATGAGCAAATATTAAAGCTGAAGCTAATCAGTGAGGTTATGTCTAATTCATTTTCTTATAAATGATAAATCATTGCTTTTACAGGAGGT
The DNA here is from genome assembly GCA_023373845.1 of Nibea coibor. Classification (NCBI taxonomy): domain Eukaryota; kingdom Metazoa; phylum Chordata; class Actinopteri; family Sciaenidae; genus Nibea; species Nibea coibor. The sequence goes on from CM041731.1 coordinate 8,691,806, forward strand.
TATCTGCGGCTCGATTCTATGAAATAACAAACATCATATAAAATTCTAATAAGTGAGTGATAGAGTGATGATAGATTGATTTCTTTGTCTTTGGATGGAGCCAAGATAGCTTTAGGCTAACTAGCGGTTGTTTGTAGCTTTGAGTGGAATAAAAGAATATTTCCCAAAATGTTAAACTACTCCCAGGACTCCAACTGCTACTCACCAGTAAACTGACGGTACAGCCAATCTTTTTTCCATCCACTTCTCCCAGTTTCATACAATCCCTGTGACAGAAGCATCATTAGACACGGCGGTGATTCAAAGATTTCCAAACTTAACGCATGCATGCACGTATGCGCGAACTCTCACCTATAGTCGAGCAATCTCTCCATGAGGCGAGTGACGGTAGCGATCAGAGAGATCCCGCTCTCCCTCCAGGTCTCTCTCTCAATCTTCTTCAGTAGGCTGGAGGACAAGACGGAGAGACGTGAAGACCAAAAGAGACAAGCGGTAAAAGAGAGTAAATGGGGGGAGGAAAGGTGACGGGGGCGGTTGGGTGGGGAGTGGGAGGAGTGAGGGTGGGGAAGGGGGAGAAGAAAGAAAGAAATTACTGCAAAGGAAAAGGAGGGCGAAGCAGCAAAGAGGAAATCAATCGCAGTCACACCGAGTGTCACCTATGCTTGTTGGCCTGCCTGTGAGAGTTAACAAAATAAAATACCCAAGGCGGCTAAAAATAAAATCACAATAGCTGACCCAGATAGAGTTTTTTTTTTTTTTTAAAGAATTGATTAGTTATCTCAAGAAGACAAACACATCGCAGCTATCCTGCGACTGAAGTTATTTTTTTTTTTACCCCCGCCCCAACTCCACCAACGTCAACCCTCGCCGACGTTCCCCCCTCACACAGACGACACAGAGAGAACAAAGAGGAGAGCGTCTTACCTAGGGTACGGACCAAACAGAGGAATTCTACTCCAGGCGGGAAGCATAGGCGGAATAAATTAATATTAATACGATTAATATCAGCACACACGCACACAGGTTAGTTTAGGGGTTAGTGGAGTTAGTAGGAGGAAAATAAATTAAGAAACTAAATCAAAACAACAAATGAATTCAGCAAGAAAAGATAAAAGTCGGCTAAAATCATAATCATAAGCATAACTGCAACTAGATAGTGGCTAATATGCCTAATGCATAATTACTAAATACTGCACAATGCATATAGATGGATAGTTTTAATCATATGCAGTGATATTACACTGTTTTGTTATGTTTCACATATAAAAATGGCGGGTAAGAGAATGGTTCACTATGAAAGACAAAGGGGGCAGTTACAGTAGATGCATATTGATAAAATATTTATCAAGTTCACACTTTGATTCACATCTATGTGGTAGTAAAACAGACGTACGGCATGTGTGTGAATCAGATTAATGCGATGTTCGAGATATAGTAGCCCTTTGTGAAGTGGGACGTAAAAATATGAGCAGGCACGGAAAGAAGCAGAGATTCAAACACAAACACACACACACACACACACACACACGTGAGCGTGAGCACGTGCACTAAAGGCATGCACGGAGGGGGCGGGGGGGGGGGGGCGCAAACCCGAGGATACAAGGACAGAGTGGACGAGGACGTGGCCACAGAGGAGGCGTGAGTGAAGATGAAGGTGACTGAATACTGATGACTTACCTCCCGTCATGGTACTCAATATAAACAGATTAAAATGAAGAAGCAACCCGCTGCCTGTCCTTTTATACTAACTCAGTGTGAGGCTTGGAAAAAGACGTTCTCGATAGCTGTTTTTATTCAGCTAAAAGGAGCGTTCTCTGAACATTAACGCGCTGTACTGCACTTACAGTTGGCAGCCATTTGCTGAGGCAAACCAAACGACCCGCTTGCTGCGTTTACCTGACGATGCCCTGCGTGGGCCGCATCATTTAAGGTCATTAAACTCCATAAAAGGCTATTTTGTCTGTCAGTGGAAGCGTCCTCGTGTCCTGAACTGGCCTCTTCATTTAAGCCTTTATATATCGATTTTGCTGTTAAGCTAGTCGAGCTCCCCTTTCCTTTAAAGTTCGAGCTAATTAGACAAACTTAAGTCCCTTATCCCCGTATTTACGGCTGCTACCGCCGTTTCTTCCTCTGACTCACATGCTGTTGAAGAGCTCCCTGTACGTCTCGTCTCCTTTGCCCTCGGACATCAGGCTGTCCAGCTTGTCGATCAGCTTGGCCTCGACCTGCAACAAAAAAAAAACATTTAAATCACAAAACAGGCGATAAAAAGGAGCAATGTGGAGGGTTTGACCAAATCACTTCAAGACATGTCAAAGTCAGTTATGTTTCTGTCCGATGAGTTCTGATTTAATTTCGCTTTGGTAAAAAAGGTCAAAAGGGAAGTTCAGACATTTATTATGGACCACACCCAACATCTGATCTTTTGCCCAGACAGCAACTTCTGTAGCTGTGAAATGTCAAAACCTGTAACTCCTCAAACGTCCATTGGAGGCTGACTGTAGAACAAGTCAATCTCCATAGGCTGAACTGTTGCTAACCAAGTAGCTAGGTAACTTAGGTACATTGTGAGATAAACAAACTTAAAAAGATGTATTCTAATATTTGTAGTCAGCTGATGAAGAAAACAAGTTCCATATTTTTGAGTTTTGTTTTTTTTTATTTCCTTTTGTATCTTAAACAGCTGCGTACCTGTTTGAAATTGCCACTGCGTCTCTGCTCCCAGTCCATCATGTCGTGGAAGATGGGGATCATGACATTCCTCAGATCTGGCTGCGGCACCAGCGTCACCTCCAAGAACGGACCAATCATCGCTGGAATGAAGTTCAGCTTGTGCTCCCCTGGAGGAGAGACAGAGGTCGGCGCAGGGGTTAGACTCTCACTTTAGCCTCGAAAACAGAGTGTTGTTTGTGTCGGAGGCAATTTGGACAAGTCTGGGAAGGAGTTTAAAAGAAATTCAGCTCAGGCTCGGATTATTTCGGTTTAAGTGCACCACACTCTCACCAAAGTAAGAGTGTTTTTAACACACTAAATAAAAAATACTTATCGCTTATACAGGCATCAAATAAAAACAAAAGTAAAGTGACTTTAAAAATGCACTTCAATCCACATAAATTATCATAAAAACACAAAACCGTATCGCTTCATCACAGACCTCAGAGAAGAACAAAAGCGACCGCACAAAGCTGAGTGAGGCATTCAGCACGTTTCCATGGTGACAAAGAGTTTTTTTTTTTTTGTCAGCTTCCCATCAGCTCAAAGTACAAAGAAAAACACCAGCTTTGAATCAGACGGAGGGGGGGCGGGGGGTAAATGTGGAGCCAGAGCAGAAAACACGCAGCTGCCTTTACAGCACCACTACAATAAGTTAAGACATTACCGTGAGTCTCTTCTAAAGGATTCAGAAATAAAACACCACGTGAAGCATGTACATTGAGATTTATCATCTTACCTAAATTCTGCCACATGCTGAAGATCTCACAGCCCATCATCACCCTCATGTCCCCATACCTGCATGACAAAATATCACGGTTAGACGTGTGTTTGCTGCAGGCAAATACTGAGAGTACAGCATGTTAAGTACTCATTATACGGTATGTGGCCTGCAGTATACTTTCTCTATGTGTGTGTGTGTGTGTGAGAGAGGTTTGACAGACAACGTGAGCAGGCTAGGATGGCTTGCTGAGTGAGCGCCCGTCTCATTACAGGCCATCCGAAAGGCACTCGGCGAAGCGGGGCGAGCGAGTGGATCCGCAAACAAACACCACTTACTTTTCCAGGATCTTCTTCCTCTTGGAGGGAGAGAAGGACTCCAGCTGAAGACAGGGCTGATTGATAAATATTACAGACAGATAGAAGTAGGAGTCCCACACCTGGAAATGACAGCGGAAAAAAAAAACAGCAACATGTCACCGCTGTGCAAAAAGTTCCTCCAACAACTTAAAAAAAAAAAAAAAAAAGATGATTTGCTACTGGTGTCTGTGGATTCTTCATATTTGAGACTTCAGTGTGTTAATTACAGTTAATTCAAGTAAACTGAGAAGTTTAGCATCATTTAAAACACACAGTAATATCTCAAAAAACTAAATACTGAAACTGGACTAGGAAGAAGTAAAGCATCTTTACAAATGAAGGAACTCTCTTCTCTCTTTCAGCTAATTTCATTATCTGTCTTCAGCTTCTGACTCCTGTCATTAGCTTGATTTTATGCCTGCATGAAGGCTTTTGTTTCCATTAGTGCGATGCACAAAAATAAACGAACCCATGGCTTTTTTTGTGTCGAATGCCTCTGTGTGTGTCTGTATCTTTAGGAGTGAAGCTCTGTGCGGCGCGCGCGCATTTCTCCTACCTTGTAGTCAAACTTGTCATTGAGGAAGTTTTTCCTCAGAGCGTCAGAAAGGTAGAGGACAGTCGTGATGATGACACTTCAAGAGAGAGAGAGAGGAAGGTGGGAGAGGTTTATTCACGAGGCGTTACCTTGGAGGGGGTGGGGGGTGCATCGGCATAAACAGTTTACTTGCTAATCAAATGGGCCATTTGTGGCGTAATAGTGCAGATGTGAAGCGATGAAACACGATGACAAAAGGCAGAGAGAAACATTTGCGACATTCCGTGCCGATGAAGGTCAGACCTAAATGATTCGGCTGTTTTTCCACTAGAAATACATCAGCACTGCTTCAGCAGAAACAAGCTTTGCATAGATCTTTATGTATCTTTATGTAAATATCAAAAGAACTTCTTTTCTTGCACAAAATATCAGACATTCAAGCACTTGCAATGATGATCTTTTTTCAAAAACTTTCAAGGACGTGATTTTCTCCGCCTCCAATTCACAGACTTTCAAGGACTTGTAAGAACCGCGGATAGCGTCCTCCAAAGTGACACAGTGCATTAGCCTTGGATTCGCTCTCATTTTAACCGAGAGCACTACATCAACATTCAGCTACGTTTTTTTTTTTTTTTGGCCTGTAAGTGCAACTTCAAATTTTTGGGATGTCAGTTTGTTTAAATATTTTATCACCTCGGATTAAAAAGAGACAGAAAGGTGGAGCACGGCGATCGTGGAGAAACTCTCTGATTGAGCAGATGTTTAAATTTGCATATCTTCAGCGTCCTCGTGACCTCGTGTCCTCATTCATCTGACTGAGACCCTCTGCTGCACGTCATCCCTTGACCCACTGCATCTCCACCTTTTCTATTTTCACTTTTTCTTTTACGCATGCGGTCTTACTTGTTGGTGACCAACCGCATGACGGTCCAGTCTTTAGGAAACATTTCTGGCCGGATCAGGATCCTGAAGACTGTGAAGATCTGAAGGAGAAAGTCCTGGAACGCACAAACACACATGCAGGAGTCGTGTTAATCATTGAAAACTCAGATCAAGATCATGTTTTTGCTGTCGTTTCCCACAGCTGTGCTGAATATTTCTGTATTTCGCGCCCTTGTTCTCGCTATTTGTTCATGATTAACAGTCGTTAAGATTTAGGGCACTTATTGATCAGATGTTTTGTTGCGTAAATGTGATTTACACACCTGTTGAGTTGAAGAACGGCACTGTGTGATACTACACTGTATTTTTAAACCGCTTCTTCATCAAAGTATCTCTTCAAATGTTCCTCCATACTTAAATCTAATGCGGCCTCTTTATGTCTCTCTCCATGGTGCTGAAAGAATAGCTTCAAGCTCGGTAGTTGCTCAATCTGTTCCCGACACTTACTTTAGACACTTGTGATAAAAGTACTACAACTACTTTTTTTTGAACAAGAGCTCTCAAGCTAACAAGAGCAGATTACATTATGCCTTTTTTCGTGGCGTGCGGCAAATTGATATTCTCTCTCACTGAAATGAACTCGTTAACTTTCTCTGTCTCTCTTCTTCTTCTTCATTACGCAACCTACCACCAACTGCCGACCAGTACGGTGCGCGCGGACCTGAATACCTACACGTACGCTATATAAAACATCTGTATGCGCGCAGGCACTTCAGAAATGTCTGAGAGTGCGTCACTGTGAAATTCTAAAGTTTCTGAAGAACATTAAGAAACGAGAGGCAGAGCGACGACTCAAAGAGAATTCAAAGACAGCGCTTCTTCTTCATCTTCTCTCAGACACAGGCCTCGGAATGAGTAAATATCAAGTTGTGTGAGAGCTAGCATAAAAAAGCATAAATATATGACAGAAGTTTTTATATATTCTCAGAGGTTTCAACATAGCACTCCTATCTCATTACTATGAGTATAATTCTGTCTCTTTTTTTTACCCAGAAACTTTCACTTACTGAACTACACATTGGTTTTTACTGCTTGGAAGATTCAATTTAATAACAATTTGCTTTCAATAGTTTATTTGGTATGCTAATCAGTCAATTCTGTGTCAGTATTCTGTTCAGACTGGGTGATTTGCTGCGGCAGTACACGTAACGCAGGATGTGTTGCTTTGCAATGTTTTTACCAGTCACTGTATGTATTCAGAAGGTTTGGTCATCTTCTGTCCGTCTGGCCTTAAAGTTATGGAAGCTTTGGAATTGATTTTGGCGTCAAATATAACACAAAGACGAGAAATATTGTCATCGTTAGAAGTGAGGACGACGGAAAATGAGCATCTACCGACTTCTCATCTTACACCGCTCTGAATGTGTGCAAAGGGATTAAACGTCTCGACCGTTAGATGGGAAACGAGCTCTCAGATGACAAAGGCATCCACAGGCGGTGCTGTGAGCCGCGTGCGCGAGCTAATACGCGGGTACAGGTTTGACGTGTGCTGTGAAGACTGTGAAGGTGGTTTTGTTCAGAGCGTTTTGTACTCTGCTATAAACAGCCCACCTGTGGTGATTTTACAGTCAGAATAACTTCATGTGGCGGCATTAAGTGCCATTAATATGATTTTTTTATACAGATATATGTGCAGGCTGTCTGCTGACTTTGTATCTGGACAAAGTTAGCTGATTTCTGTCTTTTAAAGGTGCATATGTCTTGCTCTGTACTTAGCGTTTTTTATTTATTGTCTCTATTTTTTTTTTTAACCTTTTATCTTTTCAGTCCTTAACGAAGAATATTTCACGTTCAATCAACGACGCAGAGGTTACTTTATTAGCAACTCGGCATCAAGCAAAGCAGATGGGAGTTAAACATCCGTCCATTGCTATTAATCTCATTATTTGTTCACTTTGAGAATCACATATGGACACAATCAGAGGGGGGGGGTGGAGAGGAAGAGAAGCCCTGCCATGGACGGACAGATGTGGCGGGGGGAGAGAGAGAGAGAAAGATGGATGGATGTGGTGGTCTTACCCTCAGGTTGTCTTTGCTGCTGAACGCCTGCAGCAGCTGCTGGTAGTGCCTGTCGCTCATCTGTCGCAAAAGGGCCAGCAGACACGCCACAAACTCTCCCTGAGAGGACGAAAGGCGACAAAGGGGAGAGAAAAAGGCGCTTTAAAAAGGAATCGATCTGAAAGGAAAGGAAACTTAACTTTCCTAAACATGTTGAGGAGAAATTAGGAAACAGTGAACTGCTTTTGCAAACGATGCCCCTCTGCTACAGGAAATAAGAAAGGAAGCACTTTGTTCTATCGAATTTAGAGTACGCCCTTTATTAACCTCTATTGGCAACCGGTAAGAACTGTGGCTCTATTACAAGTGGAACAACCCTCCACCCTTCCTTGGGTCACCATGGATGATGGTGATGATGATGATGATTATGATGATCTCATTTGGACCCACTTCACCGCTCCTGCTGCGCTGCATTGTACATCTTAATTATTGCCATTTAAGTTAATGGTGTTAGTAGAATTATAGTCGCCACAGCGGCAACTCAATTTAGAGATCTATAATTACTCTTGTACATTTTGTTAAGTCCCCAAACAATTTATAGGAGCAAGCACACACACACACACACAGGCTGACAAGGTAAAACACACATACAGTGACATCCTGGAACTGTAGTCTCATGCCAGGTCCAGTAGACTGGGGCCGGTTGCTAATTTCCAGGATGGTCCTCAGTAAAACTCCCAGCAGGCTTTCTACGATTAGCTCCACCTCCTCTGAGACCACCGGCTCCTGCACAAAGGACAAAACACTCAGCACATTTACAGGTAACCACACTTTACTTTCACTTTATTAACATATACGAGAAAAGAGCAGATTTTTTTTGTTTTTTTTTAGCCAAAATGTAAAAATAAAAATGTGACTTTGCATTCTACTTGGGGTTTTCTGCCTTGCACTGCCTTGAACCGTCGACGCTGGCTGACGTCATTCTGCCTCCGAGCCAGAGTCTGCGCTCCTTACCCTATAATCTCGCTCTCGTCGCGAGTCTTGAACCAAGTTTCAAGGCTAAGAGCAACATTCTGAAAGTCTAAAGTCACAGAGAAGGAGGAGAATGGGAAACGAAATAAAAGGAGCTGCGATTCAAAAGGAGAAAGAGACAGTTAAAGATTAAAAGCAACTCGAAGAGAGTGGAGGATGAACTGGTGTGTGTGTGTGTGTGTGTGTGGATCTCCCTCCAGTCTCTGCCCCTGACAAGACAGACAGGTCTTGGACAGAGCGATAATGAGAAGGAGCTTCAGACTGGCACATTGGCTGCCACTGCTGTCACTTCCCTTTAGATGTGGTGCCAGTGTGTGTGTGTGTGTGTCCTACTGGGTGCCTTTACTACTGGCTGTCCCCCTGGCAGCGAACAGTTCAAGCCCGGCAACCCGAGCCGCTACCGGCTGCTGCACACAAGCGCGCAAATCAGGTAAACACACGCGGCTCCTGGAGTGACTGCCACTTCGACAGTGGCCATTGCTAAATTGATGGGCCTCATTATTTGACTGCACGGCTGCCAATGCTCTTGTTACCAAGACTAATTGAGCGTACACACACAACAAAGTAATCTGCTATTGCAATGCATTGGCGAGGAAAGACTCATTCCTCTAGCTCTGACTCCCTTTAAAGTTATTTTCCAGTTACTGCGGCGGTATCTCCCTCGTTCGGGCTCGTCTCGGCATAAAGTCACTCCGTCCAGAATAAAATGTTAAAGTTCTGATCTTTAACTTGGAAATCTGAATTTTTTTACAGCTGTGACTGCTGCGAGAACGCAGCAAAGCTTAAAGGAACAGTTTGAAATTTTGTTTTCTGGCCGAGAAAAATATGGATTTATAACCAGGAAATAACTTCCTACAGACTTGATTCAGATTTTGCTTCCGCGAGCAGCTAGCTAGCATTAGCTCTGTCTTGACGGAAAAGAGAGGGAAGCTGCGGGGCGGCGTTTAGCTCAGTTGGTAGAGCGGCCGCCCCGTATGCGAAAGCTCGCTGAGGCTGGCCTGGGGTTCGAGTCCCGACCTGTGGCCCTTTCCCACATGTCATTCCCCATCTCTCTATCTCCTTACATTTCCTGTTACTCTTCAGCTGTCTCTCTATCAATAAAGCTTGGAAAGGCCAAAAAAAAAAAAAAAATCTTAGGCCCGGCTCTGTCGAATGATAAATTAACATTTGAGCTGCGTTCAGGTCATATCTGACAAATCATGTTTATGACTGGGAAGACTGTCCCAATACACAGTTGGTTGTGGGAGGATTAAAATACTTTGAACTGAACTGACTAAATTTGGACTTGAAGGATTCATTTTTTTGTTTCCAGCCACTTCATTATCACTAAGCGCCTATTTGGAGTTGGAGTCAGAGCTTTCAGAAAAATGAGCTCCAGTATTTAGTTTGGATTTTGTCCCCTTTGACCGATCCAGGCTAACCACGCCGCCCTCTGTTTCCAGTCAAAATGCCGGACGATCACTCACCGCCGTGCTGTTTTCCTCCTTCTTGATGAGCGACAGCATGCTGGTGAGGATGCGGGCACACATGACCAGGTCTCTCTGCTCTTGCATGTGTGCCTGGAGGACCCGGAGCACCACGGGCAACAGGATGCACCGTGACTCTGCAACACACACACACAGAGGGCATACATCAAAGACATAATGATATATAAAGTTCAAACACACTAATCTTCTGTGTCTGGATTAGTGTTAAACGTAATAACTCTAAATGTGATTCTTGGGCAACATTAATGTGATTTGCGTGAGGGATGCTTTTCTTGCTGCGTGTAGCCGTCGGGGAGCACGCTGGAAATAAACCACTGAGTAATTTGCTTCGGTGTGCAGCCTTTATTAAGAACAATTTAATGACACGGAGTTAGGTGCGCTGTAGGTGTTCTCAAATGACTGCGCTGCAGGAGCGCACAACTGAGCAGTATAACATGGATTAATGGCCTGTTTGTACATGACGCACCACAAGCAGACAGCACAACTGATCATTTTTGGCGTTTTGTGGATGGATCTACTTGCTCAAATCTGTTTGCTTCCCTCCGTGCTGTTTGTTTTTCCTCTGTACGCGAGGGCTCGTTTCCGTGTCGGGTGTTTGCGGGCTTTAATTGTGTACTCGTACCAAAGTGTACATAAACTGCGCGTCTGTTTGTGTGAACAAGCCTTTACCTGGGTTTATGTAAAGCTGGCTTTCCACAGTCTTGGAGATGCACTGCAGTTTGACGGCCTCCAGGGGGCAGTCGGCGTGGATGGTCGCGGGAAGGCTGCCCAGCGTCTCCCTGACGAAGCCGGCCACCTCCCGCACTGTGAAGATCTTCAGCAGCTCGCCGTAAATGGCCGGGAACGTCCGCAGGAACACCGCCTAGGCAGAATGAGGCAATGTTCGATCAGGTGATGCCGAGAGGTGGCGAGAGAAAGCATTCCAGCTGCAGATTAGACTGAAGAGAAGATTTCAAGATGTGATTGTGCATCTTTTATATAACATACGCCGTCTTAACCTTGAGAGGGGTGAGGTGAAGTTCCTGTGAGTTCCCATGAGCGGTTCTGCTGAAGGTTTCTGCCTCTTAAAGGAACCTTTTCCCTGTCACCGTCACCAGGGGCTTGATAAGTCACGATAAGAATTTGCTTTATTTGTGTTTAGATATAGAGTATGTGGTAAAAGTTTTATGTCCTGTGTAAAAGCATGACTGCACACATCCAGTAGAACTCTTGGAGGCCTGAGGCAGATGTATCGGTGCTGTTCCTCAAACCCGAGGATAAGCAAAGGACCGGGTGTGCCAGACATATTTTAAGTATCCTTTCATGGTCATTTTCGCCCACCGGGCTGAAAAATGAAGATTACTAAAATCTACAGAGGTGTGTCACCAATGTCGGCCAGAAGGTGAGGCAGAGGATAGGGGCCATTTGTTTCACCGTCACAGGCGCTTTGACCAAAGATGAGTTCAAATGGAACAACAAGGTTTTACAGCACTGCCACTAATTCAAAAAACAAACAAAAAAAACCCTGTATTTTTCTTTTTAATGATCATAAATACATTCAAGATTTTGTAATTACTTTTCTTTGTAATCCACTTAGTGCTCCACACATCAGATGTTCTGTCATCCTGTGATTAAAAACTGCAGCAGGTAACAACAGATGCTAAAACGAGTGTGTGTTGGGCGATGTGTGTTTTGTGTATGAACTTGGATTAGCATTAGCCCGGCGCGCATCTCCCCAAAGCCGTTGTTGTGTTGAGAATACAGATTAGCGCGGATCAGAAGTCGGAGGGCGTGGATCTGAAGTGGAGCTTTTCAGGTGGCGTGGAGAGGGCACAGCGGGGGCAGCCGATGCTACCGCTGAGGTGAAAGTATTACAAAGCGAGCGGAGGGTTTAAAACAACGCTGCTGATTTTGATATCTCGACTCTTTCCGACTCTTGAGCAGATTGCTGTAATTGTCCTGCTGAGCCGCGAGAAAGGAACCTGATTTGAGCCCGAGTGCAGGAACAAAACATGTGTTCCGGGTTCACGTAGGTGAGAGAAACAAAGCGACGAAGGAAAGAAATTATTAACATACTTTGGGGAATGGACACACAGAGTTATAAGCAGGATTTGTCTGAGTGCTGAGAGCGACCTGGGATTTAAGTGATTAAAAGTGTGCGTGTGATCCTAATGGACTAAACAGGAGAAGCAAATGAGAACACAAAAGAAGAGGAACAATAGACGCACACGCAGAGGTAGAAAAGACACAGCCACACGAGCAGCTGTTATGTTTCTGGTGTGTAATTGGGATTATCTTTGCCGTCTTTAGCTTATTTATTTTGGTCTCGTTTCAAAATCGGCGAAGGCGGCTCCTTCCGCTGTGCAGGCCTCCCAGCGGAAAAAGGGAAAAGCCGCCACAGACATTCCTGCCCCGACTCCAGCCCCCTCTGGCAGCATGAAATTCAATTACCGACGATTTCTCACCTCTCGCGACCGCGTTAAACAGCGGTCCTCGAGAAACAAACCCTAATGCGATGCACAAGTACCCGACAGGCGCAGGTTTGCGCGTTCACGTACACACACGCACACGCACCTGTGTTTGTGCGACGGGACTGGTGCCTTTGTTTTCCTGCGAGAGGAAGAAGCGGATGGACATGAAGAGCTCGTGGATGCACACTCGGAACTCCTCCTCGTTCTGGCCCCGCGTGGCCAATGAGAAGAGGCGACGCGACTGGATGATGTACTTGAAGATGTACTCGCTGGCCTGGAGGATGGAAAGAACAATCAGCGTTTATCCTCTGTGACTGGTGATGAAAGAAAAGTCATCAAAGAAAGAAAAGAATGATGTGATATTGAATTTTAGGACTTAATATGAAAGCTGATAGCGGTGTAGACGTGTTGAAATGAGTTTTAAGTAATTTCTTAGGCAGAAATACCAAATATTTGCTTGCTCTAGCATCTCAAGGTCTGATTTTATTCATCTTGTAAGACGCCTTCGGTTTCCCGGAGCTTGAAATGATCATTATCGTCTTACATTTTATAGACAATGCAATCAGCTAACGAAAGACATAATTAGTTGCAGCACTAATGTAGACAGTTCTTTTTTAATTGAATAGGTAAAAGAATCAGTTTTCAGTCTGACGACGAGCGGGATCGCTTGACTGAAATATTGTCTCTCTGCTCTGCTTTTAAAAAGACCTACATTTTTTCTTTATTGGAAAAGTCATCTCTGGACGGTGCCATTTTTAGAGGAACGTGTTGAGTGATATTATGAAAAGTAACCGAGGACTGTGTGTGTGTAGCGGTCGCCTCGGCCTAGTGATGCGAGTGCGGGGCGGTGTAAGATAAACAGGCTGTCATCGGGAGTGACCTTCTCCTGTCTGTGCACCTGGTCACCGAGTGGTCATTCCAGACAGTCCTATGGGGGGGGGGGGGGGGGGGGGCTCGAGAGTGAACGCCTGACATCAACTGCCGCTTGATAGTGAGTGCGTGATGTAACTTTGTAAACACGCGATGCTCGACAGAGAATCCACCTCGGGTTTTTGCTTCCTCTGGCAATAAATAAAAAGTCTATATTTGCTCTGACGACTTTGCCTCTGTGAGCTGCGACTCTGGATCCGCAGAAACCAAAAAAAAAAAAAAACACATAAGTTTATTTGGATTGGTTTTCCCGCCTCACATTTTTTTCACATGAATCGAAATCATTTTCTACATCACTCAGACGGGCAGGCCCTGCGGACGTCAACTGCGGTCTGTCACTTATTTATTATTTACTGCGTGACAGAGCAACATTTACTTCGGCTGCAGAATGTAGTCCGTGAATGATAGATGGGGAAGCCGCGGTACAGATGCCGCAATGTGCTCCTCTGACGCCGTATCCACATGAGTCATTAGAATAATGTGATGTGGATTCCCAATACCAGAGGCGGTGCATTTCAGCTGATTAAAATTGCATGCAGAGTAATAGATTGAGGAGGGGGGGGGGGGGGGGGGGGGCGGTAATGAATAATGGTGCAATGTATTTGTTGCTGATGGGGGGGGGGGGGGTAAATTAGCAGGAGTGGCAGCGAGATGAAGCAACTTTATTTGTTTGCATCTCTGGGTGCATCTGCGTCGTCGCGACTGTGCCCGTGCCTCACCTTGAGCACCTGCTGGATGTGATCCTGATGCTCCGCGTCAACAATGCGGTCCACGTACCACTTCAGGACTTTGATCAGGTCCCTGGAGAACACACACACACACACACACACACACACACACACACACACACAGACAGACAGCATCAGCAGTCACCTCTAGCTACATCGCACACAGTTTCTCCCAGTGGACTTAGCAATCATAGATGAGGCAATGCGGCGTTTTATTATGAAACACAAAGTTGAAATCAATTTCAGAGGAGGTGCTAACGCCCTCTTGCTCGCGTTTATGTTACAGCTCAGAGAAATGACCTCAGGATGGCCGAGAAATCGAACCTTTCAGTTTTCAAATTGGTGGATTTAAAATAAAACTCCTTAAATCTGGACAGATATTTCTCTCTTTCATGCAGCTGCTGATGAAGAAGGCGCACAGTTATCACTGAACGAGAGAATCTTCTTGTTCCAATCAGGACTGGATGACATCTTAAGTTCCCCATTAATGATGAAAGAAAAGGGAAAATAGTGATATGGACAAAGGGTTCTGTTTTAAATTATTAACACAATTTTACAGATATAAGGAGCTTTAAGCAGATGGACCTGGTAGCAGGAATATGTGTGTGTGTGTGTGTGTAGGTGTGTATGTGAGTAGGTGCATGCAAAAAGACTAAAAAAACATTAAAAAAAGAAGGAGACAGCACCCACCAGCACGGTATCTTAGCAGGTACAGAGAGTGTGAAGAAGACAGCCGGTGAGAACAGCAGGTTGTGAATATGTGTGTGTGTGTGTGTGTGTGCATGTGATAGAGAGGGGAAGGAAACGAGGAGGTAGGAAAGGCGAGCACCATTTTCGCTTTTCATCAGCCAGGGGGCACCATAAGCATTTCTTTCACACGCCTGCCGACTAAATCGCAGCAGAGAGCCGAGAGGAGAGCTGCCTCTCAGCACTGACGCAGGTTCCCTCACCGCCCTGCCTGCCCATGTGATACGGTTTGTCATTAGAATACAATGCGTGTGTGAGGCCGCTGCTGTGCGCTCCGGGCGCCGCGCCAGCCTCGAATGAGCCGCATCCGGAGGGGGCTGAAACGCAACGCACCTGTAGGACAAAGCTCCGGCGAAGTGGCTCTCGATGTAGGTGTCCATGACGGGTTTGAAGTGCTGGAATTTGCTGTCCTGGAGGAGGTTGATGATATGGACCTGGAAATAAGCGGAGAAGACAGAATCTTTGTTTGATTTCACGCATTTCTCTGGAATATTCATGACGTTTGGTGTCTGCTGAATAAAATGCGGTGGAAGCTGTGAGGAGGCGCCAACTCCCTCATTGTTTGCTCGGCTATTTTTTGCTAAGAAAGACGGCCACTCGCTCACAGCTTTCTTTGTTTAACCTAGTTACAAATCAGAGGAGACACAGAATTGCAGTGGAGGTTAGAATTAAGTTTATTTCTTAAAAACATTAAAAAAACATGATTCAATGCAGTGAAAATTGAGTTAAATACTGCAAGTTGCACAAATAATTGCTTTATTTTGAATGGACACTATTTTTCTTTATATATTGAATCCAATAAGACTTTGTTGACCCAAGCAAATCAAGAAAATTGTGTAAAGTGAAAACTTTTACGCCTGTTTGAACCGGAGATTTGGACTCTCGAAGTATATGTGTGATGGGAATAGGAGAGGATTAACTGGTTCTGTTTTTTTTTTTTTTTTTTAGCAGCACCCTAACTGAGGGAGCAAGCGATTCCCTCCATTTTTCTTTGTTTCTCTGTTTTTCCCCACACACCTCTCTCCCATGCTACCCTGCACTTCACCTTGCAAGAGAAGTTCTGTTCAGTTCAGCTAGCGCGACACGTTGCGAAGCTTCATTTTAAGTGACGCTGATTCGTTAGCAAAGGGCTAAGACAGCTAACAAAAAAAAAACAGTGAGTGAAAGATTTTTTTTAAAAAAGATAAAAAGGGGATCAAATATTCAAACAAAAAAAGGCTAAAAATAGATATGAAAATATGCAGGTGTCTAAAAATGTAACCAAACAACCGAGCAAACTCATCCTGACAGCAGATCTGCGCATTCCTCCGTGGAGGTTTGTTGTGAAATTTGTCCACTTGTCAGACTTGTCGGATTGATCTCAAAACCACAAAAAAGGGAAACCTGATGACTGCACCGACTCGCTAGACCTTTTCATCACTGATAACGGCAGGCTGAGCGGAGAGAGCGCACTCGTGTGTCAGCATGAGACTGATGTGGAGAGAGAGAGAGATAGAGAGAGAGAGAAACGCATAGAGATCGATCAGTCGTTCTATCAGTGCAGTGCAGCAGAACCGGGGTGAGATTGGTTCAGCGGTCTCTGTGGCGTTATACCACTAGATCTCTCTCTGATGGTTAAGCTTGTGTTTCTGTTGTCTGACTCAAACCCGATGAGATCCTGCCTGATGCACAAGGAGAGGGAGGAAACAGAAAACAGAAATCCGTCCGTGGAAACCGCCATAACGTTACTTACCAGTGAATCAAACACCTTGAGTCCATATCTCTGAGAGCTTTCATCCAGAATACCAAAGAGAGTGTCCAGGGTGTCCTGTAGAAACTGTGGTAGGGAGCAGAACAAACGAGATTTTGTATGTGTGAGGCGAAGTTTTAGAAATCAGAAAACAATCAATACGACGAATGCCGGGATGGCGGGAGCAATCCGCGGCCGAGAATCTGGTCCTACTTTGACAATCTCCGAGCCATCGATCTCCTTCAGCTTGGAGAGGCTGTCGTTGATCCTTTCGGGGTGGGCTCGCCACTTCAACAGGTCCAGCATATCACCTGGAGACAGCAAGAGGCACGGAGAGATAGGGAAGCAAATGAGGGAGAAGGACAGGGGCGAAAGCACAGGCTCGTCTTTGTTTATAAAGAAACGCGCGATTATGAGAGCAGTGTGCACCGCGGATCACAGAGCATCACCACACCCTTCAATTACAGCCCCCAAAACGCTCCTGAATCCAAACAAACGATGACATTTTCAAGTGCAGCGGGATAAAGAAGATAAAAAGTCATTTTCCTGAGCCGGAGTCCCCAGACGTACGCATGAATAAAACATAAGCCCCGAGAAGAAAGTCTGTATTTTTTGGATTGTGTTCAACCTGAAGCGTGTGTCTTTTTGCAACTTTATGTGCCAATCTGTGTCTTGTGCGTGTGTGTGTGTGTGTGTTTTTACAGATCTGCCGCGTATATTTTGTAATCATTAAATGCAATACTTCATAATCAGTTCGCAGGCAGCGCCAAAAGTCGTTGTTTATACGTTCAGATAGTCTATCATCCACTTAATGAGGGAGAAACACTGACAGTGTCTGCTGAAGACGGAGTCAAGAAAAACAAATGTCTCCTTTGCCGCATCATTTATTCATTTGTTCACTTTCATGCTTCGTTCTCTGATTTTTTTTTTTTGCTGCCGTTGTTTACGGAATAAATGAGGGCAAACGCGGCGACAAGCTAGCCTTGCTGTAATGAAACTACAAATCCCACACTGCGCGCCGTTTCCTGAAAGCATACAGATTTATTAGCTCGTTAGTTAGCGCTGTAAACCCGGATGCTATTCCCGCCACCCTGCATATTGACGGGTCTTTTCACACCCTTGGTTGGAAAAGCCACTTTCTCACTTGCGCTAAACTTTCCCCTCCCTCACACATTTTATCCCGTCGCCCTGTTGATGATCACTGTTTTTTTTGGCGGTTATCTCCCCGAGCTGCAGCACAGAAGCGCAGGATCAAGTGTAGCGCGTTAAGGTACGAGGCTAACTGGGATTTAAAATGTGACAAGAGTTCAAAACGTAGCAGCCAAGCAACACCTCGCCAGGCGAGCGGCCCAAGGTGTCTCCAGTTTACCGTTCTGTGTGAGCTTGGTGGAGCAGAGGAAGCTGGTGATCCAGAAAGACTCTTTGGTGCCTTTCAGAGTCTGGTTGTTGGACGGGAGGTTGGCCTTGGAGAATGGCTGCTTCAGGTAACGCGAACAGTCTGCCAGGCTGGTGTTCTCCTCACACTGGGGGGTGGAAAAAAAAGAGGATCACAGCAGATTGTTGACGTCAAAACATTTCAGTGGCTGGGAGATGCGTATCAGTCATGACCGAGACATGCAAAGCTACCCCGCGTGATCAATCACAGGACTCTTGTTATTTCGGGGATTTCATGTGAAGCCTTAACGCACAGCTGAGGCTGTGTGAGCTCCAAAGCTACCACACAGTTTGGACTGATTCTACTGTGTCTATTTTAGGTCTGAGGGAGAAACTAGGCCATGCCAGCTTCATTGAGCTTTTCAGCAACTTCCATCTGGCATTAGAGTAGGCCTTTCCCCCCACCTCTCTCTCAACAGTGGGGAACGCACACAAGGCTACCGCGGAGTTGTCCGGCCAAACTGGCAGGCTCAGGTTAAGACGGGAAAAGAAAACAATAAAAATGTTCTTGTTTTTAAAGACACTACGGCTAACAGGAAAAATAAATAATCGGCCTTTTTTTGGTCACCGTTCAGCCTCGTGTGCGATAAAATGTATGAATGGCCTCCGTGCTTTTCCATCTTCCACAAAAGGCTGAGGTTTATGCACACACCCTTCGTCTGCAGCTGAGGAAAAGCACGCAGTCTGCAATTATTCTGAATTACACCCAAGACGGTCTCGCAGTCGCTTTTGATGCTGACCGTTTTATTTCGCTTTCGTCCTTTGATGTGTCAAAAACCAAAAATGTGTGAAAAAGATGAGTCTATAACTACCTAAGGTCTATAACGCGGACATGAAGGACATAAATTCAACCCCGCAGCTTGACAATGTTACGTAAGTGGACGTTACTCATTGGCCCCGTCGGCTTGTAATGGGAGCGATGCGAGCTGTTTGTCAGCCCGTGGCGCCAAACTGTGTCATAACCTGATGATCGCATTTTGCTTGTTGGATGATTCACATAATCATATATACAGTATGCAATCCCAGAGCTGACGTAACCTTGGGGACACCTGTGAATTATGCAACAAGTAGTCCCGACCAAGCAATCTGACTGGTCAGCTGGACATTTAGAGTGTGTGTTTAAATCAGCATGACAGC
Source organism: Nibea coibor (assembly GCA_023373845.1). Lineage (NCBI taxonomy): Eukaryota > Metazoa > Chordata > Actinopteri > Sciaenidae > Nibea > Nibea coibor. Next base: position 8,710,747 of record CM041731.1, read on the forward strand.
ACACCTGACTCATCACTACAAATGTTACTCCGCCATCCCCACGTCCCGAAGACATTCATATTTATTTACATGTTATATAAGTACACATACGTACATCTGAATTTCAAATTTCAACTTCTTTAATTCATTTATTGTAAGCTTTGGTGTGTACCTCCCTCATGTGACCACAGAGAAAACATTTTTAAAGAGCGACAAATATGGACTGGTTGCTAGGTCATTACTAAGGCTCTGACTACTTCCTGAAGTAGTAAACTGGGTTCCATTATATATAGGAGTCTACTGATATGACTGTATACCAGGTATAAGAATAAGACCCCATGTACCTCCATGGAAACTGAGATAACGCAAGCCAGAAAATGCTTATTTTGAAAGTGAATTGCCCCAAAATGTGAATATATGTTTTTTTTTAAGTTGGTTATTGTTGTATAATCACAAAATCACATGAGGAGGTGTGCTTTAATGTCATTATTGGCACTGCAGTGACACCGAATCACTGTTGTGCCAATATTGGTAGTAAAACACACCCTCTTGTGTATTATTGCGTAAACAAAGAACAAGTATGTAACCTTTGTCTTTCTGTCCAATGAAATCTTTTGTCTTTTCTTTGAAATCTCAAGAGTGGACCAAAATAGCTTGTCATGAGGCAGATCAGCCCTCTGTTATTGACATGATAAGACTTTAAATAAGTGAAAATACAATGATCGCAGACCGCTGATTCAAAATAAGACTCGCTGGATGGGATTTACACATCGAGATTAAACACATTCGGTCTGATTCCACGGGGTTCAGTCCAAATCTTGGTGGTGAGGGTCTGCAGTTATTACCTTATGGATAATGAGCTCATGGGTGCCATCTGGCAGAGTCCTGCCGTCCTCCTGCATCAGCGGAACAAAGGAGTAGCCAAACAGTTTCTTCTCTCCCTTGTCTTTAGCTGTCAAACAACAACAACACATGGACGTGACGCCGAGTCCAAAATACAGCAGCACAGGCTGTGCGAGAATCAACAAAACAAGAGCTCACGTTATGAAAGCGGTTATGCAAGTCAAATTAATGAGGTGAATAAGTGCAACGGTGCTCAGACTTCGGCGCATTTGTTCAGTTTAAACTGTAAACACAAAGCTTGAAAGCGTTGTTGACCTTCGGTGTTGACGGTTTTACAACACAGAGTGCCAAGAAATGTAGAAACGCATCAGCAAAAGGCAGAGAAGAGGCTGTGGATGCAAATCATTTAGGTTTTTAAAAGTTCTATCAGGAAACGACACCTATAATTCACTATATCACGCATATAGGTGTACAGGACAGACTCTAGTACACTGACGCACAACGCCGACTTCTTAACAAAGCAAAAACAAGATATTTTGATGTTAAATTACTCTTGGAGTGCCTGGAAAAAAAGGGCTGCTGTGGTTTTAAGAAGTTCTCTGAAAGCTCTGGGCATAATTTACATTATGAGCGTGCGTAATCTGATTTCTCTGCTGCTTTAGCAATAAAGTGCTAATGCGTGCACAGCAGGGAAGTGAGAAGTGTAGTGTTCCCATTCCCTTTCATTGCAACACCAGTGATTAATTTAGGCAGTGTCTACCAGTCCTCTGTGGTGTGTGTGTTTGTGTGTTTTCACTCTCTGAGGAGAAACACAAGTTGCACTGTATTAAACTTTTAAAAGTTGTACTGCACCATGGTCATCTGACTTGAACTTTTTGCTGGGATTACACCAGGAAAGTTACTGCTTACAAGACTCAAGGCTGTAAACTTTTGCTTTTTGTCGCACGTGGCTCTTTTCGGACACGATTTCCTAAATCTGTAAGCCGTCGTAGGGTGCTCGGAGATTAAGGCTGCATTCAGATAAGGTTCAGGCGGCGAATCGTCGGGGAGGGTTGTGCCGAACGTAACCGCTGTGAAACAATCAGGAAATAACTTTTTATTGCACTGATTGAACTGCTTTCCCGATGCCTGCACTGTCTCTCAACTAGCGAAAAGTCAGAACACAACAGGTTTACTGCATGAATCCACCTGGGTAGTCTCATTTCAGGCCGACTCTGGTGGTCTGACCGATCAGAGCGTCTGATTGCGACGTCAGGCTACGTTTTTTGGCAGACCCTCCTGCGGCCAAAACGCACTACCTCCGCTCATGTGAATGTGAAAACCTATGTTTTCACCACGGAGCCGAATTCTCTCTGAATCTACCCCGAGGAAGATTAAATGGTACTGTGTGAAACGGAGGCTTAGCCGAGCTCAGCAGGCCAGGTGGAGAGTGATCTATGTTACATCTTGAAACCACTCTACCGAACACACTGCGCCATTATAGTAGAATTTAATAAGTTTTGGCCTTGTTAGGAATTTAGGAAAGACTTTGCCTCTTCAAGCTGTCTGGCAAGAGGAAAAAAAAAGCATTACCAATAATAAAACACTCGTTCTGCTGCAAATCATTTCATGAAATATTCAATAAACAATTAGCAATAATAAAACAAAAGTATTGCACTGCCGACGCTGACAGGTCCTTACGGTCCCGTTTAGCACCATTTAGGAACAAGACTGGACTCCCTGCAAACAAATTAACCATTATCGCTGCTGCATAATGAGTGCAAAAACAAGATAGCATTTAAAAGCATATTCATAAAAAAAAATAGCTTTCCTTTTTGCATTAATTGAAAATGAGAGTGTGTGCTAATCATATTTCTTCAGGCAGGTCGTCCCAGAGTTTCGAGAGTCCTGATAGTATGTGTAATATGGTCTCCTCAGTTTGGTGTCACCACAGGCTTAAATTGGGCTCTTAATAGGCAGCCCTTGGGTAGCAATGCTAGCACCGCCGGCAGTAATAAGGCGACTATATCTACTGCGCGCAGACACACAGCCTCCCAGCTTGGCTGCAAAAGGCATAATAATACGGGCTTGTTATGAGAGAGGAGACTCGGACTTCTCCCCGCAGCCCAGAAAGCGGGTGAGCGAGAGGGAGAGCAATATTGTGGTCATAATTAAAGTTTTGTCTCATTAGGAGGTGAGAAGTTGGACAAACTAGTCTCATTAGGAAAATGCTCAAACCAGCGCACACTTATCCGCTTGGACATTGTCTACTTGGGGGCAGCGGCAGCCTTGGGGCTTGAAGCTGGAGGGCTGGAAGGTGAATGCCTATTGAGCTCTTCTCCCTCCACAACGACGCCTCTTTAGCTCCAGCTCCTCTGGATAACCAGCTGAAAAGAGAGCTGCACCTGAGGCGTCCTCACCTCAGCAGCAAACGCCTGCAAACGTGTGATAGCTCGGGAAAATGAGTTCGCTTCATCTTTTCGTTGGGTACACAGTGCATGCACGATCTTGTCCCCACTTACTGGAGCAGTGGCGGAACTCGAACCGGACGTGGGAGCCCCGGAACATGTCGACCGGGATGGGCAGCTTGATCTGCTCCGCCCAGCGGGGGCTGTTGTTGTGGTAGAGCACTAAGGAGTGGTACTCATCTCCACCTGGTTCACCGGAGCCGGCAGCCACGTGACTCTGAAAGACAGGGCGAAGGGATTGAGTAAAGACAGAGGTGGAAGGGGAAGAAGGGAAGAAAGAACAGGAAGTGAAAACAGGATATGAGAGGCCGAGCTCGGGGATGAGGTAAGAGACAGATTTGAAGGACACGGTGAATTCATGAGTCAGAGAAAGATGGGGATATTTTGAAGGCTGCCCGTGCGCCACGGATGGCAATAAAATGAGAACGACGCGGTTTACGTGTGTGTGTTTATGTGTGTTGGAGGGCTGCGTGCCATGCGGCGGCAGCAGCAGGGTTATATTTGAGTCTATTTTCTGTTCAAGGCCGAGGCAGCACAGGAAACCACAGAGGCAGACTGTCACAGCACTGCACCAGAAATGGGAAACACACTGGAGAGACACTTAGCTCTCATCTGGGTCAGCGATATTTAAGTGAAGAGTTTTTTTTTTGCTCCAAAATAAGACACCCCCTGCTAAGAAAAAAATGGATTATAAATAAGGCTTTTAGTATCCCTAAAGTGTCCTTAAAAATGATAGATTGTCGCAGTGACAGCTATAATTCTTGCAAAATCGGAGATGACACAGATATGAAAAGGGTGTTTTTACCTTGAGGACCTGTCCGTCGATATCCAGCACGTAAACGGTGATCTCGACGTTCCTGGCCACGCTCTTCCCACCCTTTTCAAACTCGCCTTTCTCCAGCGTGATGTAAAGGTCATTCCTCATCTCTCCTGCAGGAACAGGAAGGTAAAAAAAAAAGAGGCAACAGGGCATTGATTATGCATACAGGCGAGCATCATTAAGGACCTCTCAGCGGCTTGATGGCCATTTTTAGTGTAATGCTTCATGACAGGAGTGGACAGCGTTTACATTCGCAGCATTTAATGATATTTTTTCTGCTGACGGGAGAATTCAGCCCGAGCTACGACCTCTGACCGCCAGAGAATACGAAGATGATTTATTTATTATCCGCCGTAAGCAGATGGCGTAGCCTGCATCCATTTTCTCATCCGTATATTATTAGCATGCTCAAGTCAAAAGTTTCATTCGATTTCAGCAAACAAGAAAGAGGCAGCTGGCTGTAACATTTGCACGTCACATCAAACTGTCAGCGAGGCTGGCTTCGCCCCGTCAGTGAGCACACGGTGATGGGGAGCGATAACGTCAAAGCAGGTCGCAGAGGGGAGGTGACACTGAGTGCAATTAAACAACACACTTGCATGAGAAAATAAGGAAAGCCTGGAGTCATCACAGTGGCACGCGTCAACTCTTGACCCTCGTTACTGTACAGTGTGTGTTCAGTTCACCACCACTTCAGCCTAAGAGTAATTCTTGGAAGTTATTCAAGGAAAGTCTGTTTTAATGGATTTAATGCTATATTCTGCAACCCCTGCGGGGGTCCTGACTCCAAGACTATCACCTCTGATGTAGAGTTGCAGTTGATTTCCACTTGCATCCGCGCGTTTTCTGACGGAGACTTGTTATCGAGCAAACATACTGGGCGCAGACTGGCAGGTGATTCCTGCTCATGAAGTGGTGATTTACTGCAAGAGGCCATATAACAAGGCTGAACCACGCGGCAACCTCTGCGGCTGTGAAGTGAAACCAATGTGAAAGCGACAAAAACTGCAGTTCCTCAAACGGCCACTTGAGGCTGGCTACAGAACAAGTCAGTCTCCATAAGTCCCCATGTAAAAATGTCCAACTTCACAGCAGAAATAAACATGTTTACAGCCTGGTACAAAAAACTGGTCTTTTTTGGTCTTTATAGCTGATTTCCCCGTTCATGACAACTGTACTGAAGCTGAAATTTTATTTAACTTACCTGCTCAGATTATATTAAGGCTTAAAGTTATGCATAACAGTAACAGCGTGGCTGCTGTTGGGTGTTATTTGGTTGCCAAGACTACCAATTCATTCTTTATACTGACTCACACAACAAAGTTCATCCTCTTGCCACAATTAACCATGTATCTTAAAATGAATAAAACACAGTCTGTTCCTGCACAACACTGTGAATTTAAGCGTGTAAGCTTGTTAAAGTAATGAACTGAGTGTCTGAGATTCATAAAAACAACAGTCTAATCTGCAAACACTCTGGTAACACAGCCTTTTATTGAAGCCGGTGCTGCCAGCTGCCAAAACACTAAATGAAAATAATACCAGGAAGTAATATTCTACATCTTTTTGTTATAATTGCAGCTGAATGCACAATGTGACTGAGCCAGGCACACATTTATTTCCTCCTGCAGGGGAAGTCAATGTGGTGCAAAGCGCTCTGGGTAAGAAAGAGGATAGGCCTGTTTCCTCTGCAACCGAGCAGCGGTCAGACACATTGTAAAACAGGTTCCCTATATTACATCTGAGTGTGTGTGTGTGTGTGTGTGTGCGTGCTCTCATCATATCTCTATCTCTAGGGTCAACATTGATTTTCTGCTCTTAACAACAGTAACCATGGCAATATGAGGCATTCTATATACACCCTTACTGTACACCCGTACACAAAGAGCACAGGGGAGACACACACACACACAAAGGGGCAGTTTCTTAATGTACAATAGGAAAAAGGGAAGTGGAGAGGGTGGGGCAAGAGCAGCTGAAGAAAGAAAAGGAGGAGAAAAGACAGACAGAAAGGGAGAGAGGCAGACAGTTTCCTTAGCCAAAGGGCGGACTTACACAGGCAGAAGGGGTGAGAGCAGTCAGCGTTCAGGGTTTGTAGTCAGACAAAGACAAAGAAAGAGACGGTGAACATAAATCTGTGCTAGTGAGGCGCTGGGGGACCCACAGTCTGTGGTTCCTCTTTATCTGTGTGACCAGACAGCACACCTCGCTTATTTAAAAGAACGACTCTTCTGCGGGGAGACAGAGTCCCCCGACGTCCGTTCGCTCATAAACAAATGAACAGACGAGTCAGAAAGACGATTCAGGCAGAACTTTCCCTCACAAACTATTTCCTAACACGTAAACATACATTTTTTTTTTCACCCCTCCCTGATTTCATCTTACATTCAAGTAGATTTGTTACCACGGCAACGAGATCCCATACGGCACGGCCTAAGGGTCTCTGCAGGGGTCTGTGTCATTTAGTGAAGTGGGTATCTAAGTGATGCCTATCTACCTGAAACATCCTGAATACTTCATCTTTCCGAGGGCACCCTTAGGTGATATTCAAATATCTCTCTGCGCACAATAGGTAGGGATGTCAGGCGTTACCAAGGCAACTGCAGTAAATAATATAAGGCAGATCAAAGTCTACACAAAATATATTACTAGGTTTATAGTCTCAGAAGGTGTCATACATAGAAATCAATGTTTTCTATCAAGTTTATGAACACGGCTGAACACCTGCTGCTTGACGCGTCTCTCCTGGGTGCACTCATCTGATGCGTAGGAAATTATATATTTTATGTCTCCAGCAGCCGTTTATGGGGAATAAATAGGTGAAGGACTAAGTAAGGGCAGCGCAGTATAAGTGCCGTGGAGCTAAGATTGTCTGTGAAAGTCTGTTTTTCTTGCAGGTGGTTCTGTTACCTCTCAAAGTCTAAAGATATGCAGGTGAGTCGGGAAGTAAATTTTCCGTGTGGGCCAGTAATAGCAGTAGTAGCAGCATGAAGGTGCCTGTCTACAGGTGATCAGAAGCTCCTGTAGCACGAACAGCAATAGCAGCAACAGTAGTAGTAAAAGCTATAGCAGTAGTAATAACATTAGCAGTAGTGTAAGCTCACATGGACACATTTGTTACCGGTGCACAGCTGGATCACCATTCAAGATAATCTGTTTTCCAGAAAGTTAAAGTTTCTCAGTATGGGCTTTATCTTCTAATCATAACATATAGAGAATGAAAAACTAGCGTCTTATGCTAAACAATAAAATGAGAAGTTGTTTATGTTGAGCAAAAGGAAAATCAGGTGACATCCATGATGCTCACAAACCCACAAGGCTGGGAAAGGAAATCAACCTGGTGTCTTGTTATTTGTGCGAGTGAGCTTGTTTGTGTTGTCCTACCTGGCATGATGACATCAGAGAAGCCCAGTTTCCTGGTGATGGACACTCCCCGGGTGAAGAGGACCATGTACTCTCGTCTCAGCTGCTCTATGTCCCCGTGGAGGAGCTGGAGAGCCACTGCCAGACCTTAGAAAAAAAGCAATAAAACTCAAAATCTGAAATATCATATTCCTATATAACAGCCGCAACACGGCCTTGATTTTTTTTTCCCTCCGTTATCCCCGACCAAAACAACTCAATAAACGCTTAAAATATATCACAACCCTGTTCCTAACGCTGTAAACAATCTTGTACTGGTGAGCTCAGAAAAAAGTATTCACAAGGGCATATTTTCCATTTTATTGCAGCCGCTCGGACTCGCGAAGCAGACAACTACAGTTAGACGTGCCAACAGCAACACTTGCATGTATGGAAAGAAAGCAGACGCCCCCGCATACATAAACAAAATGCAAACGGCTGTGAGTCATCCCCCAGCACTTTTTTATTAACAGGAAATCCTACATGAAGGCTGCCATCTCAAATCAATATCCTTATGCAATAACTCTCAAATGTCAGCACAGCTAAATGAAAGCACCGGCTTATATTTAGAGCTCAAAACGCTTCTCTGTGATGTCTCTGCGTGCAGGCCTGTCCGCGCTCATGACGACGAGAGGCAGGAACACAAACAGCTTAACGGCGAGGGTGTGTGCAGTAGACAAGACGATGATGATGATTATTAGTATTGTGGATGTTTTCAGGAAAGTTGGGAGGCAGCGGTGAAATGGTTCATTAGCTGCGAGAGGTTTCAGTCACAGGGAGTCAACAAAGCGACGTGACTTGTTTGCAAACCTGCAAGCAATATGCCAAAATACCCCGCACTGTGAAGGCGCACGGCTGTGAACGGCAGTGGAGTTGAGGAAAAAAGGGTTTGCAAGTCGTGCATCAGATTTAAAAGGTTGTGCTTTTTTATGCTAATTATTTAGCATAAATAAAAGCAAAACAAACAATGGTAGATAACCGTAGAATTTGCATAATTCCTAAATATGTAGACACGAGGCTCTCACGAGAAAATGCAGAATCTACAAACAATATGTGCTATTTTTAGCTTTCTTCTATTTCTATTTGAACAATTCTATTTAAAAGGCACAGTGAAAAATTTAGTGTTGCAGTGCTGAGGTTTCAAATCGCAACCGAGTGCAAACCTGTCACCTCTCCCTCACGGGTCATGCGCGAAAGAGAAACTACTGTGGCTGTGAAACTTGTGAAAAACACAAACGGTCCTATGTGGAGCCAGTGTTTGGTTTGTCTCTACTGGGCTGCTGTAGAAACATTGAGGTTCAACATGGAGGACTCCATAGAGGAGAACCCGCTCACTCTGTATATATAAAAGGTTAATTCAAAAGTAACATGAACATGGTTCTTTTTTTTCAGGTGATTATTCACTAATGAAAACATAGTTTTGAATATGATATTCTATTTCTGTCAATAGATGCCCTTAAATGTTAAATACTGGACCTTTAAGAAAATTATTCATATCACATAGTTCAGCTACAAGCTGAGCCTACAGAGGAGTTTAAGCTAGGTTATCCTGATGTGGTTATGTGGAATAACTGACTTACCAAGATTAACAGTTAACCAACAGTTCAGTTAAGCAAAGTGGACGTCTTTCAATTACAGATAGCAGCTAGCAAAAACTAGCTAGGTAGTTTTCGGCAGCTGTGGCTACCTCAGCTAGCTTCCATTTGATATAGCGTTCTTGCTACAGTTGTCTCGTTTCGTTAGCAGGAGCAAGTGTTCACATACCAAGTCAGTGTGTAGTTAGCCTAGTAACAACATGAACAGCAACACCAACCAAGAAAGCAGGAACTACACAGCTACACTACTGCATTTCGGCTCTGTTTTGTAGTTGCTGCAAAGTTGAGATATTCTTAGATTGTAAAATATGGTCAAAAAGCCTGATATTGGTCTTAACTTGATTGTGACCGAGTATGGAGTAACTGTGTTTTGGCTTAGAGGGCATGAGAGGTGACACTACAGAGGAGTCATCTGGTCTAAATAATTCAAAAGTAGCCCACACACACAGTCCATCAAGCAGTGTGTTCAACCTGGCACAAAGGCCTGGTGGGAAATGGAAGGAGAGTCCTATTAGATTCAGGGAAGATCTTCCTGCCGCTTAATGTGGATCAAGCCTTTGGCATTTATACACACATAAACGAACACTCACACCGGCTCTAAAAGCTACTGCGGGGCTACAATTAGGCAAACCAGCTTCATTACTATTCTGCCTGGTAGATGGAGCTGACGCGGACAAAAACACCCTCAACCTCTGCTGCCCTCAGCCCACCCGGCCTGCCTCTTCACAAACTCAACAAACCAGGAGGAAAATAAAAACTCAAAAACAAAACAGTGGAGTTGTCGCAGCCTCTTCTGTCACTGCCTACGCTCGCATGGAGGTGGGAGCTGAATTATGTACCTGACCTGACTCATGCAGAGCCCGATTCTTCTGAAAAAAAAAAAAAGATTACTGGGCTACATGTAAACAAAATCACCGTCTCTTCTCGCCGGCTCCCTCTCTCATCTTTCCAGTCTGATTACCCCAAAAGAGCCTCTGTGACCCTCAAACGCACGGGTGATGAAAGATGAGATGTCATTAGGCTAGATGTGAACAAAATAACTGTCTCCTCACATGTATGAGGGGCCGTCACGGACACTATTCTGAATTTTCCTCTCACACACACACACACGTGAAACCAAATGCTTTCACATATACTGAAAATCTCACACACGACATGCAATATACTAAAAAGCAGTGTACTGCTTTAGAGGTTTTCAGTATGGTATGTGAGAGGAAGATTCTGAATTATGTCCCTAACGGCCCCTCATACACATGACCTGTCTCTCTGCCTCTTTATTACCCAAACAGCCCACTGTTCTTTATGCTTTAAGGCCAGGGCATTCGTCTCTCCCCTGCTAATTGGCTGCTAATAAGAGACTTCTGGCACACCGCCAGCTCTGTTTAAAAGGAGAACCACACAGCGAGACTCCTTCAGACACACACGAAGAGTGCACACACACACATATATATATATATATATAAACACATACACAAAATACACACATTATCTCACTCCACACTTGTTTTAATTGCCCTCCTGACACTAAGTGTAATAAATTGTGGTGCGTAAATTATGCATGGTGTTCCATAACTCCTGCACGGACGTTTTTCACCGAGACGAACCGGAGAGGAGCCGCTGACCTGTTTGCTGGGGATGAAATATTCTCTCTAGTTTTGCACATTTGGTGTCAAGGCCAGACAAGAGACTCAGGTGTTATCTGCTCTGCAATGTTGCTTTGCAGCAGAATCATTTCCATTTGGGAGGAATTGACTTTTCAGATGAGGACGTACCCGGTAAAAATGCGCCGCGAGTCATTCTGTGCGTTGCTGTTCTGAATATGGAGTGAGCAGGGAACGTACAGGGTTCAAAGTTGCGAATGTGGACAGGGTGATCAGGCGACTTGTGTCGCTGCTGTCATCAGTGCGATTAGACCATGTGTGTGAGAGAGACGTGATTAGAGGGAAAGAAAAAGACAATAAGGTCCTTGCAAAGTCAAACTGTCAAAGCGAATAAAATGATAATGAATTAATTGAGCTGAGACAGACGAGCAGTGCTCGAAAATACATAAATGAAACCTGATATTCAGCACCCATTATCTTACAAATTGAAATGATCACCTCTACTTTTGTGATTAAATGTCTAAGATCAATGTCGAATTCAGTTAAGTGCTTGAAATGTAATTTTGCAGCGAACCACGCTCCGATTATGCATGCGAGGCTATTGTGACAAAACACCCAAAGCTCTCGTCTAATGCACTTTGAATGAGAGAGCGCTGAGGCAAATCAGGCGCTCGGCTGGATCAGTGTCTTTAGCTGACAGCCACTCAATAGCTAGCATCCGAGTGTTTGTGATAAACTGCACGCGGCAGCCAGTGACTCTTTCGAGTAACTCGCTTGCATGTATTTGATGTGCCAAGCGAAAGCCTGAAGCAAACGGCTGTGTCAACTAAGGCAACATGCTGTCTCCCAGTGATGTTGCTAACCAAATCAGTGCGGTTAATTGCTTTTGATAACAGAATTGCTCGTCTGAAGTCGTTGCGATGCTGTCGTCTGTCTGTCAGACAGGGTTGCGGCGAAAAAATGTGTTTTTCCATTCACTTGAATGGGTGGGGGTGCGTTTTGGCAAGGTGCGTCCACCTAAGAGCATCGGTCGAGAGACAAAGAGAGTGAATGAGAGCGAGCGAGCAGCTTCACCGATAAAGAAAAGTCATTTCCTGATTGTTTCACAGCTGATAGGTTCAGCACAAACAGACCCAGCAGCCTTTCTCTGCAGCGCCTGTACTCTGATGTGTGCAGAGTCATCTGCCAAAGGTCTAGGAAGTTTAACATCAACAGTGCATCACATTATCTGTACACCTGATCTGTAATTAAATCTGATACCGCATGCAAAGCCGCGTGTTATCTGATAATCCAGCTCGTCAACAGTTTAGGTAGTAAAGTATTTTTATCAGTGTGAGATAAGGAAACCGCAAACTAAGTGGTTGCGTAATATTCCTATTTTGGTGTCTTCCCTCTGCTCTATCACAAATGAAATTCGACTTTCGTGGCACTTATCTGCTCAGCTGTGCAAAGCCCCTTACTGTACATCTCCATCTATTCCACAGCAGCGCGGCCGCGCTGAACTCCAGCTGGATGCTGCAGTTTTGTCATGAAACGACGGGGCGCGAAGATGCCGCCCGGATAACGCGGGCCTGCGCTAAATGGCTTTGTGTCGTTCGGTTTAATTACTGCACTCCTTCACGCTCCTGCGCGGTTCTTCGTGGTGATTTTCAAATGGCTTCTCCTCGAGTAATTATTGGTCTTTTGAGGGAAGGTGGAAAGAGGAGCTGAGTCAGCAGATCGGTCTCACAGATTGTTGACGTCCCTGTAATCTCGTCGCTCGTTTCGCCAGTTTGCCTTCTGTCTGATAGTCTTCAAACAATTAGGAACCTTTTCTGTGCAGCGGGCTACGGAGTCACTCTAGGAATACACAAGGTCTAAGAGGACAATGAACTCTGTTAACATGCAAAATAATGTTTTCATTGCGGAAATTAACAGCGTGCAGCGAGTTTCACATTTATGTAAATCAGCTTTTAGACAAACTTCTGATGTTGTTGATTGCTTGCTTGCGTTTGCCTCTGGATGAAAACATCTGCAAACTAGCCGATGCTGTTTAATTCATGATTATGTCTTCCTTCACCGTAGAATATATTTTAAAGTCATAATCAGAGGTTCATCCGACAGCTGGAGGTTTCTCTGTGTAATCATTCTACAGTCCAAAGACACAAAGTTTGAATAGCAATGTGGAGAGAACTTCTCCAAATGTCACGTCTTTGACGTTTGAAGAACTGAATGTTCAGATTCTCCACTGACCTGTTGCTACGGGAAACTGCTGATGCTGTTGTTCGGCATGATGCGAACGCAGCTATTTATAAAAATCTTCTGAATGCATTTGCAACAAAGAGCTTCCTGCAGACACCAACCATACGCAGACAGAGCCCACCCCCACCCCCAAAGAGGAACTTCACTCGCACACAAGCGCTACTTCTCAGACTGACCGGAAACACTGCAAGAGACAGATGATGCAAGTTTGTCAACGCTGCAAAATGAAGGTTTTGTTAAATACGTAAGCCACATGAAAGTACATCCGCTTAAAAACCAAATCACAACTAAAGAAGCCAGCTAGTAAAATGACTAAATCCCCTTGTTTGCGAGGTGTAGATGTGAGGGAGCGAAATGAATGATGTGGTTCTTACCGGTGTTGGAGCCTGACAGGTTGTACCTGGAATTGGCCTTTTTGATGATGTTCTCGTGGATCTGGAACCACTCACTCTCAGTGTTACATCTGAGACAGAAAGATGAGACAGAGCCACAGAAAATAAACATATCCTATTTAAAAGGGGCACACCACTGATGTTGTATTTTATTTTGATAAAGTAGGGAACTCACAAGGATAATTTACTGGAAGAACAGTCAAAATCATAAATTTTAGGCCCTATATATGTTAAGGTCTGAAAATGCTGGACATATCCCATAATGCAACAAACAGATATTTCTAGGGTAGATACCAACATCTTTAAAATAGAGTGTTCCCAGACTTGACAACGCTCCTCCATTTACCGTATGATTCACTCTGACATGAACCACACATTTGGTGATATGAATCACAGGTGCACAAAATTTTCTGTATGACTTTGACTGTGACTACAATCACCACCTACTATTTAGTGTTAGTTGTCACATTTAGCTTGGGCACGTTGGGCTAAAAACAAATCCTTACGGTATTTCCAATGACGTCTTGTTTGGAGTCTTAATTCCAAAAAAACATTCAGCTCAGGACTTTCCTGCTAATCTGGCTAAAACCTTGCTGGTGGTAACTGCAGGTATACAGAGAGTGGCTGTATTTTCTGAGCTAAGTGTATTTGGCCAGTCTGTCTGATCCAGCTATAATTTAGGTCAGACTACTGTGTCAACGGTAGCCTTTTCTATCCCTCAGGGCAACATGTAGACTAGGTTGGACCACAGTGTTTGTGAAAAAAAGCACAGAGCCTCTGAAGCACAACAGGAAAAGGTGTTTTTTGTAAACTGTCTGTATTAATACTGTTAAACCGCCAGAATTTATTTATTACTTGAATTGTTTTGCAGCTTTAGAAAATGGAATTATAGCACTGGAGTTTTGGGTGTGTTAATTCTGGTTAAAAACTGTTAATGGCATCTACTGGTCTCTGATTGCAACCACCTTGTTTCACAATTTCCTTCCTAGTTTTAAGGAGAAACTAGTGGCACTGAAACATGTGAAAAACACCAAAGGCTCTATCTCAGGCAGGTGTTTAGTTTGTCCGTTCTAGGTTAGAAAAATGGCAGTTCAACAGGGCAGACTCATGCCCTAAATCTTACACTGTAAGTCACTGTAAAGTCAGCAGAAAGGCAATTCTGAGATTTCTTTCATACATGAAATATGTTGGAAAATAGTTGCTGAAAACATGTGAAAAGACTTTGAACAATATATTATTGAAATCTGGCCTTAGAGGTTAAAACAGTTTTCACCAGTTTTCTGTCCAGGATTTTGTGGGCGGTCCTAAAGGGTGTCTCGATGACATGCTGAGGCCACCCTGCGTTCAATCATTCAAATTTGGCTGGGTGGTTAATAATACTCTGTAAAAGTTTAACTTTTTGTTTTAACACTTTGGTTTTCGTTTGAATCAATCTAACAACCATATATGTTTGTGAGTTTTAGAAGAGTTGGTAGGCAGATTATTTTACACAAATTTACCAAAATGTAGTAATAGCATGGCAACAGAGGGATTTAGTATTGAAATACTGGTTGTTTTGCAGTGACTTACGCATAAACCTTGAGCAGGTGGTCATCCTTGGAGTCAGCAGTGAGGAGATCAGCGATGCTGACGACAGCACAGCCGAACGGCCGCCTGTACTGCACGCTGCACAGATTCTTCTTTTCGCCCGCTCCCATCCTCCCTGCGCGCGCACATACACACACACACACACACACACACACAGCATCCACAGTCATAACAGCATTATTAAGGCCCTAGAGACTTAAAATACATGCAGTGCTCAGTAGAACAAAGAAGCAGCATCATAACTCCTACCTATTCTTATGATGTGCACAACAATGTAGACATCTTTTCGTAGATCGCTGCTTCCCAGATCCTGACAAAACAGGAAAACGTACGTTCATCACATTCAATTACTGTAAACAAGCAGCAGAGCACTGACTTTTAGTTTTCAGGGTAATGTCATGTGACTTAGGTCAGCTTTACACAGGTTTAAATTACTTCCAATCAATCTTTGAAAGTAGCCATGTTTACTACTCACCACAAATAACGTGCATTGTCTTTCTGTCTTCTCGGGCGACTTGGGCAACCCGCTTTTATTCAGCTTGACAAAGAACCTTTCGCTGTAAGACAGGAGAGACAGAGGGAGGGTGCAAACATTGAGATGAATGAGGTTAAGAGTGATGGCTGGGTGTCATCGTAAACAACTGCATCCAAGCCACCGCTAACAGGAACAGAATAAAGATTAGAAACGGTGTCAAAAGCGTCAAGCGCTTGAACGGAGGGCACTGGAGAGAACGCTTCAAAGTTCGATCTTCAAACCGCAGCTGTCTGAAGGAGAAGAGGAGGCAGGAGAAAGACAGACAGGCAGAGCGGGAGCAGACGCAGATGGATCGAGGGAGAGGGAAAAACATATACAAAGCTTGAATCACTGAACCAAATCCCCAACAGTGAACGTCTGTAACATAGCCGACAAGTACATCCACACGCAACTCCTCCGCGGCTGAACAAAATATTCAGCGTGTTGTTTCTCCCTGACACGTTTAGCCAAGATAACCGCACCGTCAGCTAAAACAGTGATGGGTTATAGCAAAAAATGTAGATCCTCAGTCTTATAACTGCCAGGCTGGTTGTCATAAATCTTCTGGTTGTGACACGGACAGACTGAGACTATTATT
Source organism: Nibea coibor (assembly GCA_023373845.1). NCBI lineage: Eukaryota > Metazoa > Chordata > Actinopteri > Sciaenidae > Nibea > Nibea coibor. The sequence continues at coordinate 8,726,766 of CM041731.1, forward strand.
AGCAAGGTGAATACAGACAGAAAATGACAAAATGAACCCGCTAAGTGGTGAAAAATGTCAAAGATAATGTGCTGTATGTGTCATTTAAAGGATAAAATATACATAAATAGCAATTATATGGGTCACGTGTGTGTAACTGCTCGGTTGTTGCTGCATTTAATGTATATTACACAGAACATTTAAGTGGCTAATGAGCTAGGGTTAGCTTAATTGCCATGCTAATGCTAGTGCATGAGAACAAGTTTAAAGTCATGCTAACAACAGTTACACTTAAGTGTTGAGCAAGAAACTTGAAAAACAAGGAACAGACACAACAGACTGTCTGTATTTTGTCTGTCTGTCGAAATCCTTCTGTCAACAACACTATGTGTCACTAACCATAGAGGTTCTGTGAGGCTGTAATTAAGCACAAAGGCGTTTTTGAGCTGAATTTTGCCATATAAAAGGTCTGAAAGTGATTAGGACTCATCCTCTGGGGACCATGAATGCCTATCAAATCCTTGTTGAGATATGTTAACTTTGACAATTGCACTTAAGCAGAAGTTTTGAGCTGGATCTGTATTTTTGTGTTTTCTTACTGTCAGTTTGTCTAAATACTTCTGTCGACAAAACTGAGTCAACAGCCACAAAATGCTAACATTTGCATACCTTTGTTACTAAGGTCTTTTTTGGGGGGCTTTATTTTTGACAGAGACAGCTGAAGAGTGACAGGAATGTGGGGAGAGAGATGGAGTTTGACATGCAGCAAAGGGCCTCAGGTCGGATTTGAACCCTGGGCCGCTGCTGAGCCTTTGTACATGGGGCGGATGCTCTAATATAGGACACATAAACCATGACTCGATTAATTTGATTAGTGTCTAGTTGGCATATTTAAATCTAAACAATCAAAGTGATGGACTAGCTAAAAGACAGACCAAACTTTTGCAATCCATAGATCTATGATGCTAATTAGGCTAAAAACAAAGCTATAAGCAGCTACACCGAGACCACTGGAAAAGAAATGATCTGATTTCCTGTCCAAACAACACTGAATCATACTTTGGACAGTCTGCACATACTCTATGGCACAGCTTTCGAATATGAAATTCAAGAACTTCACCAAGCAGTCCTGAAATAACAACTCTGCCCTCAAATGCCCCGCTACCCTCCTCTTCTTGCAGGCGGGAAATGAAGTGCATGTCGGGCAAAAACAGAAAGGACGGACACAGATCGCTTTTTCATTCTCTTTGTACTCCGTCCTCTCTCTCTCTCCCTCTGTCTCGCACACGAGCTCAAAGAGAGGCAGCGGAGGCATCCTGCTGGGCCCCGTCTCATCCTGGCTGGTGAACTGCGGGCTAATCCAGTTAGGTGACTTTCACAGTCCACCGATAAGCAGAGAGAAAAACCTTGTAATGCACCAGCGCCTGACAATGAGCCAAGTCTCTGGCACGGCCAGCAGGCGCGAGCTACAGTGCAGCCCATTCATGCAGGAGCAGAATATACCCCAGCAGATCCTATATAACTAGACTTCATGCTACATACAGCTACAATGGATTAGGATGTTTTATAATAGTCTGAGCTATTAAAAGCTCTTCTTACAAGCTGAAAACTTACCATGATGTAAATAAGAGGCTACCTTTTGCACTGTGTTCAAGTGTTTTGTGTATGTAGGGCAGTGGGCGCCCGTGGATGAATTAATTAAGCTGCTGATTATTAATTATGCAAATGCTTATGATTTCTAATACATGTATTCCTTCAGTAAAGTTTTCCCTTTTTTAATCGCCCGCATTCGAACGGACCAATCGAGAGCCAGTTTGATTTAGACACTGTTGTTCCTCATTAGCCGCTCTCTGTAACTTTCCAGGCCATTTATCCGGCCATATGGAGACGGATTCCTATGCATTAGACATGAGACTTGTGCACGTTTTTTTTTCCCGAACCCTAATTAGCCCTCTATTGTTGAAACCCCAACTGCCAATTAACAGCCACTCCTGCGAACACACACACACAAGTCACATACACCCTCCCCTTGCCGCCGACTCTTCTCCCTCACAGCTGCAGCGTGTTGATCGGCCCGAGCTAAGAGGACTAGTGTCCCCCAGCGGGACCTTATCTCCCTCTATCACCGCTCGCATTAACATAACATGAATGGCCGATTTCCCTCCCCTCTGGGCCCACGCGGCGCTCGCAATTCCCTCTCCTGATATCGATGATTGCATTAGGAGCCCTGCGCTAACCCGACGAGGGGGATGGGAGAGAGTGAGTGTGTAAAATACTGGATAAATTAACAGCCGCTGTTGCTTCCCACACCCTTAACGAAAAGCCTACATGAACCCTCACGGGGGCCACGTGGAGAGATGGGAAAGTGACTCGACACGTCAGGCGAGGTGAACGAGTGGAGGATCTGCAAACTACATCCATCCCTTTGTCACATAGCGGACCTCTGGAATTCACACACAACAACAACACACAAACACATGTAGACGCACACGTCCAGTCATCTGTGGGTGACCTTGAGAGAGATGAGAGGTCACGGTTAGCAGGAGGAGGGAAGTGTGAGGAAGGCGGGCCCAGCGCGCTTCACATCGTTGTCATGAACGTTTGATCAGGAGCAAAACAAGCAACAGGATCGTGTGTGAGCATGGTACGGTATGTCACAGTGTGTGTGTGTGTGTGTGTGTGTGTTGCTGAAAAACCAAACAAGCAGCCAGTATTTAACACAAAGAAGCTGCCATGATGCACAGGGGCTGCTGGTGTTGGCATGGTACTGAGACAACGGGTCGAACCCCCATCTGGTCTCTGACACACACACACACACACACAAACATACATATACACACACACACATAGAAAACCACCAGCACAGAGGGAAGCGTCAAAATGGCTCCATGCCAGGCATCTTGCGTAAATGTGTGTGTGTGTGTGACCAGACAGTGAGAGACAACATTGGCGAGCTGCCAGTATGAGATTTTCCTCGAAGACAGAACCACAAAGGCGCGATGGTTAAGGCCTACGACCGTCTTCTGCTCACAGAAGTCATAGAAAAATGTTAAGATGATTCAGGAAACAAGATAAGCTGTAAGAAAAACAGATCTTCCTATCTGCGTTATATCCTTTGCTGTTTGCTATTTTCACTATACACATTTGCGACAGATGCTCTAGCGTAAAAAAAACTGAAGCCGGCTCAGAGGATGAGCTGTGAATCTTCTTCAAATGCACGACAGGACTCAAAGAGTCTCATTACTCTTACCTGACTAAGGTACTCAATCTGTCAACGCAGGAGAAAAACAGGAACGACAGACAGCGGGGCAGAAATACAGACGGATAATGACAGCGAGAGAGAAAGTGCTTCAAGTGGATCTTAATACGATAGCACTGGACGCTAATTACCCACTTCAAGACAAAGTGCAGGTCGGGAGTGGTCGCAAAGATGAAATATGTCGTACATCAAGAATTGGAGTTGAAGAGAGCAAATCTTAAAAGTGCTTCTGATCCGCTGATGTTGCATGTGTGTGTGTACACGTGCAGATCATATTTGTTTCCTCAGATGAACCACATCATGAAAACCAAAAAAAAAAAAAAAAAAAAAAAAAAACTCACACACTTCTTGGAAATCCATTTTTGTGTGCTATTATTCACGCGACGGAAACCACGGATCCGTAGGTCAACCCAAGTATGCATGACAACAGTTTGGTGATTTCGTGCCAGCGATTTGTTGAATAATAAAGTGCATTTCAATAGAAAACAGAAGTGCTCAAACTAAATCCCGTCAATGTCACCCTTGTTCCTCTGATGTGACCCTGAGGGGAGGAGAGGAGCGTCAGGGGCAACAGCGCGACTTATCAAAAGAAGTTTCACTGTTGCCGTGCTCATTTTTCAACCCACTCATTTTCCTTGCCTGACGAATCCGCTTGTTTGTGACATGAAATGGAATTTCGGCGCTTTGAACTATGAAACCAGGGACTTTAAACACAGTCTTGTATTTGGCCGACGCCCCATCAGGAGAATGTGGTGGTGTGTGTGTGTGTGTGTGTGTGTGTGTGTGTGTGTGCGTACATGCAAATGAGGTGCCCAGACTCCCAGGACGATGGGTCCTTTTATGTGGACGGCACTGACACTTTTTTATGAGAAAAATAGCATGGCCTTGCCCACTTTTATACGTCCACGTGCACTTTAACAACCTGCTTCATTTAATAAATGTTCATGAATACAATTAGAGCGGTCTTCTTGACATCAGAAGGGGAGCCGTTCGCCCTGCAGTCACCAAAGCACCTCGGTTGCATTAGTATGGACCGTGCATCCGGCAAACATGAGTTTCTACCTGAGCGGTCGGTTCTCCCGTCCGTCATAAATGTGGAAGAAGACTTCTAGCTCCTCCCCCAGATTGGCGCTCATCAGACTCTTCATGTGGACGAAGAGGTGATGGGTGCTGGCGGGCGTCGGGGTCTCCTTCTTGCGGTGCCGATGTTCCATCTGCGGAGGAGAGGAGAGAGCGGTGTGAGCACAGATCGATTAGGCGTAATCTGCGCGGTGAAAAAACGCCAGCCAATCACGCCAATCAAGAGCCGCTGGATTCAGAGTTTCCTGGTCAAAGATAAACAACGGCCTCACTGCTGGGAGGGGCTTTTCTGCAGATTTTCATATATAGTTGTAGACAGTAAAAGATATAGATGGAGTTAATGCAGCGTGTAATATCGCCAGCACAAGAGGCGAAGCTGTGAGACTTGGAACTGTGTTGTCTGACTCTGTCTTTGTTGCTAAAGAAACAAAGAGTCCCATCTCAAACGTCTGATATCACAAGCGATATTAAATCAATCTATATGAAAAGGGATCAATAAAGCCTCGTGGTGCGGGCGTGTAAATGCCTTCCTGACCAACACGCACAATACAGATCTGTTTATGTGAGGTTCATCCTAATCCGCTGTCAACATCCAAAAATACAAGGACAAACACGCACACACACACACACACAGAGCACCAGATGGCCAGTAGTGCCACTGCCAAATTGTGCTCCACATTCGCTTCTATAGTTGGATGTAAAGAGATGGGGAGCGGGGAGGAAACAGTGCGATGAGGAGAGAAGAAAGGGAAAAGAAATGCGAGGACAAAGTGCAAGCAAAGCGCCACCACAGAAGAGAATCGGCTGGCAATCAAAAGGAGAAATTGCTACCAATCATCTCCGACACTATATTATTAGAGCAGGATTCTTCTCTCCTGTGACGGTTTTATTTTCTGCACTTTGTCGTCAAGGTTGCACATTGTTGAGGGTGTAGACCTACAGAAGGAGCCCTCTTGTTGGTGTGTGTAAAGGAATAGGTCAGCATTTCGGGAAATACGCTTCGTCCGGCTATATGAGACGTTAGCTAACGCTCCCATGTCTGTAGAGTTAAGATGTAGCTGTACCCACTAGCCGGTTAGCTTAGCTTAGCATGAAGACCAGAGTACTAAGTTCACTTAGTAATGTGCTACATTTCTCAAACAGTAACCTCCCTGTGTCTCTTCTTTTAGTCGTAGACATGCTAGCTGTTTTCCCCTGTTTCTACTTTTTATGCTAAGCTAGCTAACCAGCTGCTAGCTACAGCTACACATTTACAGTACCGTCAAAATGTTGAGCTATTTCTTTGAGAAACATCTGAGATTTGACAGTTGGCTACTAAAATCAGCGCATCTATGTGGTATCTTAACAGTATATCAGTACAAACAAGAGATTTGTGATTACCGTGGCCAGAAATGAGTGAATTTATAGCAGTTTTTCTAAAAAACTGTAATACATTTTCTGAATTTTTAACCTGCCGTATCTGTAAAAATACAAGAGTCTGGGAAGGCACTGTGATCCTGTAATCTCTTGTGTGCAATAAACACACAATCTAGAAATTAGCACTGCCCAGAGGGAAATCTCCCTACGACTAAGTTGGACTTCTGAGGTTGAGGGCTGATTTTTGCTTTGAGATCATATTCCTGTTTCTAAATCAGATTATCCAGTGCAGAAAATTGCAGCTATTGGAAGAAAATGGGCACGCATTCATCCAGTATGCCCCTTTGTTTTGCAGAAATGGTGAAATATATTAAGGCCACTCATTTGTGGAGAGACTGTATGTTTGAATGTCAAACCTAGAAAACAAATGGATAATGTGGAAAACACAGTTACAAATGGACAAATGGTTCTTCTTTACATTACATATCAGCTTATTTTCCTGCCATAGTGAAATGTGGGATAAACAGCGACTGTCTAGAGGGTAAGAAATCAATCTAAAATGTATGATGTGCTTTGTAAAACAGTTGGCTGTGCTATAAATATAAACATCTAAAAAAAAAAATTAAAAAAACACTAACACGGTCCTCGAAGACTTAAACATGCCTGAAAATTATACCACAAATCTTTCTACAATTGCAATATCTGTCAGAATGATATATATGTTTTGTTTTGTCGTGACTGCTCTGCCCTCTCTGAGATCCCAGAAGAATACGAGCAAGCAGAATGATCTAAGAACAAGTCACAAACACTGTTTTTACCAGATCAGTTATTCTCTCCTCAGCGGGGCTGAGCTCCTGGGTTTTTTTTTTTCTTTTTTGACGCAGAATGACTAGGTCTGGGGAAGCCTAATTTATGCTGTGGGATTTTATTACGAGGTTATTTTCAGTGTGTCATTTAAGCCGCCCGGACTGAGCGGTGTGCGGTTATACGACAGCTTCAGCATGACTAGACACAAAGGGTAGACTTGACAGCCTGGCAGCCGCGCTGGCAACATGGAGCGCTGCGAGCAACAAGGAGAGGACGAGAGAGAGAGAGAGATATAGCTTAATGGAGAGACCACGACCGTGTGTGCTCGCCCGACCACCTTATTATTGTTCACTTGTTAATCTTTGCCTAAACGGCATGAAGCAGCGCCAAGCAGAGTTATTTTTGAACTATAAGGAGCTGTTAAAAAAAAAAGGAGAGAACGCTGAAGCCACAGAGAAACTTCCAGTCTCCTCTACATCCCTCCATCAGAGCTGCCTTTCATCACTCACTTCTACATCACTCTTTAAGCCCCCCCCCCCCACTCCTCTTTTAAGCTCGTGGGAGGGAGACCCGTGTGACACGAGCAGGAAGCAGGAGAGATGTGCGTCTGTGTAGCTTTTAAAGTGTGTTTAGTGATAACTGAAGTCACAGAGGAAATGATTATTACCACATGTCCAAGGCCAAACCTGAGCTATCCGTCACCGCCGTCTGATCTGCCACTGTTAATGAATTCATCGCTCTGGGATCTAAACTCTGGTCTGCTCCGCTAGCACGCAGCACTGAACTCACTCTCCGAGGGGGAAAAAAACGGGAAGTTTGAAGCTGTTTTGCCTTTGCACTACACACAGCTTTGGATATAACTGAGAAGGAACCAGGGAGCCAATTAGGGATTTGATGAAGGTCCTCTCACTTTAAAGCAACTTCCTAATAAAATGCTTCAAAGAGTGTCTGTTTTCAAAAATCACTCCACAGACAAAAGGAATATGTCTTCTCAGCCCTTGCCCCGATGCTACGACCGAGCTTTTCAGTCGGCCATTTTTGAGGTTACCAAAACTCAAAACTAATACCTAAAGCTACAGTAAGCATTTGGGTTATAAAGCTTGTTGGCAGTGCTGTACAGCATGGGAGGAAGCACGACAGTAACCTTTCAGACTAAACCCAGAGGGAAGAACTTTACAGGCTGTCTAGCTTACTGCAGTGCACAGGCTCGCAGCTACAAGAAATGTCCACTGAAATCCTAAAATATATTTTTTTTCATGCAGCATAACATTCATTTAGTTTTGTCTTACCGCCACCTAACAAAAGTCAAATATTCGCCTTCATTTGAGCTCTCTTCCTCCAATTCCTAAGGGAAATGTCTGACACTGACGATATATTACTTAAATGCGGAGTTAGAGGTTAAAACAGTTCACAGTCCAGGATTTTGTGGGCGGTCCTTAAAGGGTGGCTCGATGACACGCTGAGGCCACCCTGAGCGTACCCCTGCACCCCCAGCAGAGAGATAGAGATGAATTCATGTCGCTGAGAGTGTTTCAAAGTTAGTCATGTCATCTTCTGAACTCATTTGACACGTTTCAGTCACAGAATTGCTGCTTGACCGCTCAAGTGGGAGCACATTCAGCGGGCACGCCCCCTCAGTCCTGTCACACGGACTTCAAGCTTAAACAACTACATGCTACAGCTGGAAACGAGTTTGATGAGAGCGGTAAGAGTGACTCACGGTTGAAAAGTTTTGGCAGTGAAACCAAAACAACGAGCTAAAAAGACACAAAACAGAGGGGACTCACATATCAATCAGTAGATACAAAATACAAATTATTGAAGCTTTATATATATATTTTTTCTTTTTAACAGTATGCCTTTTTTATATATACATTTTTTTTCAGAATGAAACTCATCATATATAGTGTGTGTCATGAAATCTCTATTATATTCAACAGGCATTGAACAGCCTTTTCTTTATCCTTCTCAGTATCCTCATTATTTCTCGCTGGGCAGATATCACATAATTCCTCGACACAGTGTAGCAGTCAGGCTACATTTTCCCACAGTAACATCCCCACTGGCATTTCAGCACACACACAGAGAAACACACACACACACACACACACACACACACACACACACACACACACACACACACACACACACCAGGTAATCCCCATCTCAATTTAATTAAGCCACACCACAGCAGCACACAGCAGAAACAAAGAAGCTGTTCTCGTACACAAAGATCTCACAGAAAAATATGGATGTAATTTGGAGCTTGGATGTGACAGTGCGCTGTGTGTGTGTGTTTACGTATGTGGATGACGGCAGTGACTGCCGGTCCCTTTATCTTGTCTCGGTATATGGGGATTGCAGTCATTTGCTCATTTTAATCGAGGTGTATTAAGCTTTCATCTTGCAATGCCTGCTTTTGTTTTGACTAACAACAACAAAAAAAAGAGAGAGAAACAGATGGATTAAGAGCTTCAATTACCCCCGTGAAAGGAAAACCATCATTGTGTGTGTGCGCGCGTGTGTGTGTGTGATACAATTCTCCCTGCGCCGTATCAGGGCAGAGAAGTGGTTGCCACGGTAACAGCGGTTGGGGCTCGGAGAAAATGGGAAGGGGAAGCAGGGAGCAAACAGTAGGGAAAGGAAGGAGAGCGCGAGCGAGATGGAAGAGATTCAGACGTTCAGCTGTACTTTATATTATTCCTACGCGATGTCAGGAGCACATCGAGTTCAGTCTTTCAGCGTAAGCTCCGGAGCCGACGTGGGCTAGAGGTGAAAAAAAGGGAAGGGGGTAAAAAAAAAAAAACAGATGGAGATTGTGTCATTTGATCGAAAGCTCCGGAGCAGCTGCTGGATGTCGCTTGCGGTGCGATTGTTTTGCCAACTGCTGTTTCCAAGGTCGCGTATTAAACTTTCAATCCAAACTTTTAAGCATTTTTAAACATGTCGAAGGAATCCTTAAAGTGCTCAGCGGACGTCTGAACAGCTACAAAAGGTCCCCGAGGTTAAAAGCGTGTCCAGGTGGGGGGGGTCGGTGTTCACACAGGCTACCCCTGCCACCACCTGCCAGCTCTGAGGAAGAGCTTTCAGAGAGTGCCGTGAGTGACGGACAGCTTCTCGCATCACCTCGGAGGTTAGCTGCGTCAGACAAAGCGCTGGAAACGGGTGAAACGTCCCGTCCTGTCAACTGTCTGGTGCGATCAGGATCGAGGAGTGTGTTGCAGGAAGCGGCTGACTTTTGATTTGATTTGTGGTTACGCACCCCGCCATTCTTGTCAAAATGAAACACTGGTTACTGGCCAAAGGCCATCACGCATAGTGCATTAGTTACATTCTAATTGTTGGAACCTGTGGCACTGAGTGGATCCATCCACTGATTATCTAAACACACTTTAAGGACATTCCCAAAGGGCAGATACTTGTCCAGCTCACCTGCATCTCGCCGCCCTGCTGCCTAAACGAGGAGTTACTTCGAGAGGAAAGGAGCACTCACCAGTCTGTAAAGCTCTGTGACGCTGATCTCGTCTGGGTCCACCATGCTGAACTCTCGCCTGGGGACCAGGTCCAAGCCGAGCTGCCTGCAGCACAAAGATTCACACGGATCAGACTTATCGTACAACATTGATGGCTAGCTCATATCCCATTCCGTGACGGGAGAAACTGAGCATCAAACACATAGCGTGCACACACGCGCGAACCGGTGCTGTCAGAGCAGCCGCGTCAGTCGTCTAAATAAACTTGACAGATCGTCCTGTGCTCTAAAGCACAGATGAAAGAAAAGTGTCCTCTGCCTTTAGTCGCCTGCTGTGCCCGCTGTCCTCTTTATCCCTCCGGCTCGTCCTCTCTCCATCCTTTAACCCCGTCCTCACCCGTTTCCACGGACACCGCCACCTCTCACTTCCTCCCCTTCCTTTTCTTCTTGGCCCCCTTTCGGTGGACCAAAACGGCACGCTACGACGTGCCTCCATGTCAGCAATAAAAAGAGACAGGCTTGGAGGCCGACAGCGAGGGACTGTCCACCCGTGTCCTCACTAAGGATGGGTGTGTGTGTGTGTGTGTGTGTGTGTGTGTTTGAGGAAGGCCCTCAGCAGGGATATGAAGGAAAGTGAAGGCTAAGGACGGATATAAAGAGAGGTTTTTATTTTATTTTTTTTATTTTTACTTCACCCCCTCATGGCATGCGGAGAGAAGAGGAGAGGCTGGAGAGAGTGCTGTCTGTGTGAGGAGGAGAAAGTGACTTGATTGAGTCTGGAGGAGTGTGCCCGCAGGGATGGAAGGTGACAACAAAAGACAGAGGAGCAGGCAGAGGAGAGTCGGAGAGAGAAGGAACGATGAGTTACAGAGTTGCGGGAAGTCAATGACAGCCTGTGTTATTACAGTTTCTTACTTTTCCTAAAAAGTGTGAAGAAATGTGAAATGACTATTACATTTTCCAATTAAGTTTTGTTTGCTTCAAGTGTCCGTTAAATGAAACTAATGTCACACGAATCAACTTATTAGACCCTCCTGAGTTGTTTCTCATTAGCTACAAATGTGCTTTATATTATTGATAACCAGTTCCCGCTGGACACAGCGGACGTAAAGTTTGGTTTATTTTGTTCGTCTAGTTTGAATAGGCTGTCATAATGCGGCGATGCAGATGTGAGCAGGGGCAGGGAATGAGTCATCGGTGCGTTCGGAGAAACACAGACAGACATTTCAGTCACGCGGGACTGTCGACTCAGTTTGCGGCGCCGGAACAGTCGCTGCTTGAAATTTTGGGAAGAGACGGCGTGACGTCGGAGTCTGCAGATTTATCGGGAGAGAAAAGGTTTATCGGTGCATCCATACGGGAACTAAATCAGGGACGTTCCTTTTGTGTATTTTTGTTCATTAATATTCCTATTTTATCTTAAAAACCTTACGATCATGTGTGCTTCTAGTATCCAACCACTTTGAAACAAATTGCAAGTTCCATCTCCATAAACTCCATAAAAACGAACAGCTGTAAGGTTTGGTGACCAGTGATGCGCGTTCAGTACTACAATGGGTCATCACACAGTATCACCACCCAGACAGGAACTATTGGTTTCTATTGGACTAAAACTTTGGTTTTAGTCTTTAGTCTTTTTACCAGTCTTAAGACAAGTTCCGCGGTTGCTAAAGTGGCTCCAGGGCTATGGATTTGTTAGTGCCATGCATTAAATAGACCGAAGTTTCAACTCCCCGATGTCTGATGTTTTTGGGGGTTTTTTTATTATTGATTGCGCCGAAAAGCAAAACTTAAAACTGTTCTGGTTCACAACTGCATTACTTTACAAAAAAACATAAGTTATATTAAAAAAATAAAATAAAATAAGGCAGACGGAGTGTTCCCTTTGATGGATTTCTGCTCTGCAGCGCGCCTCTAGTATTTGATTTTCATACAACACTATAGAGTGAATGAAATCCAATGGCTGGGCAGAGGGCAGAAAATCAATCTTAAAACTAGTAGCAAAGTTTAACCGATGAATAATTAATGACCCGAAACATAGAAAAATAAAAAAAATAACAACACAGATATGGTCCTTTCAGATGGAACAATAAAAACAGCTGGCCCTGTGACACGTGTGGACAGACAGATCATCCTTTTTTCTACTTTACTTCTACTCACTCGTTGCCCCAGTCCAATCTGGCTGTGATGTGCTGCTTGACGTCCCTCATGCGGTCATGGGTGAGGTGGCCCACCAGCACCTGCCTCCTCAGGTCCAGGATTTCATTCATCACGTGCCAAAGCCTGTGGAACAAATCCCCCTCATTCTTCTGCGGAGGGAGGGGGAACAGCGGGAAGGGGGGGGGGGGCGGAAGGAGAAAGAGTCAATTGGGATGAATGAAAGGGAAATCGACAAGAAGGGAAGACAGAATGAGGATGACGCCGATGAGGAGATGAAAACGCGCGCGGCCGCCGCTCAAAAGCGGAAACGAAGCAACGGAACACACATTAGAGAACCGAGTCGACGCCGTGAGGGAAGAGGGCGACCCAGACGGGAGGCCTTTAAAATGGATTTGTGCAAATTAGCTCCAGTGTCCTGCTGCTTTTTGCCGCAAATGTATGCACTTTGATCTGCGAGCATTCATCAGCTCAATTTAATCAGTACCCCAGATAGCTTAATAGGCCACAAACACAATCAATTCGACTAATGAATGTGTAGGGAAAAAAACAACAGTTTGCAGCTTTTGAATTACCCAGGGCAAAACAAATTCCCTTCGCCAGGAGCCGAAAAAGGCAGCCCTGATATTTAAATCGATGTAAACGGTGTGTGTGTGTGTGTGTGTGGTTTCTTACCACATAGAGTTGCTTCCACATGGCACCCCAGTCTCGCAACGTCGACGTCATCTCCGTGATGACAGAGTCTTCAACGGGGATGACCGTTTCAAATTGCCTGCAAACACACACACGCGCGCACGCACGTGTAAGAGTAAATTTCAAGCCTGTGAAAGAGCGGGAAAAGAGCCAAGACGCGGCGTGACTTACCCTTTATTCTTGACGTGGGCATTCTTCAAGTGGATGTAGCTGGATGGGAAGATCCCCTTTGTGCAGAAGATGAACAGGTTAATGAGAAGCCCTTTTACTTCGATTAGCAATTAACTGTTAGCGTGTGGCAGCGATACAAACACTCGACGCGGCGCCAAGTGTGTTTGCGGGACGAGCGGATGCTAATAAACTGCAGGTTGCTCCCTACTGACCCGCGGAGATCAAAGAAGAACTTATGTTTAAGTATTTGAGGATAAATGCAACGCACAGAGACTCTGAACGCACCTATCGCTCTGCTCCCAACTTGGTTTCCATTAGCACATTTTCTTTTGGCGGGATGTGGAGGTTAATTAACAGTGATGATTCAGTTTGGTTTAATTGGTGGGTCTTGCGCAAGGACCAGAATAATAATCGGATGAAAAACTTGCCGCTGTCAGACGGTCTTAGACTTTGGTTGTAAGATTATTTGAAAATTGGAAATGTCTTGTTACATCGTGTATGTATTATAGACAGAGGGAGGATAACGAAAGTCAGACTGGTGCACACCTGTCACTGTCAGGTGGCCATTAGCCTGGATTATGCTGATTTTAATCTGAAATATTAGATTAGGCCTTGGTATTGACGGCTGACCAACTGAGGTGGACGTAAACAGGAGAAACACCTGCACATCTTCAGAACCATTTATGTGTTTTGTTCACGATGCGCGAAAATCCATTTAAAATATTAAAGATTCACCGATCACTGTGTGAACTTCTGCTACTGCTGGAGGTCCCCAAAATCAAACTATCATCTGATTACGAATGCTACTAATACTTCTATCGCTGCTACTATACTGCTGCTGCCGCTGCTACTACTCCTTCTACTTCTGCTACTACTGCTGCTGCTATTACTACTGTTACGTAGTATGTCTGGTGCTAAATATGTGTCATTACAGTATTTTTTTGGTTTATTTTGTGAGCTAGCTTCTGAGAAAACGCTTTTTCCTCCCGACATGCATGGTTTTCTTTAGACAGTGGTGTAGTTTTTGAGGAGTTTAACCTCTCTTAAAATTGACAGTACACACACATCAGGCCCGTGAAACTGGAGCACCAAAATAGAATTCAGCCTTTGTTCATTTTATTAGTTAGTCTTCTGTGGAAAAAAAGAAAAAAAAAAATCAAACAAGCTGCATCTGTGGCTCCTGCACACCCACACTTCTGGCTGATCTGACATCTGCTCAAGTCGAAGTCGGACAGAGCTTCGCAGGAAATGATGTGATGTCACTTAACCTTTTCCATTGCAGGCATTTTGTGTAGCCGGAAAAACACAATGATACTTAATTCAATACAGCGGAGGGTCCTGGAGGTGATGAACCTGAATGAAAGGCAGCCATTACTCCATCTCCCGCTATGTCACGATAACCGCGAGGGAAAAGGTCTGAACCGGTTAACAGGCGCGACGAGACTGGGAGGAGTGTGAGGGCAGAGTCCTGAGGAGAGCTGCTATCGGGTTAAATAATGCAAAACACCTGCGCGGCGGCGTGTGGGGAATTTAACACTTAATGATGGCGGTGGTTAACCACATGCAGCTTGTTGCCAACACGCTGAGCGACTTTACCGCACAAGATTAACTGCAGCTAACAATGATACATTCAGTATCTGACAGAACTCGATGAGAGAGGGTCGGATGAGCTCGGAGCAAATCAAGTCCACGCTCACCTTGATGTTTGGGTTCTTCAGGATGAATCCTCGGTACCAGCCTGCAGAGACAAAGAGCCGTTTTAATTTCCAGCCATGTCACTACGGATATTACACTTTATGTCTGGCTTGGTGGAGAGATATAGCATGCTATGCATTTCATAAGGATAAGGAGGATATAGAAGGAGATGCATGAGTGTGTGTGTGTGTCATTTAATGAAAATGGTCCAACCCTTCTGACAGCTGTATGTACAGAAAATGCATAAGCCCACCAGACATTTATTTTTATTCCAAGTCAGTGGGGACAGGGGACCGAGACGTTAATGAAACGCTGACTTGGCATCTCGCCGCCAACCTTCCACTGCCAATAAAAATGTCAGCACCATTTTAGATTTTCGTCTATGTCATGGTAGCCACTCGACAGCACTGCGGTTCAAAAAGGTACTAGCTTTTTTTTTTTTTTTTTTTTTAAATTGTTATTGCCGCAGCCGTTGTTGTCGCGACGACCACCGTCTAATGCACAGCAGACTGAAACCTGTGACATACGAAGCCACTGGAAACCAGACCACAACGTGAATTCAAGTCCAAGCAGGTGCAAAATAAAGCAGAGTGAGAAAAAAAAGGTGACAAAGCTGTGGCTTGCACTCAGCGCTCTTCTCACACCATTACACCCTCCAATCTGAGCTGGAGCCAAATTAGTAACGTGCCTGACGCTTCTGCAAATCTAAAAAAAAAAAAAAAAAGAAAGAAAGAGAGAGAACGATTTAAGCTCATTGTCGCAGTCATTGTAAGTCCCTCCAGATAAGAGCATTAGCTGAATAGCTCAAATGTAAATGCATTAGATTATTCTAAAAAAATCACTGTTGGGTTCTGCCAAAATCCATCTGTGTATTTTCCAGCTGATTTGTTTCGTGCGCGCATTGGCAGACGAGGATTGAGTAATCCGTCTCGGTGCGCGCTGTGGAACGTACGCACTCAGTGTTTCCGAGATGAGTAATTTCTTCGGCGGGAGAGGTCGAGGGCTGTGACGGCGCGCCGCAAAGTGAGTGAGTGAACGATAGCAGCGCGGCTGCAAGAGATTAGGATGTCATGATCAGTGTTTTCCTTCGGCGATTCAGGGAAAAAACATATATTACATTACAGATGGATGCGATGCTGATCTTGACTAAAATGACTGTCACGACGACACTTCCCCCACCAGCCTGAACCAGTTGTAACACCTGGACATGATTGAAAAAGTTCAAATAGTTAGTTAGTAATGGATAAACGGTTAAACAGCACACTTTAAACGAGCACATTTGGAACAAGATACATTAGCTGGTGTCTGTGAAGGGGTACTTGAGCTCATGTGATAGGGCCGAGCGGGGGGGGTGCGTTAGATAAAACGGGTCAAGAGCCGCTGTTTGACATCACAGTTTAACTCCGCGCTAATGTATTCACTGCTGTCAGGAACTTGACATCCTCAGTCCAAACTCAATTACCGAGCCGGTGCCTTTACAGACAGGAGCCACGCGTCGGTAAAGACACTTCCACGCTGTGAGCTCCTGTGCTTTGAAGTGTCAACAGTATCAACGTGAGGCAGACGCATTAGTCTGCCTCCTCTGCTGTCAGCAGCCCGTCTCTCAGCCTCCTCGCTGCTGGCGAGATCTTGATTTTTTTTGCGTCCCTCCCTGCCGGACCAAGCCGGCCGTGCTGTTGTCTACTTCCTCTGGGCCCTTTTTTTTTTTTTTAACCGCAATATCACATCCCTCTAACTTGCTGGCTGGCTGCACGGCTGGCTTCTCGACCGGCTGCCTCTCTCACTTCGATTGCGCGTCTCTCTCTCTCCCGGCAGGAAGCGTGCGACACGCAGTGTGTGCTCAAGACCTCCCGGAAGAGGAAGGTGTATGTGTGTCAAGGTGCATGCATGCGCGGCTCTGCTGCGGTTGGGTGAGTTCGATTATTGTGGGAATTTAACGATAAATTCACATGAACGTGGAGTGTGAGAGGCAGGCAGCGAAAAAGTGCAAGTAGAGGGAGAAAAACAGACCCGTCGCGGGCAGGAAGGCGGGAAAAGAAGCCAATCTGTGGCACAGGAAGCGGTAACAAATATGAGTTTCCACCAGCCATTCATCACAGACATGATATCCCTCAAGAGGATGTACGAGAGGTGTGATATCCAGCAGGTGAACGCTCTGTACTCGATCAACGAAAAAACACACCCAAGTGTCCTTGCATGTGTTTGTGCCAAGTAATGTCTCATGCATAGATCTGTGGATCAGTGAGTGTATTTGTGTACAGTTATTAGATCGATTTCATGAGGGCAATCTGTGCTGAATGAAAAGAGGAAGTGTTCCTATTATTTAGCAGGCACGCAATATGTTCACTTCACTGCTCAAGCATGAGCCATTGTTTTCATTGCACCTACTGTTCTGTTTCAAAAATCGGTGTGTGCCCTGTGTGCACAGTACCTTCACATTTCTCCAGGATCTGCACCGTGTCTCCGATTTCCAGCGGGAGGCCATGCTGGACAGTCCCTCGGAAACTGGCCAGCACTGCAACAACAAAAAGACACAAAAAACACCCACATGAGTTTGAGCTTTGTAGTTATGCAGAGTTGGAAAACGGTCACAGAGCGATACAAAGCAAAACGAGAGGAGGCGCAATCGATGATCTGTGGAGGTGAAAGAAGTATATTTCCGTATCTCTGCACGAACCCAAAATAGTGGCACACAAAACAGGACTTACATAAATGCAATCTGCGTAATGCAGAATGTATAAACAGTCTAAACGTGGGGGGGGGGCATCAGCTGAAAGACCAACCAGCGGACACCTACAGGTGGTGAAATAACATCTCCGCCACGTTCCGCAGACCTGAGGCGACCCTCAATGAAACCAGGTTTATATAATGAAAGCTTGGAGAGCCGACGTGGAAAAGCGAAGGCAACGTGTGTCATCCTGTGGCGTCAAATATCCAGAAACATTATGTTCTCATCCCCGAATCAAGTGAAAACAGACTAAAAAAAGGCACTCTGCTGAAGTGAACACATGAAAATCAGCTTACTTGCCGTAAAGAAATGACAGATATTACTCCAAGCGTAGGAGGGAGCTTTTTTAAAATCTGGAAAAAATCTCCTTTTTGGACTGCTCTCGAAGGCTGAACAGAAGGCCTGTGTCACAAAACTGTGCGTGTGAGTTTGAAAGATATTCACCAGGTGTGGCAGATCTATTAAAGGGAAGCTTGACCTTTACTGGGGTCTAAAATGCTGATATCGCAGCCTCTGAATCGGCGTCGGTAAAGAGTAAATTCTCGGAGTAAGAGGCGCATTTAGACAGGAGCCGGCGCTCCAAGGTTTTTCCATTCATCTGAGTTGGGGTCGACCATTTTGGCTCCGGCGGCGCTCGACCATCGAACACAAACCGAGGGAAACTTCTCTGTGTCGCTATTTTGCAGCATAAATGGCGAGCCAGACTCAGATTTAGAATGTGGGTACATGAAATAAACAAAGCCAGAACACAACGGGTAGAGCATCAGAGTTTAGTCCATGAATCCACCTGGATAGTCTCAGTTCCAGAGACACAAAGTTGGACTTCTCCACAGCGGTTTACTGACGTTTACAGCCAAAACACACTACTTCCACTCAAATGAATAATAAAAATTCTGCATTTTCGCCACGTTTTATTCAGATTCTGTCTGAAAACTTTAAGGAAGCTCGGTAGTAAAATCTCCGAGTAAGTAAGGAGGCAGAGAGTGAGCGTAACAGATGGAGGTGTGTAGAAAGTGGCCAAGTTTGAAACACTATAATGAAATGTAGATTAATTCTTAACCAAATGAGTTTGGATACTGTTTTTGGGGGGTTATGTAATCAACATATTGTGTTGAGATTTTGGCTTGTACGTGTTTTGAAATAACATTTTTAAAAAAGCAGGATAAGTACGGAGGAGGCAGGGACAGAGCGATGCTGCTGGTCCATTAGCAGTGAATGCTACTTTGAGAGTGTAAGAGTGTAACAGCCATCAGCAGAGTGTCAGTTGACAGCTCTTCAACCGGCTCTTTAAAAAAAGGAGAGCTGTGTCGCGCTGACTCGCTCACTGCAGCCTAACACACGCACACACACACACAAATTAACCCACACACTTAAACCCGCGTGCACGCACACACACGTTGATGTTCAAACAAACGCTGACAGATCCACGCACACACAAACTACACAACAAATTCACACGAGCAGCCTTTTTCAAACAGTGCTGTGTGATGTATGACACACACACACACAGACATGCATTCACACATGGACACACACAAACACACAGCTTCAGTGGGATTTGGAGTGGAAACGTATAACAAGAGTCCCTGCCATGCAGAACTGAGAGGGATCCCGCCACAGCTAAAGTGTTTAGAGGGAATTTCATTTCTCCTGCCTGCAGGGCTCGTCCAGTGTACCTGAACGCATCGTCCAAACAGCACGGAGAGAATTTGTCCTCCGCTGGAGAGGGATTTCTATTTAATCCGGCCCAATTTAAAAAGACACAAAGAGTCGTACCCAGAGATCTAGAGTAGAAACACAGCTGACACACAGGTGATCTTTCACAGATGCTGTGTTACCCAACAAAAAGCCTGATTTATTTGACTTGATGACAGAACTTGGGTAATAATCAGATTTTAAATGTTAATCTTGGTGGCACGGTGGTTCAGTGGTTAGCACTTGAACCTTGGCTGGGACATTTTCTGTATGCAGTTTGCATGTTCTGCATGGGCTCTCTCCTGGTACTCCGACTTCCTCCCTCAGCCATTAACATGCACTTAACTTGCAGGTTAACTGGTGGACGGAAGAAGTTGTTCCTTGCCCCCGTCGCCCAGTGCGTGCCCATGGTGGGAAGTGTTGGGTCTTTTATAAAGACTACGGTCTAGACCTGCTCTGTATGGAAAGTGTCACGAGATACTGTTTGTTATGATTTGGCACTATAAATACATTTCCAGCGCATGAGCTGAACGGGAGCTCGCGTTTTAGAGCATCATCTTGCAGCTGGAGACGACTTTTAGCTGCAGTGGGAATTAAAGCGGGTGAAAATCAGTGAGTGTTTGTTTTTTTATGAAAATTGGCAAAAACTAAAAACAACATGAACTTCACTATTAGACTAAGCTGAAGTCAAAGCGAAATATATCAACCGCAAATCAGAGGTTGACTGCCGGAGGTGTTTAAGTTTTTATTTTTAGGGATTTTATGTTCTTTTTTTTTGTGTGTGTGTCTGGCATAGTAACCCACGACCCAAGAGAGGATTCAGCTGAATTACATCCACCCACTCTCTCATGTTGACACTCAGATCAAGTCTGCTGATGAAATCAAACAGCAGCTAAACACTGCGCTGTCTGTAGCTCTGTGTGTGCGTGTGTGTGTCAAGTCTGCGTCCTTGTGCATTTTATGCTGAAGCTTCGCCGGCTCCTTGTTATCCCTCGAGCTGCAGAAACACTATCTTTACAAGGGATTTGTCACAACTGCACATCTGACTTTGTAATTCAGCCGTCGTGCAGGGGGGTGGGTGAAAAACGCTAAACTTGCCTACGTTTCGGGATGCATTCGAAGCCCAATTACTCACACGCGCGCGCGCAATCACAGCAAACACACTCTCACTCACAAAGTGTGCCCAATGCATGAATTATCTAAGTGACGTTTCCAGCTGCCGTCAACTAAATTATTCAGTTTCGAGTCGCCTTTTTTTTCTTTCTATCTGCTGTGAAATCAAAGCTTCCTGCCCGTCAATACACGAGGCAGCCGCCGTCTGTCCGTCTGTCTCTAACTGCCTGACATCCGTCTTCCTCCGTCTATCTGTCTGTCAAGTGTCTGGGCTGGCTAACCGCCAGATGATACGCAGAGGAAAGACAGGCAAAGGTGTTTACACTCGAGGGGATTGATCTGTTGACGTTTTCTTGTCCCCATTTGCCGGGATTGGGGTATGTGTCCTATTACGCTTAGAAAAAGAGAACAGCGAGCACACACGGACGGAAAGATGCCATTCATGGCTGTTCGACCACACAGCTGCCGCAGAGTACAAGAACAGGCATAGCAGGGGGAAAATCCTATAAACGGACCAAAGCGCGTACACACACACACACACACACAGCGCGCCTAAGTGGATGCCACTGGTGCATAAATATCCTCTTGCATAAAGTGAACAAAAGCAGACCTGCCGATGCTCAGATATGACATGAACACGCGCACACACTGTCTGTCTATTGAACCCGCTAGACCCAGTTTCCAGATGGCCTGCAATGACCAGCATTTCATTTGCAGCCAAAAGGCAAACTCTGATCCTTTCCGACACACCCAAACACACACGGTCTGATTCCATGTGACACTGGGCCCACTGGGTCATAGCGAGGACGCCTGCTATTCTTAACCAAACTATCACCCCCGAACTAGACATTACACAAAGATGGCAGTCTTCGAGAGCACGTGTGCACGCTGACAAACAAACAGGAACACAACAACACTGAAAAAACTGTGTGTGCTCAAGAGAAAATAGGAGAGGCGAGGGAACGGAGACTGGAAAATGCATCAATGGAGGAACGGGGAGCAAATATGGGAGCTAAAATAAAATTCAGACGGTCCCTGGTGGGGAGATGGTGGTTTAACATTGATGCATTGTGTCACCGTGTCTTCAGGGGGCTCCCTATCCCGACACTTGGGAGCGTTACTTTGGGGTCCGGGATATGTGAAGGTCATAAAGAGAGAGATGCTGAGGGAACATAAAGAAAGTTGAAGCCCAAACCACCGTGTCTGTGAAGTGAAGCCGATGCGCAAGTGCCAAAAACCGCACTTCTTCAAATGGCCACTTGAGGCTGGCTGCAGAACGAGTCAGTCTCCATAAGTCCCCAAGTGGTGCTTTGTTTCCTGACCAACTACCTGCAAAACTAATGACGTTCCCATAAGCCTTAATTGTCCTTTGTGTTTAGAGCTAATTCGCACATGTTTGCATGCTAACGCGCTAAACAAACATGGTGAACATTATGCCATTATGCCATTAAGCAGTCATCAGCATATTTAGGTCAAAGCACACTCTTGTGCAAAAACACGCCTTTAACATGTGAGGCTGTTTGGACTGCTGGTCAGACAAAATGTCACCTTGGCCTTTTGGGAACTTCTCTGCTAATGAATTATTCAGGATTAAGAATTGATAGCTTCATCAATAATGAAAAGAATCATTATCTGTAGCCCCACCTCACACATCTGACCAAACAATGTTGCACCGAAAGCAAATGATCTATTCAGTAACTGACAGCGGCTGTGTCCGTACGGGATCCCGAGGTCAAGACGTGGAGCTTCGATCTCCTTAACGCGCTTTCACCTCGCCTTAATCCATCAGAATTTAATCTGCGTCCGCTAGTTTGCCAGCACATTCTGCTGAGTAAGTCGCGATCCTTCGAAAGCCTACCGGCTCGGATTAAGCTTACATGTGTTTTAGGCTGCCACTTGGAGTCGAGGCCTGTCAAACCACGTTACGTTTGGTTTGCTCGTTGCTCTGTCTAAGCCCCTTAGCGGAACAAACGCAGCCACAGAGGAAGAAGAACAGCAGCACTCCTCCTTCAGAAACAGCTCGGGCCCTTTGACTGAATCAGGCAGGTATACTGTCAGTGATCAAAGCTCGATGTTGTGTTGATGCTAAACTCAATTATGCAGAGATTTCATTATTAAAGTAAAAAAAAAAAAAACATTAAAGAAGCCACAGATTTCTGTCACAGCCCGCAGCATTTACCAGCTTTTTCTTTTTGCACCGATGACACGCCAAATTTCACTCAAAGCGCTTGTTAATGTGCTTTTTAACCTCATTAGCCTGACCCTTTCTTCTCTCTGACTGATCTGACAATGATTCACGTGCATAATCCACTCCCACATGTTAATTATACCGCATTTATATCATTAATATGCTAATTTGCCAGCACAGCAACTGGTAGTGCTCCACTGGTCTCCCATTGCTGCCAAATGTAAGGATCATGAATATTTAATTGGTGTGTGTGGGAATATAAGCGTGAATATTATGAAACACACGCGCGCGCGCAAACACAGATTTGTCAGGATGCATTAAGATTTTTTTTTTTTTTTTTTTTTAAACGAAAGGTGTAGTGTATCATGTACAGTATCATGAGTTGATTGTGGAGAAGTCATTTCCAAAAAAGGGGAAGCAGTGCTCAATTTCAATCCGGTTACACATTTGGAAAAGGTGAACTCCGACGGTGACAGAACTGAAATTTATTAACATCAATAAATGTATTCACTTCCTCAGGCTGCTACTCTCTGTGCTCGGCGCGTCCGCTGTCCAGAAAACACAGTCAGAGGTGCATTTGCCAAACCAAAAGTGCCTTTTATTCCAGCAATGTGACTGAAACATTCCTCCTCAAACCAAAACGAGCTCAGCTATGCTTCGTTTTGGCCAACTTCATGAACTCATGTGTTCCTAACCAAAGGCTTCGAGCGTTTATCTTTCTGTGCGGTGAGGTAAAAAGGGGGCTAAGATGCCTCCGCGTCATGTCAGAATACTGTAAAGTGTCCTGCAGCCTCATGGTTTGCGAGGCAGTGAAATTGCGAGTGTGGTTAACAACACACGAGGATTTACTCGGGGATCTTGTGCAGTAAGAAAATCCGAGCCACAAAGACGTGTTTATGCATTTCTAAAAACACACTTACAGGGTCAGATACACATAAACTCACACGGGTGTGACAGAGCAGGAGAGGTATCTGACAGCTTTAGTGTGAGCTACTAGAGGCAGATTAAGTCAGCGTGTGTGCGCTCGTGTGCGTCTGCAAGGAAAGAAGACAGAAAAAAAAGGTGATTTCTCTGAGCTCGGAATGCTGGGAAGCCGTACCATGCATTTTAAAGCAGGGGGAGACAAGGGGGGTCGGAGAGCAGCAGGCCGACGTCTGAAAGTCGACGCGAAAGGCCTTGAACTCAACTCGGCAGTTTGTGCGCGCAGAAACAGACAAAACACACACGTGTGCCCAAGACATAGAGGACTGATAGGCGGCGCAGACAAAAGTCGGGCCCCGGCAGAGTCACCCAGGAGGAACGGCTTTCATTTCGCCTCCTCCATTGACTGACCGCCAGGTTCCTTTCACTGCCTTTGTGTGTCTGGAGATAGCAACCTAAGAAAAAAAAACGCTGGCGAGCAACAATAACCCTTCGCTCAAATCACACTGCAGGAGCTGAAGCTTTGGAGGCAGTGTGAGGAATGTTATTACTTTTTTATGTAATAGCTGCATGGAAAAAAAGGGCTTGGTATCATTTCAGCACTGCCGCAGAGTCAGAATCCAAATGTGAAATCTTGTACCTACAGTATCTGATGCATGAAAGAAGCTAAAAATAAACAGAAACCGAGCGAGTGACTCACACGCACACAGCCACTTGATAAAAAGAGAAAGTGTCTATAAACTATCAACTCCCGCTGCTTTCCTCGCTGCGTCTCCTCTGACGTGATTAGCGCCGAGGAACCTGCTGCAAACGCACAGGTACACGCCAGGTTCATCAATTTACACTTTGCAAACAAAGCGCAGAAGACATTTAACAGAAACAATACTTGTTTTTGCTGCTTTCATTAGCGCGATTACCCGCTATGGCAACATCTGAGCGGTAAAGATCGGGACAACAGAGAGCAACAAAGGCAACATTCAGTCTGTCCTACTGGCCTGAGCAGGAGAAATCATTAATGACTCAGATTAAATAGAAATATAGGTCAGTGCGCTAAAACCTCACCTCATTCCCAGGCATTAATCTGACTGTGCGTGTGTGTGTGTTGTCTCAAAGCGAGCTAAGTGCATGCATTAGACAGCCAACTGATGCCAAAGTTGAGATGAGACGATTGTCATAATCCTCTTGGGAGGATTATCTCACCTGCATGAATTCATCATTTTCGTCCCTCTTCTGTCATAATTATTGTGACATCATCCCATTTTTGTCACTGTGATGTCATAATCAAGGGTATTTTGAAGTGGAAGACTTCTCCCTAATGCCATCTCACTCTTCATCTCTTCGGTACCTCGGGATAGCCCGTCCCAGCCAGCGAGGTGCATGACAACATAAGGGACTGCTTCCTGTGACTGGGCTGAACGGCGTTCTTGCCAATAACAGAACCAGCTTGGATTTCATTAGGAAGTGATCCGGCGCCAGCTCTCCCCGGAGGACACAAAGACGCCTGTTGAGGTGCCACCAAAAATTCAACCGCAGTGTTTCTGTGTCTGTAAATAAACACTGCAAAGTGAACCAAACAAGTCAAGTGTGAAAGAAAATTCATTATCTTTATCGGGGATGTTGCATATTTAAAGCGGCATTAATTGACTTTCAGGTCACTTGAGGGAGGCGCCACCAAATTATAAACTCCAAATGAACATATTATCTAATGAAGTTTACTTCCAGTTTACACACCAGCAGATACAGAGCAACATTAGCATTTATTTTTCACCAGCTAGCTGTTACACTGTGGGGGGAAAAATGGTAATATTCTAGCAGCAGTGGTGCAAAATACAGATACTTCTGTAAAAACAATGACATTACCTACAAATATGGTTGAACCCTGCCTAAATACAAAATAGTTATTAGTACAAATCAGTTTTCATGTGCAATTGAATGGAAAATGCCTTTATTTAACCAATAATGTCATAAAATGATACACAATCCATAGGTTTGATTTACCTTTTAAAAAATGTCAAAATACTTTGTAAAGCTAGTAATCGTCTCTATGCTGACGACAGTCTCCTGTTTATGTTAGCTCATTTCAAGTGCTATACAGGTCTTTACATGTAACTTTACACATAAATCTTGTAAATTTAATAGATATTTAATGTTTAAAAAGTATAAAAACAATGGATCAACCCATAAAAAACTTATGATTACATTACAAGAATCTATTAATCCCACAGCGGGGAAATTCTGTCGCCACAGTACAAAGGAATATACAATACAGAAACAGACAGAAATATCCTAAAGCCTAAAGATTTAAAGATTAATACCAGTTGTTTCCACTGTTTGTACGAGTTACGCTAAGTTGCGCAAACATGTTAATCACTATAACCGAAAGGAATACTGAATGTGGCACACCCAGAATGTCAGTAATAATCGTTCATTACACAGGAAAACTGTGGGCGCATACCACTGAGGCATGTAAGTTAGGTAAAAAATAAAGCAGGATGTTGGTCTGCAAGCTGTTCACAACAGAGAGTTTGGGGTGTAATCTCACTGTCTTATCTCACGCCTTAAAAACTGTCTGAGCCGCGTCCTTTCTAGTGAGGTTGACACAGCAAATCACCTTGTGAGCAGAAATGTTAACACAGAACTACAAATAATTAAATAAATTTAAATCACACTGTGGTTACTTGAGGTTTTTTTTGCAAACCACATGACACCATACTCACATAAATAAACCCAGTCCCTCTCTCTCTCTCATACTCTTAACACTCCAGATGCAAATTCAGGGAGGTGCAACTCTAGTGAGCACTGATTTTCAGCGGTAGCCCAAGTTACACTGACACCGGTGCCTACACATCCACCCACTCCACAGAAAGATAGATGGATAGTGGAGGAAGAAAGGCTAAAATACACAGAGAGGGAGAGAGGAGGGAGATGAAGGGTGTGGGTGTGGCTGGTGTTGAAGCAGAACAAGACAAACACTGGGGGAGACAAAAAGGAGATTGGAGAGAGTGATGAGGGAGGAACGGATCGGGGGGGTAGATAAGTGGTGGAGTAGGCTCCATCTCCCACTGATACGTGAAGCAATTGACGAGCACGCAAAGATCACGGTTGGAAGTGGGAGTGTCAGATGAAACTCAGTGCATCAGTCTGTTTCTCTCGTTCTGACTCACTGAAACCTCTCCACTTCCTTTCCATTCTACCTCTACCCAGCCATGCGCTCTCTTTCAGTGGAAGAGGAGGTGCGACTGACCTCTATCTGCACTTCAAGCTCTCTTGAATTAAATTACGACAAATTACGCGCTTGTGCTGCACGGACACATGCAGACGTAAACACACTCGCATGCCCGAAGACGACAGGAAATCAACAGCGGCGAACAGGTGACTTGGCAACGTGAACAGTGTACCTGAGCGTATGTGACCTTTGCGAATGCACGCGATGCATGTCGGGATCGCTATTAAACAGTGCCTGACACCACATCTTACTGACATGGCATCAACAATAGACTCTCACCCACTGCTGGAACAAACAGAAAAACAGAAAAACACACACACATATATATATATATATACTCGTTTTTATTGCTGCAGGCTACAGCAGTCATGTCCACATTGAAGATGATGAAACTGCGATGAAGAAGTGATGAAACACAATCCACCAAAAACAGCATCTGTGGTTTTTATCTGGCAGCTCCAGTTGGCCAACAATCAAACCAGCCATGTGAAGGTGTGGCGTTTATAAAAAGAACGAAATAAAGGGAGTACGGCGCCCCAAGGTGAGGCTAAATCGACTGGATTTTTATAAACAGAGCAGGTGAAAGCGCCGCAGTGGCTTGGTTTAAATTTTTATTTGTGTTGCGCGTCTGTCAAGAGACTTAAAATGGGAGAGACATCGCGGTGTTAGCCTACAGCCACAGCCTGAAGCTTGTTGATGTACAGACAGAAGTGGGATTTGTGCTGACTGGGGAGCGAGAAGAGAGAGCGTCTCGGTGAAGACAGACAGACAAACAGACAGAGGGAGAGAGAGACAGACAGATGAAGACAGCAAAACAGCGAGACTGACAAACACTGCGGCGCAGAGAGAGACGGCGGAAAAGACGAGAGGGGGGGGAAAGAAGAGGGAGTGAATCAAAGAGGGAGGCAGTTGAGATAAGTAGCTGTCAGCTCCTGTGTATCACACTTCACTTTGTTTGCCCCTGTGCTAGTGTGTCAGCTCGAGGGGGAAAAGAGACGCTCCCTGTCGGCTCTCGAACACGCCGACGGAGAAAGAGCACGCTGAACACGTGGACATACGTCAAATCAATCATGGAGACGACAGAGAGGAACAGAGGGCTCCGTGGCACGAAGAAAATACCCATAACTGTAAAAGAAGCGTCAAAGTGGGTGAAATAAATAGTAGTTTATAGTGATAACAGTGGCAGGACCTCGATTTCAGACTAAACAAAAGCAGGCCTCTCATTTCTGCCCAGAGAGTGTGTAAATGCCAACTGCTGATGACTAGCTGCAGCTAGCCATCCAGCTAATTAGGCTAACGCTAGCTCCACAAGTTGGCCGTAAACGCCGCCTCTGGCTCACTGTTCATGGTTTCAAGACGTTTTTAAGCAACAGCTCTGTAAATGTACACGTAATGGCAACGTACGTTACAAGCAGCAGGAAAACAAACACTGTTGGAGAATACTAATGCGTTTTAAAGTAAGTACTCTGTAAAGGGGTCTCGATGGCAACATACATTGCATACATTGATCCCAAGCGCCAGGTTAGGGAGGTTTTTTTGTAAACCAGTAAAGTTTAACAGTTTTTCTATACTTCAACAGTCCCATGAACACCACAAGGTGAAGGCAAAAACCCAAAGCGTGACATGTTTGGTTACGGTTGCTAAGCTATGACTGGACAATTGTTGCTGTTATAGTAATTGTTACATTTATATACGAGAGAGAGAGACATTGTCAGGGAAACAGCCAAGTTCCTCAAAGCCAAGCTTTGTATACTTACAAAAAAGCATACAGACGGTCGACAAATGAAAGGGCAAAACAGCCTGCATCACGGTCGTCACTATTGCGAGTCCCACCATCAAAAAACAACCAAAGGAGGGAGTATTTTTTTGGAAGAACGCTGCTCGTCTCTTCAGCAGATTTATGAAGACTTGGAGAATCAATGAGTTTTGAAGCTGTGGTGGAGGTTCACGGTCACCAAACACCTTTCTTAGACACTCCCCACTAAGTCAACCTTTCATTGCTTACACAAGATTTCCTGTCCTCTAGAAGGAGGATTTATGGACCGGCGGTCCTTTGGGTGATTTTATACACCCGTATTCCCTGGAAGCAATAAATAAGATGCCATCATTCTCTCCGATATGGACACCTTGATGGCGGATTGTCAGGTTAGCTTCTGCTTCGAGGTAATGATTAAGAAGTTGACATACCGTCTAATGATTTTTTGTATATCTTTAATCCCCCTGCAACTAAAACAACACATTTGTATTCATAAAATGATTCCTGCTTTCTTCTAGCCCCTCTATAATTTTAGGTTTTGATCTTTTTTGTTCATATTTTTAATCTCAGTCGGTTTATGAGTGCAGGAGAACTGTAATTTCCATGCTTTCTCGAATGAATTGGACCTCGAACCTTGAAGCTGAGGACGATGTAGCTCAGTGTTTGAAGGATGCTTCCAATTTAAAAACACCCAGCGTGTGTTACTGTGTTAATGTGTTTGTATCAAACCACTCGATTCTGCCGTATCATACCGGACAGCTGGCGCTTATCACCTCATTAAAAAATATTTCCCCACCCCGCTCTGATGAAAAGCATGTTGTTCTGCACACATGCGGTAAACTCAGCATGCGCGCATACATGACACACACATACACACACACGTGCGCGTCGTTAGCGTGGTGAGCCGGGTTAGCCCGGCATCTCTGAATCTGCGCTGAGCCATGAACGACCATATGGAGTTTTTTTTTTTTTTTTTTCCTTATTTAAACCCCCCTCCTGGATTGTTGCACGGCAGTGGCCTGGGAACAAGTTCCGCATTTTATTATTACACACAGATGCGGGGTTGTTTTAAACACTGATTTGTTGTTAAGGCAACATGCCGCCGCAACATCACCGCCGCGCTCTCAATTGCAGGGTGCGAGCCGTGACACACACACACACACACACACAAAAGGCCCACAGACGTCGAATGAACTTCTAGCGAGTCAACTAGCGCACACAAACACCACCTCTGAGCTAAAATTAAAGCTATTGTTCAGCATTCCTCACTGCAGAATGAGTTCTATCCTGGTTCCCGTGAAAACGGAGGACACAAACACATATATGTGCTTTATTCTATCATGCCTGCGTGGCAATAAAAGGGCAGCGTGCTCTGTAGCTCTCCAGAGTAAAGGGTTATGGCGGTGAGGGCAGTGAGGAAATGAGGAGCGATTTCACAGCTGCATTTCTGTGAAAAACCACAGCCCACCCCTCGCTACGAACACGCACATATCTTAGTATCTATGCGGTATGTTAAATGCACAGACAATATGTATTTGTCTGCGTGAGCAAGCCACGTCCAAACAAGCCGGAACAGGGCTCAGCTCAAGGGCGTGTTAGAGTCGGGCCGATGAACAGTAGAGGAGAGGAGTTGGGTAAAGATGGCAGCGCAGGAAGAGGGGTTAGTATTGACTTCAACCTCGGCAGCCATTTCCATGTAACCCCCTGCCGATCATAAGCCTCCCATTAGCAATGAGGCTGACCAAAGTCCCTTTGAAGCACGATATCAGCGAGTCACGGAGTAAAGACCCCATGCCGCTACACCGAAATGCTAATCCTGCTGCAAAGAAAAAGAGACAAAGGCAAAGAAAGCGAGGAGGAGAGGGGAAATGACAATGTTGATGATAGAGCTGAGGTTAATTATACAGTTGAGGACAATTACATTACCTGTTGCCTTGTCTACTCAAAGTTAACAATTCTGCCAAGAGATGAGACACCAGGAGTTTGTAGAAAACGAGATAAAGCACATGTAAAACAAACAAAAAGAGAGAAAAGCCCACTGCACGAGCATCCCAAATGCTGTGTAGTCATTATTCTATATGTTCGCTTCACATCCTGGCCTAGTTCTCTCCTCCAGAGGAGATAAAACAAAGAGCTCAGTGACAAGCAGAGACAGAGAGACTGTATAAGGCAGAGCAGAGAGAGCACTGAAGCATCAGTGAGTGATTCGAGTCGCTGGGGAGTGTATGAAAAGCACGAGAGTGAATGAAAAGACCACAGTGTGGGTCATCGCCTGCGCTGGGCCCAGAAGGGCCGCTGGGCGCGGGTCGGGATGTTAGATGCGCGCTCGGATTCACCGCGTGGGGTCGAGACGCGGGGAGAGCAAACGGCGACAGACGGTGATGGCCTCAGAGCGCAGCCGGGGCGACTGAAGATACTTCACAGGAAGTGGCAGCGTGGAGCAACTCACACACACACACACTCGAACACACACAGAGGCTCCACTCAAGGACACACAGATGGCAGGTGCTACACAAATACAAGCCACTGGAGCATGTCTTATTATCAGCTAAGCCAGCCAGCTAGCTAGTCATAATAGGAACATTTGCGGCTTCGTCCCTTAAAAAGGGAAAAGAGCAGCTAAGCTAACAGCTTTAACCCGTGAAGCAGTGTGGAAACTTGAATGACACTTGACACGATGGATGTCAAGTGTCAATGATGAGCAGTAAGATGTTTGCTGGACAGATTGGACACTCGATAACACACTTCAGTAATGACCATCAGATTTGCACAAATATTCTTTCCTCCCCTCTGACACAAAGTCTTATTTTCCACAGAGTCTCACCCCAAAGAGTCAACAAAAGTTGAGCGAGGTAACTGTAGACAGAGGCAGGCAGAATTACTGTAGGGAGTCAGAATTTGGAAAATGAGGGATATCTGAAGTCACCAAAGCAAGTTATCAAAATATAAACAACACAAGCCACAGAGAAACACAGCTCATTCTGGTAAATAACCGAGAGCAATGTCAGAGCATCACTATGGTTCTTGTATTTATTGCACATTACGTGATACAGAGGGAAATATGAGATAACATGATTGCTCATAGTACCCTATTACCCCACTGTGTGGGATTCCTTGTGGTTTCTATCGTCTCCAAAAGTAAATTAGGAGCCAGAGTTTTCAGCTATCAAGCTCCTCTACTGTGGAACAAACTCCCATTATGGGTTCTGGAATCAAACACCCTCTCTACATTTAAGAGTCAGCTTAATAGATTCCTCCTTTTATAGTTAGAGCTGGCTCAGGTGAGTCCTGAACTATCCCTTAGTGATGCTGCTACAGGCCTAGACGTCTGGTGGACTTTCCATGATGCACTGAGCTCTTCTCTTCCTCTCTCTCTCTCTCCATCTGTACACACTCATGTCCTGCCAGAGCATGTTGCTAACTTAGCTACTTCCCCACTGCTTTCTCATCTTGCAGGTTCCTATAGATGGTGGTTGCACATAGATCGGCAATTGGTCGAGCCAGCTACTGCGGTCTTGCTCAACATCCACTACAAATACTGCCCACCAACGGGCTCAGTTCAGCTCCAGCTTTCTGTTTGTTAGAAGGTTTTTCCTTGCCACTGTCGCCAAGTGCTTGCTCATGGTGGGAATTGTTGGGTCTCATTTTCTTGGTGTAATATTATAAAGAGTGCAGCCTAAACCTAGTCCGGAAAAAACTGAATGATTGTCAGTACAATCAGCAGAATCATAAACACTGTTAAGCCCCTTAATGACATTTACTCTTGTGTTTCTGACTGAGCAATGTCTTTCATTGACAAACGTTCCAGAGTGTTCCAAAGTTTACAGTCCGACTTCCAACGCAATCTGTTACCAATACAGTTTCGTCTAACGGCCTCTAAACAATGGGGCATTCAACGGTCGTGTTTCCAAGTATGGGGTGTACCACCGGGTATCAGGCAATTGTAAGCAAAGTTTGTAACCTCTGCCACAAGCTCAGCTGAGTAGAAAGAGCAGAGGAGCCCACTTAACTACAACAGAGTCCCACTAACAATGACAAGACAGCGACAGCGCTGAGGGGCAGACGAACCGAGAAATATGACAAGCAGTCTGTCATCCAACCCAAAGCTTGGAATAAAAATAAAATGTTTTCATGTGATATGCATTCCGCTTTCCACAAGATACGGAGAATGAGTGAGTGTGTGCGTGTCTTTATTGGCACTTCTTCTCATTCTTTCCTATAAAGAGAGCCTCGCGCGCTGAAAACTGAAACAGAAAAAATGAGGGTTGGATTCCGTGGCTTGTTGGCATGCCGGCCTTTCTGACATCTGCTACAACTTAGACAGATCAATAATGGATGAACACACGCACGCACGCTGGAAGTAGTGGGACAGATCGGCGAAAAAGATCGAGAAAGGTATTTTGCCGATTCGCTGGAACCTCTCGTGGGCTAACTCGCTGTGTACAAACTGTATCATGGAAATCATTTGTGTTACAACGTCTAATGGCTTTCTGGAGGAAATGAGTTTCCTTCCTTCCTTCTACGTGCTCGGTCACCTCCCTTCGCACTTTCTGTCAGGAAATGTAGGCCTCATGAAAGGAAAAAAGATACGACTCGCTCTTCACATTCGCTTTCATGTTCATCCGGAGTCGACGTACACGAGAGGGGGATCGCGAATGTAAACAAGGGCGGTCCGGCTGGTCGTAAGTGACTCCAAAACAGCCATCTTTAGAATGAAGCGCTCTGTCCGGCTCTGCACTGTGCTGCACTGTGTGTTTGAATGTATAGCCTCTGTGTGTGTGTGTGTGTGTGTGCACATGGTCAAACATTCCTGCGGGGCTAAGGGGTTCAGCTGTCGTCGGGGCTATTTTGCTGTGCGCCGCATGCCATTGGTGGATCAACGAGGATTACTCCTGGGGTCGGAGAACTTTTGGGCTCAAAGAGATGGAGAAAAAAAATAAAGAGAGAAAGAGAACCGCCGTGGTTTGGAACGCTTTCTTCCAGGAATCAAAACTCGGGTATAAAAGGGGGCGTGCGAATCGAAGCTGTGTTTGTCAAAGCAAACCACGTAGGAAATGAGACAGCCAAGAACTACACTGAGCGAGAGGCACAGTCAAGACAGAGAGCGAGTAGCCGCTCAGGCCATCGCGCGCCATAAAAATAATTAACCGATACTCGACTGTCACACAAGAAGGCCCCTGGTGCCTGCTTTGAATTTCGCTTCAAGCTCGAGGAGCCGCTTCACACGTCGCCTTAATCTTGTCCATTACTGCGGCGACATCAGCGCGAACAAAGAGGCTGCTCTCCAATTTGCTCTGTAACAGCTCTCGTCCTGTCAGGGAACGGATGAGATTCCCCAATTCCCCTACATATCCTCCAGATTAAATTGGGAGGAGAGGGAGCCGTGTGGCTCGGGCCGATCTGCAGCCAGGCCAGCAGGCCAGCTGTGAGAGTCGGTGTCAAACTGGCGGCGATAATTTGCTTGTGCTTCTTGTCCGCACAGACAAAAATCAATAGAGTAAGAAGTCGGAGGGGGGGGCAAAAAAGAAGAAAATAAAAAAAAACGCCCCAGTTTTCCTGATTTAGGTCAATGGGAGTTGTGTGCACCCTAATGCTGTCTGTAATTAAATAAAACTCGTTAAAAAAAAAAAAAGTCTGCAGGAGCTCTGAACTTGAAGGGGGGAAAGAGCGATGAGAGAAGGGGGAGGGACGAGGCACGAGTGATTAATTTCATCTTTGTTTTTCTCCTCCCACCGTTGTGAGTGAGCGCCATTATACAAAGTAGAAAGGTAGCCTCATTTGTGTGCCCGTTCAACGGCTGGCGCTCCCTCGAGGGGGGGAAGAAAGTATAAAGATTCTAATGAGATACAGAGAGAGTTCCTGCAACGCCGAACCTGCGGCTAGAGACACGCTGGGACGGCGCTCCGCCAGCCTTGGCAGCTCGGCTCCGAGGAGGGAGTCCGCGTGGATCTTCCATTGACAGCCCATCAAACCCATCACGTTCTGCGCGCGTCTGCTTCTCTCTCCGCCTCGCCGTATCTCCTCCTCCATCTCACCCGTATCCACGCCTCTCTTTTTCCTTTTCATCCCTCTCCTTCCCTTCATATTCTCCTCACTCCCTTTTGTGCGGGATTACTTAGAGCCCGGCAGATCGCGCTCGAAACTGTTGCCGCAGACGCAGTGTCGGGGACTCAACAATCACAATCAGCCATTATCAGCTTTAAAAGGTGAGATGACAGCAATTTCAAGCAGCCAATCATCCACTTGTTCATTTTGTGTTGTGCGCGAAATGTCATAATATTGCGATATCCCAAATGTATGACAAACTCAAATGAGTTAATTAGCTGAATGACAGAAAATGAACTGGCAGCTATTTAGATAATAAAGGACACGTTTAATTTGTCTGATTCTGCCAAATACTCCTCAATTCTGGCTTCATAATCATGAGAATTTGCTTGTTTTATATCATTGTAAACTGGATATTTTTGACTTTTGGACTGCTGGTTGGTCAAAAAAAACAACAATAAACCACCGGGAGGGGGAGGGAACTTACTCTCAGGCCTTACCCCATCCCAAGCATCTCCACCAATCAACTGATTATGTTTAGGTTTCATTTATATATGGCTGAGGATGAGGTTAGAGGTTATGGGATGCAAATCCGAGCAGAGGAGGAGGGATTTGTACAGCTCGGCCTGATGGTGAGCATCAAAACAGAGCTACTGGGTTACACTTGTATGCCTGCATGTTGGTGTATAAGCTTGTCCGTTCCCAGCGATATACATCAAACAAGCTCAGACACGGTGACCCAGTCTGTTCCTATAGGTTGTGGTGGTGATGGCGAGGTTACTGGTGCATTAGGACAGCCTATGAAAAGAGGATTATGGCTGTAGTCCAGATGAGGACCCGCTGGGGTGGGTGAAGGGGTGTTTACGCGGTGACGCATCGTCACTGATGATGCCTGGAAACATTCCCCTACAAATCAATGGTCTGGTTCCAAGCGTCCATTCAATCACTACCATTACCACACTAACCTATGAACTGGATTCAAGCGGGAGGAAATGCAGCTGCTGGGTGTTACAAAATGTCAAATTGTACTCTTGCATCTTGTAGTTATCTGAAATATGTGTCATCGAACAAAACATAAGACAGCTGGACCTCTTGACCAGACGCACGAGCAAAGAAGCGCTTCCTTTTTCTGCTCCGGGAGACAACAGCAGCATCAGCAGCTAGGCCAAAACATATGTCATAAACGTGTGCCGTGCAGCGTGCTCCATTTGTGCATCAGTATTTTTAGCATCACCATACTCATTATGTCAGCACGGCACAGCAGAATGGCCCGAGCTTGGTCTGAGTGAACTGAGAGCGAGACAGGAAGGAAGACGACGCGCAGTTCTGCTTCGACTCTGGTACCGCATGCTCACATGCATCCTGGCTGTGAAGAACGTGTTTTGTTTTTCACTACTCCAATTAAGTTTTCGGGGGCGATGGGGAACTAATACGCTTCGCTTCGCCGATGTAGCACCGGCGGGCTCTTGGGTTGTTGCGTAAGAAGAGTGAAGAGGATGGGATCGATGACGTGACACAAATCACTGATGTTACACTATCCTTCCCGCCACACTTTCAAGTTAAACTACTGAAACAACAAGAAAGCATCTTTCTTCAAAAAGCTCAAAGAGTGAAAGACGATACCGGCCTTTGTAACCATCAAGGTCAAAATGGAACCCATGACAGGTCATTAGCCTGTAGATAAATAGTTGGGCGGATACATGATCCAGAAAGAGATTTCCATTATTGATCCATTAACAGCAGAGATTACTCGATGGGAAAGTACTTGTAGTTGGGCTGTGATGCTATTTTTAAAGCTCAGACGCCCTTGGGAGCGAAACAGTAACTACCACAATCTCAGTGTATTATTCTATCACTTGACAAGCAAAACCATCTGCAGGGATCTCTTGAAATGAATACCAGTAAATGTGGGCATTTTTCTCACTGGCATCGAAGCTTCTGTACTATTTCTCCGTGCCAGCGTCTGTATATTTTATCTGAGGCCAGCTCTCTACACAAATTGCTTGTTAGCAAGAATAGCCAGGGGCCTCAAAAGGTATGAGAACCATCCGCTGGGAGGGGAGCTGCTATAGGATCACGGATTATGCTCATGTTGTGTGGTAAGCATACATGCAAACAATAACTCTTCTCTCCCGTCGTCTTCTCTGCTGGACTGAACCAACTGCCTGAGGTGTCCATCGGCCGCACAAAGGCTCCCACAGTCGGGGGTTTTCCTTCGCATTTCCCCTCTTGCCCCCACACAAAGGGGATCCATTTCAACCGCTTTTAGCGGCGCCACTTTCCGCTTTTAGCTCTCCAGACTCCCTCCCCTGAGGGTGTGACTGGTGGAAGGAGGAAAATAAAGACACCAGGTAGATGCTTGGAGAGGGGTTAGGCTTGTGGCAAACAGGGCCACTTCAAGCCAATCCCGCCGCGGTCGAACGTAGCCTTTTTTTGGTAATGCGTGGTGGGAGGAAAAGAAACTGATACAAGTGCCTGAAGTGACCCCGACAACCAGTTTACTGCTGCTTCATGCTGTTTAAAAGTTGGTGCAACAGCAGCACAAGTCTCGATTTGGACATTTAGGGCATATGTGACTTTTTCACTTTCTTAAAGACAGTTGGATGAGAAGGCACCACTCATACGTGTACCGTAAATATGAAGCTACGTAAGCACAAAGACTAGAAACGCCGATAAGCTGGCAAGATATATTTCCTGAGATGTCAACGTGTTTCTTTCGCTACATGGAAACAGAACAGATGTTTTTGGAGTTCTCTCTTAAATGACAGGAGAATAAATAACCCGCTCTACTCAGGAATCTTATGTGCAACTTCCAGAAAAGGAGTGCAAACAAAGCAAACCTTACAATGTGCTGCGATGCCAACCTTTGGAGTTGCTACAAGGCTGAAAAGGCCCCATTCAATCAACGATGAGAGGCAGGAAACGGGAAGACGCTTTGTCTTCTCCCGTCAGACATACAGAACTTCAAATGATCAAGCGGCTCAGATGTTTTTGTTGGTTTTTTGGGGGGCGAGGGGGGCTTATTAATTCAAGACAAGTATTTAACTAAGAAATCAGTTTCTGTCTCTGCATGGTTTGAAGGCTTTCCTCTTAGCTGGATAAACACTCCAAATAGGAACAGTCCCCAAAGAGGGGCTGGGTTGAAAAGGGAAGACGTAAAAAGTGAACTGGGTCGCAGTTGGAGGTTTAGTCAACCTGATGAATTAAACAGACTCTCTCAGGCAATAACACTCTACAACTCCTACACAATTAATTTTGGAATTCAGAGGAATCGTTCGGCTGGGGGAGAACCAGTCGAGTTTCCAAGTAATCATATTTTGGAGCTCTGTCACCGAGATTGGAGTTAATCTCATTTGCAAAGTTGTAACCCTGTTTTTTTTTTTTACCCCATAAATTTAATGAAGAAAGTCTCACATGCAGAATACTATACATCCAATACGCTCTGCCCCGATAGAATGAGGCTATTTCAATCAGCGGGCCAGTCTTGCGTGCCAAAAATCAATTGCAATCGGCCTCGACACTTCAGCCTCAAATTGACTGAAAAAAAAAGAAAGCTGTGACGAAAGCGAGCGGCACTGGGCTTGCAATGAAAAGCTCTTTTGAAAGTCAACCTGACATTAAACTGGCTTTTTCTGTGCGCGGGCAAGAGAGAGGAAGTGAAGGGAGCTGACAGAGGAGAGGCGAGGTGAGGAGGGCGGGCGGCAAGCCAGCAACTCACATGCTGCAGGTTGACACGCAGAGAGGGAGAGAGAGAGAGAGAGAGAGAGAGAGAGAGAGAGGCCAGGCCATCATCTCGATGGCAGGGCGAGAACAGGAAACAGATCGCTTGCGCACACACGTGTGCATCAAAGAGAACAAAGATCGAATGTAGAGATTCAAGAGATTCAGCCGCAGAAGAGGTGTGCACACACACACACACACACACACAATGGGCAGGTAATAAGACAAGCTAATGGCAGCCAAGGTTGGGGAGGCTGCTGCCCAGAAATCAGCCAGGCGGCAGCTGATCCTCCCAGTGTGATCTTTACAGAGAGAGGGAGAGTGAAGGAGACTGGAAAACAGTTCAATCCCAGAGAAGACTGATTTAAACCGATCAATGTCAGTGCCACAGCTCTTGAGCCCACAGTCAATATACACTACTAATATGTCCCACCTGTGGTGTATGTGTGCAAGCATCTCTGTTTGCCCCGGAGATTTTCGCAGTCCTGAAATGATCGTCGCTAAAATCCACTCTGATTTTTCAAATGTGTGAACAGGTACCAAAAAAGGAAAGATTCACACCAGCGCTTTTTATAGAGACAGAAGTAATCAACACCAGAGCACAAATGAAAAGGCAAGCAGGGTGAATCTTAGGGCAGCTCAGAACGGTATAGCCGGCGCCATAACATCTGCCTCCTTCATTAGGAAAGCACTGATAAAAAACAGGTACCGAGGCCATAAAGAGAACAGACACAATGAGACAGAAAACAAACCCAGGGAAACGTGAACGTACCATCTGTCTGCCTGCTACACGCGCTTCAAATTTGTGACAGGCATTTCCATCAGTTATCCTGCATCCATCGGTTGACCATTCGCTAAACGCTGCCTCCCTAGTTACTGTTGCTACGCCTGGTCAGGTGGCGGATTTACCAATCGGAATATTATATTTTCCAAACACCGGGTCTCCGGCTTCTCATTTCCAAGCACTGAGCCTTGAATTCGCTGACAACTTTATTAACAGATTCTATCAGCTGTAGCTAGCTGCTAGCTGCCAACTCCATGAGGTGGAAAACATTGGTGTCTGGCTGAGTCTTCTTAAAACGAGGACCATGATGAGGGGATTCAAATATGCTATAGATGGAAAGAAAGACTAAGACTAAAGTCGGCCTCCACAAAGAGAAATTAAAAGGAGCAGCTTCATTTATTGCAGGGTAGAGCTAGTCAGCTCTAATATCTTTAAGTATGATAAGGTAAATGTAAGCTTAGCATGTTAATTTGTTCTTGCATCTCCCTGGTTGGATGCTTGGCTAAGCATACAAGAGACAGAGGTTAGAATTATAGATGTAATAAATAGCTAACATACATAATTATCAGTCCTGACTGGGCCGCCTCTTAGCGTAAACCATAAACACGTCAGCTCACGTTAGCTAACAGTGTGCTTCTTGGGCTTGGCAACAACCCTACACTAGCTAGTCACGCTAGCACTTGCATTTGCAAAAAAGGGTCAGTGCTAAGGCTAGTTAAATCCCTTTTTTAAATTTTGCTATTGCTATATGATATTGCTAGCTGCTAGCTTTGTAGTAACAATCTAATTCACTTCGGTAAAAAAAAAAAAGCAAAAAGTCCTTTTGATATGTTCAAAATAGTGCACATGTGATGTTACATTTTGCACAAGCAACAACTCCAAATCTCATTGACATGCTTCCATTAAAAGGAAATATGTAGCACAACAAAGACGTACAACGTGTGGCAGCTACAGCTCTACTCCAAAGCCTGTGGGGCATCAGTAGTAGTTTATCATCCTCAGACTTGCAGTCCACTGAGGCTGCTGCAAACAAACACACGGGAAAAATATAACATACAAACAGGCACACAAGCGCACGTGTGCGCGCCTGCAACATTAGATACATGCAGAAAAGCAGGGGCACAGATATGCATGCATCCTCGAGAGGCAAACACACACAACACATGAGCGTCTGGGGATATCTAGGACAGGTGAGTATGGATTGAGAGGAGGGAGAAGGGGGGGGAAGAGGAGACATGTGGAAGAGAGATAAAGTTGGAACAGACTGCAGCACAGATAGAGAGAAGTGGGCTACCAAAGGAAAGGGATCACGGGGGGGGGGAAAGCCAGACAGAAAAGGAATGAGTGAGCGAGAGACGAGGAGAAAGAAGCAGAAAGTGAGATAAGGGTCATCACAGTGTGACCTGCTGTCTCTGGAAACAGTTCACTCCGCGGGAATGAGCCGGAGAGCGGAGGTGGGGACGCAAGAGAGAAAAGGAAACAAAGAGTGGAAACAGGAAGCAAGAGGAACCAATTCAATACAACCGAAACACAAAAGCATTTCCATTTAATTCAGCCGCTACGTCACAAAAGTGGAGGAGAGAAGGAACAGATGAGGCCAGCGCGGTGCAGACAGGGCTGCGGGTCAACGCCCAGTCAAAGTCGAGCAATGGCGTCCGCCGGCTTTCTGTCTGCAGACCTTTCACCCTCTTCCTCTGTCCCTGTCTCCATCGCTGACATTAATCACCCTGCTGACACACTCCTGACACTGTCATCTGTGACCCGAACTGGAGTTGCACTTTTTTTTTAAGTACTTGGCACTTGAAGGAATGTAGGCCACGTCCACAAATACATCTTATCGTATTATTAGTATATTATGTATCATAGAGCTGCCCTGCACGATGCCCAGGTATCCACAACAACAAACCATGATTCTACCGCCATTACTCCAGCAACCCAATCGCATCACACTCGGATAACTGCTGCTTAATACAATGTCGCCAGCTCGTTGGGAAGATTGCTGTGTGCAGAGGAGGACCGGATGAAGTAGAGTTCCAAGGTCGCTGCTCGCCAACAGATAGCTGCTGAGCGTGGGGGTGTTTTGGAGAAGAGAGACGGGGGCAGAGGCAAAGTTTCTGGATGAATCAGGACTCGGTGTCATTTTGGATTTTGCTCTGATCTGGCAAGGGGAGTCTTTTATTTTAACTTTTGGAATTAGAGCTAAGTAATAGATGAGACGATTTATCTTCGCACTTGCTTTTCAACCTGACTACAGCGAGCCATGGAAGTGCAAATGCACACACACACACACACACACAGTTGCTTGCTAGTTGTATTCTGGCTGTTTGGAGCAGATTAACACAAATGAACTCATGGTTAAACCCACAGGAGAAATGCCAACATACCATTATTGACAACTGTAATATTGAACTGTTTGGCACAAATAGGTGGTGGAGGGGGTGCTGCGGGTTTGTCTATTTGTGCTGAATGTAACCACTGTGAAACAATCAGGAAATAACTTCTTAATTCGCTGAATCACTGGCTTTATCAAGGCTGGCGCTCGCTCACTCTCATTCACTGTCTATGTCTGTTGACCGATCTTTCTTGGCCTCAAACCATCGGACACAAACCAAATCAAACTTCTTTGCGTGGCTGTTTTGTGTTGTAAATTTGCAGCCAGACAGATTTAGAGGCTGGGAACATGAAATAGAGTCAGAACACAACAGGTAGAGTATTCCATGAATTCACATAGCCTCACTTCAGTGATATTTCAGGCTGACTGCGGAGGGATTGGTCGGTTTGAACGTCTTGATTGGCAGCCATAGCGTGTTGTTGGGCTGCGTCTTTTTCCAAAAGTTGGATCCAGCTCAACTTCTCCGCCGTGTTCTTTGACGGACAACATTCCAGGCCCACACTAGCGCAGCCGAAACGGACTACCCCAACTCAAATGGACGGAAAAACCTGCGTTTTCAACACAAAGCTGGATTTCTGTTAGAAGACAGCCTATATTTGCAACAGTATCTGATATTTTAGCAAGCAGTCTGAAGTGGATATACTGTTTTTAATCTTGTTTCGGCCTTGTAGTGTGGATGGAGCCTCAGTGAAAGATCACAAGGTCAGATCACAAATAGGGTTAGGTATGTATCGGCCTTAAGAATCCTGTATGAGTTGAGCAACGCTCAAAAAATGCTAAGGTTTTATATATATATTTATATTTATATCATATATGTGTGTGTGTATATCTATATATATATATATATATGTATGTGTGTGACCACACACATACATATATATATATATGTGTGATCAGCTGCTACATGCTTATAAATAATATTTATAATTGGCATAAGTATGTCAACGAAACCAGCTCAGGAAACTAAAAGATCAGAAAAGGTTCAGGCGTGGTCTTTTTCCTTTTCATTTGGCATTTCGGTGCACAGCTTCCAAATCTATCTGCGTTGATGTGGACGCGTCTTTAGTGTCATCATAAGAGGACAAACTGCCCCAGTGAGGGTCGACCAGTCCCACAGAGAGAGAGATTAGACGGCAGAGTCTCCTGTGGTTGCACATCCCCCGCTGTGACTGTGTGAATGAGCTTGTTAGAGGCCGAATCTCTTTCCAAGAATTAACGTTGTAATCGAAGAAAGAGACAGCCACGGCCATTAGCTCTTCACGTCTTTAAATTATGCATGTGTCCTTTAAGCAAGGGTTGGCACATTATTAGCCATCAACAACACATTAATGTTATAAGACTTAGCCCGAACACGCCATAACTACCCCTTTTTATTAGCGCGTTAATAATGAATTAAGCACACTGGTTTTAGTAACTTGTAAGCAGAGGTAGCTCTTACTAAAGTGGGGAAGACGGAAGCCTTGAGGTCATTATGATGCACTGGGTCATCCACACATGCGTTCAACACCAATCAATGTACACTTCCTTTATGGTCAATACATGCCAGCCTGGATTACAGCCGCGGCACATACAGATAACTGATGCCGGACCAGTGCTGGCAATCATTTTTCTGCCGCAAACAAGCACGAAAAACAAGTGTCTCTTGACGCATAAACAGCTCACTTCACCCGCCAATCACAGTGATTGTCACCGGCAGACGCCTTTCGTTTATGAAAATGGCATGTCAGTCTTTTTTTTTTCCTTCCCTCTACCCGACCCACACAGATGACAAAAACACACATGCACGCACACATATATATATATAAACACACACACTCCGCCTCGCCTCCGCTACAGCAGCGTTACTGATCAGTTAAGCTGCTGAATTCCTAATAGGACATATCCCATTAACCTCTCTCACGCTGGGATCAAGGATTGATATCGAGGAAGGGAAATCAGACACTGCAACAGGCCTACAAAGGCGGAGCGTTTTGTAACAGTGACGCCGGCCAAAGAGGGGGAATTATTTGAGCAGAAGCCACAAATTCCCTTTGAGATTTTGAACAGAGAGAAGACCTCATCACCGAAAAACTCTGAAATCATCACACTTTTCTAATTTTTCTAAATTCTTTCTTTTTCCCCCAACTGAAAAATCCAAAACCATAAAATCAATGAATGGATTTTAGATCTGGAAGCGCGGCTGAAATGGGCTTCTAAGAAAGATGTTGGCAATTAGCAGACAGGACAAGCTTTTGAAAGCAATAATTCACGCCGAGCCAGTGTGAAATAAAGGTCATTAGAATGCATTGTGCTGAAAATCACCGGGCCATCTCGGAGCAGGAGCATCATCTCGCTGCAGCGTGCGTACAATACACTGGCACTGGAAATGCAGGAAGATACCCTCAGAGCGCGTGGTGTCGAAATGCTGGAAGACGGCGAAAAGAAAGAGGTATTTTCATTTCTACAAACATGACCGAGATGATGCGATCCTTTTCTTGTTGTTGACTATAAACAGAACAGAGCGCGTTCTGCGTGCTTTAGGTGTTTTCTTTCATAATTGAGGGCTCCGTGATAAATAGAGCGTGATTTAATTGAACACGCTGACACAAACAAAATCAGCGGTGGCATTCCTCCAACTACCTCACGTCCCGGGCCTCACAAAGGCTATTATTGTCGGGGTGAATCAGCAATGAATAAAACAACTCGCCGAGCCCCGTCATATGTCACATGTCTATGTAGATTTATTTAACCCTTAAACGCGCACGCCGGGGGGAACAGCTCGTGCATAGGCGTGGGATGGGTGGTTGACGCTCTTCTTCTCTCTCTATTTTTTTTTTTTTTTTAGATTTTCTGCATCTGTTCGATTCACAGGGGAGCCTCCTACGGTCTCCTTCTGCGGTGAATGATTGCGCCGGGCGAGAAGGGGCGCCATCTCTGCTGATGGAGACGAGGCAGCGGATGAGGAAGCAATTACAAGCTGGTGGGCTTCACCTCACCACGCCTCCTCCTCCTTCTCCTCCCCCAACGCTCTTCCATACATGGCCCCGAGGGCTTCTGTATTAGAGAATCATGGGTATAATGGTGGAATGGACCCCCCCCCCACCACCACCACCAAAACAACCTGCTAATCCCCTGTGGAGTGAGAGAGAGAGAGAGGGGAGGGAAGGGGGTGGTGGTGGTGGTTGAATTTGGGGGTAACAGGGCAAGGAGGACGCCCCCGACAATGAGTCCACCTCTGACACGCGCCAGCACCCTCCACCCCCCATCAACCACAGCGACATCCCCTACCCAAGGGAGGGAACCAGTGATGTCAGCCATGGCAGAGCAGGAACCCCACCCCCCCCGCCGCCCCACCCCCCCCCCACCCCTCCAG
This sequence comes from Nibea coibor, assembly GCA_023373845.1. NCBI lineage: Eukaryota > Metazoa > Chordata > Actinopteri > Sciaenidae > Nibea > Nibea coibor. The sequence goes on from CM041731.1 coordinate 8,771,355, forward strand.
GCCTCGAGCGGGAACATTCAATCAGGCCGCTGCTCCACCCTGTCTTCATCTGATGCCACGATTAGCTTCGCCCGCCGCAAGCTCGGGCTTCTGGAGAGCTCCAACTTGCGCGGATGCAAACCAGCTCGTTAAAACGGTTTAATTATGTGTCTAAATTATGATGAGCAATGACACGCTTGATTGGTTGTATCAGAGGGCTTTAATGAGGAGAAAGGCCTCGCTATCTGTCTGTCTGCAGCGTTAACTCAAACGTCTACTCTGACACAACGCAGCCTCGAGTACGTTGTGGCAGATAACCCATCGTGCGTTTATGGAGAACTGGAAAGACATTCTTGGGTTTGTCTGTCACCCAGGATTCCGCTATCTCACGTCCCGCTCCGTTGCCTGATCTCATCTTTGTGTTCGAAAACATGACTCTGATATTCTCCCTCTCGACTCGGTCTAATGTCTCCAAATCCCAAGTCCATTTAAGACCCAGATATTAACGTCGTCTCATCAATCTTCCAACCTTCTTGCTTCAGGTTAAGAACCAGTAATCACTCCACCGGTGGGCTAATAGGCGCCTTTACATCAAGTCTCCTAGAGTCCATTCATATTTCATCAATGGCAGTGCCCCCCCCTCCCCTCCCCTCCGTCCTCCCATCCACCCAGGGCTCTGCTTCGCTAGTAAGAAGAATCAACATCAAACGCAGCAACCTCCCAATTAGACAGCGAGACGTTCTGATCTCATCTCGATTTGGCCCGAGATCAAATGTTCCTGCAAGGATCCAAGGATTTCCAAGCCCTTTTAGTTAGCCAGCCTCCCCCTGTCAAAACGAGGGGAGATAAAATGTTCGCTGAAAGCACCTGGAGGGGATCACATTTAAAATGGCTGAGGTAGGGGGGATTAATTGTACCAATATTTAGATATCACAGCGACTCCACGGTGTGGATATTCACGAAAGACCCGACGGTACTAAGCCGGAAAAGTCAAAACAGATGTGGGTACCATTTCAGGTGGTGTTTCGCTAGAGGTTGCGGGAGACCTGTGGAAAGGTGGTAACAGCTGTTCCTCCGGGCATGAATAATTTAAGACGGGATTCCATCTGGGGATCAATGGTCATCACTGGTGTGAGGTTATTTTCAAACAAGGATAAACATTTGGGTATTGCTTTCCAATTGCAAAATAGGTGAACATCTGATGGAATATTTTGCCATTTCATTCACCATAACCACGAGAAACCGCAAACATTTAAGCAACGTTAAGTCTTCCATTTCACTGGGATTATTTGATGAATATTACATTTGAATGCAGGGGCTACTTGAGAGGTGTGTGTTGACATTTAAGGTTCTATACTTTATCAGAAGAGTTTGTCAGAAGGTTGGACATCTTTGGAAACCCACTAACCTCACATCTTCCGGACAGAGGAAGTCCATATTTTCACCTCTGCCTATATCGGACCCCAACTTCCTGTGTGGCAAGCTCGAAACACTTCTGCTTCACCAAATAATCCTTTGGTAACATCACCCGTCCATTTTGACACCCCTTAAAGTACTCAATAGGACCTCTAAAGTCTCCACTTAAACAGAAAGACACCTATAAGGAAGGTAAAGCCCAAACAAAGACCAAAGACACTTTACCTGCTGCTGAAGCTGACACATTAAAGTTGTGTGTGTGTGTGTGTATGTGTGTATCATGTAACCTGAATTTCACAACAGGAAAATGTCCTAGTTCCTTCCTCAAAAAAAAGGACGCTCAGACCACAAAAGAAACGCGCTGCTGCCAAAAAAAAAATATCTTAAAAATATAATAAATCACAGTCTGTTAAATGAGTCATATTGCTGTTATTGAGAACAAAACTGGCATCAGGAAGCCTTTAATCCAATTAACTGGGCTCCCCCTAGCAGTCTGGGGACAATGGTGAGTATTTAGCCTTCAAAATAAATGTCTCCGTGTGATCTTTGACAAGAGGGAGCGGGTTTAAGAAGTTAATCTATTCTGCCTTATCATAATATGGAAGCTGGGAAGCCGGAAATATGCGACGCTGGGCGCTGCCATATTGGATGCACTGCTTCTTCCGCCTCCCGGCTCATCTAAATGTCAGCAAAAACCTGGATGGATCACCGGCAGATCTGAGGCGGGCTGAATGACGCCCGGGTGCCCGAATTAACCATCTGTAACGACACTTACCTGTCAATCAAGCGGCTGCGCTGTTAATTATGCGCAACTTTAAGCCTTAATATCATCTGAACGGCCGAGTTTAAAAACAATTCACCCCCTCGTATCGTCATGGACGGGGAAATTAGCTATACAGACCAAAAACCGTTGCCTGAACCAGGCTGCAAACATGCTTAATCCTGCCGTGAAGTCGGACATTTTAACATAGGCGCTTATGGAGACCGACTCGCTTCTGCAGCCCGTCTCAAACGGCAAATTTCCCAGCGCTGGAGGCTGCCGCTTGCTAAGGTCAGGTCTTTAACACCTCCACAGATAGAGGAGGGAAACAAACGCATACCAAGGGAGAAATGTAGTCAGGTGACCAGGCTGCAGGAGGGTGACACTGAGAGGGCAAAGGCTAGCTCCTGGTTCACCGGGCTTCACCGATCTCGGGTCACGGTGACACCTTTTATTTGGACGGGAAGCAATATTTACAGAAGCCCAGGAGCCAAAGTAAGAACAAGGAATAAGGGGGCATGTGTAGGTGTTAGTTTTTTTCCTGGCATCCTCGCACAGATTACAAAATGATTATTGGCTGGCTTTCATTGAGGCTGTGGGATCATGTAGAGACCATCACACACACACACACACACACACACACACATAGAGCAGACCAATATCTCTGGGGAATATAATTATGAGACATTTAAACCGCCTCTCAGCGGCCGCATCTCAATGAGACCCCGAAGAAGAAATTCCTACCACACCAACAAGACAAAGTCTGTGTGGGATTTTTTTTTCTTCCTCCTCTCTACATTTGGCATCGGTTACGTTGTTGTCGCTTGTTTGTCTCACTTCAGTGTTTGATCCAGAGAGAGCACCCCCCTCCTCTCTCTCTCTCTCTCTCTCTCTCTCTCTCCGGCAGCCTGGAACAATGCAATGAAGGATACACACATTTCCAGGACCTTGCAAGGTCCGCTGCAATGTGAATCCCAGATGCACTGAAACAAACCCCTCTTTTGTTTTTTTTTGTTGTTGTTTTTTTTTTTCTAGTCACATCTTTCTAAGAATTGCCAGCCAAACACACACACACACACACACACACACACACACACACACCGACTGACTGACTGACTGACTGACTGAGGCAAGCACCCCTCATTTAAACAGATGCGGTATAAACAAATACAAGTCCCCGCTAGTTTATTCCAGGACAATGCAAGAGGAGGGCAACAACAACAAGAAGAAGCAAAATGCGGCTGCTCGCTTGGCAAACCGTGGGGGGTCACGGCGACAAACCCTGTGCTTTGCAATGTGGCAGCCGAGATGAAGACAGCCGATGCTGGCTGCCCCCCCCCTCTCACGTTTAAATAAAACATACACATTCGCGGTGCTTGAAGGCACCATGCACCCCGCAGCCTGGATGTGAGTGAACGCAGCAGAGGACGGCGGTTACTTAAAATACTAGAACATAACGGTTACTGATAAATAAATGAACTTACCGACGCCGTATTTCTCATGTTCCGTAGGTATCCACATGTTTACGGTCGGTACATTTAAGTGAGTGGTCGGAATAGCAGCGAAACGCAGGTTTGGGGTGCTGGGTAACGCATTCTACTGGCGTGCTCTCCTCTGGTCTGTAGTAGGAGTCATTGTTTAGGTTACACAGAGAGAGAGAGAGAGAGAGAGAGAGGGAGAAAGCGCCGCCGCCGCTGCCGCCGCCGCCGCCGATACCGCTGCTGCTGCTGCTGCTGCTCGTAGTGGTACGGAGACGTGCCGCCTTCCCGTGCTGTCGGAAATGTGGCTATCACAGAGGTCAGCGCACTCCGGAGGGAGATTACTGGAGGTTGTCATGTAATTTCCTCAGAGGGTGGAGCTGTACCGGCATATCTGGTGTTTACATTGTATTGTTTTAGTTCATTTATATTTTTAGTTCTTTTTCTGTGCCATTTTAAAACACTGTCACTTTAATCTTTCTGCAGAATGTGTGACTTTACTCTAACCACAATCAGCATTTCAGCAGTGTAACATATCCTGTTTATACAGCAATACTTAAATATCACAACCTTGATTTTTTTCTCTTTCTGTTTTAGTATAATTTGTATTATACGAATACACACACAATTTTCTATAGTACTATATTTTATATTCTGTATTTCATAACCTGCAGATGATAAATAAACCGGAAAACATAAATCTTGAAAACTTTAAACTTGTGCCCTAAAGTGTTATGATCCCTGAAAATATTGGCTGGTTTTAGCTTTTCTTTAGCCTATATTTACATTCTGTAATGCTGTGTCTCAGTCGCTTAATTGCTTTTCATGGCACGCTGTCATTCATGGCTCCATTGAAGGGGAGGGACCACCGCCATGTAAAAATGGCGTCAGAGGAAGCTGCTTAAGCTGAAGTGTTTGTGGTGAACACAGTAATATACAAATGCAAATTATATATATGTTTATATCCATATTTTGGCAGTCGAATGTTGGCGATAATGCTCCACACAGTTTACAGTTCAACGCAGAACAAGAAGAGATAAGATGTTTGTCGTTTCCAGTCAGTGCACAACGGCTGTACCTGAACTGAGACAACACTACCATGTCGAAATTGGCACACTACACATAGAAGTGACCTAACACACCTGTCAGAATTGACACACAGCTTTTAAAATCGCCTAATCAATGCACAGGCACACAAGCACTTAAATACTGTATATACATATAAACTGTCATAAAACTTGGTGTTAGCTGTTTATTACTAAATACCACCGACACTTAAGCTTGCAGGTGGCAGCTGAGATTTACAAAATGGGAAGTAAGAAATCCCGAGCAGTACTTGAACGCAACGACATCGCCAGCGCAGCGAGAAGTGAGAGCAATGCATTCTGGGTCTTGTAGTAGAACTCAGTGACGTCAATGAAGATTGTGAATATATACCTAGGATCTATACAGACATCACAGATTTTTTTGTTTCTGTTCTGCAAAAAGAAAGAAAGAAAGAAAGAAAGAAAGAAAGAAAGAAAGAAAGAAAGAAAGAAAGAGACTATGAGGAACATGACCTTGTAACAGTGGCGCGTCCTCTCATGGACACACTGGCCTTCTACTGGGACAACTAGTGCATGAAAAATATATGCGATTACAACATGAGAGGAAAACTGGAGCCAAAAATGAAAGAGTAGTGTGTAGGTGTGGGTGTGTTTGTATGTATGTGTGTGTGTGTGTGTGTGTGTGTGTGTGTGTGTGTGTATGTGTGTGAGAGAGAGATTGAGTTTGTACATGCCTGTGTTGCATGTGGGGTGAGTGCATGCACACCCAATGTCACACATTTTTTATGAGCCGGCTGTCCTCACCATCTAATACATCCGTATCACCCACACACCCCCCACATCCCCTCTTTTCTTTCATTCCATACTAACTCCCATCATCTGTCTGGGTGTAGCCGGTGTTGTGTTTGAGTACAAAGGATTTGTGTTAAAAAAAAAAAAAAGAAAAAGAAAACCCCATTCTAATACACGTTCATTCCCCATGCTGCAAATGGTGCATTAAAATGCTTTGAAGTGTCAAATGTGCCTCTCTTTTCTCTCTGTCTCATCACTAGTTCGCATGTCCACTTACCCATCCACCTTTGTAGTTTACATGGTGAATTATGAATGGATGTGCCATGAAAAAGCAAGCAACCCGAGGCTCGCTGCTGGCTTTGTAGGTTAAAATACATACAGCGTGCTGAGGGCATCGTGGGTTGCATGTCATCACCTTTTCTTTTCTGGTCGTGTCTCTCTCACTGTACACAATGATGTGAAATGTAGAGTAAATATCGTGGAAAATAAAGCATTTAATTAAAAAGCGGACGATTCATTTTACAGCGCGTTTCCACATTGCACTGATTCATCCCTGTGAAGCCTCCTTCGATATTTCTGATTGGAGAGGTGGGGGGGTTGTGGGTATAGGGTGTGGCGTGGGGGAATGTTCTACTCTACATATGAATAAATCATAACACGGGGAGCAATGTAAGACAGAAACCCAATGGATTCACCCCTGCGAGGATGGGAGACTGGAGCCAGTGTGCTCTTTTAGAAAGTGGAAACAAGAGTAACTCCAACGTCAGTGAATCACAGCGCAAACCTGGGCTGCTGTAGCGGTTTGGTCATGATAGAGGAAAACAGGAATGGCGCAGAGCCGTTGTCGGCCTACAGCTAAAATGTGAGCTGACTGAAATGATGTAGTGTTTTATTGTCAGACCTTTGCCTCAAAGTGTTTCACACAAAATGGCAATGTATATTTTCCTACTGACGCTACTGTTAGCTTACAATTCCAGAAGAAAGAGTTCACTTAGACTTATGGAGACTGACTTGTTCGAGGCACTTGAAAGAACTTTTTTATCAGGGCCTCAAAAATACATTTAAACTGTTCTTATGTTGTCAACTGGTAGCATAATAAGGCTAAGCTACTACAGCCATGCTAGCAGCTATGTGAGGCCTGAGAACAAAAGGTTAACATGCTAACATGCTCACAAGGATAATACTGAAATAATGTTAAACGTAATTTTTACAATGCTAACCATTTTAGTTTAGTATATTAGCTTGCTTGATGTAATATTTACAGTGCTAACCATATTTACTTGCTAACATTTGCTGCTAACATTTGCGATCATTGGGTGAACCAAACAATTTGACTTGACGATGGTGCTAGATGAAGCGTCAGGGAAGTAAGTAGGATTCATACTCTTGAATTTGATGACAACAATGCACTAGTCGTTGAGATATGTCAGTCTGGACCAAACTTGTGGACTGACCAACAGATCGACTGATGCCACTGGTGCCGGTGTGGGTTAAAACGCTAATCTTCAGGATATTTAGCGACAAATTTACCATCCTTTTGAAGTCTGTGATGTGAAACCCTGTGACGCTGTAAGCCTCAGACTGACAGAGAGTGATGAAGTGGCAGCTGAGGGGCTGAAGACGGGGGGGGGGAAAGGAAGGAGAGGGATCAGAGGTGGCATATCTGCTCAGTGACCACACTGTGAAAGGATTATCAAGGTGGACGGAGAACAAGTCGAGCATTCTTCACTTCATCTCTCCTTCTCTTTCCTCTTATCCCCTTGTCTATTTCTTCAATGTTTGCTTTGAGTTTCATCAGTGGGACCCATATGTTATCTGCAGGGCGTCATGGTTGGGGAGTACTGACTGAAGATGATGGAGGGAAGATGGAGATGGTCATTGCCACAGACAGTTCCACTGTCTGGCCCAGATGGGATCTGAAGATTGCTCAGCATTTCCGCCGCTCAACCACCAACCGTCTCTTTTCATCGATGGCCCATAGCCACAAATAAACCCAACATCTGTGATGCATAAATCAAAATTGGCTCGGGTGAAGAGAAGAGAAGATTTGTACGTTGCTTAAGATTCAGCCAGGACTCCATCGCTTTTGCAACACAAGCCGTATCTAACAAAGAAGATGTGAGACGACAAGGGCAGCGATGCGTTTTAAAGTCATAGCAGAGCTTTCAGGTTTCATTTAGGTACAATCCTGATTTCTTTTTCATATCCTCTCATTTTCCCCTTAGTTACAGACCCCCTTTGGGCTTCATCAGACTGTAACTACAGTCAGTTTACTTGTCAAAAAGTCAAACTGCACAAGGCTGATTTACTTTACTGTCCAGCTGGAGCCAAAATGGCACTGGCTTATCTCAAGAGACCACTGCCTATCACCTCTTCTCAGCACTTCTCAGCTTTGATTTAATTCACACCAGGAAGTGTAGGTCAGATGGGGGGAAAAACATATGCCTCCCTCAGCTCACGCGCAGCAGGCAATATCCTCACCTCCAGTGGAAACAGGCCTCTAAATATAGCCATGAAAATAGGCTGTGTCTTACAAGAAAAACACTCCTCTCTGTATATTCTACCATACGAAGTCTGAATTTTGCAATACCCCTGATGACGGCTCTTCTTCTAGAAATGGTGGTCATGATTACTTTTGCTTTTCCTAGACAGCCTTTTTACAGTATTGGCACGTTTACTGTAGATTCGAAAGGGATTTGCTCTTCCTGTATCATGTGTAATGCCTTCTTATGCGGATAATCCACCCATAAAAGCACACTCGTATGCACACGAACATGTGAGTCTATACACGCATGCATGAATACACGCACATAGATGCACGGTTTACATTTAAAACCAATGAAAATGCAGAAGAAAAGGAAGTGAAGCCTGAACTTAATTGTTAAATTGAGAACAAAGGAACAGAAATAGGAAGCAGCAGTAGTTGCGGTTAGGATTCCTGGTTTTCACCCAGGTGGCCCGGGTTCAACTCCCAGTACGGGAATTGTAGTTTACTGTGCGCCGTTGGTGAAACACATTACCGAGTCAGCTAGATGTAAATGGAAGAAATAAGGTACAGGTTAACTGGAATGCTATTAGTTGAGGTATGGGAACATCTTTGACTTGATGATTGCTCAACATGTAACATCTCTGCATTAAAATACGTAAGAATGACTGGATATGTTACACACTTATTCAAGTAATGGTGTGTTTACACACTGTACCTTTAAGGGATGACAAAAGTTATAGCAAATTATCCTCAGGGAAACATGAATGGTAATCCATGCAATAGTTATTGAGACATTTCACTTAACAAATGTCAGTCTCATGGTGACGAAAGAGAAAAGGTCAGCAGGGATCATCCTTTAGGGACCATGAACGTCTCCACAACCCAACCAACCCACATTTCCATCCTTCAAGCCACACCGCTACAACTGCTACAAGTCCCCCAAAACCAATAAAAGGCTACACCAGATATCTGAGCATTATTCTCGATAATCTCCAGCTGAACAACATGAATGATACAGCAGCATCTGCCGATCTTATAGGCTCTGGATGAGAGCAGTGAATCAGCTCAACTTTTTTCCTCCTCTCCGGGCCTTTGCTTCAAACCTTGTTTTGGCTGGATATAAAAATAGACCTCCTCCGTCTGCCTCCTCAGCCTCAACAAGCAATGCGCCATGGATGGTTTTTCATTGGTTTGATATGCAAAACCGCATTCAGAAGCACTGAAATATGATTTGCACTACAGGAAGGGATGCTGTCACCTGTAAGCGTTCACCGTGGGAATCAAAGACCGAAAAGTAAAGAGTTTCCCCCTACCAGTTTTCTCTTATCTAGTTTAACCGCTTCTCTGATACACCTAAAACGTTTACTACGAACAAGATACAAGATACTGTTATTTTTTTTATATGCAGCTAGTTTCCACCTCCTTTTTACCTTTGAAAAGAAATCCTTCCTCCTTCAGGCACAAAGCGGTTTAGTTTTCAACATGATCTTTGATGCCCATGGGATCTGAACCCAGATCTTGTTTCAAGATATCAACAAGTGGACTTAAAAGGAGCAGCTCGGCCATTTGTTAACTGCTTTAGCCTATGAAGTGGTCTTTTTCATCCGCTTTGCCTCCAGGACGTCTTTGAACACTCTCCAGCCCCACACAAAATTTCTTATGTGGTCATCTCCCACCGCGGTAACAATCAAGACATTTTTATTTAAACACTTGTCCCACTGCACTGTATGATTGTGAGTGGTCCTTTAGTTCGTGACCATCTTGGGTTTTCTGTTTGGGGTAAACAGTAACGAGTACAGATCTAGTCCCAGTGTGCAGCTCTTTTAAATAGGCGCACAAGAGGTCACGTAAAATGCACACAAGGGTTTTCTTGTGCCGACTTACTACAGAATTTTCCAAAGCATGCCATAGTTTTTGAGATTCTTTAAGGGTGTTCACACCTTCCTTTATTCTATATTTTCCATTCATTTCAGCATGCCATGTCCAGTATCAATATTTGTTTTGCAGATTTAAAATCCATACAAGATGAGTGTACCAGTCCGGGTTCCAGAAATTCTATTGGATGCGGTTAGCTAAAACATTTTATCTTGACTCATATTACCGAGATGGGTTGTAATTTTAAAAGCCACATTTTCCTCAGGTTTCAGTTTGTGGTTCATGGTGAGTGCAGGCCACAGACCGGGCATCTATGAATGCATTTTTATGACTAACATGCTCTGCTGGGCACCCACGTCCCCCCGTGCTGTTGCACACCGTGGGTGCAATATTACAGTATCCAGCCACCTGGACCCAACACCCACCAGCAAAAACATAATTGTGCCTGCGAGTGTATGTACACACACACACATGCACACACACACACACACAAACACACACACACATACATGCTGGACAGATGGCTGTCATAAATGGCTGTATCTGTTAGCAAGTTGAAAGCAATCCCTGGCAATGTGTCCCCTCCCCACACCTACCCACGACCCACATACATGTTTCATTTCATCAGCTGACAGCACACACACACACACACACGCACACACAACATATCTTTAATTGAAAGAGCTTTAAGGAGTTTCTCATAGCATAAGAAATGGTTTGAAGTGTATGTCTGTATAATGTAAAGGTTAGCATTTATCTACAGTAGTTGCCATGGGTACCTGGTTATGTTTTACAATAGGGGGAGCAAACTTGGAAAGATACATAACCGGCTGCACATCTCATCTCTTGGATTAAGTCAGTTGTTACCTGCAGTGTGTTTACACTCTGTTATATCACAAATAATAAAATCAACACTGCTAATGCAAAATATTAATAGCCCGACACAAATTAAAAGAGACAATTCTTTGATGCAGCCCGCAGGATATTTTCAAACCATGATGTGAAGACCTCAGACCCTCCTGGTGGTACGGGGAAAAACGTACATTTTTAAGCTAAATGCATTAAATAACATTAGCCAAGGCTATGTTTGGTTATTTTAGAGTGAAAAAGCATTCTGGTCTGATAGTTTTCCTTGTCATACTAAGTAGCTCTACACTACCAAACAAGAGAAGTGTCTCTATTTCCATGGCTTCTACACTGATCATCAGCTGGCAAGGATGCTGACTTTTTGCCTGGGCCATGTAACCTTTGAGTATTTTTAGCACGATACCATGTGTAGCCATCAATGACACATGTAAGATCCCTTCAAAGAGTTTCTGTTTTAAAATGAGTTATCTTTGAACTCCAATCGATGTTTTCAGCCAGCAACTGGAGCATATGCTACGTAAATTAGCTACCTGGCTACAAACGCTAAAAAAAAAAAAAAAATCCCAGAGGCTGTTGTCGTTTCAGTTGCAAATCAACTGCTGGCAGCTAGAAAAGAGAAGCAGCTTTTGTCAACCAGTTTCTGACATCAAGGATGTATTGTTTTGGAATATTAATAAAAAGATCAAGCTGTAAATGTGCCACTGTAAATTGCATAAGCTCGACAGGCATTGGAAGCGGTAACTAAGGAGGAGGGTTAGCAAACAAACGGCTACGGCATGCACTGTACAAAGATTCATATTTTGGTGATTCAGCAAAAACAATCCCTTTCCCAAGATGCATGAGTAAAAAATAGTTATTAGGAATACAGAAGTAGATATTTATCAGCACAAGCGCGGAAGCTCTAAAGGAAACATCAGCATTTATACAGAATAGAATCAGAAAGGAAACCCAACAAAAAGAAACTCGATAAAGGGAAGAATAATTAACGGAGGGTTCAGCCAAAAGCAGAGCTGTGGACCACACATCTTCCTGATCTGATGCACTGCTATTTTCAAATTAAAGATTCATCACCGGATGAAATGACATGTAAAGAGTCCAAATTTAGCAGTGTGCAAACATGCCATCTTTTGTTTCTACGCTTAGTCATCCGACTTACTCATAGCTGCAAAACAACAGACTGGCAATAGCCTGACCAGCTCCCAGCTAAGTGCTGTTTGCTCTTTTCTGGTTGATGTTTAGCTGTTCCACCAGCCTGTTGGTCTGTGGGTGTTGGTGCGAGGAGCAGCCTGTGCTGCGATGAGTGTAACCGCCCCACCTACACCCTGTAATCCACATAAGGAGGTGGTGTACAAGATTCACTCGCGGGTGAGCTGATAATTTCTGCTTTTCTGATGCATTAGGGTCCCCGGCGCATAAAAAACTGCCACAAAGGGTGTGATTACCGCCGCTGCGTGTTTACATGGTCTAATAACATAAAAACATGCTGACATATATAACTGTAGCCCGTGACACCTGTGACGACACGCAAGCGCGATCAACCCGAGGGGCTGAAATTACAGACTGTAATTGCGAACGCTTTGAATTAGCTTAAAGTCAGCAGGTTGTCGCTTTGTGAGAACATTTCTGCAGGAAGGGGCACTAGCCAAGGAAAATTTCCATATTTCTCTGCTCATAATATAGACATTATCATGCCATATATTCTCACAGCAAAGATGGTGTGCGAAAAGCCGCGCGAGAACACGTTTATGTGCGTATGTGTGAGTGTTGGCATCACATTTATGTTGTTCTGATTGGCAATCGGGGCTCTTAAACCTTGTCAGATGGCTACATATCAGTGCATTTTTTTTTCATAAACTTGTCTTACGCTGTTCATGTTTTATTTAACTGAAATTTGCTGGACAGATAACCGAAGGTCAGCGGATCAGTTAATTACATTTTGGCGATGATTAGGATCTGAGATTTCCGACGTTATGTGATTATCTTCGTTATTATTATTATTATGGTGAGCTCATATGCTGGTGGGAAGATCTGACGGCCTCCAGTCCTTCTAAGTCAGCTGCTAAAGAAAGAAAGAAAAGAAACAACCACTTCTTCCGCTGCTCCGCGCTTACTCCACATTGGCAATGACTAATTTCTTCGGCTTTTCTTTGCGTCCACGCTTCAAGCTCTTTAAAAAGACACTGCACAAATGGAGGCTATTCTTATCGCTATTCTTATATGTGTATGCGAGGGTGCACGTGTGAACTATAGAGTGGCTTAGGCCTGTCAGTAAAACCAGAAACAGGAAAGACTGATCTGGACAGATAAGTCAACAGAATTACAAATCACAGCAGGATATGAAGCAGCCTGGATTTACAGCCTTGGGAAGCTCAATCAGGAATCCTGCCTCATATGTTGTATACATATATCACCCACAGGTCTTTGTGCAGTGCAGCTGTAAACAGTAAGGCAACGTAATGTGAATGGAAATCACAAATTTTAACATGAAGCATCAGTTTTCCAACGCCCTGACAGGAGCACTGTTTTTTCTCCGTTAACCCGGTGAAATAATCAATCCTAATTGAACTCAGAATGTAAATTCAGCACTATATTTGATCACTAGCGTCAAGCGAACACTTTTCTGGTCATTTTCGAACACTAAACCCGGAGACGCATCGGTTCTCAGCGAGCAAACAACACTCCAATCAACAACTCGTCGATAGCAAATAATTGTCACTGAAAAATCAACATTCATTAACACCGGGAGAGATCTGCATCTTGTACTCAATGTTCCCGAAAGGGAGATTATTCAAGTTAGAAATCGGGGGGGGGGGAGTTACAAGCAGGAGAAAGGAGGCAGAAAATGAATGTGACATAGTGGGAAAGCATTTCAAATGAATATGTGCGCGTGTGTGTCCTTTTAGTGCTGTTGCATTAAGGCGCAGATAAAAGGCGGTGGAGGGAAGCTCAGTGGCTCAGTGGGAGACACATCATGCTTTATTCTGATAACCCTCTGACAGTGAGGTAAGGTGAGGGGGATTTGGGGGGGGGGGGGGGGGTCTGTGAATTGCTGCTCCGCTCACTCACAGACAGGAGTGCAATACAGAGATATCCACACGCAAGCAACACTCACAACACAGGGCCTATTTCAAGCATACAGAAATATCAAATATATATATATAAGTATTTTAAAAAAAACAACAAGAAAGAGAGAGAGAAATTATGAAACTGACAGAAATGAAGACAGACGTGCAGTGAGAGGCGGAGAGAGGAAGACAGCTCTGGACAGATTTACAGAAGCACAGAGAGACAGGAAAAACAAACACAGCTCCATTCTGCCTCCCACATCAAAAAGCCTTCTCTCTTCCAAATGTCAGGGCAGCTGGATATCAGGCCTGCGCCTTTGCTTTCGGCAGTGGAGCTCGTCTTGCTCCTCATGATTTGATTTGCTGCCCTTAAAACCTCGACTGTCATGTGCCCTCTGCAGCCAGAGCATGCACTGTGTGTCGTTTCCTGGTTTAATGTTTGAGATGCAGCCGCGGCTACAAGTCGTGGGGGGAGATGACCGTTTCTAGTAGGTAGGTGTGTGACATGCTGACAGACGCACTGGCACCTGCAGAAATACACAATGGGAACAGCGCCTTTTTCCCATGATTGTGATTTATCACCTCAGGTAGTGTATGTTTAATCTAGACAGACCAATCTCGGTTCTCACATCATGTTGAGGGGGAAGTAAAAAGATTGTGTCCAACATGCCTGTTGTAGGTTGAGCAGAGTTTCAATTTATTTTTGTGTTTCTGTGTTGTTCTGTATATATATATATATATATATATATATATATATATATATATATATATATATATATATATATATATATATATATATATATATATATATATATATATATATATATATATAAACACAGTTTGTGCCCTGGAGGGATATTAAAACTTCACAAATTCTACAGCTTCACCTACGCAGACTGTGGATGACAGCCCAACCTTTAATACAAGAGATAAAAAGCAACAATTCAAGTTCTTTTATTGTTCAGATCATTGCCTTTATTAGACCATCTTATTCCACTCAAACACATTTGCCTCTCTTTCTCTGTGTCTCTCTATCTCCCGCCGTCGTCTTCCCGTCTGACAGACAGATCCCAGTCCCAGTGGATATTCTTTTCTCCTCCAACTGTCACAAACGATGACATAACCTTTAAAAGCCCTTTGGCTCGGTTTCTTACATCAGTCTGCTCTATTTCCGAACAGCACCCCGCCATGATTGCTGCAATTTTTCACGGAACGCTCAGCCCACTCTATTATTAAGTGAACATGACATATGGCACTCTAAAATGAAGACCAAATCAATAAAATGAGTGCAGCGCAGTGCAGTGCCAGGAAGTGGTACAACACACCTCAATAGAACTCTGGTAATAAACTGATAAAGCAGTGACGTTTGATTTACACATATCAGTTTTTTTCTAGGAACACATGCATTTGTATAAATACTCAAAGACTCATTGGATAATAAAGAAGCAATAGTTCAAATAGAAATACATATATTTGCTAGCTATCTGTCTGAGAGTGAGATGAGAAGATTGACACCACTCATATATTTGTCTGTTAGATATTGGACTACAGCCATAGCTTATCTTAGCTTAGCTTAGGTTAGCATAAAAAGTGTGAAGAGGGTGGAAACTGGCTATGTCCTTAGGTAACAACATCTGCTTACCAGCACTTATTATTAACTGACTGTCTTATTAATACTCTACATGTTTGGTTTAACTATGCAGAGAGTGGTGTTACGGGTAAACATATAAGTTGCGGAGGGTCCAAAACAGCACAACTCCACATCAAGCAAGCTGTTTAGCTGATACGACATCCTGTCGGGAAGTTTTCTCTATCAGAATCTGAGCATTTTAGTTTTAGTAAAGAAGTTATCTTCTAGCAGATCTTGGGAAGCTAAATTCCTCTTCACTGTACATAATAATACATAATAATAGAAGCATAATTCCAAACAACAAGTTGCAGTTTTACGAGGGCCAGGCTAGTTCCTGCCTGGGAGCAGTGACTTCCTGGAGTTTTTGCTACTGATGGTGATGGCAAAAATCCAAAAAAAAAAACAGTCCTGCACATGACCCACGTGTAAAACAACAAACTGTTTCACACTGTGGCTTTTATGCAGATTAAAACAAAGGAGCTGTGTTAATTAGTGAGTGTTAGAGGAGCTGGTGAGAGGTGGGGCAGCTCTGTTTCCTCTCTTTATGCTAATCCAAGCTAACCAGCTGAGTGGCATTGATCCTCTATCTACCTCGCTGCAAGAAAGTGAATAAACTTAGTTCCCAAAATGTCAGAGTATTTCTTCAAATACACATGTACGCCGTATGCGATGAAGCCACGCATTTGATTTATTTTCAGCCCCGTAGCGGCGTGTGCTAGCGCGACTTGCAACATGCTATGCAAAACTGCATTTAGTTAAGGTCAGGAGGCACAAACCGGCAGGGTTTTTGAAGCATCGCACGATTGATTCACCTTTACGACGGAGCCGCATAATGCGACCGCATGAAGGCTGCACAAACTATAGAGGAATCTGACATCAAAACACATACTCCTTGCCCTCTTGCCTCGGGCCTAGTCACGCTGCTTTTGAAGCTACGCACACATGCCTGTTAGCAGCTCACATACATGTTCGAATGCACACACCAAAATATGATGTATGTATCTTTGATCTCTGTGTTGGCTGCATATATTACCAGGGTGGATTTGTGGTAAAAAGCACCTTGCAGGAGGAGAAAACTGGAAAATTATGAATTCCCTTGCAATTCTCTGGAGAGAGTTAAGGCTTTATTATACATGAGGCAGGTTGGGGGTTGGATTGGAGCCATGCTTGTCATTTTTTTCCCCAGAAAGATGTATTTTAACAACATGTTAACAGTAAGATACGAGTCAAATCCCAGTGCCAATGCCAAAATGAGAAAAGCCTGAAAAGGCAGCCATGTTTTTCATCTACCACTATACAGATCAGTGTCAACAAGCTACAAGTACTATCTTGTCTCTTTCTAATGCCTAACCAGAGAGGGCTGAGGGGGGTCCACAAACATATAGTGTAAAACACATGCACACAAACAAACACCCAGCTGCCTCAGTAGGAAGTAACACTCCCTTAAACATTGTGTTAGTGCCGAAATCAGAATCAATAAGTGGAGGAAGGAAAACAGACTCATGGGGAGAGACAGACAGTGTGAGAGCGAGACAGAAAGGCAGTATAGATTTAAGCACAGCGGAGATAAAAAGCAGCGAGAGAGAGAGAGAGTACACATGCAGACAAGAAAAAAAAATAAAAATAAAAATCGCACGTACACATAACTAAGCTTTTTAGCAGGGATGCCGGCGCTGACTCGATGCCAGGCCTGTTTTATGGAGTTTCCTTTAGCTGGTAGCGGCCGGACGGCCAACAAAGTATCCAGGTGGGAAAAGAGAAAGCTTCCTCAGCCAGCTGTTTACTCCCCAACAAAAAATAAAAGCTTCTATTATTGTGCTGAAACAAACCACGAGTAAGCACCTGCAGCCCAAACACACCAGGAAGATGAGCTGTCTGCCCCTTGGAGGACTTTTATTTCCTCTGATATGACGCTGACTTGAAACTGAGATACATTACAAAGAAAAAACACAGAGTGTTGAATGCTGAAGTGTAGCTATAGTGCATTTAATGTACTGGATCTATAAGAGTGCTTGTTGTTGGTCTCTTTGTGCCCTGCTATGAGCTGCTGACTTTGTGTGCAGGGCGCCAAAATCAGCTGGAATATAGGCTCCAGCTCCACCGTGACCCTGATGGGGATAAGTGGTTACAGATAATGGATGGATGGATGGATGGATGGATGGATGGATGGATGGATGGATGGATGGATATAAAAGTGTTGTTTTAGGACATTTGGGATGAATCTATGGCGGTGGAATTAAAGAAACTGTGGAGGTATGATTAGAAAGAGTCTGACCTCTGACCTTGACCTCTAGCTTAACTGTGAAAGGACGAAATGTGACAATATAATGACCCTCATATTGTTTGATCACTATTACTGACATACTGACAACAACAAACATTTCATTTAACATGCAGAAGTCGCAGCACCAGCAGTAATTAACTGGTGTTTTTATTTCAAAATATCAACAGTAGCTTGTTAATGTGCCAAAAGGTCACAATTTTCAGATATTAATGAGTAAACAGAGACACCAAACGAAACGCAGACACACAGGTATGTGTGCTGATGAGTTCCCGTGTGTGTGTGTGTGTGTGTGTGTGTGTGTGTGTGTGTGTGTGTGTGTTTCTAGCTGAGGGCAGCAGTAGGTGATGGTTTTGGGACTCAGGGGCTGAGTGCCCTGCTTCTGCCCACGGCCTTACTGAACTGCTCTGCTACAAATCTAAGCTCTTTTTTTTTTTACACACATACACACACACACACGCACACGTTCTCTCTCCACTGTCTCTAGGTTAGGGGACCAAAGAGCGAGAACAGAGGGGAGGGAAACAGCGAGGCAGGGTGAAACAAGATGAAAAGCAACGCTGCAAAATTCATAAGCATGTGGGATGATCTCACGTTTGGATCGTTTCGTTAAAAATAATTTGCGTATTTAGTAAGACTACTACAATTTTCTATTTCACACACCTACCATCCTCATTTGGAGCTCATATGCACCTCTGGCCATCGCTCAAGAATTCTGTGTGTAAATTTGTTTTGTGGAGCCGACAAAGAAAACATTGTGTTTACTCGCTCGAGAGAACTTGTAAAGCTGAGTGAGACCTTGCAGGATGCTGTACTGCCAAACCTGACTTGCACTGTCCACCAGAGGTTAGGAACGACGACATGAACAAACAGTTAATATGTAATTAAACACGGCGTACTCAGATTGTTCTACTTCTCTGCGCTCCTTTCTTTGTGTCTGTCTCTCTGGATTACTGTGTGCCCATTGGCCTAGCAGGCAAGCAGCTCCAGTGAGCACACAGTGGTAATAATTCACAGTCAATCTGTGCACTGGACCGCCACGCAGACTCATTTAAATACTGCCCATAGCCATTACTATATTCCTCTGTCTCTATCATTATCCACATGTGTCCTCTGCTTTTGCTCATGGTTCCTGACATGTTGTTTTTTTTTTTTCTTCTCTGCTCTGTGACTCATTTGTGCATTCCCAGCATCACTCCATCACCTTCCAATAATCATCCGATCCCAGCTCCTTTCGTTTATCCTACCGCTTCTTTCGTACTTGTGCAACATATCTGTTCACCCAATCCTCCGAGCTCAGGGGTGAGTTGCCAGGATGCCAGGCAGCTCTGATTTACTTATCTTTGTTTGCGGCCCCCGGCAATAATGTTAGAGCTCAGACGGAGATCACAGCAAGGGCTGTGTCAGTGTAGGAAATTAGTATGCAATCAAGATGCCTGGATGAACGTGCTGACTGAATACTGAATGAATGTGTGCAGAGTGACATGTATAATACATGCACTATCTTTTGTTTGTTTTGCTCTCCTCGTGCACACTTACATGTAGCGTCCTGCTGTTTTCATGCCATCCATCAGTTTCTGGCTCTTTATATTGTTCTGGCTGAATGAGGCAAATCTAAAATTCATGATGTTTCTTTTTTTTTTAGCACTCTGCTATAGCTGTAGAAATGTAAAAAATCAGTTCTCTTGTACTCTTGTTTTACACACTTATTTATTTCAGCAATTATTTTCATATATATATACCTGCCTCACCCATTGGACTTCATTAAAGCAGTATTTATTTGTTTTTTTGGGCCATTTGGGATCAGTGAAACAAGCTGTTGACAGCATAGATATATAACCATACCATAAAGTTGAATTGCTGGACTTGTTAGCCAACAGTTGCCTTTATACACCCAGTAATGCCACTTTAGCATTCGAAACTTTAGCATTTTTGGTGTGATGGGATTCTATGAGATTTAGTAGACCTTTTAAAATGACTGGAAACGAGGTCAGCAATCGCGACCGAAACAGTTGCTGACATGATAAAAAAAAACACAAAAACAAAAAAAAAACATGTAATAGTAGCACAGATAGAAAAGACTCCAAATGACAAAGCACAATGTAGCTAAGGTTAGCTAACCAAAGCTAATATCAGCCTGAAAAAAAGACTGAGGGCAGGTACTTTTTTTAATTGAAAAAAACAAAACAAAACAAAACAAAACAAAATAATGAGCTTAAAGGAGCTAAAACTGTAGAGTTAGGTGATAATTATTGTGTTTGAGGGCCTCCTGTCACGTTACATAGTCATTTGAGGCAATGTTAATATAAAATAAATCATTTTTTAAACTAACTCAGAGAGATCTTGAACCACAACACGTGCCATATAGCTGTCTACACTGAGGCTAGTCAAAAAAAGCAAGTAGTTGTCCCTTCTTTATGTTCATTTTCTAACTAGAGAATGTGCTCTCTGACTTTGCAGGGATATCCCAAAACCTGAATGTTTTCAGTGTAGTATATTCACAGCAAGAGAACAGACCCGGAATGCGATCTACATCATGGATAGCTGCTTGTGTCTTTCACTCACTCACTGCCTCCCTGTTTCATAAATA
This sequence comes from Nibea coibor, assembly GCA_023373845.1. NCBI lineage: Eukaryota > Metazoa > Chordata > Actinopteri > Sciaenidae > Nibea > Nibea coibor. Next base: position 8,791,622 of record CM041731.1, read on the forward strand.
TCTTATTCGGTTTAATGGAAGGAGCTGTGTGGATCTCAGTGCATCACAGGTATCCATCTGCAGCGGGTTAAGGTGTGAGCGAGTGAATAAGTGAGCGAGTGAACAAGCGAACGAGGGAATTGGAGCATGGTCCGACCTGGGAGTCGTAATCATCTCCAGCTGCTGCCCACCATTTCTCTGCGCTTTCCTTTTTTTTCACCCCCCCTCCACATCCCCAAGCTCTCTGTTCTCATCCCCACCCCGTTCTTTTCTTCTCTTTCTACTCCGGTGTTATAATCTTCCACACTGCTGGCAGATCTAGCTCAGGGTACCCAAGGGCTGTGTTTATCCCAGGCTCTAGGCTCCCCCAGGCAGGCAAGCTGGGGAGAGAAGAATCCCCTCCACCAACCCTCGCTGCAGGTTCACCGGTTCTCATGGCTTCACTGGATGCCACCCTGCAGCGCACAGTTGGCGCTGACCTACAGAAAGGAAAACATCACCAAGGGTGAGGGATAGGTTAATTACATAGGATAGTGAATCTATAAAACCGTTTGTGGAGTTTATATAAAGCAAAAGCCATAAGTCTTTTGAGCGCAGATTACAACACCGGGCTTGTGAAAGAGAGTTAACAGTGTATGAATGCCCGAGACAGGTAACCGCAATCCAAGCTTTCTTTCTTCCAGTTTTGTTTTCCCAGATAATGTCAAGAGAACAAGTTGTTAGGATGGATTATTTCACTCTTTCTCCTCAGTCCCATCCCTGCAGTTACATAAGGCGTAATAACAAACACCACACTTCCCCCTCTTTGTGGCTAAAGGGTTGCCAGGCAACTCCAAGAACGTCTGCCTGGCTGCGTCCGCGCAACCTTTTGTGGCGCTCGCACGCAGACGTGCACACACACATAGGACCAAATCCTTTTAATCACCTGTTTGTGCACCGCTGTAAGCGTCTTGCCTCGGAGGCAGATGAGGTTACTCGGCTCCGTTATACGTGTTTATCTAAGCCAATGACACAAAAAGGAGAAGTCTGAACAGAGAACAGAAACTTTACTGGACACCAGATGACAGCGTGGACTTTCCAAACTAACTTCCTGGACGTACTCGGCCAAAGGAACTTGGACTCACATTGAGACTGTGTCTCAGTTTGTGTCCTCTTTGAAGTCTCGTCTCTTTGGTGACGGTTCTAACAGACTAAAGTTAACTGATCTGACCCACGACTGTGCGTCTGATTCAGTCGCTGCAAAGCTGGATGGTTTGTGATTAATAGATGGTCGACACTAGACAGGAACACCAAACAGACTGAGCTGCACATGGGCGACATCATCTTGTTGACTGTGCAGAATTATCTGGACGCTTTGAGTCTCCGTCCAGCGTGCGGTCACTGTTAGTCACAAAGACGTGACTTCAACAATTATAGATTTTTCTTTTTAAAAAAGCTGTGAATCTGAATCATCAGCATCAAGAAGCATTTGGACTAAGTTCCGTTCACAGTTACAGAGTTAAAGAGATTCAATGTGACTTACACATAAGTGATTTGCACACATAAAAAATATTTGTGAAAGAAAGCAGCGGAGGCTGGCATATCGTGGCTTTTAGTCTCTAGTATGTGTCTCCAAGAACTCTTGATCCTACATTTCCCATACAACTACTCAATGGTCTCTTTCATTACAGCCTTTATGCCCGGTAAACACCAAAGTCTTTCAAAGTCTGTGTGCCCAGTTAATACCGGAGAGTGAGTGAAAGTCTGAAACCCCGATGATACCTCCATATATCATTGAAATACTCATTTTGTAATTAATTGCCAAAAACACAAATCAAATGAAGTAATAAAAAAAAGTGATCATGCTGCTATATACACAAATACAGTGCTTTATACGTATTTTGGCCTTTGCGGATTCCCCTATGTTAGCTCATATTAGCTTTGCGTCATACGATTCTGTGTGACACTTCCAGTATAACTGGCATGAATGACCCCAGTGTGTCCGTCTCCCGAGTATCTCAATACTGCCCCACTGTGATTTACACTCTGATGACTTTGCCATAGGCCGGGTTGAAGGGCTCCGCCATTAAACAGCCCATTCACTGTCCCTCCTTCGAAATGGATGATTATGGCCCTGAAAATGAATTCACACTAGACATCCTCTGTATGGCCAGCGCAGGTGCGTTAACACTGTGTTGTATGGTAAACAGAGGCAGCCCTCACAGCCCTGACCGGAGGCCAAATCACACAGCAAACCTTGTGTGGAGACAGGGAGATTTACATAGGCCGGCCCGAGCTTATGTCATGTTAAGTGTCAGCTTGGGGCAGACTGTAAATGTTTAATGTAAAGTACACCTTGTAACAAATAACATTTTACATGAAGCGCTGAGTAAAGCTTAAAAGTAGAGAAGCACAACCAACGCCGAACTTGTTTCGAAGCTCAAAACTTACGATCTTTTCATGCTTCTTTCATCTTTCTAGATCTTTATTTTTACAAAAAAAAAAAAAAAAAACAGAAGGGGTTTTGATATTTTCCAGCTCTGAGAGTATAAATAATACCACATGAGTCGATAGGCACCTAGATATACTTCGTCTTTGTGCTCCCCGCAGACACATGCCCGGAAGACAGAGAAGAGAAAGGGGGCGAGATGGAGGAGAGACGTTTGTGTGCGTGCACATGAGAATGAAAAGAAACGATGCGCAAGATTCAGAGAGAGATACAGAGGAGGAAATAGAGGGCTGGCCTGTAACAATGAGGTGTAGTCATCGGCTGAGGCGAGCCCAAGCGTGAGAGATTCCCCAGCAGATCATCTGCCTGTTTTAATATCCTCTGGGCACAGTGTCCTCTTTGATGGGGTTCCCATTGTCTGCCTGTTTTATTGAAGACGATGTCTTATTTTGTTAATTGTGTTATGCGCTTTTTCCTGCTTCTTACTTTCTGACAGCCAGAAATAAAGCGAGAACTGGAATGAAGACATAACACGTACAATAATAACAACCCAGATATCAACCTTAGGGAACCTGTCAGCTGAAATTAGTCTTACAGTTCTCGAGCTCATCGCTTAACTTCAAACGAGTCGGTCAGCCTTCCTCTCCTCGGGTGTCTGCACTAACCGGCTGCCTCCTGCATCGACCTTTAGATAGGATGTCTGAACTTATTTCAAGTACTTTCCTGCCATCCTTTTCCACAATCTCTCCCTCGCTGGTGGAAGGGAGAAAATAAGAGGAAATTCCCGTAATAGGAAAGGGGCTTTTCTGAGGAAATGGAATTGAACAAGCTGTCTAGTAGCTCAGCGCTCTATTGATTCAATGCCCAGGGCTCTTGGTCTATCTGTCTGTGGAAACCTGCAAAATGGACCTCAACATCCGAGATGGACTTGGCCAAATGAACACACAAGTAAAAAAAAATATATATATATATTCGTGGAACGTGCTTTACAACAGGTGAAAACATGTCTGGATGCCTGTGATAGAGTCACAGATCTGCTGCTTCTTGGTCATTGGTTTGGTTTTGCTGATGTTTACAGCATATTATATTGTTCCCCAACCGTAGGTGGAAAATGGCGAGCACCAGCAGGTAATGAGGACAGAGAAGAGTATGCAGAGGTGCCATTTACCCCCCACGCAAAGCCATCAGAGCCACAACCGGCCACTAAATGTGTTTTTAATCTACTTAATCGGCTGGCCAGATGACAATGACATTACCTTATCATCTTTGCGTGTATGTGTGTGTGAGTGTGAGCTCGAGAAAATGTGTGTGCTTGTAGGGACTTAATGGATTTTTCCCAAGACTCAGATAAGCCAATACTGCACAAGGTGCAAAAATGCTTCCATTGCAGATTCTTATTCAGATTCTGCGGCAAATTGACGATCACACCTTCTGAAGAAGTTACAAGGCAAAGCTCACTTTGAATTAACATTTAGAGTAAACAGAAGCAACATTTCATTGCGCTGCAGCCAGCACAAGCGGCGGCATTTTAAAGATTTATATATATCTTGATGTTTCAATGGATTGACTGACCAGAAAACCAATTTTCAAATGACAGACTATGTGACTTTCTGCTCTGGGTGTGATTAGGTTGGAAGCGGCGATGAAAAGGCATACAGGTGTTTCTGCTGTGACCTTCCCCCAATTCTCTCTTTGCTGTTTTGATCTTTGATCAATTAAAATCCTTGTTAGGGATCTTGGTAAGGGTGCAGCACAGGAACAAAGGAACCTCTCTCTCCCTTCCTTTCTCCGGAGCCCTCCTAAAAAAGGTTAATGGATCGAGATTGAAGTTGCAAAATATGAGGCAGTAAGACAAATGCGCACACGGGTGGAGAGGTAATTACACTGACAGAAGCTCAGCCTGGCTGTCATGGTAAGCTGTCTGATAAAGTGCTAAACCCCTCTCAAAACAAGAAATTGAGGGGAAAGAATAATATGAGATCCAGCCAGTGACTAACAGACTGTAATTAGGAGCTGGATGCTCTAATTTGGGCGCCCCGCTTCTATCAACCAACAGTTGTTTTTTATTCCTGAATATTTGATAAATAATATGAATTTGAATTACGCGTCCAAGCCAATTGGATTTGCTGCCAAATGAGCCCAGCTTGGTATTTTTTTTTATTTTTTTTTTTATATACAGGTCATGTCAAGTCAAGATTATTTATAGCGGCGTTCGCGCAATGATATAGTAAGGCAGCCGTGGCAAGATAAAAATGTCATGATCCCTGAGGGGAAAATTAACTCTTGTAGCAGTGAAAACCAGGGTACATCAAAGAAACATGTAAACACACACAATGGACAGTTTTAATAATGTGTTTCTGTGATGTGCAAATGTAGCGCCAAGTAGATTCACATATTCAAATTAAACGCATAGTTTGAGAGTACAAACAGAGATAGTTTTAAAATAGTCTTATCTGAGATGCTTTTAGCTACTCTCTCTCTCTGTGCTTTTGCCAGCAACCAGCTAGCTTAACTTAGTATAACGACTGCTAGCAGCTAGCAATTTCCCCTTTCCCCTTCTTCCCAGTCTTTGTGCTAAACTAGGCTAACCGGGTAAGCCACCTTCGTATTGGTGCAGATATGACAATGACCCAAAAAGCTCTCCTCTTATCCATCAGCACAAAAGCAATTAAAGGCATTTTCCAAGTCTGAACTATTCTGCATATGCACTGAATAAATGCATTAATAGCTGCACACCTAAATGTCATTTGCACAAACAAATTATATAAACACGGATGCTTGGTGAGGCCTCGCTTGTTTGAAATTCTTCCTGCCACTTAGTTATTGCCAGGAACTAGAACAAGTGAGAGCCACTTCACTACCAGGTCTATTGAGTCCTGTCTACAATACATGACTATGAAGGGAAGACTGCTAAATTTCAAACACAACTGTTTGACGTTTTTTGAAAGATCACCTCTGCGAAACTTTTGACATCATGTTTCCATCGACCTATCGGCCCAAGATTATTTCCTAACCTCGCTGCCTTCCCAGCAGGCTTAACCCATGCAGCCTCACCACATTGCTCCAGGCCATGTCATTTATGAATTATTTAAAAACAGAAGCATTGCACATGAAATTAATATTCAGACATGTTCTATTATCTGCTGTCAGCTCTCTCTCTCCCTCGCTATCTGTTATTTTGGTAATGATCTGTATTCCTGTGGCATTAGGTTGGTCAGAGCTTGTGCCCATTGATGCAACGTGCCAGGCATGCTGAGCGAGGTTAGACTGGGCTGCTCTGTTTCTCCTTACTCCTACACTGGTTTGCTGGCAGGTGATTTCTCTGCCTTTCCACTACAGGCTTGACTAAACCAGTTCCCACAGCCTTCAAAAATAACATCTGCTTTTCCCATCGCCCGGTATAGATTTTAAAATGCTGCTTTCACACTCGTCCTAACCCGTTTGGTTATTTGCTATTTGCATTGCGCCCTGCAAGCCCATTAAACGTTTAAAGCAGGACACAGCTCGGCGGCGAGCACAGTTCACTGATTCAATAAATTATGCATCAAAAAACATCTCTTAGAATTTCACTTGCTGTATTGCAGGGAGAGCTCCTTTGAATTTCAAACAGAATGGCTCCCCCTAGTGCCAAACCCAGTTGCAAAGTCGAGGCTGGATAATCATTTCAGCCATTCAAGCCACATGTTAGCTTTTTGGGTCAAAAGCAATAAATCACAACCATGTCACATAACCTGCTCCGACTGACTCACAGCACATCCACAGTTATACACTCTCTGATTCTACTATGCTGCCCTCACTCAGCAGTTAACAGTTAGCAGGAAGTGAAATTGGAGATGCGGGGGGGCATCAGATCCCTTTAAAAAAACAGGAAATGTATCTTTTATAATATGATTTAGCACGAAATAATGGAATTCCTGCCATTTAACCTCTTGCTATATCTCATTGTGCCCACTTAGCACACCCCAGCTTCACACATGCTGAATTATTCAAGCTTGATGCTGTGGTTCTGTCCATGCACTGTGCCCTAAGGGCTGCATATAGCCTCCTCTTTAAATGTGCACACACTTACAGTTGGCCATCTTGAGAGTGAAATGTGTTTGTCCCCCTCACATATCCAAGGCAAGACCATGCTTACTCGTACAGCATTGCTATATTGTTTATGTATTTAATTTCAGAGTCGGTTAGTCTGCCCGAATGAGACTATATGAGTATGTTTTGTCGCTTTGTGGGTGACTATGGAGCTGTCTGTTCCATCCTGCTGCCAGTGGCTGCTCCACGCTTTTTTTACTCTTTATATGTGAATTTTAATACACATACATGGCAATATGTTGTTTGTCTGGCATGTTCGTGTTCATCTTATGCTGCTGTCTTAGCAGGTTGCTGAAAAACCTCTCATTTTTTGGCAGGACTATTTGGTAAAGAAAAGCTTACTGAGTCCACCCACGTGTTGAGGGTGCTTGTTGATCAAGGCACTTGCTTCTCCAAAGAAAATACGATCGAAACTGACAAGTACGCGATTATAAAAGAAGTGCTTATTAATTACCCTGATTTTTACAAGGCAAAAAACTGCCGATCGTGATCAGCGCGTAGGTGTGAATGCGCGTTTGAGGAAAACAGCTCTGGAAACGTTCCCAAAAGTCGAACGCGGGGTGCATGAAAAAGTGAAAGTCGGCTCTGAATGCTGCAAGCTTATATTCTGATGTTTGTCAGGTCTGAGCTGGCAAGAACGCTGTTGACAGTTGGGCCGTGGGAATGCCAGCAAGGAGGCTGCATCTGTGAGATTTTCCACTTGTATAAGAAAGAGCAAACTATTTCTGTCCTGTCAAACAAGGCGCAGAGCGTCTGAAATAATAAATGCCGTAAAGGATAATTAACTGCAATGATTTAATCCCAGCTCTGCCTTCAGCCAAGGTTTGATACATGTTCATTAGGATATCAGGCAGCAGCAGGACAGTTTAGTAGAGAGGATGGTTGCCAGATGCTGTCCTGTATTTGGCCTCTCTGAGACTAAAAATACATGATTTCATCGGCTCTGTGAATTCAAGTTCACTATATAGGCAAAACAGAAGTTATCTTTTCATGTTGTAAATCAGGGATCTGGAATTTGGAAAGTATAATGACTCTCAAACAACTTCAGAACGATGAGTCATAAAACAGCCATCCATCTACTTTCCATAAGTGCCTGTTCTTAACAGGGTTGCAGAGGATTGGAGTCGATCCCAGCTACCACTGGTTTTATTGCTATCACGTAGACAAACAATCATTCGCACTGGCATTCACCACGGGCAATTTAAAGTCACCTATTAACCGGTTAACCTGCGTGTCTTCGGACTGCGGGAGGAAGCTGGAGTACCTGGAGAGAACCAGACACAGGGGAGAACATGCAAACTCCATACAGAAAGTTTCCAGCCGGGGCTCGAACCAGGAACATTCTTGCTGCCTGTCATCATGAAGCAATGCAGCCTGCTTTGACAGACTCAATCCAGACCCAGAAAGATGGAAACTCCAGCATGACACAAATGGGATATGAGTGTCAGTCCTCTGACCATAGACACTCTTTTTAAACTCTATAACTTTGTCGTTGAGTTCAAAGAATTGATACAATGAATTCATTCCTACACACTGTCTGAGATCTGATGTTAAGTGCAGTTGCCACTGACTGCAGTAGCTGTGAGAAACTGTGGTGTACTAGCTGGAATTGATTCTGTCTGGCAATGTTAGTCTGGGAAAATCCATATTCTTTGTACATCTGTAAATAAAGCAACAAGACTAAAGCAGAGTTTGTTAAAAAAAAAAAAAAAAACTCTTTTATATCACTTTCTTTTCTGTTTCGCACGATTACATTGATAAACAAGGTTAATGGCTGCATTTGCGTTCATTCACATCCCTCCAGAGGAAGAAAAATTGAATCAGACTTTCACTTTGTAGCATTAATGTTTCTATCCTGTGACGGTTCCCATCCATTGCTCTCCTCCAGGGGGGAACAGACGGAGCCCAAATCCATCTCATTTAGGACAATGGTCACAGAGCACTGAAATGATTTTTACATTGGAGTGCATTATATTGAACTGTGAACTATATTGAATTATCCCTTGTTTACTGCTTTACATTTGTGTAACTGCCTAGGTAGAGATTTAGTTGTTTCAAGGACAACACTTGTCAAAAACAAACTTGGCAAACAGCTGCCACTAATCCAAAAGACATTTCAAACTTTCTATTCACAAAACAACTAAAGAAACTGCCAAAAATGAGCTTTGAGTTGATCTCTGACTGTCTAAGAAACTCACCAAATTATGATTTACTGTGTAGTTGTCCTTTGGTAATGTATTTTGTCGTTTTTGTCTGTCTTTGCATGGCTACAGCAGACATTAGTATGCATATTATGCACAGCAAGTGAATCCACAATCCACATTAGAAATATAACCACAGTATTTATTGTGACACAGGGATTGTAACCACCGTTTGTTGTGCATCATGTGATAATATAAACTGTAAGGCCAATTTGTTGCATCACAGTATATCAATACAGATGCATAAAATGACAACATCAGCTGCATCACAGAGCCAGTGTGATAATTGCATCCCAGAAATCAATAATTACAATCACAACATCACAGGGAACATAATCACTGTAGGGTTCACAGAGCCCTGCAATGCCATCTGCACAGTTATATTTCCCTCAGAAAGTAGAGATAGACCATAACATCATAGAGAAATAGTGAAAATGTATTTAGTTACTTTTATATACCATTGATCACGCGGGTATATAATCACTGTTTTATCATAAATGGCTATAATCACTGTTTTTAACACTGTTTTTATATATAAAAAGCTAAGACTGAGTATCTTTACATTACAGCGGTGCAATTTGGCCGTTTTTAAAAACCAATTGTTGTTTTTATCGAATATATAAAGTTTATTTTGTTTATTTATATCCTAAAGTTGTGGTGACCATGGACCCGGACACATTACCCACGTTTCTGGTCACTGCGTCACGCGCAAACACACGCGACACTTTGTTCCTGTTCCCGGATTGGTCGGCGATGCCGGGAAACCTCCTCGTGAGATGTCAGCCGGTATAAATAGTCGGAGCCGCCCTCTTCTTACGCAGCCCTGGTTTATGAGGGAAAATGTATCGTCTCGGCCAACAGACTATCTCCAAGATCGCTTTCAATTCCTTTTTATCTACTGTGCCACGGGAATATTTTCATTTTACGAGACAATACAATAAAAGCTGGTCGTGTATTGGCTGATTTTTGATCAAATAATCTATTTCTTTGCACGAAAATGCCAAGGACCAAGAAGAAGAATAGCAGGGGTGAGTGAGCGAGCGGCCGCATTGCTTTTGGCCTTGCTTATGTGACGTCTCTGTGCGTATGGTAGTTGTAGTCCTTTTCATGTTGTCGGTCCATTGAGTGGAGTTGTACGTGTTTACAGGAAGGACTACAAACGGCAGAAGCTGGCCTAACGTCAAAACACAAAGCTAGCTAGCGGTGGTCACACAAAGCGACGCTGTTACTGGCGAAACGTGGCATTAAACTTAAACATGCTTTTGTTAAATTGGTTGACACACTTGTTTAATGATTATAAACTAAATTGTACTCAACACGGGCCATTAATAATCGTCGTACAAGCTAGTTAGCTGATAGCAACCCTATACTAGCAAGAGCCAGCTTTGGTTGCTAGGTAAAGTTTATTTAAATAAATAAACTTATGACAGCGTGGCAGCTTTTACCGCGGTTATTACCTCGATATACGAACAAATAACTTTTTCTGGGTGCCAACGTCGCTTTTGAAAGACATAACGTTAACTCGAAGTGAGTAAAGTGAAGTTGTCGTGTCGCTAGACTGACCTCAATTAATCGTTAGCCTGCCATATAACCGCTGGTTATCATTCAGCTTAATTTTGGCTGACTTTAAAGTAGTCTTCAGTAGTTTTCTTTTTATTATGTTGTTGCTGAGCGACAGAAGGCGGACATTTTGGACTCCAGAGAGCGGGTTGGAAAAGAGGCGGCGCCCGGTTCTCAGAAATCAGCTGTGGCGGGGGAAGAGTCCACGTCAACACAAACACACAGAGAAAGCATGTGGATAAAATGAAAAAAAAAAACACTGTGCTTCCTATTGTGTTTATCATGGCTTCAAATATCCACATGCATTCAATTCTTTGTCGTGACTACCGTGCACACACGGGGACAAACAAACAAAAGGCTGTCAGGGGTCATCTCAGTTCAGGCCAGAGACGCCTGTTGAGTCTGGTTACAGTCCCATCAAGGAAGTGATTTCCAACACATTATGCAGTTTTCATGGAAGCTTTTTAGGACACACAACCCAAACTATTTACTCAGGATTTCCTCGCTGCCTTTTTCAGTTGCGATTTCACAACTTTCACACACCTTGTTTTCAGTGAAACCTTTCAAAAATGCAACACCAGAAACTACGCAAGTCGTCTGAGCGGTTTCGCTCTGCATTTTTGTGCCGGCGGACTTGAAGTTGGAGAGGAAAAACCTGGCTCCCTTCTTGCCCTTGGTGCTAAAACCCGCACGCGTTTATCCTGGAGCAGTGGTTTGGCAGCCGAGCGAGATCGCCGTGGCAGATTGTCAGAGCGTCTGTCGTGTCACGGCAGTTCGCTCCAACCTGAAGATAATGTCACGTTTGCACGGCCGACGCACGCAGAAGTATCTGTCGCCCTTCACCCTGACAACACGGTGCACTTTTCATATGAGATAATGAAAGTACAGCAGCATAGGGTGCGCAAAGGACACGAAACAGATTAGATAACTGCGGCATTAGCTACGGTCCCCGTGTGTTACATAATGAACTTACACAAACCCACTGCACTGTAGTTATGCGTTTGTGTCTGTCTTTTTTTTTTTCCTGCAGGAGGCCAGCATGGACATGTGCAGCCTTTCAGTGATGAGGACGCCTCCATCGAGACCCTCAGTCATTGCAGCAGCTTCAGTGACACCACCAGTGTGGCGGATGAAGGTAGGTTGGTGTATGCTGGCTGGTGGTCTGTTTGAAGTTTTATCTAAACTCCACCGCAGAGTGCAACTCGTGCACTTTTCTGTCCAGTCACTTGTATCAGTGCTGTGAGGCATATCAGGCAAGTTTCCATTTACTACATCTTGTTGCGCTGCCAGGTGGCGAGGCCGCTGAGGACACAGCCCAGGAGGATTTCCAGTACAAGCTGAAGGGCTTCATTGACAGCACTGTGGACAAGAGGTGATTATTACAAATGTCTACATACACCCGTCACCTAAGCTTGGCATGCAGGGTGTAATATGACACAGCAGATGTGGCTTTAATGTAATAAATAATTAAACAAAGATGCATTCATCGTTGTGGAGTAATACCGCTGACATGTTGACAAAGTTTATTTCTGGGATGGATTGCTGGAGTTTGGAGTGCCACCGTCGATCACAGGAGAGCGGTGTCGTTGAGGTTTGCAGCACAGTCACGTTAAAAATAGACTTCGTCCCTAGAAAGCCTTGTCGCCGTCGAGCGTGCTGCTGAACGTGATGATATTAAAGTCGTGAGTGCCACTCGACTGCCAGTGCCACATGGGGATGAAATCTTGAGCCCATACCTCCAACACATGAGCTCAGCATTACAGAGAACTGCCAGAACTTTATAGACAAACCTCGGTGAGAATGATTGACTGCCGTGTCAAACAACCTTTTATGTATGTAAAGTTTCACTGTGTTTTGATCTGAGGCTGCAGGGCTCACCTCAGACAAAGCGTGGAATAAGGTGCCTCTCACCACCGTTACTTGCTGATTTTCACTCAATTTGAAGTTTGTCAAGTTTGTCTTAAGACTCTGGAAAAACAATAGAATTCCTGCAAACAATCCCTGAACTATCTATTGAACCAAATCACACACATTTGGGCCACTCTATGCTCTCTTTTTGATAACTAATGTGATAATTTTAACTGTTTGGAGGCCTGCCATTTTGAAAACCTGTGATTCAACTCCAAGATACTGCCAGAACAGTGGGTGTTTTAACACATGCTGGTTATTATGTTTAATGTCTTCATGAAAGTGTTTGTTTGAAGTCAGGTTGATATTCAAGAAGAGAACTTCATTTGTATAATTGCAATAATGGATGTTTGTGTACCTGTTTCCTCAGTGCTAAGACCAGACAAGGGGCACTGGACGGGCTTAAGACGGCAATGGCCACACGGATACTGTATGAGTTTATCTCGGAGAGAAGGATGACCATCACAGACAGTATTGAGCGCTGCCTCAAGAAAGGTACCAGAACAGATAATTAAACTCGTCATCTGTTTGACATTTCCTGTATGACGTGGTCAAGTTCGTTACCTCGAGGTTAAGGCCCACCCCTCTCACTGTGTCAGGTAAAGGCGAGGAGCAGCGAGCGGCAGCTTCCCTAGCCTGCCTGCTGTGCATCCAGCTGGGCTCGGGCATCGAGAGCGAGGAAGTGTTCAAGACCCTGAAACCGATCTTCAAAAACATCCTGGCAGATGGATCAGCCAACATACAAGCCAGACAGGCGGTGAGTACCTGATGACATTTTAAAGCACGAATGCATTTGTTGACATGTTGCAGATCAGCAGCTACACTCTGTCTGCTACCATGTGGTTTTCTGGATTTTTCTGAAACCTGTTTGTCTCTATCGATGTAAAATCAACTGAACAGATCGTTCTGTTTCTCTCATAGGTGGCAACCAGTCTGGGCCTCTGTACTTTAGTTGCAGAAGATGACATTTTGGTAAGTTCTTGATCTCTTTTCTGGACACATTCAGACTTGAGGACAGTGCTGCAGTCCGTTGTCAGTTGTTTATTTTTGCTTATTATCACGTTTCATCGCTCCAGTCTTCATATTATGCTTGCTACTTCCTGTTTTTAGGACGTGCATGCCACCATGGAGTGCTTTGAGAACCTGTTCACCCGGTCCTATGCTAGGGCGGATGGTACCTGTCCTTTAATCAATCCCCAGACGAGCCAGCTCCACACCAACGCCCTGCTGTCCTGGGCACTGCTGCTCACCATCTGCACTGCCAGCCAGCTCAAGGACGTCCTACGCAAGTAAGACCCAGCGTCAAAAGTCTGCCACGTTATTTTACTGCAACCCAGATAAAAAGTGAATCATGTCAGGGTGAATGCATGTGTGTGGACAGATTTCGAATGAATTTATTTTGTTGTGCAGACACCTGCCGAAACTGCCAAGATTGCTGGAAAGTGAGGATGTCAACATGAGAATTGCTGCAGGGGAGACCATTGCCCTGCTCTTTGAGCTGGCCAGAGACTTGGACTCTGTAAGTTCAGTACTGTGCAGTCAACTGTTGGGTCTAAATTGCTGCTGTTGGATGGAAAAATTGCTGTAATTTTTGTCTTTCTTAAATTGTCTGGCTGCTTTTGATAACCCGTTTCTAGGGCACTTGTTTTGTTTTCCTCTCTGAATGCAGTGTTTCTTTCTGTGCTCTTTTTCAGGACTTTGAGTTTCAAGACTGGGATGAACTGTGTGACAAACTGAACGCGCTGGCCACAGACTGTAACAAGCACAGAGCCAAGACCGACAAGAGGAAGCAGCGGTCGGTGTTCAGGGACGTACTGAAGGCTGTCGAGGTGGGTGTGTCAGTGTCAGTCGTCGGCACCTTGATTTGCTTGGTGTTAATAGACACTTTAGTTAAGAATTGTTCTCCTGTCTGTCTATATTGTTCCAGGAGGGTGACTACCAGTCTGAGACAATTCGCTTTGGGACAGAGCGCATGACCATTGACAGCTGGGTCAGAAAGAGGACATATGATGCCTTCAGGGAGTTTGTGGGCTCTGGGATGAACTACCACCTGCAGGTATCTTTAAATAATAGTGCAGTATGACATAAATGTATGAGTCAATGGCAAAAAAAGTCAACATTTTAACTTGATTACTGCAAAGAATCATGAGTTTAGGTTGCATGACACGGCTCTTAAACACAATGAAGATGCGTAGGTCTGTGTGATCTAGGAAGACAACACTTATTACTTGATTTAGGATAATGTTGCAAAGTGTAGAAGGGGGTGAAAGAGCCATTACAAGTAACTGGTTGGAAAGTGGTTTTAAATCTGGCTGGCAGCCAGCGTCCTAATGGGAAAACATTTTACAATCGAACATATTTCAGACCACAAAACGCTGCGAATGATGTCTAAACTTGCTACTGTTCACATTTGTAGTCTTGCATTGTCTCGTTTGTTGGCCACTCTTAATGTTGTTTCTTTCTCTTTTCAAAAAGGGGAATGAATTCATCAGAGACGTGTTTGAACTGGGACCACCGATGTTGGTTGATTCAGCCACAATGAAGGCCATGAAAATCTCTCGCTTTGAAAGGGTAAGTGTACAAGTTATTCAGCCCTCCCCGCCGTCTTGTCATCCGCTGCATTAAACGGTGCTGTACATACCGCCGCGTAACCGTTTCTTCTCTTTTCCAGCATCTCCACAACTCTGCTGCATTCAAGGCTCGGACCAAGGCCAGAAGCAAGTTCAGGGACAAGAGGGTGGATGTGGGAGAATTTTAAACTTCTTTTTTTTTTTTTTTTCTCTCCTCCTTTTTTTCTTTTTTATTTGACTCTAACATCCTATTATCAGACTTTCCTGCTTTTTAGATAAACTGTCACGACTTTGTGTTCACGTGATCCGCCCCCGAAATCTATCCTGAGTATCGAATTCACTCACCCTCTGGAGACTTGAAAGGCGGGCTTTATTACAGATACTTGATGTAATAATATTTCCTTTTTTACAGCCACCTTTCAAGCCTACAGGAGGTGAGGGTCTTTGATAAACAAATAGTTTTGAGTATAACTTTAATATATTCACACATCACCAGTGGTGTTGTACATACAGTGTGTATATTTACTCATGTTAATATTAATTATGTGGCCTTTTCTTGAATATGTAATAAGTTATATAGGTTAGCCGGCATTTGTCGTTGCACCATGTAGTCGTATTTAGTTCATCGCAGTGTCAAGACACATGTTGTGACTGTCCTAACCGTTTGATGGATATTAAGTTGCACTACCTTGTTAACCTGTAGCTGGTTATTTCTGTAGAACGTTGGTGAATATTGTCTTTTTAGTATTGGATATGTAATCTAAAGGGTGAGGATGGTGAAATAAACACTGAAAAGCTGTAAAAAAAAATACATTTGTATGTTTTTTTTTTTTTTGTTTTGTTTTGTTTTGTTTTTTTTTGCTCATAATATTGTACTTAACTGACACAATGATGCTCATTAGTTGATTTCTGCTGATTGAGTATTGTACAGCTTCGGAGAAGTGATTTGAAACTCTGCCGGAGGAAGAGTTGGCAAGTGAGTTTTTGGCTTCTCTTTCACCTACTGGCAGATATATGAAGGTCATTTTGAGTAAAGGGCCAGTACAAATCTTATTTACTGCAACTTCAACATATCAAAGTGAACGATGTTGCAGCCAAGGTGACAGTCGCATTATAGCGAGGGTGACTGAGCAGCACGCCCTTCCTGTACCTCCCTACAATGGATATGACTCTCCATGATGGACTCTCCATGATGGAACCTCCCTGTGTCGTTCATACAGGTTTGTCAGTGAAACTATTGAAGGAGCACCAGGATATAATGGAACATGGGTCGTACACGGCGTATTTACTCCCCTCAGGCCCTGCTTGAAGGCAGGTGCTTTTACACAGCAGTAAAAAGGGTTCATAACAGCAGCGAGCATCACATGATAAAGGAAAACGTCACAAGGCTACAAATAGTCCCATCAATAATGTTAGACTGTTATCCAGGAGCTTGGAGCACACACAGGCTTCCTGCAATCGATGAACCCATTCAGCAGCCTCATATCTCAGGTGAAGCGCTATCGCCTCCAGGACGAGGCAGCGACATAGAGCCGACACATTGTTCATGGCCCGTCTTTTTCTGTAGGACGGGCCTGTTTCTCTGCTACATGACAACATGTCCTCTAATATGTTTGTCAGTGCTGGCAGTCTGTCTTCTAATGTTTAGTCTGATTTTCCTGACATGCACTCTGTACTTTTGTAAGATTTAGGGGGCTCTGTTTGTAGAATATGTCAAAGTGAATATGATCTGCATAGTTTACAGGTGTATAATCACTTAAAAGAATATTTCTTTTTGTTACCTTAGAATAAGCCCTTTATATTTATTTTTTTTAGATTTGGCTTCCCAGCCGCTGTAGTTTCTGCTTCACACCAGGGAGGATAAGGTGAGGTGACAGGGTTACACCAGGAGATGCCAATCCTACACACCGGTCCTTTTAGTTGCTTCAAATGAGGCACATTACCAAAATTTGCCATTTGCCATTTGTCTTGACAAGCTAATTTTAATTAATTAAAATAAGAAATTCTTGATAGCAATCTGCATCACTTCTAAGCTTCCCCCTCTCCATCAACCCCCTCCTCAAATCGAACAGGACACAGCGAGGGAGAAAATGTGTCTAGCTCTGACTGACTACCGGAGCCAAACGGCATGCTGTAACATTCTGCCGTGTTATTTCCCCATTTCTCTCAGACATTGTCTACTGCCATGAAATAGGAAGTTACATGACTTAACACTTGGTTTGAGGCTGTTCCCTTTTCCGTGACCTGGCGGGTCCTGACAACCTTTGATTGTTCACGGATCACTAAAAACCCTTGTAAACCGAGAGAGGGAATTTCACTTATTCTCCGTAAGTGGCTCAAACTGCGGAGAGGTAATTGCACTTGTTACACAAATTTTGGTTTCACAACATTTTCGGTCTCAGCGGGTTTATTCTGATTAAGAGAAAAATTCTAAAACTGTAATAAAAATTGCACTGCCAATTACTGATTGCACAAAGGGTGCTTCACCTCTCGAATGTCTTTTTTCAAATATTTATAGAGGGTGAATTTTAAGCATGGCAGAACTGTAATTTTTAGGATTTGAGGATTTAGGCTTTCAAACAAATCCCTTTTTAAAATTTGATAGGGAAGAAAAAGGCGTACTGTGCTCTGCAGACTTTATGCAATTTAACCAAACTAGCATGAACATAGGCTGTATTTCCAGGTTGAAATCTTGTTTCAAAGGTAATGGTCAACGTGTAAAAAATGTCAGAACCTGGCCTCTATGTTACCCAAAATGTGACCTGATGTCCAGCAGCTTAGGGTTTTATACATGCAAGTAGCGGCTAATGTTGCCTAGCTAGCTAACAGATATGAGGAGCAGGCTATATATATTGCTTATAATTTCTTTTAAGTAGGTATGACAAATTTACTAGCAAACAGTTGCTACATATTGCGACACGCTAACTTATATAACTTATATCGCTAACTTTGTCTTGGGCAGGTAGCATACAGTGGGATGTTACAGTCCATAAAACCACAACAATGGGCTGAAAGTCTCGTAAAGCTGATGGGAATCAATGATTCTCGGTGGGTTCATCATTACCAGCAGCCAATTTCGCATACATGAACTCATTTGATCTAGTGTTAATCTAAAAATATTGATTGCAGCAGCTTTAAATCAGATTAATCAGTGTTTACTTAAGAATTTAATACTTGCTATTAAAAAGTATATTAGGTTCGGTGTTGATTTTCTGCATCGAAAGCAGAAAATGTAAATAAACATTATCATTTGATTGGATCCTCTCTTCGGTACAGTCAGGAAGGTAGAAACGAACGTGGAGGATGTTAATGGACTATGATTATTATTCATATTTCATCATAAGCTGTTGTTTGCAAAGAAAGACTATCGCCACGCAATTAAGAGGGATAAATGAGGATCAAACGAGTGAGAGATGCGATACGGTATCTTCAGTTTCATCAATAATTAGCTTCGTTTGTGTGCTGTTGCGCGCTCGGCGCAATCTACGGGACTGAATCCCCTCGCCGTTCCGTCGTCTCCCCGGTTGAGCAGTTCCTTCTGTGAGGCGTTGCTGTGTGCAAGTTGAGAAAAGGCTGTGGAAACTGAGCTGGAGGAGATGTGGAACAAAACAGAATAGAACATGTCATTGTGGTGGGTGGAATTTGACCGGTGGGTGTGTGGAGGTGCAAGAACAATGAAAGAAAACGCACTTACGATCCCTCCTGTTGTGTACCTGACTGATTGCTAACGCTGACTGTTTGATATTCCTGTTATGGAAATGAGTGCTTTCTTTCGGCTAATTGACCTTTCGTGGCGATAGATTCGAACCTGGCAGCCTTTTCTGTCGTTCAAATGAATGCATTGTAATGTTGGATTGTGTTTGACTTCCTGCAATTACATAGACACTCTCAGCCAGTCAGTGCCATGACTGGTTAGACAGTCTTTCGATGAGTTTAGCTTTCCATTCAACGTGCCACACGCCGGCAGCAACAAGGGCCTGAAGACAAACCGCACAGCATGTGCGGCGGTCGCACACACATGCAGACATGAGTCTGTTTACACACACACACACCCTCCATATGGATGCTTTCAATAGCTAACCAGGTTAATGTATTTATTCCACTTGTGTGCTTCTGGCATCTCGGCAGCTGTTACTGTGGCACCTACTATAGATCAGCCTATTTCTTTCTGCAAGCGTCTGATGTTGACACCAGTGTGCCTCCCACGTCTACTTCCCTCGCCTCCTACTCCACCTCCTCCACCACCTCCACCTCCACCTCCTCCTCTTCACTCCAACATCTCCTTTTCCTGGCCCCAGTCGCTCCCCGGGGCAAGGCGTGCACACGGTAGCTATCCCGATGAAAAATGGATGGAGAGATTAGCGGCACTTTGTCACAGGAGTGAGTGTTGTGTGTTCTCCGTCCCAACACGCCAAGGGGCTTGTTGTTGTGACTGATAAAATGGCTGCAGCCTCTGATGACTGCAATTATGCAGCATGCATATATCGAGGCAATGATTTATCCCGCTCCTTGTCACCGTGTTGGCTGCAGCGCACTGAAAGCTGCTCAGATATGATTTGTTCTTCCATTTTCCATGATAAAAACTTTGCTTTGTTTGTGTGACTGGATTTTTTTTTCTTGAAACTTGCTCCTCTGAGAGAACATTATCATGTATCAGATCAGCTGTGGAATAATTAGGTAGCCGTGCACGCGCACACACTGAGGGCAATCATTCCCAGAGCAGGAGCATGATAACCCTCAGAGACAACCACTGTATGTGTTTTTATTGACCGCCTAGATGCGTTTTATTTAACCCGGCCTTCTGTGTTGATACCCATATCGAGCGGCGCCATCACCATAGAGACAGACGACGGACGGTTCCCATTATTTAAGACACTGCGCACATCGCAAAGTCACCATGAGAACAAATGATTTGTTTGTCCTGACACTTATTTACACGTCTGCACAAAAGTTAAGTGTGAGCAGCGCAAATAGGAAGTGAGAAATGTTAATGTGTCTACTTATGAAGTAAGACGTGGAGAAAATTGGCAGACTCCCAGGAGAAAGATATTAGCTGTTTCTCAAAGTGCAGCATATTGAGCCATAAATCACCGGTCATGCACCGAGTGTGTATTCGCCCCGTTTCTTACTACCAACGTCTGTGCTGCAATCCGTGTTTTAATGCATAGTGACTCATGTTTTCTCGCACGTGATGTCCCGTATTTTAGCACTTTTAGGAATGGAAGCAGAGGGAAGCGGACACAAAGTTTCAAGTGCGTTGGATTTGTCTGTTGCCCACACACCTGGTAACGAGCTTCTAGTCGCGGTGCGAGCACGGGAAGGTTTTATTATGTCGCATTATGTATATCTTGTGATGATACACATATTTGTTGGTACACATGCCATACCCCCGTCTTGAATTATGTCCTTCACCTTGTGTTGACTTCATCACTTTGGCCTGAGAAGTTTAATCTTGTAGATTTCATTCTCAACACAGGTCCAGTGTTGTAGTATTTATTGGCAGGGATGAATATTTATGAGTATGTTTTCATTCGTGTATAATCACCTGATGATAAGAACTGTTGTCCTAAAATGAGCCCTTTATATCTACAGTGAGAGCGGGTCCTCTTACATGCAGTCCGCCATGTTGAACCGCCATTTTTGAACAGTAGCCCTGAACACACAAACTAAACGCAGATCTAGATTCTTTTTTCCACATGCTTGGAAGGAGAGGGTGAGACGCGGGAGAGTGTTCATTTGCTTGCAATCTGCAACTTCACTACTCGGTGCCACAAAATCCTACACACTGGACCTTTAAGTTACAAGTAACACACCTGTTAGGCGTGGCTGGATATGGATACGGCCACGATATCACCCCTGATAATTCTTTCACATCACACAGAACAAGAACCCCTCAAATGGAAGCTGATGATGGTAGAAACAAAAGCGTGGTGCCCAAAGATCCCCAGGAGCATTGTAAGACATACTGGATCGTAATTTTGAATCTCCTTGAAAGCAGATCCCGCACTCTGCAGAAGTTGGATAAACAATGAACACTGCGGGTCTGGCTTTATTGATAATTGGCTTAATAAATAAATCGAAAATGCATTCTTGTTCTCTGATTAAAAACATAATTGCCAACAACACTCGAACTAGGCGTTCTCTTATGGCGCACAGAATAGATGACGGCTGTTTTTCACGCCGTTTGGTGCAAAGAGTTTTGTTAAAAAGAGGTTAATGATGCTCTTACTGCTGCTGCAGTGGAATTGTTTTTAGCTGAAGTCAGTAAGGTGTATTTATACTACACCTTTTCTAGAGCATGTTTGTGAGGAACAAAAAAAACACCAGCGATGAATCATTTCAGTGGTGAAGCCCTAATGCAATTATGCTCGGTGTTAATTTTGCTTACATTGCTGTTGACATCACTCGGTGTCAGTTTAATAATGATGTCAAGGTGAGTGTAATTCTAAACTCCACCAGGTGGTGTCACTTGCTCACCATTAAGCTGTATCAACGCTTGAATTGACAGTAATCACTCCTGCACCTGCAAGTGAGGCATAATCGATGATACTCTGCACAGATTTTGAAGTCAAAACGTGAAATTTAATCTCACAGAATTACACATTCCAGTTATTTTTTCCTGTCAGTGTCTTTTGATTGTTGCTATTAATGATGTTAGGACTCATTTACAATATGAAAATCACGTTCACCCTTTGTGTGTGAGCTGAGTCATTCAGACGACAGATCTGTTTTTGAACTGAAGTGAATGGATGACCCTGACTCCGGGGCACAGGCCACAGAATGGTATCAATAAAACATCCGATCACTGAATTCCACACGTCTCATTCATATCTTGGCAAAACAGAGCAGGCTTTATATCATAGTGTGCAGAGCTGACACCATATGGAATGTGGTTGTAGACTTGAAATAGAGTCAAGCGGCGCACATTTGTCGTGCTGGGCGCAGATGCATTGTAGCCCCCACGCTGTGTGACTCATAGCTACTGTACGACTCACACAAACACACTCACGCCGATACACGTGTGCACACGTGCACAGCCAAACACTGTCACACTCCCTCCCTCCACCCTCCACCTCCTCTCTCTTTCTCTCTCTCTCTCTCCACGATGTGGGCCAGCGACGAGTGCAGACCCCTGTCGGGGCTGACAACTGTTGGCCGGATGATGCCACAGAGTGGAGGCAAGAGGCCATGGTAAAGGGGGCGACACCTGTCCCCTGTGTGCTGCAGCATCAGTCCCACACATAGATTTGAATTCCCCAAAATAAAACAGAGTTAATACACATTTGAATTTGGCATTTGAAGTCTGCACATGTGGCAGGTCAAGGCGTTATCTTCTCTTTTAAAGCACTGACTCACGGCCTCTTTAAGTATTAAAGGCTTAGTTTGGCATTTGGTATACACTTATTTCATTTTGCTGAGAGTTTGATAAGGAGATCGACACCACTCTCATGTCTGTGCACTCAATATATCAGCGGCGGAGATGGGTCGCTTTAAAAGGTGCTTGTAGGCAGATTTTATGTTAAGCTAACTAGCAAAGCTGCATAAAACCATAGCCTTTGTTTTAAACTTTTTCTTTTGTATGGATAAAAATTGAAATATAATGTTACAATTAATGAGTTTTGGTGGTTCTAGTATGAGGACCTTTTATTTGTAGACAGAGCTAGGCTAGCTGTTTCCTCTGTTTTCATTTTGAGCTACGCTCACTTACCCGTCTCCTGGCTCTAGCTTCTTAATCAGACGTTTTTTTTGAAAGGATTAAACAAACAAAATATATTCAAAGTGTAAAAATGTCAAGTTGTGGTTTTATAGCATGGGACATGGGGGCTGCCAGACAATTTCTTGGCCAGATGCAGTCGTTTCTCATCACTATTTTATGCTAGCTAGCTAACTGACTGCTAGCTTTACCTTCATATTTAGCATATAGCATATACATACATGTGAGTGTAAGGCCTATTTTCTCGTTATTTCTCAAAAAGGGCTGGTCTACATTATGTCTTTATGTCATAGATGATTTAACATCTAAATTTGAGCAATTTAGGATCCTCTTTGACAGATTGTAGACCCTTTTTACAGCAGCTATTTTGACATAGCCGTAGCAGGAAACACAGGTGTTTCCAATTATACTATTTAAGATTCAGTTCCAATTAGTGCAGCGGAGCCTTTCCAGTGAGCCAGCATGCACCGCAGCAGGACCCTGACTCCGTTTGACTTTAATGGAATGGCACCTTAATTATTAGTGTCATTGGTAACACCTGTGTTTACTATTTCATGTCAAAATGGCTGCCGTGAAAAAGGTCTAATAGATTTTGTTTTGTTTTTTTTGGTATTATTATTACTATTGTGCATTCATGTCTAGATTTCATGTGAATTTCCCATGCTGTAAATATGACCTGCAGCTCAACATGAAGGCTAATTTTAGGGTCAAACACATGACTTGTGAAGCAGTGGAGATGATGTGAAGCGTGCACGCTGCCTCAGCTGCAGTCAACGCTGTTTGTTTGATCCCTCAACAGCCGCTCACTCAAGTTTGAAATGGATTGGGGTATCTATGCTTATTTCTTTTTTTTATTATTATTTATATATTTTTTTTTTATGTGTTATGGCCCACAGTGCTAGTCTCATAGCTTATCTATCTACTTTGAACATGGCCGGAGTGCTTATGCTCTATCTTTCAAAGTTATCGACTCAACAAAGCAGGTTTTCACTGTTGTGTGTGAGCAAACCAAAACTGGACTTAAATGATCCCACAGGCAGAGAATCGTCTGCCCTGGCTGGATCAAATAATCCGTCTGGTGTTCATCTTGGTCTACTCGGAAAACCAAAAAGTTCCGATCAGCCTTATGTTGGATTTATGTTGGTTTCACTTTTGCCAGAGGGGAACTCTGTCCGTACCTCAGCTGTTCTACAATCAATCTCTGCCTGACCCAACTTTGGGTGAATTTTCCCATCCCAGCACACACACACACACGCACACACCTGTGTGCGTATTAGGTCAGCGTGTGTTTATAGGACATCGTAATAATGAATTCATGAGGTCATCAATTAATCTGTCACTCATGGGATGAAAACGGCTCAGCCTTAGTCTTCAATGTACACAGTAGATCAGAACAGACGTGGCTCTTTATGTGTGTGTGAGACACGGCAGCTCCCGCACAAGACCTGAATACAGAGGAGACAGATTTTATAGATATGAGCCGCACGCTCACTGTGGAGTGAGACCGCACAAATACACACTTTTCACACACACGCAAAGATGTAAAGACAACCCCCCCACACACACACACTCACACATCACACGACTGCTTCGCTTTGCTGGAGAGGTTGTTGCCAAGGCTCAGCACGAGCGAATTGATTGGTCGCCTCTGCTCATCACCGTAGGAACTCACCAGTTGGATTGGCCAGTTCTGTAAAGGAAGCTTTTCAGGATGTTTTCCCATCTCCTCCTTGTACCAACCGCTGGATCTCTAATTACTCTCAGTATCGCCGCACACTGCTCATCCTATTTAATTAGCTCTGTTTTACAATGTTTTCTCTCTCTCTCTCTCTCTCTCTCTCTCTCTCTTTTTCTCTCTCTCTCTCTCTCTCTCTCTCTCTCTCTCTTCCTTTATCGTTTTTATTGCGGCAGGCAAGGTAGTGTAAGGTGAAACAAGGGTGTGGAATCATTCTCCGAGTACAGATCTATCCACATTATCACATGAGTGATGATTCCAGTAAGAAATGATCACAGCAATATATTGATTTCTGCTAGTCTTTCCCAGGATGAGGTGAAAACACGGGGAGGGCGATATATGTTGTATGCAGTGATAATATATATGCAGCACAAGGACATAATCATGGAACAGAATAAAAATACCGTGCAGACTAGCCAACATAAGCAGCACACACTCACTTTCCTTGTCTGTGGGTTATATCCATTGATAAGCACCAATGACAAAAAACGTCCTCTGTCTCAGGGTGAGCCCACTTGTGTATGTGTGTGTGTTTGCACGTCCACGTCGACTGCGTGCATGAATCCAAGCATGTGGATGTGTGTGCACGTGTGTTTGCGCGCCTCATGCCTCTGGCTATGTGTGGTATGTACAGTATGTGCTGAATTAAACAAGGTCACTCGGTTTGTCTTGCGGTGCGCTTAAGCAGTCAGCCTTTGCACTCTCTCCATGTACAGATATGGTGTAGTGGTTTACATCCTTCTGTCTCTGGGCCAACGTAAAGACATAAAAGGACATATCCAGAAAATGATGAATGAACATGATTATTGGATGGTAGCTCTGCACATGGATGAACATCAGTTTCCACCTGTGCTCCTCAAAGAAATAGACAGCAGGTGATTAGAACAAAGATCACACCTGTGATGATTCATAGAGTAGAGAAGAAATGACCTGAACACTTGATCATTTATTTTGTTCCCAGGTTGGCAACCACTTATTAAAGTCTGTCTAAATTTCTTTCAAAATACATTAAATATGTTGTAAAATAGTCACTGAAAACATGTGAAAAGACTTTGAATGATATGTTAGAACAGTTTTTCACCAGTTTTCACTCCAGGATTTTGTGGGCGGTCCTAAAGGGTGGCTTGATGACACGCTGAGGCCACCCTGAATATACCCCTGCACCCCCAGCAGAGAGATAGAGATTAATTCATCTTGCTCAGTGTTTCAAAGTTAGTCATGTCATTTTCTGAACACTTTTCTGATACGTTTCAGTCACTCGACTGCTTCTGTGAGTGGGCGTGCATTCAGTGGACACGCCCCCACAGTCCTGGAGCCGAGAACACTGCTCATTTTTACCTGATTTTGACACCTAATTTCATAAACTTGTCAATATTTTTAATCATTTAATCACTTTCTTCTGAAAATGAAGTTTTGAGATGAATTAATCCACAATTTCTAAGTGCTGTATATAAATAACTATTGAACAATTAATGAAAAGGTCTGAAACGCCAACAGTCATCCAGGAATCTGCAACCAAAGGTGAGAGGAAAGTCAGGAAAAATGAACACGAAAGGGAGAACAGAGCCTTTCTTTTGCTCTGTTAATAATTTCAAACCTGTCACATTACTTGCAAACCCCCCATGGAGCTCCTGAGTCTCAGTGCGGGAATCACCGATAAATAATCTTGTTTTTTCTGGTATCGGATCTTATCTGGAACTTCAGTCGATTCCTTTGCAGGAAATACAGTTTTAGTTGAATCTGCAGGCGAAAAGACGTCAAGGCATTCAGATAAATGTGAGAGAAGCTCGGATACATGCAATTGTTTTCTTATCTATAAACATGCAGCAGGTTTAATTGAGGAAATACTGCAGGTTAAACCTAAATGAATGTCTTTCACCTGCAAATCACCAACCTGTGCCGCCTGGTTTACTGCTTACTATTCTAGTAAAAAAGTGCAGCTGTGTGACGCACATGCTTCCCACTTGACCACCATCCCCCCTCCTCCTCTGTCAACAGGCAACCTTATCTTTATCACTTTCTCCAGTAAAAAAAAAAAAAAAAATGAACAGGGGAAGAAGAAGCCAATTATCATCAGTTAGCCGTGCGCTGTATATCTGTCACTCCCTTTACTAGGCATTCAGGGTTCAAATGTATTCCATCATCATTTTTTACAGGGGCCGGTGAATGCGTTGATGTTATTTATAGGCAGCTGTTTTCCTTTCCATCAGTGCTGTCACCCTCCTGCGTGTTTACTGCACCTTCTTGTTCACCTCTCGGGTGACAGGAAGCTGGGTTTAATAATAGGAAGCCCTCCGCTTCTCTCAGTTGTACAGGTGCTGTCAGTGTGTGCAGATCTTCTGCGTCAGGATGTGCTGGAAAGAAAGCCCGCAGCAGCTATACGTTACCAGGAAGTAAAATTTCAACACGCTGGTTTTATGGATACGACGCGCCTACAAATTTCACACATATGGTTGTAAAGTGGAACGTAAAAAAAAAAAAAAAAAAACAGCCTGTCATCCGTCACACCTGTCAGACAATCAGCGAATTAACATCTGAGGGGGAAGACACGGAGCGCGCAGACAAACATGCTAATCACACACAACATGCATTTCATAGCTGATTTATCACGCCTCCTTCCTTCCTTCCCCGTGCACGCGTGTATTTATCAGCAAATGTGACCTGAATTGATTGCTGTGTTAGGGCAGGGGTACTTATCGTTCGAATCTGCCTCATAGCAACATCCTTGCTGTCTATACAACGCGGGTACTGCAGCTCCGTCCAAGGAACTGCAGTATATCTGTACACGAAAATGTTAAAGGCCCCCCACGAGCAGATTTCCTCCATCAGCCTCTCACTTTGAGAAATATGGCTCAGTTGAATATAGAACAGCTTTGGTGATTTCTCACAGGAGAGTTTAGCGTTTGTGTTTTGTTTTTTTTATTTGGTTGGAAGTGGGCGGCGTTCAGATGGAAAGAATTGAGTCTAATCCAGCTGGATCAAACGGGTTAAAAATAGAAATGAATAACCTTCTAAATAATTCTACCATTGTCACTATTGTCATAATTACTTACTCATCATGTTTGATAGAGAGGATAAAGTGTTTTGTTTTTGTATTATATATTCTTGTTTGCACAATTTATGAAAAAGGTGTGATTGATGATAAAGTTTTATGGTTTAATGTATTACATATACTGCATCGCACTATGTGTATTGTAAAGATCTAACAGCTTATTTTGCCGTTGAAGGAGCCGGATAAACTGCTTGCTTTGTGGTAGGATCCTGCCAGTCACTTGGATTGGAACCAGCTAGATCAAACGCACAAAATACTTAAAAGAGTGATGTCTCTACTCTTCCACTCTGACAGATCAGACCTCCATCTGAACTCTGAAGCTGACCATGTGAAGTTGACCCGTTTCTCTTATCGGATACTGACTTGGAATTAACATGAAACAGTGGAGAAATACTGACTAACTCTGGCTTGAAGTACCCAGATATTTGTTTTGTTTCTTCATTATAACTGAAATATGATCAAAGCTGCATTGCTTTGCTATTCATAAGAAACCCAAAGCTTCAGTTAACTAAATTCACCAGTGTTGTGTTTAAGGTTTTTGTGCTCAAAGCTCCTCCAGAACAAGGTGTACTTGCTTACTTGTTTCGGTGTTAAACTCTCACTAAATTATACCATAGGCTGTCACTTTCCTCAAAACTTCATCTTTGATTAGTACGTACTTAGTCATAACAATGTGACCAAGCAGTTTGTAGGAGCTTTAAAGCCACTCAGTAAAATTCAAAAGTAAAATTTCCGTCTTTGGCAAATCCCCAGCGGTAGCATCAAAAAAAGCAATGGATTAAAGCATTCAGTCCTATGACAGATCTGACTCTGGACACTGACAGTGAAAGGAAGGAAGCAATGCATAAACTGCATCAAAGGTTGTCAGTCAATGTATCTATAGTAACCCTTTGCTTGGGTAAGAGTAGGATTCAAAGGCGGTTTAAAGGTATGCTAAGTCAAGGTGTCACAGCACAGCCTGATACCCACTACACGGCCTAAGGAAACACCATCCACAACAAACACAAGGTTCCCTTATTTAAATGTTCACTGATAACTTTAAGCAAATGTTTAATGACTGTGACGGTTCAGTTGTGTTCTTTCAGAAGTTTCGTACCTCAGATCAACACTTCTGTGTGAAAGTGTGAAACCCGTGAAAGTGAAGGTGTGTTTCTTCACAACAGACGTGTTTCCTTGACTCACTTTTTTTTTGGGTTTCCCAAGACGATAAGTCGTGGATAGTCCTATTTTTGGTATCCATTCAGTAAAGGTTCCACGCGAGTTGAGCTGGTACTAAACGCTGGAGCGACAGAATCATCACACCACACAGACAACCTGCAGACCAACGTCAAAAAAAGTTTCTTTTTTATTAAGTAAGATGACCCAGATTTTTAAGAACGGCAGCCTTCAAAACTGGGCCGCCGTCAGTTGATCTAGTGCATTTCTTTTTGGTTGCCAATGAAAGGACCCCAATATAAAAGGATGTCCCCCATTGTTCCCGCGTGTTCACGATCACGTGAAGGCAGTTTCACCCAGTGTTGCTATGACGAACAGCAAAATAGGGGAGGAGGTAGAGTGGAAAAGAAAATCGAGTACTTGAGTTGAGCCAAGCCATGCCATGCAATGGAAACACACGGAAAAAAACTTGAAGGTGGTGCAGCGGATCGGGATATTGGTGTTATTCAGTCCTGTGACACTGTTCAGTCTTGCTATCAAATGGAGCTAAAAGGGTTCTGACAGAGGTCACTGCAGCCCCTGTTCTGGTAAACCTAGTTTCTCTGTCACCTTCCATTTTTGGCAGTCTTAGTCTCTTGGCTGTCTCACAGTGTTGTTGTGCGCAGGAGGTCAAGGTATTTGTTCAGAAAATAATTTGCTTATTAGAACCTCAGAGACACTTAAAATCTCCAGGCACACTCTCTCCTATCAAATCCTTTCCTTTATAAAAGTGGTTACCAAGTGATTGAAAATGAATCATCCGGTATTTTTGTTCTCAGCGTTTATGGTTTGCCAATCTCCTTTTACTTGCACTCCCACCAGGCAATGCTAACAAAAATAAATCTTTCTTTCTGACAACTGTTTGCTTATTGCCAAAAGCAGAAACTGTCCAAAAGTTTGCTGGGGTTTTTTTTTTTTCGTACAGAGAGACCTAAAGGTAAGATGTGATGGGTTCATTTCAGGACCCGAGCTGCTCCTCCAGCATGTCTGTGTGGAGGCCTGAAAGCCAGCACAGTCTCAAAAATCAAGTCAAACAAGAATATTATGTCGTGAACAGAAATTATGTGGCCATCAGCTTTTCGTCCACACAGCAGTGAGACTGACAAAAACCCGACCCTCCGTTTTCATCTTTGATGCCGTGTGACGGTTAGCTTTTCTCTGTAATAATTTGTTTTGATGCCACTCTGGTCAATATGGAGATACTGCTAGCAGCTGGAAGCTCTTTGCTCAGCTGTTCCACTGTTCGTGGGTGGACAGATGTAGAATCTCAAGTGGTTTTGTGGGAGATCAATCAGTTGAGATTTTCCAGAAAAGTGTGTGTAGCTTATGAGATCATGGCTTCCGAAATTTGCCCAGGAAACCGGCGCATTTATAGCAGCAAGGTCGAGTTAGTCGAGGTAACGATGTAAGGCTCCCTTGTCAGTCCTTCTCCAACATTTCCTCTTTGCCACATTCTGCACTAGTATGGTCTGAGCTGGCTTCGTCATAGTCGTGCTCCAGTTCTGCTTTTAAATAATCTGATTCATAAATGGCACCAAAACTCATTTCTCATCATCTGTAGCCTCAGGCGTACTTTGATTTCTGGAGCTGCTGTCGTCCAAAAACCCTCAGATATGAAAGAAACTGCTGCTGTGTTAAACCTGACACCATTACATTACTACAACCATAAGCTAAGCTAACACTAATATATACAAATGTTTTTTTTTTTTAATCATTGTGTCAACAAACAACATACACAACATTGCTAGATATTAATTGCATCCAATGTACTGTACTACAACAGTCTCACATACCTCAAGTCAATAAAACAAATAGCTTGAGGAATACCAGGGAGCTGAGTCCTTAATTGAATGAAAAATAATGAACATAGTCCTGGGCATGCATTTAAAACTTAAACTTTTTAACATTCATTTGCATAACACAATTTCAGGGGACCAAGCTCCATCAGCTCCATGCACATAATTGGCATTCATATGCACACATGACTGTTCTTTGTTATTCAGAAGTAAAGATGTAGTAAAGCCCAACTGAGTATGACTTTTAATGTCCCTCCCTGCACACCATAGTGTAGAATTTCATCCATAACTTTCTTCTCTCCTCTCTCTTATCGTCGACATTAATTTGTAGAAGTCTTGCAACATTAAGTGCGGGCTCGAGAAGAGCGGCTCCCCCCATTTATCCGCATTTCAAAAAGACACTCCGTCAAAGGAAATGGCCTTTCTTGTACTGCAAACTCACGTGCTGCATATTTAAACTCTGAATGTTACAGTTGTCATCACAGGCACCTGTAAACTGAGTCAATATACGAACACGCAGTCACGTAAAGCAATCCCTGTGATGACAATGAATAGTAATTAACACAAAAGCTTTAAATGTAATGTTCCCTTCCTTGTTGCTTAGCAAAAGTACGTCTGCATGTCCGTGCAGTGCTATATACTGTAGATTCAAAGTCAATATTATATCTCTCTAAAGAGATATAAAGCATCTCTCTCTAGACAGTGATATAAAAAAACTGGAAAGGAGTTCTTTTTTAATGTATGGTCTGTTTGATGTCTTCGTCTGCGATACAAAGCCTTTTAAATACATTAGCATATTATCACGATGACTACTATGATTGCGATTCGCGCATGTTTGTTTAAATTAACTGCCGGTGTTAGGTGTGGGCGCCTTTCTTCCACCTGAAACGATTTCCTGAAAGCAGAAAAGAGAAAATCAAACTCTTCCCCCGACTGAGCCACACCGCCTTAGCCTTAGAGGTCTTGTCTCTTTAGTACCCTTGTTGTCTTGCTTTTCACGTACATGTAGATTTACAGCTCGAGGCGCAACACTCTGCCAGCAGATGGACCAGATAACCTCATATCAGACTTTACAGCTCCACAGTGATCAATTCAGACCCGGTGGAAACGAAGCTTTTGCTAGCGCGCGTTGGAAACATGCCCTATAGAAACAGTGACAGAGATGATTAAAAAAGTGAACAGATACTACAGTTTACTCCGCAGCCTTGTTCCTTTCCCAAATAAATAATAGATCGTTTATTAATACTTACTCCAGGTTTGTATTTCACATCCCCAATACACAAGGTACATCCTTGCAGCACTGTAGTGTTTCCAACTTAACTGAACTAAGTAGCTCACCTTGTAAAACAGCAGTGATTCCCATGTCTAAGTCCAACTACCTCCTCCCTCTGCTAACTTAATGGATCTAGAAAAACATCACTATTTATTCCTTTTCACCAGATGGACACGAGTCGTAATTCCTACACCACTTCATAAACATAAGTCGTTTTGGGGAATTTGCGTTCAGCTAAAGCAACTAATCGTCCACTCCATGGCTTATGCGGCCACACTCTCCGTAGGAGTGATGCGATGTGCCAGAGTGGTTTCAGGATGTGTGCCACTGACTTCTTTGAGCGCTACTTTGGGCAGGGAAGCTCTCTGGCTCTCCTCAAAAAAAGCACCAGTTGCTGGGAACTACCTCGACTCTCGATCCCACACATTGACACGCATCTGTGTTCAAACTGTTTCAACTCCACATTGTGTGTGGGATAAGGCTTTAAGGGGATTTTCAAGGTTTGGTTGAACAACATCTGACATCATTAAAGTCTAGTTAAAGTGGGGAAAAAAGTCCAGTTCTGCTAAAAGCAAAGAAATGATGAAAGTGGCCTTTTTTTCTAGCTTAACATAAACACAGCTTTATCTACGATTTCCAAATCATTTCTGATGGATTCGTGTTTTCGGTTTTCCTTGTCCTGCCTCACGGGCTCATCAGTTTTTAAGATCTACATCGGTTTAGTAGCTTTCTGGATAGCTATCTTTGGCGTCGCCCATTGGCTGGCTTGCTTGCCGTGTTTTGCTACCCTTGTGCAATACATCAAGGAAGATGATGGAGTCCAATCGTTTATTTCACAGTTGAATTCCTCCTTATTATTCTGCCCTTACGTACACTCAGCTGCAGAGAACAGCAGAAAAAAAAAGAAAGAGAGAGAGATGGCAAGATACAAAAGCTTGAAGAAGACTTGAAACTGCCAGAATGATTTCAGATCCGTTTCACTGGCTGAGTTACAGTTGTGCACTGAGGCAAAAACCTACCCACAATATCACTGCGTTGATTAATCAGGACCAGCCGATATCAAAAGGTAAGGTTATTGTCTTTTTTTTTGAACCAGTACTTACTTGAGTACTAAATGACGAGGAAACATAATAGCAAATGTAAGAGTCAAGCAGTGTAGTAAGAAACTAAATTGAAGTGTTGAGGAAAAACCAGGAAACACAAAATGAATTAGTGTCTGAAGCAGAGCATAGAATTAAAAAGTTTGATGACATTCACGGTTAGAAAAGGAATCAACTCAGGAGGGATAAATAATCAGATCAGCGCTGTTTACTTATAAAAATGAAAGAAAGAGCAAGATGGCATCACCGTGAAAGCGGCACACTCAATCAACTCAGGAACAGATGAAACTCTCCAGTAGACACAATAACAGATACGACGGGGAAGAAATCACAAAGCCACGGTTCAAGAAGTGCACGCCGACAGAAATTAGATTAGGGTACAATGAGAACACTGAAGGTAATTATCATACGGAAATTCATGAAAGGCAAAATGATTTGTTGAAAAGTCCACTACAGAGAAAAGAAGACCCACAAGGTCAGACTGTCAGAGTGAAAGATGCTAACAATGGATTCAAAAATAAATTGTTCACAATAATAAATAATTGTCACCCAGCTGCTCTACTCAACTCGACAGATTTTTAGCATCTTGGCTCAGTGTTTTGGCTTTAATGGTTGACAAAGCTAAAAGAAAATTAGTGACTAACTTGCAAATATACGCAAACTGAAGCACTTAGAGTCAGTTGGTGGAGAACAAAACAGAGCAAAAAGAAGAATGCATATTAGATTTGAATTCATCAGGTGGTTAGAAAATGACCACTAATGTCGCTCTGTATCTACTAGCAAGTTTTCTGTATGAACATAAAGGTTAATATATCAGTGTTGTATTTCCGGCTTGTTTCCACTGACCCCAGGTGTCCAAAAGAAATCTATTACTTCAGGTTTAACTCTTGACTTTTCATATATATTTGTCCGCATGCTTTAAAGGACTAGTGTGTGGGATTTAGTGACATCTAGGTTTAAGCAAATTGCAACTTTGTTCCTCCCTTCCAAGTGTGTAGGAGAAACTGTGTTGGCTTCATTAGTTATTATATTGTATCCTCCTAAATGTTACAAACCGGACCTTTAAAGTGAGATAATATAACTTTTCACAAAGGCCGTATTCTTTGCTGTGTACTTCAGTCATTTTACTCACTCTCTACCAAATTTATGTGCTACTCTGACACTACTCAAATGAGGCCACATTAGCCACTACCTGACAAACATTACAGGAGGGCACACAGAGAACTGTTGCTGCATATTTGAAACCTATGAGACAGGTGAAGAAACGACAAATAATGATGTCACATGTGCACATGCGCGCACACACACAAACTAGAGAAGGAACCAGGAGAATTCACTGGAGAGGATGTAGCAGTCCTGTCGCCTGGAAAACTACGATTATATGTAGACACAAACAAGATGCAATGTAATGCTACTCCGGCTATGTGACACTTGTTTCTAAAAATGGCCGAAAATTGAAGACAGCTATGATGTTTTCATGACAATTCAGTTTTCTGGGGCTCCAAATTTTGATAAGTGGAGCCTAATAAACACGGCAGCATGGTATGACACTCAGCATATAATATGTACCAGGGTCAGCACTGTGTCAGTCTTAAAGATGCAAAGTAAAAGTATTTCTCGAATGCAGTGTTTGCCCGTGAAAAAAAAACAAAACAGCTGAAATAACACCTTCCAGGCGCTTGCACAAATCACCCGAAACAAACACGGTAACAAATTAAAAATATATATGTTTAGACATTAAAAATGAAAACTGCAGCAACAGGAATGGTGGCAAATAATAACCCCAGTGATCTGCTTTAATTTGGTACAGATTGTTCGCGGGCATAAAAATACTTTCTGTTTGACAATATCTTGAGTTTCAAGCGCAGCCGAAAGGGGAAATAAAAATATGCTAACAGCTCACATCTGCAGCAGAAAATAGGGCCAGTAGTCATTATCACAAGTCATTAGACAATGATATAGAGGAAATTCACAGGACACTTTAAACCAGATGTATTACACTAATAAGCAGGGGTATCCATGTCACTTGAGCATCAGTCTATTGTACACTAACTACATCTATAAATCATACCGTATAATGATGGTCTAATGACTGTGCTAATTAAACAGATAACTGATTATTTTTGTAACGCTAATTGCCTTATAACATGAGAATAAAATGACATAATTGCAACAAAAATGAGCAAACAAAGCACTCAACGTGTCTCAGAATGAGGCGTTCAAGGTGTTGTTGGCGTCCCATGGAGGCTAAGCGAAATGTCGCGCTGGACATTTTTAGATGAGATGTTTTGAGAAGTTGCAGTGCAAAAAATGGCAACCTTTGCTCACCCCTCGGGAGCAGTTACCATGGCGACGGCAAGGCCTTTCCATGCAGCGGTAACTTGGTTGACACAAAAGCTCCCAACGAGCCACTGTATGAGGACTAATAATAAACCGCTTCACATAAAAAGCATTTTAGGTTAGGTCAAGTCTTCTTTTTCTGGGGGTGAATAAAGCCTGGAGATACAGTATGAGGCAAGTGGAATCACAAGTACTTCACAGATGGGATTGTTTTAAGTGACTGTAGGTCTAGTTACACTGTAGGTGGACAGTTATAAGAGGATACAGCAAACCCTCAACAGTCAGACCTCAGCCCACCTTTAGACCATGTAAAAACTGCTTTGCCTTTACCTGAGCCGGCTATAAGAACTGTTAGCAAATGTGATTTTATATGAAATGTTATAACTAAGTTCAGGAACTCTTCTCATCCATTTACGAACCCCTCTACCCGATTTTTCTGCTCTCATGCACCTTACCCCCTCATCCCTCGACCCTCATCCGTTCATCCTACAGCCCTTTCCATCCATCCTCCATCCTTTCTACAGTATGCCATCTTGGCTCACCCTGTCTAAATCTATATCCAGGGCCTTATTTTTCTTCCAACTCTGCTATTGAATCTGACAAACTTTGACCCACGAGAAGCCAGAAATGTTTTTTTGCCGACGAGGCCAGCCGGTCATTTTCATATCACACCTGTCACAGAGAGTGGTGAGGGGCTTCAAACAGTGTTATTGGTAAGTAAGAGAAATTGTATGAACTGGAAGTCCAAAGAATCCCAACAGCAGTGATGCAACTGAGTATATTTTTGTGTAAGTAGTGCAGTACATCTCCAAGGTAGTTGAGTATTCATACTTTATTCTATATTGTATTTTTTTTTAATCCACTACAGTAAATTTGTTGGACAGCTTTAATTAGTGGTTCAGTGAAAACCGTGCATCTCTAAATTTAGTGATGTTTAATAATTTGATAATATGAAGGATTAAGTGTTTCTTTAGCACTTCTTAAACTAAATAATCTATTAAAACCCAAATTTTATCAGCTGGAAAATGCTTTGTCACGAAGCTGAAAACAGGCCGTTTGTCTGAGCTCATGAAAAGCTGATGCCGATGAGTATTTTCAGTGTTTTCAGTGTGGGCTATTTGTACTTTTACTTTAAGTAAAGGGTCTGAATACTTCCTCCACCTCTGTCCAACAGCCTCCTCCAGTTTTTGCATTGATTGAATTGGAACTCTGTAAAAAGAGCAGCACGCTGATCTATCTTCATCCCTCATTATGTCAGATATTAGTTCTAAACTGCTCAAATCCATAGTGTAAGACTTTATGTATGCAGTAAACAGAGGGGAAAGAAAGAGGCTGAAACAAAGTTTACTCAGTTGCACATCAAATTGATTTGCATTTCCCAGACTAACGCGCAAACCTAGGAGCATATTTTGTGTCTTATGCATAAATCAACAAGGATAATCACATTGTGAAAATCAGGTTGATGAGGTGCTTCTCCCTCACTGCCGAAGAACCCAGGAGGATGTGCTTCAGTCAGAAAAATTTGCTCCCTGACAAAATAAGAAGAAGAAGAAAAAAAAACTCGAGATGATGTGCTATTTCAGGTGCCAGGAAATGTCGGTCGCGGAATATAATGAACCAAATCATAAGTCTCCGCTGTCACATTGCCTCATTCACTCAGTCATGAGACGTTAACCACATCCAATGAGAGCGAGCGCTCCTCTCAGACAGTCAATGAGTCGCTATGACAACAGCTCTTGACAAGGGGAATCGGGTTTGATGTCTTGAAAAAACAACTCTCGGCATGAAGAGGTGCTGCTTACTGACTGAGCCCCTGCAAAGGAGCCGGTCCACTCTGTAGGATGACGGAGCTTGTAAATTTAATTCAGATCATCTGTTTGATTTTGTCAAAGAGGGAGAGCTTATGAATAAGGAGTCTCATTGCATATTCAGAGACAGCGAGCATCAGTGTCAATGGGATGTCAGTGGGACGAGTTTCCCTTCATCTATTAACCTCTGAACGGGTGGCCGTGAACCCGAGACCCCCACAACTCATTATTGATGCTTTCTAATTAGTCTTTCGGCTCTCTTTGATCCCATATCTTGTTATTCACCACCGTGGCTTCCGTGCCCTTTGGAAATAGCAAAATCATTTCTTCCCATGCTGAGATTTACAGTTATTGCGTGCCGAGGCCAGGCTAGGTAATTTGGAGATGAAAATAAGCAGGGACAGGAGGAGAGTTCAA
Organism: Nibea coibor; assembly: GCA_023373845.1. NCBI lineage: Eukaryota > Metazoa > Chordata > Actinopteri > Sciaenidae > Nibea > Nibea coibor. Next base: position 8,828,786 of record CM041731.1, read on the forward strand.
GTCTGTAACTCATTTCCACCTTCACTTCCTCCTCCTCCTCCTCCTCTTCCTCCCACATATGAAAGTAATAACTCAGTCTTTGTGTCCTCAGCTGACTATGGAGCCTTCGTTAGAGCATCGCATCGGCAGGCATGTTGGTCTCAAGGTTGTCCTCAGCGCCGAATATGAACCTCAATAAAATTGATCCACGCATATCTCAGCCAAAGACAGATGGCTGTTGGATAACAGTGGAGCTCTCGAGAATGCCAAGCTGAGAAATTTACACATCAAAAAAAGAAAGAAAGAAAAAAAAAAAAATTTAAAATAGGCAACATTTCTGCTCAGGTAAAATTACACAGCAGTGTATTTGCAGTACATTTCAGTCAGTCCTCATGCCGCAGGCACTTCTCAGATGTAATTCTGCTTTGAAATCCAACACTAATAAAAAAAAAAAAAAAAAAAAAACTAAAAAAAAGATATTGAAAAGTAACCTGCAGTGAAGATCAAATATAAATGAACCAAGTAATGTATCCATTTCCCAGCATGGTATTATGAGTGCAAACTGTGCAGAATTACCAAAACCATATTGTGTCTAATTCACAATCACGGTGATAAATGAAGCTAAAGCTGTGTAGGAGGTGTTTTTGTGTGCATTTCTATCATATTTTTTTCATGTTTGGCTCCAGAAATATTCAGTGTATATAGTAACATATGGCTCCAGTTCGTCAGAGGTTCCTATAATGCGCCAGCGGCTTCTCCTCTCCTTCTAATAATCCCACTAAATCTCTCCACAGCTCCCTCCCTGAAGTGGACATCAGCCTTAGGACCTGTAAGTAAAGCCATGCACCTGGTGCTGTGGGGCCAGTAAACATAGATGATCTGCTCCCAAAAACCTTGAAATCACCCGACCTCATCCCCGGGGCTGAAGAGGACAGAGTGTGAGTGTGTGTGTGTGTTTGTGGGTGTGTGTGCCAGAGAGCAAGAGACAAATTGAGAGGAGGAGAAGAGGTGAGCAAAGGAGGGTAAGGGTAGTTGTAGGCTGCACTGGGAAAAAATGTAAACAGTTGTGCGCGAGTGTGTTTCGGGGCAAATTCAGGAAGAGAAAAAGAGTGACGCATTCATGTATGTCGCCAGTGTGTGTGTGTAAGAAAAGGGGGTTTTAACTGGATAGAGCGAGGCCTCTGCTAGACTAGTTCTGATTGCTCACCTGGTGTATATTTAGTGTGTGTATGTGTTTATGTATGCCCTGATTACTCTGCCAGTGAAGAGGTCCTAATCAAATAGTGACGAGAGAAAAACACCTGATCCTCAGTAATTGCATTAACTCCTGACTAGGCTCAGCATTCACACACACACATACACAATCAATCACCAATAACGTTGAGCTGTCTTTCTTAAAACATTTATTCATTACTTTGAGCGATAGCAACTTTCTAATCAAAGAGTTATCCTCTGTGGACGTCATTTAGTCATGTGTGTAAAGAGTGTGTGGAGATGCAGTACCATTCTGCCGCTAGATGCTGATACTGAGTTACCCTGCCTATGAGAAGAAGCACAAGAAGAAAAAAAACATTTTTGTGCATTGTGGGGAAAGCGCTAAAACTTCACGGCGCATTATTTTGACCTTCTTTTTACTGTTTCTAAGGTTATTTTTGTGGGGACCAGATTTCGGGTCCCCACAAAGATTTTGGACCCGTGACTGTGCTATCACATGGTGGGTATCGACAAACGAACACACACACACACACATTATTTGATCTAAAATCAAGCAGTTTCAACAATTTGCCCATTACTTTAGCTCTTTCAAATTTGTTCTAATACCTTTAACTATTTAAACTTTATTTTTAGCGCTTGTTATACCCAACAGCTATTTATTAAGCATTGCTCTTAAAAGTTTTGGATAAAAGGTTGAAATACAGTAATATAAGATACAGATAATTAGCATTTATTCGTTACTTTCAGATTAGTTTTTCATCCATTTTTCCACCACTTGTTATCTATAGACCTCCGCTCGCTAGCTGGCTATGTAGAATTCAAGCGTTCTCTTCAATCTTTCCGAGAACCCCCTGGGGTGAAAGTACCTCTGGTTGGGAATCACTGACCTACATGACCACAGGGAGGGAGTAATGTGATGTAAGGTTTAAAAAGCCAAAAGGGAGCTCTGGCTCATGTAGATGATAATAAAGTATATGACTAAAAGGATGGAGGCAGAAATGTCAGATGATGGAAGGAAGCCTGCGTGAGCCAGCAGTAATCTGAGAGTAATCAAATTAAGAGAAAACAGTCTTCTCTTCACCTGGCTGGACCCCGGACAGTGGTAATGTCCTTATAAAAACACTGATCCATCTACACTAGAATTACAGCCTTTGCTGTTAAACCAAATCTGCCCTGTGCGTGTGTGTGTGTGTATTGGAGAGGAGCAGCTTGCCAATACTGCCATCAATATCTGTTCATCTAATAAATGCACAATCTTGCAAAATAAAATTGAGTTTCATTCACAGTCGCCAGCAGGGCCATATTGAAACCTATTGATTGCCCGTGCTTACGCTCGCCTGCAGAGGCGGCGGCAGCGGCCAAGGACCCATTGGTTTTGGAATGAGATGTGATCAGTGGAGCTGCCAAATGAGAGCGGCGACAGCGGCGACAGTGGGCGCAACTCAGCAGAGTTTTCGGTAGCACACGCACTGGCACTTAACCTTGAAGCTGTGTTCAACCTCACTATGAATAATGCCCTTGGGAGGGGGAGGGGGAGGCGGCGGCGGTGGCGGTGCGGTGGGGTAGGACGGGAGGAGGTGTGGTGGAAGGGGAGGCAAGGTGAGAGAGAGAGAGAGAAATACAACGAGATAGACACTGCATTTAAAGAGCTGCAGAGTCTGTGGGAAGGTTGTATAGGAGGAGTGTGTGTGTGTGTGTGTGAGAAGGAGGAGGAGGAGAGGGAGGGGTAGAGTAGGAAAGGATGCCAGAAAGGTCACTAGGCAAAAATGATGAAGTCATCTGTATTAGATTTTCTGTGACTGCAGCCTGGATGAAAGCTGGCTGCCGGCCAGAGAGGAGAGTTGCATGTACCTGCGGCCAGAGCTCCTCGGGCATTAGCAGCTCGTCAGTTTTGTGGATTCACATAGAATTTTAATCAATATCTGAGGTTTGTTGAATGCTGCCTTTAGAGAGGCTGTTTCTACAGCTTGGGCAACACACGTACTGAGATCATATCAAGTAAATTAACATACTTTCATTAATCGTCAAGACCCAATAATAAAAACAAACAAACACTAGGAAGTGCCACATTATACATCTATGCAGTTTTTCATGAACTCAAATCTAAAATTTGGCACCATTTATGATCAGCATTTTTTCTACAGAAACCATTAAATGTTTTCACATTCAGCAGAGGCAGGATCCACCATTGCTGGAGCTGGTGGAAACAGTTGGTGGGCAGGTGAGGAATAACAAGGGAAATATTAGTAATGCACAGGGATGTAGTGTTAGAAGAGGAGGAAATACACAAAAGTATGACCAAGCGTTTTTTTTTTTTCTTTTTAAAGGCCTTTCACAGTCGCAATGCACCCACATAGGTGTTTCCACTTATTTTGCTCGATTCGACCTCTTCTAAGGACTGTGTGGGCACCAGCAGACTGTGATTGACTGGCATCTACGTCACTCCCCTGTTTTGTTGGACCTGTCGAGTCCAAGTCACACTCACACCTCAGTTCAAGGCTGTGTGTGACTGACTGATTCAGGATTGTTTCCTGTTTAAGTGCGAGCTCAGCACACAAATTTGCGGCGTTAGCCAACAGAAACGGTTGTACTGTTGTACTGCATGAATCTCCTGTGCGAATATGGAGGAATCACTTGGAGGAGTTTTCGTACAACTTAACACTTACAAACTGTTTCCTTCCTTAATATATATATATATATACATACATCACGTCAGACCCATGACATTACGATGAGTACATGGAGCTTCTTCATTCTTCTAATTAAGTAATTAGTAGTATTAGTAATGTAAACATCCTACTATCTCTGCTTCACATTAAAAAGGCAACTGGTGAAACACAAGGGTGTGAAAGAGCCACAAGAAACGTAATGCGCTTGTCACTGCAGTTAACACTGATAATTAATAGCAGCTTAACTTAAAGTGTCTGCTGTAGTATTAACCCACACAGTAACTACAGGTGTGGTCTAATCAACCAGGACTGGTACTTCAACGCCATCCTCTTGTTGGCGTTGAAGTACCAGTCTCTCCTCCAGGAGTGCAAGGACGAGAGGGGGGCAGGTATATAGTGGAGGTCGGATACAGAGGTTTCCCCGCCAACTCAATGTGACGGCTACCATCACCTCTGGGCCTGGACGACAGGATTAAAAAGACAAGCTCCTTGACGGATGAGAGAGGAGGCAGAACCTACCTCCTGCTGGTTAAGGAGTAGGCAGGAGGAGGAAAGCGGGAAGTCAGGAACAGATGGGCAGTGACCTGGCCACCACTGCCGGCCCACCAACTGGAGGGTGTTATGGTTGAGGGCCGAAACGCAGGTGGCTAAAGAAGGCACCCCAAAAGTTGTATGTCACAAACAGGTGTGGCCTAATCAACAAGGATTGAAATGTTAAGGATTACAACTTAAATTATTTATTTGAATTCATGCTTTTTGGGTCCCTCCCCCCTGCACACACAGTTTCTGAGTTTGTCTTCATGACTCTTTCATATGTCCACAGAGCCACTTTGTAAAAATCCAATAATTGTTCCCAAAAAGTTTGGAGACTGTGCCTTCCTCGAGGGTCCTGCATCCGCTCCCCCTACTCGCTTCTGCGACTGCTAAACCACTGATGCAACAAATAGGCAATCCGCTCCCTGTGGCCCAGGACAGCTCTAACACTGTAGTCTTTGCAGTGGAGGCCTTATTCTGCAGCTCACAGAAGCTTCCTCTGTTACAAAAATTAAAAGCAGGAGTCCCAACATGCAAGAGGATCTGGATATCACAAGAGAGTGAATATTACTTTTCTAGTCTGCAGATAGTTATTGGAGGATCCAAGCGAAAACACCCATGTTCAGGCATAAAATACAGCCAGAATTCTCCCAGAGAACAGTCAGACTGAAGTCATTCACGAGCCTCGTTTGTTGTAGTTTCCTTATTGACTGGCCACATGTAGTCAAAGAAATTACAGTGCAGCTCCTATGAAAGTTTAATGAAACTTCCTCAAACACATTCATATGTCAAATTTTCACCTTAGGAGTAATTGAAGTGGCAATTTTGTAGACAAATTATTTTGCTCTTACCCTCAACTATCACCAAAGAAATACATTTCCCATCTGACACAAACCGCCATGGCCCATAATATAAAATAGAAACCAGACATGTGTCCTGAACAACTGGGCTTTCTTGGCTTGGGGATTAAATGTACTGGGTGAGTAATGGGGAGCAGGTGTGCAGGCAGGTGACAAATCGGGAGATGAGTTGGAGCTGAAAACAGTTGGTGGGTAGGTGAGGAATAACAAGGGAAATATTAGTAATGCACAGGGAAGAAAAAACAGGATGCAGTGTTAGAAGAGGATGAATCACACGAAAGTGAAGAAGGTGTTTCCACTTATTTTCGACCTCTTCTTAGGACTGTGTGGGCACCAGCAGACTGTGATTGACTGGCATCTACGTCACCCCCCTGTTTTGTTGGACCTGTCGAGTCGAGGTCACACTTGCGCCTCAGTTCAAGGCTGTGTGTGACTGACTGATTCAGGATTGTTTCCTGTTTAAGTGCGAGCTCAGCACACAAATTTGCGGCGTTAGCCAACAGAGACAGTTGTACTGTTGTACTGCATGAATCTCCTGTGCGAAGATGGAGGAATCACTTGGAGGAGTTTTCGTACAATGTAACACTTACAAACTGTTTGCTCTGCTCAATATTTTTTTTATTTTATTAATCACGTGGAAATTTGCTAGTAAAGCAAACAAAGTGTTGGGTGAGAATATCGCTAACCCTCACATATCTGTAATGTTTGGACACGTGTAGTCTTTATGCTAAGCTAAGCTAAGAGTTTTCTGGCTGTGGCTTCATATTTAGCATACAAACATGAGAGTATTATCAATCTTCTCGTTCAATGTTTGGCACTTTGGAAATTTCAGTCTTGTACAGCAATACGAAGCTACAGCCAGAAACCTGTTAGCTTAGTTTAGCATAAAGACTAGCCATGTTAAAGGTTAAAAAAAAGCCAATGTGCACCTCTAAAGCTCATTAATTCAGAAATAGATCATAAATAGCTCATAAAAAGCATGCCCAATGTGTGCTTTTGACACTTTATTATTATTTTTTTGTTTCACAGTCAGAGAGCCAGGCTAGCTGTTTTGCCTTTTTCCAGTCTTTGAGCTAAGCTAACGCAATACTGATACTGATATCGATCTTCAAATCTAACTCTGGGGAACAAAGAGAATAAGTGTTTTCCAAAAATGTCAAACGACTTTAAAACAATTCTTGGCCTGTGCTCACATCTGCCAATTCCAGTGTGAAGATGAGTAAAGTGCAGTGTAAGGGCAGTCTTGTCCTAATGATAAAAAAGATGTTGATGACAATGCTGTTATAGGAGCTGATACAGCATATAGCTTCTCTATACATATTTCAAAAGGGAGAGGACAATCAGCTTCTGCTTAATCACCCATTTTAACACTCGCCCTTAGCTGTTATCAAAAAGCACTATAAGGGTGTGAGCACGAACTGCTTCCATCAGTGAGCTCTTTTGGAAAATCACTGCAGTCATGCCTCAAGTGTAGACTCAGAGGAAGACTATTTCGAACTTTTAGTAATTGGGATTCAACTGATCCCAAGCTGCCTCCCCTACAGTTTCAGCTCTTCACATTTCTAAGAGCTCTTTGCATAACTCGGCATGATTGGTTGTGATTTCTCAAGCAGAACCCTGAGCGGCTGACAAGCCGGTGCGACATTGTTGAGAATGTCAAGGCGGGTCAATCAGCACACTGTCAAATGAAAGCTACCAATTACCTCGCAAACCAATCACACGGCGCACAGGTTTGCATGCAGATTAGCCACGGCAAGGTGAGACGCTGTAGGAAAAAAACGTTTTTCATGCGCTGGTCGATTTTGAGGTTTTGGACAATTTTTCTGTACTGCATTCAGACAGTGCTGAAAATACAGATTTAGGTGATTATTTTCACAGTGATATCTATTAGTTCCAATGTAAATGGACTGTACTTATATAGCACCTTTCTAGTCTTCGGGCCATTCAAGGTGTTTTTACATTACATATCTCATTCACCCATTCACATACTGATCGTGTTGGCTATCTAGGTGGTATATCCAATATTCCCTCTGTACAAAAAACATTGACTCTAAAGGAAAAGAATTTTGAACCTGGCTTTATCCAATGTTCAGATCTGTGTCTGTGTGCAAGTTAGCACATTTTTAATTAGATAATGCCTCATTTGCGCATTTAAACGCAACATTTTGGGAGTTTATATCTACTGGTTGACATATTTGAAGTGTTTACTCTTAACACCAAATGTCTGATACTGTTAAAATTCATTGCTGTCGTAGAAACTGTGTGGGTTCTTGTTCAACGCCGTAGCCCTGGTGTCAGCAGAGGGAGCAAAGGGTTCATTTGTCTCCCTCTCGTATCTAAACACAAATGTTTGGCTACTCAGATAGAGAGAGATAAATATTTGGCTATGACATGCTGTTGCTCAGAGTGAAAAGTGAAGAAAAAAAAAACACGACAGACTGCATTATTCATCACATCACAGCGCTAATAAATTCAATGCTTTGTGCGTGGTAAAAGGAGAGTATCAGAAGAAAAAAAAAAAAAAAAGAGGGAGAATGTGGAAATGCAGTCCACCAGGAGGCCACTCTATCATGCTGTCGTAAACCTCTATTACGAGGACTGCCCGGGAATTCAGCACGTATAAATCACTCCCCTAATATGACCGTAGCATGCCGGCTGACCACAGGCTGCTAACTACCAAAAAAAAAGAAGAAGAAGAAGAAGAAGCTGAAAACACTTACACAGAAAACAAACACCCTCCCCCCATCCCGCAGTTCAGTTTGTAGTGACCCAAAAGGCAGAAAGCAATTTCAGCTGCGAGTACAAGCATTATTACAGGTCTTGATGGAAATGAATGGAGGGGTGGAGAGCTCGACAGGGTAATGCCTCACATTCCTTGTACAGCTTTCTGGGTCAGGCGTTTCCTAAGATTCCCTGACACGTGTGGCACCAGCACACACACACACACACACACATACATATACAACATATATATGTATAGCATGGTAGCTGTGGATGGATACAGATTTATTTTTTGAGTTTGTATTCTGTAAGTGAGGCCATTCGTTCAGCAGCACGAGACGTCTAAATTCATTATTGACTGATAATAAGGCAGCTGGCAAGGACGACTTGTTGGCAACATCTAGCCTGCTCACCATACTATGCAGGAATATGATATAGCCTCTGAATTAATTAACTACCACCGCGAGACGATGGGGGATATGTTTACAGGCCTTTAAAGAATTGAGCTGGAGATGGTTGTGAGAGATATTTTATGCTTCCCGCCTTTGAAATCTGCTCATCACTCATTAGGAAACACGGCCTCTTTGAGTAAAAGGACAGTAAATACTGAGAGCCTGCAGTGGCATTGACTGGGCTTAGAAATGAATTTGTGTGCCGCCCCAGCGTTAATGAATCACTTTAAAGAATGGTACCTTCGCCAAACTACACAGGATGCTTTGACATTGGTAGTCCTCGGAACATCCCCGTGTCCAAAAAGCATCCATTCAGAAATTAATTACAGTCTTAGCATGGCCGCGCCATCACCGTGAGTGCAAGCTGTTTTAATTAGCACGGCGGAGAGCGTGAGTTATTCAGTCAGTTAATTCTCCGTAATGCAGCACAAGCCAGTAAATGCACACAGAGTTCACCCGAGTGAAGTGTATGCACAGAGGATTTGTGGGCGCGTGCAGTCACACACACACGCATGTATGTACACATGCACCTACGTACCTGCAGCAAAAGAAGGGCAATGACAAGAAAGCGAGAACAAAAGAGGAAGGAAACGATCATTCAGATCATTTTCTGCATTGTTGACACAGCTTGAAGGGGTTGATGCAGTCCACGGGGACGCCGACACGACCATGTCTTTTCGGCGCCTGTGCATGTTCCCAAATCCCCCTTCCCTTTGCTCTGAGCCAATCAATAGAAGGGACAGCCAAGAATACAAAGGACCACCAGGTAATAAAAGTCAGAGCCTGATGTCGCAACTTCAATCTCTTCAGCCGCTGGTAAACGTCAATGACGAGTAAATAAAGAAAACACGCAGCGGCGCCCGGCTTCCTCTTCCCTCCGCAGGTCAGGGCTTAATTCATCTTCTCCTGATTATGAAAAATAAATAAATAAAAGGAGGTCCGCCCTACCTCAGTAGACATTAAAAGCGATCCACAGGTAACAAATGTGCGCCTTATCGTGACAAGTTGAGGCGAGCGGGGAAAAAATTGCAACAATATTAGACGCATAAACTCTGGATTTGTGTCATGTGAGGTGGACTATATTGTCATATTTCTTTCAGGCAAGCTTCTTAGCCTTCACATTAAAAAGAAATACAGACTACTGTACGCTCAGAAAGCAACAGCTCAGAGACATTTGTTCCCCTCGTGATGCGTAAGTCTTTGTTTTCTATTCGCTGGTGCAAGAGGCCAGGACGTATCCAATCATCTGAACTGATGCTCTACGGGATGGTGTCATGTTTAATTTGAGACTTTGCGTCCTGCTTTGCATTACTGCGGGATGCATAGCGTTCCTGTGCCGCTTAAAAAAAAAAAAAGCACAGAGACGCATGAAAAATGACTTTCCAGGACTCCATTGGGGTTATACATAGTGTTACACGTGTTAAAGCTACTGTAGCTCCAGCACAGACCTGAATTATTTATATCTTCTTTACCCATCTATAAAATCACGCAGCCACAAACAAGCAGTGTGTGCGAAGCAGTCCTCAGCATGCACAAGGTTTCCTTCACTGGTAACCTGATAGCAATAAGATTTCTTTCTATTTTGCCCGTAACTGAGAAACATCTGAAGGTCATACTTGCATAAATTCTCAACGCACAGATGAATACGCATCATAGGGCAGTCATTTCCATTTGCTGTTTCAGTCAATTTATTGAATATGCATCAGGTCATGATTTCGAATGCTCCTCCGGTCCACGCAGAGGTAATTAAACCAAATATGATCAACGGCCGGGTGTTAAAACAGCTCAACCTGAAACAGCGGCTTAGCAACTGGAGGTGAAGCGGCAGTTAAGGGAAGAGAGGAGAGGAAGGCCGGCAGCAGATTAACGAGCAAGGAAGGAAAGTGATCAAAGAGACCTATCGAGAAAAATACTAAAAAAATAAACTGTTCGCAGAACATTTTGGACCGGATGGTGTCCTTGAAGGCAGCGTTAAAACGCTGCCACGAGGGCTGCTTGAGAGCACTCGTAATCTTCTTCGGTGTTTTGAATAAGAAATGATTCAATTATTCAGACAAACTTAATTTGTATAGCACATTTTGTACATTAAAATGCAATGAGCCCTTCAGGTGGCGAGACAGGTTGACTGGTCTCATGCTTCATTCATGATGATCAGCGGAGCAATTAATACACAAGCTACTTTTGTTAATTTCCCTTTCTGGGTGGCACCATGACATGCCTATTGTTTTTTATTAAAAACAGCCTGTCATTTAAGAGAGTTTTTAAAAATGTTTTTTGGATTAAAGTGGCAATTAAAGGTTCGCGAACATTCAGAGATTGATTGAAACGTAAGGAACAAAAGGAAATATTAGAGTAAGGGGTTATTGTAATGTTAGAGTCAAAAAATGAGTTTTATTTTTTCTTAAAGGTTTCAGATTGATACCACTCTACTGTAAATATGAAGCTAGTGCCAGTTTATTGACACTTCCGTTGCTCATTTGACCAAATGGCGGATGTCGTAGAAATTCCTTTTGTCTCCAGTAGTTTGTAATTACAGTTTAAACATTGCAGCATGGCTGTGGCATTAGCGTAGCATTAAGCAGGTTGAAACAGCGAGCCTACCAGAACCTCTAAACGCATATATTTTGTTTGTTCAACCTGTCTAAGAACAAAAGTGTCCAAACTACAAGTTGTGGATTTACAGCAGGTTACGTGCTTTAGACAGAAAAGACTCATGTTACCCTGTTTTCAGTTTTTATGCTAGGCTAAGCTAAGTTCATAGTTAGCATACCGCTACAGATACGACAGTGGTCAAACTACTCGTCATCTAACTCTCTGCAAGAGAGCGAATAAGCACATTTCCAAGTGTTTTATTAATATTTTGAACATATTAAATACTAAACCTTATACAGATAGAAAAAAATGTCACATAGACATTATGGATAATCAGACATGTGACCCTCTACTTATCCTGAATTATTAGATCCTTGTGAGGGTCATAAGATTTATTATTAGATATGATAGAGATTATTAAAGATCCTGGAGATAAAGATAATGTCAAATAATGATAGATGAATGATTGAGAAGGCCTTTTCGAAGTGTAGCAACAGATTTTCCATCACTCCCTAACACATCACCTGACAGCCACAAAAAACACACACACAGTCTGCTTTTCTCTCTCTCTCTCTCTCATCACTCTCTTTGCCTCGCCTCGTCTCTTCCTCGCTGTCTCCTCGCCTCTCTTGCCGCTCCACCTCTTTTAACCACCGTCTCTCGGTGTCCTTTTCTTTCTCTGTGAATTTCTCTCTCTCGGAGCAGTCGCACTCCAGACAAAACAGATGAGTCTGGAATGTTCCCACACTGCACACGACGATGGATGACAGCAGATCCTCAATGGGGTTGTGTGTCTGAGTGTTTTTCTTGCCACCATATGAGACCGTTTTCTCTTTCTTTATCTATTCAGCTTTTTCTCTTTATGGCAACACCTTTGCAGACAAAGTCTCACGGTCTCCACAGTGTCTCCGAGCCTCCGTCTCTCTATTTTTCCTCTATTCAGGGACATCCAGTCATCCAGCCTCTAAATTAGGCTATTCCATGCCGTTGCCCAATTGCCCAACAGCATGAGGCTCTGGCCGCAGCAGTTACACTGAGCGAGGGCTTCAGCCTGCCTTTAATAAATCCTGAAGTAAAACCCCAGCATTACCATCTGTGTGGACAAACACTGGGCATTTTTCTTGCAGCTTAAATGTGTCCTCTAGAAAGAATATATGTGCATTAAAGAGTCTTAGAAGACTTAGTTCACTCTGATACACAGCCATGGCCACATTTGCCTCTCTCTTCTCTCCATCTATCTTTCCTCGTCTCTGTTTCTATCCCTAACTTTCTCACATTCCTCTCCTTATTTGGCTGCACAGGAGACCAAAGTAAAAACCAAAGCCATACAGGCTGTATTCTCTTTTTATTTTTATCACGATTTATCGGGCCATCTTCCCTTTCCATTCCTCAAATTTTTTGTCTCCCTCTCGCTCTTTGTTCACTTCACTCGGAACCCGGCTGGCTAACATCGTGAGCCAGCTGTGAGGCTGCAATCAAACGAGCTCCTGGTAGACCCCCTGGGGTTCTGCTGAAACGACACGACACACACACACACACACACAGAAGAATTGAGGAAAACGTGTGCACATCTTTGCGCGCTTTCACGTGCACGCACACAAACGCGCACGTAATCACAAATCCAACAGGTTGGGCACAGGCATATGTGCACCGGTAATGAAGCATTGGCCAAAATTGTGCATACTTTCGGTCGTGATATGGCTTTTTCATAAAAGGATTCACTTATTATTCAAAGTCATTCCGCCCAAATCACTTTTAGGATTTTCTCTGCCTCTGGGAAAAGGTCATGGTATAAATTCTGAGTGTGTCTTGTGCTGAAAGGATATAACGTGAACGTACAAACGGCTGCACACACACACACACACAAGGTACACCTGCGCTAGACAAACAACTGCCTATGGGCGCAGAAGTAAACACAACCCCTGATAAACATGCAGGGGAGCAAAAGACCTCTTGTAAATCTATCATCTTGTGATGCAGCCATCCCTTAATCCCCCTTCAACCCAACCTTTCTCAATGCCCGCGCTACACTTAAAGCCAACCGACTGCTTGTTACAGGCAGTAAACAGGTATATCTCAAGTCAGTGGCTGAGTGCGTTGTTATGTCATGGTTGAGAAGAGACCCCCAGTGCGGCTCCATAACCCACTTACTGGCAGCCAGACAGACTGAAGATCGGAGGAGCAGGCTTAGGTGAGTCATGCATCAGCACTGCATTAGCTGGAGAGAGAATTTCAAGGCAGGATGGGAGTCTGTAGAGAGACAGCGCAGGGAGCCGGGCTACAGCTCTCTGTCTGACTTCAAATTCTGCTCGATAAAGGGTTTCATAAGGACAACTGTAAACTCCAGCCTCCCACAATACGCCTATATCGATCATGATGCACAGGTTTGTACAGCTGAGGTAACCTCACCTGAAGGGCTGATACCGTAACAGCCATCACTGTCAACTCTACAGGATTTAAAGGAACTATTATTCAATAAAAGAAGATACCACTCTCACATCTGTACGGTAAAATTATAGCAGGAGCTTGCAGCCCTGTTATCTTAGCCTAGCTTAGCTTAGCTTGGAAACAGGGGAAATTAGCTAGGCTACATTTTCCCAGAGGCAACTAAATTCATCGACTAGCATCTCTAAGGCTAAAGCATATTTCCAAAAACTATTTTTGTATATACGTATACATTTGCTTCCTGCCAAGAGTTAGCTGAGAATCCTCCTGATTCCGGCCTTTATGCTATGCTAAGCTAAGCTAACATGATGCAGGCTACGGCTCAGTTTGCAGGAGGAGGAAGAGACTCATGTAAGTCTTGGCAGGAGAGAAACTGAGCATATTTCCCGTAGTGCTGTACCCAAGTGCAACCTCCGGTACTGGGAAATGAAGTGCTAAAAACTGTAATTCCTCGAGCAGTGGCCGCTCAATCAGTCTCCATAAGCGGCCATATTAAAATGCCCAATTTCACAGCAGAAATAAACATGTTTACAGCCTGGTTCAGACAACAGTTTTGGTCTCTATGGCTAATTTCCGTGTTCATGACAACTGTACAGGGGGGGAATTCTTTTTAAACTTTGTATGTGGCGTTGCTCAACAAACAACACTAAGGGCTGTGTACAGAAATATTCTTCAGATTACTTCTAAGTATTTGAACTGTTATCATTATTGCAAAGTTTTAGCCATCCATATCCAACTCCCAGGTGACATGAAAATATATTTCCCTCAAGCGGGATAAGCCTGCTTTGGCTGACTTTGAAGATATCTGGGCTCCCACTTGTGAGATCAGAATGGGAAACTCATCTGTTTCACTAGCCTAGCTCAGCCTAGCCATGTCCCATCTCAACCCAACTGTGACAACAAGGCTAATTACCGAACCTCCGATCCCACAGTGCTGACAGTCTTGTTAGCCTCCGATTTACACTTTTAATTGAATCAAGCGTATCGGCATCGTCTGGCTCATACTAAGTATTTTTGGCTGCTTACAAGAGGCAATATGCAGAGAAGAAGGATGAGTTTAAAATCAGCAATCCATACTGATGACACACCTGGAAAATGTCCCATTCACACCTCATATTATGCAATGAAATGTCATGGGTCTTGTATGTCCTCCATCTCAAGATATTTTTTGGTCTTTTCAAGCTTTATTTTCGGTAGAGACAGCTGAAGAGTGACAGGAATGTGGGGAGAGAGATGGGGAATGACATGTGGGGAAGAGCCACGGGTCGGATTTGAACCCTGGGCTGCCATTGCAGGGACTGAGCCTTCATACATGGGGCGGATGCTTTACCAACTGAGCTAAATGACACCCCGAATTTCCTCCATCTGTTCACACTCCAACATAAGCTGCGTGCATTTATATTCATACTACCATGTTTTTTTTAATATCATCCAGATAAGACTGAAAGGATTTTTATGTGTTAATGGGGCCAAGACAACAATAAGACAAGACCGCCCAGATTACCACCCACATAATTCTCCACAAAACACACTTAATTCCTTTATCCTGCCATAATCTTGACCTTCACGTTACAAGAAGGCATATGTGTAATAACTGAGGCTACAAGGTCTGCTTCACCCTACCCCCTCCTTCTGCATTAGCTTGTAAATCCTTGCCCAGAGGAACACCAATCCTTGTACCATGAATAATCTTTTCACATCTCTGCCTTGAATTTGAAAATCTATACATTTGCTTTGATATTCTTATCTTGACAGTGAATTTTGAGGGGATCAAAACTTTTGCCTTCCAGTTAAAGCAGATTTTGGTTCCTGAGGGGAAAAAATGCCAGATCATGTTCATGCACTGCACAAAAAAAAACGAATCCTGAAATATGTTTATTCTTGCCGAGGGTCAGATGAGAAGACTGCTACTGCTCTCCATGTTTGTATGATAAATATGTAGCTGGAGCCGGCTGCTCGTTATTTCCACGAACGGCCACTTGAGGCTGGCTGCAGAAGCGAGTCAATCTCCATAAGTCCCCATGTTAAAATGGCCAACTTCACATCAGAAATAAACAGCCTGGTACAAAAACCAGTTTTGGTCGCTATAGCTAATTTCCCCGTCCACGACAACCTTGAGGGGTGTGAACTCACCCGCTTAAAGTTGCGCACAATTAACATTGTCGCCGCTTTTATTGACAGGTAAGTGCCATTACAGATGACTTATGTAATGACCATCTGTAACATTAGTCCACCCAGGCATTATTCACCCCTCCTCAGGTCCACCGGTGCTCCATGTCCTTGCTGGTCTTTAGATTAGAAGAAGCAGCAGATCCAACATAGGGAGCGGCAGCCAGCGGCAGCCAGCGCCACATATTTTCGGCTTCAAAACAGCACTTACGGGTGATTTTGTTACAAGGGTAACAAAAAAAACGAATTGTCACTAATTGTCACTAACCATAGAAATAATATCTAAATACTTATAGATGGAGACAAGCTAGCGTTTCCGCTCGTCATGTTAAGTTAAGCTAACAGGGTGGTGGCTCCAGGTGGATACCGTACAGGGGTAAGAGTCAGTCTAACTCAGCAAGAAAGCAAATAAGCACATTTCCCAAAATGTCAGACTGTACCCCGAACTTTCCACATGCATTGTCCTCCCAAGAAGATAGATACAGGTCCAAAATGGCCATATTTTCTCTTCCAGCATCCTGGCAGGAAGTAAATCATGTGAATGAGTCCTGCCAAATAGTGTAGCATCTGACGCATACGGTCTGATATCAAATGACCATATGCGTTTCAAAGAAAGTCCTATGATGAAAGAGAGGCCTGAGAACGGACAGATTTTGGCAGCCTCTTCCAAATGATTGCCTGCATAGCGGGGAGCGTTGCACGGTTAAACGGCTACTAAACGCATCCTCTGCCTTTGTAATTTGAGATAATGGCTTTGACATTTCAATGTCGGACCCACTGCGAGCCACAGTGAGCAGGCCTCACTGAAAAGCAGGGCAGAAAAGTTGGAACAGCGATGCTGCTGAATCTGTAATCTCTCATCCCATTACTCCTTCTGTTCCAGGGAGGAAGAGGAAAAAGGGGACATTCAGCATTTATGTATATATCTGGTTCTAGTACATTTAGCTTAAAATGAAGGCCTCCTGGGTATCAGCGAGGTGTGGCAGGGATGGAGGATGCCTATAGGTTGCAAAAACTGGCAACAGACTAGCTCAATTTTAGTTTCAAAATCACTGAAAGTCAATTATTACTTATGAAACCGAGTGCTCCCTGCGGAGTTCAGACATTCTTTAAGATAATGATGAATAAACCGAGTACTAAACACCAAGCATCTGGCTCAAAGCTTTTTTTAAGTAACTCAAAATTGTATTCAAGAAAAGGGCATGAAATTGCCGCCACCCCCGCTGCGCCTTCAGATGGATTTGAATAAACAATAATAGGAGGAACAGCTGATGTATTTGCTGCTCCATTCCCTGTGCTAAGATTCAACCCAGGCTATAAAAGCACATTTATTTCCCCAAATAAATTGCAGGCAAGCGTCAGGCACATCACTTTGCCTGTATTAGGAGGTAACGCCCCATGACAGGCTGTAATTACCCACAGACGGGAGTCTCAGCTGTAGAGAGGCAGGAGCACAGAAAAGGCAGGAGAGAATCGGTGTGTGTGTGTGGTTGCATCTATGCATATGTGTGTGTGTGTGCGTTTGAGAGCAAGTACGGCGGGCTCTGACTCAGCATATCCACACGGGCCTCAGAGGCGGCTGGCTCTTTTATTACCTAATCCAGTTTAGGAGATGAATCCGGACCGTAATCTAATATTCTCATAAATGATCCCGCCATATACACGAGTCCCTGACTTTAGCTATAACCACAGCTCGCAGGCTCCGGCAATGAAAAGAACGCCCACGCGACGCAGCATTTATACTTGTCTCTTTTTCACTAATTGCCACTGTGAATACTCAGCTTATTGCTCATACCTGCCTAATGGTTTTGATATACACGGCACCGAAAGAGCAAGTCACGAGCGAGCAAAAGGTCGCTCCGGTTTGTGCCCCCCCTTCGCTCTCCTCGTTTCGCGTTATGGATGAAAGCTGATATGAAATGGTGCTTCTAATGTCAGCTTTCATCTCACCAATTTCCTCCCCAAACCTCGCTCTGCGCCTAATAGTGCCCTTCAGGCCCCCCAACTTCAGCTCTCTGAGACCGGCCAAATACCCAGCAGCGCCTTCGGACATCGTGTCCAGCCAGGCACTGCGACTAACTGAGGTGAAAGCTCAGTGAGCAAATCCCTCAGAGATACTGTGTCATGTATTGTTTCATTTTCCCTTTACACCCTTTCTCATTTTTCCCCCCTCTTCGGCTCACAATCCTAATATTTACCAGGCGATGCTTTTAGTTTTCCGCAGAGCGGAGTCTGTATTTGTTCAGCAGCTGTAAAGCCAAAGATGGGCCATTTCCATTCAATCAAACTTGTATGTATCTCATATGTATGGTTTTATTATCCGAGTTGAATGTTGACACTTTCAGGCATAACTCAAGAGAGGCATGTACAAAAATGCCACTTGACCTGCTGGAAACATCACAGTGAAACATTAACTTTAAGGCAGCAATCCACTCCAGAGTTTAAGAGATCCAACACGGCAAATAAAGTGGGAAATAAAGGATGGGCAATAGGAGTTCCTAAGGTCAGTGCAGTCATAAAAATAAAAAAAAAAGCATTGGGAGCTTCTTGATTGGTCTTTTTGCATGCTAAGTCACCGTTTCACAGCATGGCGAGGACAGCAGCGACAGAGCATCAATGCGCACAGAGCGGATATCTTGAATTCATTTGTCTAAATAAACAGCGCGACTGTCTTCAACTTCAAACAGCTTGAAAGTGACGAGAAAGAGATCCGACAGCGAGAGCGACAGGTTGGCATCTTGGTTGGACCGTCCGTTACCCGAAAGGTCGCCGGGTTCGGCCCCGACGCGGCGTCGAGGCTCGGGGAAGACGCTCCCTGCTCGCGCGGTAAACGGCGTGAGCTAAATCCTCTGAATATAAATAAGAGGCAAGGTAAGGTTATATACATACATTTACATATAAGGAATTATAAAGGCATTCAAAGTGACCCCCAATCCATTTTCAAGGCACCGTGTGGATGAAAAAATTACATGTTGTACAAAAAGAAAACCCATCAAAAGAAATAATTATTGTAACGGAAAATGAGTCCTGAAAAATAAAAAAAAACCAGAAATACAATTATTTTTCTTACACCTTATAAATAAACCGTAATTACATACTTAATAAGGTTTTATCCACTCCAGATCACCATTAAAAGCACGTAAGAGGTTCTTTTATTTGGCTTTTCACTCCCTTAATCAGGCTTTTTTTTTTTTTTTATAAAATTGAGCCGATTTTGCTCTAAAATGACTCCCAAACAACGTCTCTGTTTGATGGCAATTAAACGTGATTCAAAAGTACATTTAAGGAGCTGAACAGCTTTTCTAAAAGAAGGCCATATTTCACTCCGCCCTTGTTCTCACTCGGCCCAGCTTCACCTCATTTCTACGAGTGCACCAGTTTAATGCCCTGCCCGGTGTCCAGAACAGCCGGTGGAAACCATGCGAGTTTACACCTCCTGAAGCAGCGCAGACACACGCCGCATAACCAGAACAGGTTGAGGCCGCAGCACCAGTTGGAGAGGTGCACCATGGGGTATGTAGCCTTAGGGAAGTGCGTCTTCCAGTGCTTGGCCACGTCGCTTCCAGTGGGAAGGTGAAGCGTGTAGTCGCTCCAGCGTTTGGACACGCCGTAGACGGCCGTCATAGTCCTCCCCTTTTCCGACCACTGGGTGTCGCTGTCTGGGTTGCAGTTGAACTCCACCCACTCGGAGGTGAAGTCCCCGAGGAACGGGATGTCTCCGGCCTCTGGGTCCACCCTGGCCGTGGACAGCTCAGCCCCCTGCACGGCTATGTAGACGCCCTCCATCCTGCGCACCTCCTTCACCCAGGGGAGGGAGTTTTCGGTATCCAGGACGATGATGAGACGGGAGCAGTGGCCGGCATTCTTCTCCTTCCATAACTCCAGCAGCTGGGCCAGGTGGAGGCTCTCACCTCCTGCAGCAGATGATAGTGGGATGAAAACAGAAAAAAGAGAGAGAGAGAGAGTGATGAATAAGATCTCTGTTTTGTCGATTAAACGGCTTTTGTCAGATTTATTTGCATTTTCCTGTTTGGAGCTATAACTCCGCTCTGGGTCTATCAGTGTTGTGTTCAAGGACATTTCAGCATAACACATGGCCGCTGATGGACACTGTGGCTTTTCAGGGATCAAACCTGTCAACTTTCACTTGCGGGAGTGTCTGTCTGTCTAAGTGCTGTCATCACAACCACATAAATTGCACAGAGATGTCATTTTCCAGATGGCACATCCAAAGTGCAAAGATCAGAGCTGTGGAACCCGTGCTAGGTGAGTAAATAAGAGCTGGAGGAGAAGAATGACTGCTGGTGCTGGCCGCGGAGCAGCGCCACCAAGGACCGATTTATATTTGGATTCAGAGATGCTGCTGTTGCATTACGAAAGCAACGGATCGACAGCGCTAAAAACTGTATGACTGTATGAAATCAGTGACTGTTCCCAATTTGGATTTCTACCAAAACAAGCGCACTTTTTCAAAACGCGTACAATTATCCACTGAACACCAACTGAACCTGTCCCTCCGGGATAGTGACACGAGAAAGTGATTATCTTTTCAATGTGTGTGTGTGTTTTTTCCCCCTCTTGTTTGCAGCAGCACGCAGAGATAATGTGTCAAGTAAGAAGAGCCGGAGCTGACACGGTGTTAACCTGCTGCGATTCTCATTTCTGTTGAGGGACCGCCTGTGTCGCAGCGGGCCGTCTGCAAATTTCACAAAATCTTCTCGACTGGAAAAAAAAAAAAAAAAAACGCTGTGCCGCGTCCTTCACGACTATCTGAACTCTTTTGGCTAACTTGTCTGATCTGTGCAAATTGGACTCTGATTGACCGAGAGGAAGGGAAATGAAAAGAACAGACATCAGACTTTAATGCAAATCAAGTTTGCAGACAGAATACAATATCTACATTATGGCGTCTCACACAACGGCTTACGGCTGCAGCTATGGATTCTTTGTGAAGTTGAGTATTCTGCCGAGCATTTCAGCGATAAATCGAGTAACTGCATAATGTGCGACTGAAACAACAAGTGACGTGGGGAAGCAGAGACTATCCAGGTTTGTTCATTTCATGTACCAGCTTCTAAATCTGAGTCCGACTTGCAATTTACGCAGAAAAATAGTGACTCGAAGAAATTTGGTCTGTGTCTGATGATTAGAGAGAGAGAGAGCGCTCTGGTCGAGAGACATAGAGCTACAATAACAGAGAGCGAGCACCGGCCTTGATATAGCGAAATAAAAAGTTATGTTCTGATAGTTTCACAGCGGTTACATTCACCACGTATAGACACGAACATGGCAACCCACCTCAGCTCCCCTCACCCCCCGCCGCCAACGGATAACCCTGCTACAAGTTGCCGCAATCCCTGATCCTGTGTGAATTCACGCAAGACGAACACTCGGGGCAAAAAAACACAATTCTAGTATTTTTTAGTCCATTTACGAGTACGCGTTGCAGCTCTACAACAGCTGTGAAGTAATACTTTTGTGTTCAACTTTTGCTGTATTCAACTATTTGCGGTGACTACTGGCAAACTTTAAAATACATATAAACTGATATCCATTTTGTTCATCTGTAATCTTTGTGATGTTTATAAAAACTGCTTTCACCGGAGGCAACAGCGTGACGCTCGGCATCCTACGGAATAAGCTTTCATAGATAAACCCGCTGAGGCAAAGATGCTTCAAAGTGCCAAAATAAGTGATTGTTTGCTCTAAATGAAAGGTAAAGTAACCGTGCCCATCTTCTTTAGCGACATCCAATGTTCAATAATAAATCATGTTGCCTATCAATAATCAAACCACCAAACACAGCGGTCCCCAACCTTTTGTCTTTGAGCCACAGCCCGTCACGTGAACTCGAGTGTTCCTTCACGGACGCGCCATGATTCAGTTGAGCGGCCAATGCGTAGGTCAGTTTGGCAACATTATATTTGTACTACTACAATATTGAATAATTTTAGCTTACTATTACAACAGTTAATCTATTATACTATTATTACCTGATTATGCTAATCTGATCGGTTACTACCTTAAGCTGTTACTGTTTAAACTTCTCTGCTCGCTTGCTACAATGTTCAGGCATTGCAGCTGCCTCAGTATGTGACAGGGTTCCCACACCTGTTTAAATATCAAATTCCCTAAATCCGAGGACCTAACACAACGCAGTTTGTGGCGAGATCAAGGTTAATTACCGTTCTAACACTGAGAATTTTTAGAATGAGACCGAGCAGGCTTTGCCGAAGCTCGCAGGCAGCAATTAAAGAGAGGGAGAGAGGCTCGAGTGTGTGTGTGAACGCGTCGCGCGCTGTGCCGTGTTACAGTGACAGTAGACTACGTGGTCTCTTGTCTTCTGCAGCGCAGCACTTTCCATGACCTATGTCTATTTGTGTCTATTTTCAAAAGTTTTCAAGGACTGCTCCTGGTTGGGAATCTCTGTAATAATACTACGTCTGCTAGAAACGTATCTGCAGAGTCTTTGTCAAAGTCTTTTGGATGGTGGGTGGCTGTCTGTGTTGTATTTTATCTCATCTCACAGTTGTATGCACTTTAATTTAAGTCACACCAAAGTTACCTGCAATGAAATATGTTAGAAAAATAATGTTTTGTTGTGCCTAGAATGGAAAGTACATAGTGGTATTGTGGTACATGAAAAATATGAGCGTCAGTCATTTTCATGTTTATTCGGCTAAATTTCATGAATGGGATTTAACTCTGAGGATTGATCGTTTTCCAAGAAGGTCACGAATAAGGAAAATATATGCAGCTCTCACCAGCCAGAGCCCAGGAGCCGGTGCCTTTGTGTGTGTGCCCACTGTAGAAAATGAGAAAGGTGTCGTGACGGGGTCCGTCATCCGTCCGTAGCTCCAGAAAGTTGCGCAGCTTCGTCAGCAGGGCCTCCGACGTGACGCCGCTGGTGGAGTAGTCGCAGCCGAACGTCTGGATCATGTGGTGGGAGAAGAGGCGCTGCACGTTGTTCAGCATGCCCGTCGAGCGCAGGTTCAGCTGTTGCACCTGCTCGGGTGGTAGCAGAGTGGGCTGGCCATCGGCGCTGGACGGGAAAAGAGAGAGAGACGAGAGGATGAGTGACGAACTTCTACTCCGAGGGAGACTCGAGTTGGCCTGTCAGGGGTGGAGGCGGAAGAGAGATGGGGGCACGAGCAGACGAGAGACGAATGAGTGAGAGGTTGATGTTTTGACACGTAGCGGGGTGGAGGAGCTGCGAGAGAGTCGGGAGGAAGTAGACGATGAGAGGAGATGGAGAGGGAAAGGATGTGGAAGGAGTACCGAGTGGTGGATCGCTGCTGAAAGAAATGACATTAGCCTCGGGGATGTAAAGGAAGTCAAGAATAAAAGGAAAGTAAAAAAATGGAAAGAAAGGTGGCTATAGAGAGGAGAATTGAGCGGGGTGACAAGAAATGAGAGTGAGAAGCGAGGTTAAAGATAGCTGAGGGCAAAGTGATTTTAGAAACGTGTGTGTGTGTGGATGCATGTGGCACAAAGGCCAATGATAACAAGTGAGCGATAACATAAAGAGGGCACGCGTGCACACACACACACACCGAGTCAAGGCTAAAAGCTATCCGGCGCGGCCATACATTTTCTATCCATCTCTGGACTCTGGATGTAATTCACGGCCAAGAGGACGGCAAAGTCATATTTCACTCTTATAGACGTCTGTGTCACGCCGCGATTATATTATACGCCGTCGCCTTCAACCTCACCTTGACAAGAACAGGTGAAAGTTTATCTTTTGGTTGAGCTAGTTTCTGTTTTAGAGAATGCAGTGCACAATTTTCTTCAGATTTCCAGCCTGCTATGAAGATGTACCACGTTTGTAGTATTCCTCTCCTTGCTTTGCCATTCGTCCCTCTCTTTTTTTCTTCATTTTTACCACCACCGTCTCTCACAACCTCGGCCCTCTCCTCTGTGTTTTCTTCCCCTCGTCGTCTCAGCAGCCTCCCGTGTTCTGCCCTCACACCTCATCTCTCTCATCTCCCCCCGCGGGGCTTCTTGTCATTGTGAAAACATGATCTGCGGCCATCAAACAGCCGATTATACGCCGCTGCATTCTCATCATGCTCTCGGTCCCCCCTGTGGACCGTGCACGTGCGGCCTCGCATACAGAGTGTCCGCGGTTCCAGCAGGACGCGCAAGGCCCTGCATTCAGAATCACCTGGCTGGGTTAAAGACCTGTGAGGCCGGCATCCCCTCTGAATGCTAAAGCTAGCTATCAGCTAAAAGGATGCAATAGACAGAGAGCGATCAGAAATATATACAACCCGCTAGAAATCTCCACCCTCTGCAGGAAGATGGAACGTATAACTGATAGCTAGCTTGTTCTGTTTAGGAGGAGGAGAAGTCATCATCGGCATCATCAAAACTATTTCGAAAAAAATGCTTGGCCGACTGAGAGGGCACCGGGAGAGGCAGCGGCGGCTAATGGCTAACAGCTCCAGCTGAGCAACTTAGTATGCTGCGCAGAGAGCGCGGGGATGATCCCTTAAGGGCCCGAACATTAGCGGCATGTTTATGCATAGTTATTGGCCTATTTATCCAGCTGGTTTTGTGGTAACTGAGGAGGGAGTTGGAATGAGTGATCATATTTAGCAGCGCACGGGATGCCAAGAAAGGCTTCGACGTTGGGGGCAGAGCGGGTCCAGCGCGCGGTTCGCGTGCGCATGGCGTGTGTTTTGCCGCCGCGCTGGCTGTGAGATGATCGAGCGTTAAACAAAGTCACGCTTAGCTGGTGAGTAAATATCTGTCAATACAGTAGGAGTGTGTGTACAGTACTGGTGCGCCACTGGATTAATTGATGAGTCACTTTGGAGCAAAAACAGCGGCTGCAGGTCGTTGTCTGTGAGGATTTGTCTGATGTGAAAGTAAACGGTCAGCTGGAGAGCAGGCCACGTTTTGGGCTTCATGAAATTGTGACAGACACAGTTACAGTGTGGCACTATTTTCTGACATTTGAAGTGAGTCACTGATAAACATTCGGATTTAACTGAGTCGATTCAAATAGCTGGTATTTGGAGCCGTAATTGGCAGAAAAGCAAATTACAACAATTCTGATAAATGTCAGTTTTTTTGCTTCAAATATGAAGATTATTCAGCTTTTCTCCGTTTGTTTTAAAGACTTTTTTTGCTTGATTTTTGCCTTGTTAGATGGTAGAGAGGACAGAAATGAAGGATGGCATTTAACATTTAGGTTTCCGAGCTGGACTCAGATTACATGGTGAGCCTCCTAAATCCCTGGACTGACCGACCATCCCTGATCGTCTCTGTTTTGTATCTTCAATATCTTTGGGGTTTAGTTTTTGACAAAACAAGCAATTTGAAGATTTAGAAGTGTAAGGAATTTTGGCTTTCAGCTAAAATGATCAATTTAGGACATTTTATCGATTAAATGATCAATAAAGGGCTGTGAGCCCATTTCAAGTTGGTGTTACACTCACATGCCACACTTCTTTCATTGAATCACACTAACGCAGCCTTTTTCCAAACATTTCTTTCAAAGTTGGAAACTTTCATTAATGGAAATAAACCAGGAATTTACAAAATTTATGGTTGGCCCTTAACGGGGAGCTTAAATATAGTTGGGGAAATATATCTTACAATATACCTGGACTGAAAGAACCAGATACTTGTTTAACTTGCAAACAGCACATGCAAATGTACTCATGCAGTAGCCAGCTAACTGATAAGTTACATGCTAAATAAGCTACAGCTAGCATTATTTCATTGACCATTTATGAGGCTATCTTATCATGACGCTAGCTTACCCTCAATTTCCAATTAATTCCCATAAATTTCAATGGAAAGTTTGCAATTTGGAATATTTCCAAAATACCCTATATTAACTTCTCATGGAAATTTTCCACCCATTTGCAACCCTGCTGCAAATTTTAGTTAAAGTGTGTATGCTTCTCTATATTCATGTGTCTATTACCTGCAGTAAGCAGTGGGTATGACCAGAGCGTAGCCAACGCAGGTTCCCCCCAGGCAGCTGCCCAGCTCGTGGAACAAGCCATGGGCCAGAGACTCCAAAGGCAGCACCACCAGCAGAGCGCTGAGAAAGAGACCGCTGGAGGGCTACAAAAGAAAGGAGAAAGAATCAGAGTCACTTTCATTCACCGCTCGCAGCTTGGACCGAAGCAATCAGAGCCGCTTAATTGGCGGCGACACCTTGTGACACCAGTTAGAAGATATGGCA
The DNA here is from genome assembly GCA_023373845.1 of Nibea coibor. NCBI lineage: Eukaryota > Metazoa > Chordata > Actinopteri > Sciaenidae > Nibea > Nibea coibor. The sequence goes on from CM041731.1 coordinate 8,854,626, forward strand.
CTGACACAGTGTTATTATCACAGGACAAAAACATGACAGGGCCTAACAGAGCGGGAGACACAATGCAGCGCGTAACGGCGGGCTAAACGTACATCACAAGCAGAATAATTACTGCAGCGTATGAGCCTGCACTTTCTGGGTAGCCTCGAGTCAGTGGAATAAAATCAGTATAATTTTATCATCTTGTCATCTACGTCAAGTTTCTTTTCTCTCCGTCTTAATGTTTAAAAGTCACTGCCCACACACAAAAATCGCTTTCCTGCACATGCACTAAATACACGGCGACATTAAGCAGGTCTCGCGCTACAAAGCACCGTTAGGCTTTCAGTGTAATCAATTTCTTGAGTCATTGTGACGGTATAATGCAATGCAATTTAGCGTCCTCAAAAAGCCACTTTGATTTCATAGCACGGCAACGTATCCGAGAATGCAAATCAATACCTGCATGGTTAAGTGGAGCCACACTTGAGTTTGCAGAATATATTGAACTGCTTAGGGTACGGCTGAGTTGAAAAATGTGTTACGCGCATTCACTTAACTTTTATGAAGTTGCATGCCCCTTGAAAGTGTAATGATACATTATCCGGTGACTATATAGGGATACGGGATTCTAAGTGAAGGCAGCACAATGCGGTATAAAAAGGAGGACAACCCGGCAGTGGTTCTCACAGATTGATAATTGATTTGCGGGAGCTGACCCCGAGCTGTGGGAATAAGGGGCTGCTCGTGAGCGGCTGCGTTCGCGAGCTGACTTCCGATTAGGGGAGTCAGTTCTATACAAGTGCACAAATTCTGCTTCTCTGTCAATCCACGCTTCCAAACGCGTTTCCTTGAGAGGAAGATATAATACATACGATATAAATAATAATGCCTTTGAACTGGCAAATTTACTTGGGTGGACCTTGCATCTGAGTCCAATGAAACGCTGCGAGCTGTGGCCTTAAACATTTGCATAAAGTTGAATCAACACCTCTCTGAATGTTCTCACTTTCACAAAAGGCTGGGTTTATTGCTGAGACTGCATTAGATTGCACCAACGCTGCTGTTATTCTGTGTGCGCGAGTGTGTGTGTGTGTGTGCGCACGAGAAAGGATGTAAATTTAAGCTGTTGACCATATATTACTGCAGTCCGACGGCGCAGGCAAATAAAAAAGCTGTAAAACACACACAAGGAGAGGCCTAAACGCTAACTTCCTGATGCGCGCGTGCAGACAGCTCCCCGCTTTTCTCAGGCAAATTTGCAACTGACATCAACAATGTGCACATCTCAAATTAGGACTCAGGCCCATGAGACTCTTACAGGGTAAACGTCTAATAAGGCTAAATAAGTTATTGCTGCTCTTTATGCGAGTAGATAGGGATATTACAGTGCTAATTAAATTGGTTCCGCATGAGAGCAGAAGTGCCTCGGCTTTGGGAGCGACTGCTAACGACACGCCGCCACTAGCATCTCTCTCCAGAGTTTGGAACATGGGTGTGTCTTGATGTTTGCCGACGCCTTGTCTTGAAACTCAATGTGCTCTGAGAGGAAGAGCAGGAGCCGCGTCAAGTTCTGGGGTTTTCCACGAAAGTGTTAAGACTCTGACCTGATTAATGCACCCAAGAGGCGTCTCAGCAATATATGACAAGGTAATGACGCTGCCTACGTCTCCTACCTGCCAGGACACAGCTCCAAGTATGACTGTCGACAGGATACTGAAGAACACGAGGCGCTCTGAGATGAGGCAGAAGTGTCGGATGCCCCTGGAGGCCATGACTTGGTCGAGACTCCGGCTGCTGGATCTCTGGGCCCGCCAGGCCTTCTGGCAGTCACTCAACTTGGTGTGGAAGCCCCATATTGTGATCAGCAGAATTATGTGGCAGATGGACCAGAAGAGGCCAAAGAGGCAGAAACCCGGGATCACCAGATACCAAAGCTCCAAGTGGCCGAGCTGTAGACGGCAAAGGAAAGGTTAGACACAGTCGCAGATTACATAACCAAATGTTTTACGAAATGTGAGAAATGACTGAGTTTGACAGTCACACAGAAGCACTAAAGACTCACGTAACAGAAATGTCAATTTAGTTGAGGGTACCTTTAAGGCGGCAAGGACAAAGAAGCCCAGCTCAATCAGACTCAGAGGCAGCAGGGACAGCCTCCTCCACACCTTCCCCATGGAGAGCACTGGTATCCAGCGCTCGCTGGACCCCAGCCCACTGAAGTAGATGTCCAACACGGGCTCGCACAGCAGCCTGCCCAGGTAGCAGCCTAAGGCATAAGGGTTGGCTGTTATTCCCAAGGCCTGGAAAAACACGAGAGAGGTAACCAAGGCAAAACTCGCCAGGTTAGGCAAAGCCAGGAGGGATTTCATCCTCAGGTCCACAATGAGAGCCCCCAGAGCCACTACCAAGCCTATGATGGCTATTGACTTGTGAAGAAGCATGGTCGTGCTGGCAATGCCGAACCCCAGGAGCTCCAGCAGCTCAGCCGACGTAAGCAAGGTGGGCTTGTAACGGACGGAGCTGCATATTCGCTCCGTCACAGCCCACACCGCTTTCATGATCACGCTGGCCAAGAGCAGATAGTTGGTGACCAGTTCCTTGACGTTCAAATCCAAGGCGGGGCTGTTGAGGAAGCACAGAAGGCCGAGCAGAAAGCCGAACCACAAGTGGAACAAGCTGAGACTGGCTTTCTCCATGGCGAAATAGTAATGGAGGATGCTGGCTATCCCCAGGACAAAGAGGCCCAGGATGAAGATGACCAGGATCATGGGCTCGTTGGTCACCTCCCAGCGCACGTACATGCCGACGCACACCGCCACGAGGAGGTTGACGCTGGACAGGTAACCCAGGCAACGCACCGACGTGAACACGTCCACCTCTTTGGGCCCCTCGACCGCCAGCCCCTCTTCCTCCTCGTCCCGAGCCATGCCGTCGACTTTGAAAGAACTTATCCAAACGCAACTGGAGTCGGTCACTTTCCTGCGGTCATCTCTAGGTTTGGCACAGAAAAGGAGGACGACGCCTCTTGGTCACATTGTCCAGAATCAACCCCTGTGGAGAAGGCAAAAATTATCATTACCAACCTATTAACAATATGTCAGGCATTATTAAACACTGACCGGTTTAATTAACGCCAAGAATAAGAGTCAACGCTGGTGTGAGCTTCTCTAAACCGGTTTCATCGCCATTCACACCTTCCTAACCTGATCAAATGGCTTCATAGAGGGGTGCAAATGGCTAAGTACGAGCAACAGTGTGACTTTCAAGCCCTATTAATAGTAATAACATGCTCACACAGCAGATAAACAGTCGAAATAAACGTGTTAAAATAGCTTGGGAACGCGTCAACAAGACTGAGCGCGGCCCCGCCGTCAGTTTGTGACGATGTGGCAGAAGTTTGCTAACTCACATAGCCTCCCCGCAGACTTTCCCTTCACGCTCACACAACTCGCTGAGTCACGTTTTAAAAGCTGTCCGTCTAACGGCCAGAAAAGCTCGAGCAGCAGCCCTTTCCCCGGACGCCAAAGTGAGCGGGGTGAAAAGTTAACAGCGGGATGATGTCTTTATCGACAAAATGTTGCTTACATGGTATTTGTTTGGGTGACAGCAGCAGCGGACGCTTCCGGGTTTGGTACGGCATCTCGCAAGCGTCAATATACCCAAACGTTCGCTTTTCAGGCAGAGGACGTGATAGCGCGCACACAACCGGAAATGTAACAGTATGTTTGCACCCTGCATCCTGAAACAGCTTCACACACTCAAAAGAAATATTTTGGCCATTATGCATTTCACTTACAAAGAAGTTTTCCATCCATTTGAATGACAGAGGTTAAACAGAGATAAATTAACTAATAAACTTAATGTGAATCAAGTCATAAGATTAATGTAATAGTACTAATAAAACTCAATGTGTCTCCACTACACAGTAGAGTAGTATTAACCAGTTTTAGCCATTCAATATTAATAAAGCCCAAAACTAACAGTGAAAATGAATGCAGTCATTTTGATTGTATTAGTACTATCACATAAATCTTATTGCTTGCTTCACATTAAGTTTGTTGGTGAATGTATATTAAGGCCATATAATTCAAATGGATGGAAATTTTCTATGTAATTAAAATGCATAAGTGGCCAACATATTTTTTTTTTTGAGTGTAAACACAAAACATACCAAACCTACTAACTAAATATCACGATAATCAGCAATGCTTAGCAATACAGTATATTTTACAGCATAGTGCAAAACAAACAAACAAACAAAAAAACAGCATGTTAAAACAGTAGGTGTGTGTATTGTGAGCTGCTGTAACAAGCACATTTGGGATCAATTAAGCCATTCTTATCTTATCTATGGAACTGAACCTTCAGTTCAGCAAACGTTATAGATTTTGTTGGGTTAGTTTGTTTGTTGGTTAGTCTGTTAGTCATCATTGCAAGCAGAGCACAGGTGGATCTAATGACAATAACAAGAGCTCTGCTCGCCTGAAGACTCCCAGTGAGTCAGTCAGCCCTTAGAAGTCGCACATGAATGGAAAGCAGCAACAATCAGTGTTATTAATTACACCTGTGCCCTCTCTGCTATGATAAAACGTCTGATTGATGTCTGCGGTGGAGATCCTCAAGCTTTGGGCTGGTTGCAAGAGAAACCTCGGCGAACTGAAACTGGTCTTCGCTTTGATTATGATGGTTTCTGATTAAAGAAACCCAGTGTTTTTACTAAGGCAATACAATATTCATGACTAAACATATCAGAAATGTATAAAAATAAGTTATGCATGACTACACGATTACACAAGGACATTCGGATTTGTTTGCATTGCTGATGGTTTTTGTTAAAATTGTAAAGTCTGAAATGCATTTTAGTGGACGACGCCTCAAAACATATTTTTATGATGGGAAAAAAAAACAACGTTTCATGAGTCACTACTCATGCCCATGGACACACACACATAGACAGAGGAACACATACAGTATAGATAAACATACATACAAGAATACATGCATGCACGCATGCATGATGCCAGGGACCGTACGCATACATAAACATGTTAAATTTATATGGTCATGTATGAATTTAGCTAATGTACTTTTGGTATTTGTGATGAATGTTTTAAATAGAAAATCCTAACCGGGGACAGGAGTCATGAATTAGCCTCGGTTAGAAATCCAATATGCAGCGCATCTGTATAATGTTATTGTAACCCGTTACAGCATTTATTTTGCCTCGTCTCTGACAAATAAAGTAATAAAAATGTCCACAATAGTAAAATTCCTGTTTGTGGCTGTTGTATATTTCTGACTATTCATGCCGCTGAAAAACCTTTTACTTGCTCCGATCCTGCAACTCGCACCACAAAGGTCTGTATCATGGGTTTTATAGACCAAGATAAACCCATTGGCCTCTAGGATAAGAAGCCTATTTACTGCATTACTGAGGAGAAGCCTGTTAAAAGGTTTATTTAGGATTTTCTACTGATGCAATGTGATAAATGGAACGATCAGGGGAACATCAAGAAGCAGGCTTACTCAGTACCCCGAGGGTATACTAAAACAACCCAGTGCATGCATGTGGGTGTTTGTGTGTGTGTGTGTGTGTGTGTGTGTGTGCGTGTGAGCGTGTGAGCGTGCTGCTTTGATCAGATGGTGACATAAGGCACAACTGGGAACACACAGTGCTTTAGCCCCCTCGACTGCTTACACACACACAGCCCTCTCTTCATACAATGTTTATGGCTGAGAGTAAGATGTAAACACTGAAATGTACAACAATATGTTTGTCCTGTGCAACATTCTTTAAATTTTCATGGATCAGAAAAATTAATTTTGGATGGAATTTTATAATGCTACAAATTATTATTATTATTTTTTCTTTACCTTAGTTAGTAAAGGCATTCATGTTTGAAAGATGTCTGCATGGGTTTGTTATTAATGTTTCAACCACCTTAGTGGCACAAGCTACTGTCAGTTTACATTACTATGAATAGAAGATGGTTGGAAATGGTGCCACGCAGAACATTTGTGTTTCAAAGCAGTGCACGTCCTGGACAACAACATCCATGTTTCCTCCTGGGTAAGGCTTGTGTGTGTTTGGAAGTCAGTAATGCATTTAAGGAGAATAAGAATGGAGCTGATGGATTGATCCTAATCCAATCCTTTTTGCAGACTGTGCAGTATTTCAGTACTGCGCTTGTAAGTAACCTGGAAATGTAATCCCTTTGGTCCCCAGACTAAAAAACATCTATTGAACTGCGAACATGCACCGGCACCATGTATATGCTCATCTGCTGAGATACAGAGCAGGTGAATAAGGAGAGATAAGGCAGCTACTTTTAGAAGAAGCCCTCCGTTGATGGGGACCAAAAGGTCATTACGGCATCTGTTAATTCTTTCCATTATTTCTGGATAAAGAACAAGATAAGTAATACAATGAAGAAGTCGCCATTTATTTAATTAGAACCTCAATGTTACATTCATGCATAATTAAAGAATCCAGTGATCAAATAATTTCCCCAAACTGTGCTTTGTGCGTGTGCAGCCCTCCTATAATGTACCACCGCCGAGAAGAAGGGCACGCGGCCTGATCAGAGCTCATGAATGGTGCAACAGATATATTATGATCTCTTCAAGGTTAACGCGCTGAGAGAGAAAAGAATCACAGATACACGCAGAGGGACGGAGAGAGAAAGTGAGAGTTACATTTAAAGTGGGGAGGGTTACACGAGGATAGGAGTGTGAGACCGAGAGAGTAGGGGGAAAGAAAGGAGAGGGCTATAGGAGACTGAAGGAGACAGGTTCATTTGAATTATGTAGAGGCTACCTTCATTCTAATGTCAGATCCACCACGACACCACCTGCATGTGGCTGACTGCGCAAGGATGGAAAATTCAGACACACATAACATGCATGTACACACTAAGGTTAGCTTGGACCATGAATATTTAAGTATAAAGTAAAGGAGCTATTAAGTTTGGTCTGAGATAGAATGTGAAGTCTGCCCGCGGAGTCATCGTCCAAGTACAAAGAGCCCTGTGTGAAAACACGAGGTGTGATTTGGAAAAAAAAAGGTTTTAAAGACTGAAGGACAAAGTAGAAGGAAAAAACTCTCTGGGTCATTTGGGATTTCATCCAGCTGACTTTGTAAGCAGTGCTGAGCAAACATCTGAGATGCAGCCGTTTAATTGCGCGCTGGGTTCCTGTATCCTTCATCCTGACAGTACAGTTTAATTCAGAGGTACCGAGACAGAACTCATTTTTGCATAAAAGAGTCACGTTTAAATGTAGGTCAAACAGCGTAAGGTGCGCTGGTTCGTTGGCCCCGCGTCGTTTTGCCAGTCAGGTGGGTGCGGCGCGTTCCCTTTCATATTCTCTAACAGTGCAAGACACACGCGGGGGCCCTCGGCCGCCAAGAGAGGTCTGTTCAATCAGAGTTTCATCTTCAGAGAAATCAATGTGATGGAGCGCTGCACCCAAAGTGGATGTTAGGAGAGGCAGACAGCATCAGAAGCCTAAATCAAAAGCCGTCGGTGCTTAGTATATCCATCAAGGCTGAAATGAATTTCGGGGGGGAAAAAAAAGGGCCTGCGACTTGAGTCGGAGGGAAAGGAACGGGTAGAGAGGTTGACGAGAGAGACAAAATAGAGAGAGAGAAAAAATAGAGGAATAGAAGAAGATAAGGCACGAGGCTTGTTGACTTTTGCATCCCCTTCAAGAGAAATGTCTTTTCCTTTTAAACGGATTCAAATTTGAAGTTTCATCGGCCAGTGGCGTCAAAGGCATTACAAGGGTGACGAGGAGAGAATAAGAACAAGGAGACAAAAGGATAAAGCAGACGATATTATAGTAATTTTCCGTCCTTCTCTGGTTCTTCCCCTGACAGCAATATTCATAAGGAGAGGAGGACTTTTTTATTTTTTTCATTTCCTGGGAAATAAGGACAGGAAGCGCACTTAGCGTCGCGCAGCACACGATGTAAAAATAAATCCTCCCCCTTCTGCTGATTAATGCTGAAAGGAAGTGAAATCCACCGCTCACAGTCACTTCCTGCTCAAAAGGCAAAGCGTCTTCTCGGGGCAAGGACAATGCCTCGTCTTGCCAAGACGTTGTGTCATTTCATGGGGATCAATTCACACAACTATTACACCGCTTTATCCCCTGTCAACAGCCCCGGACGCGATGCCAGCACCGAAGATGAGGCGCGCAGAGGAGCCACAGTTGCGGCAGATGGGGAAACCGTTTGGGTGAAGCGAGAAAAGGTGGAAAGTTCGTTATTAAAAAGAACAGAAGGAGCTCTCTGCAGACATGTCTCGGCTTGAGATTTGCATACACCTGAAAAGTAGAACCGCCGCGCTGCTCCATGAACATGAACTTTGAATATAATGACCAGTTGAGGGCAATCATACATTACCAATCTAATTTAGTCCTTTGCCTGAGATCACCAAGTGAAGCGGCAATGACTTTTTAATAACCCGACCTGTTCGGTCCCACTGAGCCGTGACGATGAAAAGTCTGATTCATTAATTGTACCGTCGAGGGGGGGGGGGGGGTTCAAATAATGAATCTGTTTGTGCCATTGTGAGAAATGCTGTACACTCCAGTAAAGTCGAGCGTGCACCTCCACCGAATGGATTTCCAGCGCGTGATCAACGGTGCTGATGATAATGGCATTGTTCATTAAACACACACGGTTTCACAAATGAGGGATTTGACTTCTATCTCCAGCGCCCGGCTTTAATGTGCTTGTGTTGTAATTGGCCTAGATTAGTCAGCGGTTTGTCAAGTGTGAACACAGTCCAGTTGCGATGCTCGCCTCCCCTTGGCAGATGGATCTGAGGCAAAGATTTGGTCACTTGATTTCCCTCCACTCTGTTCTGCAGTACACCCACACCAGCACAAAGTAGGCTTGTAAGAGGAAAATATGCCAGAGAATGGGGCAGCTTTCAGGAGTCTCGCTGTGCTTTCTCAGGTTTAACAAATCAGCATCTGTTGGCCGGTCCGCCAGCCAAAAACCCACTGACTCCAACCTAGATAACACAGATAGAGGAAGAGAGGGGGCTGAGAGCTGTGAAAAAGAGAGGAATCATCACGGTGCTGAAATGTTACTTGCTGAAATGAAGGCTACGGCTTCAAAAAGGTTAAAGGTACCATTTACTTGACTATTACGCTGTCCAAGAGAAGCATTGCACCTGTGACTATGGAGTGATTCTAGCTGGCCTGTCTTGATTTATTCTTTATTTTTGTCACACTAATGGCTCTAGAGATGAAAGTGTTGGTTGTTTCTGCCACTACTTTGGTCCTGATTGAAATATCTGAACCACTATTGCGCAGTTTGCCATGAAATTTGGGGCATGCATTCAGAGCCTGATGATTTTGGTGATTTCTTAACTTTTCACATGTGCCATCATCAGGTCAAATTGCAGACTAGTCACAATTATTGTTGCAATCGTTCTAATCAAAAGATTGAGTGTGGAGTTTCCCCCACAGTTCGCTCCACTCTACTGTCATGTTTTGCCTCTCTGTCCATACCTCCTTACCTCTCTACCTACCGGATACACTCGACTTTCCCACCTGTCCCAGTCACCCATCTCTCACATCCAGCCACTCTTTCCCACCTTTCCCCTCCATTCCTTGCCAGATTGTCAGTGCTGCTTAGGCTTTGGGTCCATCCCACCGGTGCGTCACACTCACCTCTGTGACGGTTACGCAAACCTTTACAGGAAACGCTGTTCGCCCGATCATCAGAAGTGCGATCACTGAGCAATGAGTGACTTATATTCTGTGTTGCCACGCAGGCAGGTTTTGTTTTGGGGCAAAGAGAGGGGTGTCATTCTCAGGAACGTCGATGAGCATGATTACTGTGTGTGTCTGGCAGGAACTAAACTACTGGAACGCATCATCTGCAAAGAAACGATTAAAGACAAAGGAACCTTATTGCTTAGGGACACAGACACCCACGTTGCTGCCTCTTTAGCGTGTATGCAAATGAAATGTCATGCTGCAAATGTGTCATCCACAACTAGTGGCAGCGCTGAGGTTAGGACACCTTCTGTGCACTAGCTGATGATTCACTTCTGCGAATGCGGCTTACAGTACGCACCACCGTCATCGTCTCCCTGTCTCTCTCTATCGCAATCCCTCTCCTTCATTGTGTCACTCATGCCATTCCTGTGTCACTCCTCCTCTCATTTGTGTCTCGCTCTTCAGATCATTCACTCTCTCTCTCTCTCTCTCTCTCTCTCTCTCTCTCTCTCTCTCCATCTTTAATATGGCACACGCACACAAGCACGCGCACGCTTATACAATGTCAAGGTGAGCGAGTTAAGCACTTTCATGCATCATTAGAGCAGTGGCAACAGCGCAGAGATAAAGAGAGAGACGCATGAATGGTCTGAAAATAACTTCTAAAATGCATTTACCTCAATAGATTATCGGGGAAACGTGCAATAGGTGTGTGTACAGTACACGCTATTTGACATGTGAGTCATAATCACGCTGGTTGTGTGAGCACTGATTTGTATTTGATGCTATTTAAAACTTAAGTAATGAATGAAAGCACTATTTCAAAATGAGTTGATGTCGCAGCTTACAGGCGATTTTTCCTAAGCGTGCATATAATAGCGCAGATTCTCGCTGGATGTTAATACAGATGATTCTTCCAACAATTGTGCACCAGAGATGTTTTTTTCTGCTCAGAATTAGCTTGAACGCGTCTGCTTGGATTTGAAAATCCATGTACGTACACGCAACACTTAGCTGCACACAGCAATTCTTCCCAAGCCCTGGCAGAGAGACGCGCACAAATGAGATTTATTCCAACACACGGGCCGCTTTAACAAGATATTTAGGTCTTGGCATGGCTACGGATGTGTACTGACATTTCCCCGCAGACACACAATGGAAGGCCTCTCGTGGTAGAGCTGCTACAACGCAGGAACCCACACACAATAATTCTCTCAAGGGCTGCAGATGTGCTTTTAGTAACTGTCAAAGCTCCACAGGGCTGCCCGTCTTGGAGACATGGAGAACTACCAGCTGTGTGTTGCTGTCCTTACTACACAGTCAGTGTAGTAAGGTCAGTCAGTTTCTCCTGTGTCCCCTGACCCTTGTTGTTGCCTTTCCACTCTATATACATGGAGATTTGGTGTCAGAAAAGGACAAATTACCTGACTTTTTCAAATGGACTGGTTTTGCAGCAGACGTTTTGACGTAATGATAGCTGCAATCCGCTTAGGGAGGTCCTGTAAGAGACCCTTTTCACAGCAGGCATTTTGTAAATAATAACACATTGACTAAAAGGGTCTGTTCGGCGTTCGGCCCACACCTAGTTTGGAGAAGCAGGCAGGGACCCTGGCATAGAAGCAGAGCCAGGCACTGCTGTGCATGCAGGAAACATAAAAAGGCCACATATTAAAGGTTGAGTCTTTGCTATATTAAGGATATTTTCACTGCTTTACTTTGCTTGAGGTAAAGCTCGATCTGTTTGAGTCAAAAGTCGACAGCGGACCTGCCAAACACAGGTGCAACTAATTCAAACCGGCTAGCTTCCTGGCGATGTGTGTTACTGACATACTTAAACGGAGCTGAGCAATCATAAACTTCATTAGTTGCACCTGTGCTCGTCCCAAGTCAAATAGTCTGCTTGGAAAATGGCCCATTATGTTTCAAAACCTCTTGACTAACTTGTCTCTTCCTGGCTGAAATATTTTATTTGATAAAACACAAAACAACTATTGTTTCACAAATGAAAAAAATGAAAGAAAAAGTCTGATATTATCATAGACATTACCACAATTCCCCCCTTCAAACACAGTCACAGTTCAGCATGTGAACACGAGCTAAAACCTGGGTGGAATTGACTTTGTGCACACCACCTGTGGTCTGCTCTGGTACTCTGCTGTAGCCACGGAACATCAAGTCCCATCAAATCAGTGATAAATCTGGTTATACAGTATGAGACACTGGCACTGATGCACAGCTACATTCAATTACCCAGTTCAAATTGTGCAAACAATGCTGGCAAATGCCACTGAAGTCTGTATTTGCTGACATTTGGATCTTTTTGATAACATCTATCAGTTATTCATTTCATTTTATAGCAACATCTGTGAATGCATGGGTTAAGATTCTGTGTTGCTGCGACTGAGTTTACAGAGGCCATTTATAAGATCAATATTTATGTCTGAGGAGAAAAAAATGTGGAGGGTGATGTTTGTATTAGCAGATTGTCACAGTGTAGAGAAACATCCAAAATAATTTAAACTGATGTTCATCAAGAATGAGAATGCTGAAGATTTAAGTAACTAATCTAAGATGGTGGGAGAGATTTATAAGACTGCACACTTCTGGACAGAGACCTCAGGTGCTGTAAGCCCTAGTTTGGTGTGAATTTATCTTTATATGATACTAATATGTATTAATATGGCACATGTTTCCACACCATAGGTGGTATTTTCACAACCAATGTTTATATAATCAGAAAAAAACTTATTTTAACTGGATACCGATTCATAACTAGATGTCAAACCTTTCAACAACCTGGTCATAATCAGTCCAAAAAACAGCACACTCCGTGCCCGCTTGATATTTATTATCCCAGGTAGAATCACAAATGGAAGGGCTGACTACCGAAAATGCACCTCACTTGCACATGCACTCAGATACACAGCAATGTAATATCCAGAAATATCATGCTAGCGTTTGAAAAACACAGCAAATAATAGCCATTCACTCAATAGCTACGTAGGATTAATATGTTCCATTAGCTTTTCCATCAGCATTCCTCTGATCTTCAAGTACTACAGAAAATTAGATTTTAAAAGCCTCTGAATTCCAGACGCGCTTCGCTTGAACCTTGCAGCTGACACGCCAGCAAGCGGTTATGTTTAAAAACAAGATTAATGTTAGTTGACTCATATCAAGGGAGTTCAGTCCCCTTTGCTGAGTCTAAATATTCCAACACATGCGTACAGTGCATAATTCTCTACTTTTTGTGGAAACTCATTATAGACATCAAGACCAAAATGCTTACTGCTCTATGTAGGCTGCCCTTACATCATGAAGATTCAGAGGGAATGCTAAATAAGGTAATTAGGCTTGGCAACGGGCTAGCCGGTATAATCATTTCATAAGAGGGCTCGCATTTGAAAGTAGCCAAATTACCAGACGTGTGCAGTATGTAGCTATCATTTGCAGACAGACATCACCGGGTTGTAAACAAGCGCAACATGTTCCTCTTGCTCACGCTCCTCACTCCATTTTGGGATCGACTCATCGCTCTCTAAGTGAAATTGACTTTAATTGACGTATCGGTGTAATCCTAATTTTGGATTTGATATCAAATGTATGCATTCGTGCAATAATCTAAAGGCCTTACGTGGGACCCTCGACCTCCCCCCCGAGTCACCAGCACATCATAAAATGCTCAGATGTGCTGTCGGAGCCATTTGCAGTGACACACGAAATTGTCCTGAGTCATTCTCTTTCCCAAGCTTCGAGTGGCATTAGAAAAGAGACGCCAATCACCGCAGAGAGAAAGAGAGAGCGCGAGAGAGAGAGAGAGAGGGGGAGAGCGCCCTGTCGAGCTGTCGCCACGGCAACCTTCTATCACGAAAAACCTACCTGGAACAGCTGTTGTGATCTTGTGTGATTAAGCATGTGTTTTAGCCATCGTGAGCTCTCAGCCTAATAACAAGAGGTGGAGGGAATAAAAAAAAAAGCAGCAGCAGCAGCAGGAGGAGGAAGACGGACAGAGAGAGAGAGAGAGAGAGAAGAAGAAACTTTTTTTTTTATCTTTGTCAGCTGAGAGATCACTTCTCTTAGACTAGATTAGCAGAATACTCGAAAGAGAACAGGGATTTTGCCAGAATGGGAGAGGAAGGGGGGGATGGGGGCGTCTGGAAGAAATGAAAAGCAAAGAAATGAAAGAAAAATATATGACAAGCCCCGAAGCCATATGAGGATTTATTACAAAGTCCAACCCGAGTGAGCAAATAAGAAACTGCAGTTAAAATAGAATGCTTGGTGTATTACTTCATATACTGAAGGTACTTTGAATATTACATTCGACTGTACTGCTGAGTCGGGGCATTCAGAAAGAGGCACAAAGCAAATATGTGTCTGCATAAAAACTGTCTTGAGGGGCGGAGCGGCGGGCTCCGAGAAAGAGAGGTGGCATTAACTGCCCATTGTGAAAAGTCTTTTCTGGAAGGGTTAGCAGGTGAAACACAGTAACGTCAAGCCTCGCAATTTTTCAGCACCGTCTCTCCCCTTTTGTTTCTCTCCGTCTCTACATTTCCCGGCAGAGCCATCACTGGCACGGTTCATCTGTTGCCGAGTTCTCAGTCGTAAAACAGCACGGTGTTTATTCAGACCCAGCTTTCTCACTTTTTATGTGGTGCAGCCCATTCTGTATAATGAACCAGCGACAGCAAACGCCTGACACCCTCCCCACCCATCCTCCTCAGAGCAGAGTGATGAATTATGAGCAATGCTATTCATTTTGAATTTATTGATGAAATTGCACAAAAATAGCCCAGGGTCCTGTGACTGCCTCATCTCCAGTGTTTGACATGGATCCTAACAAATGGGCATAATATCAAAAACTGGCATCAAATTCAGATTCTCTGAGATATATTTCAGATGTGGAATGTGACTAAGTACTGACATTAATTATGTATATATATATACACACACATATATGCATTGAGTACTACAAGTCGCAAGGCCTACGTCATTGCGGGGGATTACATTACTGTCACGGACCTGTGAAGGACCTGTGAAGGACCAATCAAGGACCAACCAAGGACCCGTCACAGAAACACAGGAAGTTTTGAGTTGCTACATCTATATAATTATGTGTCACATACATACTGTTACTTTAATTCTGAGTACAGGACTGGAGTTTTTTCACAGTGTGGTATTGGTACTTTTAGCTAAAGTCCATGTAAAGTAATAAATATGTGTCCTGAGTTTGTCAGACCAAAGAAGAAAGAGTTATTAACCACCCAGCGTCAAAACAGGTTAAATGCCCTTCCTGTTAGCTCCAAGTTTAATTAACATGTTATGTCTTTTTAGCTGGGTTGCCAACATTATGCATTGGTAAGCATATATATATATATATGGTACTTGAATCATTAATGCTTTCAGTAGGACGTGTGCTTTTTCTACTAGGACTAGTAACAATGTAAAGGGTCCTTTGGTGGAGCCTGAGTAAGAGAATTAAAGTGACACTTAAATTTGTCTTAACTAATTACTTTTGCCGTTGAGTTATCAGTAAAGTATTGTAATTGCTCTATAAAGTCATTGATAACGACGATGAAGACGATCATATTTTTCCAGCTATGTTTCCCCCAAGGCTGTGTATTTTGTGGGAAAGCATTTAAGATGAGCTATTGAGGAAAGTATATCATTTTGCTATCAGCACCACAACTCATGTACTGTCTTGGCACAGATATAAGAAACATTCCAATGATACCCTGCTGTCTGTGTTTGGGTCCTGATACCAAAACACAAGTTTGTAATTTTCCAGCGAGCCCCATCTTTTCCTGCTTCCCCTCCATCATCCTAGTTTCTCTCCATCCCTGGCACCCATCCACCCATCCCTCTCTTCTTCTTCGCAGCCAGAAGGCCAGTGTTTGATAATGACATATCAATCTGTAATGTACTCTGGTCATGACTCACCCACAGATGGCTTGGAGAAATACACTTTTTTCTCCCCCCCCCCCCCCCCGCAGTGCCCCAGTTACCAATAAAGAACTGGCTAAGGCTGTCAAACTGTGCTCTTTCTTGTGGTGTGATATTGAAATTAGGTGATTTAGATGCCGTGGAGCAGGGTGTGACTCTGGCGACTCTCGCTCATAATTTTGAATTTTTGGCTCCCGATAAGTCATGATTAAACGCGGCGTCCAGGAACAACACCACGCAGATGCGCGGAGAAGAAGAAGCTGCGTTCCCCGCTGGTGTGCATTGAAACTGGCAACCAAAAACCTGGCATGTCTAGGTAGTAACTGGAGAATTTTTTTTTTGGAGTAAAATATGTATGTGTGAGTGTTTGCAGATATTTTTGGAATAATCAGCTCAGAAATGAGGGGGGGTCTTTTATGCAAAAAATCCTAGAGGCGCTAACATTGGCTGAAACAATGACTTCAAAAGTGTATAACTGTGATGCAGAGGAGTGTGTGTAGGGGTTACCGGAGGGAAATGATGCATTATGGAAAGTGAAGAAGAGCTGTGGAGAAGAATGTAGCGAAAGCAGGAACGTTAGTTGCGATGGCGATGGCGACGCGAGGGCTCAGAGGAAACACATTTCACCACTGGTGCGGCTAGTATGAAATTAAATGAAGACATTCTTCTCTTTGTTACCGCCTTAACAGTAGAGAATTTCAAATCCGGTGCTCCCTCTTACATTTTCGAGGTGCTAGAGAGGCGTAGGAAGATGAGGACAGGATGCCACATGGCACTGTTGAGACATTGTTCTGATCTCTGCATTAGAACTGACAACTGCTAATGGTCATCTGCTCTCTGTCACTTCTGATGTAGCTGCTGCTCACAGCAGATTGTTACGGTACTAATAATATTATAATTACCTCAAAATGCCTGAAGAATGTTTACTCGCCCGTGGGTGGGCTCACACAGCGGGAGTTTAACCAAATAAAGCAAAAAAAAAAAAAATTATGCCATCCCCTGGAACCCCCCGAGCCACCCGACTATCAACGCTACCCTGCTGCTGCCACCGCCGTGGATTTTTGTGTAGCTCCTGCGTGTTCTTCTGCAAATAAATTTGCAGTATTTTACTCCATGTCTACACATTTATTATGATTAACCACTTCCTTTCTCTTGTGTACATACAAAAATGTGATAAATAGACCGACTGTCCCAGTGCAGATATACCAGCTGGTAGTCATAAACAACTCAAACTACTACTGTGTGTAAGGCAATGCTGCAAGTCAGCGACAATGCAGGTTCAGGCTCAGGAGTCATCAATCAACATGGTAGAGCAGAGGCTATTATAAAAAAATAAATAAAAAAAACGAAGCATGGTTAGGCGCGTGGTGTAAATGTTTCGGAGCGAAAATGAGAACATTTGAAGAAGAAAGGTGCTGTTAAGAAATTGATGGATAACACCAACGTAATGGAACAGTTTCATACAACGTTTTGGAATTTAACTGCTCTTCTGTAGTAGTTAACATGGTATCAAGTCCCGCTGCTTCCCTCAGCGGACCGTGGATAAACAGCGCTGTGGCGTGCCTGATAAGCCTGTTAGAAGGAGGCAGCCAGATAAGGTTTAGAACCTCCGTTTCTTTCCCATATGTGATCGTAAGTCTTCATTTAGGCGGAGGACGGGAAATCCTGACTCGTTCATCAGGTGGCACACCAAGACTTTGTTAATGACAGCGCACAGTGAGCCATGCATATAACACTCGTATGGAAAGCGGCGTTAGCGCGCCACATCGAGCCCATTAATCAGATTTGCGGGGAAGAATACAAGCCTCGCTTGATATTCAGTGTTGCGTTCTGTGTGTGAAGGAAAAGTTCTCAGTTGTGCACGCTCAGCTTTTTGGATGTGGATAAGTCTGTTACCCTAAAGTTTGTGTGCGCACAATGGACTGAGAGAGGTAGAAGACAAGAAATTATAATACTGGAGGCAGAAAGCTGGATGACGTTGGTCCCTCTGGTCCCTCTGCAGTGATGTACAGTAGCTGGACC
Source organism: Nibea coibor (assembly GCA_023373845.1). NCBI lineage: Eukaryota > Metazoa > Chordata > Actinopteri > Sciaenidae > Nibea > Nibea coibor. The sequence goes on from CM041731.1 coordinate 8,872,308, forward strand.
AGGCTGTAGCTGGAAAGCAAATAAATGGCTCCCAAGACGTGCCCTGACATCACGGCTGCGATGCTCTCGTGTAGCTTTGGGAACAACGTGGGCCGCATCACCCGAAGCTTTCCCAGGCTACACTATCACGCCGATGTTCTGAACCGGGACAGTGAGCGTGGCTCCAGCATGGCAGCTCATTCTTGTCACGTCGTTAAAGCCGATATATTTTCTCACAAACGGGGAAGGTTCACAGAGGGTGCAGGCTGACAACACTAATTGGTGGATACCCATTTGTTTGTTCTCGAAGCGTCCGCGATAATAGAAGTGAATTCAAAAGGGCAGAGGGAGGCTGGAAAGAGAGAGAGAGTGGTAGGAGTGGTGGACGTGGGTTGAGACAAAAGCATGTGTCACAGTCTTTTCTGTCTGTTGACTGCGATAAGCATGTTTAGGTGGAAGACCTCAGAGCCAGCTGAAAAGAGCCCCGTACATAAAGGATGCGGCAGTTCTGCTCTCTGTGTTTTCTTCTCCGCCGTAATGTTGTTATGTCAAGTCTGTTTTCTCACAGACGTAGTGAAAAAGAACGATAATGCGTGTGTGCATGCAGTGCAGTTTCCTCTGTGTGTATTTGGTTTTTACAGTGCGTACCAAATCCAGCATCACACAACAATGAGCCACAGATCCAAACAATGACTGTTTTGCAAGGCTTGTGCCCCAATTTATGCATGTAAGTTCGACATTTTGGAATTTTCTTTTGGCCAAGAGTGAGGCCTTATTTTCAAATAGTTACTTCCTGCATCTTGGGTGGATAAGATTGCTTCACCTGGGAAGCATTCAAGACAAAATCTGAATGCATCTAGCTAGAATGTGTGTCAGGAAAATAAATCGCATTTGGATTTTGTCTTGGCTATTTACAGTGTGGAAATAGCCGCTGATGGTCTTTCTCTTCTGTCCCTCTACCACCAGCAGCTAAAGCGAAACCACAGTTGAAAGCTGTTGTTCTCTGTCTCCTAACGCACCATCAATTAAAATGATCTGAACCCCGATCTGTTTAAACACTCATGTGTACGGTTGAGGGAATGGTGGAAGTCGGAGCCCATGATGACGATCTGATGAGCTCCAAACTCTTGTCTTGCTTGTACTGTTTCTGGACACTATCTGGATACAAGACCCTTGAAGTGTAAATGGGGTCAAGCGGGAGATGAGATCACTGATACCACTCTTCTGTATGTAAATATAGGGCTAGAGGCAGCTAGGTTAGCTTAGCGTAGCTAAAAGGCTGGAAACTGGCAGAAACCTGACCTCAGATCAGATATCATAAAGATAAGTAGTGTCAACCAGGCTAGCTAGTTCCCCTTATCCAGTGTTTATATGGTATCATATATCTTATGATTATGGTTGTAGCTTGCAGTGGTGTGAACTGCACTGCGTTATACTGAGAGGTGTTCCTAATATCTTGGTCACACCACCACCAAGTACAAATTCAATAATAAACATAAAGTGAAATTATTACCTTTAGTGTCAACTAGCACTGGTATACATGGAAACAGAGTTGCCTATAATAATAAAGAAATTAAGCATAGATACTGAACATCTCCCAATTTGTTTTAAGACACAACAAATGCTCTTTAACCTGTGTGTGTATTTGACTTCATCCATGCCTGCAGTGGGATGCCATCTCAGTCACATCTAGTTTTAGACGTTCTATTTGCTTTAGTGCCGGCCAGTGCCCCAGGGTTGACAGAGAGGAAATAACTCAGCATGCTGAGGCGGAGTTCAGAAGAACAGAAAACATTTGGGTTAAAGTGACAGAGTGAAATTCAGTTCGCTCTGCAGCATTATACCACCACCAAACTACAAAGCTTGCAGCTCGTAGGTCAAGGCCAGCTCTTTTTCTCTGAAAAGAAACCAAAAGAGGGAGAGAGAGGGAGGGAGGAATTTCCTTAAAAGCTTTGAATCCATTTTTTTTCCACTATCCCTCGGCCACGTTCATAGATGGTTCATTTCCAGAAAATCTGAATAATGGTTTTGGACAGCATCTATTGAGAGTGCACTGGAGGCCATGAGTCTACCAAACTCAATTACCAACTGTTCAGAAAATGTTCTGTATCAGTAATGGTGATAGTAGGGAACAGGATGTAGATGGTGACAAATCTCTTTGCTGGCTTTCTTTCCAGTGATTTTATGTGTTGTGTTATGTGTGCTGTTAGAAAATACACAAGATCCTGCCAGAGATTGGAAGTGAAATCAAATTCTCATCTCACTCATTTCAATTTGCATGTTGGCTATAGACAAATGTGTTGTTTTTTTTTTTTCCGCAATACCTTTCTCCTGCCAGCTGTTTGATTTGTTCCCCAAGCAGAAGCCATCATCATTGACTCTGCAACTGACTCCACCACTGATGGGAACTCATCTGATGAGATTTTGGATCCAAGCAGAGTAACATATTTTGCTAGTGTGTGTGTGTGTGTGTGTGTTTGTATGTTTGTGCATGTGCCTCCATGTCCATGTAATTTGCGTATTATCAACCTCAAACAGTGTGTCTTGCTGTTGTGAACATTCATTCCCCATTGTGCTTCAATGTCATTAGGGAACAGCAGTGGCAGATTGGTCTGATGAGCCTGAGGATACTGTGTTGTCTGCTGATGTGCAGCATCGAATGCAAATGAGGCTCCAATGCAAGAAGCCATTCGTCCATTTTGGCAAATTCCTCGTGAAGGTTCATCATTTGACAGTCCTGAAACGTGAAGAGTGCGAGTCCATTGTGGGTTCAGGATAAAAACAATGAACGGTAACATGAATTATGGCTGCAAACTCGTCATTGTATGTCCTTGTTTTCAATGGTACCCTTGTGACTTGTGTAGAACTGAAGAGTTTTATAGGCAGGCGCCTTTAGTCTGCCACATGCGAAATGATCTTATTTTGAAATTTACCGCCGGGCCCGTCTCTTTGTGCATGTTTTGGCCTTTGGAATTCTGATCAATTAGTTCCAACACAGTGCACTACAACGATGGACGTAAGCGAGTGCAGCGGTTTGACAAAGTTGGACTCTACCAGACCTGGGAGACAGAAACAGGCGAAGAGGATAGGTAGCTGGGAGATAGCGTTTTGATAGTGCTCAGTTTGAGCGGTGTTTGATGGCTGTGGATCAGTCACCGGAGGAGACGGGGGTTTGGGGGTGCAGCGGTTTGTGGAAGGTGCTGACGGCGTGTTTAGTTCAGCTGCCCCACACAGAGGCAACAGATTAATTAAGAAAACCTAAAACCAAATTAAAGCAGAATCACATAATGGAAATGCTACTGCCAGCGAGTCTAATGCAACACCGATGACTGCTTTATACGATAAAAACAACATAACATAACAGCAGCAGCTGCCAGTGTCTGAGGCTGGTGTTTTATCGAGCTCTGTCTCCTCGTCGAGATGTGTTTCCCCTAGTCCCGCCCTTGTACGAAATGGCCTGAAGGGCGAAGAAGGGCACGTTCACTAAAGCTCGCCCCCAAGCCCCTGTGCTTGCACCAGCAAGTTTTATCTGAAGATGCTGTATTGTAGACGTGAAATTGGGACAACAGCACATATATGTTTGTGTTTTTATGTCTTTATTAACCAACTCCTGTTATATCAATCAATAAAAATATAGACTTTTGGAAAATGCTCATTCATTTATAGGCTAAATATAATTCGCTATTTTATCATATTTGTCTTAAATCCAGCTCCATTATAGCAGGTAAAGCACATCCTGACAGCTTGGAGTATTACTGTCAGATACTGTTCCCTCTGTTCATTATGAAAGGACGCTCACACATCTTTCAAATTCATACTGCTGACTTCTTTCCCCACAACAGATAAGTCCTGTGATTTTCAGGCTGATATCATTAAATTTGACATTTAAAACAGGGAACGCATCCTGACAGCTTGGAATATTATATTCTCCTCCCTCTGTTCAATATTAAAGGAGGCTCAGACAAGCATTAAGACTTTAATAGCATTAAACAAAAAATAAATAGTGTATACTTACTTTTTACGACATGCAATTATTATTCAAATTCAATGAACACAAAATGAAATGACAAAATCTGCTTATCTTATGTTTAACACATCAACAAAAACGTCAAAATAATTTCAAAAATGAAACATTCAAAATCAAGGGGCTGCCACGAATTGAGCCAGCCCTTTCTCTGTGTGCTGGATGTAACCGCTATGAAACATTCTCCCACACTCTGATTTACCACGTATGTATCTCAACCAGTGCTCTCTCTCTCTCTCTCATTACAAACCAAACTTTTTCGAGTCAGACTTAGATTTAGAAACTGATTTGTGAAATAAGCAAAGCCAGAACACAACAGGTAGAGAATCAGAGTTTATGTTACGTTTCGCTTGCTAGTGAAGTTTCAGCGGCGTCGACCTGGCACCCTGCGTGACACGTGTAAAACAGACTATTCCATTAATAGTTATTCTTATGGATCATAAAACCACAAAACATTGTTTAGGTCCCGTTAATTTTCTTCATCTCTAACTGCTTCATACCAGGTCTGACATAAGTTAACAGTGGTGATTGTGGGGACATGCGCCAATTCTTTCTCACTAAGGTTATGTTGGATGTCCAATGATGTGCACCTCAGTGACATGCGCAATAGACTGTTCCAACAAGCTATATCTCTAAGTTAAAAAAGAAAATCAAAAACGTAATGGTCAAATAAATCCCACGCTGAATCATTCCATGCTTTTGCTTTTCACCAGATTTATCTCTCCTGGTTTGGGGAATTCTTCTGGAAGAAAAGTGCAATATGTTTTTTTTTAAAAAACAACTATTGCCTTAAGGTATTCTCCAGGATCTTTGAGGTTATTAAGTTGAACATTTGAAGTTACTTCTGACCCACTTTGAAGTTTCTTTACCTGGCTGTTGGTGTGCGTGTTTGCTTGATTTACCTCCATCTCAGGGTGAATCACGGCGGTTACAGTAATTGGGACTGACACTATTCGGAACCATTGTTCTGAATATAATTATGTTGATGATTTATGTGTCAAACAAACCCCCCACACACGTGAACGCTCGCCCAGACCCACACAGAGGCACATACAAACACATATACTTACACATGATACAATACCTGAGGGAGGTGTGGGTAGGCACAAAGAATCACTTTGTGACAATTTATCCATGAATCAAGTTACAGTCGGGCTCCACCTGTCACAGCATAGAAACAGTGCGGCATTACCTCCCACTAGGCTCTGGGGAGAAGGACTTACAGCAGATGGATGGGCTGATACAGGAGGGATCTGGTTCATAGGATGGGTTTCTATATGCGGGCTGAGAATATAGGTCAGTAACACATTTACACTCTTTTATAATGTTGAGCTTTTACACCAAGCGCTCCAAATTACGACTCCCACTCTCCCATCACGATCACTTTGTTGCCAAGGTGATGTATCAGAGAACGGGAGAAGATTTAAAGGGGGGGAAGGAAAAAAAAACGCAAAATGGGGAAAACATTTTCAACTCAGCAAAAAAAAAAAAAGTTTGGTTTGCCTATGAAGAGTCAGGCACGTGTTAAACAGACTATTCCATTAATAATTATTCTTATGAATCATAAAACCACAAAACATTGTTTAGGTCCTGTTAATTTACTGCTTTAAGATTTTTTTTTTGTCAAGATCTCACCACCTCCTCTTCCTGTGTGCTGCAGGAGGAGGTAGTTACGCCGGCTACTTGCTGTGACACCGGACGCATTTATGCCGTACTGTGAACTGTGCTCACAACAGAAAGTAAAGCGGACGGATGGAAAGACACAGAAACAGAGGCAGACAGAGGGAGTAAGGTGGTAAGGATGGAAAAAAAGAGGAGAAAAGAGGCATAGGAGGGACGTCAAGCGATACGGAGGCCTTGCTGCAGTGTTCTGGCCGCTTTCCAAGGGCAGCGTTGCTTCGAGTGAACAAACAAAATACTGGTCTCAGCTAAATATAACATTTCCCCTCGTCCGCAGAGCCTTCAGAGAGGTGGTGGCGGCGGCGGTGGAGGCAAAAGAGCGGGGAGGAGAGGAGGCGATGCTCTGTCGCTGTGCAGTGCCCCCTGACCTGCGAGAGGCCACCTGAAGCAGAGTGTGGCGTTAATAACATGGAGGTCAGGATCTGCTCCCCCCTGTTTCATTACCTCTTGGGTTTTTTCTTCCAGCGGCACACTTTTTTCCTCTCCTCCCTCCCTCCGTCACTCGGTGCCCTCTCCTGCTACTATCTCTGTATTATGCTGAGATGGGCAGAAGTTCCGCTCTCCTGTCGCCCGTGTTAGTTTATCATGCGTGACAAACAGCACAGATGACTACCCCATTCTCCTAATCTCAGACCTCTTTTCATTTTCTCCCAATAGCCCCTTTACATCGCCCCACCGTCTCTCTCTCTCTCTCTCTTTACACCGTCTTATCTTAGTGCGTTTCTTTTTTTCCTCCGACACAAATACAGACCTTGGAAAATGAACTACCGCCGCTGCTGACTGGTGTTTGTGGAAGTCTGTGCAGTGGGTCGGTGGAAAATTAACAGCCAGACAACACGCACACGTGCACACACACAGCCTATAATGTTTTATTTTTACAGCAAAAAGATATTGCAATTTCACTCCCCACAGGTATTTGTTAGAGACCCGGAGCAAGGCTCACAGTTCCTTCTTTCTCAATTGGCGATTATCTTCAATGAGGTTACAGCGGCCTGTGTAGACAAATGGAGACAGAATATTTTCATTTCGACTTTGCCTGGAAAGAAAACCACTGCCAATTCACTCTGCCCGGGCGCATCTATATGTACACATATTTGCATACTATATATGAGTACATCAGTACGGTCATCCCACGCATGTTTGTATGTTTCCTCTGAGCCTTTTTTTTGTGAAGCAAAGAGTCTTAAGTTCTTCAAAGAACACAACAGCACCAGAAGGGAGGAAGCCTTGAAGGAAGTTGGTGTCTGGAAGGCTTGGAGGCTGGTTGCTGCTTAACACCGGCGGAAGCAAACATAGCAGTACACTAGGGGCTTTGGCCTTGCTTAAACTCAGCGCCGCTCCTCATCGCACAACCCCAATCCAGCTTGACTTGCGCGGCGGGGGAAACCTTCGGGAGAGGATCTTACGAAGCTGCTGATGTTTAAGCACCATCGGCAACACAAATCAAACACAAATCCCTCCAGGAGGAGAGAACTACAAACTTATTTAGCACCACCACCAAAGTCAGGTCAATATTTTCCCTTACACAATGAAAAAGCCGCCAAAGGAAAATAAACACGCTGGTTTCGAGGCGTTATCAAGCACAACGCAGGGGTAATTTGTCAGAATCGAATCACCAGATGGCATTCACTGTGAACGTGTTGATCAGTGAGTTAAATTGAGCCCAGGAAAACGTTCATGGCAGGCTGCCGGCACAGAAAGGAGAGAGATTAATCACAAGCAGGAAATTCACACCTCCTGAGTATGTCAACCACTTCCTGTCTTTAGACAAATACGCAGGGAGACAGACAGACACCCCGCCACCCTCGGGCTGGCCATGACACGCCATGCAAATTGACATTTCTGCGTATATAATAGACTTAATGATAAAACGCTAATGGTATTTTGAGCTGCCGCGTCTCCGTTTGATGTGCCGTGAATAGACAGTTCAGATCCTGTGACCTCCAGGTGTGAACGATGATATTTAGAGGGACAGCGCTAACCTCCACGACTGCCTGACGTCTTTATACCCCGTACGGCACAACTTACTCTGTAAAATAAAAATCCCCCGAACACTTGAGACACACCTCGGGCACTATCAGACATCCCTGTCATGAAGTGACAAAGCATGTAGACAGTGCGTATTAAAGATAAAATGTACTCCGCGTATTTCAATTTCACTTAGGCTGCTGTCATGCGGTGGCAATTCATGACTCCTCACACACAGACCCAGTCAGTCACCGCGTCGTCGTTCATTCAACTCGATGGTAGTCATTTTCTGTAAACTGACCCCAGGGTTACTCGGCGCTGTATCCATCCTCGTCCACATCACCACAGACATCCTGATGGTGTAGCTTAACATCCGCGCCATGTAACACTTTGGATGCAGCAGTCAGGATGACTGCGAAGGGAAATCACTTCATGCTCACGTCCTCGGGGATCCATTTGTGATGTGATCCACTTTGTCTGCTCGGAGCAGCTTTTCTATGACGAGCCACACTGCAAAAAAGTACTGAATATACAGTATGTCTAAAATTTGTTGGTGCATTACTTATTTTGTAATATTTTATGTTTCTAGAATGTTCATAAAATGCCTTGTTGACCAATCATATCCTGAGCAATATCTAAGCCTGAAGCTTGGCACAGCTTGGAACGTCGACTCTATGTGGCCCAACGTGCCGCTATAAAGGCTAAATACCGCTGGGCACAGCTGTGACGCGTTCCATATGTGCCAGGCTGCTGGAGCTAATCACAGCTGTTCTAGTCAATGTTTCAATCCCCAATGGAACCGCCGTGGTCAGTTTCAGAAGCGTCCCAGAAGAGGGTCTCTGCTCGGTTTGCGGCGAGAATACGCGGCCCTTCTATTTTGCCGGACGCCGCAAGCAGCCTATGTCTGACGCCTGTTGATTTTCAACACCCTGTGCCAATTTAAAACAGCCAAAATGGAAACAAATTAACTAGGTTGTATGCTTATACATATTTAGAAGCACACAAACCAGGGGAAAAAATGAAATCTGAGCAAGTTAACAAAGTCTGGCAGGCGAAACGCTCCTGGTGGTGTGTGAAGTCCCGTTGTGACCGGATCAAAACAGCGCTGCGGCCATGACGTGATGGAGACGTGCCAGGTGGGGGTTTGGGGTAAGAGTTTAAGCAATGTTTTTTTTGTCCTTTATAGTTTGGGAAAGTTTACTCCAGCAGCTCAAGTCTGTTACCCGGGGGTAGCGCTACACCAAAAACACTGCTTTGTCCACACGTTCAAAGCCCTTTTCTCTCTGTAAAGGAGAGACACGCTGTTGCTTTCTTCTTCAGGAGCAGACCGAAACCAGCCGACACAACGTCGCAGGTGGAATCAAGAGTTAAGCTTCCAAATCAAGCCGCTGTTGCTAGCAGCAGATTGAGAGTTTCAAACTGTCTTATTCAGTTTTTTGTAGCTGCATCTCCATGCTGATATTTCCCAAAGCAACTCTCTATGCTTCATGTTGGGGGCTAAAACAGTAAAAGAGGAAGGTAAAGGCATACATCTTTAATACTGCATGTCTTCTGTCCAGGTCTCTTAAGGAGCTTAAACATATGACGGACATGCATTAATCAGATCTAAAAGTGGATTTTCCAGACTCATCATATGGTCTTAAGTGGGATTATCTCAGCACATTTGCAGAGCATTTCACAGATCCTAAGAAAAATGGAACCACTAAATATGAGACTAAACGCCTGCCACAGCACAGAAGGCTCGCTATTTGCTATCTTATCGGAGCTGCATCACGGAGAGTCACGCCGCGGCCGGGTGGCGGTGTGCGACATCGACGGGCACAGGTTAGTGCTCGGGTGCAGTCGACAGCTGCCCACACACTGCAGTAAAAGCCAAATGCTGTCTCTCTCTCTCTCTCTCTCTGTCTCCTGAACACTCCAGGAGATGTGGCAGAATTTTACATAAGCGGCCGACAAGGTGAGGCAACTGTACAAACAGGGGCGGAAAAATTATACATCAGATTAGAAAGGGGAAGATAAACAGAGAGGCGCAGGCGCGAATAGGCAAATGCCGAACAAATGTATTTAAGCGAGAGAAGACGAGTCGCTGTTAGAGCCAATTTGCAGCTGTTCGTGTTTGTGATGTTGCTTCCGCCGGAGCTAAATTTGTTTGGGAAAATCCACCGATGCTGATTCATTGATTGTGCTGCGCTCGAGGCGTGTTTTGCGCGCGTGTAATTCCTGAAGGTGGCTGTTGCGGAAAAGGTGGAGGTTGGTCGTTAAAAGGCAGCCAACATGGAACAAAGCACATATGACTCCCGATATATTACAGCAAACAGCCCCGTCGTCAATATAATGTTTGCTTCGGGAGTTGTCTCAACAGAAATGCCTATAAACAATGAATATTTCATAGGATTTAAATGGCTCTCTCCAGCTATTTTAATTGAGTTGCATCAGCCACAAAGCAAAGCGCGCAATGCAAAAGTCTATTAGAATTCCATTCCCCATTATAAGAGAGTCTATTAAAGTAAACAAGGACTCATAACCTTCATGCCTTCTTACTCTGGATATCTTACTGTTGAGCACTCTCTGTAATGCCAGCCTCGTTCTGTCTCTTCCCAGGTCTTTGGCCTTGGCCTCTGTTGTCAGTTGTATGGAGAATAACGCTCGCTTGGCTTCGTTCCATAATTCATTTTGGGAAAAACAAGTGTCTGGCCTTGTGTTCACCCCCTCCACCACACAATGGGGTGGCTGCTGGCCCCCGGGGGCAGAGTCGCCTCGCTTCCATCATCTCTCTTTCACACACGTGCGCGCCGCGACACACTCGCGCAAATTGGGAACGCCGCCAGTGTGCACACCCGTATGCAAATATGTAAACATGCATGCTTGCACACATATCTGCGCAAGTGCTCATAAACATATTTCTCCATCTGGCACTTGGCCACATTTTTTGCTGGCAACAAAGGTTATTCCAACAGATAAACACCTTTTAATTACCTGGGAAACAAACAGACGCAGTTATATTGGAAGAAAGAGATATATTAGGTTGCAGTCGAGTTTTATAAATGTTAAGATGTGACTAGAAATATTCCTCCGGAACATATCATCTCAGTTTATGCATTTTATGGCATCGGGATAATCCATAACTGTATATCACGGCGCACAATACCACACATGTCATGTAGCAAATTCCACCCGCCATGATGGGAAGCATATTTCTATGAGACTGTAAATAACATCCCCTGTAGAGAGCCTGGTCGAGTACATGCATTTCATCTCCATCCATAATTCATTACCAGATGTTGGTTTGTATTGGTTTCCAGGTATCTGCTAGGACTGTGGAGATTGCAACATCCCCGTGGTTTTTCTGGAGTCATTTACTCTTGCTCCTCAGCGACGGCGCACAACCGCATGCGGCACACCGTGTACTAGCTGCCGAAATCACGGAGAGCGTTCTTTTTTGGGCAATTTATGATTTTTCGGCATTAGTAGCGTGACGCTGGCGCCCTTTCTACAATCCTGTTGATCTGTTTCTTTGCCCCTTTTGTTCAGAAGAAAAGAAAGACATCAAAGCGAGAAGCAGAGCAGTGTGCTTGTGCAACATTGCTGGGATTAAGGAGAAGCGTCCCGATGATATCAAAGTGTCCCGTAACCAGCCCGACAGAGAGATGCTGGCACACCCCTGTCTTGTTTTAAAGAGTTTTTGCGTTTTGAACGCGGGGACGGGGTGGGGTGGAGTGGGAGGACGGCGCTGACAGTGAACACGGAAGATCTGTGAAGACAAAGCTCGCGGTGACAAAGTGTGTTATTCTAGGCGAGCTTCTCCAAATCCATTTGAACGCCCACTCAGACACCTACGGGCTGGCTCATCCATAGCCAGATCAGGTCCCGCGCTCAATCCATTACCTGCTGCTTGGAATGGATGGCGGCAGATTCCTGCGCTGAGGCCGCTATTATCAAAGAGAGTTGGAGGGAGTGGCGGGGACAGGGAGAGATTGAGGGACAAACAAAAGAGCGGCTAGGGTATAAAGGATGACAGTAAGAGAGACCAAAGGATTGAGGGCAGGAAGATCGGGGGGGTGAGAGGGAGAGAAGGATGGATTAGCTGATACTGGAACACAGGAAAAACAGAATTAAATGAAAAAGTAATATATAACCCAAATCTCCTTTTTTTTGTCATTGTGGTTTAAAATATCATCACAATCCTCTCACTTTGTCAACAAATTTTAAGTTTTTGATCTGCAGTATATTTCCTTTAACAAATTCCACTACTTACCACAGAGTTACTGTATGACAGCTGGGCTATGAGGAGATATAGGAAAGGATTAGAAATGATACTGTATGTGCTTATCCTGACCTGGAGCTACCACGGCTCCATCGTCACACTCTGCCGTCTGAACACACTGAACCACTTTCCCCAGACGTGATAAACCAAACTCCCACGCAGCCGCTCTGACAGAAAGAAGCTCTGGTATTAACCGTGTTCCCTTGCGGTGCTCGGCTTTAATCTGTGTTTGGCAAACTCTCTCTGCAAGTTCAGGTAGTGGCTTGCCGCCGAACAAAGTGGATCAAATGAAGGGAATGAACTAAATGAATTTTAACCAAGACTCCCACTCGTCTTGGTGCATGGGGTCCTCTGCCCATCTTTTCAGGGGCCTTTTAAAGGGAGATATAAATGGGAACATTAGCTCGAATCTGACACAAGTGTCTTTCTGCCAGGAGAAGCCTCTCTTTCTTTTTCCTGTCTGTCTGTCTATCGCTCTCTCTCTCTCTCTCACTCTCGCTCAGAGTCGCCATCCTCTGTCTTTTTCTCCAAGCCCTCCAATCCCTTCCCCTTGACTGCCCATGTCACATGGGATTATGGCCACATACACCACTGGATGTTTTTGTTGCACAAAGACACTTGCAGTTGCTGAGTATGAGCTGAGAAGAAAAAAAAAACACTCGGCTTATACTTGTACCCCTGGTTTGCATGTTGAGACAGCAAATTCTGTTGTTCCCATTTTAGAGCAGCGTGATAGGACACTCCTGAAGCAATAATGCATGATGAAAATTTCCACTTTTTTGATTAGACGAGTAAGAAGTAGGCCACCCGATTCTTGTATTTTGGGTTTAAATAAGTCTAGTGCTTTGACACACTGATTTGTATCTTAGGGGCTGCTTGTTTCTGTAAATTTACTTCGTGCCATTGTTACCATCCACCAGTTCTGATCCAGCCTGATCAGTTTGACCCGTGTCTTGTCATCCTGACTTCACTTCAGCGTCAGTTCGTCTTCAGTCTTCAGTCAGAGCGAGTGTTTTGTTTTCCAGTCTGGCTTCTCCTTTGTTTTCTTGGACCTTGCCTGTTTCGTAGACTTTAGATTTAGCCTGATACTTTACAGATTTGTTTGGCTGTTTGGACTGCCTTTCCCGCTTTTGTACTGCGCCTGCCTGACAATCCCTAAGCTTTTGTACACACACTTTTGTGGTAATAAACCATTGATTTGCAACAGACCCGAGTCTGCCTTTGGGACCTAGTCCTTGTGTTTCTGGTTACCCTTCTTGAACCAATGAACAAATATTGACAACTGCATCCTGACGAAGAATCTGAGGAAACTAAAGCTGGAAAAATAAGAATGAATTGGAGATGTGAAAATATATAGTTGATTTATATTAGACTGTGAAAAGCTAGGGTGTTTTCAGACCTGAGCTGTCCAATTTAAACCAGAGTTTGTTTCCTTGGGCAGGTGCGAAAGGTCTGAAAGGTCTAGTCTGAAAACTTTTTTCTTCCTGGTCAGTGCTTGTTTCGGGCGATACCTCCTCCCAATCCCCCCACTATCCTGGTGTGAAAGCGCCCTAACAGATGCCGTCCACAGCTTGTTTTCCATCTAAGATAACACGAACCCCACCTCAATGCAACCACAGTACACAAGCCTGAACAGAAATCACTTCTGTTAGCTTCTGCATCGCCAACGCTCTAATGGAGTTGGTCATTGTCACTGACTGTATTTATCCATGGCCAGGTGTAAAGGGTAAACAGTTTTCCAAGCACTAAAAAACAGCATAAATAGATGCAAAGAGAGGAATAAAACCATTTGATGCAATAATGTAGCAATACAGGTTATAGAGTAGAGTTTGATTGTAGGACAATATGAGGTTTCAGAGGTAGAGGTTTCAAGCCTGTGCTTGCCCTGTATCTCTGTAATTATGTAAATGTAAGTACTTCAGTAGAGTAACCACAGTAATGGATATAAAAAAAAAGGATAAATGGCATTTTTAGCCTGCCAGCAACAGATACAGAAGTTACGGAATAATGAGGCTGGCGGAGGGGGTGGCAGACAGGGGTATATTAATGGTGTCCTAATTAGCCTCTATGCTTTGAATGCTTAATATTAATGTATAAGTACGTGAACCGAGGCCCCAAAACTCTTCATCAGCGGCCCTTTTAAAGAATTCTTGATGTGCAAATTTTCTTTATGAGGGAGTGCTTTTTCCCCTGCCTCTCTCACTCTTTCTTTCTCTGACTACAATGATTTTTCTGTACTGAAGCTTGGCTTTGTCATTGATTGGCTTGGAGCGGCTAATTAGCTTGCATCTCATCATTGCCACAACGACTTATTTACCCCCAAATAACGAGCAAAGACAGAGATGTCTTATTAAGTTTGGCAGCCCAGACAGCTCGAGGTCAAATTATTAAATGCAAAAGTGATACACAAGAGAGGAAGTGGTAGAAACGCTCGTCCCTGTGGTATGTTTGCCTTGAGACGGCAAGGAGAAAGTGCGCAGGCCACTGACAAGAAGCTGGTTCCAACTGTAAAGGTCTTAACCACTACACTAGCTGTAGACACATGAGAAATAATTTTACATCGGTTCTTGGCTGGGGTATAAAGTTATCAGACCTGAATATATGCTGTCAAAGGTGAAAAAGCGAAGGCCAAGCCCTGAGATTGTACAGGCCAATTCAATTACTCCAGGCTGTTGTCTAATGGAGAATGAACTAACCAGGCAAGGGGTTACTTTGGGATGGCTCTGCTGACTACTGCCTCTTGTCTACATGATCTAATTTACTAAGACACACAGCTATTGATTGGCTTCTGCATGCCAACAGAGGAAAACCTTTTTAGATGCATGTCGTTTTTGTTTCATCTGGCAGAGGCTGAACATAAGGTGAGCGCGCACAAATACCGAAAGACATGCACACATACGTACGTACGCACACGTGTGCACGAGTTGCTGGGTAATTTTCTTATCTCTGTAAGCCGTGACGACCAAATTGGCTGGGGCTTCAACTACGTGGTTCAATAAGCAGAATCAATGGCCCCAACAGTGGGGAAAGAAAGGGGGAAAAAAGATTTGTACATTTCGATAATCATGACTTCTCTTATCTGTGGCTGAATAAGAGGGTCAAAGGGCGAGCACTAGCAACAAAACTCTATCAACACCATGTATTCACCACAATGCTATTTTGCTTAGTGCCTCTCATCCCTTTCCTCCCCTCCCTCCCCTACCCATTTCTAGCTCAAAGCTGTGGACACAACAGTCTTATCTAGCGCTGCCTTGCTGTCAGCGAGAGTGGTCTATTTTGGGCTTTATCTTGAGCAGGGGCCGGGCAGGAGCCGTGGGTCTGAAGCCGAGCCGGTGCACTGGGAGATAAGGCAGACAGGGACACTGTAACCTGCGTGTCTGTGGTCAGGGTGGGAATGGATGAAGCCTGCTCCACAATCAAACAGCTTCCTCTTCTTGCTCGATGGATTGGATCAGGATCACACAGCTGTGGAGGCAGGCTTACAAGCCTCTTTAAAGGCACAGTTTGTTTGAAAGGCCAAGGGAAGGTTTTTTGGAGCCTGCAGGTACAGTCTACCAGAGTAGTGTTGCACTGTGGTGAATACCATCACAGATATGGATGCAGAATGAATTCCTTCTCATATCAGGAAGGAGAGTAGCGGTTGGAGATTAACTAAAGTGCTACATTAAAAGTTGTGCATAAATTTCCCTAAAGCAGGCTTAAGGCTTGTAGTTGTACATTTATTTAACAAAATTCAAATGAAATCAAAAATGTTTTATTTTCATTGACGAGCCTCCCTGTAACTGACAGTGAGTGTAGAATTTTCCTGATACTACTGCACGTCAATACAATGGCTAAGCAAATCTGCAATATTAGAGTTATGCTGCTTCTTTACTTCCATAACGTGGATCATCACCTGGTGAAGACGCTGACATTTTGCCTGGGATATGCAGTCTTAGCTTCATTCTTTTAACATGATAGCACGTATGTAGACGACCAAGACCCTTTTACTTGGTTCCCAAGTCAGTAGGAGGCATTGCTATCAGCAACCAGCTCATGGACTGGTGAGTGGACACTAGCTAGCTAAAGCTGATAAAATCAATGATCAGTGCTCATAATGAAAGGAATACAGAAGGATTTCGGGTGGTAAACCTGCCAACATTGCAGGTTTAAGCAGAAGGTTTAGTGACAGCTAAGGCGTGGCAACAGTGATAGAGCTGTTTTTCACAGTAGCCATTGTGACATGATTGAATCTCTCTCTCTCTCTCTGCAGGAAGACTAAATACACCATAAAATTTACATTTCTGTTGGGAGGATAGTGTGGCTTTGTGGAACTTCGTACTTTTCTCTGTTTGAGATATAGGATTTGAGAGACGACCTTTGGCCACCTCTCTCTTGGCAATGAAACAGATCAAGTAAGTTAGTTGCTAAGACAATGACAGAAGGTGGTTCCTTAAAAAGACATTTTCAGAATGTTTATTCATGATTTTCTTCAGAGTATAAGACCTAGCCCGGGAGAAGAATTCGGCGGGACAACTTGGCATGAAGATTCGAAGAGATGCATCTCAAACTCACTTGTTTCTTTGAATAAAGTCCTAATTGCTCAAGTCAAGACGAGTTACGGCTCTTTCTTCTTTGGCAGCCATGGAAAAGTCACGACATTATGCGTATTGGAATGCACACTGGAATGCCTGTGTTAGATGAAATGTAGTGGAACCTTATTTGTATCATTGGTAACCATCATAGCAAAATATGAATAGATGGCTTACCCTACAAGATGCTGTGACAAAGTTCAGTTAAGGGGACAAAGCTCAGAGAATGGTCACTTGTGGAACCAAATGACTAAACATGAAAAGAACAAATGAACGATACAGACAACCCCCACCCCCCCTAAGCAGCATATACCTAAATGCAGCATGATCACAAGAAGCTAGACTTGCATGTATCACGCAACATTAACAGAGAATGGGGGTCTATGGATTGCTTTATGCTAATGAAGTACAGGCCAGATCCTGGACCTGGCCTGACATTGGAGAGGCAGCCAAGCAAGAAAAGAGAAAGTGAAGCCAAGTCAAAAGAGAAAAGTCCATGGAGACAGTGAGGCAGCCTCAGCTTATAGCTTGCACAACACAATGCAGTAAGACTGCAGATGAGAATATGTCTGTCTGAGGAGTGTGTGTGTGGGGGTTGGGGTATGGTGGCAGAGGGAAAGATAGAGAGGGAGAGAAACCAGATGAGACTAGTCAGAAATACTCAAGCTCTCTCCTACTGATCGACACACTACCTCAGCCTGACAGTTTCATTTTCAAAGCCATTGTGTGCCAATGTGCCAATGCGCATTATCAGCCACTGCCTGTTTGAGCACCAACCCCGCTCTCCTAATGAAAACCCCAGCAGCAAATAAATAGAATACCATCCCTGAGGCTCCCAAGATTCACATATTTACTTTAACACTGTTCTCCTTGCTTTGATTACCCTGCCCTGTGACTGAATCATCAAAAACACAATTCAGTTCTGCTCCACACCATGTTTTGAAAGCCAGAGTTATCACTTCGTAAGCCAACATGACATCTCCCTTTGTCCATGCTCTGTGATCACATTCACAGTTGTTTTTTTTTCCACTGAATTGGTAGTTCTTATTACAGTCCAGAAGACTCAATTATGCATGGGGTATATTTTCAGTGTTTGTTCAGTGGGTTTGAGTAAGAGAAGACGGCTTACAATCAGAAAGCATACAATGAACTAACAGTGTGGAGGCCTTGTTGAACCACTTCAGTGACCCTTGAGAAGTACCCAACAAAAGCAAGCAAGAGTAAACTGCCCAGGGAACAATTTCCCCCCCATTTAGCCCAGGACTTGCCATCTATGCTATCCATTTACTATATACAATACCAAAAACCACAAAGTTGTGCAGATGTGGTTCTATCTCAAGTTTCTCTAAGCAGAGTTTGATAGACTGTCTGTGGAAAAGCTTACTTTGCTCTTAGCTGTCACAAAGACGTTGAGACAGCGGTTCTTCTTCCTCCACAGGCTGTGGAGGCTCAACATGGTGTACCCGTAAAAGTTGCATTGTACCTGGAGGCCATTTAGAGTATCCTGACTGTCTGCATCATTGCCTGGTATCATCTGTAACACGGCGATCAAACTTTAGCACATCAAGCGTGAAAATTTGTCCCTACAAACTTCAAGCAATGTCGCAGGGACAACATTTTGTCAGAGTTGTTTTTATATAGTTGAAGGAGACTTAACTTGCAACCCCCAACAGCTCCCTGATCTCCTTCCAACCCTTGTCCTAGAGGATATTCTGATACTGAATGAATGTCAGTTGGAGGTGTAGCAAATGCACAAAACTGCCTTGCAGGTTAGGACATCTTCACTGTGAAAAACCAAAAACATTGCCTTCAGTTAGGAAGCGGTGTAAGGCTCTGCAGATGGTCAACACATCACCAGATTGGAGCTGCAATCCATGGAATCCTCCAGCTGCAATCCTCTTCACTCAGTGGTGCAGGAGGAAGGCCAACAGGATCATCAAAGACCCCGACCACCCCAGCCACAAACTAGCCTGCCACACATTAACATCCGGCCGTGCATCACCAGGCTCAGGGTCAGCTTCATCCCACAGTCCATAAAACCCATGAGCTCTGAAGCAAATCACTATTACACTTTACATTCACCTTATTGATGTAAATTGCACTTCTATACTTAATGATTAGTGCCTGTTAACGTCTCAGTTCATATAACCATCACAGTATATTAGTGCACTGCCTGTCTAAAATCTGTTCTCGCCTGTCCATGACCTGATTACAGTTTATTTGTATAATATACTCTACTATACTATATTTTAACCTCTGCACTATTTGGATGCAACTACAGGTCCTCAGAGCTGATGCAATTTTATCACAGGATGACAGGTAGTGTTGGTATTTTTCATTTTTTCAATTAGGTCAGTGATCATTTCACTCTCAGGACATAAAAACACGAATGTTGCCGAAGAGACTATGTGTTCCTTCGCCTTCCGTTTTACCAAGCACATGCTTAATTTCAATAATGCCATAGGCCATGCTAATGCATATTCATATTTGGAAGCTTCCCAGTTGAGCTGCAGTTGTCTCTTATTAGCCACTGTGCACGACCGCTGGGACAATTAGGTTACACATCAACGAGGAATCTGTCTCTACCGCACTGACCCCTTTATCTCATGTTTGCAATGGAAAGGACGTGCTGTTGTGTATTTCCAACAGTGCGTGGTGCTTTGAAGATAAAAATATTTCAAATTTCAGCAAAAGGATGGCACACTGGCTACTGGTTTTCAATTGTTGCTAAGCAACAAGAACCAAGACCAGCACTTCCCCTGTTTGGTGCTGTTAGCTTTAAAAAAAAGTCCCTTGTGGACAAAAACCATCTTGGTATGTTGCTAAAGTGAATATAAGTTGTTACACCTGCTTATTCACTTGACCCAACCAGTTACCGCCAGGGATTCAAACTAGCACTTTCTCTGTCGGAAACTGGTCATAAACCTTGTCTTTTCAGGGTCCAGAGACAACTGCGTGAAATGAAACCAATGAATGCGCCGCAAACAGATGTTTTTGATCTTTTAGAATTGAAGTCTCAGATGCAACATGTTTTCACTACAACCGCGGACGCTTTATCTGCAGGACACTCCTGCATGTATTATCCAGTCACCTCCATGTCAGGGAACAATGAGATCAGAGCCCTGAATGAGTAGGTAATCATATCAGTGACACACCACAGCCCTCAGCTGCTGAGCAAAGCTGCTGATGGAACTGATTATATTTACACTACAATCCAGTATTTTATGTAATGTTTCCCAACTAATCTCACACATACGAGTCTGCCATCTTCACTTTGGCAATTTTTCACTCCTCATTGCGTATTGCTGCTGCTTTATGTCCAAACACATAAGCGGAACACAGCAGTTTTGTACAGGACTAATAGTCTAAAGCCCTGCTAGCAACCCTTAAAGGCTGCTAGTCATTAAACCCCACTTTGCTGGAGGAACAAATTGCTTTGTCATTTTGCATATATATATATATACAGTCATTCATCAGCTGTTACTATGGCAAACAAACACAAGACATGTGTAATTGAAACATCTTGATCTTGACCAAAGTATTGCATGGATAGTTGCACGGACCGGCTTACGTTGCCATCATCCGCCTCTTAGCAACTCACAGCGTGCTACAAAAGATTCCAATGCACATAGTTTGCACATGTGATGTAAAGAAACAAACAAGACATCACCACTGCGTTATTTAATCCATCCGCACAAAGATCATTCTGCAGTCCGCTGTGCTCTCTCTTTTTGTTCCAACATAATAAATGGCGCGTTGGCTTTTTGCTGGCTGCTAGCATTGACGTGACCCAGTGTTCATTGCAATAATTGGAGTGAGTGATCAGAATTTCTGATCTAATTTAACCAGAGAGAGCTCTTGACCCTGGAGATGCAGTGAAGCCGCAGCACTGCTTTGCACCAACGGAAATGGTTCAGTTAACTGGCGAGGGGAGAGCCAATAAAAGAGGCCTCTTGGAAGAAATATAGCTGCACTCAGTTTGAACTAGTCCAGCGGTTCTGATTGTTGTGAAATTCTACATCATCCTTTAAGCCCACAAATAGAAATTTTATCTCATTGCATGGGGATAGAAAGCAAAAACTATTTCTTAATCTTCATTTCTACAAACTTTTAAGCCATACAAAAGCATAGATAAAAAGACAACATATTTAGGCTTAATACAAAATGAGCTGAACATTAATGTGTGCTTGAACAGTTTCCCCAGACACTGAAGATGCACAGTTCAGCTTTGATCCTCATCAAAGGAGTGTCCGCCAAGATTCACAAAATTTCCTGTGACCCATAATGCAAAAAATGTATTTTACTTGGGTTGTTAATGCATCATTTTAAAGTAAGGAGGGAAGTTGACAGTTATTCATTGTCCAGACTCCAACCTCCCCGACACTGTGACTCTATTAGCCTGGCAGCATGTTCCAGATGAAATCGAATTTGGCATGTTTTCACCGGCAGTTTTGCAACCACAAAAGAAGTCTGGATATTTTCAGTTTACTCGAATTGATTTATATTAGTGTTAGCATGATTCGTGCTTGTTTTGAGGCGCATACAAGTTGTGTCTGCTCTTTTAATGGCTTCCAAATCACAACACAAGCTATCTCATGACACTTTCCATATAGAGCAAGTCTAGATGGTACTCTTTATAATGTTTTTTACGTAGACTCAACAATTACCACCATGAGAAGGCACTTGGCGATAGTGGCGTCAAAAAACATCCATTTAAGAGGCCAAAACATACAGTTGTAGCGTAGAGTATACTGATATTTGTTCACATAATTGACAGGAATAAGTGTCTATAGAAACATGTATTATTATTATTTCATCCTTCATCCCTTCAGAGTAAGAGTTTATGTCAGGTCATTGTTGTCATTGTCAGAATCCCTTCACTTGATTGACAGACAGATTTTGAAGGGGTCATCATTAAATAAAACAGCCGGTGAAACTGTTACATTATATTTTAATACACATATTTATTTGATCATTTCATGATGTGCAGCAATATTTAATCTGTGCAATTAATTCATTTCCCGGTGTCTTACTTATTTATGTAATTCTAAACACTTTGCTCAGAGTCAAGTCTGATTTAGTTTGGTAACCAGGTAGCTGAATAAACACTGGGAAAAAAAATGACTGTACTGTGACTAATAATAGCAGCAGGTTAAAAGAGATTCATCGCTGACATAATGATTGTGCTTCTTTAGCCTGTAATGCTGAATAGTATTTAAATAACAGTGGGGACGTTTTGTAATAACCATTACTGCATAGAGTAGGCCACTGGAAAAGCCTTGGAAATATAATAAAAGACTGTGTAATGGTAATCATCCATCTATTTTCTATTGAAGTTTATTATTTGAGGCCAGGAGGCTGAATTGTATGCCAACGTGCTGTTTCAAATACCGTACACTCAGCACAATAATGTGCTTTTGTTTATGCCAAATCCGACCATACGTGCATGTCTCTGTGTTATATAACACGTAATTACCGAACACTGTGTTAAGGGGTTGCTATGCTACCTCATGTGGTAACCAAGAAGCTGTGAGTAGTCAGTTGTTTATGCGGTAAGCAGGGAAGAAAGATCCTGGCAGGAAAACCCTTTTTTTTTTTTTTTAGTTATTTCTAAAACATCACACAAAGTTCATAAATGTCACACACACGCGCGCACACACACACACACACATAAGGCTTCGGAAAGAGAGTGGAGCGAGGCTGCCTGGCTGAAGTCAGAGTTGAACATTTGCTGTTTTCAGCTGCTTCTCTCCAGAGCTCGGGGTAAAATTGTAACATCTTCTGAGAACTAATCTTAGAATGAAGAGGAGGTCCTTTTTTTTCCGTCAGCTGGCCTGCCAGTATGTTCATACGTTCACAGCTCTGTGTCTTCATGCAAAATTAAGATTTTTTTTTTTTTATCTTCTTCCATCCAGAGACCAAAAATGACCGCTTTGCAGTGCTTCTAGGAAGGATGGGGATGGGGAGGGGGGAGGGCTCGTAATTTAAACTCAAGTGGATGACAGATTTCGTATGAAAACAAATCACAAGGGAGGTGACTTGCGGTTCACTGTGCTTAAACCTTAAAAATCATGGTGATGAATGGACGCTCATCTTGGGGCAGCATAGGTCAAAACAGATGACAGCTCATATCTGCTTTATTTTTCAAACGTACAGGGACGGTACTACCACATTACAATTAACATGTGGTCGATCGTGCCATCAACGGTAAACACACAATAAAGCATGCTACAAATGTGTGACTCATACAGCTGGCACTATGTGTGAACTGGAGTATGGTGAGCCTATAAATCCCGGAAATACCAACAGTGTAATCAGTCTCTGAGAATAAAGCTGTTATAAATGTAGCAAAGATGACTCTTCAAGAGGAAGATTGGACACGGAAGGTAGAAAATTACTTTTTCGCCGTGGTGTCCGTGTTTTACAGTAGGAAGAAACATTTTCTAGGCGAGCTCCTGGGCCACTTTGTTCCAAAACATCACTTTAGAGGTTTGTGATCACAATGGAAAAAAAAAAAAAAATTCTCAACAAATGAAACTTATTTATCCTCCCCACCGCCTTAAGGATGTAGCACAGATTTAGAGACGATGCCTGCGGATATGCATCCATAGATAGTTCAAATAAGTCTCAAGGGGAACGGATGCTCACCTGAGCTCATCCTCTTGATCAAAGCACAAAAAAAACAGTGGTTTGACATTCAGCTCTCGTCTATAGGCAAATTACATCCTTACCCAACACAGCAAAAGTCCTCGTTACTATTATTTTCCGTGAGGTGCGGAAAATGTTTGTTACAGCAGGTTATCTCTCATGATCACCACAAAAAAAAGAGACAAATCATCCCTTTCCCATACGCGCTAAAAGATAACAGGAGCCAAATATACTCTTCTGCAAACGATAGGAGACAAAAATAATAATAAAAACAAGCAGAAACGTCCATCTCAACGAGCCATTTAATCCTGCATTCAGAGCCCTAACTGCAGCCAGCAGGATGATGTAAGCGTTTGTTGTATAATTTGGTGTTTCCAAGGCAACTTAATTGAGCAGATTTCCCTGGAAGTGATCTGCCTTATTTGCGAGAAAACTCTTCAAAGCGGTGACACCGCATTGCAAACATGGTAATTAGCCTGCTCCTTTGGAGGCACTGCTGTTTTCAAAAAAAAAAAAAAAAAACAGGAAAAAGAAATACGCACGGACCACAGAAGTGCAGATGACGCGGCTATCACTCAAGTCGGGCGTCATCAATCAACGCGGCTGGCCAAATTAAGATGGATGCCAAAAATGTGGTTGCATCATCACATTGATTTTTGGTTGCACAAATGGAGCATAAATGCAGTGAGTTTTAAATTTGCAGTCTCAGGTTAAGAAATTGCTGCCTGTCACCCCCCTCAAGGCCTGTTTTCATCCAGTTATTACACCGGGGCTTGCAAGCACATCCATCCGTTACCTGTCAACTATGTAACCACGGCGAATTAAAAATTCTCGCCACCCCTCCTCCCATCTCGGTCTGAGAAATATGAGATGAAGAGTTTCCACCTCCCTTCTCTTCTAATATCATAAACAGCAAGAGACACGAGCGGAGAGGAGAGGAGGAGGAGGAGGAGGCGAGGAGCGCTCGCTAGACCGAGCCTTTGTGAGCATGACGGGCCTGACTCACGAGAATGAGATGTTTCCAAAAATAAAAGAGGGAGGGAGTTAGAGCGAAATAGAGAGGGAGAGAATGTGCTGAACAGGCTGGAACACAAGAAAAAAAACGAGTGGATTAACTCCCTACCCACCGCCCGCCCCCTCCTCCTTTTTTTTTTTTTTTTTTCTCCAAAAAAGCCCTTGGATTCATCACAAAACATGCCGAATTAGTGGGAACAAATCGTCTGTATAAACACCCCTAAATGCTTCCCCCATTTGCCGTGATGCAAAAAAAAAAGAAAAAAAACTAGCGAAGTAAATAAATAATGACGCCGTCCTTAGAACAACATTATTAAGAGGTCGAAAGAGCAAAGGAGGCGAGCTTCTCAAAAAAAGAATGAATGAATTTGACACCGAAATTGGCTTCTGTCTCTTTAATATTCATTTTCTTTTGCTCCCCTGGGAGCAAATGTGCTCCACTGTGAGCAGTATGTAAGCAGTTAAGTTGCATGTTGTAAATAGGCACCATAATGTACATGCTTGGCTTTTCACCATGACAGATTGCCCTCTGCAAGCGCGGTGCTATGAGAATATGGTAGCCTCAGCCTCCTTGCTGAGACTCATAATACTCTGAAAGCCCCCATAAGCCTGATAGCAGCTTCTGAATATTTTAGTCTGTTAGGAAAATGTTTGCAGTGCCTGCTAGTTTTGTCAGTTTTATCCTGCGAGCTTGGTCTAATTTGAGTACAATGAGAGAGAAATAAAAAAAAAAAAAAAAAGGGGACTGCTGATTGGTGGAGAAGCATTTTACCATCAGCAGCAACTCAAATCATCACAACACTATTCAATTTTCATGTGACCCAAATACTTCTTTTCCTTTCTGCTGACTATTGTAGGTACGTCATCCAGATCTCCTCATTTTAGACTCTGTGTGTGTGTGTGTGTGTGTGTGTGGTGGATAAGATGATTATCTCAACGCAGAGACACACAGACAGCGAAAGACTACTTGGTCAGGCCCCCCCCCGAATCTGGAGTAGCGAAGAATGCCTGCACAAAAGCGACCCGAATCACACTTATTATCACGCGGACGACGATAACGAAAGATGACAAAGATAATGGCGCTGATAATTTGTCACCCGGCGCATTGATTCTCCATCAGGAATCGGACGGCACAGCAGGGTATCATGGGACTCTTTAATCTAGCATGAAAGACACGGGTAATCCTTGCTGGAGGATTACTCCTGACCAGTACTCATTCTTCGCAAATTCCAACTTTGGTGCACGACGTGCTTAAAGCGCTAACCCAACCAATCGTGATTTATCCACGGCTCCGTCACTCATCCCGAGCCTTAGCAACGGAGGGGACGTGTTTACCCTCGACTCCCAACTGCATCCAAGAGGATTTAGCAGTAAAGAAACAGAACCTATGCAAGCTTACGTCCTAACCTGCGCTCCACAAACACTGCTGCTCAAACCGTCCGTTCACAGCGCATTAGCACTGCGGCGTTTACACAGAACAGTATAACGGTATAAGAAGCACGGATCCTTACCAAGTTCTTTAGCTTGCCACTGTCATGCTCGTACAGTAAATACATCGCTGGAGTCAGCATTTGGGTAGTCTCGCTAAAACTGGAGACAAAAACAAAGAGGAAACAACCAACCTACCTCCGTCTAAAGGTAACAAAACCTGCCTGCCAGCATCTCTGAAGCTCAATAATTAACACGTTATGTTCTGGACTATTTCTTGACTGAGACTAGTTGCCAGGCAACCTGCGGAAAATCTCCAGGAAGTTACTGGTCCTGGCCAAGAAATAGTCAATCACATAACCCACTGTCAAAAGGCGATTGATTTTTTTTTGGAAGGGCATAACAAACGTTATGTAAAGTGTTACCTTTGTTACCTTTGGACAGCGCTATGCTAGCTGTTTCCCTCTATTTCCTATTTGGGCTAAGCTAAGTTAACTGCATGCAAGTTAAAGGCCTGAGATGATCGTCTATAGACGGCGAAGGTTTCTCAAATGGTTAAACTGTGCAATCTCAGGCAATATTGTGCATTCTACCGCAACACCAAAGCAACAATCAACAACTTCCATACTGTATTTCACCATAAATATATCGTCTAATACCCCTAATCTACCAAATCTACAAAGATCGCATCTTCCAAAAAAAAAAGCAGCTGTAACATTTAATGCACAGAACGTGTGAAGAAACTTCAGCATAGCCCAGAGACGCCTTCTAGTGCACACAGGTGTGATGCCAAAGATAGAACCAAGTCTTCCTTCGAAAAAAAAAAAGTTGCTCCTAGCAAATTTTCGAGAGAAATGATCCAACCAGCGAATCTCAACATTACAGGAGAGAAAGAGAGAGAGAGAGAGAGACAGAGAGAGAGGGAGAAAAAAAATACAGTTTAAATATGCAGGACGGAACCTTTGAAGCTCCATCCGCAATTTAATCAGTTAATATTTAAAGCAGGGATATTCTTTATATAAGGCATTTGCATGATGGGCTGCAGGAGTTGGGAGGGTGAGTGGGTGGTTTTTGGAAATGAAGACATGAGGACAGGGATATTCTCAACTTGCACATTTTTATCAGGCATCCCATTGATCATTGGTATTCAGAGGCCTGCTCTGCCTATAATAGCTTGTCAGACAATAAATGCAGCAACATTTCTTTTTTTTTTTCCAGGGCCACCTCCCTCGGGAGTAGAAATCATCATTACGTTGCGTTTTATTGGACCTTCTCTCCACCTGCATCTTCACATAACAGCATCTTATTCTTCGTTTGCCTTCGGTACATGTTATCAGACAATGTGACGCAGGTTTACACACGTCTGGATTCAGATTGTGTTTACATGAGCTGGAAGGTGGCTGAATATATGTTGCTGCGTTGCTGCACGCGTTGGCCCAAATTTAAAAAGCTCTTCTTTCGAGGGGACCGGTTTGTTTATAAAAATGATTTGCTTCCACTGTCCCAGATGTTTTAGTGACAGACACAGGCCTCTGGTTATTATACCTAATAGCTTTGGAAAATGTCAGGCATTTTTTTCATGAAAGAGAAAAGTGGATTATGAATGAGCAGAGAGCAGGACTGAAATACATTTTTTTTTTTTTTTTTTTTTAAAGACAAAAACAGTTGAATTTTTGGTGACACCTACACAGGTAGAAACATATTTGTGATCCATTATCATTCATCCTGCTGCGGCAATTAGCCATAAAGCTGCAAAGCCATTAGAGAGAAAACTACTGCAGCTCTCTGCACTTTGATGACTATTAACCACGGAGTCTGCAGCTGAGAAGAGAGAAGAGGATCTGTCTGGCCTCACAGCCTGTGATGACACACTGATAGTGGATTGACCTGTGAGTGAGGACAAACACGAATGCATGATAAAACACAGACGCACACACACACACGCTGTCAGGAGGTTGTTAAGCCACACTCCTGCGAACAGACGCACAAAGAGTACGAAAAAAACAAAAAAAAAAAAACAGTTTCATCCCAAAGAAAACTCCACGAAATACGTCGCAAGTAAATGCCGTTCCGCAAAAAACAAAAAAGATCGCCCTGAAGAAATTATGCAAAACATATTGAACCATGATATTTCCAGCTCCGCTCTCAAGCGGTCACACAATCATACAAATATGCAGAGTAGGTTGATGCCAAGACAGAAAGCAATTCTTCCTTTTTTTCCTCCCCTGAGCAGCTTGTCAAAAGACTGAGTCGTCCACTCCGTTCCATTCAAGGAAGCTTTTCATATTTGAGTGCTTCTCGGCACAGGCCCTTACTGCACTTTAATTAAGGTTTGGTGTGCATTATACAAATAGAGAATGTTTAAGAGTGCAGAAAGGCTCATATTACCCCCTTCTTTCTCCCCCCCTTTTAGAAAAAAAAAAGCCAATGTTTCTCAGTCAACAGATGGTATTTACTCAAATTATAGACAGCAAATGAGGGCTATGGTGAGATGCTTTCTTTTCAGAGCCCATTGGCAGTCCATTAAAAAACAGAATATTGTGCGTGCAAATCCGCCGAGATACAAGGAGAGTGACACGGAATTAAGGACGGTTGTGTTATTCATCGGCGGCCAGAATCCAATAGTAAAGTCTTCTGATCGTTAAATGAAAAATATCTCCAGCAAAGCATTATAATTGCCTCACAAAAAGAAAAAAAAAACAAATTTTTTCTTTCTTCGGTGATCTAAAACACAAGTGCAACGAACCAAGCCCAGTCAGATGGTACAGTAGACTATGGCGTCCTGCTTTGATTTTCAACCGTATGTTGTTTCAGAGTTCGGTTGGAGAGCTTGTCCGCCAGAGTGAATCGCTTTCAAGCCGACCACCTCTTCCTGTGGCCGACCACCTCTTCCTGTGGTCTTTTCCACAGGAAGAGGTGTTTTGCATCTTTTCCTCAGACGCGGAGACAGACAGAATTACTGGGGCGACTCAAATGAAAATGCCAGGAAATGGGCCAGCGCTCAAAAGTGACACCGTTTGTGATGTTGCATATGCCGAATGAGGCTGAAATATACATAAGTGAGATGGTAATTCCCACTTTGGCTCTCAAGTAGCACTGTTTCAGCCCTAGCCCGCAAGATTCAGTCCTGCAAAATCCAATTTGCTCTTTGTTTCATCTGAACAACTTCGTCTACCTCTTTGTCTCATGAAGCGTTGTACAGATCTCATGGCATGCATAATGGACAAAAAAGCAAGAAAAGGATTGAGTGAAACTGAACTGTGATATCTAACCATCCCTTTAAATTTCAATAAATGCTTTTACAACATCTGACGAGGCCCTCCTGGGTCCAAATTGGAATGATCAATGTCCAAAATAAAACAGTAATTGCCAACCTCATAATGAAAATGGACCCCTAATAGATATTTCTCATCAGAGGAACCTGCAGCCCGGTATGCAATTACCTGGAGTGTTTACAAGCCATTTCAGCATCATATTTTGTGTTTTCAGGCACCTAGGCTGAGGTCATTACTTAATTGAATTATTTTTAGTTCGGAAGGGGGAGGGGTGGATATGACAGTGGGACACGTTTTTTTTTTTTTTTTTTTTTTTTTTTTTTGGTTTAAAAGCAAAAAGCCGCAGTCACATCTGAACATTCGGTTCACACGCTATTCCTGCAGGTGCACACACTGGCTTTCAAACATTGTCAACATGCGGCGATCACAGTCTTTTACAGAGAAATACCACTCAATTTACAGAAACAGACAGGCTGTGGCCTTTATTAATCTCAGTGTTGAACTGATATTTAAAAAAAAAAAAAGAAGAAGAGCTCTAATGGCTTTCATTTTTCACATTTCCTCCATTCTTTGTCCTTGAGCTGACGAATCCTCGCATTGAAGGTGTGAAGGATTTTGAAAAAATGTATTTGTTTCTAACAGAAACATTTGAACAAACATTCTCAGGCCATTCTTGCTAAATGGCTTGAGAATGTTTATTCATTTGCTTACTATGCTTATTTCCATAGTTCTCTCCATTTTTTCCATCAACGTGACCTTAAATGAGGAATGGGACAAACCACTATGTCATTCGTGGCTACAGGGTGTTCATTAATCCAGAGCCGTTCGCCATTATTCCGTATGGGTGCTGCATACGTTACATCTGAAATTCAGTGGTATTCCCCTTTAACACAGAGCGGGAAAAAAAAGTGCGAGCATGTGAGTGCGCCCAGGGATATATTCATGGAGATTATTCCCATTAAATGTCAAACACACTTCACATTCAATGACAAGGTTTAGCATACATTCTGTTTTGACGAGATGTCCCAAGGACCCAAATGACAGAAAAGATTGTGTTCCAGTAAAGGCACATTTGAAAAATGTATCACTCTCACATAAAGAGGCTGTTAGCATGAATGTTAACAACACAAAGAAAATCCTCGTGGAAATATCAACCACCATCAGTCATTTGAACACAAAAGATGGATACTGTGACATTAAAGCAGTAGCTTTAAAATATTTAGCAATCACAGAGCAAAAATGTTACCCCAGTGTGGATTGTTTCAAGTGTTTTCTAATGAAGCCTTACGAACACAGGTGAGACATTTTAGAGCTTAAAAAAAAATGTCAATTTTGACCCGCATGGGTGTGGATGTTGGCAAATCCATCACTTGACCGAGCCCAGTTTCAAAAAACAGCCACGACTGCGCCAATTCTGAGGTGTCTTTGCAGATTTGTGTCCCACCTGTTGGCACGGCCATACACAGCACTGATCTCCATCCAATGAGAGGGATAAAAAACAAATGGTGTAAAATGGAAACTTTTTATTTTCAAAAAAAGCAACAGATTACACAGTTAACTTTCAGCAAATGCAATCCTAACTGAAACTGTACTCACATTCGGGACTTCAAAATGAAAAGACTCACATACTTACACACAATCTATCTATAATATACAAAAAAGAATACATAATAAATATTAAAATGGCCACAAGAGAAAAAAGTAAGTCATTGAAAACAATCAGTAGAGAGCAAATGT
This sequence comes from Nibea coibor, assembly GCA_023373845.1. Lineage (NCBI taxonomy): Eukaryota > Metazoa > Chordata > Actinopteri > Sciaenidae > Nibea > Nibea coibor. The sequence continues at coordinate 8,902,896 of CM041731.1, forward strand.
AGGGAAAGTAGAAACAAGACGGTGTGCCTTAAATGTCTCTTTTTTTTTTTTCGTCTTTTCTTTTTTTTTTTTTTTTCCTTTTACATTTTTTACAAATTGTGCAAGATTTCATACTAAGGCTCTGGTCTTGAAGTGACTGTTGTCTGATCCACGCAGCAGCACACGCGCCCCGAAACGCACGCACACGCACCCGCTGACACGCACGCGCAGGCGCTCGTCTCGCACACACACACGCACGCACGCACACACACACTCCCTGTGCTCTGAGCACTCTGTTGGGGTGTAGCAAACCATTGCAGAATAAAAAAAAAATGGGCTGCTCAGTGTATGGCCTGTGATGCTCATGGGAGTGGACCAGCTTTTTAAAAAAAATGGACATGCACTTCACATTGATGCGATAAAGGAAAACCAAAAAAACTCTCCTTGCATCTAAAAAAAAAATGGACTTTTTAGGAGTGAATGAATCCAAACAAACAAACAAACAAAAGAAATAACCCAACAACCAAGAAACATGACAATATCATAACCATTAAGGCAAGAACACCTGGAGTGGCATCAGCAATACTGTAACAATATGATAGTGTTTAGGTACATGGATATGATGAAACATTTAACTACTTCTTCAGTGTCTTTTTTAAGCACAAGGTTGTTCTTAAAAGCAACTTCTTTTGAAAATCCAAACATCATTTCGTCTTTTTTTTTTTCCTCGTTTTTTTTTCTGTAAAAGGTGATAAGAAAATAACAATGCCAGACACTAGGGACATATGGATCGCAAAACTACAAGAAATCATTTCTAGTTTTAAGTTGCAACTTCAAAACCACACATTGTAAATCCCCCGTCGTTAGGCCCCGCCCCCGCCCCCGCCCCGCCCCCGCCCCGGTAAATGAAAAAGGTATCACTTACATTAAAACCATTTTATCCTCTTGTGATGGTGTATTCCAACAGTCACCAAGTTTTGCTTTACTTACAGCGATTGTGTAGTCTGTTGCAAATTAAAGCATTCATTGTTTAGTTTGGAAAAAAACACAAAAAAAAAGAAAAAAAATGGGGGTGGGGGGAGTTGTCCTTGCAATGCAACTGGCAACTGCTGACCGAAAAAAGCATCTTTACATCTTCTTTTTAGTGCAACTCTTAAAATGTAAAACATTTCCAGTGATTCCTTGAGAGGTATCATTTCTTTGTTTTTTGTTCTTTTTTTTTTCTTTCTTTTTTTCTTTTTATTTCACACCTCACAGAGTAACGCATCTTCAAAATATCCAAAGCAAGAGGTTTTGTTTTTATTGTTTTGTCCATTCTTTTTTTTTTTCCATTTTTTTTTTTTTGTCAACTTTTTGCTTCTCTGCATTGGCATGGCCTTCCACAATGTCGGTTTACTAGAACATAAACACAGGAGGGGGATCCAGACCTCCTGCGTATTCCCATTCCCTTCAGCCTCCATGTTTGGTATGTTTCGTATTCAATCAACCCGGCAGAGCCTCGTGATTCGCAGTCCACCTTCCACCTCTGAAAAGAAGGGTTAGGAGAAGGAGGAGCAGGAGAAAAACTGGAGGATGAAGAGAAGAGAGATAGAAGAGAGAGTGCGCTGTACAATGGGAACGAGCCCAGATCAAGATCAATCAGGGAAATAGAGACATAGATGAGAGAAAAAAAAACCCACAGCAAAACCTTCATATAACGCAGTAGGGTTCCCTTGGTAACCTGGATTTTCTGCAGTAGAGGAGCGTGGTGCTGAAGCAGCGCCGAAGCTCCCTGTTGGAGAAGATGCAGATGAAAGGATTGACCCCAGCCTGGGCAAAGCTCATCCACACGGCTGCCGTCAGGTAGCCCCCAGGGACCGCGGGGCCCCTTGCAAACACCCGCCAGTAGCAGGCGACCAGATATGGCCCCCACAGGGCCAGGAAGAAAAACGTCATGATGTAGAACATCCTACTAATCCTCTTCTCTGTTTTGAATTCATCCAACACCAGTAGACGCCTGCGGCCTGCTGCGTTGCTGTTCTGCCGGATGCCCAGCAAAGTAGGCGGGGTGGGGCCTCGACCAAATCCAGCCAGCCAGTTGGCCGCCGCCTGCCCGCTGGCGCCCGGCCCGTGAAAGGTCCAGTTCTGGCTGACAGCAGGCACGAACTGGACAGGCTTCATCTTTCGACGGTCGTGGACGAAGAAGATGAGCTTGAGGTAAACCAGCTGTGTGGCCAGGAGGATGAGCGCCAGCAGGAGCATGAAGCCCAGCGAATCATTCGCCCTAAAGGAACGGTGCTGGAAGGTGCACTGGTCCTCCTCCCGGATAAAAGAGTACGTCCCTACGTCCAGCACTGGTGGGAATGCCATAGCCACCGATAACGTCCACACCATGCAGATGACAGCTAGACAGGTCCAGAAGGTCAGCCTCTTGGTGTAGAAACGATGATGCGCGATGGCCAGGTAGCGCGTGACGCTGACACAGAAGAGCATAAACGCCGTGTGGAAACAGGAGAGCACACCGAGAAAGGCGATCACTTTGCAGGTCAGCGTGCCGTAGCTCCAGGCAGATCCATTCTTGACTGAGGTGAAGACAAAGGGGAAGCAGATGGCTGAGCGCAGGATATCAGAGGCGCACAGGTCCAGCAGGAAATAGTAGGGCGCTCGGTGCAGGCTCTTGTCTTTGACCAGCAGGATGGAGATCAGGAGGTTTCCAACCACGCCGACTCCAATGATGAAACCCAGAGAGGTCAGTTTGAGGAACGTGGCAAGAGGAGAGACATTCTGCAAGATGGTGTGGTCCCCTGCATGGCTATAGTTCGCCATAGATGGAGGAGGGATCATAAAGATAGCGGAATAGCTTCAGCCAAGTATCATGATCTAGAGGTGGCAGGGGGAGGCGTTAGATCCATTTGGCGGTGTGCTTTGAAGAGGTTTCCAGGCATATAGGCAACCTCTCCTCTAAGGCATCCTTTGTTCCTTTGTCTCATCACACCTAAAAAAAATAAATAATAATAATAATCAAAAAAAAAAAAGAAAAATCCCTGAAAAATGTTATCCACCCATCAGCATTCAGTCCCACACAACAGCTGCATTGTTTTCAACTGCACTTGCACAATCTCTAGAATGTGATAAGCAATAATTTCCCTCCGCCTGCCTGCCAGTTATTTATTTATTTTACATTTTTAACATTTAGAGTGGCACAGTGCGGAGCTCTGCCTCAGCTGGAATACTTTGTCTAGATACAGGCAGACAGACAGACAGACAGACAGTGATGGAGCTTGATTAGAGTGAGGCATTAATCTCAGATTTCGGAATTTCCCGAACAAAAGATGACAAAAAAAAGAGGAGGGGGTGGGAAAAAAAAGAGAAAAACACAGTCCGGCTTTCACAAAGAGTCGACGCATTTTTTTTTTTTTTTACTTTCTCTCACGGAGAGACGTTAAAAAAAACGTTTGGGGAGATTTTGGACATTTTCGGCGCGGCGTGAAACATTAAGAGAAATGCGGTTCAGAATAAGATCACACCCTACACAATGCAGAACAGAGGACGGATCTCCGGATGCCTCGAATAAACTCGCCCTGCCTTCATGCTTTGTGGAAAATCGACGGCGGGTTGCATACATGCCTCATGAAGATGGTGTTTTTTTGTGTGTGTGTGCGTGCGTGCGTGTGTGATTAAAGGTTAACTGGATTACTGGTTAATAAGCAGTGTTCTCATTAGGGCGTTTATTGAGCCAGCCTCCATTTCCCAGATCATCTTTTTCTATTTCTAATTAAGAAGAGTTGAGAGAATATACTGTGCGCTCCAAAGCCGCATTTCGGCGTCGTTTTTGCTCGTCAATGCGCGGGTGTGATTATCAGTCTGGATGGATTGAAGTGACAATAACAAGCCTGCCGGTTATAATATTATGGGATGCTCTGCTGGCAGCTTTTTTTTTTATTATTATTGTTTGGAAAATTACACACAGCTTGTGGTGATATCTGATTTCATTAATGCCGGGTCTACTTACGTGTTTAAATGCGTCCTTCCGATTGTCAGTCGTGTATTTTTTTTTTTTTTACGCGCGTTTGTCAATCCAATGGATTTCAGAAGAAGAAGAAGAAAAATACACACACACACACACACATACACACACACACAGCAGGTTTAAACCATCGTCCTTGCGTCCCGATCGGTTGGATAAAGTACACCAGTGTAGCGGGATCCGTACGTCCATTAGACTAGGATAATTTCCATGTCCCCGCTATGAATTGCCCGGAATCGCAGCCACCACACAAGACAAGGCCAAAAAAAAAAAAAAAAAAAAAAAAAAAAAAAAGAAAGAAAAGAGAGAGAGGGAGAGAGAGGAAGAGAGACAGACAGCCGATCACAAGATCAATCGAAATCCTACCTGTTAATAATCCTCTTTCGTTCCCCTCCTGGACCTTATTTACATTGCACTAGTCGGGTTTTTGCTGTTTTTAAAAAGCCTCATTTGTTGCCTGCCCCCTTTTTTTTCCTCCACGGTGAATATCCTACAGTAAACTGAGCCTAGTGCGCATGCGCCCTGCATCCCTATTTGTGATCCAAGACGCGTCTTGTCTCTTGTTGCAGCAGCAGCAGCGCTCTCTCTCTCTCTCTCTCTCTCTCTCTCTCACGGTAACATCTGCCGGTGACGCGTTACAGCAGTACTCACTAATTCCCCTGGTAACGTGTAATGTAAAGGAGTACTTCATTTATTAATTTATTTTACAGTTTATACCCGTTTTTTTTTGTTTTTTTTTACAGAGATCAGATGTATATCCATCAAATAATATTCACAAACCTTAAATGTGGTTGTGTGGAGGATCATATCTCTTATATTACAGTGTTTTATTCCCTGTTGGAGCTTTGGCTGGCTAATGGTGTCCTTATCAGTCTCATTCAGCTATAACATTTGCTTATTGGATCCAGTAGCTCTTTGTCTGCGTTCCATTGTGCTCATGCATGTTTCACTCCACAGAAACGTAGACCATTATGTACAAAGCGAAGGGTTACAGCAGGCATCCTAGTTCACCTCAAGGTAGAATGACTTCCCCCTTTACTGTATATGCATAATTGACGAGCACTTTGCGCTGCTGTTGTTCATTCTGCCCGAGCGGCAGCATGATAAATTCATAGGATTTGATTTCTCAGCCATGTAAGGAGAGCCGTGACGTCATGAAGCGTGTAACAAGTGGACGCCGGTCCGGCCGACGTTTGCCCCCGGATCTACCTGGGCCGCATAAAACGTGCATTATTCACGATCAAACATGCGAGGAAATGTGTCACAGCTGAGCTACAACTTTCACGCAGTAGGGGACATTGTGAGCTGCGCAGATTTTCTGTGAGTTGTGATTAAAAATGAATGCTGCTCGGAGCCAACATTACCAAATATCAGACACGCTGACTGAGAGATTGAATGATTGCTTCAGCAAAAAAAACTCCGCCGCTGCCCTCCGGCGAAATTAGAGTGAAGGCCCTTAATAACTAGCCCCCAAAATTCTCTAATGAACAATCAGACGTTGTAAACAGTTTGATGTATCGTCATCCCAGGGCTAAATAATGTTCTTAACCATTAGTTATGAGAAGTCTTTCTCTCCAAATAGAAGAGATTTGTTTAAAATGGTTTCAAAGTTCAGGTCTGTTATATTTGCTTCAATGGTGAAATGTAGGTGAGTACATTTCCTCAAGTACTGTACATTTTTGACGCACTAGTTACTTTACATCAAGAACATAAACTACAAATAAAGTAGACTGACAAACATTAAACCAGTGGAGTCATTTCAGCTTGTCACCCCTTACAAAACTGTAATTGGAGCCCTTGTCATGTTTCATGCATTGATAGTAGTTCTTATAAATGACCCGTGGTTTCATTTAAATAACTACTGCAGGACCAAAGAGGTAATAGTATAATATTTCACACATTATAAAAAAATGAATATTTGTGTAGCATCACTTTGTTTTTTTCTTCTTTCCAGTCACATGAATCAACTCACAACTCTGCAGATTGATTTCGTGACCCAGGGGAACTGTACTGTAGAGGAAGTGGTCGAAAACATCGCCGCCTTGACCGTGACTATAATCCTGCTTGCTAAACAGTATTAATAATCTATTGTTATTCTTAATGTAATGCATATAGTTGATTAGGCTTTTGTTATTTTAAGTTTTAGAAGCCGGGACTTAAACTTGTAATGGAGTATTTTTCAGAGTCAGACGACAGCAGCAGCAGCTGGACTTCCTGGCGCACTCGGCCAATCACAGAACTGCTTTGCTCTGACGTCTTTCTGTCTCTTAAAGAAGATTCACTTCATATTTCACTAGGCATTGGTCCCATGGCACAGAAATAATCGAGTTTTTGATTTGCTTACTGATTAAATTGAGGTTTCAGTGGAGGATCTTGATACTTTTCCACCACTGATTTGCTCAAGATCAGACAATTCTGACTAGCTATCAAGGTATAAAAAATATTAATTTAGATAAAAGTATAACGTGTATATAAGTGAATATTCCAGTATGGCTATCCCCGTCTGACTTTTAGATCATCCACCTCCAACCACAGACTTCATAAGGGAGAAGCTGCTGGAACTCAACAAAACAGACGCAGATCTGCGAGCAGGTGACCTGTTCCACGTCTAGGCACGAAAAATACCACGCGAACCCATGAGCTGCGGAGAGCAACAGATGAATCAATTTATTCCTCTCAAAGCCATCGTCACGCATTTTAAAAACAGCACAAACTGAGGCAGCACCGCCGGTCTTTCACATATACTGTGCTTCAAACGGCTGCGATGGCATGGTTTCCCATTGCAGCAATAAACACATCAAGGAAGAATCACAGTGATCACTCCAAAGCACGGGGTGGGGTGGGGGGGGGGGGAGAAATGCGCAATATGTAGTGCAAGCGATATGCAGGTAAGTGCAGCAGTCTTTTTCATTCACAAGGCAACAGTGTTTGGTCTTCGATCTGAGCAGTGCAACAAGTAACAGTTCCTGGTTTGTTGGGGACTTCCTGGTTTGTTTCCTCCCTCACCCTCTCCAACAAAGTCCACGTGGCCTCCCCCCCTCGTTGACGCATTACTTCCACAATAAGGCACGTTTCTTGTCAGTGAGCGTTGTGTCAGAAAAAAACAAGAAGGTCCACGTGAGTTCACCGGAGATGGATGCGGTGGATGATAACAGGACGGGACAGGGAGAGTCTCTCTCTCTGTCCGTCTCACTGTCCGTTCCGCCGCCGTGCGTACCAGCCGAGGAAGGCGCAGAAACCCACCACGGACAGGACGGTGCCAGCGAGCAGGGCGAGTGCGTCACCGGCATCGTACGCCTCCGCCCCGGGGAGAAGAGAGAGGAATACGAGGCAGAAGATCGCTGGAAGTTCATGCTGGGGAGCCATGTTGAGCTTCTTTTTTTTTCTTTCCGCTGTTGCTTGTTGACTTTCGGGAAGGCTGAGGGCGCCTGCGTCAGAGTCAGATGACGGCGACGGCGGCTGGACTTCCTGGTGCGCTCAGCCAATCGCGGAGCCGCTTTATTCTAACCCGTTTTTTTCTTCCTCTTCTTCTCTTAAAGACGCTTCGTATTTCAGCAGGTATTTGTCCCGTGGCGCAGAAATAATTGCACAGTTGACTTGTTCCACGGGGAATGGATCTGCGACACCGCTCCTCTTGTTAGTGACAGGCGGTCAGTGCTTCATGTCTCTGCCCCTCGGGCCCTGCTATAAACAAAGCAGACTATTCTACATCAGTCAGGCTCATCAACAGCTCTTGTCTGAAGCTTCACTCCCCCCCTCTGAAGACAAACACGTGTTGACATGCATAGGCTATTACTGTAGGTCGCGTGTGACACTTGTTGGTCAAGGTCAGATTGGAGGGGGAGAATAATTAATTAACCCCGACGAGTGTTTTGTGAACGTTCCTGGTCAATTTTATCATCTCAATTTGCACAGGAGGAGAAGTTCACTCTAAAAGAACTCTTATCTCCAACCCGGCCGCTTTGCGCTCCCCTGATCTCCTGAAAACACGTCGACAATCGCTTCAAATCCGCCGCGTTGCTGACGACCAAACGCGACCAACATCTCAGCTCATGCTACAAATTGTTTGGCTTGCGGAGCTGCGGGGCTGCTTTGCAGGGTCTATATCTCTCTGTGTGCTCTCCTGGGGCACTTTGCCTGTAATTTAATTAGAGCGCACAAGCCAAAGTAAAATATTGACCTTGTAAGGCTGCCATACCTCTGTACCTGCCTGCTCTGAGTGAGGAGATGAATGGGCACGCTCACTCTTCTCGCTTCCTCAACACACACTCTCTCTCTTTCTCTCTGTCTCTCTCTTGCTCCTGCTGTCTTTTTGGCAACTTGTCTCTCATAGAAACAAGGTTCATCGGAGCCCTGTCTGATCTCTATGGCTGCTGAATGTAAGCTGCTGCTCTCTGTTTTTATACGCCCGGAATGCCGCATCCATTCCCTAAAACCGAGGGAGATTTTAGCTCTGAATAGCAACGTAAAAATCCAACTTAAGAGATGTTTTTAATGTGTCGCTCTATCAGAGATGTGCTCCAGATTCACACTCGGTAAGTACACTGGCAGATAAACAGCAGCAGCGGCGGCAGCGGCACTTACCCTGGATCTCAGCGGTGTTGGTAATTGATCAGTGGGAGGATGAGAGAATATCCAGAAATGAGAGTGTTTGTCTAACAGGCCAGGACAGTGACATTAATCTTCCCTACTTATGTGTTCTGCATCGTAATGTGCTGCTCAGCACCTGAAGGCCCCGTCCCTAAATTTGTAACACTGAAAAGACTGAAAAGGAGTCATCCTGATGAGAAGCAGTGTGTTTGTGAGATCGAATCACTTCAAATTCAAAGTGAAATTTGCATCCTTCTCACTTTTTGTGTAAGGAAGCATAACTATAATGATCCTACAACTACCCTGCGGATTTTCTTCTTGATGCTCAGAGAATAACAACTTTTTTGGACACATTTTGTGGAGAAAGTTACGAGGAGGTCAACTTCCGTGATGGTTTACTGACGATGAACATTGATGCAAGGAGTATTTCAGCAAGCGGTGGTTATGTGGCTTATTGTTAGCGATTAAAGACTTCTCTTTTACAACATCCATGCCTTCGTTTGAGAGGACCCGTTGTGCTATTGCGCTATTAAATTTTACTAGGAAAGTGGACGCTAGCAGGATAGCTCACAATGGTTACACTTGGACTTGGTGGACTTGGGGTTGGTGCTAGTTAGCCTATCTTGCTACCATTAGCGCCAATTCCCACCGGGTGTTAGCTTTCATTTGTGTTATTTCAAACCCAGCTAGGTCTAACAAGTATTAACTGCCTTTCTTTCTTCTACAGTTGGCAAATCACTCGACTGTCAGCTCACAGCGAAGGATATAGGCTAGTCCTGTAACCTCAGCAGCCCATACGTTAATCCTGTGATTGAAACAAGCAGTAACTTCTGTGGCTGTGAAGTGAAGCCAGTGCGATGTGCCAAAGACTGCAGTTCTTTAAACAGCCACTTGAGGCTGGCAACTCATCTCCAAGGGTCACCATGTTAAAATGTCCAACTTCACAGCAGAAATAAACATGTTTACAGCCTGGTACAAAAAACGGTTTTGGTCTCTAGAGCCAATTTCCCCACTCATGACAACTGTACTAAGGGTGAATTTAATTAATTTAATTCACCTAATCAGATAATATTAAAGACTTAAAGTTGTGCATAATAAACAGTGTGATCGCTTTGATTGAGAGGTTGGTGCCATTACAGGTAGCTTGTTTGAGCACCCAGGCGCCATTCAGCCCGCCTCAGGTCCGCCGACGATCCAACATCTTTGCACATTTTTAAATTTGCCACAACACTCTGAGCTTCAAAATGGGTCTTCAGAAGCCTATGGGTGACGTCACAAATATAACGCCCATTCTTTATACTTCGTATTGTTTCAAATCATGACACAGAGTAATGTATGGTGAGCATAACATGGTGCAATGCAGTGGCCAAGCTTCTGTTTTTTCCTTGTCTGATAATGACAATTTTAACAGAATATTTCAAAACAAGCACTAATGACATCCCGATTTCTAATCAGAAATCGACTTTAATTTCAGTTCAAGTTTCTGCGTGTGTGTGTGAAGGATATTTCCTGTGGCTCCACTTTTTATTTATCCCTTCCCTTTTGACTTTAAGAGACGTTCTTCCCCTCAGTCAAGTTAAAGTGCTCCTGGCTGCCAGGAATCGGTGGCATACCTGGCAGGAAAGGCGCGCTATAAAAATGTCTATCTCAACTTGTGTTTTAATTCAATATCGGCGATGTTAAATCTTGTTTATGTGTGTGTGTCTTGGCGTAATGCATTTGTGGACAGTGTTTGTCTCACAAAAGTGAAAATTCACAGTCTTGTCACATCTGTGTATTTGAATCCGCTGAATCAAGGTTTTCAACCTGTTTCTAACACTGAGTGTTGGTTCTGTCTTCACGTTTCAGAGGTATGATGAACTGAAAATGCCAGTTTTCAGTATCCCTGGTTTTGTAACCATCATCCATTCTCAATTACTTTCAACAACAGTGAGGACAGAGTTCCACCTTTACCAACTAGCACAAAACATCTCTCCCTGAAGATTAATTATGTTCTGAAATTGGTTTCTCAGAAAACACTGAAAAGCTGACCCTTTAAAGCAATTGCTGCTTTTGTAGTGGTTCAGTGCACCATCCATAATGAATTGTACCGTGAGGGACATGACAAATGGATTTTCCTGTGTCTTTTGTGGCAGCGTTCAAGATGTTGAAATACTTAATAGGGCCTGAATCAACACCAGAAAAAAGAAAGAAAGGGCAGCCGGGTTCTGTGTAACATAGTGTTGGACCTCGCTGACTCACACACTGTCAGGGACGTGGGATGAGCTTAAAAAACACCAGAAACCTGCGAAAAGATGAATGACGCAGTGTAATTATCTATTCACATCGGAAGCTGAGAGGGTGGATGCTTGACAATCACGTATCGGAGTGTTATGCTGACAGTTGTGTAATGCTCTAAATGCTAATCAATTCATCCTTGCATTTGTTGCTTTGTTTCTGCCGAGACTGGAAACTTGCTTGAGATAATTTGCCGCCGCGAACGGCATCTTTTATGTCGACTGCAACGTTATGATCGCATGGTGCGCGGTATTAACTTGCCTTCCTCGTGCGTTCTTGCGACGTCTGAGTGCTGCCAGAGCGGCATTGCATTCAGAAGCTACTTGTCAGAATCTGAAATCCAGAATAAACCACCGATGGTGTAAGAAAGGATTATGTAAATATGATTTTTCTTCTTTTTGGCTGCATAAAGTCTCTGTTTATCTGCTGAGTGCCAAATGTCAGTTACCCAGAAACAGGAGCAAACAGATTTCCGATTATGAATGGCCGCCTGAAAGATAATGAATGTACAGTAAGAACACTGCTCACTAAACCACGGGTTTTTCAAGTCTTTCGAGCATCCCTTTTGCTCTTCAACTCGAAAATCAATCTAAAAACATTTTAAAAAAGTGAAGCTGGTGGCTGTAAATCAAAACCAATGAACTCCAGAGACATGCTAAAACGTTTCCAGCGGAGGTGAACTGCAGAATCATGCGCTGACTCTACCAGTTTGTCACTGCAGGCAGTTTCTGATTATAGATGGATGTTTTTCCATTTCATTTTCATATAGAAATGCAGCTTTAAGTCTTAGTATTAAAATGTAACAGCCCCTGTAAGACCCTATAAACACATGCTTTAAAGTTCACCCTCTAGTTTTAGCTCATCGGGCGTGGTGTATTAGCAGAACGCAATCAAATAAAGCTCAAAGCGCCATCTCATCATCGTATTACTGCCGAGCTTCAAGAGAGTTACTTAATGGTTGTATCTTCTCGTGATTTCCCCCATGGAGTTTCTTATGGAAATGAGTAGAAGCAGATTTAGTCCTTGTGTTGTGTAGTAGAGGGCACGAGTTCAGGATGTGTGCCTTGAGCTTAACGCACCACCGCCGAGCACATTTATTAAAAAAAATAAAACCCTATCAAAGTGAGTTATTACACAACATCTGAAAAACAAATCACCTTGGGAGGAAACCTTTGTGTTAGGTTACAAAATGATAACTCCTCAATAGACTGGGTCATTTACATTTTTTACACGTCGGGTGATGACGCTCAGACGCGTTCTGTAAAGGATTTAGGGTGTTTTGGAGAACGTTCAAATGGTTTCATTTCTTTAGCATCTGTTTTACTGATGCCCTTCTCCTCATCGAACGAGATGGATGCCTTTGGAATAGATGGAAAACACACACACACACACAGTACAGTAGTGATTTAATCAAGGTGATCAAGTTTTTCTCAGCGGCACACTAATGTGTACCCGGCACCAAACGCGGACGGCAGCCGAGTACATCGCAGTTATTCATGGCGTGCGTTGATGCGCGCACATGTATATGCATGGAGAGATTGATGGCTCATCACATTTCCTGTCATGGTGTAAATGTCACCTGTGTAGAACGCAATCATGTGGTTGGTTCATCATCGGCGGTGTTCATTTCCATGGAAATGTTTATCCCTGCACACACATACGCGCACACACACAGGAAGAAAAAAAGAAGAAAAAAACATCACAGGTGTCCCAGGTTAGAGAGGTTTCGAATTGTAATATAGCATTGTTCAGTGATATGACAACCCCAGCCTACACCCCCAACGCCTCAACCCTCATTTGGACCTCAGGGTAGCTGTTTCAAGTCTTTGCTCTGATTGCCTGCCGGCTCTAGTTTTATATTTATAACGCACAGATGAGAGGGGTGTCAATCTTTTCCCTTAAAAAGCAAATTAGCGTATTTCCGAAAAAAATGTCAAACTAAACAAAGAAACCGGGAAAAGACACTTAACAAACAAAGAATACAGGGTTTGCACGGTGTGGTTTAACCTCTTAACTTGATCCATCCGTTGGAATTCTGCTCTAATAATCTGACAGCGACTATTGTCTCGGAAAACAGGAAAATTCCAGCATTCCTGATATTGTTTCTACAAGAAAAGGAAGATGAAAGCCTTATTCTGCTTTATCAGAGCCGGACTGTCTGATTTGATCCAATTAATTAATTTGGCAGCTCTGAAGCCCATTAAGAATTAAAAATAAATCAGTGAAGTTGTCACATTTAAGACAGACATTTATTGCCACAGTGGGCCCAATTTGGCTAAAAAAATTCATGAGCAACAACGTTAAAATTCGCCTGAATCATTTTTTGGGTGATGACAAACTTTTTTTGACTGACTTGTTGAGTTCTTTGTTGTATTTTTTCTATTCTTCTTTCTGTCTACTTGTGATTCAGATCCAGATCTCATCAGTTATTCTGTTTTTTGTCTGTGTTTTGTTTTGCACATTCTGTGCTAAATGAAAATGGCATGAATTAATGCAACAAAGCGATGAAAGGACAAAAAAAAAAATGAAACATTTCTGCTCCCTCCTTTAGTGAATGCACTTCTCTCACTCATTTAAAGCCCATGGCTGTTGATAAGTGCATTATCAAACGGGCTCATGCTCATTGCCCTTGGCTGTTGCCCTTCAACAACTGAGGGAAGAAGAAGAAGAAAAGACAAACCTTTCTCGGCACGATATTTTGTTACCATTGCTATAGAGCTATGAATATTTATATTGCATCTTTTTTTCAGACAACGAGAAAGAGCATATCCAAGTATTAGACATGTCATTACATTTGAAGCCACGCTAGCACCACGCAAGTTAGTCAGTTCACCACTTTGAACCAGACATCTAAATATAAGGATGATAAGGATAAGCCATGACATTCCTGGTCCCCAGAGGATGAATCTTAATAGCTGTGTCCTCTAGCATCACCATGAGTTGATCAATGGTTTTGAATGAAATCTTTATTGGGTGGATTTCCAGACATTCATGCCCCCCTTCAGGATGAATTGAGTGGAGTCTTGACACAAAATGTATCTCATTTACCGTTCAACCTCCACTGCATAAAAGACTAATTCATCCTTCCAGATTCAGAACAAAACAGTCTCCTTTGTGCTAACAGCACCATGGCCTCCTCAGTATGTGTTATAACTTTACTCCTTACTCCTCTTGTGCTCCTGAAAAAACAAAAAACTGCTTAACTGTGATTCAGTCTCAGGTTGTTTTTTACACGCCAAGTCCTCTAACTCTACCTCTTTAACAATCTGTTTAATACTTTATGGACCAAATACTTGCAAAACTAATTCCCATTATCCTCAGCTGTACCTTGCATTTAGTGCTAATTAGCAGATGTTAGCATGCTAACACACTAGACTAAAGTAGTGAACGTGGTCAACCTGTCACTGTGAACTATGTTAGCCTTACAGAGGCTATGGCTGTACATAGATGTTACGTCTGGTTACAAAATAACGTCAAAAACATCACAACATGACTTTTATACAGTGTCTCAAAAAGTGACATGGGCGCATCCATTTCTAATACAGTATGAGTGACCCTGGTGGGTATGATATACCGAGCTCAAACGGTGTTCATGTTATGCTCATACTTGCCAACCCTCGTGATTTTTCCGGGCTTTTCATTGCCCTCTCTTGCTTTCTTCACAATGTTACAATTTCCAAGTTTATGACTAATATTCAGACTGTCTTTCCCCTTTTTGTTACCACAACCTGTTTCTGGATTTAAGTGGTAAACACCGGTGGATTTTTTAGCTGCTATACCAATTAGCATTATAATAACAGAATGATTAGAATGGACTTTGCTGTGGGCACGGTGTGGTTAGCATAGGAGCAATTAAATAAGTGAATGAAAACTGATGAGTTTCACACCAGAGTTCACACCAGAGGGGCAAATTATTCTGTATCCTTTCCTGAAAATTAAACGTATTTAACACAAACATGCTAATGCAGCATCAAATTCTCTGAATCTTTATCTCGGGGGTGGACCGCAAGGCTCTCTCATATTGGTTTGTAAATCTCAACGCCTAAATGTCTCATTTCAAGTGTGGTGATGCTTTCCTCACCACTCTGTTCATACCAAACACCCTTTTCACCTGTTTCCTACAGTCGCCCGCATCCTTTTCATTTTGGATGTCCGCTGCGTACAAGGAGGGACACCAAATGGCCGCAGTGAAAGGCCTCAGAAGAGCACTCTGACACCAGGTTAAAGTGAAGGGGGAGAACACAAATGAATAACCTGGACGGCTCAGCAGAACAAGGGAATTATTACAACACAATAAAGGGGAAAAAGAACCTCATTGTGTATATACTGTAGCCTCCATTGTGACTCTAAAAGAGAGGATACAGCTTTGTTCTGCTATAAAATGTGGGCCTTATATATTTAGAAATGAATTATTCCACTTGAGTGTTTTCTCTTATTCTTTATTTTAGCTGTTTGCACCTGTGCCACGCTGCAGCTTGAGCCGGACCCCCTCGCCGCCTGTTCTTTCATGCATCATGTCAAATCGCCGGCATAAACAACCTATTAAGTGACCTATTTATCTGGGCCAATTCTGCTGGCTCACTCACCCCAATTACTTTGCCGGTGGAATGTCTATTCTGGACCACTTCACATTGGTTTACACTTAAATCAATACTTCTGCAAAACCAGAAAGTGCTTCCATGTGGCCGCCCTCTCAGCATTCCCTCTTATGATGCTCTAAATAGGTTATATAAGGTAAGAGCTTTTCAGGGAAAGCGTGGCGCTGTCTGTGCGATATTATTAAAGGGAGCAATTCATATTGCCTGTTTTATCATTTTGGTTTTGTTGTTTCAATGAGACAAAGATTTGATGGGAACATGTATGTAAATGGCTGCCAAGAGAGGACAGAACATTGTAACTGTATGTCTTCATGCGTTCATAATAATAATATGCATTTTTCAGAGTGCAGCCTCCCCCGGCTGAAGAATGCTTCAGGACGTCAGTTCCATTTACTTATGAAGTTGTACCAGTGCATTTTCTGCAATTGAGCCGTCAGCGGCTGTCAGTCAGGGGAAATTAACGAGTCTGCTGATTGCACTGCTGGTAATTACAGAGTGCAGCTGGAGCAGTGCTGTGTCAAGCCTGGGAGATATTTTAAGCTTACGTCTGTCCTTTCTCCCAACAGCCAGGTCAAGTAATGCTCTACAGAGGATCGGCTAAGGGCTTCTAACTGACCGCAGGCGATATCTGTAACCAACAGGAGTGCCCAGTGGGTAGAGACATGCTGCCATAACCAGAAAGTCACAGGTTCATATCCTGCAGTGGTCGATCAATCTGTCAGTGTCCTTCCACTCTTACCTGCTCGCCCACCTCAAGTCACCCTGGGTAATTTTTTATTTAATGTCTATAATGATGCATGACTAATAATGGTATAATAATCTAACTGTGCAGATTATTGATCCCTGAAGGAGAGGCTCTTGATGCTAACAGGAAGTTCAGAACATAGGATCTGTGCAGGACAGTATCCCTGTGGTGCCGGTCAAAATTGAGCATCATGCTTAAGATGATGATGATGATGCTGATGATTTAGTTTCCAGGGGCAACAGCCAGTGTTTCTGGGCCAGCAGATATCTGGAAAGCAGATAACAGATATCCAAGCCAAGACTTCTTCTGGTGGCCAATTAGGAACTTGTTATGTGTGAATGACAAGTAAGACAAGACACATAGTTGGCATAGTACGTGAAAAGACACTAGATCATACGGTGTATTATTCAATATCCACTGAGTTCATCTGGATACAGATTGTATTTTGACCATGTGTACTGGTAATCTTTGGTGCATCAGAAATCATCCAGTCCAGTCCAGAGTCCAGTTCAGATGTTTGCTGCGGTGGTGTGTGTTCAATAAGCCAGTGAGTTGACCCAGAGCAAATGAAATGGAGCACGGTTATACAGAAATACCACCGTGATCAAAGAACATGTAAAAAGACTGTAGCATAGGTAACAAAGGGCAGGGGGGCATTTGAATAAAGACCTGAAGTTCAAGTCAAGCAAAGAAACAGACAGGACACATAGTTAGCATGTCACAAGATCGAGGTCTAAACAGTAGGGTAGCGGGGATTGTTTCTAGACGCACTGATCAAGGGACCAAATCAGTAGGGGCTATAGGCTGCCCTTAGACATTTCTTGATTTAGCTTGAGTCTACACTATGTGAAATGTGGATTTTCTTCATCAATCTACATCTAAAATTAGCTTTCATAGGCTCCTTAGTCATTAAGATGTATGTGCCTCTTCAATTCAGGACTCACTTCAGATCTGCACATGCAATCTTCCCCGTTAGTCAGTGAACATTATTTAAAAACTGAGTTAAGCTTAAGTGTTCTTACAACAGTCTATAAAGCTGCGTGTAGCAAATGACCCTGCTACTTAGCCTCCACCGTGGCTTTTAACAGGCAGAGAAAGGCAACAAGGGGACGATGTAACTGTCTTCAGGAGGTGCATTTATTAGTCCACGCACACTGATTTTACACAGTCAAGACACACACTCGGCAGATCCACCGGGCATGTGTTCAGGAAGTGAATATGTATCCTTAGACTGGGTACACCGAACGCGTATTAGCATGCAGCTGTCTCTCTGGCTGAAGCCTGACTATACACAAAAAGTCTAGATGGCATCATCTCCATATTGTCGGAGACGTCAGTCGTGTCAAACATTGGTGCCGATGCTCGCCAGAGTTGTCGCTATAAATAGTCAGACTTTTTATATTTCACATTAATGTAGGTCTGACTAAATTATTTGTAATACACGGTTTGTTCTGCAGTTAGATGCCTGTCATGGCAACAGCACCATCTTTATTTTTGTATGTTTTTCTGCTCATTTGCCGTGTCCGACTTTCCTGTCATTCCACACCCTGCCATTCCTAGCTAGCAGTTCTCCTCAGCTTTTCCCAGTCACCTCATCATCACCTGCCTACGACCTGTCCTTCATTCCACTAATAAGCCACTCAGTACATATATATACCTTGCCACCTGCATATTATGTACCCTTAACCTTTCCTGACTGCTTATCCATTGCTGATCTTGTTTTTCGGAGGAGTAGTTTAGGAACTTATTTGCTTTCTTGTCAAGAGTCGGATGAGAGGACTGCGCTTGGCTAAGAAAGACATAACATGAGGGCGGTGGCAATCTTCTAATCTAACTCTTGGCAAGAAAGGGAAGAAGCGTATTTCCTAAAGTGTGAGAACAGGTAAATTTCCTTTTGACCTTACCTCTGAGTTCACACAACTCTTACCAGAAGTGTCACACTGCTAATACTTTGGAAATAGTCCCAATAGACGATGCTGAAGATTTCGTGTTTGGCCAGACATTGTTGGCGTAATTCGTGATCATTAGCAAATGTTAAACACATTTCAACATTTGTCTCACCTCTTTGACCGCTTCACAGGTTCTCTTTGCATAGATAGCTATCTGGCTTGGGATAGCGTGCCATTAAAAGTGAGCCGGAAAGCTCTTTGCAGAGTCAATCAACCTGAGGGAAAACCACACTCTGAATGTAATGTGTTTAGCTGATGCACCTCCTCTCATTTTGCGGGCATATACTTCTATTCAGGAAAGGTGTACCAGCAAGCAGGTCCAAATCCCTTCTTTGCTTCTAGCCGGCACCCAGTCGTGCTCACAGACACAGCATAATGTCAGTGAGTGGGCATGCTTTGACCCGATGCAGGGCCAATCAGTCTGACTCATAAAAGGTGTGCCAGCTAACGTGGTGGGAGAGAAACTACATCCCCTTCCTCTTTCCGGCAAGTACACCCACATCTCCACACACACTCATAGATTTATCTTAGCGCTTAGAACTCTTGTGCCTGAGGCAGCTGTGCTCTTGAGTTTGTCCTTTAAGAGAACACTGAGATTTACAGGAGGAGTGAATCGTCCCATTCAAATTGCAAATCAGTGCATCGTTTGTGTCTATTTAGAAAAAGCTCCTGCTCCTTTTATTCAGCGCTCGAGCTGGTGGAGAGAACAGCACTACCAGTCCTCCCACGCAAACACCGTCCAAACCTTAAAAAGAGCACGGAATTAGTCGAGATTTTATCCGAGCAATCTAAATGAATCAGTCCGTAGCGGGCAAAGATGCAACATGAAGGAAATTATGTTCAAATATTTCTTTTAAACTAGCAGTAACTGACCTGAGTGGAGCAGGTATCAGGTGGAGGGATGGAGGGTATTCGACGGAGCATAACTTTTGATCATTTCACTGCGGTGACTCAGCTGTCCGTGTATTAGTCACGGCTCTCAAAGCAGTAACCTCCAAACCCTCTCTGGTCAAGGCTTAGTAAACAACATCACAGAGGAACAAATCACACGTAAAGAGGCCGCTGCTTGCTTGTCTTTTGTTTCTGGAGTGAACTGTTTTGTTAAGAATTTTTGGCCTCCTGGAGAGAGTTTTTAAATCATTACTCCCGCACCTGTTTTGAAAAGCAAAGAGGCCCGCTCCCGAACGCAGCGTTCATTTAGCAAGAGAGTGCTAAAATCTCTCTGGTTTTATTTGTGCATCCAAAGGAGAAAACAAAGAGGCCAAACGGCACATATTTCAGAATTCTACTTTCTCCTTGAACGTTATTATATATTACACTGCAAATAACTGTGTTATCATAAAGGACTGCCAGTGCCATCATAGTTAATGAGCTCTTTGGGGGGGAAAGCAAGCCTTAGAAATGAATAAATAATCAATAATTCATAAATAGAAAACACAATACAGCAAGTGCATCTGATTTATTTATTTTATATGAATTAATTAAGTAGGAATGTTGCTTTTGTGTGCTGCTATTTAATCCAACAGACCACCATCTTCAGCTATGCTAACCCTAACCATAACCCTAGCCCTAGCCCCAACTGTAGGCATCCTACAACTGGTAAAGACAAAATAATGATAATATATATTTTATAACTGGATAAGTAGCAAAATATAAGACTCATCAAGAGCCAGGGGCTGAGGTTCACTGCTTCAGTTTAGCTCCAACCTTTTATCCAGGGGCGTAAGTATTACGTAATTCTCTCTCTATCCTCCGCCTCACGTTGGACAGGCCAGGGTCGCCCAGCTGTCTGTGCTGTCTGCATTTCGTGTTACGCTCATCTGCGTGCTGGCGTTCTTGTTGAGTGTGTGTAAGTGTGTGTAAGTGTGCATGCTTGTGTGTCTGCTGAGGCTACATAAGGTTCTCTAAGATGGTGCCAGGAACACACAGCGAGAGAGGCGATGTCAGGGATTTCACAACATAATCCCTACAACCTCATCATAACAGCAGGAGAGATGTCTTTGGAGTCTAATTTAAAAACAACATAAAAACGAAGCCAAGCTATTTTTTTTCCCCCTCACCCCCCCTCCCACACACACACTTTCCTCTATTAATTAATTTACCCCTGCCGTTGTCGTGCCTTCATTTGTATGGAGTTGCCATCTCTGCCTGGGAGAAATATTTACAATGCAAAGAAATAATGGCTCTTACTTTGCTTTGTCTGGTTTGTTTGTAAGCACTTTTGCTCCAATCTATAAAAACATGACTTTGCACACAAGGCTTACAAAGAGTCCTGGCATTGATTGGAGATGCAATTTGCCAACCTCTGAAATCCTTCAGGCCAATTTCCATATACTTCTTGCTCGAATAACAAACAACGCAAACAGGAATGGAATATATTTTAGCAATGCCGTTGCAGGAAACAACAAGTTTTAGACCGAAATGAAGTCAACTGCATTAACATTCCCTCAAATGAAGGACCATGACAAAGCTGCTGCGGTATCTCTTACTCTATAGTTTTATGGCTGCACAGCCGCGTTGACACAAATCACTTGTCTGCAATGACTTTTCAGTCAAATAATCCAGAGCTAGTCGTGAGGTTTAAAATTGGAACGCTGCGATTAAAACTGAACCTAAACCATACTAAATGTCGCTGAGCTCGTGTGAATTATGCAGACAAACACGGCCTTATCGCTTAAGTCATTATACAGCCTGAATGCCTGCAACCTTTTGATGGCAAGTGTTTGTGTTATGTAGAATCACAAAGCGGGCTTGCAACAGAGTGGCATTTTCCTTCCAAGAGCCATTCATTTTACGCAGAACAATAACACTGTCACGAATTTCAGTCTTTTCACATGTCTGGGCCTCACTTGCATGCCAGGAGAAATGAACGCAAAGAACGTTCTTAGCCAACAGCTGTTGACCCTCCATCTGACCTGGGAGACTTGTGGGAACCTCTGGCACTTGGCCGAGTCAGCACACACACACACACACAAACACACATCCCCTGTTCCTTTTTTTTCTGTGTGGGGAGAGATATCAGCCTGACTGAACGTTATTGAGACCCAGAGGACTACATGCGCACACATACACACACACACACACACAGAGGTAGCTAGCGGAGTAGGACGCAACCTTGAAAAAGCTCTGTTCCCCCGGGGGAATTTCCCTGAATGGCCTGTTTGCAAGAGCAGAACAATTGCTCGTTCACTCCATCTTTTCATCCCTCCCTCCATCTTTCCATCTACCCGGGGAAAAGAAAGAGTGAAACCTTGATTCATGAGCCATGAGTTCAGTTGGACAGATGTTTTCCTGGGACACTTCACTGGGACACTGGAACACGCTGAGATTAATATTCTATTAAAACGAATATTAACTGTTTCATTTCAACACACACCCAGAAGTTCATGCACATTTTTCAGATTCCAAATCCTCAATATATAGATGTCCACGACCAACTGCTACTGCAGTGATAAGGGAATGATCCCTCACTGGCTTCCCATTCACGAATACAGCTAATAGAAAGTTTGCCAGCCCTGAACAGTGATTGTCCAGTTGTAACTTAGCTTAACATAACTAGTCACAGCTGGCCTGAGGTAGTGTGCTTGGAGCTCTAATTACAGTGATCTAAAGAGTTTGGATGATTGTATGCAGCTAATCAAACAGCCTAACATTGTTTTGTGCATTTTTATGACTGTATGTCAACGACCTCTTGTGATTGCAGTGATTCGTATTTTCTGAAAAAGGCTTTTTTTATCGACTGCTCTGTTTTATACAGAGCGCTGACTCCTCGCTGCTCTTAATCAGCCGCGAGTGACCAACAACTAGCGAGGCTAAAAGCTAGCTAGGCCTTTGTTGTAGCACACGAAGCGATCCAGACAAATGTTTGCTGTCATCTTAAACCAGAGCATCTGTCGATTAATTATATATTATGATCCACTAAGGTTAGACACGATAAGACATAAATAAATGCCTGTTTTTGGTATCTTAGCTGCCATCTTTACTGGGAGGAAGGCAGAGCAAAAGATCCCTCACTGGCCATTCATATGTTGCCACTATGCATTCGTACCAATGCAATAGTCAGGTGATGTGCAGAAATCTTTCTAAAAAGGAAGTGGTGAGTGGGTTAAACAGGATTTTCACCAAGGATGCTTGGGTTTGACTCCTCTGTGAGACAATTTTCAGGCTTAGCTCACTTATTATTTTTAGTTTTCTTTTCTTTCTTCAGTTTTCACTTGCGGACCACCAGTCTTGGTAAAATCACAGTCTGGGTTAAAATACACCTTTTTTTTTTACAATGTTCACCACATGTTCAAAAGCCTTTCAGGCAGAAAGACCTGGAGGATAACTTCTTCCTCTTCTAACTTCTCGCTCTACATCATCTATGTCTTTCCCGGGGAAGCAATGGGGTTCATAGTAATGCGTCACGGTTCATGGTTAGCTAATGTTACACACTGCTGACACTGTATGCAGGAGCATGCATAACCATTTGTCTCGAGCCTCGCATAGAAACCAGTCGACAGGCTGCTACCGGCACTCGAGAACGTCATTGAATGTAGAAAATGAATACTTAAAATGCTTCAGGATCTTACAATCCATACTAATCAGAATGATTTCAGTGCACCAACTCATACTCGAGCGCCTCGGCTTTCAGAATTCTAAGATACGACGAAGGAGAAAAAAACTGATAGGAGGATTTATGACACCTCTCTTAGTTTAGATGATGCTGACGCCCACCGGCATCAATATCTGCACTCCATTCCAATTCCTCGGCTCCTTTTGTAAAAGGTTCATCTTAAAAAGTCACGTAAGGTTATCTTCACCAAGGTACAATCCCAGCCATAATGAGGCTCAAGCACTGAGCAGAATAATAAGGGGCGGAATGGTAAGCTGTGCCCTCGGTTGACAGCAAATCAGCTCCAACGCCTACATTTTCCGTGTTAAGCGATGTCTTACTTAAGAAGCCCATTTGACAATCCTCACACCACGCGGTAAGACATGGGAGGGGAGATGATATAGCGGTTAAGTTTTGACCAGTCAAATGTTACTTCGATTCCATATCGCAGCATAATATCATATTTACTGTAAGCCTTTAAAAGCAATGAAAGGTTATCCCGGGTTTGCCTCTGCTAGGTTATGTATTACCTGCATGACTTCTTTTTTTTTTGTTTTCTCCACTGTCATGTTGATTTAGAACACATTCATGCTTCAGCTGTATTGCACCACAGCAGAATGAATAGGCGCAAACATCCACTGTGATATTTTCTTCTCTCTCTCTCTCTCTCTCTGTTGCTGGCTAGGTTCTGTCCTTGGCTCAACCTGCCCCCAAAACGAGTATACATTTGCATGCATTAGGGCTCTCCCGTGGCTTGCCTTCTACCCGCTGTGCCGTCGAGTCTGATTAATGATCCGAGTGTGCCACTTCTCACAGCAGCCGAGCAGACCGCCTGCCTGCTTTCACATCAAACATCCAAATGCAGGCAAAAAAAATAATAATAAAAAATGAATTTCATTTGCAACAATGAAAACAAAAACATATGCTTTCCCACATGCATGCAAACAACAATGCAATATCTCAAGGTATGCATGTACATTGTACACAAACAGTCCCGTGTGTGTCATTGCAGGTTCATGCTGTACATCTCACAGAATGCATAGTTCATCCCTGTGCCTCCTCCAGTAGTAGAGACACTAATGAATAAACGCTTTCTGTATGAATGAACACAGACTCAAGGTTCAAAGATCAGCTTTATTGTCATTGCACACAACAGGATTGCATAATAAAAATAAAAAAAAAACTCAAATGCAGCAATGGGGGCACACTTGAAGAACTTTGCCTGTAAAACCTGGCACGGCAGAGGATAGGATGTTTTCTTCGCAAGGCAGCTGGGCTCCGATCCCGATTTTTTGTATTGTGGGTAAAAGCGTCCTTCGGAGGAACTACTGGCAGCTAAGTCACGAGCTACAGGTGTGGTTTAATGCTAGGTATGTGTGACAACGTGACTGAGGCGCGACTGTTTGCTGCTAAAGATGTTAGTGTAGATGCTGGTAGCATCAGTCATATGAGAACTGGGGAGTTTCTCCACTGAAAGAAGAGCAAAGAATGACACTGATGGCTCGTCTGCTCCTTCGAGTGGCTTCAATAAAAGTTTAACTCCATGTGGTTTGTTTGTGGCTTGTATGTTTTGAAAGTTCCAAACAGTTCCCAATGACAACTTCCCAGATTCTGTGTAATAAAACATCATGTTAACTTTAGTTAAGTTAGTTAGTAGTACCATATGTTTATGGCGTGGGGCAGGACAAGTTCGAATGTTCTGCAGAAGAACAATACTGAACGTCTTGTACACTGGACTAAAGCCGTGTAATTTTTTATAAAGACACTGAGCATTCAATCTCTTTGATTCTGGATGTTTGGCATAGAGAGCGGATGCAGCTGGAGAGTGTAGAGGTGGTGATTGTCCAACAGTGCATTGGACCAGTGTGCCATAATGCAGCGTAACTCAGTAGAATGACCTTTAAACAACCTCTTTAGTCATATTTACTCAGCTCTGTACACTGACAGCCTACTTTAATAAATAATACACACTGCAGATCATTTTTTGAACGAATAATATTTTACAACAATATTTATAGTCTATTTTTATTATGTCGTGGACATTTTATGCAATCTTATATGTGTATATGCTATATATAGTCTAGCTGTAGGATGCTGAGGGCACTGTACTCCATTGTGAGCAAAACAAACACAAAAAATGACAGAGACGTGACATCAATCACGAGTGTGTAATCTACTTGGCCGAGCATGCCCGCGTGCATTTGTGCACGCGTGTTTGCCTTACATCTGCAGCCGCGTGGGTGAATCCTGACAAATTGGCCAACTACGGCGGTCATTTGGAGCAGCCATATGCGCTGCTGTGTTTATTAGCCATTTGACATTTATTCCAAGGCAGAGGAGAGGAGGATAGAAGACAAGAGAGAGAGGTAGAGGGATGGTAGGGAAGGTTGGGGGGTAGCCGTGGAAACCCTCCATGCGCCGACCCAGGCGTGAGCTGCAATTGGCGCAACGCTCGCCGTGATCCTGCTGAGGATCGCATCGTCTGGTGCTTGGAAGACACCTCTCACGTTCTCTCCCTTCTTTCTCTCTCTCTCTCTCTCTCTCTCTCATTTCTTCCTCTGAGTCAAGCTGTCTCCCACAAGCGATGCAGAGGCTTGCTTGTTCAAATGGAATCCCCCCCCCCGTCCTCCTCCACCACCACTACCACCACCGCCACCAAAATGAGGGCAGAGAGAACAAGGGAGGGCGGGAGGAAGACAGATCTGAGAACAGAAGTCATGTCGATACTTTTCTTCTTGACTCACAGTCTGCAGCCGCGTTTGCGGGCTCGTCGCGGAGGTAAATGGAGTGTTCTCTTGAGTGTGGCTACAACCACTGAGGTCACGTCATCATATTTCCCCTGTGTTTACATACAGTACGCTCAGCCCGCCAGGCTTGCGATCACTCTCACCCGTCTCTGGTGTCACAGATGCTGCCTGGTGAGCGTGGACTGAACTGAACCCTTTGTAGCGGCGGTAAAGGTGCCTGTGAATTCTTATGTACGCGCGTGACGGTGCATCGGGCGAGATATTTAGGTCAACAAATAAGTTCCTTCTGCGTGTGTAAATGTTAATGAGTTTCTGTCATGAGGTTTTTAACTGTTTCATTCTCACCTCCTTCATTTGCAGTGATGGAGCAGAAAAATGCTCCGCCAGACCGGAGCTGATGATAGAGTTCGGAAAAAAACTGATTTCAGTCGGCTAAAACGGTCACTTAGCTGGCGCTCTTTAGGCGGCGACTGTAGGATGTTACACAACGTTGTCATGGAAATAGGCATAGGTACAGTGCATGAGACTCTGAGAAACTGATCTGTTACCATGGCGAAGGCTTCATTTAGCCGAGCGTTTCAGGCGCCGCCGTCGTCGCCGCCGTCGCCGTGTTAATCATGAAGTGTATGCCTCATAGCGCCATTCGCACATAAAACACACTCGTCCACACTCACCCAGTGATCAAGCGTCTGCTACAGAGTAGTCGTTATGATCCAGCGCCGGGGCTCCTTTCTGGCCATTCTAATTCTATGATACCAACCTGCTAATCTCTCGCTGTCCGTCTTATTTTTTGCATCAAAGACGTGTTTGATCAAAGGATAATTGGATTGACACATCATACAAGACCTTACACTTTTATCATTATCTGCTCATCGGGAAAGGAACGTTTGTAGTGCGGCGAATGAAAGGGAACGGGAGGTCTTTTGTTGATTCTGATGCAAAGCTTTGAGACTCGACCTGCCAATCCTCAAAGGAGGCCCGCTGAGAAGTCAAAAGTCATTGTCACCTTCGCATTCCTTCATCACCCCGCGAGTCATGTTCTACGTTTTGAGGGATGTGAGCCTGAGTCATTTCTATTCATCTTCTCTTCCATCTCACAGATGGATGGTGAAAACTGGATGGCGGCGGGCTAGTGAAAAGGACAAGACCCCTGTTAATGGCTCCTGAACCTGTGTGTCTGGGCTTGTGGGGTGTGCTGTTAAATGTGTGTATTGTTTTTCATACTTGTGTGTGTGTGTGTGTGTGTGTGTGTGTTTGCACATCACAGACACCGAGACCAAAAGCGACAAAGCAGGAAGAAAGAAAAGCATGGGGTGTTGGGGTGGTGTGTGTGTGTGTGTGTGTGAAATCCAAGCATCTCTTTTTCTATCGATTCAATGCAAAGACAGTCGCCATGGCAACGCAGCAATCCCTCTGTAACCGGCTTTCGCTCTCCGCCCCCTCTCTTGCTCTGCTCGCGCCGGCGAGGTATACAGGCACCCGCCGGCACCGGACGATTATGATATGTTTTTCTCAGATGGTGCGTTGACAGGCGGTCTCCATTCATTTCCCTCCAAGTTCGTCTGCGTCCTCGCGCAGCTTTTAATAAACTGCTGCCTCACGACCAGCTCGGGAGAGGAGGGCGCCTGTCTCCTCCTTAAAGGGGTCCTTTAACCCTGACCCCATGCCCGATGAGACGGGAGGGAAAGTTCACAAAAGGTTGTGAGGGGCTAAAGTGTGTCTGGGGCTCAGTTGTGCGTTTTGATGATTTGCGTGCCCGGTGAGGAAGATGTGTGGTGTGTGTGTGTGTGTGTGTGTGTGTGTGTGTGTGTGTTTGTGTGTAGGGGCAGGAAAATAAAGGAAGGAATGTCAGAAAGAGAGAGAGTGTGGAGAGGCAGTTATTCACATAAGCTGACAGCAGCAGGCTGAGGTGCTGTTTCCTCTCGCCTGCCACTCAAACTAAAATCAATTGGTGTAAAAAGCAATGAGGGAAACTGGACTTAGGCAGCCTGCTCTCTCTCTTTCTCTCTCTCTCTCTTTCTTACAAACACACTCTCCAACACACACAAACACACACACACACACCATATTCATTCCAACTCTTCTTTCCTTTTTCCTTTTTACCGTACAGTCACCCACAAACCCCCGCTTACAGTACGCCACACACACACACGCACACTCATCCGCTCACACTTCACGGGGCTTGCAGCTAGTGAACCATAGCAGGCCTGTCACCCCTTACTCTCTCCTTGTTCCTTGTTAGCAGGGAGAGATGGAGGGAAGAAAAGAGAGAGAGGAAGGGAGAGCTAAAAAGAGAGAAGTGAGAGCCACTGTACATTTTTTTGATAACGGAAGACACGGAAAGAGACGCTTGTGTGTGTGAATGAGTTCGTGCACCTCAAGGAGAGGGATAATAACTGCTCCCATGAGATGTGATTTCAGCTCAGTGAAGAAAGACTTTTAGGTGATATTCACGATAAAAAAAATTTTTTTTTTTTAAAGTGTTATGGAAACAAGAAAAGAAAATGTATTCTAATCACTGTGTATTCTTCTCTTTCTATGTATTTCTGGATGACCCTGCTCACAACAAGGTTTGCACACAGATCAGACACCGCTCTTGGAACATGTGTTACTATGGTAACTATAGGGTTACTAGCATAAAACTACTGTCGGACTCCTCTGAACAGATAGCGGTGGAAACAATTCAGTTGCCCACCGCAGTTGCCGAAATGCCAGATCAAGATTGTGAACTTGAATGTTTAAATGAGTGACAACACAGATGAAGGAAATGTTATCAGGGTCAACCACACCGTGTAAAATCTCCAGTATTACTACAACAACAAGTGATTGGCAACATTACTCTAGTCTGTTAATATGTGTCTGATGAATTGTGTGTGTGGTGTGAGCAGTTTCTCTATGATGTTTCTCGCTCCTCATCTCATCTCAGCGGTGGCTAAAGAGGGTGAAGTTAAGTCAGTTCCACCCACGGCTTTGGTCCAGATCAAGATATTGCAACACTGACAGGCCTTTAATTTGGGCTTGAATATTTGTATCCAGATAATAATTCCTGGTGATATTGTATCTGATTGACAGCCATGCTAGCAGCTTTACAAGGCATGATAAAATACTCAGACAATGTTAATATGCTGATGTTTTTTGCTGTGTGCACTGCGTTCACCACTTTAGTGAAGCATGTTAGCATGCTAACATTTGCTAATTACCGCTAAACACAAAGCTGAGGCCGATGGGATTGTCAGGAGTTCGCAAACCAGACCACTGGATAAACAGACATTCTGATCAGATGCTAGAACTAGATGAAAACTCAGAGGAACGTCAGTACAGTTTATCCTCTGGGGGCCATGAATGCATTTCATGACAATCCATCCAATAGTTGTTGAGATATTTCAGTCTGGACTGAAGTGACAGACCAACCAGCATTGCCACCCCTGCCACTCCAGAGTTTGGCTAAAAAAAAAAAAAAAGATATCATGGTCCTCAGAGGATTGTTTTTTGTTGATCCCCTGACAAGGAAATTCAATTTTACATTAGCCTGAAATTTCTTCCAATTTGGACACTACATCAACCTTTCTTTCCATACAGGATGCCTACTTTAGCATTCATGTCTATTAATTGTAATTCTTAGTATAGGGAAATCATCAGTATGAAGCTTATTGTGTCCAATACTTCCATAGAGGGTGTAATAAATATTTTGCCTTTCTGTCCTTACAACCTGCCCTAAAGCTGAAATCATGATGATTTGAAACATGTCAAAGTGACAGAGGGTTAAATAGTTGCTTTTGAGGAAATGGGTATGAAAACCAATTCCAAACCTCCAACCCAACCACAGTAAAAACTAGCGTTGGACCCCTTTCATTACCCAGACAAAAAGAGAATTTCATTTTGACTGGTACTGTTCCTAGGTGAGATAATTATACATCACTTTGTGAGACGAACTATTCTTAGATGAGTTTAAAAAATGAACATGATGATGAGGTTCCAAGAGTTTGGCTTCTTGTGGTGCATTGGAGCATTAAAAAAAAAAAAAAAAAGCTTGCGTCTCCAGTGCCTGTATGCAGCAGTACAAAAAATCATTTCCCCAAAACCGAGACACAGACTTCCACAACAGTCAATGAACTGTGATGAACTCCAGTGAAAGTAACAGCAGAGAAATTGCTTTTCGAAGAATATAATTTAGGGAAAAACAGTAAGTTACCTATTGGTCTGTTATAAGACAGCACATTATTTTTTATGTGTTTGAAAGTATGGTGCAATCTCTCTCACATACATACACACACTCACTGATGAGGTAACATATTACGATATAGAAAATGCCCTTTCCTATTGCCTTGTTAGCTCCGGAGGCAAATACATTTTTAGCAGCTCTCATGCTGTACCCTCAGTATGTGGCAGCGTGTGTGTGTGTGTGTGTGTGTGCATAAACCAAAGCAGTGCAGAGCATGCATGAGTGTGTACTGTGTGAGTGATCTCCCACGGGGATACCTGTAGAGAGAGCATTAATCAGACCCAAGGGACCTGGGGCTCAGACAGGACCTTCTACAAGACGTGTGTGTGTGTACCTGGGTGTGAGAGTGTGTATGTGTGTGTGTGTCATGCAGGGTAGGGGGCAGTGTTAAAATGACAGACATCCGATAAGGAAGTGAAAACGCAGCAAGAAAAGACGGAAATGTGTCAAATAAAAATGTTGAAATAATGACTGTAGGTGAAAAGTTCATTTAAAGGGCCAGTGTGTCGGATTCATAATATGCACATGCAGTTGTCATTAGAGTATAATCAGTCAGTCTGAAAATAAATCTACAGATGCCGCTGGTCCTCTTCCATGGTCTCTGCTATCTTGCCATCATTATGTTTCCACAGTAGCCCAGAACAAAAACCTGCTCTGGATCAGGTGTTTTCACATTTTTAGGAAAGTTTTGTAGCCACCGTAGTTTCTGCTTCACACTGTGACTAGAAACTAAGAGCCTACAGCCACACTTAATGCTAAAATCAGCATGCTAACTGCGACAATGCAGCAATGCTCATATTTAGCAGATATAACATTGAAAATGTTCTAGAGCCAATTTAATGTTTTTTTACCATCCATTCCATCTCTGTGGGTCTAGATGTAAAGCCTGAGGATCGCCAAAGTCAGTCGGATTCATTTATGAGGACCAGGAATGTACAAAATTTCCCAAATCGTTGAGGTATTTCCCTTTGAACACACACTCAACAGTTCAGGGATGACAAAAAGTGATTTGGATACATTGTCTGGGAACCGTAAGTGCCAGTTTTACAGGGGTTCATCCAGAAATTTCAGTCTTCACCAACAACCATTGCTATCCATAGAGCCATATTGCTAGCGAGGCTAAAAAGTGCCCACAGTCATTGAGGTCTGAGGTACTTTTAAGGGATGTGTGCCATCATGAGTGCTTATGTGCACACTATTTGTGTGTGGGCTGATAAAAAACGTACAGGCCACGGCAAGTCTTAGGTCACGAGAGAGCAACTTGCACTGTTGACTGTTGACTTTAACATTGGTTAACATTGATCAGGTGATTCAAGTCACACACACACACACACACACACTCACATGCACCAGACATATTGCTGCAAAACACACACCCGGAGACACGCGCGTTGTTGCGCTGATGATTTACGGTACGGGAGCTGTAAAAATCGATAGGTTTCAGGGTCACCTCATACAGTGTCAATGTACACATCTCATCCCTCGATCTATCTTATCGTCCTTTCTCCTTCCTTTGGAATCCCTCTTTCCTCGCCGTCCATTTGTTCAACGGCCGACGTCGCCCATATTTTCTCCGCTTTCAATTTTGTCTTCCAGTCAGCTCTTTCATTCTTCTTTCCTCCCTATTTTTCCCCAACACCTGCCCATTCTTCAACACATGCTTTGCGGCTTCTCATAAATTGTGTCCTTCTTTGCATCCTTCTATCTCCTGCCCTCCTAATCCTTCTACTCAACCTCTGCTAGTCTGCTCCATCTGAGTCGTAGTCTTATCAATTGTGTGTTGTTAACCTCGCATAGCGAGGTGCGCGTATGTGTGTGTGTGTGTGTGGAGGGTGTTTACAGTATGGATAGTAGCCTTGTGTGACAAGTGGAGAGGATTACTGCCGGGCATATCAGTGGGAGAATAGGAAAAGTTGGAGGGAGAAATGGTGTAGCTGAGGAGAGAGGGAGGCAAGGGGAGGCGAAATACCAACACAGACTGAAAAAAATGAGAGGAAGCGGCTAGCAGCAAGAGCATCAAAGACCCGACTGGTGTTAAATGTAAGGAAATTGAATTAATTGCACAGCTAAGATTTAGGATTCTTCCTGAAACAGCTAAAATGTCACTTGTTGCTAAAAATTAATAGCTGAATTCACACTTTACTTAGAAATGCAAGGGTGAAAATGGGTAAAAGAAAAAGCGCACTAGCAGCAGAAGGTGAAAAAACACAAGTTGAAAGGAGGGGAAAAGACTGAAGCCGAATCAAAAGAGAGACAGATTTCGCTCAATGTGTGACCTTTTCCTCAAAAAGAGAGACCGATAGAGCGAGAGAGGGAAAAGGCTCCGTGATGAAACCCATT
This sequence comes from Nibea coibor, assembly GCA_023373845.1. Lineage (NCBI taxonomy): Eukaryota > Metazoa > Chordata > Actinopteri > Sciaenidae > Nibea > Nibea coibor. The sequence goes on from CM041731.1 coordinate 8,934,943, forward strand.
CATGAGTGCCTGGCTGCCAACAATATGTTAGTTCTCAATATGGCGCTCTCTTTGTGTAATCCTAACTACCCACACACGGCCATACAATGCAAAACACACAGGCGCCAACACACGTACTCGACACGTTCTGCAGCGTTTCACGCGCCCGTACTTCCGCATACCCACACGTGCAAAGGCATCGTTATGGGCACAGGCGCACATGCGAAGCTGGGCTTCGTGCACACACATGTACACGCCCGCGGGAGCAAACACGCGTACGGCACGCGGGCACGAATCATGACACAGTTTACCTTGGCTCCAGACTCGCTGAATGAATCACCCAGAAATCTGTCCCTTCTGTCCAAAACTCTTAGCCTCAAAATGCTATTCTGCTGTAAAGAGCAGGCAAACAAAATCACCGGGTAATGTTGCTCCATGTCTGCGTGACGTGAAAAAAAAACTTTTTTTTTTCCATAAATAAGAAATCTGTTGTGCCATTCCACCATCAGATTGTTTTTTTTTTGTTAACAATAAAATACAAATCGAACTAAAAGTTGTTAGCGGCGTTTTGATCGGCTCCACAACAAGAATGTGTATCTTTAGGCTTTAAAATGTTAAGAGGTTCGGCAACACACAAAGAGAATGTCGATAGCTTTGCAGGCCCTTCCCCATTCAATTCCCATTTCACTAGACTTATGGGAGCCTGAGGGCCTTCGGAATGAACAGACACCGTGAGCTGTATCTGAGTGATTTAACCCTTTCTGCAAGACCAACATCACAGAGGGAATGAGAAAGGGGAGAGAGAAAGAGGGAGAGTGAAGGAGAGTTATGTGGCTCTGTCAAATGTTGCTCTGACATTTAGGTCAGGCCTGCGCTCTAAATGGCATGCAGACAGATTTACTGAGGGCTTTCAGAGACGGCCGACTTGCTTGTCTTCTGACTGTCACACACTCGGGGCCTGCCTGGTCATCGTTAAAGCTTTTCTTAACCCTTTGCTACGTTTGCCTACATGTCAGTGTAATGTCTACATGTCTTTTTGCCCTTGGCACAGTTTCTCTGAATTCATATTTGATTGAAGCTTTGTATACATTTTACAGCTTTTAACAAAGTTGTCTGTTGCTCACATAACACAAGGTCACTTACGTTGCTCCATTGTTTGGTCACAACAGCAAGAGCCTCTCTTGGGGTGTGCTGGTGTTGCATTCAAGCTGCAGGCTTCTGGTAAGGTTCCGATTGTCCACTGACCAATTTGCAAAGTTGCTTTTTTAAATTTTCCTTTCGTGTAAAGATTATGCCCTTAAATTTAGGTGCTGGCTAAGGTGGCAAAAGTAGGGATGCCCCAGTAGCCCCAGGTTGAATCCCGACTGCATCGACTTTGATTCCAAACAAACAGCTCTTTGCTGCATGTGATTCCCTTTCTGTCTCTTTCCTGTCTATCTTTGGCCATCACTCTCCAAATAAAGGTATAAAAGTCCAAAAGAAAAAAGCAATAAGCCCCAGCCAAGCCGAATAGGCTAAGATAAAATACCTCTTATTATCTATGTAGCTGTAGCGACTTTATCTCAGAGGTTATTTTTGTAGTTCAGGGTCAGTTAAAAAGGGACACGTGGACTTTAATGATTAATATTCTATAAAGTTATAACTGAGCGCAGTGAACATTTCAAAGTGAGATATGTGCCCACGAGTTTTCGTTGTTTATTGGAGCCAGCTTCCACCCAAGTTCATCAGACGCTACATTAGCATGAAGTCATCAGTCAAGATGCTGGTGACAAAAAGCCTGTTTTATTGGAGATTCATCACTATGGAAACAGCTTAGGTATAATTTACTCGCTGCCAGCTGAGAAACACTACAACTTGGAAACAAACTTCATTTACAATATTTCAGTAAGAAACTGATCTGTGGACGTTGTGACTGGACTAACCAAAGAGCTAAAAGTAGATTAGAGAGTTATTAAATTATTTGAACAATGTTCGCATACAAATAATGATGTCCTCTACATAATTAGGTAATATATGTCTTGGGTAGATGTATTAAAAGATATTTGAGGGATAGGTACAGTACATTGCAGCAGAGTATGTAATTTCTACTGCTACATGTTACAGTAAGTATTTCCCTCATAGACTGCCATTATAAAACAGTTGTCTGTATAACTGACAGGAGACCTCAAACTGTGAACAAGTGCAATGGACATTTTGACATATCATAGCGGGAAACTCACAGGTGTATTAATGATTGCTGCATAGCACTTAGGGGAGATCCTGCTATTGTGCCTGGCTGTCCGTTGTCACTGTTAGCGCGCATTCAGACAGGAACAGGGAAACCATTAACCAGTGGTGGGGCAGTGCACTAGTGGTGGTTATCGGGGTGGCCGAGGTGGGTTGGCGTGGGCGTATCTGTACCTGCTGAATGTAACCGCCGTGAAACAATCAGGAAATAACTTTTTATTTCGCTGATAAACAGCTTTATCGTGGCCGGCGCTCGCTCTCTGTTATTGTTACTCTATGTCTCTCTACCAAAGTCCTCTTTCTCTCCCTCTCCCTCTCTGTCACGCTCTCTCTAATCATCGGGCACAAATCAAATGAATCTTCTTCATGTTTCTATTTCTATATTCAGATTTAGAAGCTGGTACATGAAATAAACAAACTCAGAACACACACAGAGGTAGATTATCAGAGTTTAGTCCATGAATCCAACTGGATAGTCTCTACTTTCAGGCTATCTGTGGAGATTTGACCCATCTGAGTGTCTGATTGGCTTGTGGACCGTGACGTGGGGCTCCGGTTTCCAAAAAGTTGAAAGGCTCAAGTTCTCTCCCAGACGCAATGTACAACCCCCACTGAAATGAATTTAAAAAACGTTGCCGGCATCCAGGTTCCCTGTTCCTATCTGAACGTGCACTTACTGGGACAATTAATGGAACTGAGCCATCACTAATGTTATCCAAGTCCACCTGTGTTTTTCCTGCTGTGACAAGGTAAAATGTCTGCTGTAACCAGTCCAGGAAGTAAACCTTGAAGCAGGCATATGTGTCAAGTGATTTCTTATATATCTTAACAAACATGGCTATTGTTAACTTACATTTGTATGTTAAGGCATTGACCGCAACCACTTCAGCTCTAGCAGCTTCCTCAGTTGTCTTTTCTCAATGCCAGTGTTCCCTCCCCTTCTGCTACATAGTAAAAACGACGACCACTGTGGGCAAAGAGAAGATTTCAGAAGTTGATAAGTGCACCATCGAGGTACTCGCAGTACATTGCATTTGTCATCACATTTGTCTCAATCCTGCTCCACCAACAGACCCGATAACTCTTTCGTCCCCTTGGCCATTAGACTGTACAACAGCTCTCAGTGATGGCAGAGGGCACAATAGACAATGGACAAATCTCTTTGCCTTACTTCCTAGACTCTCCGTCAACTGCTACTGGATGCTTGAATTTCCTTTGGGATAAATAAAAAAATCATTGACAGTGTGAAAACACTCAAAATAGAAAATGGAAGTATGGAAGTACTGTACGCGAACTGAGACCCTAATAATGAGCTTCTAACACCCGATTCCATATATTAGTGCTTCACCGCTTACTGAAATGGTAAAATACAAACGTTTTTATTCTTTTCTTTATTGACAAAACTAAAACTAGAGTTTTGTGTCGCTTCCTTCTGACCTCTGTGCCACCTCCATCAAAAATATAAGAGGTAAGTAGAGCAGGCAACACTGTCTTTGTTGAGTTTGTCTGAAGTAAATAGGCTTTATTTTTTCACAGAAGGCAATTTAACAGTTTTAACATTTTCACAGGGTGAAAAACACAGGTGTAAATAATGAAATCATGAAACTGACTAATGAATCCATTTAGCTGCTTTGGTGTCATGGCCTGGTGTACAGACTCAGTGTCGCACTGTGGTGGTTCACTGGAATAGTAGGAAGCCATTGTTCATATTATTAGACACCTGTGCTTTTTTCTTGCAATGACAAGTCAAAAAGTCTGGACAATAGTAACTGAAGGCAAATGAGGCTTGGGATTGGTCATCACTGGCATTAAAAACTACAGTAAAATTTCAGTAATACATTCAGGGAAGATTAAAGAGGGAATCTAGAAGCTACGTGATCTATACCTGAATAATCTACACATGGGTGTTTTATACCACATGCTCCTGTACTGTTTCTGTTGATAAATAGTAAAATGTAGGTTGCTGGCTTCAAAAATATCACCAAAACAATGGCTAGTGCCTGGAATGCTTGCTTGCAGGGAAAAAAAGAATTGCCTGACCCTGTTGTTTTTTTTTTTCTCTAGGTTCAGAAAGGGCCGCCGAAGGGACATTTTCTCAAGAATGGCATGTCTACTTGTATTAGTTGGCCCGAATTGCAGAACAGCACAGAAAAAAAACACACACACACAACTTATCGTGATTCACTCTGTACTGCAAAATATATATATATATATATATATAAATCAATCTTCACAAGGCACTTCACCGCAGACTTGTGCTATTTTTCAAGGAATTTTAGGTGAGATTATTTTGGCCAAAAAAAACCCCGACAAAGAACAAAAAACTGTTTGTGCCATCCAGAAGCAGCCATCCAGAACCATGTGGAGGACATACAGAGCACTCATTCAACCCTTCATCACCCCTTTTTCTCCCTTGTGTAATGCACTTTGTAACTTTTGTTACATAAATAGGATTGAACATTATATTATTCCCTTACTTCTTGTTTCATCTGGGACCGGCTACCAAAAGGTTCTCAACTATGCCCCCTTTCCTTGTCGCTCCCTCCTCACTATTCCCTCTTTTGTGCAAAGCCGTGACTGTGTCTGACTAAAGCTCATGTTACAGTTACAGTTATACAGAATTCCTTTTTACGAGTGAAACATCGACCCCTCCTCCACCTCCTCCTCCTCCCGTGCTGCTCATCTTCCTCCTCTTTCTTTTCTCACACCTCCTCGTAGTGACGAAACAAACCCGGCCGACAGCACTAAAGATGACAAACAGCTCTGTCATCTCATGGTAATGCTGGAAATGAAAGTAAAGTAAATAGCAGCACCGTAATGAGGGCTATAAAAGCATAAGATATATTGTGAAAGTGTATGTGTTTAAAATGCAAAAAAAATTGCAGACTGGTTCCAAAGAATTGATGTTCATATTTTGATAAAAGGGGCAAATTGCTTTTAGTTAAAGAGGTAACTTTCAAAATGTCTAACATTTTAAAATAAATAGTTAGGACTATGAATGGAAACATGGATATATTCTTACTCTGCGCCTCTGTAACTTTGTTTGTTGGGTAAAGTCAACCACCAACTACAGTATATCATTATATTTGGTGAAACTAGATCATATTTTATGGAGGAAATGTTTTTTCGTTTTCCCTCTGATGTCCTCCAGTTGAGAGGATGTCCTCCAGCCAATGGGCAGATAGCTTTACTTGTTTGTAGTCTCTAACCACTGCTAACCGTAGCTGCTGTTAGCTGGATAGTTCAGTTAGCCATGTCCAGACTGGGAACTTGGAGCACTGTGGAGAGTGTTGGCTGGTAGTGGTGCTGGAATGGGCACCAGAACTGGACCTGGGCGAGCAGGCAGAGGAAGCAGCCATCTACAGACAACATGGCAGAGGCGAAGAAGTGAAGAGGCTCAGGGCTGGAGGCAGCTGAGAAAAGAAACCAAGAGAGTGACCAGGCAGGAGGCTGGACAGATTAAATCTGGAACTGCTTTTTAGTCGTTGGCAAGAGGTTTTGTTAAATAAAAGACAGGCTGTTGGACTAGTGAGTAATATCAACTGGCTTGCGATACCTTGTCTAGTTTTGATCGTACGTAATGTAATCATAACAAGCGCACACACAGATAGTGAATTACAAACTGAAACTGTACTGGTTTGCAAAGGATACCAGTTCTTGCTCGATGTTGCTTTACGCTAAAAACATCAAAAATGTGATAAAAACAACCTCTAGCCGCATGGTACGACTCCACTGCTTTACTCTCAGATGAATCCTCCAGCAGTCAGTATACTGCAATTAGTGTTGAATGGGAGGTGACGGTGTCCCACGCACGCACAGCTTTCAAATGCCAAGTGACAAGAGCAGAAAGCCTGGCTGTCTCAGTGATGCAAGAGCCAGCAGACATTTGGGAATGTCGAGTTGCTAAGGGTAGTCAGAGAAGGAGGCAAGGGGGTGGGGGGAAAGAGAGAAGCCGAGATGGCAAGAAGGTCTTGTGGGGGAAGGTTTAGGGGTGATAAAGCTGGCAAGGTTGAAGGTTGAATGAGTAGAGCACAAGGCGTCGACAGGGAGGCTGCGAAGGCGGAATGGCGAGATGGGTGAATAAGAAGTGGTTCCCTAGATGGGAAGAGTGTGGACGATGCAGTGTGTCAGGTCAGCAATCTGTCAGCAGAGTGCCTCTGTCCCCCCTCGGGCCGCACAACACGCCCCTGCCTCATTTTGCGCTCTCATCCACTCGCATACCATGTCCTCATGCACCCTCGTGTCCCCGCCGGTATGCACTTCACTGCACAGTGATTCTGCCACGGGGATGAAAAAATAAATAAATAAATAGATTGTTACGTGTTTGTCGCTTTCATGCAAAATTGCATCTTAAGTTTAGGATTATGCAGATGGTGCCAAATGTTTGCCCGAGGTGATCGCACGATTTCTCAATTATTTTCGTATCAACCAAAAAAAAAAAAAAAAAACATGGTTTGAGTTTGAGATTGACTGAACATGTGGTTGGTAGAGGCTTCTTTGAAAAGTGGAGCTGCATTGTCATCTGCTGGAAGAAATATAGAAGTGCACCTGGAATTTTAGAAAAAATGGTATTTTCCCACTATAAACTGTTGGTGTAGACTTATATCTTGAGAGTGTAACATAATCATGAAGATGCATTTTTTTATCATAGGTAGCCTTAGCAGTAGTGCTATTCTCTACGTATGCAGCATTAACAAAGAGATGCTGAGCTACCTTAAAGCCATTATGAACTTCTACCTTATTCTCTTGTCATTAAATTCCACAACAGTTAATGTTTTAATCTTTGAGCTCTGATTACTCATAAACCACTGGAACTAATACAGGAACGCGCCCCTGAGAATATCCTCACATGATGCTGTCCTTATTATAGTTTGCCTCTCTGTCACCACATACTCACGTACACAGAAACTCACATCAGCGCCCGATCCTGTATATACAGTGTAATGTGAGCTCTCGTTTTAGTTAGGACTTGTATCACAAGGTTCTGGGTGTCGCTTGTCTTCCTCCTGCCACCCCAGTGACCCTCAGGAACCAAATATTTACCAGTGTGCAAGCCATGACAGGGTTTTTTTCTGCTAAAGGAATATTAATTTAAGCCTTTTTCAAACCTTCACTCAATCAAGTGGCATTGTGACCTTTTCTAAGACACTTTCAGCAATGTTTCACATCCTCTGTGAGTTTACCCGGGTTCAAGCACTTGTCTTGAGGTGGCTGTGGGGACGGTGTTAAATCTTAGATTGTTACGGGGACACTGACGTCTCCTTCCATGAGATCCAGAGCAGCTGTATGTTTGTGCAGGCGCTATTCTGATCATTACTATGGTAACCAAGGTCAGAGGATAGGGCCGTATCACTCCCTACACACAACAGATAGGTAATTAACGTATAAGCCTCTACAGGGTCAGATAACATTGTCGGACCAGCGAGGGTAAAATTATGTCCGTGCTTGTAGACTAATGGGCATTTAGAGAGACAATTCTGAGGTCGTACAGACAAGCCAGAGAGTACGGCTTCTTCAGAATTCATCATGTCATGACAGGCGTATTCATAAATCCTCCATTCTCCTTGATCAAGCTTCAATAAACCTTCCAGCAAAAGAGATCTTGGACTCCTGTGCACTTTCTCTCCACCGACTAACTAAAGAACCATCCACAGCATAATATGTAGTTTTATATTTTCTCATGTTAATGTTTATCATTGCTGAACAGCTAAAGAGACAGACGATTAAATAGCTATTCAGTGTGGTTACATGATACGTGGATGATAAAGTCACCGCCGCTGTACCTCTCACCGCCATCTGGATTTGTAATTGTGCAACCCTATGCCTCTACCTAGCGCTGATTTATTATCCTTACATGTTGGCATATGAGTTTCTCAATAATATAACAAGTAGCCTTGCACCTCAGGGTAACCGCAGCTCATCGAGATTCTGTTCTTGTTTCTCACTTTCTTCCCGTCATTGCTGCTTTTTGTCTGCACACACACACACACACACACACGCTACAGTAGCTGTGCCAGGTTTGCTACTGTGCCTCCTCAGAGCAGTGCCCTGTGAAGAGTAGCCTTCTGCCGTGCCAACACTGGCTTTTGGCCAGTTTGTTAAAGGTGCCAGCATGGGATTGTAGCCAGTTTACAAAAGGTCAACATACCCCAGACGGGATCAAGTGACTTCTATCTGGACTGCAGTGTCACTCAAACCGTCACTTTATTGCACACGCTGTCACACAGTGAGACTTCTCCTCTTGTGGTAGACTAGGAGATAATAGAGTGACACAACAAATACAAAATAAATATAGCACCACCCAGTGACGGTTGACACAGTGTTTGCTGTCACTAGTTGTTAAGCGCATTAGCCTAAATTCCTCAAAACATATCTGAGTATATTTTCAATGGTGCTTCTTTAGGGTTGGGCATGGCTTTGTCTGGCTCGGATTGCCGTCCGGCTGATGCTTGCTGGACTGTTTTTCTCATCAGTAAACGGAGATGAGAAGCACACACAGGTACACACAACTGACAGACACATTATATAAAAAAAAAAAACATCCAAAGGACACATGAATACACGGACGATTATATCAACCCACTCCGTGTTCTTGCAGCTGCATGAAAGCTCTATTAAAAGATGCGTTGTGTTGCTTATGAAACATTACCTGAAAGAAATTATGTAATTCCTTTTTCCCCATTACTCCTACTCAGCGGTGAAATATAATTAACTTCAATTACCAGCCTCGCAATGAGCAAGCATAATATAATACCACAGTGTGGGCGTAGAGTACAGAATTAACAATAAATATGAATTGTCATCGAGGTTAACATCCGTTATCATAACATCGGGAGAGGCCTTGTGTCACTTCAAATCTAATTTGAACATTCAAATAAATGCTAGGTTTCAATCAATAACTCTGCAAGCATTTACCATTAAATGTATTGTGTGTGTGTATAATGCACTTCTTGTGCACACTTACCATCATCTGGTCAATTGTGTGTCACTGCATGGACTTGTATAGTCAATACACTTACAGTAAATATAAAGGGTTTCCTCAATGGAGCGCATCTATTTAAGATATGATTTTATTCTACTGTGTCAGTAACCTTGTAATATAGTAACTTTAGTAAGTCACATGAGCAACAAGGATGAAAAAGACTATTTGCCGTGCGAGTTTGACTTAATTCCAGCTCTCCTGTCAGCAGGCACTAAAATTGAAACGACAAACGACTCCTCAGAGAGAGAGAGAGAGAGGCAAAGATGGGAGTGTGGCTTTCGCTTTAAAGACCCACTGCTAAGGCTCAAAGATTTGATTTATCTGACAATCAACACGTAATTCTGCTGAAACTTTTCTGAGATTACATCCTTCAAACATTGTCATAAGTCTGACCTTTTTCTTAATGCTGCCAGTTCCTCAAAATTACCTATGTAGCAATCTCCAAATCCAAGAACAAAGAACTGCTGACTGTTCCTCCAGTCTGTGAAGTGAGCGTCAGTGAGTTATCTTGTGACTAAAACTGAAACTGAGTATGTGGCCGTTAATACACAGTCTGTGAACGATTGCCAACAGGGATTATGACCTTTGCCTGATGAATACTGACCAGACCATTCATTTGAGGTATGAAGTCCTAAGTCCACCATTATATACCTCGTGTCCACTCCACATTGTTGTGAAGCAATGAAGGATGAAACTTCACATTGTCATAATATATGAAACACTTTTATCCAGTACAGTCCAGTTCAGATAGGAGTTCAGCGAATATCTTGCAGACAGTGAGCATTGCTGTAGTTAATGCAAAAGGTTAAATACAGGACAAGTTGTTTATAAAGAAGGTTAGTTATATACGGATAATAATTTTTGGTGTTTGTCAAAGGAACTACTGTACTTAGTGCTTTAAAATTTTTAAATAACATGTCTAGTATACTGTGTAAATACATGTCAAATATAAGTAGGCAGTTAAAACAAATGGGATCAGACAATATCTGAAGTTAGACCATAAACAAGCAGTAGAATCTTCCAACTAAATACATAAATTTGAATATAAAGTTGAATATAATGCTTAAACTGAAAAAAATTGTGTACAAGTAGGTCGAGAATACGTTTAAGCCTCTATCAATGTTCATTTTGATGTGGTGTTGGTTATTTCTTTATATTGAGTATTTTTTGATATGAAGTGAGAAAGTGCAATATTTTCCTGCTGCTGTCGATTCTTCTGAGTGGGACCTAATAAACCTTAACATATAAAATATTGGATGTTAAAAAATAAATAAATAAAAAACATGTACAAAAGAGTTTAAAGTACTTTTTTTTGGTTGTGAATATTTTTATTGAAGAAAAACAAGGAAAAGGAGAAGTGTTTCAAATCTAATCTACAATGCCCAAACTATTCACCCTTTAGCTACATGAATCAAACACATACTCACTTTGTTCCATTGGTGTAAAGTGACATTGGGCCCATAAAACACAGCAAATGTTTGCACATCATACACAGAATAGTTTACACTAAATCATTGTTAACTTTTTGAAATTCAACAACAGGTGAACTTTTTTTTCATTTAAAATAAAAGATTGAGCACTTTTATTTGATGATTGATGACTGATTTCTAATTCAGTGGTTCCCAATCTGTTTGGGACCATCACAAGTTCACAAGGATTCGTTCGTAGTGAAGGATGACAAGCCAAAGGAGGTTGGGAACCACTGCAATAACTTTACTCAGAGTTAGAAAAGAAAGCAAATATAAAAACACAAAACCAAACACACACACACCACAAGTGCTGTGTGTAGCATTTTATTTTATTGAACCCATTTTTGTAGCTGCCAATCATCTCCACAGCGGTCTGAAAACACGCTATGAAGATTCTGAAGACACTACGCTTAATTTGACTGTGATGTACTGAAGTTTTTAAAATGCTACACTCAGCAGCGTTCGACGCCCTCTTCACGCTCGGACTATCCCACCACCCCCTTGTTCGCCGCTCGATGTGTCTTCCACTTATAAAACCACCAGCAGGATGAAGACATGTAGAGCGCAAAGAATGCTGGGAAATCACACAGGTAAACGATGAAGAAGAATCCAGCAACCAAGAGCGTGCAGATTAGCAGTCTGGTGATGTGACTGAGGACGTATAACACACTGCACCATGCGGCACGATCCGACTCTTTTAATTTCTCGGAGGGGCTCAGATGTTTGTCAGATGGCCGATCTGATCGATTAAAACTCTCTTTGTGGACGACGACGCAGTCTTCTATTTGTCTGCCTGTCTGCTGATGGCCGACTGATCTTTCTTTTATTTGAGCGTAGTTTTCCTGATACTTTGCAGAGCTTTGGGCCGATTCAGTCAAGGACAGACTACTCTGCGGAGCTAAAATTGCTGTGAGATCTTGACTGAGACGAGGGCTCGAATTCGAATCTGTCTGTGATTCTGAGGGAAAGTGGGTTTGTTCTGCTGCGGTTAGTGGCTGATTTCTTTCTTTTGGGGAGTACTCATTGCTCGCCGTCGTTAAGCTTTGCTCTAGGCCTTGACAGAGACTTGAATTTGGATCTGATGGTAATTCCGTCAAGGAAAATACGCCTGAATCAAAAGCGTCATCAAAGTCTTTCTCAAAAAGAAGATGGCAATCTTGTGTAATGACAGGTATATCTGCCGGCATGTGCCCCATTCGATCAACAATATTTGTGTCTATATTAGACGCCTGTTCTTTCACATCGAACACCTCTTCCCAAATCCTCCTGACCAAATCTTCTCCAAATCTTTCTATGAACATCTCCTCCAATCCCGACTCTATCATTTCAAGTGCTACAGTATTTTCTGCCGTAACAGGGTCCTTTGTTCCCTCTGACAATTTTTTATATTCAACACGTGGAGAGCTCTCAACTACTGCTGACAACTCTTGTTCTTTCAATTGAGCCGGCGCATTCTTCCTCTCTCCCCGAGGGATCTCCACATTACCCATCAACTCCCCCAGTGCTTCTATTCTCAGCTTTCCAATACTCACCCTCTCATCTTTGTCTCTCTGACTCATATCCTCTTCTGTTCTCTCTAATGTCTCAGGTTGGTGTTGAAGTTCCGTTGAAGTGTCTTTCTTTGCAACGTTCTCCTTCGCCAAAACTTCCCCCGGGCTTATTTCATGGCTTACGTCCTCTTTCTGACCCTTCATATCGTCCCGTGAATGGGTCCGTCTCGAGTCCATTGGGTTGCATGTAGTATCTGTTGGAAGAGATCTGAAGGTATCACGGTCACTTTGGAAGACCTTTTTCATTCCCCTTGATTGCACCGTGTGTCTTGTCGGTGCGGAGAGGTTCATTTCCTGTTGTTCCTCAGTTATTCCATCACGACTCAAGCTTTTTCCGTCGCCTGTCTGATTCGAGGCTAATGCGTGTTCGCTTCTTTCGGATTTCAGCGGAACGTTTTCCTGTATTTCTGTTGGTGTTGAGTCTTTGACCTCTCTCTGAATACACAGCTCTTCCCCTCGGATCAGCCATGACTGTTTATTATATGCTTCTGAAATTACTGATGTGTTCCCTTTCTGCAGCGATGAATTCAGCTGCAAGGCATTGTCATTGTGTTTCCATGCTTCCTCATTTAACACCTGGATAGTTTCCGCTTCTGCGCCAATTAGTTCCTTTGTTTCTTGGCTTGTTGCACAGCACGAAGGCTCCTCAACTGTCTTTTTGAATCCTTCCAAGTCTCCGTTTTTTGATGTAGCGTTCTCTGGTTCCTCCAATTTAAATTCTCCCGTTATTTGGCCTCGCTTGAAATTGTCCTCACACGTTTGGTTTGGATTGAATTCATCTGCATGTGAGCGTGCAGGTCTTATTTCATTTTCATCACTCTCATTCTCCTGTAATGGATTTTCACTGTCTCTGTTCAGCCTGAATTCCTCACAGTGCTTTTCATCTGCGTACCTCTGGGAGATTTCACACTCTTCTGTTTTCTGTGGCCTAAATATCTTCTCTTCTGTAGATACTTTATTTTCCGTACAGTTATTCATGGTCCCTTCCTCCGCTTCTTGTCTGGATGTGGAAAAGACAAACCTTTCCCCATCCTTTGTCCCCTGTCTGATTGTCCCCCTAAATGCCAGCGTGTCATCTGTCGTATTGTGTGCGGTACGTGTAACCTGCCCTTCCCTGCTGGAAGAAAGACCCTCATCCAGCCTTGCTCCCTGTGAGATCCTATCAACAGCGCTGGCATTCTGAGACTCTGGCGTTGCTGTCATGTCTGTTGTCTCCGACTCCCCCGAGCTTGTTACCAAGTCAGCTGTGTGTGCTGTGAAGGGCTCATCTCCTCCTATTCCTTCTGCTCCTGCTATTATTCCTTCTTTTTCTCGCTCCCACATTGCACGCTTGTGACACTCAGTTGAACTGTCAACAGAGCCTCCGGACACAGGCGTTGCCCCCTCGAGGCTAAATTCCTGCAGAGTGTCTGTTACGGAGTTTGTCTGTGACCTTTGGGAGGCATCTTGTGTTGCTGCGTTGTCATCTCTTGGACGGCTGACACATGCCTCTGCTGGCTGGTGGTCTTCGGTGTTCAAGGCGACATTAGCCAACGATGTTTCACGAGTGTCTGACAGCAGCTGACATGCAGCTGAGGTGTACGTGCGTAAGGCGGTGGGTGTATCTGTGCCTACCTGAAATCCCTGCTCCTGACTGCTGCTTGCTGCATATTGGCTTTTGGGCTCTTTATCATTTGAGGGAGACACCGATGCTGCTGTCTGCAGCCACTCTGACTCTGGAACGCCAGAATGGTCCGTACAGCTCGGCCCATTAAGAAATGCCTGCCATACATCGCACACCGAGGTTTCTTTATCGGTGGTATCACCTGGACCGTTCAGAAAGGTCTCCCACATATCATTAACAGAAGGTGTATCTTCTATATTTTCCGCTGACGGTTTTGACAAGGTCATTTTAGTTCTCCCGGCCCAGATGTCATCCATGTGAGCAGCCCCCCACTGATGGGTTTTGTCATTGTTCCAGTCCAGTGTAAGCAGAGGAATCTGGTGATAGGTGAGCACCTGTGGACCTTCCTTGGATTGTTTCTTTTGACGTTTATGCAGAAAGCTGGTGGAGACGCTCCACGGTGTTGGCAAAGGCTGAGAACCTTTCTGGCCGTTGGTGAAGTCACATGAATAAGCCTTTGGCGCTTGCTCCTTCCTCTGGGAGAGGCAGTCCTGCATACGTGCCAAACGCGTTGCGCTGTCTCTGCTTTTTATGCTGTCCACCTGTCAAAGAGGCCAAAGGTCAAAGGTCAAGCCAAGTGTTAATGTTTGAACTATTTAAACTATTAGCACGCGCTACCAGCACAATGCTTAGTTAGTCTTTAAGGTCATAAGCTACTTTAAACCCTAATACTGGCTTCATGACAAAAAAAAAAGAATGCAATGGCCCATTCATTCAACGTTCTTTGATATGTAACATCACTGTTATGTTGCAATCTATTGCAACACTGCTGCAACTTCGGCACACGAGCTTATTTTTGTTCACATCATCAACTTTGCTGCATGTTTACAGGCAGGTTGCATTTATTATTAATAGTTTGTGCGTGAGTGATTTCTGGCATGCTCTCAGGTGTCAAGTTAGCTGACTTTTCCTATCCTCCCGGGACACACCGGGCACTGTGCAGTGTGACACACATCTCTCTGGAAGAAAGAACACACGTGCTTTCTCGTTTAATCGCCGCGCGTCATATCTCGGGCACAGGTGGAGGCGGAATAAACATGCCGTTTGTGTAACCGCACAACATGTGACCAACGATAATCAGTTGTTTTGTTGCACGTGGTGTTTACTTGATTATCGCCTCAGACTTTAAGAAGACAAAGAAATGAGCCTCACCAAAGGTTTGTGTTCTTTGTGGTGCAGTAATGACTGTGTCTCCGTCTTTCCGTCTGTGCCCTCTGCTTCTGCAACAAAAAAACATGGCGGTCAAAGTTTGCTTGCGCGCATTTGAACAAGCGCGCATTCCAGTGCGCGCACGCGCGTATGAGCATGACGCATACACACCTACAACAGCTGTTGATGTGTTAATGGTCTCTCTGGTCTTTTCCTCTGCGCTTCCCCTCCTGTGGTTCGAAAGAAACGAGGAATAACATTACATAAGCTCACAGGTGTGTTTTTACGGCAGTTCAAACGCAGATTTTATTCGAAAATGCTGATTTTGTCTCCACAACTTTCTAACCTCTCGTCTCATTTTACGGTGTTTGGGTGTTGGGTGGATATAAAGAAGAGCGGTGACGTGTGGGATCCGTTACATCCACCCTCAATGTGGCCCCTAAAGATTTCTTACTTGTAGATCTCTCATTTTTATGACAACAAAATGGTCTTATCAGATTCCCAAGACACTTTTTATGCTGTTGTTTTTCCTCGTCACAACTGCACCGTTCCTACGATTTGTTCAATAAAAAGTCCAAAATAGGAAACGTCATAAATAAGATTGGTTATTTTTGGTGTTTCAGATCAGATCGTGCACAAATACACAATGAGGACACATTGTTCCAAAAGCAAAAGAAAAAAAGGCAATTGTTGTCAAAGAGGATAAATTAAAGATATCTGGCTTCCCGTGCCATGATGAGACGCCATGGAAACCTGGACAGACGGCTGACCTTAAATGGGCAATATGTGTTCTACAGTCCAAATATCCAAGAGTTACATAACAGCTTACTGTAAACACACAAGTGCCCGGGCCAGCAGGCAATGTTAACTTGTCTTTCCACCTAATGAGAAGAACAGAACCATTTAAACAGACACTAATGTTGTGTCAAATTAAAAGAAATCTTTTCTTGCCTTTTCTTTCTTTCGTTTCTGCCGGGCACAAAACTTAAAATGCCGTGAGACGTTTGCACTGAGAGCTCCACGTAACCTTCATTTTATTTAAATATTGATGTATTGGCATCTATTGTTGACATACGAGGGTGACGTAACTTCCTTCAGCTGAGGCATGTGTTAAAAAAAGATTCAGCGTCAGGTTCTCTAACCTGTTTTGAGCTTTGAGACAGCTCCTCTTACTCTTGTAGCTGACACTCTCCTCTTGCACTTGAGGCCCATGCTCATTTAGATGTCCTTTCTGGTGGCAGAACAGCACATAGTTCATTCCCTTGTTATTAGACCAAAAAGTGCCCACTGAAGAGTCATAACGCAGACAGATCTCCACTCTGGTTCCCTCTCTCTCAAAGGGAGGGACCATGGTATACTTAAAGGTAAACCTGTCTGTTTTCCGATCACTGGATCCGGGCACGTACTCTGCCTGCAGGTCAAAGTAGCTTGTCCAGCGGTCAAGGCTTATCCGGGCATAAACAGACTTACTGTAGCTGAGGTTGACCACCCTGACGATGCCACGGAGTGTGCTGGTCCCCGGGAGGAGCTCGATGCTTTCCAGCTCAACCATCTGTGCCTGTAGTCTCTGGTCCAACTCCTCTGGGGACGAGGGGACTGTAAACAGACAGGACATGTAGAACTCTTCTGAGGGGCGTGTTGCCTCCCTCTCAGGGGCCTGGCTAACCTCTGGCTCTGTCACTTCAGCATTGTCAAACTCCTTTACCGACACCAGGTTGAGTCCAAAAGCATCTGCGAATGACACCTTCCTCCGAATGACCGACGGGGGCTCTGGTTCGGAGTCCTCGTCCGTTTCCTCGTCTGTGGTGGAACCCACGGGAGTTGAGGCCTCCATTCCTCCCTCTTCCTGCTCCCCGCTTTTTCCCCATTCCTCCTCCATCATCATCGCCCCATCCTCTTCTAAAGGCTGGATGTACAGAGCCTCCATAATGTGCGATGGTCTGAAAGGCAGCTGTCTTCCCGTCCTGCCGTCTGTCTGGTTCGGAGGGTGGCGCAGACCAGAGTGCCCCTAGCCTGGTTGCAGAGATACTGTAGAAGGGAGAGCAGGGAGAGGACGTGACTTGACAGATGGAGTTCGGTTACAGTTCACTGAGAGTCTGAGCTGGGCCTATTAATAGGACATATATAACTAGACCAGGGCAGGCCAGTTCTCCTCTCAGTTATCCCTGCACAATATGTTTGCTGGTTACAAAATAAATAAATGAAATTATAGCTTTTATAAAGCACGTGAAGGTAAAACTAGCATGAAAACATGTCTATATTTGAAATCTATCGATTGGGTATCTATGTTTTTTTTATTCCCAAATCCAAGTTAACAATCTGCATTTTAACTTCTGTAATTTATGTCTTAATGGTGTGATACAGCGTCTTCTGGTCCGCATGGTGACCAGGATTAACAGACTGTCAAAAGGTTGCATGTTTTAAAGGCCATGTACATAACCGTGAGCAGAAACATTACCAAGTTATTGACAGCTTCTATGAGACTCTTACAATGTAAATGTGTTTTCTTTGCTGATTGCATTTCATTCATCACCTTGTGATCTAACATGTGCATATAAATATACAGCTTTAAGCTAGGTTGGGATTCGCGTAAATGGATATTGAATACCGCTTGCTAGCGATACTTATTATTAGCTTGGGCAATATTTGATTTGCTTGAACTGGATATTGAATAAAAAGGCAAAAGTCAATATTACCTGATGTATGCATGCAGGCTATGTCTGTGCGTTGCGTGTCTTGTGTTTCACAGAAACTGCTGCTTGTTTCGAATCAAACTGCCCATTTTAGTTTGAGTTTGAAAAATGTCGATGAAAAATATTTCAAAAATATAAAGTACTGAAAGATGTTTTTTGCCAACTCAGCCTGCTGTACACACAGCAATCAATCTATTGAACGGTCGGTCAGCTTATCCTCCATTGTGGTCCAGACTGGGCCAACTATCAGCTGAATTTGAAGTTTTGTACAGACCTCGATGTCTACGTCTGAATTAACTGTAAGAACTTTGGTAATCCCCTGAAGAAACTCTTCAATTATTGATTTTACAATGTTAACTATTAGTAACACTGTTTTGGAGAAGTTACATAGTGTTGTAGGATACTGCAGATGACAATGCTACTCTACCTGCAGCTGGTGAAACGCTCTGGAGCTGATTCTGACCTCTGACCTCTGTGCAGACTGTCAATAAAAAGAGATAATTCGATCATTTCCAGATGATTATTAGTTGTATGTTAGTTGTGTTTGAAAGGCCTCCGTGTTAAGTGAATGTTGGCATCTGGATTGAGTGCCTACAGGTCCTCTCGTATCACTGCCATTGGAGGCTGCCTACATTTTTTAGGTTCACTGCATCTCGGAACAGAAGATTGAAGATTATTCTGTTCTCTGTAGCAGATTGAGTTTGCGTGAGTGTATCTGTCTGTGTGCCCCCGTCTTGGATAGGAAGCTCAACTAATTCTTGATATTCAGTGTAACTATACACCAAATTCAGTATATCTTGTAAATAGACTTTAGTGCCGGTTATACAATCCTTCACAGGTAGGTGAGTGGGTTTTTTTGTCCTCAAAGGACCCTTTGTTCTACGTATTGAAGCCTCTGAAGGTTCTCTTTTTACTTTTAATTGCGGTTTTGGTCTTTAAATAGTATCGGAGATTCTCTTTTGTAGCTTTTGTGAGGGCAGATATATTTGAACAAGTGTTAAAATGCTGTGCGTTAACAGTTAAATACAAGACAGCAGCAACCATTCACGCGAAACCTGTTTTAGTTATTCTCTTTTGAATGCGCACGTTCAGAGAGGAAGTGGACAAAATATCAGACACAACAGACTGATGCTGGTGAAACTCGTCGAACAGCTGAATCAGCGGGTCTCCGGCCGTGTGTTTGCTCCTGTAATTTGTCGACCCTTTGAATTCATCAACGGAGAGCTTGTGCGTCTAATGTATATCAGTAGATGGCACTATGAGATCAGAGTAAAACACACGTCACGTTAGGCCCAGCCAGCTGAATTTGCATTTTGCACTTCTTTTGCGATAATGAGCTCCACGTGCACAGATGGTGTTAAAGGGACACCTTTTAATATAGAGGGAAAGGGGACATAAGGAGAGTTCCCAAATGCTCTTTAGCACCTATTGTCTTGTGTTCCCTTGGACAGACTGTTACCGCAGTTGACCGGTAGGTGGCAGCACACCACCACAATTCCCTGGTACTTGTTTTCCCTTCCCATCCTCATCAGCTCTCAGATCCTGCTTCTTCTTGCATATTTGTTGGATTTTTTTTAATAGCAATTAGAATCTGGAGCACAAACAAAACAACACGGGAATCTAACAGACTGATACCTCTGCATGGGTAGCAGCTAATATGATACACCTGTGTCACATTTTCAGCTGGATCAACACTTGTGTTTCATCACATCAAATAGAAATTTGACTAACATTTTTTTTTTTTTTATCTCCAGAGCTAGGCCAAATTTAGGACATTTTGGTTACACTGCAAGGCACCGGTGCAAGATATTTCATGCCACCAATGTGGGTAAACATGCACTGAGTAAGTCTTACTCTATAATATCAAGACGAATAATAATAATAATTTAAAGAAGGTAAATAGGAGATGTCGATTATTTTTGTTTCGCTATTAAAAAAAATATTAAAGGCAATTTATATTCACAGACACATACGCAGTAATGACACACCGAGTGCAAGCTGAGTTTCTGTCATTTAAAGCAAAAACAAACATAGCCTCTTACCCACGTACTAATCACATTTCTCACAATTAGTCGTTTCACGATAGAAATAATAAAAATATTGACAGCAGAGGAGGAAAAAAAGGAGACGAGAGAGACTTCTCGCCTTCCTTACATGTTTAAAAACTTGCCCCCCCCACCACCACCACCATCTCAAACCTTTTCTTTTTCTTCAGCTGATACTAATCTGGCCATTCATTTCTTGACCGTGAACGTCTCAAGAAGAAGAGAGAGAGAGAAAAAAAGAGGAAGAAGAAAAGAAAGACGAGACTGAGCAAATCAAACCATTTGAACCGCTGCTCACTGTACGACTGGCTGCGGATCTACTATTAAATGAATAAACAGGCTAAATTACCTTGTGAAGGTATGACAGGATGGGTAAGAAAAATTCCTTCAGTCAAACATCTTCTTTTTTGCAATAAAGTTTGCATTTGGCAGCGGTTTTATTTGGTGGGATTTAGAGTACGTTGTATCAAAATTAAACACCAATTGCGTACTTCTATATTTAATGATAATAATAAGAATAATTTGTTAGATATTTACAGTTAGGTTCCCCATCAGCACACACTTCCAGTCGACCATTAATAGGTGTATTTTCCTCTGCACACCGATTCTTTAAAAAAAATAAAAATAAAAATAAAATGTGTGTCAGGACAGATGCTGAACGTACAGTGTCTGCACTGAATGAAGCTGTTTCTAATATTAACACTGAATGTTAACTTTGATTTCAGCGTCGGTCCCCTGCTTTAATTTTCGCACAGCAATAATTATATAGTTCCCAAACGCGACGTAGTTTAAATATGACACATAACTTCTCATAAGAATATCTTTGTAAAGGGGGTGGAAATTAGATAGTTAGATGTCGGTCATCGTGCGTGCTCGCCATGGAGCGGGATAACCACGGTGGGGGGAAAGTGTGGAATATTACGGGAACATACTTTGTGTTCTTATAGTTCCCACTTTACGGATGTGTTTGCGCTAAAGCGACTTCTCCCCAGAAGAGAGCGACTGTGCGCACTTATCTTTCGGGGTGTCGGAGGGACCGGACCCGTTACTGGAAGTTCACCGGTTCAACCGCGACCCAACAACAGTGAGTGACTACCGTGAAAGACACGCTACGAGCGGCCGCTGTTATAGAAATATTAGCCGGTGAAACGACTGGGGGAAAAAGCAGGAGTTGTGTGTGCGTGAGCGTGCGTGGAACAAACTTTTTTTTAAAAATACTTTTTTTCTCCTCTTGTTTAGAAAGCAGGTGGCCCCTGACGTCACACGGGGTCGCAGTACGCCCAAAAATAACAACCTCCGCGCACAAGCAAGTGCCTCCCCCGGGGGGGTTTCTAGTCCCAAATATACTTGCTTGCTGGGGATACGGCTTGATGTGTGTTTGAATCGTAACGAGGAAAGAAAAAAAAAAAAAAGAAGAAAAAAACAAGCCGCGTCTTCCTCGCATTGCGCGTCATTCAAACAGGACTCAGTGTACTGCTTTTCCCTCTGTTGCATTAGTAATAACAGCGGCGTTGACGGGAGACAGCAGGAGAGAGAGAGAGAGAGAGAGAGTGTGTGTGTGTGTCTCCGACAGCGGTGCCCAGCGGAGGAATATTTTGAGCTTTTTATTTACTCTGCAGCTTGTTGTTCATTTTTCTCGGGCGTTATGGTGAACTTGGACAGTCACGTGTGAAGATCTGTGCGAGTATAGAGAGGACGACGGCTTCTCACCTGGCGTGTCCCTTTGACTTTACCGCGAGGGGGGAAATATACCTGACATTTTTTTTCCCGTGGTAAGTTTTTCTCTGCCCATGAGCTTATTTCTTCTCCGCACTCTTCTGACTTTTTTTTTTTTTTTTTTTTTTTTTTACTGCTCTTGTCCACTGCACTTGAATTAGGAAGTGGTGGTCCGCCGGCCACAAGTTACTCGTGCGTTATCTAGCGCCTCGTAACTTCACTTATAACTGTATTATTTCCACGTCGCGCGTGGGGCTCTTTTATTAGTTTGGGTTTTTTTTTTTAATTAGCGAGCAGCTGTGTACATATTTCACCTAAGCGTAGTGTTCGGCTATTTTTTTCCACGCGAGGTCCTTCAGACAGCACTGCCCAGGTTTCGCCTGGTCTGAACGGTGACTCTATTTTTTTTTTTTTTTTAAAGAAAAAGCAGACTTATTGTTTCCTATCCGCACATTCAGCGTAATTAAACAAAAAATTAAAAAAAAAAGCTGCTTGCAAATTGCGGCTCATAATTTTTTAATTTCGCGCCGAGTGATAAACGACATCTAAAAACTCATATTAAAGCGTATTCTGTTCATAAATGTGCTTAATTGGGTAAGAGCATTGATTTGTATGATGTGTGTTTGGTCTATTCGCGCCTTCGACAACATACAATATCAGATGATATCCGCATATATGTGACTGAAAGCTATTTTACTATCTTTTTTTTAATGCTTGCTGTAATTTGTATACTGTTTTTGCTTTAATGCGGAAATTAAGAAGAGCTAAAAGTTAAAAAGTGAATTAATTGTGTGCAGAACAACTAGTTATGTTGCATATTTAATCTGCATGGCATCTTATTTATCAAATAGGATTACAGCAGTTTTTAAAATTCCTTTAGTGTTGCAGGCATACTGCAGTCACCTGTGACACACACAGGTTGTATATTTTAAAAAAAGCATTTTTCCATGAATGCCTGTGTTTTTAAAAATCCCATTGTCGCAGCTGATCTCGAGCCTACACAGTGAAACAAATGAAATGAATTAGATTTAAAGCACAGGCTGTCGTATGATTTTCAATCTGCATGATCGGTACCTGCATGATCAATGTCGGTTATCAGCAGTCAACGCCTTACCGTGCTTGCTTGCTCCATTTTTATATTCCATCTTTTTATCCCCCTTGTCCAGAAACAAACAGAGAAGCTGTCAGCATAATGATTAACTTCAAATTCTAACTACCAAACACTAAAAGCTCATAAAAGCTTCTGCTCAGTTCCTCTATTTCACTCTCTGTGTCTTGCCACTGTTCTCGTGCAATCACTGTAGCCCCAAAATCAATAGATGTAACTTTTTTTTTTTTTGGTAAAGAGAAGGCTAACAAGGTAGCGGGGAGCTGCTGAACTCTTCGGGCCTTGTCCTCTGATCAGCTTTCACCCCTGGATTAGCTGGATCGACCCTCCTTGTTCAAGCCGCAGGGTGCACAGGTGTTCCCTCCTCAGTTATGCAGGTGTGGGCCAGTTCCCCCCTCACTCAGCAGCTCTCACTCTTCAAAGGCCAGGCGGCAATAAATGCCCCTTGTGAAATATGTCAGCGACAGTGCACAATCAGCCCCTTTGTTGAAGTGCCCCTGTAATCATTTCTTAAAGCATGTTTGAAACAGTCCATACTCTCTTGTTTACTTGTTGCCGGGGTGGTGTGTGTGCTCATAAGGTCACTTGATTTTGTTAAAGAGGATGCATTTTTTTTTTCCCCCCTTCAAGGCAAAGGGAGAGATGGAGAGAGATTTGCCATTAGTCTCCCTCCAATACTGACCGTTGTTGGGAGCAGTGCACTTATTACCCCGACTCTCCCCACTCTGCGTCCATTTTTTGATTGCTGCATTTATCATCGGGCGGTCGTGCTCTACATTATGGTAATAGGAAAATGAATGTCCTCCACAGGATTAATGTGTATACCCTGTCATACGTTTCAATCATTTATCAAAATTAAGATTCAGCTTTCAGCTCAATGAACACCGGTTGATGCATGATTTTATCTCAGATGTGGAAATTGTTGCTTCCAGCGGAGCTGGGTTAGAAAAGGCTTTGCGATTTTCTTTGCATTTCTGAGAGTCCTGTGCAAACTTTGCGTGCGTTTACTGTGAACACAGGAGCTGTTGCTGTAGGTGCAGATTCAGAGTATGTCCAGAAAGTGGACTCTTATGCACAGATCATGTCAATTCTGTTTTAAGTCCGGCTACTTCTTAAGCAATCAAACACTTGCTCACTTTTGGACTAGCTTTTGAATTGCACCATCACCCATCCCCCAACACCTCTGTAATGAAACAGACTGCTCGCTCAACCCTTGAGGTGTTGCTGCGTTTGGGGGGGAGAAATGGGTAAGAAAAAAAAAATCCCGGGGAGTGGTGCACCAGCTTCACTTTTCGAAACATTTTGCACCGTGTAGGTTTTTGCGTGGACAAGCCCTTTGTTTTCACATACAGCTAACTTGGCCCCCGTTACTAAGCTTAAAGGCAATTAAATGGCAAATGTTCAGGTTTTATCCCGTTAAGTTCACAGAAATGTTTCCATGACAACCTCCATGCAAGTTAAAGCAACCAGAAGTGATCAAGTCCCTTTTTTTTTCTCCCCCTCCTCCCCTCCTTCCCTCCCCCCTGTAAGAGTGGAATTTGTGTTGACAGTTTTGGCCTTTAATGGCACTTTTGTGCCGCTCAAAAGTATTTGTTTACCAGGATCATATGCTGCAAGCTGTCAGCCTCGGAGAGATTGACTTCTTAAGATAAAAGAGTGTATTACACGCTTAAGAGGCCACCTTTTTGGACTGTAATTATCCACATCACAGTAATGATGTTTTGTGTGCCACAGTTACTAAGAGTCTTGAGACAGCTCAGACTTTTTTAGTTACGCTCTGGGTCACTTCTTAAGCCCGACTCGACACTGTTTGTGTGCAAGGAACGTTGTGACCGCTTGGCCGGAGAAAGCTGCACAGGGTGGGGTCAGGGGATGAGGATTAGAAAGGAGATTGCAGGCTGCCCAAAACCGCGGCGAGTAAAGAGCTATCTGCAGAAAGAGTCAGTCAGCGGCTCACTTTTGTTTCACCTCGGTTCATAGCCCCACATAGAATTTGTTTATTTTTTATGGGTTCCATGTTTGCTTGGCCAAGTTTAAAAAGACTACGTGGATATATATTTACTTACCAAAACAATCAAGTGTCAAATATATCTCGCAGAGATTGTTTTGCAAATATCACGTCTTACGTCATCATACCTCCCTCCAAGGATTGTAAAGCCGCAAACAAATGACCCAACGCTCCCAAGCCAAGTAGCTTTTGGCTGCTGCATGTAGCCTCACAGTGTGTCAGATTGTGAAATGGAAAGGGACGTGCATGCTAAGTTATAAAACAAACACGTGGTTTGTGTACACGGCGTGTCTTTAAAGCCGTGTAAAATAATTTATGCTTTTTCATAAGGTTTGGAGTTCACCTCTTGGCACGGTAGTCTTGACCTTGTAGTTAATAGTCTCCCGTTGAGCTGACACTCCAAGCTGCCGCAAGCTTGGCCCGTAACATTAGCTGACCTGTCAGCCTGTTTATCCAATAAACTATGCGCTCATTTGAATCACAGTACACCGGCAGCAACCACAGACCTTGCTCGTGTTTTTTTTTTTTTTTTTTTTTTCTCCCCTCCCTGCCCTCCGTGTTTTTTTTTCTCCCCTTCCTTGTTGAGTTAACAATTGCATGTTTACTCGCTGGTCAGTGTGGTGTGAAGGCACGGCGGCTTTTATTCAAGTCACGGTCAGATGGACAGTGTCCTGGTGTGAAAAAATGTGTTGGGTTTGGGGGTCTTGCCCTGAATTAAAGATAGAGGGGTCACTCATGGTAAAAGGCAAGGTCACTGTTGCTCAGACCGCGTTCAGCCATCAGCCTGTCACTCGGAGACAGTCAGACCTCATGTGAGGTAGCACTGTGGCTAGTAGCGGTGGCTCCCTCACCCACTGTGTTAAGGTCCATTTGTGGAGAAATGTTTGGCATCTTTCGGTAAAGACCGCATTTGATTATTAGAGCTGTGACAGACGTGCTGGTAGTACGAAAAGGAAAAGAAAGTTGCACTTCCGTTTGTCATTTCTGACCTGATTAATGACAACCTGTGTAATGATGCAGAAAAAAATGATTAGTCTTTAATTCAGCCATATGTATCCTGCTCAGAAACACAAACCAGTGTCTGCGTCCACTCTGAATCCCATCTCCAAGGACCTTTCCTCTTTACCCAGACAAGCGCATAGAGAAAGAGGGGGACCAATGTTTATTTCAAACATGTTGTGAGAGGGGGAAAAAAACATGGCGAGGAGGGGCAGTGACACTAACAGTTTTTGACAGGCACATTAGGCTGCAGAAAGAGCATCCAGCTCGGGGCTGAGGGCATATGGTGCTGCCTTCTGCCGGTGTAGCTCTAGACCAAGTTACAACACTCGCGCAGGGTCACGACTGTCTCAGGTTTGTTCCTTCTGTCTCACTCGTCTAAATAAAAACAGGAGGAAAAGTGAAAGTGGGGGGTTGGGTGGTGTTGAGTGGGTTTGGCGGGGTGGCAGGGGTGTCGTAGATTAGCTGCGTCTCTCAGTAAAGGACAAAAGGAATGTTTCCCGTTAAGCCCTTTGGGTCAGGACGTAATTTGGTCAAAAATATGGAGGGGAGACGTTTGACATTTACAGAAACGCATCACTTTTTTGGGTCCGTTTCAAAGCAACACACACTCCAGCGCCACGATTTCTGGCACAGCAAATGCTCATTTGCACAAAGCATAATAGCAGTTATCTAGTTACAAGCAAGTATAGTGTAGTGATTTTATCTCCTTCCACCATCTGAACACCCAGCTAGCGCTCTTGGATGGTAACCCATAATCCTACTCTAAACAATGGCCATGTTTTCACCACATTGGCTCTGTTAGGTTTTCTCCTCTGTAATGTGGAGAGGATGGACTTGGATAATGTGTAGGATGACGCAGGGCTCTGGTCTGAAGACAGCGGATCGGTGGGAGGGTAATTACAGGCTACCGTGCGGCTCTCCGGATTTTCCCTGGATCACAGCTTCTAGGCCTTAAAGCTCAGCCTCCAATGCTGCTCTCTGAGAACGACATGGAATGGCCACGACATATGGAGGCAGCAAAACAATGGTTTATTTTTATGATATTTGATGAGTGGTTTTTAATTTAGATTGTCACTTCTGGCAAGCACTGGGGCAGATGGTGCAAACTTGAGTGCCCATTAGAGCCTAAATACCTCCAGGCAGCTGTTGGTCATAAACTTTTCCTTTTTTTTCTTTTCTTTTCTCCTGCATGTTTTTTTTCTCTGCATTTTCTCTCTTTAACACGGCTTGGGTCAAGAGGAGTCAAACCTGTTACAACACCTGTTTCTGCATATGCAAATCTGTTGTTTTGTCATTTCATTAGGCAAGGCGAAAAGACGACGGTCCCTCGTGGTTGCAAATGCGACTGGCACTGGGCCCAGTTGGCATGCTGCACAGCAGAGAGGCGCTTGAGGCGGGATGAGGGGAGGGACGAGAAGTTGGGTTTCCGTGGCGAAGCGACTCATCCATCGGATGCCTTCACATTACAGCTCAATCAGGACGGGCTCCTAAAATCTTGGAATGGAGGAGCAGGGTTAACTCCCCCCTCCAATTATCTGTCTTTATCTTCTCTGGGAAGAGTAGCTGTAAGTGAATGAGGAAAAGACTTGCCCAGTAGCCAAAAAACTGGCACACGCGTGTCTGGCACACGCAGCACACCTCCTCCCCTCCTCCACCCCCCAAGCCTCAGCGTCCTCTTCCCTCCCTCCCTCCCCCCCTCCTCCCATCCTCGTCCCTTCATCATCTGGCGCTCTCCCGCAGCGCACGCCTCTTAACCACATGTGCCAGCGCCGGGCCTGCTCTTGCTCCGGGGCTAATTGTTCACTGGTAAACTGCATGCTTGTTGGTGGGGGTCTCCCCTTCATCCAGACGCGCAGCCACAAAAGCAGGATGGTGGCGGCGACGATGGCAGTGGGTGGGGTTGGCGGGGTGGCCAACAGATCACGATCTCTCCATGCAGTTTATTTTCCCCGTATAAGTCTGAAGATTGTCGGTTGTAATCCGGCCTGTGCGCTGAATGCAACAAATACACCATGAAATTAAAGGTTCTTGCAGGAGCGTAATGCAAAAGCTCTGTTCGAGATTACCAAAGCTGTTTGCAGACCTGGGGAGAATGAGAAGGAGGGAGGGCAGCTGTGTATGCTTTTTTTTTTTTCCCCCCTCCTGTTTTTGACAGTCCAAGAATCTCCCTCTGAGAACCGGATTGGCTGGTCATTTTTTTGGACAGATGTATTAATACACTTTGATTTAAAGCCCAGTTGTACAAAAAGCCTTAAGGATGCTGTATCCAGAGTAACTTTAAAGGCGGTTGCTTAAAGTTGATTTTTTTAGGCTAACCTGTGTGTGAATCCATTCTAACTTGTTCTAATCTCGTGCTATTATTGTCCTTTCTTCCCTTAGCCTAGACCTGAGAGTCAGATGGATGGAAAGACCTAGTCCTACTAGTCCCTGTGTTGTGTTAATCTCATCTGATAACTGAGGCCTTCCTCCTCCTCCCTCTCCTTTCTTTTCTCCCCCTCTCTGTCTTCCTCCTCCTTCTTTCTCTGCCATGGCTTGGTGGGTCTGATTTGTAGTTCTGCTCCCCTCTCTCCCTCTCTCTCTCTCCACACACAGACGGCATTAAAGCCAGGCCCCACAAGCCCCCTCTGATATGGGAGAGTTCATTAGAGATGTGCCTTTGATGGGCAGCCTTTTCATGTGACTACCGGTTTTTCAAATACCTTGATGTAGAAGCTTAAGAAGGCATTGTGCAGTAAGCCCTCCTTTTGATGCGACTTATTTAGATCTGCATAGTAAATCAGGGGGGAGTAAATAACCAGCCAACAGATGGAAGCAAGGAGATAAGGCCCCAGCGAACAATCGCATTTGTATTTTGTTATGATGTTGACAGCAGCTAAAATTCACTAATCTAGAGCCACTGATCTGCATTTCAAAGAAATCTCATTTAGCAGCGGGGAGGATAAAGTTCCTCTCATTGTGTCTATTTTATTGCATTCTTTGCTAATTTATCTGCCCACAGATTTAACGTGCAGGGCTCGGTAGTAGGAGCTGGCGTCCGCGCGTTGCATAGGGGGTCTTAAATACTGTGAAAGCGGTTACGTCTAGACTGTGAGCTGAGGGTAATTACACGTCTGACCATGAATAGAATGAGTTTGAAGACTCATCTTTCTTCGGGCGGGCCTGAATTGCTCGACTAACACTGATAAGGGGAGCATTTGGTCCCTACAGAAATATTGCCAGTGACTTTCCATACTGCCCCCCCCCCCCTCCCCTCCCCTTTGCTAACACCAAGGATGGTATTTACTTTTAAGATAAAGTTATTGTGTACAGTAATCTGACTTGTTAGCATAATGTCCTCTTTCATCGCAGGACCCTCCTTTTTCTGCAGTGTGGAGGTATTTGTGGTCTGAGTCTTAAATAGTTTATCTTGACTTAGTGCACGGGTGCTTTATGTAAATATCAGCCTATAGCATTATTAGGCCTTCATGAATACTTGAATGCATTTGCCGTATTTATAAGTTGATAGAATTTACCAGTGGTTTTATATTTGGCATAAAGATATGTGTGGTATTTGTAAATCCCCACGAATTGGAGGTCATGCAGACTAATAGCATTCTTAAAGCTTTTCCAGTGAATAAAATATGACATCTGCACAGCCCAGATGTGTACTCAGCAGCAAATCATTTGAAGTAAAGGGGTATTTACTTGAAATAATGTTTAATATCTGAATGACGTTTAAAACTGTTTTCTTTTCACCTCACTTTAAAGTTGACTGTTTTACTCGTCCCGTGCAGCAAGGCCTTTCGCAAAATCTCATTCCCGCTGCGGTCACCTTTTTACTTTCTACACATAGAACAGTGTTTCTCACGTGTACGTACACAATACAGTTGAATCGTATGATTTCATCGTCTGTTTTCCCAGCACTCTTTGGTGCCCACCCCCCAACCCCCCGCCCTCCTCAAACCCTCACAGCCCACTCCGAGCAAATGTTGCGCTGCAATCTGTGCAACATTTTCCACAAACTCAAAACAGTGAAAAATTATAGCAGTTGGCATGTTTTGTTTTCAGCTGTGCTCTTTGAGCTGAGGGCTTTTTGTACAGTTCAGAGAGCACATTCCTCAGGATTCAGCAGTCGTCGGTTGCCTGTAGGGGTCATTGGAATTCTGGGAGAATAAAAGGGAAAGAGGAGAGGGAGGAAAAAAAAAAAAACTCAGAGAGGAACATCCAGGCCATTTTGTGCCCCTCGTGCCCCCAACAGCAAAAAAAAAATCTGCCTCCACAATCCTCGTCAATGAGGGCAGTTACATTATTTTTTTCTTTATTGCTCTGAATGTGATGTATGTGCAGTAAAAATGTCCCGAGCAATCTGGAGCTACAGTCGTTGTATTGTGCACCCTTGCCGGGTGTGATTAACACAAAAAATCATCAATACTAATGGTCTCTAAATTATACAGTTGCCATAACATGTGTACTTAGATGCAGACAGCTGAATGGACCTGCATGAGAAATCAATCGTGTCAGGTTAACAGTGTGATTTACTTGGGCGTTGAGAGCTTGAGCCTTCCAGGCACTGCACCTTTTAACTTGAGAGAGAGAGAGAGAGAGAGAGAGTGAGTGAAGAGTGTGTGTGGCTGATGGGACGCAGGAGGGGAGGGTGTAGTGTACTGTACAGTACGTTGCCTGTTTGTGCATGTGCTCTCACACACACTCACACATGTTCTCATGCTTCCCAGCAAAATCCAGGTGCACTTTGTTGTTCCAGAGTTTATTGCTTTCGCCTACAAGCCATAGAGACAATTGTTATGCAAGGTACAATCCAGTCCACACATGTCCACGGCAGCACTAAATGTGTCAGGGAGACATAGAAAAAAAAACCCCACGCTTCGCACTAATGGTATACTTTCTGTTTTGTCTCACCTCAGATAGCTGACATTGCTGGATTCCTCCCACTCCTGTGACGGACAACAGCAGCAAGTTTTCTCCCAAAGGGTGAGTATTTGAACATGGTCCCTTCATGTCCATCTGTCAAAGAATCCTTAACCTTGAGAAAGATTAGAGTCGCATTAAGGGTGTCTTTTCAGGGATCAGTGTTCAAATGAACAGTAACCTACAGTGTATTCTGAAAGTGAAAGCGGAGTGAAACTCTTTTTAAGGAATGTCTTCTTTTGTTTGAATAAAATATCTAATTTATTTATTTATTTTTTTTTTTGTCTTTCATTGCGGCACTCACCCCGCTGTGTTTGTGTGATTGTAGTGGCTAGTGGAGGTCAAGGGGGCCCCCATTCCCTCGCTCAAATGTAACAAATCTTCATCTTGTCCACCTTGATAGAATTCCCCCTCCACTGGGCAACCTTTCAGTTGTGCCTGTTTGGTTTTCACACCCCAAGGATTTTCAATCTACTCTAACTTAGAAGTTATGATATGCATTATGGCGGACAAATGTGGGCAAGCTTGGATATCAGGGTTTTTTTTATTTATTTTATTTTATTTTATTTATTTATTTTTTGATGTCTTGATTGAGATTTGTAGCCGAACATAATGGAATAACATGAACGGGGTTATTTTAGCTGTAACCTGATGTTAGTGTACCTGGAATGTATTACTCTGTGCTTGCTACACAGACACTAGAGAAGGTAGGAATGCAGCTTTATTGAATGTACTCATATTTTCAGTCCAAACATCTATATTCCCATTTTTTTTTTCATTTTAGGATGAAATATGCGCACTCTGCGCCCGTAGAAAAAAGCAGACGACGCACACTGTAAAGTCCAGAGTGGTAAGTGAAAGCTGTTTTCATTGTCCTTGCATGCCTGGTGTTGTGTGTGTGTGTGTGTGTGTTTTTTCAAGATTAATGTGTCCACTGTAATGAGCCACATCAGTCATAACTGCTGGTGGGGTTTGGTTTTAGAGTAACACAATCCTGGGTGCTGAAATGACAAAACAGCCGTGCAGGGCTTTTTTTTTTTTAAACAAAAAAACCTTTATTAAGGACACAACTTCACATAATTTACAGCCATTAATGTTAAAATGCCTTCATTTTAAAGGCTGTGGGATGTGGGAGATTCATGCATTTGTGCAGTACAAGAGTAACTGACAGCAGATACCGAGATCACCGTCTGTTAATCAGTTCACATCCAATGAACAACTTTGAGTTTATTTGACTGAACCTTCATCTTTGTAGTCCCGCAAAACTTCGGCATGTTCAAAGATCGCTCCTTTTTCCGAGCTAATGACACAGGACGGTATTTGTCACCAGGTGAGTCCACAAATGAGTGCGAGGAATCTCAGGTCACATAATAGGAATCACCAATTATATCTCCAATGTGGCACCTCTATTGATTAGATCTCTTGCAAACACTTTCAGGTAGTGATGGTGAGAAAAAAAAAATCACATTACAACTTGTGCAATATTGTTGGTTTGAAAGTATATATTAAATGTAGAAACATGAACTTGGCAGTAAAGAATCAAGTTTTGAGTCAATAGTGTGGTGTCTGCGTGTGTGAATGTTGAGATGGGATGATTTGCTATGGTATGTGGTATGTTCAATGTGCTATGACTCAATCAACCATTACAACATGACTCATTCAAGTAGTCAAAAGAGCAGCGTGACTTTCTATGGGTTGTGGATTTTTGCTTTGGCCTGGATTCAGAGAGAGCAATATTCAACTTCATACAGTAGGTTTATTTAGATATTTTACCCCCACCGAAATCTTTTTCTCTTAGTATATCATTGTGAGCACCTCTTTGAGGTATAGATATGATTAAAGCACATGGGCAGGAGCAAAGTTGCTGAGTGGCTTGGCTGCAGAACCAGGTCTACCTCCCCAAAGGTCCCATCTTTCTAGAGTGAAGGAGAGTCCAGATTTCCTTTTCCCCTAAAAGAGATTTAAATATCAGTTCTTAATTTGTCTAGTATTCAGTTAAATCTTCAAAGATTGAACTCTTACTGCATATCTGCTGGCCTAAAAAAGTCCTTCTAATCATTGCAAAAAAAAAAAAGTGTAATTGCCCGAACACTTCAAGCCGTACATCCGAAGTGGACATATATAAAAATCTACAGCAATTAAGTATATCTTTGGCTGCTTTAAAGAAGCTGCAGTTCGGACTGAACAGCCCTCTGCTCACATTTCCAGTTTGAAATTGATTTCTTGTCATAGATCAGAGACCTCTTGTCATTCCATTTCCAATCCTCAAATGGTTTCTCTGAGCCTGCTAACTGTCGTCCCTGTGAGTGGGCAAACAGGGGGAACCTCCACGGGTCTTTACCCTGGGCACTCAGAGCAGTCGAGGGGGTAGAAGCAGAAATCAAAGGGACTTGGATCATTCCCCATTGGCAGCCCCCATTGTCTAGCTGATTTGGGATTGGTGGAGAAGGTGAAAACTGCAGGGTGGAGTGTGGGGGTGGATGGAGATCAGGCAAAGCAACCCCTTTTTTTTTCCTAATCTTTATCCACCATTAACCCCAGTGGCCCAGTGTGTGGCTGAGATCAGGGCCATTGGTCAATCCCCCATTCACTGCCACCCAGAATATTTTAAAGTTAAGCCCCCTCGCTTAACAAAAAAAGTCTTACTCATCAAAGGTTTACGTTCCCTCTCTTCCTTCCCTTTTGCTCTCAGTCCCAAGGATCTGCTGCTGTTCTTCATGCACCCTTCTCTCTATGGTCCACTGTTTTGTCTTCACACTTAGGCTCGGGGGAGGGAGAACAGTTGAAAGTTTTGGAAGTTCCCCAAGTTTCCATATTTTGATTTAATGAGGTTTGGTTTAGGGTCTGATAGTGTCATACTGGGAGCAAATTGGAGCAAGAGTGGATGGACCAATGACGTCCTGCCCTTTGCCGATCCCTCGGATTAGGAGCCACTCTGTTTTTTATATAGACTCCGGAATCGTACTTACATTTTATCCGCAGAGGAAATCTTTTTCACACCTGATATGTATATCCACAGCTTTATTCCTTTGGTCCTTTGCTGGTGCGAATTCCCCATATGAAACCCATCACACATTGAAAAACATAACAGGGCTGAATTGAGTTCAGATCTCTTGGACTCCATCTGAACATTTCAGATGTCTTTCTTTAGCAAGTGTCATGTATTTATCTTTGCACAGGTCTTATGTGAAAGAGAAACGAGCGAGGGACAGAATAGAAAAAACAAGCGAGGATGTTGAGATGAAGCGGTGAGGAGGAGTGAAGAGAAGAGATTGCACAGAGAGTGTTTGTCCAGAGTGCACAGTTGCCATGAGAATGGAGTAAAAAAGCAGGGAGCTGAGTAGGCTCAGAATGAGTATTGCCATCATTCCTTAAGGAGAAGATAAAGAGGCTCAATGAGGCTATTGATCCTCGTGGCTGCCTATGCTACCCCTCACTCTTTCTTTCTCTTTTATCCAGCTGTTGTTTAAAATGCCAAGTCTTCGTGCTATTTCGCAGAATAATGTGTGATTTTGTAAATTATTAGAGAGAGAGATTACATTTCTCAGCAAAGGTGGCCTCCGCACATTGTGGGGCCCCCTCCAATAGGTTTGTATATGTACACCTCATAGTAGAGATGACTGATACTTTAGAAATGACTGATTGCAAATACTGCGTGCACCATCTTAATTTCTATAAACGAGCAGGGATCTAGTGTTTCACGTGTTATTCTTTCCCTGCAATTTAATTGGAGAAACCTTGGGTGCGGAAGCTGGACTCGATGGCATCCCTCCAAGAGCCTGAGATTATTGTGAAACTCAACCCGAGGCAGGCATGACATCAGAGCAGCCTGACACGAGTTTGAACTCCTCATTTCAGGTGGGAAGAATTATGAGTGGCTTCACTCGCAGGTGATCGTGTCCAATGAATCGGTTGCACACAGTCGCACATTCTTCTCCCGAGGTCTAAATGCTGATTGTCTTGACAGATTGAACTCGTGTGTTATCACCAAACTGTCACGCGTGCTCATTTTTCAGCCTGCACACACAGCCCTCAGTTTATGTTAGCCCCCCTCACAGTCCAGTGTTTTATAGGGATATTGCCGTTCTGACGTAAACCAAATCTACACTATTTTAACCCTCGAACCTGATCTCTATTTATATCCATGTTACAGTATATAGAGCTGCAGGCAAATCACTGCTGCATTCGTACTATTTGATATGTTTCCAAAATTAAAAACATTAATCATTAAAAACATTATGTTAATATTGCCACATACTGTTTGTTTTTGGTTTCTAGGAAACACGCGTCTGTTTTTTGTACTTATATCAACCTCTTAAGAAATTGTGACAAAGGAGGGGTTTGGCTTCCTGTAGTGAAATGAGACTTACATTGTTTGACTAAATCAGACACAGTGGTTTGTATAAATGTAATGAGATTGTTTGTTCTGTTCCATGTCATGTATGTAATGAGATTTAGTTTGATCTGCGTTTACATGGAATGACAGCATTCAGATTGTTTCTTAAAGTTCATGTCTTTGTGCGTTCAGTTTTAATATAACTGCCTCCAAACTGAAACCCAACTCAACTTTTTCATTAAATATTTTTATTGTGAAATTGACACAGTTTTATTGTCTTCGGCGTAACATTCTTAAGATACCTGCATGAGATGAGTGCCGTCCCTCGCCGTAGCTTTTATTCTTTCCTTCTCTCTCTCTCTCTCTCTCTCTCTCTCCCTCTCTTTTTTTTTTTTTTGTAAAAGTTTCAAATCAAACCACACGGTCACAGCCACTGAAAAAGCTTTTACTCCAGAGGCAACAAGCCAAGTCCTTTGTTCATAATGATCACTTGATCGCGGGTTGAAAAGGGATACAGACGGCAGTGAAATCCTACAAGAGCTTGGAATCTTGACTTCCCCACCACAAACCACAAGCCCAGACAGTGCAACCGTTACTACCTGGTTGGAGGCGAAATGGGCAGAAAGCATCCGTGTGTGTGTGTGTGTGGAAAAACACACACACACCCTCGCTCACACACAGCATGCTCGATTTGGGTCATAGAGCTGACAGACAGTGGAATGTGAATGTGTGTATGTTGACAAACTCCACTGCACTCTGAATGGGGTTTGTGATTACACCTCATCATGCGTGCTGCATCGGTCTTGTCCCCGGCCCCCCGATCCTTCTCCCACTCCCTCTCTCTCTCTCTCGCCTTTCACTCCCTCTCCCTCTCTCTCTCTCTCCCCATTTCTCCCTCTCCCACCACAGTGCCTCTTGGGCAATCATGTGGTCACACTACCTGACTCCTTGCTGCTCAAGAGTGCAGTTGACAAAAACAGCCCGAGGCCCGTCATGTGGAAAAGATTCAGTCGGCACACAGCATACATTCTACCCCTCTGCTGCCACCCCCAATCACCCACCCACCCACCCACCTACCCTACAACTCCTCACTTTCTCCCACTAAGTAACCGAAGCACCAGGGTGTTTCCTTCTTCTGCTCACCTGTGAAGGGAAATGGCATGGCTTTTTCTCCCATGTGTGTGTGTGTGTGCGCACGCAAGAGAGAGTGGATGTTTTTTTGCAACTTTGCGGCCACGGTGCATGGATGCCGCCTTAAACAGCCGCGCGTGCACGCGTGCGTAAGAGGTGTATGTGTGCGCTTTGGCCAAACTCCCCCCACCCCAACCCCGCCTCCCCGTCTCCCTCCCGCACTCTGATAGATGCAGGCAGTTTCTCATTGTCAGTTGAGTTGCACTCCTCATGTCATGTAACATAAAGCTGGTGGTCAGTGAGAGCTCTCAGCTGTCAGTCAGGTTGGTGGTCCTGGCCTGTCGAGCCGCTCACCTGTGTTTATTGGACAAGACCTGCTCCACGCTACCCAGGGAAAACACCTCGTCTTCCGCCCTCTTTCTTTTTCTCCCCTTCTTTCTCCTTCACTTTGTTTTTGTCTTTCTGTCATT
This sequence comes from Nibea coibor, assembly GCA_023373845.1. Lineage (NCBI taxonomy): Eukaryota > Metazoa > Chordata > Actinopteri > Sciaenidae > Nibea > Nibea coibor. Next base: position 8,971,375 of record CM041731.1, read on the forward strand.
CCTTTTGTTGGCCTTTCTCGTCCTTTCCGTGCGCAATATCACTTTTTATTTGCTTCTCTCTTTTATTTTTGAAACCCGCCGCTGCCTCTTCTCCCCGCTGTCCCGCACAGTTTATTTTCTCTGGCTTTTTTGCCCTGCTCCTCTTTTTCTGCGATCCTTTTGTTTCCCCTCTCCCTCTTCTCCCGCTGTCCGTTTTTATTTTGTATTATTTTGGGACCTCTTTGTCAGTCCTTTCGGTTTTAAAGCCGCGCCGTCTCTTTGGTGGCGGTGTTCATCTCTTCTCTGCACCTGGCTGAGCACACACGCGGGCATGCACACACGGCCACCAGACGACTGATTGAAACTTGTGTCTCCAAGTTGCTAATGTTCACTGAAGCATTATATTGTAGATAAAGTAAATAAACTAGGTTACCATGGGAGAAATCTTTGGAATAGACTGCAGTGATCGGGCAGATGACACACACGCACACACACACACACACGCTCAGGCTTTCTCTCTTTCACATACACATATAAACAGACACACATACATCAAGTGAAGGGCTGCAAAGGTGTCAGCGATGCTGAGGTGTGAGTGGAGTGGGGAGATATTTTCTATGGCTCAGGAATTTCACAAGTTTAATGTTTTTTGAGGAGCTTTTCTGAAAGGACAGTTGGATTCAAGAGTCTGCGGTCAAGTCTTATATTGTCAGTCCATAGTGTACAGTCAGTATATTGTATAGTATAACTTCATAATGTGAGGGACACTTATTTTTTTTGCACTGGATGAATTTCCCCCGGAAGCCATACTTAACCAGATAGCTTTCACAGATGTTCAAAAAGTCTTTTAAGAAAAGTTATTAACTCACCCGCAGCCAAAAGGTAGACTTGATCATTTCAACTTCTTTTATTCGCGCTCTCTTTACTCTGAACTCTGCAATTCTACTTTTCTTTTCAGAAGTTCTTTCGAACCGTTGTCGCTCAGGCCAATTCAAATGATTTTTCTTGGAAAGACTTATTAGCTCGGCTACTTAGCATATTGGTTAAATGCAAGCGCCGACTCTTTGTGGCTACAGGTTTTTCAAACCAGCGTCCACTTGAATGATCCCTCAGTTTAGAGGGCTAGCGAGGCAGTAAAGCCACATTCATATTTCCACCTGGCATTATATAAAACTCTCTTGTATTCGCCGTGGTTCCATTCTGTGCCGTAAAGTGGTATAGGTGACATGGTAATACATTTGCATTGTGCCCGGTGATAAATACCCTGCCAGGTCTCACTCACTCTGCTGCTCCCCAATGTGTCCGGACAGCGCCCGCATTGTCAAAGGCACGGGGGTCATTCAAAACTCAGTCGCCCTCCCTTTCTGCCCTTTGTCGAATATTTCTGCGCGGGTGATAGTTTTCTCATTTATTTAGTGAATAGTCGGCAGGCGAAGAAGAAAGAGAGTTTTACATTATGGAAATGATGGAATGGGTTATAATCTCCCACATATTCATCACGGCAGACATTGGACCCTTGCGATACCGTCCTCCATTTGGCTATTGTTCTGGTTCTCTTTCCGCGCACTGTTCCCCTCAATGGGCGACGCAGGCTTTAATCCTGTCTCTCTTTGGAATGACAATGTTTACTAGCTATCATTCAATAAGGAGCCAGGAGCATGACACACATCCCTCTGACAGTAAACGCTGTATGAATGTGCCGGGAGCAGCTACAGAAGAAAGGCACTGTGAGCCGACAGTTCAAGGGAGTGACTGGCCGTCCGCGTGCGTCTGTTCCATAACCCCCGAAAACGTCTCGAAACTTTTTCACCTGCCTTCCCCGTCTCGGCCTTCCTCACCGCGTACAGTACGTTACAGTTGAATAATAAGCCCTGAACAGGCCTTTTGGAGTTTGCCTGTCCGTACAGCAACACACTGACATGGCGATGTTGGGTAATTACTGCCTGTAAGTAGGGATTAGGGTTGTGTATGTTGACAGTAAATTGGCTCTCAGAGCGTGTGTTTAACACACCTTTGTGTGGATCAGACACATTCTTGCAAAGAGTGAAGGCGTCTGTACATAACCCCCCCCCTTCTCTCACATGTATTTACAGTTCACCAATAAATATGGGCTTATTTTTCTCACTCACTTATCTCTTATTGTGAAAGGACGCACAAGCGAGCTAATGAGATTTCTACGTACATAATTTAAAAAAAAAAAAAACGCAAATCCCGTCAGGCTAAGATGTTTGTCTGGCTTTTTCCTGCGTTCCCTTCGCCTCTTCTAAATTGTTTTCCCTTCAAAGTCCTGACAGCGTTAGGGATTAGTGCCATAGCTGCTAACAATCATTAGTGTGTTTTCACCATTGTGTCTTGCACTGTTTTCCACCCTCCCCACCCACCCACCCCCAGCCTTACCTCCCGCATGTGTCTGCCGCTTTCGTGCTGAGCGAAGAAATGAAAAACAATTGTTCCGACCTCCAGCGACCCCTCCTGACGCACAGTCAGTTAAATGGTTTGTAAGACGTTTAATTACCAAATAGTATAATCGTTATTCATCTCATCATTAGATGTCTGATATTAAGTGAATTGCCTCCCCTGGGTCCCCGTGTTTCACAGATCAATAGATTTAGATGGAGCTTGAAAGGGGGGTTGGGGAAGGCTGGGTGGGCAGTTAAAAACACTTCTGAGGACCTTGATGTGAGCACATGCATTGTTTGTGCGATGCACAGTGGTGACGTTCACTCATTTATTTATGCAATTAGCTTTTATATAGGTTTAATTATGCTAATTTCCACGTCTGAGCCCAGAAATGGCAGTGTGTCACTTGTTTTAATGGATTTACAGCTCCTGGGTTTATTTTGATGGCGAGAGGACGTGAAACAATGGACAAGGTTATGGCACCACAGACTTCCCATCGGCAGAGTGCTTGCGTTTGCACTTTGGGACACTTTGTTGGTATCTAGCATTGTTTGAAGGCATTGTGGAGATTGCTAATGCAGCGTGTACACCTCTGAGGCCCAGTAGCCTGCAGCTTGATATCGCCTGTATTCCCAATGTGAATATGGCTGAGTGGTGATCGGGGACTTGCTGCACCACAAGCTGCTATTCACTGCAGCCCGCACTACCAGCCCGAGTTAATTGTCCATTATCTACTATTATCTAAGCTCTACCCGTCGCTCTCTCTCTTTTATTCTCTCTCACTCGTGATTCTAGCCGTCACCACCAGTTTGACTCACTCAATATGCTGCACCCACTGCTTTTTTTTTTTTCCTCTTCTCCCTACCTACTCTAGCAACCTCATAGCAGTGTTGTAGCCAAGTCCTGGCAACTGAGTTCAAATAGTAATAATGATTCCCTTTGTTCCTGAGGTGCCTCAAACAGGATTCTGAACATGAAGTCAGCAAAGCATCATGTTCATTCCTTGTCTCATCATCTCTCTACTTGAGTGGGAGGTGCTCCTGTGTCGAATATTCACATCCGGATTGGAAGAATATCGGAAAAAGATGCAGATGTACAGAATAATTTTAATTACACTTAAAAATAATCATAAAGTTTTTTTTTTGAGGTATTTCATTGACAAGAAAGAAACCTCTTATTTTGCATGAATAGATACTGCTAATTTCAGTTTACCAAACAGGACTCTCTCCTTCCGCTGCCTTCAGTGATAAGGTGATAGATCTATCTGCTGAGGTGTTTGAGGAATCCTCAGAAATTTCACTTGATGGCACTGTTTTCCTTTTTGCTCCAGCTGAAGCAACAGGGCATGTTTTATGTATGCCGGGCACAATGTGAAAAAGCCTCGCTGTGCCACAGATACGTGTGTCTTCCTCTCTCTTCCTGTCCCTGGGCACCGAGAAACACTGGCAGGAACACTGACAAACAATAAAACCATGCACTATATGCCGTTTTAAAAAAATCATTACGCTTCAGATAAAACGGTTGAAAAGCAAGTACACACTGGCACAGTTACTGTTCTGTAGTTCATTAATTTTTTGTGTGTTTTTTTGGAATATTTTTCAGTCTTTTGCTTCATGTTTCTTTTCCTTTAGACAAAAAGTTGGATGGGTTTCATTCTGTATCTTTAAATCTTGCCTGCTTGAAAAATGTATGTTTTGAATGTAAATTTTAACCCCCCCCCAAAAAAGAAGAAGGTGTAATTCTGTTACCATTCAGCCGTTTAAATGAATTAAATTGCATTCCTCCTGTGCTGCCAGGCGTTACTTTAATAATTGCATCAACAAGATGATACATACTATAAGGCCCGGAGTGTTTCTGCAGTTCATTTCACTCCACACCTTCCTCTCATCCTCCACTTGATATAGTTGGGATATTCACCTGCAATTAGTCTCCAGATAATGGACTCAGCACACACACACAAGGCACACACACACATACGAAGTCATCACTGTAAAGGTTTTAATTTTTTGCAGTGTTATAGTTTTGAGTTTAGAAATCAATAAAATGTTAAACATATAATTCGTTTGAAAAGGACAAATGGTTGCCCTTTGTCCATTACTCTCCCTGCTGTCTAACGGGGTTGGGGGGGGGGGGTTAAAGTGAGTTTAAATAGGGGTTGGATGGATGGATTGGGTGTGTAGGGTGGTGGGGATCAAGATCATATTAAGTGCTCACAAAGCAAATGGTTCAGCATTAGGAAGCGTTGGTCTGGTGGCCCCGGCTCATGAGCAGCCTGTAAAGACGCAATATATCACAGTGAAAAATAACCGCGGCTTGTATTTCAGCGTCGCGCGCGTCATAAATAAAGGTGCGCCACGTGTAATTGAGGCTCGTGCGCGGGGAACTCGGCTGGAGATGAGAAATGGAAATCTGTGTACTGGTAAATAGATAATCACACAAAAGTAATTGAGGTTTTCAAACCCCAATCTAGTCTGCCAGCGTGAGCTCGTTTGCATGTTAATCACGTCAGTGATTTCCCTTCATCACAGGGAAGTCCGCGCACACTTCCATAACCAGCTTTTAATTGCATTTAAAATGTCACAGAGGTGGAACACATGTAATTTAGCCAGAACTGTGTCCAAATTAATGGGTACTACTGAGACGCTCCATTGGACAGGGTTGGAAATGAGAGAGGCTGTCCATTGTTTAGGTCTTTATTAGAGATGCCTCAGTCTTCCCGTCTGTCCACGATAACATCTCTACAGCACCCTTTTTGAAGTGTATATCAAGACTTCGAGATGGAATCTGACAATCATTTTGTGAACGACTTAACACCGCGATAGATGCCAACGTCTTGCAAAATAAGCCAAATGGATGGACATTAAAAAAAGGTGGAAAAAAAAAGAGAGACATCAAAGGGAGAGACCACGAAGCCAAAGTGTTGGGGTTTTAAAATGGAGAAAGAATGGGAGGACTAGTTTATTTTCTTTCATCACCAGGTGTTCTTTGGCGTATAAATTACCAAGATGATGTTTCCATAACACAGCTTAGGGCACTCTAGAGAGGGGAAACCTGCAAAACAGACCTATTTAATTTTTCATAGAGGTGGACCATCAGGAGCAATAAGCCAATATTCCTCTTCCCCCTTTTCCAGATGCCTTCTACACCACTGTATCTTACCAAAACCGAAGCCCCTCTCTCTCTTTTTTCCAAAAAAGAAAAAGTTCTGCCGAGACCTACATGAAAGGAAGGAACTGTTGAAATGTTAATTTTACCATCTGCTGTCGAGGCCTGCTACTTTTTTTTTTTTTTCTTGTGTGTGTGTGTGTGTTTGTGCGCGCACTTTCTTTTTTCCCTGCCTTCTTTAATTCCCAGTAGTTCTGTTCTGTTTCATGAATGTGCTGCTATTTTGGCTGTTTGAAGTCATGGGGTCTCTGTGAGCATGGCTTTGACTGGCTGGAAAATACAATGCCACATGGTGGATGGTGGAGACCGTCCATTAGTTTCCTGTTTAAAGCCCGGTCCCTCCTGGTAACCCCGTTCTTATACCAGTCCCAAGGCTCCAGTTACGCTCTCATGCCCACCTCCAGTACACAGTCTGTCAGTCCCTCTTGCTGACTCGGGCTTGCCCTTGCTCGCTCTCCTTCCTGAGCGTGCACGTCTTCGGGGACCTATTTAGTCTGTTTATCTTAATGCTGAGGATTTTAATCACTCGTTTACAAGACCCCCAGCACCTTTATCTAATCAAAGTTTTTTTTTTCTTCCGCCTTTCCTCCTCTCGGCACACATTATTGCTAGTTTTCCTGTAAGCTCAATAAACCCCCAGCAAATCCGAGACAGAAATGAAATTCTTGACAACTATGTTTCTCCATCTTTTTCTCTCTCTCTCTCATCCCGTCTCCTCATCACAAAAGTTGACGCTTTTAAAAAAGCAAAAGTATATTGCCAAGTTTGCTGTGAAGATTTTGCCAAATGGATAGATTCCATTGTGAGATTTGATAGTTGGCAATTAGGGTGAGACATCCTGTGTGCAGAGTTGCTTAGCATTTTCCTTGGCCGGGACCAGATTGTTTAGTCTGCTCTCATTGTGAGCTGTTTCTGAGCTGCAGTTGACGGTTGTTTGCAGAGCGCTGGGGGAAAATGTGAGAGGGGCCAGTGCCTTTCTCTATTTATTTATTTTCCCCGTCCTTGGAGCTGGAATCTGATTTGTGTTCATGTTTCTCTATTCTCTCTGAGCGGTTTTTAAGTGTGGCTGCTGAAATCTAGACTCTGTATGACCTCACTGCGCAGCCTGTGTTTCATTAATGACCAGCCCTGTGGTTTGGGAAGAGGAATATTTTTCATATGACACCGCCTTGCATTAGCGCGAAGCGGCAGCTGCACAACCACAAAACCATCCAATTTTGTGGCTTTGAAAGGTGTGAAAAGTTCAGCTCCCTATAGCAAGCATTGCATTTATAATTACAGCCGGTGTATGCAAGAGTGCGCGTACATGTGTCAAGGAGCGGAACTACTGAAGACTTGTAAAAGAAACAAAAAAAAAAAAGGAAAAAGTCACCTGCTAATGAAACGTTTGTCTTTCATTCTCCTTGGCAACTTGTTAAGTAAACAGTGGAGATATATTTCAGAGTGAGACGTTTACACACTTTAAGATTTGACATGCTTTGCTTTAGAGAAGCCACCTAAAATAACAAGCAGAAATTCAAAGTGGAGTAGGTAGCATTTTGACAGCTTGATTCATTTGTAATAAATATTTCATTTCAACATGGTTTTTATACCGCTTGGACCCTCAGACTCTCTAATACAAGCAAGTCTTTTTAAGTCCTTTCTTTTTTTTTTTTTTTTAAGTGCCACATCTGGCATAAGAGGTATTTCTCCTCAGATTGATTGATTTCCCAGGCTTTGTTGGAAGCGACTCACGCAAAGCCACACAGCAATTGACTAAGAAGCATGCAACAGTTCACAGACACACGTAGCGAGCCTGCGCACCCCCCACCCCACACCACCCCCCGCCAAAAAAAAAAAAAAAAAACCCAGACACTAGACTACTGTAACTCTGTTTTGTACCTCGCAGGATATTGAATATCCAAAAGGAAACTTCAGATTTGTCCCGTCCCAAAAAACAAAGAGCCCTTGTGCTGCCGCCCTCCTCTCACTCACTCCCCTCAACACTTTAAAATCCATACTGTCATCGTAACACAACAAATACGCCTCCTTTGAATACACACGATAGCGTGTGTTTACTTCCAGATAGCCATTCATCACGGCGCACTCTTCTAGCCCGGCTGTATTAAGTGCCGTGCTGTCAGCTTTGAAGGCAGAAGGTGGAACAGGGAGAGATTGAGGTTAGTCACCAAGGCTCGGGGAGAGTGAACAAAGGAGAAGATTACCTAATAGTCCTGCTATGTATTTGAAGTGGAGCCTGCTGTTTGTTTGGGGAGGTTCGGGGCTGGATGTGCAGGGAGATGTCTCACAGGCAGTTGATGGGTACTTTTAAGCTGTCAGAAACATCCCCTTTGCCATTCATCTTCGTGAATAGATAGCAACAGGCTCCGACAGGGGCAAAAGGCAACGCCGAGAGAAAGTTAATGATGTTTCCCAAGTTCGCAAAGTGTTGAAAACGTCGCTGCTAAGTATAATTGGGTGCCTTTTGCGTAAATTAAAAGTCACCCGTGATGATGGCTTGACAAGCATTTTAAGCCACTGATGCACGCGCCGCGCACTATTTTTGGGACCTAGCGTTATGAGATCTCTAATGAGTCTGCTCTCCACCTGTATGTGTTTTGTAAACAACAGCGCAGCGCAGGTTGTCCCCGCGAATAAAAGTTCAGCCTCACGCTCACGCCAGAAAATTAATTCATAGTCACAGCACAAACATCATCAAACTGTTGTTGTAAACCGCTTAATTACATTCCAAGACTGCATAAAACAAACCGAAACGGTGATACTCGTGAGCATCCACAAGCCATTTATTTAATTTGTTGTGTCATTTTATCCGATTAACCTCCTTTAAGAGAACACATGAAAGCGGAGTGTGGGAAAAGTACACAGATTTCTTGATAAAATGTTGTGATCCGCGCAGCATACCGTGAAATATCTCACGAAACGATTCCATCTCGTGAACAATACACTTTTTTTCTTATTTTAAATGTCCTCAAGTCGTTTTCGGTCAGTATAAGCCAAACCACTCTATTGGTAACTTTTAAAAAAATTATGTGGTTGAATATCTTTTTTTTTTTTTTTTTTTTTTTAATTCCTGTAAATTGCAGTCTCCCTCTCCTGTGATTTCGAACAAACAGTTACAACTCATGATTCTCTGAAATCCCTGCCAGCCGTTTCTGTTTTGATAAATTGTACATCTAGTCCTATTTTCAAAGTCATCAGCGATTGCTTTTTTGCCACTCAGCGTACTGAACATGGACAGCTTTTAAAGGTAGTGAGTAGGTCTGATAAGTGGCTCAATCCTTGTACTAAAGCATTTTTACTGAAGGTTTAATAGCTACTGTATAATGAATTATAATGTATTCTCTCCAATTGCAAATGTCCTCTAATATAACCCTTCTGCCGGAGCAAAAAAAAGTCCCTCTGAATATTATTGTGACCAGCTTTTTAAGAATACAAATCAATTGCATGATTTTAAGTAGTTAGAGTCATACTTTTGTTGCAAATTTCCCCCCAATGCCAAATGGAACGGCGCTTGTATAACTGGAATAGCTAACCAATTTCAAGTAGTGACATCATGGTCAGTTCCAAGTCAACTGTATGTTTTTATTATAAAATACAACTGTTCATCCGAACATTTCAGCCCAGTATGAACTCAGTGAAAAGCAATAGGCTTATGAGTCATCTTGCTGTTCCAATTTAATGGAACATACCTTTCAATGACAGCGTCTCCCAGCACATCATCAAAGTGAAACTTCCAAAGTTCCGCTTAACTTGTTGCTGAAATAGTTTCTCGTTTTCAAGAAAATTGCAGTGCGCCAAGTCTCAAGAAGTGTATCAGGGAATCTTCCCTGAAGGAAAAATTGCCACTTGCATACTTGTCTTTGACCAAAGTGAAGCCCTCACCCACTCCAGGGGAACATGTGCTGTTTAGGAAGATATAAAGGAGTAATTTTATTACTCGGTACATCTCCCCTCAGAAGCCATTTCATTTCTCCTTTCAGCCTCCACAGAAGCCTTTATTTGATCTCATATTCCAGAGTATGACTGCCTCAAACCGGTCGGACTCCGTTTATTTTCATTTGGAAAACACATTTAGTGTTGGAGGGGTGGCAGAGGATGGATGTGGAGAGCAAGGGGGTTCTGATGTAGAAAGGACTGAGGCGAGTTTCTCTATCACATGTTAATGTCCTCCTGCAGGGATTCTTCACTGTGCATGATTGTTGGGAGCCAAACTTTATATTTCATTCGCTCCGCTTGCTCAGCGTGACTTCCTACAGTGTAATCAAGAAAAATCTGTCCAATTTTTTTTTTTTATATAGTCCTCTCCTCGTCACAAATACTTCCGTGCAAAATAAGTGTTAAGTTTGCATCCATACACTGAAATCGATACAGCTGGATACCCTTTACTCAGTGCTTTGAAACTGCAGATCATTGGAAAAGTGTGCCATTTATTAGGCAGCCCACTTAGGCAGCCCAGATGTAGCTGGTCACTTGAGAGGGAGACGTCCTCATAAACTCCTTTTAGAGCAGGCACAACACCCAACTGTAGTGTTGGAATTAACCCCCCCCCCCCCCCCTTTCCACACACACACACACCCGTCCTTAAACTCCACATCTTTGGCTATTTACTAAATCCTGAACCTATGCAGCTGTCTGGGAGAGCCCGATCCACATAAGAAGTCCCAGGTTTCCTGAAAACCTTTCTCCCTCTCGCTCTTATTTATCAGCGTGTCTGTCTGTCTCTCTGTCTGTGCCTGCAGCACCAATATCCTCTCCAGCCCGTGTCTGGTGACAGCACAATGAAAACATTTTTGTGAAAAGTGTCGTTTCAGTGCTCCGGAAGTCCCACTCACCTAAATAGTTCCTTCTCTATGTCTTGCCTGTCTCTCTGTTTTCTTTTTTTTTTTTTCAGGTGGGGGGTTGAGGAGGGGTGGGGGTGGGGGTGGGGGTGGGGGGGTGTCGTAGCCTCCACTGGGCTCAGTTCCACGTGATGAATTACCTCCAGATGTAATTCCTATCCCCCCCGCCCTTCGCCCTCAAATTAGTGGCTAGTAAAAATTAGGTTTGAATTAGCCGCGGTGTGGAGAATAGGAGAGTTTGGATTTTCCATATAATGAGTTTATTATTCTTCGCCGGAATGCCGTTTTCCTGAATTAATTTGATCGGGGGGTGTTTGAGGTGTTATTGGTGTCTGGTTGAATGGTGTTTTAGTCATGAATGGATAGCCTCTGTGTCAGCAGTAAGTCAGAAGGCCGAGGTAATGAGAGGACTCAGCACAAGAACAGAACGTCTCCGTGCCTCGATAGCTTCAGGAAATGATTCCCAAACTTCGCCCATTGTCGGTCTGTCGTCCCGCATGGAACTGCTTTTCCTTGCTACTTGCAACTGCATCAACAGGATCTCACTGGACGTGAGATAGCGGCTGTTGCGCAGCACATACAGGTGTTGTGCTCTTTTGACTGCCACTGGAGCTTGTCTCGCTGCCATTCAACTGTGCAGCCACGGTTCTGGGAATGACAACCTCCTCGGCAGAGCTCGAGCTGTGGGATCTTTAGACACTGCAGATCACTGTCATAAATGGGTTTCGGGTTCATCCCTAACAGGAAATCTGAATGCATGAAACGGCTGTTGTATCTCATTTTCTCCCCCTCCTTCATCTTGATGATACGGTCGGGAACATTAAGAAAAAAGACAACAACTCTGTAGCATGTACTTTTCACCGAGGAGGAATGTAATTTAAACTGCAAGCTCCTTTACTGTATGATAATATCTACTACTGTGAAAAAAGGGAAGTTGTCTGCCATGCTCTACCCTTTCATCTAATTCCAATCTACTGTATAACAGGTAAACTGCTGTGAGCCACACTTGCTTGTTTAAATTTACCCAGCTCAGCCGAGCCTTTGATTTCAGCAACTCGTTTAATTCAAATACGCTTTTGAAGAAAGGATTTTTTTTTTTTTTTTTAAGGAAGGGGTGGGGGTGGACCATCGGAGGCAGCTGTGGTGGTGGGAAAATAAGAGGAGGCGCAGGAGGGCCAATTTAACCTGGAGTGTCTGTCGCTAGTCTACCAGCTCCTTCGTTTCAAGAGGCCCGGTCAGCTTGAACTGTCTGACTTCTGTCATTTCGATCTCTTTTTATTTTTCTGCTGTAATGTATACTTTAATTCCCGCCCGCCCGCTGTCTGTGTGTAGCAGCGGCGTCGGCAGAAGCAGCTGGAGGGGAGGTGCAGGTATCATTAAGCCTTGGAGAGGCACCAGCGGAACGCTGCTGAGTGCTATACGTGGCTCCTCGCAGCGCATGTTGATATTTCTGCGCCCAGTGAATGTACAGCCTGGTTTATTTTCAATAGGAACCTGAGGCCGGGCTTGGCCTGAGAGTCCCCCCACCCCCCCCAAACGCCACCCCACCCTCCTCCAGGCTGCTTACTCGGGCTGTTGATATTGAGTCAAGCAAACACTCTCTCAGGGATGTCCTGTTGGGCACTCAGCCAAAGTCGCAAATGGAAGTCACATGTGGAGACTCCCAAAGGAAGGCAACGAGGCCTCAATTCACACCCACTGCCACTACTACTTCTTTCTTTCCTCATATAAGTTTTATCAAAAGCAACCCCGACAAAGATCACAGTTATTGTGCAGCTCAAATGACCAGGCATTACATCTGTCCTCTCCGCTGATTTAGAAATTGTGTATTTCCAAAAATAACCACAATTTTTCAAACAACAAACAAATCCAAATCACCACATTTATTATTGTGATTGCAGTAATCAAGCCCCTCTCTACTTTCATTCACTGCTCTCATTTTTTTTTTCTTTTTTTTTTTTTTTTTGCAGTGAAATACATATGCAAATATATTTGGACACTGTCATTATCAGCCACTTAATAGGCATTTCATTAGGGATTTTCTGAATGCACGGTGCAAGGCAAGTTGCCATGGATACCCCCGGTGCTTAAGTACAGTATATTAAAATGGTGCTGCCTTCCAACCACTTATATAATCACTGGTCCGTAATGGTCTCTGCTCTCTGGCCATAAGCAACGTATCGTGTGATCAGGACAAAAAAAAAAGAGCCCTTCCCCCTCATTATGTCTTATTTGGCCTTTTTTTTTTTTTTTTTTTTTTTTTTTTTTTTTTAATTATTATTATTTATTCGTAGGCAGGACTAAGCGGCTCATTAATTGTGCTTGTGGAACATTTGTGTGACAAATAACGAATGGCGCTGGTGTGTGTAGGCTCTGTTTAGTTCCGTCTCGCATGTGTGGTGTTTTTCTTTGCTTTGAAACATCCGTTATCACTGTGTGGGAGTTGTTAGGGGCAGTTGAACATATTTCAGCAGATGGTAAAATCACTTCATTTTCTCTGACTGGCTCTTAAACGGTGAGAACGGACGGGGGGGGGGAAGCGAACATCCCCGACACTCTTGGCACGCGGGCTTCAACAAATGCAACGCTCGCAGCCTCCACCGCACCGTCCTCTTTGTCTTTTGCGCCCGCTCCTGCTCGTGCACATCCAAAAGGTCACGCATGCGTTTAATAAAACATACACTGTCATTTCTGTGATTAGTGTGCAGGTTTTGGGCAAATGGTTGTTAAAGGGTTAACAGAGTGATTGACGTGACTGAAGGCTGGGCTGCTGCCGAATGACGGACAAACCTTATAGCGGTGCATGTGCTTTGGGGTTGCTTGGTACTGGAGTGACGGTGGCACAAAGGACGAGGGAAAATGCTGTGATGAGCCCTTGACTTTGTCTTATTTGGCTTTAATTGAAAATGAGTCATTAGTAGTGTGTGTGTGTGTGTGTGTGTGTGTGTGTGTGTGTCTGTGTGTGTGTGTAAACTGTGAAAACGATAGTAGTGACGGGACGCACCATCCGTCGTCACAGCGTTTCCCCACACCCACAGCTTCCCCCATCGCTGCTGCTGCTGCTGCTGCCAGGGTTGGTAACCAGCTGCTGCCACCATCACCCCCTCCCCATTGTACCCACGACACATGTCTATCCCCCCAACCCCACCTCCTCCTACTCCTTTTTCTCTCTCTCTCTCTCTCTCTCTCTCTCTCTCTCTCTCCTTTCACTGTTCTGCTGCCACCACCACATCAAGACGCTGGTGGGCCCGTTCGTCTCCGTTGACCTTGGCAGCAGAAAGCACAGGAAGAAGAAATGCGGGGAATAAATACCTGAAGGGAGGAGGCGCGCAATTGTCACAGATGTGTAGAAATAGGCATAGCGTTCCCCCTAGTGAAGCAAATGTTTCTAAGGCCAGGGGCCTCTTGTTTGTCTTTTTCCAGTGAGGCGCTCTGAGTAGTTTATTAAAGGGGCTGAAGGAGCTTTCTAGCCTGAAGCCCTCAGCGCTGAAAGAGAAATGGGAGAAATTACTGGCATAATGTGGATGCTTAGAGCAATTAACGGCAGTTGTTTAATGTTAGCCCCCTTTGCCTCTCTCTGTCGCTGTGTTTTTTCCTCTCTCTCGCTTGCTTTTGCACTCATGTCATCCCCCCGTTCTCTCTCTCTCTCTCTCACCTGCTTCAGTTCCCACCGCCTCTCTCCCTCTGCCATGATTGTTTAGTGTTTACCCTCCCCGCCTCAGAGCTCAGACAGTTGACACTAATGAAAATGCTGCATCTTTCGCTGCGTGTTGGTCTCTAAATGATGATATCATACAGCTGAAATATGCTCCGGCGGAGCCTGGGAGATAATGTGCTATTCAGAGCCTGTTAAATCATGCCAGTGCGCCGCTCTGAGCTCGCAAGTTCAAGTGGTCTTTACCCCGCGTTAGGGGCTACGTCTTTTTCCTAAATAAATCTGTCACGGTTGCCCTGGGTGCCTCTCTTTAAAACATGAAAGTTCTTGCACTCTCTCTAACCTCATGCTGCGGCTGCCTGTATGCCTACACGTCTGTGTGTTTGTGTGTGTGTTTGTAAGTGTATAACTACGAATTAAATTTTGGAGTTGCATCTGGCAGATTTAGATGTGTGTTTGTATTTGATTCCGTGTATATGGCACAAACTTAGGCAGATGTAAAAGAGGGGGGGGGGGGGTCCCCTCTTGTATTAAATCTCTCAGGCCCATGTGGCAGAGCGAGCTGGTGGCAGATGGACTGGCTTTCTGCATCTGCTGCATGCAGACTGGGGGCTTTGTACTCCTCTCTCCTGGGGAAGACCGAGCCTTTCTTCTTGCCAGTAGATTCCTGTCTGTTGGAGCGACTAAGAAAAACATCTGTGGCATGCGAGGGAGAGAGACGGAGGAAAGGAGAGAGGGAGAGAGAGGAGGGAATAAGGAAAGGGGGGAAAAAAAAAAGAAATGACAAAAGGATTGGCAAACACCATTAGCCCTAAATGTTCCAGCTCATTGCCTGTTGTGCATTGTTTACAGTGGAAGGAAACATGTTGATACATCACATTCAGCACATCTGAGCCCGGCTCAGCTTCTATCAGCTCACTACGGCTCCTAGAGCAGGCATTTGGGGTGGGGGGGTGGGGGTTGCTGGTGGTTTTTGCGGTCGCAGTCTAGAGATACTGAACTAATTCATTAGGAGGGACTTGTTCAAATATCTGGAGCCTTGTGTAAGACATCTGTACAGACATGTTTCCCTTTTATCAAGTGGTAAACTGAGTTTTTTTTTTTTTAACCGTCTCTGAGAAGAGAGAGCTGTGAAATGTTTGTCAGCTTGTGTGTTTCACTACTGTTCAAACCCTCAGCATAGACCGCTCGGCGCGTTGAGTTTTCAGTCAGGCCGGCCGCATTGTTTAGCGCTTAAAAAGGGGTTATTTTAGAGCGCGGACGGAGGAGATAGCAGATTGGTAAGAAGGCATCATCTTGGTATTTTCTCTAAGAAAAAGTGAGGGAGCATTCGGCATGTGGAGGTCTCCCCACTTCTGAACCTTTGTGGTGTCTCCCTCCCCTTTCAGATTCCTCTACAAAACGCCTCTTCTGAACCCCCCCCCCCCCATACACACACACACACACACACACACACTCACACATAGTTACACGCCTCCCCCCACCACCACCACCACCACCTCACTCCAACTATTCCTTTGCCAATTCTCGCCACCCTCCGCCCCCTCCTCTCCTCTCCTCTCCTCTCCTCTCCTCTCCCCACGACCAGCCCCCCTACCCCACCGATCAAGCCACTGGTTTTTGTGTACTATTGGTCCTCAGGCGTCAAAACAATCCAGCGGGGCTGCCTGACTTGTTTTAATTAGGCAGCACTGAAACGGCAACTGTCTCTCAGACGTGACCAGGCAGAGGTGCTCTCCCCTCGCACTACTGTAAATACCGCTGTAAATACTTCTCTGGTGATATCTTTCACAGTAAGCGTCAGCTAGTTTCTCTTTACTTTTTTTTTTCTTTCTTTCCCCCCCTTTTTTTTTTCTTTTTTTTTTTTGACTACTTTTGATGCTCTGTGGCATTTTCCCCCCTTCTCTTCGTTTTTGACACACACTAATGCTTCCAGGCTTCTGAGAATACTTCTTCAAATGCTTCTTACCGAGGAGAGTGGATTTCTCACTCATTGTTTAAAAGGTAGGTCATTTTATCCGTCGCTCTCTCCCTCTCTCTTTTGCAGTTACGGACTATTTATGACTTTGTTTGGATGTGCACTCGTGCTATCGTAGTGTTTTGTGATAGCGTGTTGCCGGGTAATGCATGGATGTGATACGGCTAATTGTTTTTAAGAGCCCTATACACTCTCTGCCAGAGCACGGCGTGGAGGCTACCGACTGCCGCTCAGCCCTTCGCTAATCCCATTCAGACTCTTTACATCCACACACACACACACACACACACACTCTCTTTGACATGCACACAATCAGAGCTGAAAAGAAAAGCAGTGAACTGCGCGAGAATAAAGCCCGGCACACATACCTCTGCGGAGAGTGCACCTCTCGCAGCGGCGTCCTCCAGCCCCGCTCCCGTCTCCGTTTCCCTCTCGTCTCAGCGAAGCCGGGTACATAGAGCAAACTAGAGAGCCAGTCCAGCAGGTTGTGTGTAAGTGTGCGTGCGTGCGTGTGTGTGTGTATCTGTCTGTGTGCACTTGTACGAGAGAGAGAGTGAGAGAGGGGGAGAGAGAGAGAAACAGAGAGCGTTCAGAGAAGCAGATGTGCGATCAGAGCGAGAGCAGCGCGAGCTGCCTGGTGTGCATGCAGCCGAGATGCGAGGGGAGAGCCGGCGAAGCATCCTGCGAGGAGTCACAGCACTCGCCGTGTGAAGATCCCTTCACACACACACACACGCGCGCACACACTCTCTCATTCACACATAGGACCCACCCACACACCCACAGGCTACCTACACACACAGTGGCTCTCACACATTTCAACCAAAATGCACAAAAAAAAATTTTTTTTGCTTTTACTTACTTGCAAAAAGTAACTGATATAATAAATGTAATCAGATTTTGAAGGCCATTTTCTCGATTAACAGACAGCAAAACTGAGTTCCAACTAATAATTGCCGCGTCTCTCATTTCCAATAAAACAGGGAATGAAACGATAAGTAGTGTTTTCCAGTAATCGGGATATATTTCATCAGCGGCAGGCATAAGAAATGATGGTCTAATTATTTCCAGTGTGGAGAGAGAAAGAAGAAGCCACCGTGTCTCTGTCATAAATTTCCATTTTGTACACTACCCCCCCCCCCCTTCCATTCACACACACATGCACTCACACACACACACACACTCCCTCCGCTGTCCCCTCTCCTACTCTTTTCCTTCTCTTCCCCCAACTCAAGCCTCTCCTATCGGGCCCGCATGTCCGACCTGCACAGGGGGCCCCGGTCGGTAATTGCCCCGGTGACAACTGGAAATGATAGAATAATTGTCAGGAGAGGCGTCTGGGCTTTCTTTTTTTTTAATGGGGCGAGGGTGATTTAAGTATGCATGAATGGCACAGCAGTGGTGGTGAGGTGGCGAGAGGAGGAGAGGAGAGGAGAGGGAGCTGGTGGTGGTGGTGGTGGTGGGGGGTGGACCGGGGCGGGGGCTGGGTGGCGGCAGGCGGGTGGAGGGGGGGGGGGGCTGGCTTGTTTATGATGCCATCCCCCATAAACACGGCTGAAGTGATGACACAGATAGTGTTGCCTCTCCACGGGGTGACACCAGTCGACTTGCGGCCGTCGCTGCTAGACACCCTCGGCGGTGGTAGAGGCAAGCACTCTGTTCTCTGGTCAAGCTCTCTGGCACTCCTCACCTTCAGGTAAAAAAAAAAAAGAAAAGAAAAAAAAGTCAGGCAGACTCTCTCCATCCATCCATCCATCCATCCATCCATCTAGCCATCCATCATCCAACCATCCACCCATCAATCCTGTGTCATCCGTAGTCGACTCGAGGCTCTTGGCTGTGTTTAATGGTTGTGTTTTATTGCCGGGCTGTGTCTCCTCGCCTTCCCCCGCTGGTTCGTCCCACTGTGTAACCGTGCAGCCTTGGTCTGCGGGCTCTGTTAATCTGCTGCTTAATTAGTGCTGATGAATGGCTCAGTGTGTGTGCACGTATGCGTGTGTGTGCATGCGGGCGAGTGAGCGGGAGCGCGCGCCCGTGTGTGCGTGTGTGTGCGGCTTTGTGTCAGTGTGCGCGTGCAAGCGTGAACTCGCTGTGGTATTCTCTGCTCTCGCATTAGTTGGTCGGTGTGTTGTGGTGTTTTTCAGATGTTGCTGCTCGTTTGCTGAAGCTCATCATTGATCATTAAAATCAAGAGGACAGGGATTGTGCACTCCGGTTAAACAGAATAAAAGGGCACAGCCACTGCATAACCTTTCATAAGCTAATAACAATCAAATATTCATCAGCTGCAGATGTGTGTTTTTGAGAGGGCAGAGCTTTTAGTTGAAGTTTGAATTATTTGTTTTTCTTCCATCTCTCGGTGTGTGTGAGGGGAAATAATCCCAAACTCTTTGGAGCAGATGTTTAGTTTGAAGTGAAGAGAGGTCACGAGACTGATAATCGGTGAAGCACTAATTATCTTTATCAAAGGCGAGTGGGATAATTTGTTTACTTAAATATTGATGAGGGCGAGCAAGGCATGGTATTGGGCTATTGTGGGCATATTATTAACATTTCATAGGGCTTTGTGCAGGAATGCGAAAGGGACTCCTCTTCATAATTTAATACCCTAATGCATAATGAGCTATGTGATTAGTTCACATGGAGAATTGGCCAAACTCCATTTTGAAGGCAGATAATTTACATTGTTCTCCAGAGTCTGGCATATAATAGGTTCTTTAGCGCAATAAAATTAAATGCTACACATTTTATATTTCAGCTGACAAATCCCCCTGGCAATATCCCGTTTTTGATTCTTCTTTTTCTGTTTTTTTTCTTCTTCTTCTTCTTCCCCTTTTTCACGTCTGTCTGATTTTTGTTCTAGAAAAAAAAAAAGAGAGAGAGAGGGAGGGGAATGAATTTTAAAATAGTTAAACTAAAACACATGTTTACCTACATGTTTTATTTAGAATGCACACTGGCCAATTAACACTGTTCATTAGCGGAGCCGCGTTATTTGTTTTGAAAGTTTAACCAATCACTTTGTTATGCTAATTGTGATGTAATTTAATTTGAGTTCCCGTAATGATGATGCCGCTATTATCCACATAAATGATGCAGTTAAGCAGCACGGCCTCATTTGCATGTGCTTGAAGGGAGAGAGGCTGAAAGGAGCCGGGCTCCCGTATCACTCTGCTTTAATTTTCCACCTCTGTTCACTCCCGCCCTATGGGTCTTCCTGGCCTGTCGCTGGCTATTGATGATCAGCACTTTTATCTGATTTTTTTTTTCTTCTTCTTTTTTTTTTTTTTTTTAATGACAAAGAGGCCTTTATTTGTCTGCTAACAGATTCCTAGAACCACAGAGTAGAGAAATTAAATCATGTAAATATGGGACTATTAAAAAATGCAAATGATTATTTCTTGGTTGATGTTTCAAACATTAAGTGAACAATTGATTTTTGTGTCCTCAGCACACACACACACACACACACCTACACACAGATGCCCCTTACTTCTCATTTTTGGATGTGTGTGTGTGTGTGTGTGTGTGTGTGTGTGTGTGTGTTGGGGTGTGCTTCTTGAATTTAATATTTCCATATCAAAGTGCTGCTTTGTTTGCAAGGGCTTCATTTTTAATCTGTTGATTCCATCGTCATCTTTTAGTTTGGACATTATTCAGATGTGGATTGAATAGTCAGAAGTGTCTTTTTCAAAATGGAGAGGAGCAGTCAGCCAGTCACTGTATATTTTTGTAAAAATCAATTTCTTAATCCTGAGAGGAGCAGGAGTGATCCTTTCTTCTGTGCAGTTTTAAAGTCCCCAACCGGGCATGAAGAAAGTGTGACTAAGCCGGTGTTAAAGACTGCCCATTATCTATTTTGTCGTGGGTTAGACTTTGGTCATTTTCCTGTGGAAAGATTATTTTTTTTTCCTCCTGACCAGCCCCCCTCCCCTGTTATGCTCCTAATTGGTTACATAAATCTTGTCTGGTATGAATGAGGAATGTTGCGGTGTTGTCAACTGCAATCTTCACCCTTATTTACCAATTCATTAAGATCTATCGATGCAGGACTGCTGAGGGGGAATGACAACATAAATCAGAGCTGGAGACATAATGGCCCTAATCAACCAGAAATAACTGGAAACGTCACAATGAGCTATGTCTCTGTAGCTGTGTCGGCCGCGGCTGGCTCCCCCGCGCCTGTCCGCTGGATGTGCTGCGCTCTGGAGAGGACCGGAGAGTCAGGTCATCCAACTGTCGTTAGTTCCTCTGATATTTCTCCTCTCCTCTCAGCAAAGCGCGTGAAGAACTTATCCATTTTCTCCTTTTTTTTTGTTTCTCCCAGCTCCGTATCAAAGCAGCTCAGTCCTGATCGCTTTAGTTCAAGTAGAGAATAAAACATCTTTTCTGAGTGGAACACTTCCGTGCGTACGGTCTATAAATACAGTTACGATCGGAAGTACCCTGCGTTCACCAGCACGCACCTCCTCTACCCTTGGTAAAGATGATTGGACGAGACATTGCGGCCTCCCCTCTTTATAGGTCAATTAGCCCTGATTAGGTGGGCCGAGTTAATTAATGGAATTGGCAAATATGCAAATGAGAGCCGACTGATCAGCTTTCGTCACTGTCTCGCTCACCCACAGCGGCGAGGCTGTCTCCTGCTTCAGCAGAATGAGGTGCCTGATGGGTAACGTGTAAATGATATGGGACGAGCCTAAATGCAGGAGAAAACTGGCTTCTCTCCTCCTCTTTTCCTCCTTCTGTGAGGGGCGTGCTGCGCGACAGTAAGATATTTAACAAGTGTGCATTTATTGCTGTGGTGGAGGGGTTTTTGTGGAGAAAAGGAAATTGGATAAACTGTAAATTAAATTTTATCTTTAAAATATATTTTTTTTTGCGCCGAATGATTCATTGTTGATTTTTAATTTAACATTTTGACGTCGGCCTACTATACCCCTTTTTTTTTATTAGCAATTGGATAGTCCATGTACAATAACTGTTTTGCCATTGTCACATTTCAGAGCTGGTTGTATTCATATAAAATGAATTTGTATTAACATAGTATCATGCACACTATTCATGAGTGCTTCTTGCATTTGATTCTAAGGAGACATTGTGCAGACCGTACAATTGAACATGCACTTTACACTCTTTCCTCTGGCTTTCTTTGTCATCCACCCCCCCCCCCCCTTTCTATACTCCACAAACACTGACTCTGACACACACTCACACTCCATTTAGGGACACTTACACACTGTGGCAAATAGTCTGTCTTTTATCTTATTCTGTCTCATCTCCTTATTGTAAATAGAAGAGAATTAAGTTCTGAACATTCTTGACTGAATGTCCTATCACAGAACTACGATTTATTGTCAGCTCAAATGAAGAATTGAAATATGACTGAGGTTTTCTCAATGTAGGGCTCATTGGACAGGAGATAACCACATTTGATTCTGTTGCTTTGAATAATGTTAATCCCAGGGAAAAAAAGCAAAGTCCATTATTCATATTCATCTCTTTTCATTTGGCCCCACTCCTGATTTTGTAAATATGATTTCTTCAGCCCCCTTCTTTTTTTTCCAAAGCAATCTTTATTCACCGGCGAAACACTTTTGAAATTCCTCTATCTGAGAGCAGAAACCATTACCATACACAGGTTTATAAGAAGTAGTCATTAATGCTCTTTTATGGTGGCCCTTTAGTGCCAAAAAGGAAGCTTTTAATTCTAAGGCACGGCAGCCTGGCTTGCCTTCCTTAATCCGGGGGACTGGGTTTTGTCGAATGTAGCTTTCCAAGTGGTCGTTTTTCCATCTCCGACTCCAAACTCCCTCGCTTGAAGCTGAAGGCTGTAATAAAGTGCCTGTGGTGTCCCTGCGCTGTGACAGCTCTCGACCAGAAAAAAATTACAGTGCACACCCAAGTACAAACAAACATATGATCATCATCAAAGATTCTTTAAAGGCATAAATTTATGGTGCGACTTGAATAAATGTATGCAAGACGTCAGATGAAGTTATTTTAAACTTTTTGCTCGCCATTATTAGATTAAATTCATCATTTGGTTTTAAGCCCTTTTTTTTTTGTCAGCACATATGTGGCATTTTGATTTATTAAGCAATCTGAAGTATTGAATATGTGTGCCTTTGCTCAGTTACTTCTTTATTTTGTATGCATAGTAACTTATGGCAATGATGAATTAATTTCACTCAAGCACAGAATCTGTGATTATTTTAAATGGTAACCATATCTCGACTTGATCACAGAGCTGTGAGGAGTCAGCAGACTGTGAAATGTAATTTCTATTATTTCTTTATATATATTTTGATCTCACAAACCAAAAGAATTCCAAAGCAGCCACCTCAAATGTGACCTGATAATGAACGGACGTCTGGGATCACAGATTTACCGGTCACTTTCCTTTCCTTTTTTTTTTTTCCCCTCCTTCCTCTCTTTCCTTTTCTATTTTGTCATCCTAATGAAAACATTTTTTTGCAACTCATGCATATAAAATGAGGGAATGGATCAGTGTTCTAGATAGAGACACAGTGGAGAACATCCTCACACTGAAAATGGATAGCCCAGAGACTCTGAACGAAAACCAGTGTCAAGCCCGTTGTGTGTTAACAACGTAACATGTGTGTGTGAGCGTGTGTGTGTGTGTGTTAAATTCCCCAGTGTTCCCCAGACAGTGTTGGAGCACAGCAGACAGCTGTGTATTCCCAGTAGATGGATGGCCAGTGTCATAGTGTGTGTTTACTGCACATGATAGAGCGGGAGACAGGCCAGGTAATGAGGCTACATTAAGGGCTTTTAGAGCTCGCAAACAAAGATGGAGGGCTGCTTCTTTCCCCTTTAATGATAGGTGTGTGTGTGTGTGTGTGTGTGTGTGTGTTCGGTGTGTATGTGCTAGAGACAGAGAGAGAGAGACAGAGAGAGGGAGTGAGAGTGCATGTGTGTGTGAGGCAATGAAAGGCTCAATTCTCCTTACACCTTTGTTGTGTCACTTCTCGGAAGAAAGAAGAGAAATTCTCCCAATCTCTGGGCCAAATGCGTCGTCAGGACCCTTTCTCAGATTCCGCACCTGATGGAAGAGACAGATTTGCGTAGCGCAGGATTCGAGAGTAAATATTTGCTCGCGCTGAAGAGGAATAGCAAGCAAGGGTATGGTTGCACAAGGAATGAGACAAAAGCCGGAGTTGGTCTGCAGCTTTGCAAATAAAGTGTCTGTCTGTGTCTATCTTTGCTTAATCAGGAAATGCCTTTCCCTCCATCGAGCCTCCACCTTAATAGAAATGTTGGAGCCATCAGCGATCGTTGGCGACAGTAAATTTGGAGAGCGCGGAGTTATCTTCGTCTCCCACTATCTTTTCACCACCCCACAACCTAAACACTTAGTATCACTATCATCTTCCTTCCCAAAGCTATACATCTACAGAATTACCAGCATATTACCAGAGCAATAACAGCCTTCCTCTCCGTTTCCGATCATGATAATAAGTGGTCTTGGTTCTCCCTCATTGGAAGATTATGGCTTGAGGAAATGGCATCAAATAGCGGGTGTGTTGAAACGCAGGACACCGGCAATTTATGGGATGTCAAACACACGTGCGGGCCAGCCGGCAGCCCTCACTCAGGCGGCATTAAAGCCGCCTGCTGAACTGACGCGGATCAGAGCGAGGGCTCCAGTCGATACTGTCGCTTGGGGTGGCGTGACTCCTTCCGACCCAGTTGGTTTTAGGACAGGCTGAGCTAGGGTCAGGGCTGGTACCCCTCAGGGAGAGGGGTACAGGGCACAGTGGCCGACACACATACATTTATACACACACACACACACATCCAAATGCAGATGCACACATGCATATTGTCACACCCTCAGGTGCCGAGTATTGTCACTATCTGTCTCTCTTGAGTATTGTGTGTGTGTGTGTGTGTGTGTGTGTGTGTGTGTGTGTGTGTGTGTGTGTGTCTCTATATGTGACAGTTCCATCACCCCCACAGTCAGATCCACAGCTCAGTAGCCCGCTCATCATCGCAGCCTGGCTGTGTTTCTAATTGACATTCTAATTGGCAGATTTGAATGCCGCCTTTAGATGGCTAATTAATTTATCTCACCGCTGTCATTAAGGTTAAAGCACCATCTGATCTCTGCGAATATACTTTGCATATATCTGCATTATCATTATGTTGCAGTTAGACACATTGCACAGATTTTATTTTGGAGGAGGGAGGTAAGATTATGGTACTGAGATTAAGCTGGCTTTTGTTTGTGTATTAAATTCAAATTATGCTTCCTGATTACTTTTTTTTTTTAACTCAAGCTTTTTTTTTTTTTTGCCCTTTTTTGTAATATTAATATTTCATACATTAGTAATCATATGTAAGCACATTAAAAGCAAATTTCATTGGTTTGTTAATATCAAAGTAGCAATTTTCCCTGGACTTCTGCAGCAGTTTGCATCGCATTCAGATGTTATTAAAAATCCTTATTTCCTTGTCTCATATATCTTCCAAGTTTTCTGAACATCCATCGCTGGCCCAAGAAAGAAAGACGGCAAAAAAAAAAAAAAAAAAAAAAAATAGAGAGAGAGATCCAGGCTCCATTAGAATGTTCATAAAATTGTAGTAAGGCAATCAGACAGTCTTTCTCTGAATATTTTAAACATCGGGCATGTAAAATTTATGCCTAATTTGAATACTTATTAGCCGGCTGATCTCGGCTGCAGCCTTGAGTTTCTTATGCTGAGATTCATCACCGGATTGGATGTCACATTGTGCCAGTCTTCCCCCTCCACCACCACCTCCACCACCTTCCTCCCTCCCACTCACTCACTCTCCTTTTCTCTCTCTTTCACTCTCATTCTTTTCATCTGTCTCTCTCCATCACCTCCCCCCCATCCCTCTCAGCTTCTCTCTCTCCCTCTCTCTCTTTCTCTCTCTCTCTCTCTCTCTCTCTCTGTCTGTTTCCTGTGTGTCTCTCTCCATCAGTAGTGAGCGGTGCAGTGTTAAACAGGGGCCTGTTTGTTCACAAGCACGCCTTGTCCTGGCCTCTTCCCTATTTACTTGTGTCCCGGGCAGCTGTCGCCCTGCTCTGTGTAACAGCTCAGCCCTGTTTGTTCTCCCTGCCTGGATCCTGTTTATCCTGGCTGTGGACATCCTTTAAGGCCTGTCCTGTATCTGCCCCTCGTCAAACACACACACACACACGCACACACAAACACATTGAAGGACGTGTACACACTTCTATTAAAACTGTATTTACTGGCCAAAGAATACACATGATACCCATGTGGGCTGTGCACAAACGCTTCACCAAAGCACATGCACACACACAGTCCTAATCATACGTCCCTCTTTTGTTGCATGCATCCGGCATTAGGTTGATCTTGCACCTTTTTTTAAAAAAAAGCTGTAAAAATGTGTGTTTTTAAATGTGAAAACTGCATAAACAGGAGTCGGAATAATGGCGTGGCACCCAGCTTTTGAAAGCAAACTTCCTTCACGAGGCAGTGGTAGTTTTTGTCCTTTGAAATATTAATTGTCTCAAATGTTGCTCAAATTTCAATTTTAAATATTAAATCTGGAAAATTATTCTTTTTCCAAACAGAGAGCACAAAATCTATAAAAATTCTGGAGTGCATTTCGAGTCGCCTGTTAGGTCTGAGTGTCTTTTTATTTATTGTGAGCATGTCGACTGATGTTGGCGGGGCTCCTCTCTGCCCCAGTGAAGGTACAGAGCATTAAACGCGGGGTGGAAATGATAAAACATTTATTACTGGAGAGAGAAGAGGTAATATGCATAATTTATGCTGTTTTTAGCACAATCATTAGTGATATTCGTGATAGATTTTTTTCCCTCCTTTTCTTCCCTTCTCTTTTCTCTCTTTCTCTTCCATATCTGATAGATGCCGAGGAAATTAATAGAAAATCCTATGTTTATTTACTCTTGTTACATTTTTTTGTTTTGCATAGTGGATCTCCCACCACAAAGTTTGATTGCAGCTTAACGTCGGTTTAATTGTGTCCCACTGAGAGAAGCCATGATTTTTTTTTTCCTTTTCTTTTTTCTTTTTTTTTGAAATGTCAGAAAATAAATTAGTATATAAGCTTTGATTAAAGAAGAGGGGGGACGAGAAAGCCAGTGAATGACATACGAGCCTCCTGCCACTATGGAAGCCTGTGAGGCGGATTTTATTTAGGCACAGCACAGATGACAAACCCATTATAGTGTTCATCACCAGCTCTGCAACCATGTGATTTGGTGCCGCCTCCTCCTCCTCCTCCTCCTCCTCCTCCTTCTCCCCTCAACCAAATTTTAATTTTGCATGATTAGCTTTGCGTCATTAGGCAACTTCATTCAGATGCGACACACACCAAAAAAATCTGACAGCTTCAAGACGGCAAATATTTTAGGAGCGTTTGCCTGTGCTTGTGTTTTTCTGTCTGTGCAACCTGGCTGTCCTAAAGTGCGAGGGAGCTATCAAGAATTAGGAATATTCCTATCTGTGAATCAGACATTTGTTCCAGCCTAGTTTTGTCTTAATATACCACAAATGTATTTTTATAAAAAAGAAATAGCTTATGTGTAATATGCAACTTTTTTTCCTTGAAGCCATATGCTTCGATTTCTGCTCAAATTTTAGTGGATACAAAACATTTGCCACATTTAGGAACCCCTCCCATTTTAAATAGCACCAGGACGTGCATCTCTTTGTATTGCTTCATTTACACAATGAATGCATAATTGCTCCTCCTGCATCCCCCCCCCCTCCCCACCTCCTCCTTTCTCCTTTCACCCCCCTCCCTCTTCTTTAAATGCTTTAATTTGCAGAGGGAGACTGAGGGCTTGATAATGGAAGCATAAAAAAAAAAAAAAAAATAGGAGGGAAAAAGGGGGGAATTGTAACAAGAAGAGCCCTAACCGGTGCCTCTTAATCACTTCTAGGTTTTAAATCATGATGATGCAGGAGTCGGCCACAGAGACAATAAGCAACAGTTCAATGAGTCAAAATGGAATGAGCACCCTAAGCAGCAGCCAATTAGAGGCTGGCAGTAGAGATGGGAGATCAAGCGCTGGTGACACGAGCAGCGAAGTAAGCACAGTCGAGCTGCTGCATCTGCAACAACAGCAGGTAAGTTGTGTTTCTCCCCCGTCTCGTCTCTCTGCCGCTCTCTCTCTCTCTCTCTCTCTCCCTCTCTCTCACTCTGTTTTCCCCTCGCTCTCCCACTCCGCTCTGCTCTCTTCTCAGGCAGCGCTGAGGTTTTCTACATAGGCAGGAGTCTCATTGAAATATTGTGTTTTTGTGTGTGTGAGCGCGCGCTTTTTAGCACATGGAAGGAAAACATTGTTTATATAATCGGCTGTTTGTGTTGTTGGTAAATTTTCGGGGTAGTTTGTTGTGCTGTCAGCGTGTTTCGCCTGAAGCTCTTTGCCTGCAGAGTGATGGAAATGTTTTTGCACTAACTGTTATACTTTATAGATTTTGGTGTGTGTTTTTTGCATTGGCGTATCAATTTGTATTTATAGAGAGCTCGTAGCAGCCCTGTGAGGCCATGTGACAGAGTGTGTGTGTGTGTCCTGGCAAGAGCGTGCGCGCGAGAGACAGACGGAGAAAGGGAATGAATGCGTGTGTTGGAGCGTCGTACGGACCGGTTTGGTTAGTGTGTGTGTGTGTGTATGTCATGGCAGTGCTGTATCCACCAGAGGGCCTCCTAACTCGGCACTAGTTGGAGGCTCGCACACATGCAGACGCTCTAACCACAGACCCACCAGCGGCACAAAAACCTTTGACCGGCACTCATTTGCATGCATTTTCTCACTCTCACCGTCCCTAAACTACAAAGTTATTTAGATCTTTTAAAACACACTTTGAGATTATTTTCTGACTTGACTTGCCTGATATCGATCCCTTCTGTTTTGTTATTTATCGTCTTGATCTTACTGAATTGTTTCAGTCGGAGGCAACGCTAACTAATCCCAAACATCTTTAAATGTTCATTCTTCATACCCGTGCTTTATTGCACTGCTTCTATTCTTCTCAGTCAGAGCGAGCTGGGGGTGAATCGACTGCTGTTGCGGCGGTGGGGGGGCAGGAGTTGTGAAAGTCAGTTGCCAGCAGACTAAAGGAGTCAAGTGTCTCTCGTGTCTTTTCACGGTGAATGATGGCTTTGACAGTTCGCCAAAAGAGCAGTGGGAGACGAGGTCAGAGGGCCGTGCTTTGGGGTGGATGGGGGACAACGCCGCGGGTTCGTAACGGCGCGCGCTGTCCTTTTTCGTTTGATGGGAGTTTTCATGCCAGTCAGTGTGTGTGTGTGTGTGTGTGCGTGTGTACTTTTGGGAAGCAGCTGAAAGCCTGTGGTCAGTTCGGTCGGGGCAATACAATAGATGATGATGTGCCTCTGCGCGTCCGCAGAGGAGATGGAGGAGTATTTGGTGTAGCAAAACGAAGCATGCCCCGCAGACCCGCCCTACCCCCGACCCACCACCTCTTCCACCCCCACCCCCCCGTCCCCTCATCCCATCTCGACACCCATCCTCCATCCATAGCACAACCCCAGTGGTCCTGCTGGTGGCTACAACGGCATCATAGCGCCGTGGCCTTACCCTCCATCCATCACCACTCTGCCACTCTTCCTATACACACTCACACTCTCACACCTGATTGGGGTCAATTCACTCCCTCTCTTGGTCTCTCCGTCATCACTCTTTTACATTTGCAGGTATTGGGTGGAGGACTGTGTTGATACTCTCTGCAGATAGAGGCTAAAATAGAAAGAGATAGAGAGCAGGATAAGAAAGATACTGTTGAGCTGTTGTAGCACGAAGGAATTTGTGCTGTAGAAATCTTTCTTTCATTTTCCATTTTTATTTTAGTATATTCTTTATTGCAATTTATTTTAAATCGTGTACGATCCAGAAGTGTAAATAAGGAGTATTCGTAACTAATCTGAGAATTGTTTTATGACTTTTATTTGATTGAAAATTGCCTACATTGAAAAAAAATTTAGAGCTCCAATATCAGACATTACCACGTGTGTGAACGTGTGCATGTAAATATAAACTCATAAAATCCTCTAAAAACAAAGAGGCGTTTGGAAAGGGGAAAAAAAGAAAAGAAAAAAGGCCACAGCACGAAGAGAGAGAGAAAAGCGACGTAAGCAAAGTGTCTAGTTAAGTGTCTGAGATAGACGTACGGCTAAGAGCTCCGTGGCGGTGGGTGGGGTTGGGGGGGGGGGGGGGTGTTGTGGGGGTGGCGGTGGGTGTATGACAGGATGTGCCTTGTAAAGAGGCCAGCCCAGGCCTTCTCCCAACCCAGAGACAGACACATTGAAATGAGCAGTCCAGCTAACAGGTCTCCTGAGGCTTTTTAAAACTGGGGCCTTGTGCTGTTAACTTCACACACACTTCCTGTGGCACGCTCGCACCGCATCCCTTTGGAGAGGCAAGAAGACGATAGACGTCGAGTTTTTATTATTATTTGAACTGCATTTGTTAGCGCAGAGCCGTGCTGTTTTGCGGTTGTTAGTGCGCTCATCTGACAAAGGCGGTGTCTGCAAATGACGAGCGCGCACGTGCGAAGCATGCACTCGTATAATCATATATTCACACGTCCATCCATGCTTGCACTTTTTTTTTTTTTTTTTTATCTTTTCTGCACCTGCATGCAGCTAAAAAAAAAATTCCAATCCACGTCTGCTCTGAGTCCATTTTGAAGGAAGGCTGTTGGGTGTAATTTTCCACCCATATTTGGAATGACATTGAGTGGTCCGGTGGGTATAGAAGCTCCAGTCTCTCATCATGCTGCTGGGGGGATGATTAATAATAAGCACTGATGAATTCTCCACTGTCCCTGTGGGTTCTGCCATTACCTTACCAGCTCCAAAATACCACCTGCAGCTATAATTAGAAAAGCAGCATCTTAAGGTCTCGTCGCCTTAGTTTCGGCCAAAGGCTTATAGGACACAGATCAAGACCAAGTTACACAGGAGCAATTTTTCCATATTCAAATATTGATAGTTTTTCCTTTCCCTCCCACAAATCATGCCCTTGATTTTTTTCTTATTTTTATTTTAGTTGATTGAATCCTGCGTATAATCTTTAATGTTGCTCACGCAGGTCACCGTGTGCAATGTGAAAGCCACACACTCCGTTATCCATGCATCTGAATAATAACTACTGCGTCACAATTGAATTTTCAACCCCTAATTTCTGTCAGGGTTTCATCACCCTCATTCCCAAGGTTGTCTAAATAGACCTAATTTGATTTGAGATCACAGATTAGATACCCACTGTATCTGATTGCAATTTGCCAGCTGCAGATATGTATCAGAGCAAATGATGAATGTTGCACAGCCCTAATTACTATGCTAAAATGATCACTATAAAAGCTCCCATGTTCAAAAGATAAAAAAAAGAATAGTGCATATTACCAATCAATTCATCACTGGCTGTAGCCGGCCTTATGTTTTAATATTAGATGCTGCTGTGTATGTACATGGGAGCTATGCATTGATCTTTGGATCTATACCATAATGTCCCATAATGAGGCTGTTAGTTGATTACAGTGGTCTGTAGACTTAATCCTGCCAGGGTTATCAGTAGGATTGATGAGCCAATACTCAGGCCCAGTGCCCCCTCTAAATGGACTCACTACTGTACTGGAGCGTATTGATATTCAGAGCAAGATGGAGGCCCTGGCTTATCTATAGTGGCCAGGTCAGTTGGTTTAACCAAAGACCCCCGGGTAGATGTGGGGCCAACCTTCTGTCACTACAGCCCACTCCTCATCAGACTCATTTAACTCAAACATAATGGGGAAATAGCTGCTTTAAATCTGAACACATTTGCCCCCAAATCACACGATTTATTCCATGAAAAGGAAATAAGAAAAGGGAATGTTTACCACTTGTTTGTGGGCACAATAATTTATTTACTTTTGCACAAAATTGCAGTTTACAAGCGAGTGTTCCAGAGGTCTACATGTTGGTAAACTGGTTAGGTATGCATTTTGCAGTGTTTTCCTCAGGCACATGATGCAGCAAAATGCAAACTATCCAACCCCATTTAAATGACTGCAGCATTTTGACATAAATTACAATAAGTGCGCCAAGGTGCCATCTTACTTCCAGGCTACCCCTGTCGCTACACGAGAGTTAGGCAGTGGTCCAACTTGAGAGTGACAGCAATTAACCTGCCTTCCTAGCTGTTTAGCTGGAGGAAATAGAAGGGATGAGAAATCTGACAGCAAGTGATGGGTAATATTTAGGGTTTAGGGGCAAATGAAATTCTCCCCAAAATGAAAGTCATTAGGGAGAAAGTTACCCCACAGACAAAGGACAAAATGACAGTGTGTGTGTATGTGTGTGTGTGTGTGCGCGCACGCTTATTTGACAGACACATGAGTTCACCTCTCTCTTATAACAAGTGGAGTTTGTTGTTTAGTGCAGGTAAATACTTAAAAATACTGACACACAGTGTTCACCTACCATCACCTCTCACAAACAAGCCTCAAGCATCTTTCTCTCCCTGCCCTTCACCTGCCTCCCCGTTACCGCATTTGAGAAGAGAGACATGCACACACACGCGCGCGCGCGCACACGCGCACACACACCTAAGATGCAAATCTGGGCTTTGCCCTTGAGCATAATTTAAAGGCCTAATCACCCAGACTGTCCCTTTGGATGGAAAAGGGAAAGGAGGGAGGGAGGATGGTGTCTCTCATTTGCACCCTTACACAAAGAAGCTCATTAGGTTTATCTTTCAGGCCTGAGATTGCCCCACTCAACTGTGTAAATAAGACACTGGCCCTGGCCTGACGCATCAATCACCTCTCAGGACAGGAGACAGACCTCGGCTGAAATATGAACGATTTCATAAAGGAGCCTTTTGTTAAGCATCGTCATCTGTGCGAAGATAAGGTTCCTCTGTAAAGGCTAGAGGAGCATTAGGGAAGCAGCGTGTACTGTATGTCTTTGTAAAATTATTTCCCCTTTTCAGTGAAAAGACAGCTCTTCTCTGGCAATCCTTGTGTCTGACTTATTTACAATGAAAGCCATCCTTCTTTTTATTTCAAGCCTGGCTATCGGCAGATAGTCCCCACAGAATAGTACATACAGGCCTGTGACATATAGGCCTGTAGTTTCCCCCTTTGCGATGACACAAAGATATAGGCTGTGAATGACAGCACAGCTACTGTTTGCTCACCCATCCCCAGACAAAACACAGTATTATTCTATTATCTATCTAGACGCCACCTCTTCCTCCTCTTCCTCCCTCAGTCTCCCATTCTCCCCCGTTCCCCCCCACCTCCATCTCATTCTTCAGGTCCTCGAAACCTGGGCTGTCCATCTATGTTTAAGACACATTACATGTGGCCTCCTGGAATTTACAGTGGCGCTCTCCCAGTAACTCCATTTCGCGCAGGAGTCCCCCGAGAGCGGCGGCGAAATGTCAAGCTACAAGGCTTGAAAGAGGAGACGGAGAGAAAGGGACAGGGAGAGCGAGCGACGCAGAGGACGAGGGAGATAGACGGAGTGAAATCTGCTGGAAATAAACACTCATGGCTGTTTTATGCTCAAGCAGTCGGGAGCCGCGGAGGAGGCAGTGTGGTGTACAGGTCGAAGGGGAAGCTCAGGTGGAAAATGAGCCGAGCGCGCCGCGTGCGTGCGCATGCCTTTGTGTGCAGACAGGACATGAGATCAGTGCCACAGAGGTCACTTAGTGTGAAAAGGTTGTTTTTTTTATTATTATTATTTTAAGAAATTAAATATAAAATAAAAGGCAGATGAACATTTCTATACATTTTAATGGTAATGGAAGCAGTCTTTCTAGATAAGGCCTTTTGTTTGACCTGACACTTTTTTTTCCCTTTTTTCCCCGTGTAGCGCATTAGCTCAGTGATAAATGAACTGGGCCGGGGTTAACCACCTCAGTGTAAATAAGAGGCAGCCATTCAGTCGCGCACACACACATACACACTGTGGCCAGTAGTCCTGCAGTCTCGAGCCAGCCTAGCACGGGCCAGGATCAATGGCCACTTCACAACTCATTTCCTCTTACGCCTCCCTAACTGCCCCACTCCAGCTCTGGGAAATAAATGGCACTGGATCTATAAGTCTACTCACACGGGCCACAAACACATATACACAGGCATGCGTACACACTCGCGCACAAACACACACACACATTCTCCGAGTGGAGTGACTGAGCAATTGCTTCAGCTCAATACCCAGCGCAATAATTTATTTGCAAACCGCCTTGGTGCTCAATGGTGTATCATCTTTCGCGGCCTCACAATCGAAAACAGGCATTCTGTCATTGTTTGTTGCCACTCCCCTGTTGTCGGCTTAAACAGAGTGCCAGTCGTTAATATGGCAGGGTGGAGTGTTCCTGTCACCCGCAGCCTGGAAGCATACATGTAAATGGCTCCGTTTGCCTCTAATGTAGAGTTAGCAGGAGGATGGAGAAAACTTGTGTGTGTGTGTGTGTGTGTGTGTGTGTGTTGCTTTCTACTGCATTCAAGGTAATGCATTGCTGTCTGCTTTTCCTGTAAATGCTTCCCTGCCACCCACCCTACCAACCCCCCAAATAGGCAAGTGGCTTACAGTCGTTTGATAGGCCACGACACCGCTATCCATTTAACAGAGCTTAAAAATCCTACATATGCATATGCCGGGGTGTCTTAAGCTGACAACCAAAAGACAGGATTTGCTAGAAGGCAGCTTTGGAGTGTTGTGAATTTAACAAGCATGTCTAGTATTACAGTTCCTCTCCGCTTTAGCCATGAATAGTAACAAATCAGACTCTGAAACGCATGCCTGATGGTTTGTTGTGTGTGTACACCCTCCTCCTCTCCCCTCCTCTTCTGTAACTAATATTAAAATGACTTCAAATCTGGTTAAGAAGATGACTAGCAAAGCATAGTAGCATCTTTGAATGTCACCCGTGCTCCCGTTCTTTTAAAGCACCCAGAATCTCGACTAACAGATTCCAGGTATCATCGCATTTGTTTTTCTTCTTCTTCTTCTTCCTCTTCTTTTTGTGTTGCACTTGTTAACACTCTCTGCTGCTCCGATTACCTTCATCCCTGACCCATTTTTTGAACGTATAAATGGCTCTACCCTTCTCCCAAGTTGTTTGTAGTTGTAACGCTACCAGGCTGCAAGGGAAGGAGGAGGAGGAGGAGGAGGAGGAGCGGGGTGCTCTTTACGCATTGCCTCCAAACACTGTATACATATGTAAGAGAGCCAGCCAGGCTCTCCTCTTCGCGGCTTTTCATACAAATGCAGTAAATAAGCTCAGGCCATGGGGGAATTGAGGGCTCCAAACAGACAAACTGACTGACGTGTCACTTAGCGCTGGCTTTGGCTCTCTTCACTGCTGGCTTTAGAGCTGATGCTGCTGGCTTTTAGAGTGCATCAGGCAAGGTCGGGTCCTCACTCGGCTGTCAAGGTGGACTGACATCTGTATCATCTCCAACTTTATAATACCGTCAGCAGCAAACAGTTTGGAAGAAGAAAAAAAATCGCGTCCTTCGGGAGGGTAAACCGAACATTTGTTTTGGGCAGATACAGAGAATAAGATGTACTCCAGCCTGAGGTTAATGATGGAAGTCGCACCAGGAATCCATCGCGGTCAGAGATAGACAGGCCCGCCTCTCTCCAGCCTATGTTGCCACTCAGACAGCCTGCCATTCCTCATCAAGACCTAACCGCTGCTTATTTACCCACACTGGGGGACTTAACTCGCTCGAATTGATCAGTGATAGCACTGGAAAGCTGCTTGTTCCACCCTGATAAAAGTGACGCCCATGAGCATATGCAGGACATGCTTTGTGGGCCAGGCGCAGCACTTCAAGCTCGACTAGACACTAAGCTGATATTGGTTTCACGCTTGAATCTGTGCCGGCAAATCTTCCAATTGAAACCCGGAGATTTGATTGTTTCTGCATATGCATTTATCAGAAGTTTACATGATAAATATACATTAGCCCGGTGGCTTGGCCATGCGTGGTATTGTTTGAGCGATACTATTCTTCATGCATTCCTTTTCACCTGTTTGGACTTCATCATCCAATTCAGTGTGAACCCGATAATCGTAATTTGCACAAAAACTTCAAATGGATTTGCAGGAGTTTTGTGCATGGTTGGTCTTTCCCCAGAATTTTTGTCACCGGGAGGAAATACTTCTTTGTTGGCACAAGTTTCAAATATGTGAGGAGAGAATCCCTCTCAAAATCACTCAGAGCCAGTTTTTTTTTCCTCCCCACTCTTTCCATACTCACTGCTACGCTTTAGTGTTAGCGGTGTGCCAACCAGCATGTGTGCACCGTGACATAATTCTCAGACTCAGAAGTTGAGGTCCCTACAATATGTACAAAACGACCCCCCCCCCCCCCCCCCCCCTCTCTCTTGGCTTAGTCCTGACTTAATTTCGTAATGCGTTCACAGTCCTAAATGATATGTCATTTATCTTTCATACAAATTTCAGCCAGAGGTTTTATTTTTTTTAATAAGCACTGTAATTGTTCTGTCCTTGTATTGAGTGCTACGAAGGGAGTGATCATGCTTTTGGCACATTTATCAAAGCTCAAGAAAGCGAAAAAAAAAAAAAAACTGCAGAAAGGAGGGCCTTTTCTCACATAGCTGGACTAAGTGTGCGACAGAGTGATAAATTTTCTTGTTAGGAGAAATTACATCCACTAACTTGAGCTACTTCAGCATGAAATTGAAAAAGAAGCATTTCTCGTGAATTTCCATTCTTGATTCAATGGAAGATGTAGATTAGCCCTTTGGAAAAGGGCGGGGAATAAGAATGAAACTAAAGAAGTATGACTCTGCTCACGCTTGCTTGTTCTCAGAAGCGTGATATAGGATGCTGCTGGGGGACAAAAGGCTTTGTTTATGGAAGGAAGGCTCAGTCAGGCTGGTGGCAGATTAAAGAAAAAAAATGTTTAACATCTCTCTCTTTCTGTGTGTGTGTGTTTGTGTGTATATACATTTATGTATTCACACACAAGCCTTATGCATTTTTACATTTTTATCACTGGGACTCTCCATGCGTCTTTGCTTACCTTACCCCAGTCACAGTCTATGCTCATGATAACTCCCTCCCTACATCTCTTTCTCACTTTTCGCACGCACACACGCGGACACACACACAAACACACCTCACCAGCCCCGGCTCAGCCTTGCAGCCCGTTCCCGGTGAGGGTGGCGGAGGGTGTGCAACACTGATTGATAGACGCTGGGTGTCAGAGTGGAAGGCAGATAACTATATCTTCTACAGGACATTTAAAGGTCAAACGCACAGCGCTGTAATTGGAATATTCACAAGACAACTACCAAGGTACAATGGAGGGAAGAAAGAGTGGAGGAGGAGGAGCACGTAAAAAGATAGATGTTACATAAGCGCCGAGATTGAGAGAGGAGAGAGGGGGCGGCGGATGTGATCCATTGCCCTTCCACAGGCAGATGTAGTGGCTATTTATTGAGTTGATCTTTGGGGGGAGTGTGGCATTCATTGGGGGATACATCACCCTCAATGGCGAGCAGTCCTGACTGAGGCGACTGGGGGGTTAACGGAAAGACACACACATCTTAATTCATCAACAGTTGTGTGACAGCGTGATGCTTGCTTGACTGATAGTCGGTATTTATGAGCTCAAAATAGTTTTGGAACACTAGAAAATTAGCTGCTTGATAAGCGCGTGGCACCACAGCTGCAGGGCGGATTCAGGGTCGGCCACGCGGCGGGTAAGGTGAGGTCATTCGCAGCTAAGGTCACGATGCTCTCTCATCGACCCCAGAACAGGATAACACTTAGACTCAGCACTTAACCCGAGCTCGACAGGACGAGACAGACAGACACTCATACTATTGACTCGCCACAGCAGAGCCCCCAAGACGGGATCTGATTCACACACACACACATGCACCCACATCGAGATACACATGCACTAAGCAGACGTACAGGCTCGATTTGGCTCGTGTCAGTGCACACGCAAACGGTGTGGTACTTTAGCGGCAGCAGCCCCTTTTAGCCAGTTGGCGTAAGGTTGGAAGGTAGCTTTCCTGTTCTCCCTAATCATTGTTTTGTGTTCCCGTGTAGCCTTTAAGTGTCTATGCATTGTGTACACACCGTGTGCATCTTCATCAGCAGTTTTAATGGAGGGTAAACGCACTTAAATGCAGTTTACCTCCCCAGGATGCGGCAGCCTTTTATTTACCGCTATAGCCCCCCCGCTCTTTATGTTTTTGAGCGCACGTCTGCACACATCCGCGTCTCCACGTTCTCAGCAGCATCCATCGGTATTGGCATCGCGCACAAAACGAGCTCTTCCGCAGCCGCCGCTTGTTCTCTGGTGCCACAGTCAGATCGCTAGTTGCCTCTGGCCATGTTTTCTGGAGTGGAAGCCTCTTAATAAGGGCTTGTCAACAAAGACAGACAGAAGCTCCTTGAAAAACAACTTCATCCTGCGTCTGAGCCTCTGACAAGAATGATGAGAAAACCCCAGTTTGTGTTGAAATACAGCTGTGTTCAAGCACAGTGGAGAGCTGCAGTGGGCATATAGTCAGTCTGTGTTTTTTCTGTGTTATTTAGACAGTATGCTGCAATATGTTCCTTTGTAATACTCAATTTGAACGTGTTCTGATCATCTACATACTACTGAGGGCTTCTTCCCATCGCACGACTGCAGTCTTTCCACTGGGCTCAGCCCCTTTTTCCAAATGAACTATGGCTGGCCTGAAAGCAACATTTCATATCAGGTATTCATCCAGCTGTGTGACCTCCACTCGCCTGGAACTGCGAAAAGGAAAGGGATCATAATCACCTGAAGAGGAAATCAAGCGCTTCAGGACAGAGAAAGAGTCTGTAATAGAGAGAGAATGTGTGCATTTGTGGCGGGGGGTGGGTGGTTTGCGAGGCTGCGGGGTTTGGGCTGCACAGTCGAACACTCATACTTCATGCCAGCTTTGCTTTTGCAAAGAGAACACTTGACCTCGCGCACACACACGCGCGCACACACACACACTGTCCACCTCAAACAAACACACACTCCTCTCCCCTTTTTTCCACCCACACAAATACCTCTCCTCTCTGTCTCTCTGTTTTTCTTCCTCGCTATCCTCTTTGTGATAGTATATTGTGGTGGCTCTCAGTTGTCGGGACTCTAAAGGACTTCCCTAAGAGCAGCAATAGATAAAGAGCCTTGCTGAATGGGCCTGCTGTCACCTTATCTAAACGTGGCGGGGACAGCACAGGTCAAAGTGAAGGCTTTGCTCGAGCTCCAGCAGAGAGAAAGAGAGAGAGGGAGGGAGAAAAATAGGAGCGTTGTGAGCGAGGCAAATTGAATTTCATAAGAGACGGAGACAATGGACAGAAGAACGGCTGACTAAGAGCTAATGAGTAAGTATTTAGCATTTACAGTGATGGCACATCTAAGATTAACTTTCAAATTTGATAAAAAAAAAAATAGTCTTTCACCATGACAAAGCAATCCTTGTTTCAGATTTTACCTCTGCGGGTTCAGCTTGAAGCTAGCTGAAAACAATTATTCCCCCTTTGCCATAAGAGATATATCATTATATTTGCACAGGATATCCATGGTGATAACAGCAGGAGGTGCGACGTTAGCGGCTGCAGTGAACGGCAGACCGCTCTCTTTTTTTTTGTTATTGCTGGCGCGGGGCCTCCCAACACCTCAGCAGACACGTACTGTACATATCGGCACATATGCTCCCTTCAACTCCCCCTCACAGACATAAACACACACACTTTATCTATGATAAAAACAGACCCGTGTTTTGTCTTCGTTAGTGGAAAAATAACTGCGAGGTTACACAATGGAGCTAGGCTAACTCCCCCTCTCGAGCCCCTCCACCGCCGCCGCCGCTACCACCACTCTTCTCTCCTCGACGAGCTTTCTTCCTGGGGAAGGAGCGAGCAAATTCATCTCGTCAATCCTCCCGGGAGGGTGTAGCTATGCAGCTCTGTTTACTGTGGCAGAAAGTTAATATAAATTTTCATCAGTGGGGGAAGTTTACACATATGATTCTATTTGTCCTTCATTATTAGCACCTGAGTCTGGGGCTGGGTAGGCATAATTGTCTACAGACACAGGCCAAATAGATGCAAGGGAAAGGCAAATAAGCACACCCCAAAATAATTTGATGCTTGTGTGTTACAATCCTCCACCCTAGGAATTCTTAATCTAGAGAATCAATAAACAAGGGGTGAGAGAGAGACGTGGGAGAGCGAGAGGTAAGGAAGACAGAAAGATGAGGGGAAGAAATGAATAATGTGATATGAGCAACAAGGAGGTGAGAGGGGGAGGGAGGGGAGAGAGAGAGGAAGAAGCGGAGTTGAATTCATAGTGCGGTGAAGAGGTGGTGAGCGAGTGATCAGTGTGGGTTTATTATCCACTTTAGGCAAAAAAAGAGGCAACAAATAAGCACAAGGCTCTTTCTGGATGAAGTCCTTCATACGTACGGGCAGAGGAAGCTGAAGTAGCTGAAAATACCGAGCTTGAGATAGCAGAGTAGGACACAGAAGCCCATTGTTCTGCTGGATAGCTTTACCTCCGTCCTGAGGCCCAGGCAGATTCTCCATGGACCTCTCCCTCCTTCTCTCTCTCTCTCTCCCTCTCCCTCCCTTGTTCACTGCACACTGTTGATTTATTGAGTCATACATTAAAATACTCATTACTCCTACATACTTTCCAAAATCCACCTTTTCTTCCTCTCTCGCTTCTCAAGAAAGCGGCATTTGAGAAATCACCCCGTAGGTTTTCTGTTGGGACTTTGGGGCGACTGCGC
Organism: Nibea coibor; assembly: GCA_023373845.1. Taxonomy (NCBI): domain Eukaryota; kingdom Metazoa; phylum Chordata; class Actinopteri; family Sciaenidae; genus Nibea; species Nibea coibor. The sequence goes on from CM041731.1 coordinate 9,011,189, forward strand.
ATTGGTAGCCCGCTCGCCACCGTCCCGGCACTTATTGGAGCCAGATGATCCACGTTCGAGCAGCAGGGACGGAGGCTGGAGTTGGGTGGAGAGTAATTTTGTTTGCACACTTGTCAGTCAAGCAAATATGCTCCGTGATGTGCTTTAAAAAAAAAAAGCCTAAATATGTAAGCAAAAGTTGCAAAAGCCCGTTTGACAAACTCCTCCTGCTGCCGCATGCGTTTGCAGCTGCACTCGAAAGAAGTCATTATTTTGTGTTTCCTCTCCAAGTACTCAACCAAGCAGACGTGACTGAATCCAGGTGTGCATTGTGCTCGCCGTGGGCTTTGTGGAGGTGATAAGGGAACTGAATCTGGAGCCATTGTTGAGACAGCGGCACGTCATCACCGGTTCTGACCTTTAGAAAAGGATAGGAGCCTTTTTACTCTCTACTGGCCGAGTTACTTAAGGTGATTGAGATCAATAGCGACCACAGAAGCCCGTGCACATCAAGCGCTGACCCAATCCTAAAAAAGAAATTGCAGCACCTGCATTCATTTACAAGTGAGCATCATCACAAAACGCTCTCCTCCATGCTTAAATAATCAACAGTAATCAACGTTGCCCCACCAGCTTCTCTGACGTGGAGCAACACCATCCTCAGGTTTTAGCTCTAATAGAGACCGAACCTCTGTTTCAGGACGGTCTCTGTAATCTCAACCACCACCCAGCTGCATCCACTTTCCAATTCTCTACTGTTGCCGACAACACTCCCCCGGTCACACTTTGCTTGTTTTCACAAACTCAGGCCCCACTTTGGTATTCAGACATTGTGTGGGACATCTTATCCTTCCACCCCCGCCCCTTCTCTTCTCATTTGTCTATCCTCTCCAGCCAGCCCCTCCAAATTCGTATCCATTCATCCATCTGCCCTGAATCCACTTATATAAGAAGATAGGGTGTAAATATTTTGGTGTGGAGTGTCAGCGCGTATCTCCCACCGCCAGCGGGCCGGCAGCCTCAGTCCAATCAGCCATGTTTGTTTGTTCAGCTTAAACTGTTTGTGCCTTGTTTATCGTGGCATGCGACTCTCTCCAGCTTGATAAAGTGTCACACTTTTTCTTTTTTGCCCCTTACCCCCCCCTCCTCCTGTGTCTGTGTTTTGTGGAAGCGGAGATAGATAAGCCTGGTGGTGCAGTGCTTTTTTTTGTGTGTGTGTGTGACTCTGTGCGTGTGTGTGTGGGAGTTGTCAAAGCTGTCAGCATGACTGGAGTTGTTCTGGCCGACAGCCTAGTGTTGAACAGCAGCCCTTTACTCCCTACAACAAACACACACACACATGCATACGCACAAAACATCTGTTGTGCACACCACAGCAAGACCGCGCGGTTCCTGATGCAAGCCGCTTCTTATTGATCAACAATTGATACGCCGTGTTTTCTGCTACCTTCTGGAACATCCCTGCCGAGGCCACAGCGCCGGCGAGGACGTACCTGTTGAGGGCAGCTTATTTCATACCCGTGTCATCATTCCAATATCTGCCATATCCCCTAATAACAACAACCCCCCCCAACGTGACCCAAGCCAGGAAGTGATCTGCACTGTCCAAACACAATGTCACAGCCCCTCAGATATATCCAATTCCAATGTCATGGCTGCATATTGTGCAGTCTCCAGGTGGATTTGAAAGAGTGACATTCTTCGCGGATGGCTTATTTCTTTCACGCAACCCCCCCCCCCCTCCCGTCCCAACGCCTTCTTCCACCACACACAATAAGCAATCTGAAGATTTGTAATGGTTTGGCCCAGTATCGCAGGGCCTGCTAATGTATTTCATGCTTGTTTAAGATCTTTGCATGCTCCTTACAAAGGTGCATTGTGATAGGTGTTCCTTATTACCCTGTTCTGTATGGAGTCTAAACACAGGGGTTTGGAGAGTGGAGGATAGTGGGAGGGGAGGGATGAATGGACGGCTGATATGTTTTTTTTTTTCTTTTTTTGTTTTTTTTTTTTCTTCTCTTTTTTCATTTCCCTCTCTCGTCCCCTCTCCGCTGTCAGTCTCTTCTCACTCTCCCCCTTTTTCTCCCTCTCCAGCGATCTCTGCATGCCTATTAATGTAGCGGAGGAATGCCTGTGTAAACATTCTTGTTTCTCAGTCCGTTTCGCATAATAGTTGCCTGTATCGCCTTTCTCCTGACCTCACTATCTGAAACCAATTACACCAGATCCATTTGGGCTGAATCTTATTTTCATAAGGATCCCCATGTCGCGGTCTTGGTCGCTCTGTGTGTTATTTTCCCTCCTCTTGTTTTTTTCCTCTTTTCCAGCCTCGGTGATGGATATCAACATCAAATATGCCTCTGAGTGCCTTGTTATTTATATAGCAGGGTCTGGCTCTTTTTCTCTCTCTCTCTCTCTCTCACTCTCTCCCCATATGTGTCTGGCTCCCTCTCTCATTCTGAAGAATGTGTCACATTGTGCTGTTTATACAATGTGTGCATTAATAGACTGGGGGGGATGTCATTTTTTCTTGCATAGCAACCCAGGTTAAATAGACGGAGCGCTTGCCACTCGTCTGTGTTTTTGTCCGCTCCAGCAGCTCTTCAGCAAACTTTTGATGACTTTCCTTGGCATTTTGTGCTTTTTGTGCTTTGAGATGGGCTTCAGCTTGCCATCTCTGTGGAGTGGGAAGTGGGTGGCACAAATTGGTGCTTTTTACTGTAATGGCTATATACTCAGAGTCAGTGAAAGCGAGGGGGACAGGACTTTTTCTTTTTTTTTTTTTTTTTTTTTTTTACTGCTCCCTTACCTTCCAAACACGCCGCCGTCACAGACTCTCAGAAAAATGGCTAACCCCACTTCCACGAGAGAGGTGACAGACAGTTTGAGGCACGACAAACCACTCTGGAAAAGTTTGGCCGGTGTTGATGGGGGTCTGTGTTATGTTTGGAGGAGCGCTCTTTATGCAGTCTGAGCAGACTTCTCTTCTAATAAGCCGGGTGTAGTTGATCCCTCTGCTTCACCCCTGCGTGTCACCTCTCATACCTGCGCCTCCCTTCATATTTACCTGGCATGGATATTGGAAGTGCCATTTAAAAACATCTCTTTCTTTGTACTCTTGACCGTGTGTAATATATCGAGTGGCTCTCTTGACTTTGGATATAACACAGCAAGTCATTATTGATTCACACATGGATAAACATTTCCTCCTGGCAGCTACGCTGGGTCGCACTCATCAAGCAGCCTTCCCTCTAACTACTGTGTGCAGGACTCAATAAACCTTATAATTACTTTGATTCACCAATCATGGCGAGATTAATTGGGCCCCGTGTTTTAATTAGCACAGTGATTGGCTGCATTCAAGGAATTTGTTTTGTCTTTTTTTTTTTTTTCGCCTTCAGTAAAAGGAAGCACGAGTCGTGCGACGTTTGATTTTTCCGTCCATTTTGAAAGTCTACAAGTCGCAAGAGCCGCATGTGCAGGTGTTGATGTGTGTTTAAGTGTGTGCTACCGGCAACTTTCTTGTGTGTGTGTGTGCCCTGGAGAAAGGCTCAACTTACAGATGTCACATTACACACACACACACACACAAACCGGTGGCGACTAGGCTCCTCTTACCAAGGAGACGGATCAATGCAGTTAGGACTCAGTGCCAGTGTAATGTGTTTGTTTACTTTAGTTCAGAAAGCCTGGCTCCTCCTGAGCACCCAGACAGACAGACCCCCACCACCACCACCACCCTTCACTCCCTCCCAACACCACCTCTTCAAGTACCCCCCTCAGCTCTGTCTTTTCATAATTGATCAGGGGGTGGCTGCGTTCCCTGAGGGGTTAAGACATGGCAACTTTTTTTTTCTTTCCTCCTCCCTCTCTTTTATTTTACTGCCTCTCTCTCTCTCTCTCTCGCTCCCGTCTTCTCCTCTTGTTTGCTCAGGATCTCAATGTACTAGTTCAAACATTGTTCCCACCAGCTGGCAGAGCTGCGCCATATGCACGCCCTGTCAAGGCAGCTGTTGTCATGGATACTGGCAAGCGCCAGAAAATAAAATGAGCACCCCTGATTCGTGAGGAAGTGTCACTCTCCATCTTTTTTTTTTTTTTTTGGTATTATTTCTTGCTTCTCCTCCTACTCGTCCTCCTCTTTTTTCATCAAAACAGAAACACCTGTGAAGTTGTTGTGTTGTGTTTGCGTGTGTGTGTGTGTGTGTGTGTGTGTGTGTGTGTGTGTGCACGCATAAATGTGTTTTTTCTCCCCCCTTTCTCCCACTTGATGCTCATGGGCCTGAAGAATACAAGGCATACACGGCTGTGTGGAGCAGCAGCAGTAGTAGCAGCTGTGCACAATGTTCTTTTCTGCCAGACTCTTTCATCCATCTGCTCTTGAAGAATTGGAGTGAAGCTGCTAGCCCAGCTGCCACCGTACCTGTGAAGCTGGAGCTCGCTCGTCACACACATTCGGCAACACGCAGCAGCCGGGCGGGGGGAGGCGAGGGGGGGGGGGGTGGCTCTGTAATCCCATCAAACCCTAGAGAAATAAATTACGCCACATCCCAGCCTCTCTGATTCTTATCGTCTAACCGGCAAACGCATCAGACGGCGTTGATGACAAATTTTTTTACGACTTACAAACATTCAACATTTTCGTGCGACGTGTAAACAGCTGTGAGCTCATTTCATCAGGCAGGAAAAAGGTCTCTTTCTCTGCCTGTCTGTCTCTCCGTCTGTCTGTCTGTCACTCTTCCTAAACTCATAAGCAGCCCATAATGCACAGTGTAAAACCTGTGCTGCTAGTTAATTCACTATAAATGTAATCTGATGTTGATTTTGTCAACTTTAATTACAGCTCCCAGGGACACTTCACATGGTGCTGCCTCTACTTCAAATTGATATTATGAATATGCAAATGCGGCAGTAATTTGCCGAGAGAAGTGGGTATTTCAGTTGAGCACACACTAGACAGGTCAATTCTACTGACGCTCTGCCTTTTCTTTTTTTTCTTTTTTCTTTTTTTTTCCCAGCCACACCACCCCCCTCCATCCTCTTCTTCAGGGGTGCTCTAGACAAACTGTATTTATCCTTGATCACAGCTCTGTGAATTGTTACTAAAACATATTTCTAACGTAGCGTCAACCACGCCAGGATGTGTTGCGGGGGGGAAAAAACAGCTGATATTCGACTGTGTTTTCAGTCGGAGACGGCGGCTTTGTCCCGGAAAATCTGAATTATATCTGCTATCAGCTGCGGGAAATCTAATAGTTTATTTTCACTGTCTCTTTTCCTCCCTCACCTCTTTCATCCTCTCTTTTTTTTTTCTCTTTTTTCTTTTTTTCACACCGCCTTTTGTCTTGTGCTTCTTTTCTTCACAGGCCCTACAAGCAGCGAGGCAATTACTCTTGCAGCAGCCAGGCAGTGGCCTGAAATCTCCAAAGAGCCAGGACAAGCAGCGTCCACTGCAGGTAAAGCAGCTCCCCGTCTAATCTCTTAAGTCCATCCATAATACATGCTCCTCCGAAAAGAAGATTTCCTCTGTTCCACAAGTGTGTTTGATTTGCCAACGCAATCCTCGGACCTGCCATTGGAATCCTAAAGCTGGACGAGCCGGTCCCCAGAAGGCCATGTGTCACACGGACACAAGAAAAACACAACAGAGGCGGATCTCAGAGAGCAGAGAGCTTCATCTGTAGGCGTTTCAAGTAGCCATTTTCCTCATCAGCGAGGCTTTTAAAACCATTTAATGCATCTTAATCATCCAACTTGACAAAAAATGAAGTCTTATGGTAGGATTCTTTGACCTGCACGCTTTGCTACACTACACCCATAGTGTTGTTGACACGGGAAGATCCAGAGATTAGTTATTATTTGAAAGGCACGCCTGACTAGTGGGCTACGCAGACAGCTAATTTTAACTGCCTGTCATTTCCGCTCTTCAACGCTAATTTGCCTTATTGATTCGTGGAGCTGTCTATTTCTGTTGTCAGTGATTTGAAAAAGGTCACACACACAGGAACAGTTGCACAGCAACACCAAACTCGCACACACACACACACACACTCATATATATATATATATATATATATACACGTTAACACATTGCCTGCAATCCTCTTTCTTCCCGGCGTTAAGATTTTTCTCACACTTTTTTTTTCATCCTGCTCGTTTAAGTCAACAAGATGGTTAGTTAGTTTTTTTTTTCCTGCCTCAAATTATGTAAGGCCCCTTGACATCTGCTCTATGTTTTTATTATTAGTATATTTTTTTTTCATTGAATTTATTTTTAGCTGTTTGAAATTGAAGTGTGGGAGTTTGTGCCCTCCACTTGGCTAATAAGTACTATCAAGGAGCAATGGTTTACCTCATTAGGGACTCTGTGCATTTCATTAATGTCAGGGAAATTGGCGTTAACCTCAACCGTTGATATTTTCACAGAGTCTAACAATGGCGACACCTTCAATTGGAGTCGCACCCCTGTGTACCTAATTACGTACTGGCGAAGAGATAAGGTTGGCAAAGACTCAGTCATGCTTTTGCATTTAAATAACTCAAGTCGACCTCGTCAGGAGCGTTAATATCAGTATATTCACACACAGGGGCGTGAGAGTTATAAACATATTTTTAAAGGCTGTTTTTATTTATTTAGCCGCGGGAGGAAAATGAAACCAACGCCGCCTGTAGCTGCTTGTTGGGGTCCATTGCACCTCTTCTATTTGGGGTTCTGTATGCCGAAGCGAATGGATTCAAACAAATGGGATCCTGATCTACAAATGCCTGCATAGTCACCAAGTACAATACATACACGGCAGGAAGAACAATATTGAACGAGAGCAGTGTGGGTACATGATAACCATCAGCACATGTCCAAGCCCCCGCCTCTAATAACACCAGCAGATGGTAAATATTGAATATTTACATTTGCTTACTCCATCCTTGCCTCGCGCTGGCGATATGAATCAATGTGAATCGGATGGCCCGCCAATCGGGCCTGTCCTCCGCTCCATACTAATCCATCTGTTGATCCAGCTTTTATTAACAGCCTCACCTCTCTGTTCCAAAAAGTCCCAATGCAGAGAGTCACGGCAGAGGCGCCGACGACTCTCCAAGCGGCGCACGCCGGCACAAACAGGGCCTCAGTGCACTGAGGTTCAAGATCATTTCCACAGTGGGGGAGACTGCTGCTGTGTGAATCCGCTCATTTCAAATGACATTTTAGCTGTACTCCATTGTGCAAATATCAGTAAGTACTCGAAACTCTTACTTGATTAAAAAACCTTGTTTTCCTGTTCTCATCGTTCTATTTATTCCCTCTTATCAGCAGCAGATTTGTTTTATTTTTGTCTTGAGGGAGTTTACCTAATAAAGCTGCATTATTTACTTGCATTATGAGGCCACAATGAGTGCTACAGTGCAGTATTTTGTTAGGTTCACAGCCTGATAAGAGTCAGTGGCAATCAAGCAGCATATTTTCCACCAGAGGAATCATGCGGATTGATCCCCTTGTATGATTAGCGCAGTTGAAAGTGGGGAAAAGGATTAATATTACCATGACATCCTGCTTATAGTAGAGATACTGATAAATCCTCTGCCAGTCTTTTTTTTTTCCCTCTTGTTCTCCCGTCTTTGGTATTTAAGAGCGGGAAATGATCCATAGATCATGGCATGTAAATTATTTAGTACACAAGCATCTAAGTGCCTCAGCTTGCAGTTTTAATTATACGTATTAGCAGCTAAAGGCTCTCGCCTGACTAATTCTATCCGCTCGCTCATCGCTGCTTCTCAGTAGTTGATGATGAGGAGGCAGGCAGCTCTGGCATTCACATGCGCGCACGCACACACACACTTAAAAGAAAGAAAACAGTCCCACAAACACACATACAAACACACACGCAAGCTGCTTCTCCACATTTGCGTAATGTGACAGGTCTATTATTACACAGTAAGCCCACGGGAGCACTCAATAAACACCTATTTCTCCCTGTAAATCCCCCCTGCCTCCGCCATGCTGCTTACACGGCTCTCCCAAGGCACACAAACACCCTCTCGTCTCTTCTCCTCTTTCCCCACGCTCTCCTCTTCTCCGTGGCAATATCTCCCCCTCTGAAAGGCATTTATACACTGACATTTGGAATACAAATAAAGAAACGCGGACAAGGAGAGGCGGAGAGGATTACAGTGGCCTACGAATCTGACAGTTGTTTCGCTCGCTCGCGCACGCACGCACATAACGCATCTTCTGCCCTCATACACAAACACCAGCGCAATGACAGTCGCTTAAAGTTGCTTTCGCATCGCCAGAAGTGACTTTGTGCCACTTTGTTGGCGGCTATATTGATCATTATTGATAAAAAGAACGGCACAGATGGGCTTAAAGCAGCTTAACGCATGGTTAGTGGGCAGGTTTTGTGCTTCATGTTTGGAGAAATGGCTCAAGATTCAACCGTAACCGTTGTCAGGCATTTAGGTGGCTCTGCTCAAGCTCCCAATGTAACACAGCCACCGTCTCCATAGTCAGGGAGGCACATAAAACCTCCTAACTCTGTCTCGTGAGTGTGTCAGATCGGGGCTTGATGGTGTAAATGTCGCTCCCTCCTCGCAGTAGTTAACGTCCAATTGAAATAACCATTGAAAACTTAAGAGCCTACCCACAGCGTGCGTTGCGACTGCCACTCTGCCCCTCTCACACGATCAAGCTGTGACTACCCTTTTTTTACAAGACTAATAACCTTAGTCCCATCTGTGCATCGCTCCGCTCCAAGTATGAATGAAAATATTTAAGGTTTTTACGGTTGGTTTATGGATCGGGAGAGATGTTGGTTTAGCTCCGTTTTCTGTAAACTCCACAGCTTCCTTCCCAGCCCAGTCAGATTGGTTTCGGGCACTGGGCCATCCTCGGAAGTGTCACACTTTTAAAGGTCAGGTCCACACTTTCACCACTGAGCCAATATCACCTCGATAGCAGCACTCATCTGCTTATTGGCTTTCATCCGGAACACACACAGACGCGCGCGCACACACACACAGGGACGCAGGGAAAAGGGCTGCAACGCTAGGCTTGAGTATAGGTTAGCTGACTCCAGCGTGCGTGGCTAAAGGATGGTAGTTCACATTTACATTTATGAATATATCTTTCCACTGCATCCCCTCTGGTTGGATCTGAAAATAGAGAAAAATTATCACTACGAAGGGGAAAAGGAGAGGGGGGAAAATATTATGTTATTCATGAGGAAAACTTCTGTTGACTCTGAGAGAAAGAAAGAGGAAGAAAAAAAAACGTCAGCACATTTTAAGTCAAACACCCTTGGTTGCTGCTTTTGTAACCAGAAAACAAGATTTTTTTTTTCCCCACTCCCCATCTCCCACCTCTCTTTTTTTTTTTCACCCCCTGCATTTACAACACCTACAGGACAAGATTGCTAAATTGCGAGGACAGAGCAGGTTCATCATTGTGATGCAAAAGAAGTTGAAATGCAACCCCAAGGCGAGGTAGCTGAGTTTGGAGGGGCGGGGGCGGGGAGAGGAGGGGGGGGGGGGGGGGGGGGGGGATCAAGAGAAAGTGAGAGGGAGGGAAGGATAGCAAAAAAAAAAAGTAGCTCAGACCTTTGATGTAGCAGCAACAAATTTACCTTGTGACAGAAGATACATGGGTGCAATAAACGAGTTATACCAGCCCTTACACATGCAATCAGATGATTCTGGCCAGGGTGTTAATTGGATCCTAACCGGCAGATCTGATACGCCTGGGCCCCGGTGGTGAGGGGGAAAGCCTTTCCAAGTGATGAACTATAATTCACTGAGCTGCTTGAAGCACTTGTAATTTACTGTGTGTCACTGATGAAGAGGCTGATCCAGTGGAGGCCATATTACCTGCAACATCAGAGGGAAGTGTCTACCTCCCCCCTCCACCCCTCCTCTCGTTCTCACTTGTGCTCTCTCACTCACTTTCTTTCTATTTCAGCACTCTCCTCTCTCTGCACTTTCTTTTTTAATCCCCCCCCCCCCTCCTCCATCTGTCACTTCCCCATTTACTCTTGAAATCTGCGCGCACCTGCAGGGAAGCATCAGTCGGGAGCGAATCGTGCCAGTTTAATGATAAAGGTGCGACAATTTGCGCTGATAATGACACAAACAATGCGCACGGGCGGCGCAACGCGGCCGCAGCGTGTGTACGCGTGTGTACGCCGCATCGGGAGAGGCTTAATCAATGACTATCTGCATGTAGAGATAAATCAATATGGAAATTGCGCTAAGCCCATCTCAATCTCCTCAGGCTTTTTATTAGAGGCTTTTACATGATAGGTCTTTATGTTATGATAAATTGCACTTCCCATGCACTGCTGCCAAACTGCTATGGAAATTGATTTAGGAAAACATTCAGTAATCCACTTAGCTTCAGTCCTGACAATCTGGAGTATTGATCTCCCTAAGCTGAAAACACGACATGCATTTGACTGAGCGCGGGTCACACGCACAGGCGCCGCGCACCTACGCGTTGTCACCCAGCAAACGTGCACGCGTACTTCTCGCGGACCACACACTTGAACTTCAGAGCCAGGCGCTCACCAGGCCGCCCGCCCCGTAGCCCCGGTGGCCTTGGAGAGGAGAATCCCAGCTATCAATAACTGCGTGGCTATATTTGGCAGTAATTGGCTAGTAAATGAGCAGTGTCAGCTGAAAGGGAGTTGCGAGGTCAGACGTCCACGAGCTATGAGGGGTGGCGGGGGTTTGAGTTTGGGCCGCGTACCCCCTGGGAGGCTCAGGAGATTGAGATGAAATAGGGGACGGTGGTTGGCGGTGGAATTTCTCCCTTCTTTTTCTCTCCCCCTCTCCCTCTCTCTCTCTTTCTGTGTGTAAAATGAAGCTAGTAGCTTAATTAGCAGTGACTCTCCCTGCCAAGGATCCACGGTAATTACCGACTAGGACCCTTCCATTTATCTTAGCGTCTGTTGCGCAGCCCGGTTCAGTTCCCTGCCCAGTGCTACAGGAACAAACTCTGTCATTGATAATCAGCCTGTGTTCGTTGGCCCTGCAATGTTTATGGCCGTCATCTAATCACAGCAGCCCCCCCCCCCCCCCCCCTCCTCGCCACCGCTTATTACTGCTAAGTGAATTGTATGGTAGGGAATCGAATAAAAGGAATTCCTCTCTGTAAAACTTTAATTGTTTAAGTTAGATACAGCACTTATCTCCCGCTTTAGGTAATTTAAGTTCACTCATAAAAAAAAAATAAAAAAAACCTCTGTAAAGATAAAGCGCCACACACAGTGGAGCAGACGTAATTGTTGGAAGTGCATTTGTCCATCGGTCCAGATAGTCAGAGGCAGACAGCTGCGTTAGCCAGCCAGTGGGCAGCAGGCAGCCAGAGATGCTGAGTGTTCTGCATTTAATGCCAGAATGCCCGGTTAAATCAAACATAACGAGAGACCCGGGTGCCAGCTTTGCCTGGAAGAGATACCTGAGCTCTCCATGGAAGAGCTTGACCTTTTGCAAGGCATTGGAGAGGCTGGTTACAGACTGCAGCTGTGACAAGTGTGGTGTAATGATCTGCTTGTTCTGGTGAGGGCCCCACCAGTGTTTTCACATCAGGAGCCAATTTAAAGGTCCTTTGTTTTGCTCTCCAACTTTGAGGGCAAACCACATGGCTTCAAAGTTCATGTCAGCGCAGCTCATCGTTCTCTTTTAGACAGGGGACATAAACAAATACGGTGACGACAGTTAAAAACAAGCATGTTTCTTATAAATGTCTGCAAAGCTACATTCAAATGACTCATTTGCAAACTCCTCTTTCCCAACTAAATTTACACTATTAAAGCCAAGAGAGGAACCTTTTTGTTAGGGTCCCCAGTGGCCACATCAGCCGCAGCTAATTTCAAACAATTTATTAAATCCCATTAATATTTTTTTATGCATCAGTGCTGGAAATATATCCTTTTGGATTACAGAGAAACAGAGGCACAGCCCAATTGTATATCATGACTCCTCTCCTACGGAAGAGAGTCTGTCCACGGCGCGTGTGGATGTTTACGCCACTGCCATCGTCGGGTAAATGCTCATTAATTTTATCCCTTCGTGGCAAAATCATTTCTGGGAGAGGCAATTCAGTCTCCTGTTCCTTTCAATTCACCACTCCCGTCAATCAAGCCCTCGTGCAGTATCCTGCAAAATGGAGGTGTTATATTCCTGCAATTATCATGTCATATACTCGAAAATGTAAATGAACGTGTGTGTAAAATTAAATTTATGGGTTGTCAGTGAAGAATAAGAACCAGGAGAGCAATTACTTATCTGCTTTCATCTTGGAGCCTCTGATACGTCAAGCAGAAAAGCATGCAGTTAAATGCTGGAATTAGCATTGTGCTGCACTTCACAATGGACGTGGGCCAGTGCCTTTTCTCCCCTTTCTTTCTTCCTCCTGCCTTTTCTCCCTTCTTCTTCCCCTCTTTTTGTTTGCAGCAGTGGTGAAATGAAGATGATTATCGCCCATTACGCCTCTTAAAAAAAAAAAAAAGGCTAATGAAAGTGTAAAAGGAGCTTCCCAAATTCATAACCCGGTCCTTCTGACATCCTGCGTTATTCATTTACAGGTGTCTGACTATGAATGCTTATATTTCTCCACTTACACATTTGAAGTGCAACGTGGAATTTCCGTTTAATTCCACTTTATATATGCACGCACATGCATTTATGTTAAATCCTCACACGCCTGCATCCCTTTTGTGAACCAAAACATCTTTGAGCCGGCATCCAATTAATAGTCTTAATGAGTGCATCACTCATGTTGTTTCTCAGCTGCACTCGTCCCATTGTCATGGCATCCAACACAAAACCAGGAGTGACTGCGGGGGTAATTACTTACCTAGCAAATGTACCTTTAAGGGTTAATAACATTGAAGGTGTAAGCAGAGCATTTGCATAATTACACGCGGACTGTTTAATTTGCAACTTTTGACGGCTTTTGTTCAGCACCTCGCTTTATTGTGAATGCGTTTTCTTTTTGCACTCTTGCATAGAGGAGTCCAGAGAAGAAAAGAGATGTACCACAACATCCTCCTCCTCCTCCTCCTCCTCCACCTCTTCCACCTTAGATGGAGTCCCTTCTCTCTAAGACCCTAATGAACAATGGAGGCAGGATTTGTTTGAATATGAATATGAATGTGCAAGCGGGGCCGGCTGGAAGTTGACCTTCAGCTGTGATTTTCAGTTCATCAGGATTAGTCAAGGCGGGCGATCAGGAGCCACTAATGCATAATGACTTCTAAAATGAAAAATGTGTAGTGACCATGCAAATGTCTCGGCTAATCAAAGAGGGGGGAAAACCTGGGGTGGAGGGGGTGGGCGTTGAGGAGAGGAGAGCTAAACAAGGACGTGTCAAGGCCTGACAGAGAGAGAGGGAGAGAGAGAGGGAGAGAAGGAGCGAAGGAGGAGAGACATGCATGGAAAGTAATCAAGGCAGCTTGATTAGCTGGCGATGAGGACAGGGATGTCTTATTGGCCCCTTGACACACCATATAGGCTAGCTACTGTCATGGCAGCTCCTTGCCAGACACTGTCGCAATTAGCCTCCACGAAGGTGTTACTACGTGTTGATATTTTAATTGTGTTACAGTAGCGTAAAGCTTGTCTGTCAAGAATCTCTGTTGACAAGATGCAACATTAAGCCTTCAAATGTGTTACATCAGTACATCGCTGTGCTAGAAACATCACAACTATTCCAAGCCGATTTTTAGAGGTCGTCTCGTCTTTGTCAGTCCAAGTACATCAACTGGTGACCCACTGTGTTTTCAGAGTGTGTTTGATACAAAATAATTCGCTTATTTTCCAGTAGAACCCTGAAAAGTAAACACATTTTAGCATATAATTATCTTCTCGCTCCGAAAGTTGTTCAGTTTTTAGCTGAAATTGCACAATGCGACTGTTAGCCACACTCTCCCCAGTTAAAATGTGCACACGCAATCAAAGCGCAGAGAGGAGCAGATCCTTTTCTCCATTGATCTGCCGCCGTCTCAGAAGAATTTGGCGGAAATGCAGGATGTGTACCTTTGTTTTGTTTTGGCGAACTTCTCCGACGGCAGTTTGACAGCTCCCATTTTAATAAGTATCGCCTAAAAATGCGGCACGTTTTTCCAAATGGCGTGGCGGCGAGGAGCGGTTGTGGGAGGATGTAAAACTTGTTCTCTGCAGACGGCACCTAGTAAAAAACGTGCCCTACTACATGAAGAGAAATGTCTTTTGCTGTTATATTAACCTCCTTTTCAAGACGGAAAAAAAAAAGCTCAGAGTGAACCCCAACCTCCCAGCCATGACCTCCCATATCCCGCTGATGTGTCCACTTCATCTGTGTAGTTTTAATCAACTTTATAGACTTGTGCATTTTCACAGTGTTTTACTATGGCATCACTGATAGGCACACTGAAGTGGGGGAGTTCAAGGGTCCTGCTAATTAAGGTCTACGTCTATTTAAATCTCTTACTTTTCCCAGCGGGGTGGAGGCAGAGCAAAATAAGATGAGCAACACAAAGGCACAGCACCCATCTGTCCTTCAGCATCTCCTCTAGGCTGCCAAGCGTCACGGCCATGGGAGGCCTGCTCTCCCTACCTCTCAGTCACCAATTACCACACTCCCAGTAGATCCATGCCAGCAGGCCCTGACAAACGTCTCTAATGATCTATTTTTCCGACTTTCTCCTTTTTCACCCATCCCTCCATCCGTTTCACTCCTACTCTTTCATTGTTTACCCTCCTCTCTTTCCCCTAACGCCCCCCCTTCTCCTGCCTCTCTCTCTCCTCTTTTCTTTACCCTCACTCCACCTCTGCCTCTCTCATCCTCCTTGTCCAGGTTCCAGTGTCAGTGGCCATGATGAGTCCCCAGGTGATCACGCCGCAACAGATGCAGCAGATCCTCCAGCAGCAGGTTCTCTCCCCCCAGCAGCTCCAGGCCCTGCTCCAGCAGCAGCAGGCTGTAATGCTGCAGCAGGTACACACACATTCCCACTTCAACGCGTACACGCTGAGACAAACATTTAGACACAAACACTCGCATGTAGACACCGGTACACACTGGATGTCCTATCCAGCACGAGGCTGTTGCAGATGCACACAAGCACACGGTGATCTGGACTAATTTAAACCATAAAACGGCCTTATTTAGGACGACTTTTCTTGTTTGTGCTGCACAAAAACCTCAACACAGCCCTGAGTCACTCCTGTGCACCCGGCGTATCACAACCACCAGCCACTCATGCCAACTCACCGCGGCCCCGTGTCCTTGACACGCTTACCAAGAGGAATCTGAAATTGACGCACTTGTTCATGTCACCTCTAATTAACTGTCTCCGGTGTGTCGCTGGTTCAATTCCCTGACAAGCATCCATCAGGGACTGAGAGAGTAGGGCACAGTTTGGTTTGAGCACCAGCAGCTGAATGATGGGTGATGGATGATGTAATGTTTGGCATCAGCTCGAGAAAGCACACACGCTCAGCACAATGGCGTGTCAGAGTTGAAATGCATTTCCCAGTCATGGGTTTGATTAAGGGAGAGAGAATTGTTTAATTAAGAACGTCAGTCATTCTGATTGTTCTTCTTCATTAAGAGCGCTCCGAGTCGAGGTTTGGTTTCAGCGCAGTGCCTCCGGACTTCTTCTTTCACAGCAACTAAAGGCATTTCTTAGTTTACAGTACTAAAAGGATTACATGGTCAGTCCTAACACAGTAAAGTTAATCATCTTGAATGGAATCTGTCACACGGAACATTAAGCGTTCATAATCCTAAATCAACAGGAATCATGGGGTCAGAGCCTGTCCTCAGACAGCACAGAGTGAAGTCTCAGTGATTTATGTTGATGAAGTGACTACAGGAAAGACTTGCAAAAGATTTTGCGATCGCTCCAAGAGCTCCCATTCATTTTTAATATTGGCGTCTGTGGATTTTTCTATGGCAGTTAGCAGAGGACCGGACCATGCATTCCACTGGCCTGCATCACAGACCCCTCGTCCAGACCAGAAAGCCTCCTTAAGATCGCATGAAATTAAACCGAAATTATCGTCTAAATGGCCGTCACAGTATGTGTGTTAAAGGAATCAGTTCAGTGTAGCGGACTGGTTCCTCAGAGGGTTGATTCTGTTTATTTCAGCCACTCCAAAGGAAGCCAGCGCACTCTGGATGCCAAATGCGTAGTTAATATGATAAATTGTTGCCCCCTACAGAACTGTGGGACTATTAAAAGTCCATATGGAGAGGACTGTTAAAGACAGCTAGGATACAAATGCCAAAAGCAGTAGAGAATTTGATTTATAATGTGCAACAGTTGCTGCATAACCAACATGTGAAGTACAGCTGGAGCATGCTGGAGCATGCAGGCAAGATCAAGAGAAGAAGTGGAGTTAATTGTAAGGAATCTTCTTTGTGGGTTTTTGCAAGCAAATCTATTAGAATGAGTTATTAATCCCCCAAATTACATAAAGTCAGGGTTGTATCATTTAGAACACTGACAATAAATCAAATAAATGACCCCTGCTTCATAGTCTATGAATACTGCAGCATTACATATGGTTATATGTGAGGCTATGTAGAGATGTGTACTACTCAAACATGTATTAACTTATTCTTATACTCTCCCTGTGTGTGTGTGTGTGTGTGTGTGTGTGTGTGTGTGTGTGTGTGTGTGTGTGTGTGTGTGTGTGTGTGTGTGTGTGCGTGCGTGCAGCAACACCTGCAGGAGTTTTATAAGAAACAACAGGAGCAGCTTCATCTGCAGCTTCTCCAGCAGCAACACCCCGGCAAGCAGGTTAAAGAGGTAAGAGCGCCCAGAGTCGAAATAAGGGTAGATAGGGTTAGGGTTAGTTAATACACGTGTCAAGAGAAGTATGTAAATCCATTCTCCTCACTTAAGATCATACATTTCACTTCAGATCCAGATTAGACAAACTCCCAAACACACAACCACACACACACACATCACTGCCAACTTCTGTTCCTCCTAACTTCACGCAGCATGGAGGCCCAGGCACTGAACTCTTTCAAGTGACGTCCATACACACTTCGCAACGCGCACAACAACACTCACTGATTTATTGAAAGGATACCAGAGACAAAGGGTCCCGGGTCCAACTCATTAACGAACTGTTTCTGTGGGCGTACAAACACAGACAAACACGCGCACACAACGCTAAAGTTACGGCGCGCGGCGCTCATAAATCACGGTGACAGGCAGCCGGTCGACAGACACGGCTCCGTCTCGCTCTGTCTCTGGCTATCGGAGAGGAGGAGGCGAGCGCGACAGCCTCAGCCCCCCATTCGCGTAGCCGCGTTTGAGTGTCGCGCGGCGCTGAACCCTGAGAGGCGGACCAGGGCCACATCCAGGCAGCGCCGTACGCGTGCAGTTAAATTGATCAGAAAAAAAAAAATAGGTAGCACATAAACACACACGCACTCGTCTTTCTTTTCTCTCCCTCTCTGTCTGTGTTGCACCTCTCAGTGTCTCCTCAAGCAGCCCATTATGCTGCCCCTACAGGAAGCCGCCGCTGACCTCCCGGCGGCTTTGTTTCTGTTTGGATTTGGAATAGAGTTTTTCAGGGGGCCCCTGCCATCAAATATGGAATAGAAATTGCTCCCTTATTTCTCTTGAGGCAGGGTGGGAGGGAGGGTGGAGGTTGGTGGGTGGAGGGGGGCAAACTACCTCCCTCCATCACTCCATTATGCAGCCTGTTTTCCAGTGAGCGCATCACAAGTTTCGCCCCCTCCCACCACCACCACCCCCCCTCTCTCTCCTTGTCCCTCCACGTCCATGCTTTTCCAGGTCCACCGTGACACAAACATACAGGAACACAATGAGCATGACATGCTGTATGCACATACACGTGTATATATGGAGAGGAGAGGAGGGCGACGACTGGGAGAAGTTGACATCACAGATGAGAATGGATTGGATGCATTCCACATCTAACACTCAGAGTCTGTCTTCACCTGCCTGTTTCATAATGTACTATGGCATTCTAGTGTTTTTCAGTTTCAGACTCCGAGCTTTCCTCCCTAAAATTCAGTCCCCCCCTCTCCGCTGACTCGTTTTGCGGCGGCGGCCGAGTTTGATGTTCTTCATTTTGTTTGTTGTTTTTGTTGTTGTTTTGCACAGGGCTTACGCAATCGGCCGTCTGGCCCAGCGATAAACAACTCAGCGAGGCAGCGAGCGGAGATGAGAGTTGGGTGGAAGCGAGTGGGTGTTGGGGGGGGTGAAGCATTGTGCATGCGTGTGCATATGCGTGCGTGCGCGCTTGTGTCTGTGCATTCGCACGCACGTGACGCTGTAAATCTCTCATTCTGCCAGCTCCCTCTGGCCACATAAGCTGTAACAGACCATCAGTGAAGGCGAGACAATTAACTATCACGGGTGGTGGAGGGGTTTGCGGGATAGGGGATTATACCAGAGGCTTAGTATCATACACAATCACAAGCCACATAACACTGACGGGCTCGAGAGCCGGTGTATCAGCGCAGCTTTGTGTCTGTTTGCGTGCGCTCACAGACGTGAACGCACACACAAAGAGAGGGGAAGGCAACAGCACTGTGGTACAGCCCAAAAAAAAAAAACAGGAGGGAAGACTAAGTGAGCACAGACAGAGAGGGAGAGCATGCAGAGAGACAGAAGAAGAGGCAGAGAGGTATAGCTAAGGTCACGGCAGAGGCGAGTGAGTGCAGACTCTGCACACACACACACAGCACAAACAGCGCTTCCCTCTGCTCTCTCTCTCTCTCTCAGTTGTTAATTCGTCTGTAATTTTCCCTTCCCCTCCTCTCCTTCTCTCTCCGCTCCTCTCTTGCTCCTCTCTTCCTCCTCCTCCTCCTCCTCCTCCTCGTCCTCCTCTCTCTATAGCAACAGCAACAGCAGCAGCAGCAGCAGCAGCTGGCCGCCCAGCAGCTCGTCTTCCAGCAGCAGCTCCTGCAGATGCAGCAGCTCCAGCAGCAGCAGCACCTGCTCAACATGCAGCGGCAGGGCCTTCTCACGCTGCCCGGGCCCGCACCCGGCCAAGCCGCCCTGCCCGGACAAACCCTGCCCCCGCAAGGTAAGAGGAGGGAGGAGGAGGAGAAGGAGGAAGGAGATGAAGAGAGGAGAGGCAGTGGGAGGAAGAAGGAGAAGTGGGATGTGTGGTGGTGTTAATGTAGAGCACGTGACTCGCAGCAGCGGTGGTCACGTGCTTCCTGTGTTCAGTCTGCAGGTGTGAGTGCTGCTGCTTTCGTCCCTGTCATTGTCCCATCCTGCTGTCAGCCGTCCGTCTTACATCTCCAAGCCCGTCTGTCCCACTCCTCTTCTGTCTTTCCGTCCCGCCTGTATTTGTTTTTCTCATTGGTATGCACCTGTGTCCCCCCCTGCGTTATCTCTAAGTATGTCTGTCTGTCTGCCTGCCCCTCATTGGTATGCTCTTCTGCCATCCACTTTGTCCCTAACTCTCCACATGATCGTTTTGTTTAGTCTTCCATTCTTCCCTTTCTCTCTCTTCTTGTCTGATTGTGGCTTTTTTTGTCTACCTCTGTTTCTCTCCCAGCTCAGCTCTGCCTCTGTTTGTGTTTGTGTTGTTTTTCCATCTCTGTTTCTATTCCCCTGCTCCCCAGCCTCCCCTCCTTGTTGTTGTTTTTGTTGTTGTTGTTTACCGGCTTCGGCGAGAGCCAGGGAGAGGAGGAAGAGAAGAAAATAAAAGGACAGAAAGAAAGAAAGAAAGTGAGGCTCCATTTTCTTCTCCTGAGCCAAGTAAACACCTATGTTTGTTGTTTACCACCAAAATGGCGGAGACCGAAAACAACAGGCAGGGAGAAGTTAGAAGGAACTCAAACGAGTGGAGAGATCGCCTAATTAGTTGCCGAGCTGCAAACAAGCAGTGGACAAAGCTTGTTTATCTCAGATGGAGCATGCACACATTGACTGTGATCAGTGTTTTATAGCCGGTCCTCATTGACAACACAAGTCTTTAAGACCCGCCTCACGAGCGATCTGTTAACGGGTTAAAGTCGGTATCTGACTGGGCAGAGAAGAAGAACAACACTTGTTTTTATTGATCAGTACAGTACAGGTTCAAACTCAGGTCTGCAGCGAAGCAGCACAGGCGCTGAGGGGAAGGCCTTGAGTCATGCAGCTTTATGCAACTTTTCTGGCTGTTGAGTGAAGTTTGCAGAGTCGAAGCTTTTGTCGGGTAATAGTGTTTGCATTTAGTCGAGCAGGCGTGTTGATGCAATACACTGTAGTTTAAGCGTTCCTTCTCTTTCTTTCTCTTCATCTTCCCCCCCTCCTCAAATCTGCGTGTCCCCCTCCTCTCTTTCCAAGCTGGCCTGAGCCCTGCAGAGCTCCAGCAGTTGTGGAAGGACGTGACCGGCGGTGGCGGCCACAGCATGGAAGACAACGGCATCAAACACAGCAGCAGCGGCACTGGCACCGGCGGAGGCGGTGGTGGCGGCGGCGGCTTAGACCTCTCCACCAACAACTCCTCTTCAACTACCTCCTCCTCCAATCCCGCCAAAGCATCGCCGCCCATCTCTCACCATTCCATCGCCAACGGACAGTCCCCCGTCCTGAACCACAGAAGAGAGAGGGAAAGGGAACGGGAAAGGGAGCGAGAGAGGTAAAAACAAATGAGATGTCATCCACATATGCTTTTTTTATATATATATATATATATAACACCAAGGAGAAAGGAAAGAGAAGATGAAAAGTTCACAGCTGCGTGTTTGCTATCCCTCACACAAGCTTGTTTTCTTTGTGCCATGATTCAAGGCAGGAGCACATCAGAGCTCCCATCTATTTGTCCCTGTTTAAAATAACAGCATTGTTACAACAGGGGAAACATGATGTTTTGTTTATTTGTTCAATAGTTTATTAGCGTCTTGGTAATATTCAAAAAAAAAATGAGAGCCCCGTCGTCCCGGGGGACCACGTGTGCCATTGAACGCACTTAGCTTGCGCACAGATATCAAAAGCAGGGAGAGGAAGCCATGCAGGCAGGCGCATTTACAACAAGCCTCTCCGGCAGACAAGACAAGGTAACCTCCTTGTACATTAAGTATTTAGTGCTTCCTCTCTCTCTTTTTTTCTCTCTTTTGAAAATTACTTTCGTTGCTTGCTTGTCATGTAAACAGAATACGTGATGCCTTGAGTGGCGTTTCCAGGATGTTTATCCTTGTGATGGCGTCTTTTTATAAATGCACCCAGCACCAAAACACTGACTGTTCACATATCTGCCTATCTGGCCTATGCATTATTCAAAGGCTTTTCTTGGGCGATATTATAATAAGGACTTAGGGTAGCTGTGTGTGTGTGTGTGAGTCTGTCTGTGTGTCTGTGTCTGTGTGGATGCTCGGCAGAGACTCACACTGGAGGTGGAAGTGCTGTGTAATTGGCTTAAAGTAGATGCTATCTCTCCAGTACCACTAAAAGGAGGCTTGAAAAAGATACCTTTAGAAGGGAAGACAGAGAGAAAGAGAGAGGTAGGGAGGGAATGAGAAGAGGAGGAAGAAAAGGGGGGGAAGACTTTTTTTTCTTCTTTTTTTTATCTGCCTGTGTCCCGAGGGGTGTGTGGTGTCTCATAATGATCGAACAAGGAGTATTGTCAGGAGCACTGCTTACTAACATGCCACGGATCGATGTGGGGAAAGCCCCCTTCTGTAAAACGCAGTGTGAGCTCCTCCAGCACACACACACACACACATATTCATGGGCCACACACACACAGGCACGCATGCACATCGCCGTCCGACCACACACATGCATGCACAGACATACTATAAGCAGACAAACGCGCGCACACACGCAACCGAGTGCCAAGCCTAAAGGTTAAACTGTCATCTTTAATAGGATGTGCTGTCTAGGCAGGGTCATAACTTATTTGGGTGCCATTTGAAAAACGCCAGAGCACCCCTGCTCCCCTTGTCCTCAAAGAACATAAGTTACACAGAGTATTAATCTCCTGATGAAAATTATATGGCTGTCTGGATTTTTAATGTTTACTTGAAAGCACCCACCGCCGCCCCCACCTCCTCCCTGTAATAGCTTTACAAGATGTGATGGTGGCTGTGGTGGAGACAAAGCTACAGCTCACTCTGGATTACTATAGGGGGATGTTAGGGATGCTGGAGTCGCGCGTTAGTCTCTAAGTTGCGTATTGTGATCGATTGGAGATGAATAGTTGAATCGGCCTCTGTCAGTATGTTTGTATTTTTTCGCTCTCTGCTCTCGCTCCTCCTCCAGTTCAACTGAACTGACCTCTTTTGAACTCCTCCTTGCCAGCCCGAAACCTCCTCGCCCTCGCCTCCTCACTCTCCTCCTCTTATCTCTTCCAGTTCACTACATGAAGAAAGCGGAGGGACTCACCCCCTGTACGGTCACGGAGTGTGCAAGTGGCCCGGCTGCGAGAACATCTGCGAGGACTTCGGACAGTTTTTGAAGTAAGAGCCCGCCCCGTGACATACAGTAGACGTTACACCGGAGATGATGCCTCCTCACCTCCTCCTGTTAACACCATGTGGGACTTTGCATGTCCGTACAAGAAGCAAGTATCTATTTTATTGTGGAACAGACAAAAGTTGGCCCTCTTACAGCGCACCACCTCCTCCTCGCTGTGAGCGCACGGGGGCCTAACAAAGAAAACATCACTGCCTTTCAAAGAGCACATTTTGACCCTGCAGACAGCCAGTTGACAGGGTTCAGCTCGAGCGGTGCAGGATTCAAACCAAGTCTGATCCATAACAAATCTCCTTCCTGGCGTGGAAGGGCCTGATAGGTTTGTGAAAAAGCGTCAAAAGCTAATGGCAACTCGCACGGCCGCACACTTACCTCCACAACAAAAGCCCCCATTCACTGTTGTCATGGTGCAGGCGCCAGAGCGAATGAACTCTTCATGCTCCATCAACAATTTAGTTAATTAGCTCATTTGTAATTGGCCGGCTTTGTTGCCGGGATGTTAGTGGGGGGACATCAAAGGAAGAAGGTGTTTGCAGCACTGCCGATTACAGGTTATCACATTGCCACTCACTGAGTCTCTCTCCCTCACTATCACTCTTTCCCTGGCTCCCTGCTCTCACACAGAGAAGAAAAGAAAGGGGAAAGCTTTAATTTGAATATTCTAATTAGATTTGTAATTAACTGTGAAATAACGATCTGGCGAGTGTTTTTCACGGGCTGTAAAATGTCCATGTGAATTCGCATAAACTCTCGAAATCAGGACATTGTTTCGGCGTATTTTCCCAAATTATGCATTTCTCTACAGTAGTGACTATAATAAGTTGCAGAAAGCAAAAGAAAGAAGAAAAAAAAAGAACTGATACAAGAAAGTAGTCCACCCATGGGGAGTTGCTGTAGGATTTAGGTCAGGCTTTTACTAATTCCACAGCAGCTTGTGAATTGTGGAAGCTAAAAGGTGTGTCCGTGGAATGAAATGACTCTAATGAACACAGAGTTTACCAGTCTTTGAAGGACGCCACTCGATGTGACATTAAACCAGATTTTACACTCCATCAACACACACAATACACTCAAAGAAACCATAATTGACAGCGATGGATTTAAATGAATCAGAGGTGAATGTATGTGACAACCATAGCCTGACAAGTGTGTTTGCTTATCCCCTGCGGGAAATGTGCCACATACGCGTCAAAGTCAATACGTGTTATTCGGCAGAGGACATCCATAGGCATCATCGAGCATAATTCCGGGAGCCGCGCTTATGAAAAGCCAGTTTGCTGCGTGCAACGCAATGTCCAACTCGGACTACGCGTGCACCAGTCCAGGTAGAAGAGTTTGCCTTGCAGCTTGGAAAACAAATGTGTGTGTGAGACGGCAAGCCTGAATGGGATTAGCAGGTTTTCTGACATCTTGTCCTATCACCTCAGTACACTTACTTAAAGAAGACGTCAGCCTTTCCTTCAGCACTGTACACTCCGCTCACACGCAAACAAAACCTAAGTCTGTGTGCTCTAAGGATACTGTGTCTAGGTAGCTTAGCCGGTTATTTGGGTGAGGGGCAGAGATGCTCGGTATAAAGCGATGCGCCTGCGAATCCGGTAAGCTGGCAAGCCAATGCAAAAGGATGCGTCGCTGTAAAGACAAACTAAGAGAGCGAGGAAGACAGACAGAGAGAAAACAGGTAGATTTCAAACTTGAAAGCGAGAACACAGGTTGGCAGATGGTTTTGTAAGAACACTTGCCAGAACATCGGCTGCTACAAAACAGAACAGTGTCTTGGTTCAGCTCCCTACACACACACACACACGCTGACACACACACACACACCCCTGCAAGTCAGAGGCTGGCTCTATACTGTAACCCAGCCAGCACATGAAAACAGGCACCAACAAAGAAGGCAGACTCGTCATCAGAACAAAGATGGCTGCTCGGTGGCGCGCCTTGGAGCAGTGATTGTCGGTGTCAGAGGGAGTCCTTTTATGTTTCCGGAGATGCCAGTCGGCTACACACACACACGGCACTCGCATGCACACACACACAGGCACAGTTTAAACGGGGTTACATAAAGCGGGTGTCAGATTTAGATGACAGTTTGGATGTTCGGTAGTTGGGTGTGGGTTACGTGTGCGGGGAGGGGAGATGAGGGAGGGAGGGAGGGAGGCAGGGGAGGGAGCGAGGGGGGGGGGGGCAAGTCAAGTTGGCGTCTCTCAGCTCACTGTAGGAGCTCGGCTCAGCGGCGGTGACACGTTTAGTCATCTATTGTTTTGTTGCATGAAGAAACTTGTCAAGATCAGCATTTAATAGCTCTTCAGTGTGCTTTTAAGTGTTCTCACCTGGAAAAGGTAGCCGCGAGGTGGCTGGCACCCTGAATTAGCTCTCTGAAGTTCAAAATGAAATAATATTGCTGGGAATGTTTCTTGAGTGGTGGGTGTTGGGGGTTTGTGTGTGTATGTGTGTGTGTATTTGTGTCAGTTGCATGAGGAACAGAGAGAGGGAAGGAACATTAACGCTATTAGTGCATATGCTGGAGCTATTTTTGTGTTAAGCCTTTATGATAAACACAAAGGATAGGAACTGCAATTAAATCTTGAACATTTAGCCACTTCACATGCATCATTTGCATATGCATATAGCTGCACGAAGCTACATTTGTCAGCACAAATTGTTTTTGTATAGACCTATACACTTATTGATTTAAATCGCTCCTGATCTCACGCTTGTCTTAGCTTTTATCCCCCCTATTTTGGCCTTTCACCTCGTATATCAACATCCTCCCACCCCAATAACACACCGTCTATCTACAGAGAGACGCACACTTGCTCCCGCACACACACGCACACTTAACTCCTTCCACTCTCTGTCACCACTCTGCTCTCCTTATTACTGGCAGGAAGGCAGGCTCCATGTTAAAATGGCAAGCTCAGCCGCTAACCTGAACGTTGGTGTCTGTAACCCGCTGCTAATTAAACCCACAAGACAGCAGCCGAGTGTCTTCGTCTCTATATAATGCGCACACACACACACACACACACACACACACACACACACACACACACACACACACACACATGCAGAGTGGAGGCAGGCAGGCAGGCCCCTGGCCCCTGGATAGCTGAGCTCCCCACTACCCCTCCACATGTCTGCTGCACTGTGACAAGACCTTTTAAAACGGAGGGCATTACTTATGCACCACCGTGGGGAGAGAGTGCATGCGTATATATGTACAGTGTATATATAGATGCATTCTTGTGTCTATGCGCTTGTTTGTGCATGCTAGTAGGTGTACAGCACATGTACACGGCTGTGTGTGTGAGCACTTTGTCTTCTGTTTGTGTGTGCGTGCACTTTAGTGTGACTGAACTCTGTGTTTGTGTGTCACGCGTAGACAGTTAGGGGGCCTAACTTGCTGTTCTCTGCTGGGCCTCTGTAGCCCCTGATAATACACACAGACAATTAGCAGAAGTGTATCATCCATATATGCTGGCTTGAGTAGATTTATTATTGGGCCCTTAGTGGACGTTGATGGCCTATACATATTCATATACACAGCTGTGGGGGAAAACCTCTGAGATGTTGTGTTCCCTTCTCTTTAAGAGAAACTGCAGCATCCAATAAAAAATAAAAAATAAAAAGTCTTTATCCGGGGGTTGAAAAACATCCGCTGTGTCTCAGTCCTCCCTCCCCCCCACCTCGCTCTCTATTTATCAGTCTCTTTAGCTGCTGTTATTTGCTGTGATTTTCTCTCTTCCTTCGCTGCGTCTCTCAATCTCCATCTTTTCTTCTCGCGTTCTGACAAGGCCTTCATCACATGAGCAATTCCCTCTTCAAGGCAGAAATCAATGTTCCTCTAAAAAAAAAAAAAAGAGAGAGAGAGGCATAAAGAGTAAACATAAACAGTAGCCAGCCAGGCCCGACAGCAAGACACACATCCTCCACCTCAAGGCTTGAAGGATTACACCCAGAAGCTGCATTTGTTTTGGGGTTTTTTTCAGGTTATGTTTTCACCTATCAATTATTAGGATTTGTTTATGATAAGCGACTAAAAGATGAAAGCTATAGTGTAATGAAAAAATTCTTATGTGCATATGTGCTTGGAGGGAGATACAATATGAGATAAGAGCAAGGGGAGTTTTATGTAATTAGAGAAGACAGTTTATAGCTCACAGAGGAGAGAAATACAAAGTTTTTTTTTTTACCCACATCTCACTAAATAAGGTGTTCTTTCATTATTGTTTTCCGTCTGCTCGTCTCCTCTTTTTTTTTTTTTTTTTGTCTTTTGTGTGGCATTATTAATGCACAGTGGGACATGCTGCCATTTGAATATTTCATAAATGCATGTAGTAATCTGCCTGTAATCACCTTGCTAACTGGCCAGCGGTGGATGGTGTGAATGTGTGTGTCTGTGGAGGGGGGGGGTAACTGGCTGGAGGGCTGTTGAGAGGCCTTCACACAATCACACAGAAAAACAAGACAAAATATAAAAGAAAGACAAGCTGCTTGTCGATGAGAGGCAAACTTAATAAAGATCCCCCTCCTCTTCTTCTTTTTTTTTTTTTTTTTGTAATGAGGTATCTTCAGGGACAGCGAGCAGGCCGCTCTGTGCTTTTGAAGCAGCTGTAATTCATGACACACGCCATACATCAAGTGCATAAGATAGCATTATGGGCAGTGAAATGAAAAGGGTATTTGCAACATTAGTTCTCTCATCCTGCGAGGGACGTGATTAAATGATTAATGTAATGCCCCCTTTTTGCATGCGCATTCTGAAACAGCAATTAGGCACAGGGCTGGAGAAACCCACCGGTTCGTCCCTCCCCTCGCCGCCGCTATCCCTCATCCAGCCCCCCCCCCCCCCCCCCCCGCTCCGGCCCCTCCTTTCTTAATGCTACCTCATTCTTGATTTATAATGAAAAATTTCTGAGCATTAGACCCGAAATGGTTACAAAAGTATAGGCAGATGGATGAGATGGGATGGTTTTAAATGTGTGCAGTGTAATTGAAAGGTACAGAGCTATTGTGATTACAAATGTTCTATTCAGCCTTTGATTGGCAGGCCAAGAGAAGCCGGCTCAATGAGTTCTTGTTTTGCACATTGCAGATAAACAAGAAATGAGGGGTATTTGGGAGAGAATAGAGGAATCTGTGTGCGCGCGCGCGTGTGTGTGTTTGTGTACCTTTGTGCGCCAATCAGTGTTTGTGCAAGTTCACGATAATGTAAGCGAGTGTGTGTGTGCGGTATTAGATAAAGTGAAAGCCGGCAAGACAGAGAGAGAGAGAGAGATTTTGTACTCCCTCTAATGCACTGGAGGCAGTGCTGTAAATGATCATTGAAGGGTCTGCAAGCTAACCTATAATTACTGGAGATAAAGTGGCAGCTCTGGCATTTCATAAGCATGCCTCCTCAAAGCTTGCTTTGTGAGTTTGTCACCAATGATCATTTAGATAGAGGCTCATTACCCAGCATCACAACACTTTAGAAACCCCTCTTTCGCCCCATATTTGTGTGTGTGTGTGTGCGCGCGCGCGTCTCTGCATATGTGTGCTTTACCAGGAATAAAGGTCTGTCTTAATGGTGAGGCTCTTTTGTGTCCTACAGACGAAATCCAATCAAGACAAAAACCCTCATTGACTGTTATGGCTGTCTGGCTGCCTTTTTCTTCTAATGAGGCGAACACACCAGATACATTTAATATGTCTGCCGCCGGATAATGCACCTTCAGTCGAAGAGCCGCTTTTGTGTGTCAAATGTTGCTGGTGTTAAATTGTGTGTATTGTTTTCGGTAAACGAAGGAGACAAAGCCGTTCTGCTGGGCTAGCATCTTTTATTCTCTATAGAAAGCAGCGGCGCTCAGGGTGGCACTGAAGTTCGCCATCTAAACTGACGCAGGCCCATTGTCATGTTAAACATGGCACCACACACCGTCATGTTACTTCTAATTACCTCATTTCAGAGTGGAACAATGGTTCCTAACAGGATCCTATAGATAATTGTCCCAGTATAGAAATATTATCATTAAAACAAACGCTGGTGAAGTTGATACTGTAATTATCATCCTCCATAATTTTGATCCTGGCGAAAATGAATGTAATTTGCCATCTCCTGCCAGCTTTGACACGTGTGATCGATTTTAAAGTTGCGTGTGTGTGTGTAACATCTCTGTCCGTCCCTCCACCTCCAGGCACCTAAACAGTGAACATGCCCTCGACGACCGGAGCACGGCCCAGTGTAGAGTCCAAATGCAAGTCGTACAGCAGCTGGAAATCCAAGTAAGTTTTCCCCTCAGGTAACAAAGAGCAAAAACACAGCTCGGTGTGCGGAGTTGGAACAAAAGCTATACATGCTGTTCCCTCCCATTGTCAGATTTGACTATAGTGAACTCATTTCTCATTGAAGCTACTCATCACGCAGTCAAAACTTTATTTTTTGAAAGTTGTGTGAGCGAGAGAAAGGCCATACTGTGGTCTGCTTAATACTTCGAGACAAGCAGGACCTGCTGAATTCAACAAAGCCACTAAACAAAGGAATCCTCAGGCCTTACAACGAAAGCCATTATGGCTGTTTTAATTGAATTAAGTGTGTGCTTTATTTTCTCTGCTTTCTTTTTTTTTCTTTTTTCCCTCCCCTCTCTCTCTCTCTCTCTCTCTCTCTCTCTCTCTCTCTCTCTCTCTCTCTCTCTCTCTTTCTTTCCAATTAATAGCGAGCGCATCTCTCCCGGTCTGCTGTGTTAATTAACTGCACTTTGCACCTGAAGAAAGCTCAAAAGGAGGGAACTATTTTCAGTAGGTGGAGCGTGACCTTATTAAGAAGTCATGCTGGCTAGATAATGAGAGCGCTGATTGAGCGACATTATTACTCAGCACTGCCGACAACCTCGCCTCTTCCTTCAGAAACAAATAGATATGTATGTTTAAACAAGGTGCCAGCTGGAAACATTCAGTGTGCCCGTCAAAGCCAGGCCTCCAGGACGTGTGGAGCAGAGCATTTGGGTCAGAGCTGACCAGTTCTCCTCAACATATGAAGTTCTAATTATTTAAATGGATCAGTACTAATATATTAGGGCCATGATAGCAAAAGCGTTAGAAAGAGAGAGTCCTAAGGCCTGCTCCAAGCCAAGCATTTCCACATATTTATTTTCTGCTCTGATAAACAGTTTGTATTTAATTGTGAGGCATCTGGTGGGGTTCTAAAACCAGATAAATTCCGAAGGGGGGAAAAAAAACAGAATAGAAAAAAGGATTTATATTATTTATTTCATTTTATTTCATTTCCCGTGTTTTGTTTTCCACTGAAACTCAAAGCTACTGAAGCCTGCGCTTTACAGTGTGACCAATTACAGCGGTGCACTTGTGTTGTCTGTCCTGTCTCTTCTCTTTCCTCCCTCTTTTCATTCCTTACTCCCACCATCCCTCTCTTCCTCCCTCTTTTTTTTTTTTTTTTTTTTTCCACGAGAGCCGTCACTAGTAATGAGGCCCAGCTCTGTGTATGTGTGCACCTCTGTGTGTGTGTGTGTGTGTGTGTACGCCTACTTGCTTGTCTGTTTCTCTGCGTGTTTGGTCCTTGTGTGTGTATATTAAGGGTGTGCAATTGCGGGGGGAGGTGGGTGGGGGGGGGTCGAGCTTTTCACATGGTCTAGTCCCTGTCACTCCCTGTGAATTAGATTGATGATAGGCGATGGCTGGGGCCACTAACTGGACCGGGGAGGCGGGGCCACCTGGCACCCTGTTTGGAAGACCCCTTCACCTCTCAGCAGCTGCTGGCTCGCTCCATCCCCCTAACAGTGTCCACAGGACTTTGAGCAGACACTCAGGACCACCTAATTTATGGCCCGACTAGCTTGTTACTGTCAGAGCCTCGCTGACCTAAATTTTGCTATTGACAAAAAGATGAAATGCTATTTGTTTTGCCTGACCTGTCTGCACTCCTCCACCACCCTCCCCTCTCTCTCTCTCTCTCTCTCTCATATTCTCCTCACATCTCCAGCAGAACTGTTTGGTTTATATCCAACCTTTTTCTTTCTTCTCCCTCCGCCGCCCCGGTCTTCAGTCTCATCTTCCTTATTCTCATCCTTTCTCCATTCCTCTCCTCTCCACTCGTCTCCTCCACTCTAATCTACTCTAACGTACTCTCTTCTCCTTCTTCTTCTTCTCTCTTAACAGCTTTCTAAAGAACGTGAGCGTCTTCAGGCGATGATGGCCCACTTGCACATGCGGCCCTCGGAACCCAAGTCATCTCCCAAACCAGTGAGTGCATATTGCTCCGGCTACCGTAAACAAGCTTGGCTATGAATGAGGCTCCCACACAGAAAATGAACAGTTTAACCCACCCTGCAGTTGTGCGAGTGAGTGACAGAAGATGAAAAAGGGGGGGTGGATGGGACTTGTAATACAGAGTCACATCTGCTTCTTATCAGGTATGGCGCACCATGAGAGGACAATAGAGTTTGGAAAGTGTATTAGATGGCAGAGCGGCGGAGTCCTCGGCTAAAACGCAGGGTCATTTCTTTGTGATAGATATAATAGCCAAAACAACCTGTTGGCAGCTGATGACTGTTTGGCTCGGTGGCCACAGTAGCACTCATAAGTGGAATGAGAGAGGAGAAGATGTGTCATTTTAACAACAAACACCTGAAAATTACAGCCGAGTGGCGAAGACGGCGTGATGTTGACATAAATACCCACAGTGCTGCTGAAATTGGTTGCAGAAGAGGGCGGGGGGGGAAAAAAAATCCAAAATTGTGAAAGGGGTCATTGAAGAAGGAAAATGATGTCATTCTACATTTTCTTTCTCTTGCCTTTTTCTTTTGGATTGAATGATTACGAGCGCGTTTCTCCCGACCAGTATTTGAATCTAACATTAAGATGATACATTTTTGCAAACATTATTTCCTCCCAGTTTCAGACGTTTTGAAATATTTGAGAGCAAAACATTGTTAGCGTGTTTCTGCTGCTTAGTAAGTGCCTACTTTCAATAGAATAATTTCCCTCATCACCTCTCATCATAGAATGTAGATAATCACAAGATAGCATAATTATCCCATAATTCCATCAGGAATCAAACTCCCTTTTTATTATTCAATCTCTCTCTCTGTCTCTCTCACTCTCTCTTCGTAGCTTTTTTTTTTTTAATCTTCAAAACTCCAGCAGCTTGGTTCCATCTCATCCAATAAAGAATTTGCAGCCTATAATCCATGCCTGAATATGAATGAATGATGCTAATGAAGTATTGCATTACATAAAGCACACATGAAAGAGCAGCTAATTGCATTTGATGGTGGGGGCAATTCAGACAGAATTCTTAAACGAACAGTTAAGTCCTCAGTTTTAAGGCTCCCCCGTTTTTTTTTTTTATATATATATATTTGTTTTTTTAGGCGGAGGTAAGCTGAAGATTCAGCGTGTCGAATGGCGTGTGTGTGTGTGTGTGTGTGTGTAAGTGAACAGATGCAACAAAAGAGAGATGGTTGGCGGATTGCAAATGGCAGCGTGGATTTGCACCCAGTGGACTCACACAGGGAGATTTGATAAATATGAAAAGTCTGGAAATAAGTCCTATTTTTTTCATTAGCAAAGTCCACAAAAGAAACCAAAGCCAGACGAACACAAGACACCGGTGCACTGTCTCCAATATGACCCCATTTATTCCCCGAATCACACTTCAT
Source organism: Nibea coibor (assembly GCA_023373845.1). NCBI lineage: Eukaryota > Metazoa > Chordata > Actinopteri > Sciaenidae > Nibea > Nibea coibor. The sequence continues at coordinate 9,043,257 of CM041731.1, forward strand.
TAAATGCTACCTTTTGGCCATGCCATGGATGGGTGAGAATCAAAGTTAGCAAGGCTGCAAGTTCTGAATAATAAGATCTCTCTCTCTCCCTCTCTTCCTCTCAACCTTGAGTGTGTATTCAGATGAGCGGGAGGTGACAGAGTGCTCACTCCTCCATCCGTTTGACTGTAATCAATTCTATTTCGCCCCCAAAAAAAGACTCGCCTGCAAACATGTCACGCTTGTCGCTGTGTCTCGTAGGTGAAGAGGCGGCAAAAAGGACGGGAAATTATGTTTTAACATTATAAATATACATGCCCATACACACACATACACGCGCGAAGGCATTTGCTTTGAATTTGGTTTGCATATTTTGAGGTGTTTTCCGCCACGCAGAGTGCGAGTGTTTATCAAATTGCCTTTTGAGGAAATGCAGTCGGTATTCTCGCAGCTCAGTGTTTGGTTTGGGCGCCCGTAGCAGGATGCAGACACACTGTCATGACCTCATCCAGTCTGAATTAAATGGAGATTTGCGCATAACGTACTTCCGCGATTCCACTCCTGGATCAGCGTCAGCGCGTGTGTGTCGGGTGCCTGTAAAATGGAACATTAAAACCATAGTTGAGAGAGAAAGACGTCACAAAATATCAGACCTATTGAGGCAGATGTATAAACTTTCTATAACCCCTCAACTCTCGTCCTCATTCTCTGTACTCAGCAGAGTTCTGTATATGCACCCAGCTCTTGTCCCAGCCCATCACTGTAGCAGCTCATTACAGCTAAGTGGGCATATAATTATCAGCCCGAAAACCCCCTCCATCCACCGGAGTCTCTCAAACTTGACATTTTATCGTATTTATCAACACATGCCACAAATGACCGCTGATACCTTTTCTCCTCAGCCCCGCTCCTCCATCTCTCAGCGCCTTCGGCTCCCCCATCTCCCTTCCACCTTTCAAGTCGCTTTTAATTCAAACTCTCGCAAACGGATGCATTCCACTTGTAGACTCACAATTAAGGCAATTTGGTTTGAATACGTAACGATGTCATTACCATTCCAACCAAATTAGCGCGGAGACTAAAAGGTCAGTTAGGAATTTTCCAGTCGGTTAGAGCCTCTCACATGAGATTTGGGAAAGCAAACGCGAAAAGTGGTGGAAAAGCCGGACGATTAGCGAGCACAGTTGGCATTCCTGCCAGAGGTGACTTACAGCGCTCTCTGCGCCCTAATGTTGAAGGAGTGGAGGAAGAGACAAAGATAGAATGAGTGAGAATGTGAGTGTCTGGAGTCACCGTGACTGTCCATGCGGGGTGTGTTTTTTTTCCAACCTTACTCTGAGAAAGAAACACAATTCCTCATCCACTGGATGTCTCACAGGATTAGGAGCGGCAAATCAACTAGAACTGTAATCTCTAATGGAGAGACTTCTTGTATTGTTGACGATGTTTGAAGTTCTGTCATCAAAAGTGTCCATCCGCTAAGTCAATTAGACCACAGTCTCAAATTCTGCCTGTGGGACTTTTAGTGTCAAAATATGATACAAATAAAAAGTTTAGCTGTCGGTTCTTCTGTTGAACTACATTAGATCATCCAACATAATGGTGCAAGAGAAGTCATAGATGATAGATGGATAGCAACACCTTCGTATTTACCCATGATGCAGTATTAGCCTTGTATAAATGGCCAATCAACTGCAGCCAATTAGACTCTCTAACTGGAATCCACTCACTGGTTCCACTTGTAATAGCAGGATTTTTGGCTGAGGTGTCTCTGAGTTGCTGCCAGTATCTTTTTAAAATAGTAACACTACAGTCACTAGTTAACCCTTTCAGACCAAAAGGGGAACATGGGGACACGAGGAGGATTGTGGTTCTGGACCAGGGTCGATCAATTCACACCCACAGCAAACAAGGTTTTACCAGCTCATTGCCTCGGCGTGAGCGGCTTATGGGTGGTTGCAGTGGGGGAGCTAGAGAAGGAGGGAGGCAGGGTGGGAGTGATAAATAGAGAGATAAAGAGAGATGGGGCCGGGATAACACGGAGGCTGATCGTTGGATAATCTTGAACAGCGTGCTCTAATTAGAATTCTTATGATACAATTTGGTGGTTGTAATTAGTGGAGATGGGCTGGCTCCTCTCCACGAGCCTTGTTAGTGGAAACACAGCTGTGTTAGAGAGAGGGAGAGCAGACACTCGGCTCTGTCAGAGAAACCACAAAATAATGCCTTCCCCTCTCTCTCTCTCTCTCTCTCTCTCTCTTTCTCTCCCTCCCTCTCCCCGCTACGTCCATTTGTATCTGTCGTCTTCCTCCGCCCCAGCTCAACTTGGTGTCCAGCGTCACCATGTCCAAGAACCTGCCCTCAGCATCGCCCCCCAACTTACCTCAGACGCCCACCACGCCCACGGCGCCGATCACACCCATGGCCGCCATGCCCCAGGTGCCGTCAGTACTGGGAGGAGCCAACGTCCCCAGCATGGGAGCCATGCGCCGACGCCACTCGGACAAATACTCCATGCCCCTGTCGTCAGGTAGGACCAACTACTCAGCGCTACACCGCACGTTACACACACACACACACACACACACACACATATATGTTCCATCAGTGCAGACAATTCACTTTCAAGCAAATGCTTTCACAATGTCACATGTGGATATCTAGAAGAAATTCAGTTTTATTAAATTGCCTGAATAAAACGTGAATTGAGCATCTCTCACATACACTCACACACTGTTGTGGTCACTGCCAATGAGGTATTAAATCATGCCACTGATTTGACTTGGATTAAAATTCAATTCAGCATTTGTTGACTTGAGTGTTTTCCTTATTAATCTGAATCTCCATTCAAATTTAATGACATCACGATGTTGAAATAGCAAATTACGCGCGATACCTCGCCCCTGAGCGCTGCACTATTAATAGCACTCACCCACGATCGTGTTCCAGCGCTTTTTTAACCCACGCGCACACACTGTGCATACATACAGACAGACATAAACACACATGACCACAGATGCTTGTTGGTCGTGCCAGCGTGTGATGTCTGGTTGGTTTATAAAAGCAAGCCAGCGTTTAATCACTCTATATGTAAATAGACAGGAACTTCCTCTGTGCATAAATATTACATGAATGTTAATTAAGTTCAAATAATGGTGGAAAAAATACAATATTTATTACATTAAGACATTCCATGTATTAAGCTTTGCATTTTAAACGGTCTTTCTTTGATGTTTATATTTACTCTGTCTGTGTTTAGTGTGAAGACACATAAATTATTCAACTTCGCCATAACTAACTACACGGATCTCATTTTATGGATGTATTAGTGTTTAAGATCTCTCACGAGAGAGATTAATTAAAAATGCATTTTGTTAGACATGGAAAATGCTGATTTGATGTGCCCCCTCTAACCTACCCCACTGCCCCCTCTTTTCTCTCCCCCACCCCCCCCCTTCTCTCCCCCCCTCCCCTCCTGTAATTTGATGAAACCTTGAGTATATTCAATACCTAAAGGAATAAAATTTACCAATTATTTCAGGTGGTGACACAGTATTTATTTTTCCAGAGATCGCCCCAAACTACGAGTTTTATAAGAACGCAGATGTCAGACCGCCATTTACTTATGCAACCCTCATAAGACAGGTGAGTGGGAAATAAATTAACTTTGCCTGATTAGATTAAAATTAATTGCTGCATGAATCATGGCGGCGCGCTCAATCCGTTGGCGTGCGCGCGCGCGTCTGTGTGTGTGTGTCTGTCAGTTACGCGGCCTCGTTAGTAAACCATTATTTGATGTCATCTCATTTCAGGCTATCATGGACTCTGCCGACATGCAGTTAACGCTTAATGAAATCTACAGCTGGTTCACACGCACGTTCGCCTACTTCAGACGCAACGCTGCAACTTGGAAGGTAACCTTGATGAACCCTCGCCCACACGCACAACCCTCCACCTGCACCCCGCTGTGCCCTTTCACTCCTCTTACAGTAAAGACTACTCCTTCCTCCGGCTGAAGTTAAAAACAAAACCTCAATAAAGCGTATATTTACTCAGCCCTGAGCGGATTGTGCTCCTCTCCCCTTCCCCTCGAGCAGAGCCCATTCTCTCCCTTATTTATTTTTTCCGCCATTCTGCCTTTTCTGTTTGGAAATGACAGCTGAAAGAATTATTCTGCCTCAGATATCGTTTTCTAATTTGGTGCAATTAATAGCAGGGGCTTGGCGTGGAGAGGAGAGGTGCTCTGACGCACTAATTATACAGCAGCCACTCCATCATCAGCACCTTTTGTTAAGAGAGACACCCCACCTCCTACTCCCGAAACCACCTTCCCTCGCATATCATTGGTTAATTAGGAAGAAAGATGGCTGTTTGCCTGTTAACCAGCTCTCAACCGCGTTGAAGGGGGTAGGCCAAAGGCACACGCACGCCGGAGCTCACATGTACACACGCGCGCGCGTACACACGAACTGCGTCTAAGAGAGGGGTTAAGGGTGTGTTCATGTGGAACTAAAGCTGGGAGTAAAGTGAGAATTGGCCTGTCATGGAGGGAGCACTCTTTATTTACCCACACAAAAGGGCCCATTTGTATATCTGTCCCGACAACTTTATTGTCCTGTCTGCCTCCACAAAGATGGTAAAAAATGTCTTTTCCCGCAGCACACTTTTTAACCAGAAGTGTGTCTGCCTGCTGATAAAGAAAGCCTCGACTCGAGCGTCGGTGTCTTCGGCGCTTTATCCCGTGGCCCCCGCACGCCATTCGTTAGCCGCCCTTAGCCTTTGTGGCTGCACGGAGGACTGGAGGGAAAACTCAAACCAGCCGCTCATCAGTATGCAAGCCATGGCGCAGCACTAGATTTAGCAAAGTGAATTAATTTGGATTTGGGATGCAAATGAAGCACATGGGCGTGTGATCACCAATTCAGGAGGGCACGCAAAACGATCGGTGCCCTTTTCCAGTTTGTTAGGTACAGTACGAGCAATGTTTTGCTGCGTAATAATGTTATGACAAGATATGTTCTCAGAGCTTCTTGTGGCTTTTGTCGTGTTTTCAGCGCAAAACAAGACAAGCACATGCATATGTGTCTTTTTAAATGTTCCTCTTTTTTTTCCCGGTCTTGGTTTCCCCCCCAAAAAAAGAAAAAAAAAAGTTCCTTTGTTCCTGTGATACAATAGCAATGATATCACAATGACATTAGAAATATCTCGTCTCCGTGTCTCCCACCCTGCACAATAACCAAGGTGATCTATTTACATCTACAGCTCCACAATTCCCTTTGTAAGTATTAGTGGGATGATCAGCGATGGGCTTGTCATTTGATTAACAGAGAGAATTTGTTTTAAAAAAAAAAGGGAGGGGGGGGGGGGGGTGTAAGAAAGAAATGAAAGGTAGTTTAATATCTCAGCTTGGTCTCATCAGCTCAAAAGAGGGATCTAGCCCCCCACCACCACCCCACTTTCCTCTCTCTCTCTCTTTTTCTCTCGCCCAGAAGCTTATTAGTTCTAACTATATAGCATGCATAATAAAACTGCTCATTTGCTCATTAATATTAAAATTATCATATTCAGAGCCATGGGCATTAAGATCAATCAAATCCTGGGATTTTCAGGTCAGATGCGAGATCTGCTTATGAGTTTTTTTTTTTTTTTTTTCTTTTTCTGAATCCCTTTTTCTTGGTGAAAGAGCAGTACACACCAAGCTGAGGGAGATGATAAATATGAGAGGCAGGAATATTAAAGCCAAGGTTATTATTTGTAGAGTCTGATGCATGTTTTAATTATGGTCATATGGTCGTATTAATACGAGGGTTTTTTTTTCTCCCTCTCTCTCTCTCTCCTCCTGTTGGTTTTCTTATTTTGTAATTAATGAAAACACCTCACCCGTTTGCTGTGTGACTGATACACTGTGTTCTAATTTAAATCCGGCTTTGATAATAAATGTGAGAGATAGCTGCGACGTGTAAGCACGTATTCCACAGCAGACGTGACACCACATTGAGGTTATTTGGACATATAGATGTCAGATACAGTTCACCTTAATCCTCCTTATTCGTGCGCTCACACACACACACGCGCACACACACACACTGACACAAGGGCCTCCTGATGACTGTCTTTCTTCTTGCAATACTGTCATCTTTAAAGCGATGTGTCCATTAAGAGAAATGCGTTTCCAGAGCAGAAAGGGTTACTGACATCACCATTATCAAGGCCGGCATTACCACTTCTGTCACCACCATAAGCCATTCGCTATGCTGATTACCTCCTTTTAGCCTACTTACTCTGATTGATATGTACTGTGTGCAGGACTTGTAAGAGCATTCGCTCTCACTCAATTTTTACTAATTAAATCAATGGTGCGTGAATGTTGAGAATTTCTTCAAAATGCAAGAAAAAAAAATCAATTTTACAAGCGTTCTTTTTTTTTTTTCCTTGATGGTTAATGAATGAATGTGATTCGTTTTTTTTTTTTTTTTTACCTCACCCCCCCCCTGACCCGCGTGTTGTTCTGTCCCCGCAGAACGCCGTTCGCCACAACCTCAGTCTGCACAAGTGCTTTGTGCGCGTGGAGAACGTGAAGGGGGCGGTGTGGACAGTCGACGAGGTGGAGTACCAGAAACGCAGGTCGCAGAAGATCACAGGGTACGCAATCCCGTCACCTCCGCTTTAGATCCAGACCCGAAGGTCAACGGCATGTAGAGGGTCATAAAGAATCAGAGGCCCAAAATTCTGCACACTTCTTAGTCACACACCTTCCCGTCTGTCTTTTTCTGTCTCGCTCTTTGTTCATATGTTCCGTGTAGTCTCCTTGCCATGCCATTTGTTCTTTAGTCACTAATAACTCACGTTTTTTTACCTTTTCCAGGAGCCCATCACTTGTCAAGAACCTGCCCTCCAGTCTCGGCTATGGAACTGCACTAAACGCCAGCTTACAGGTATGAACCGAAAGCGCCAGAGAACCTCTGACTCACCGGCTGCCTGCGTGTATGACTGACAGGCAGGACTACCGCCTGACTGATTGACCAATTGAGTTCCTGAATGACTGTGAACAATAGGGCTCCACATTAGTGCTCACACTCATCAGAGGAAGTTTCTTTTTTTCAGGTTTCTCTGCTTGGGTGTTTCTCTATCTCTTCCCTCACCCTTTCCTCCTCCATTCTCTCTCTCTCTTTCTCCTTCTCCCTCTCTTTCCTGTGCAGTCAGACTCGGCAGGCCACCCTGTGGTCGGACCAGGAAGCAACCCTCCCTCCTTCTTTCTCCACTCTTCCTCCCCTCTTTCAGCTGCAGCAGCCACCCTAGATTGATAGCGGCATGTGCAAATGCAAGGGCATGTGCATTAATATTTATCTAAGCTGTCATAAATGATTTGGCTTCATAGTGTACGCTGGCGAGGTGCTCATGGCAAAAACTTTAAAAATTTAATCACTGTATATAACTTTAATGCGCAGCAGGCGAAAGTGTCAGGAGTTTTTTATTATTTTCAGGTAAAGTTTTGGGGGGACTTTTTTTTAATAGCCACACCACACAAGGGCATATGAATGGCAGCTGGGGGGAGGTAGTTGTCAGCAAGGTGTCACAGGGGGAAAAATAGCCTGCAAAAGAATAAAAAACTTAAGCATGAGACAAGTGTTTTAATAATTACTACGTTAAATCTTATCATTCTCACACCTGGCACTTTTTCCTCTTGTATCACTCTTCATGCCTCCCTTCTCTCTGCCTCCTGTCTTTTACACTCTTGAGCCTATTTTTACCAGCAACCTCCCTTCAACCTGCATTCCTCAACATCTCTCCTCCTCGTCCACAGGCTGCCCTCGCAGAGACCTCCCTGCCTTTGCTGGGGACCCCCGGCCTCATGAACAGCGGCTCGATGGGAGGCAGCTGCCACGGCCTCCTCGGCGGCGACCCGCCCGGCCTGATGGGCGGCAGTCCGCCCGGACTTTTGGGCGGCAGTCCGCCTGGACTGATGGGTGGCAGCCCCCCAGGCACGCTGAGTGGCAGCCCACCGACCCTGATGCAGTCCGCCCACGAGGAGCTCAACGGCTCGCTCGACCACCTGGACACCAACGGACACAGCAGCCCCGGATACTCCCCACCAGTACACATGTGAGTTCCTTTGGATGGAAGAATTCCTGCAGCTTATTGTGTCGTATGCACACAGGCATGAATATATGAGAATTCCATGTTAATTCAGGCTCATTGTTTTATGTAAAATGTAAATTATTTTATGTTGAAAACATAGAAAATTCACATTTTTAATTATTTAATTAGTATTCTATTACTGTGAGCAACTCATTTTTTTCTCTTTACATTCTATTTACTGTCTCCTGTCAGCAAGAAATTCATTTTTTTAAGAGCTGGTGCATCACACCTGATTGAAATTAATCTGCGTCTTTAAAAAACAAACAAACAATTCAAACAATTTAATTATCCATGAACATAAAAACAAACAATCCGCCTCCATAACGCACCCACGTGGTATTAAAAGCCAACCCAAACGTCACAGCCTCTAAAACTCGCCACAGCCACGGAGTCCACAGACGCCCAACGAAGTCACCTCATTATCCTTTAACCCACAGTCCCTCCCTGCTCACTCACCACCGTATCTGAGAGATAATTGTGTCATACACAGGCTCACACATCTCCTATTTTTATGAGGAGCCATCCGAGATACCTACAGTGGATCCACTCGCTGCCCTTATGCCCCTTTGTTAGTTTAATTGCCTGATATTTAACCCACACTACCAGCGCGTTCTTCAGTTTGCCATGACCCGAGGGCAAGGTTCAGTCTCTAGTATGTATTGTATCGTAAGTACACTTCGCTTTGTTCATCTCAGTGGCATGGTGCCTCATACCTGAGGTGAGGCTGACGTTTTGCATAACAGTTTTAATTCTATAAATAGTCTCTGTTACACATTTGTCTTTAATTACACTACTGTCTGCATTATAGGGATTTAGCTGCTATATTTTATGCAAGACTGTTCCTATTAATATTGAGCAAGTGTGGCATTAATTACTTCAAAAATCCCTCCCGCCCTTTCCCATCTTTTTCTTTTTTTTTCTTTCTTTTTTTTTTAATGGAGCTGAGAGAGAAAGAGAGCGTTTTTAAAAATTGATGTGCGAGTTTCAGGAATGTCTGAAACAACCTGAGCCCAGTGGTGGCCCACAGGTCTGCGTGAGCACACAGTGTGGTGAAGGTAGCATGGCAGGGGAAACACACACACACACACACACACACACACACACACACACAAAGAAGAAGAAGAAGAACAGCATTCTGAGACAAACAGAAATTACACATCAGTGACTCTCACCCGCCGTCCGTCAAAGCTCGTGTTGCAAAGTCGGCCGACATCAGCGGACTGCTTCTGCAAATGGATAAAGGGTGCACTCCGGCTCCACGCCTCTCTCTGAGTGCGAACAGAACAGTGTTCAGTGTGCCCCGCCACACGTCTATACATTAATCTGTTTAGACGTGTTTACTCCTCTCTGAAACGGGCTGTTAAGTGGAGCAAATCTGCCCAGCTCTAGACCCGAGAATCTCACTGTTACCGCTCCCCCAGGTCATTCAACTTTTAGTAACTGGACAGCACCGACTTCCTCTCCCTCTCTGGCCACGCCACCTTGACACCGACATGAGTGGCTGTGGAGGATGAGACGCGTTCATCCCTCCCCCCCTTCCATCCCCGCCCGCTGCCTTTTTACACCGCCACGACAACCGGCAAAATGGAAGAAATGTGTTTTTCACGACCGGCTTTTCCAGCGTGTTGTTTAAATAATGGAGTGGCTGGTAGCACTAAACTAAATAGTACATCACCTTGAAGGGCCTTTCTCAGGAGAGGACTCCTCAGGACAACCCAGGCAATCCAACAATTAGACAAACCTCCTCTTCCCCTCAGCGTCTAAAGGTTAATGCTATCTGCTTAACCGCAAACCAGATCGCCCCAGGCCACGCGGTGTGTGTGTGTGTGTGTGTGTGCATGTGTGTATGCATGTGCAATACACTCATGTACACCCTAAGGGGCAAAAGAAGTAGCACTGCAAACCAGGAAAGACTACAACTCTTTAAAATGTCCAATGTGAGTAAATTAACAACTTCACACAAATTAAAATCTTTATAAAATCATTATTTTTATCTTCTGCCGTCACATCCGAACCCCCCCTCCTCAGCACACCCCAACTCCTGTCCCCCTCCCCTCCCCAACCTACCATTAGGCCCGTGGACTAATGACCTTATTTGCATCCCTGACATACCTCTGCATGATTGCTGGTGCTACTCTCCAATTGATGCAAGAGCAGGCATCTCGAGAGCACGCACACACGCGCGAGCGCGGATCGTGGCAGATCGCCACGTATTTATTACACCGCAAAGTCCAGCGTTTACTCCTGAGTGACTCAATAATGGCAGCTAGCCATTAAGCGCTAAATGGCTCATCCACATATTTTAATAAAGTGTCAGAAAGCTCAGGCCGGCGAATACGATCACGCACATTTCTCCTCAAAGCCATACAAACACCTAATGAGCTGCATATTAAACGAGCCGCATCTCACTTTTAGCCGTGTCACTTGATCGATGCGATGCGTTCAAGTGCGCGCTGATGTTGATTTTTAAGTGACAAAAAGATAATCGGGATATTTATAGGCTAAGCTTGTCAACAACTCTTCCTGTGGGCTCCCAAAGATGATGGCTGATGATAATAAAACAGGTACTATAAAATATGTCTTCATATGAGAAGGTATAATTGTTCATCACTAATCAAAAATGTCATTTTAGTTGGCACAGCTACATTATGGTGTGTTAAAAACCATATGTTGCTTATGGATGCTCAACAGAGCGGCCTATCATTTAGCTGATGGTTTAATTTCTTAAGAAAATGAAAAGATTCATTTGTCTGTTTTTTAAATCAATTATTTTATCTTTTTCTCTCTAAAATGCTCAAATTAAGTTGCTTTTGTCCAACAGTCTGATATTTAAACACAAATATTTTTGATTTCTAGTGCTAAAAGATTACATCTGCTGAAGGAGTCATCAATGGCACACTACCAAAGCTGCTGTTGTTACATTTTCTTTTGACTAATTTATCCACCAGTTGTTTTGGCATTAGCTGGATCCTCTAAAAGTTTGAAAAACAAAGTCTTTGCATTCAGCAGGCTGTCGGGTCAGAGGGAGCGGAGTTGGTGTTTTTCTTTTTCTGTAACCTCTGGCCGAAGCGTTTCTCTTCTGCTTCTTGCTGCCTCCATGAATCTTGAGGGGCAGAAACAGAAATATTCATCGCTCCGCTTGCATCCTGCTAAGATCAGCCTCCTCTCTTCATCCCACCACATCAGAATATTAATTTACAGTATTTGGCTCTGAATATTAAAGTCATCTGTACCTTTTAAAATTCTTTTCAAATCTAAAGCCCCTCCCTCCCCCCTCCCTCCTTTCCACTGATGAAGGCAGCCCAGGAGAGAGGCTATGAGACGAGTCCTAACGTACTACCACTTGATAAGTCTCCCTCTCTCTCCCCGCTCTCCTCTTTCAAAGTCTAGGGGGATTTTCTGATGCATCCGATGTGTCAGAAATAATTAGGTTTTGTCAGATTTATCATCGTGGCACAAACCCCTCTCCCCGACTAGGGCCCCAGATCATGTTATGCCTTGTTTGTGTGTGACAGCATTATTATTCTTGTTAGTCGCCCAACACTTTTTTTTTTTCCCTCTATCCGCCCACTCCTCTGTTGTTCTGAAGGGAAAGGCGTCCCGTTCGCCGCGCTGCTTCTGCTTCCTGCCCAGCGCTTATTGACAGTGGCTAAAGATATTCATCCATTTAGAGTTAAAAACATGTATCATGGTGTCCGAGCGAACTGCCGGGGCTGAAGTTGATTAATGGCAGAACCTAGCTGCCGGTTTTTCCTCTTGAGGAGCGACACGCACAGCCCCTGCATATTAACGAGTGGCTGCGCTTTCTATTAACTAGATAAAAAAGCCTCTCCTCTGCCTTTGCTCCAGGGGGCTCAGGGATGAGAAATTCTCCATTATTTATCATGTGGCCTGTTTTTTTTTTTTTTTTTTTTTTCCTTCCCTTTTTCCTTTTTCATGTATTTCAACCTGGTGTCATCAGTAAACTTTTAAATGCCAAACATGTCTGGAACATCACAGCTTATCGGCCTTACAGGGGCCATGTTTTTCATGCAATTTTCATGCGCTTACTTACAGTAGACGTGAGGCATCATGTCGAATTAGCGTCTGGCAAACAACACGGTTGTTACTTTCGCTAGATAATGCATGTAATGGCTGTTGTATGCCTGTTTTTTTGATGCAACAAAATATTTATCTGGTAGCTGATTATTCCATGCGCAGTAAAGGGAGTTCCAATATATTTTTACTGCCTTTCTGCTACTTTCTAAGAACTATGCATTTGCACAGAATAAAAAAAAAAGAGAGTGGTGCTATTGGATGCAGGAATTTGTGATAAAACACATAAAAATCTAATTTATCGCCAATGTGATTGTGCCATAGGCCACCCATTCACGTGAAGGAGGAGCCACTCAACATGGATGACGACGACTGTCCGATGTCACTGGTGACGACAGCCAATCACAGTCCAGAGCTGGACGACGACCGGGAGCTGGAGGAAGGGAACTTATCAGAAGACCTGGAGTGACTAGGATACAGCTTTTGGTCAACGTATCCCTTCACCCAGCCGCACTGTTTCTCTCACACAGACCTCCTGCAAGACTAGAAACCACTCCACAGTCCAAGCAAACCACAGCTGACTCTCTCTTTGTCTCTCTCACCACTGGGACTATTTATTGAGCATGCATCCGGATGGAGACCGGTCCGAAGGAACTCTTTGTTGCAGCCCTTTGGGATCCCCAAACATGACAGGCATGAGATGTCTGATTTAAAAAAAAAAAAAAAAAAAAAATTAACTCTTTGAGACCTATTTCATTATAGATGGCGTGGCCACATACAGTACAAGGATGATGGACTCATGGATGGAGGAAAAAACCATGAAACAAATGAGCAAATCATGTTCCGTTGAAAAGCTAGCGGCCTCATATACTGCCAAAAAGGAAGACGTTTTATGTTTGTGAATAATCCAACCCCCAGTAGTTGTTAATGTCTAGAGACAATTGCTGGTTCAATTCAAGTTGTTGCTCTGTTATCATTTGCACAGGAGTAGTCTCAGAAATTTGTGTCACTGCCTGTATGTTGCTACTATTATGAAAACCAGTATATTATTTTTAGCTCTTTTTTTTTTCCCTTCTTCCTTTTTTTTTTTTTTTTTTTTTTCCTCAACCATCGTTAATTTCTAAAATATAATTTCAGACACCACCAACTGTAAATGCCATTCCCTGAATCACACCAGTAACGGAACTGCGGTACCAAAACTGTTGTTGCAGCTGTCCAGAAAAAAAAAAAGAAAAGAAAAAGAAAAAAAAGTTGGCTTCCAGTCTATTATCTGTTTGTGATATAAAGTTAAAAAAAAACAAACTGGAAATTCAGTTGGGGATGAAAAAAAATAATAGTTTGTGTAAAGCACCATTTACAAAACAAATGCATTTCTGCATAATTTTCTTCTTGCTGTTCTCCTTACCTCCTCGTTCTAAAGCTTTGTCTACCTGCAAACAGTCACAGGCAACAGCTAGAAACCAAAGCCAACACTAGCAATGGCCAATAGCTTATAGACAGAAGCCACCAAACTCCTCTTGGTCCGTCTTCTGTGACTTTAAACTAGTACAAAGAGAAGCTTTTGTTCCGCAAACTACCTTCGAATAACCTCTGGGATTGTTTCATTTTAGCCCTATACAAAGATGATCACCGAGTAAGAGAGAGGGGGAAATAAATGCTGATTTTGATGTGTAATTTGATAACTCATAGAGCGTCCACTTTGGAGATTTCCTGCCAGACGTACTGTAGGTCAGAAGTGATGTGATATATGAACTGCAGGCATTTTGTGCTGGTGATTTGACTGGTAGAGAGCAGCTAACTGTAAAAGTGGATGATGACCAAAACAAAACATTTGTGTATTCAATGGAAGTGCAGAAACATTGTGTTGTTGTGAAGTTTATTTTCTTTTTCTTTTTTTCCTTTTCTTTTCTTTTTCTTTTTTTTTTTTTTTAACTTTTTTATTTGTTACGCATTGAACACATCGGATGTCATTGTTTATTTTTTACGATTTGCTTTTCTAACCTGGTGAATATGTAATGTTCTAAGTGGGACTGTCAAAATAATGTCACGTCTTATTTCCGTGGCGGTTCTGTTCCCGAGCCGCGTCGAAACCGAAACTGAAAACATCGCTAACCAAACATGAAAAATATCTAGTGAAGCCAAATAAGTCATAATTTCAAGTTGATATGAAATGATGTGGCTTGGTTACCATGTAAAAGCAAATAATAATAGCCATTGCAGAAGAGGATATCTAAGGTGAAAGTTAACCTTTTCTAGGTGATATTTGCTTTAACTTGTCATCAAATACTCATTGTGTGGTTCATAGCTTCTAAACTATAGGGGTACAACCGGTGTCAGCACTGATGTACTCTGTATAGGTAGCCAGCTTTTTATAACACACTCGGTATTTCTAGATACTAAAGAAGAAGTAGTTATCGTGGAGACTACATCCCATCATTTCCCTCACAGCTAATGTCATCTAGAAAAGTGTTGTTGCTTTAACGGTCATTTCTGTTTTCAGTAAACCAAAGTTACACAAAATTCTGCCTCCTCTTGTATGGGATATAGAAACGCTAAAAAAAACAAAAAAACGACCACACACAAACACACACCCTGTTGGAGACGAGCATACATGCGCACACACACACACACACAGATCCCAACTTTTGCCAACCTTCTTGTTCCGGTTTACTCTTCTCAGCTGCAGGAAATGCACGCTGTGGAAGAACCGACGAGTATTTTGCCGGAACGAGCGACGCGTCTGCCCGCTTTGACCAAAGTGGAAACACTGTGCTTACGTTGTTTTCAAGTGTTGCGCCAAGCCGAGGAATTGGCTGTAAGAGCTTAACACGCAGACACGTGCAGTACTTTACAAACACACAGCATGTAAAGTACACACACACACACACACTCACATGCCAGTTCCACGTCAAGAGGGTACTGGGCCCAGGAACAAAGCTTATCCCTTCAATACTTAGCTGGAGTCAGCAAAACGACTTGAAGACGACGTCCTTAATAATCTTATCACACCAAATAAAAAGGACGCTGCGTCTTTCAAAAAAAAAAAAAAGAAAAAAAAAAAGGGTTCTCCCACTTACCCAAAAAGGCTTTCTAAAAGCTTCTACCTCTGCACAACAAATTCAGAACAATTATGACAGATTGCACGAGTTATTAGAATGCCACAAGAGCTGTTACACTTTACTACGCTTGTCTCATAGGACGTGGCTCCAACCAACGTTTACATTCCCTGCGTCAAGATATGGAAGATTTGCATTGTAATAGGTTGTCCTCAAACATTTGTAGAATGATAATGTATAGATTACCTGTAAGGGAATATTGTGTTTTAAAAATGCATGTCTAAAAATCATTTGGTGGACTGGAAACAAGAACCAATAAAAAGAATATAATAAAAATCATCGGGACGATGGCCTCAATGTACGTACAATGCATAGGAGTGCATTACCTCAGATATACTGTTTTGGGAGGGATAAAACCTGTCAGCCACAGAATGCATATTACCTGTAGATTTGCATGGGTTTTGTATAAATTAAGTAAAAAAAAAATGTCTAAAATAGTTGCTTGCACATAATACCAGAAAGACCTCCAGAACTGCGATCTGCTCCTCCACTAGATTTTAGGATTGTCTGGATTTTCTGGGTTGATTTTGTCTGTATTTTGATAACTGTGCATACTTATGTAAAAAAAAATGTTGGTGGACCCATAAATTTACCAGACTTTTTTCTAAGAGGAAAAAAAAATCTCAGTGTTTCTTTTCTGACTTACCTGAATTTTTACTGTTTCTCTCTCATTGCTCGCTAAGAATAGCAAACCTGCTTTTTCTGCATCTGCTTTGCGTAGCTGTAAGGCTTAACCTAATGTGTGTATTTATTGCTTGTACCTCTGTGCATACTTTATGAAGCATTATGTCTGGCAGTTGAGTCATGTATCCTTTCTACTGCTATCCTTCTCTAATAATTGGGAATATGATCCCCCTATGTATACAGTAAATTGGGACTGTAGCAAACATATGTTTATGTAATTGGTGAAGACTTTTCTTTTTTTTTTGGTTCCATTTCCTTTTGATCAAGATTCAACTACTTTTTTTGATACTTTTCATTACTGTGTACTGTGTCCATACGTTAAAGGTTCTCTGACATTAGAAGGTCATGGTTGAGAATTGTAACAGACGTTATTATTTTCTGTATTCATGGCATTTCACTGCTGAATAAAATAAAGGACCAAAACTTGGAATTTGAAAAGCAACTGTCTACCTCCAGCATCAGAGAGTATTTTTTCCCCCTCTGCTGTTACACATATATCTTTTATTCTACAAAGACACAGCCACGAAGATCTAGCTGGCATTACACTTTTAACGTTTCAGGAGCTGCTACTTCAGAGATGTGAAGGAAGGGGTTGGGGGAAAAAAAAAACAATTAAAGTTTAATGTATATGTTACAAGGCTTTGTTCCAGCTTGCAGCACCTAGAGTCTTGTTTAGAAGAGCGGGACAAGGCACTGTATTGCCCACCCCTCTGGACCTGTAATGGGTTTAGCCTGTGTGTGATTCAAGCCCACTGCTTTCATGTATCACAAGTGTGTCCCAGTATACACAGAAGTACTGCTGTGTACCTTTTTTTTTTGAAAAGCTTTTGTAAGAAGTGACTTTCCCAGCTAGGAATCATTTCTGGGCTACGCACTGCAAAAGTGGTTCTGGCACAAGCCGCATTATTAAGTCTGTTGTCATGCTCATGTAAAAAATATCGGCCTTATTACCATCAAGGTTCTGCACCACGGAGAGAAAACAATGATGTGAAATTTCGTCAGACGTCTTCCATTTTTCCATCCGTCTTCAAGACAGCAGTTTCCTCTTGACACTTCAAAAGAAAAAAACACGCCTTTTAGCCTCTTCGATTGATGGATGTTGACTGGTAAAACGCTATGACAGGCCGCGTGGCTAAATCAACTCCAGCAGGCCTACCACACCTTGTCGGTCATGGAGCAGCCACACACTGACACCCTCATTGAGATTCAAACTGAATCTACCATGACCAATAGGTTGCCCATTAGCTCGTCTGTATGCCGAGAGCCTTCTACACGTTCCAAAGGGTGCTCAGGGACATCGTGGGACCCTTTGAATCATGTCCGCTGGTCATTTAGTCGTAACGCTGATGCATGTTCTTTTTCCTTACCATATGATGTCCCATGAGAGGTCAGAAAACAACAGCATTTTTCATGAAGGCGCGCAGACACACTTTCCTATCTTTTCCCCCAATGACAGTCCCAGGCAGCAGCCATGGCAGGCTCCTGTTATCTCCTCAGCAATGGCGTTCCAGAGCATTAGCTAGCTCGCGAGGCACTCGTCTTCCGTGCTATTTATGCACTTGGAAGTGTTTGTGAATTCAAGTGAGGGATCGCATACGGCGTGCAACAAGGGCCGCTGTGTACTACACAACATCAGAGGGAGCTCCGACATTAAAGTGTGAGAGCGCCTGCTATAGACCCTTCTTTCAAAGGCCATGAAATAATAATGGGTTGTGGTTAGAGAGGTATCCGTGAGTCACACTGGCTGCTTTTCATAAAGTGGAGTTATTTACAGTACGATGAATAAAAGAAAGGGTAGCTGGTGGTGCAAGCCTTTTCCACATGAATGGTAGGGGGAAAGAAGTCCCTCTAATATACAGTGGCAGTGCAGTACACTACAAGAGAGGCTAGGAAACAGAATGCACTAAAATTCGAGTTAATTCTTTTTTCTTTCTTTTTTTCTTGAAAGGCTTAAAGCAGTCGTTCTTGTTTGTCATGTTAAGCGACAGATAAGAAAGCACTCCAATGTTTGTGTGTGAAGCTGTAGCCAGGCTAACCCTAACCCTAGAATTACAGTTGCTGGTTTGTCACCTTTGGATGGAGCTAGGCTAGCTGTCTGCATGCTAAGCTAAGCTGCTGGTTGTAGCTTATATTATATATTCACTGTACAGACATGAGCGCGGTTCACTCATTTGCCTCTTGCTGAGAGTTAGATGAGAATACTGACACCACTCAGCTGCTGCTGGCAGCCACTGAGCTTAGCTTAGCTCGGCTTAGGTTAGCACAAACGCATAACCTTCAATCACTGGTGTTTGCACCAACTGACACGTAATGTGTTCATTTGTGAGGTTTAGGTGCGCTTGTAGGAGTATTTTGTTACCTTTGAACAAAGCCCCATTTCCTGTCTTCATGCTAAGCTAAGCTAATTTGCTGCCCGATGTCATTTACTGTACAGGCACAAGAGTGGTATCAGTCTTCTCGTCTAACTATTCCTTGAAGCTCTTTGACGTGGAATAGATCTCAGCACATCTCAGTCCAATGGTAACAGGCCAAGTGGCAAGTACATCTTGCCCTTCTAAATTAGACAGCGCGTCATGGCATCATTCATTTCATTTCCAACACTGACCAATTAGGTCAATTTATGAGCCGTCCCTTTGTGGGATTGGGTGGTAAATATCACACAGTCTTACAGTTTATTGATTAAGAGTGCTAACTCTCTCTCTCTATCTCTTTCTTTCTCTCTCCACCCCTTCTGACCTGACGATGCATGTCGGCTCCCTGGAAGACCCTCGCCCCCAGGCTGCAAAATTGCCTGCTAAATAGTCCGAGGCAATGGCAACGCTAATTGAGATCATCATTATTATAATTGCAAGCCCTGAAAAGCGCGTCTTAAATAATTTGCATTGCTCTCAAGTTGATATTGGACGCAGTGCAAAACTAATTGCATAGCTCGGAGGCATGATGCTCGGTTCGGTGGTGGGCGAGGGGACTCGTGTACCCATTCCTCTGCCCCACCCAGATCCTGTAACCGCCCAACCGGTGCCGAGTTGGGTGCCACAAGGCGTCGTGCTCCATCTCAGATGCCATCAGAGGAGTCACATGTTTGTCAGATCAGCAGGATTGGAGTTTTTGGTCCATTTCTCAGTTTAGGTATGTCATGTTTCAGCCCAGTTTTATATTTAAAAAAAAAAAAAAAACATCCCTACAGTCAGCAAATTTTCACAAGTCAAAGACACTACTTTCAAATAAAAATTCCCACGAGGGCAGACTTCTTCAGTGCTTGTTCCAGTGTTGTGTTTTCCTCTGGTCACTTTGTTTTAAAGTAAACCTGGCTCCAAACTCACCTTCCCCATTGCCACACGTCTGATTTTCCCACTCTGTCGGAGGAGCTGCTGAGATAGACAAAAAAAAAAAAAAAACCTGTGACCTCGATACATAAAACTTCACTCATCATTACATCAGAGGGGCCTGGCGTAAAGGTACTTTTCACTTTGTGTGGATGTGATGTGCGGGCGCCGTTGTAATGTATGCAAGAGAAATGCCTATTTCTCCAACTGAAACAAGGGATTAACCCAACAAAATGGTGAGAAACTGCTGATATTCATGAATTCTTGCCTGTGGCATTATCTACCACATACACACACACATCCTATCAGGTTCTTTCTCTCACCCCCCACCCCACCACAACCACCACCACCAACACCCCTGTCTCACACGCATACGCACTCACCCACACAAGCACGGAGAGTCCTGACAATAGGCCCTAATGAATATGATATGGTAACATGATATAGCTCATTATTTGTTTTTCTTTATGCTTTAGCGACAACAATAACAGCCCTCCTAGGCTGCGTCTGCCTGTGAAAATGAGCACATCAGACGCGAGCAAGAAGGGGTGCGATCAGATTAACTAAATCCTCTTAGAAACAACATCACCCCTCAAAAGCGCTCTTTGCCTTTATCGCCCGTGTTCCCCCTCTTCCTCGCGTGCTGCTATGTCTCTCTCTCTCTCTCTCTCTCGCTCTCTCGTATTACTTTCTCCCTCTGACATGTTAGTTACGATAAATCAAGCTGTTTGAGGTGAGTGGCGTGCAGGTGGCCGGAGAGGTTATGCCGTGAAAGAAAGAAAAAAAAAAGAAGAAGAAGAAGAAGAAAAAATCCCAACTATCATCTTTAATCCATGGTAATCACCTCTGGCCTTAATCACCAATTCATAATGGAATTTATAATGGAATGATTTCAATTACCTACCACCACCGGCACCACTGAGTTCTGCAATTAAATTAGGACAATGCAATTGTATGTCTTTGTTTCAAATCTCAATATGTTTGTGTTTCGAGGAGTCTGGTGCTCCCCCCCCCTTTTTTTTGTTGTTGTTGCTGTTGTTGTTTATGGAACTTCTGAAGAGGAAGTTTGGCCTCGTCCTCGTGGAAAAGAAAGGCACACTCGAAAAAGAGAGAAGGAAAACCTCTGGAGTTGATCATGCGGGGGTTGTGGGTGGGGGGGGGGGGGGGGGGGGGGTGGTAAAGAAAAAGAGAAATATCTAGCATTAGCGAGGAATGGTGGGTTAAATCACTTACTGAAGATTTTTAATGACATTTCAGTGTTCCTCGTATAATTACTCTTCATCCGAGATGGGCCGTAATGCTGTTGGACAGTCGCGGTTCAGGCTCGCTAGCTCGCTTCATTAGCGTGTCATTCCTATTTCACATCAGAGGCTTTAATTGTAATGCTGAATATGCACAGCTCTCCACAGAAGCCTAATCAAAGTGGATCCACTTGTATTATTAATATCAGAAATCAGCCCGCTTGCTATTTTTTTATAAATAAAAGAATACAGACGCATAAATCAGCTGTCATTTATTAGCATGGCCCTGGCATATCCGCCAGACATGCAAGAGGAGCAACCCCACCCCATCTCCGTTCCTCCCCGTATCACTCATCAAGATTTAAAAAGAATAAAAGACAGAGAGGAGAAAAGGACAAAAAAAAAACTGCATTAAATATACATACTAATTCCACCATGAAGTAATCGGATTACAAGCCAGGTGACACCGGGTGCAGAAAATTTGGGTGGTTGGCAATAACGAGGGGAAGGAGAGGTGCACGGGGAGAAAAGACAGAAGGATGGGTGGACAAGGAAAGAAGAAGAGGTGGAGTGAGAGAAGAAATGACGGGATTTACATTCAAAAGCAAATACCGCAAGAGAAAGAGACGACAGTGCAGAAGAAACAGCGCCTCCGAGATGAAGCTGCGCAGGTTGTGCTGACCAACTCAAAAAAAAAAAAAAGAAAAAAAAAACAGCTGTGTTTTGAATCCTGTGGCGGTGAGAGTCAAAGTGCTGCGAACCGCTAATCCACATCAGTGGAGGGCTTTGGTGCTGATGCAGATGGCACGCGGAGAACAGCAACTGAATACCTGCTCTGTCTCTGAAAAGAGATACCGAAGCTTCGGAAAAAAATTAGCCTTCACTTTGCAGTTTCTTTTGATGTGTCAGGATTTTTTTTTTCTAAATGGGTTTAGAAGTGGAAGAATGCAGTGATGTGCGATATGCTGGTAGCTAGCTTGTTTTTAGCATGAAAGAGATGGTCTTAATTTAAAGACACAAGAAAGTAGATGGATTCTCGACACTTCTTCTACAGCAGTGTGAAGAAAGTATCCAGATCCTTAACTTAAGTGAAAGTACCAGTACAACAAGTAAGATGTATCATTAGGAAAATCTTCTTGATGTATTTTACTGATGTATGTGTGTATTTATAGTCCAGTATAGTCGGGTGGTTCTCAGCCCAGGGGTCAGGCCTCATGCAAGGTGTCACAAGTTGAATAACAAGTATTAGATCATGCTATCTAATCAAGTCTCAAACATTTATTGAAATGAAACCATCGGAGAGGTTTCGGAGGAGAAGTTTGCTGGTGGAGCTGCTAGCAACTCTGCTACCATTTGAATTCTGACCAGGGCTCTGAAGAAAACACTGTTCCCAAGACAAAAAGCTCAGAAGCTACTGGTTTAATGTGTATGAGTAAGATTATTGTGTTTGTTTCTCTGAAAAAATGTGAAATAAATTACAAATAAAAGTACAAAAACAGCACTTTTGCACTGCTGTCATGTTGTTGTGTTGTCGTTGTATAGCTATAAAAGGTGACATATGAGGGTAATACATGTTGACAGGTCGGGAATGATGTCATATAATGTAGTTAACGTCAATAATGTTCCCAGTTTTCTAACGTTTTCGCCTCCCCTTGTGTGTTCGTACATCTGTGTGTGTGCTGCTGGGACGAGGCCTCTTGTTTTACCTCTCACCTGCCTGATCCCTACTACACCTACATCCCATCATCCGATCAACCTGCGCAGGATAAAAGACTGGCTCAACTTCCCACACGCTGCCAGATTGTTCAGTTCTTTGCGGTGGTAACTAGGCTACAACCAACTGGGTGTTTTTGCAAAACCAGCTTTGTGGTTCTTGTCCTAACTTTGATCTCCCTCTGATCTCTGCTCCGCTACATCCAGCTCTGTGTCGTCACCTCACCCTTCCTTCAACCTCTGAGAACTATTGTTGCCTTTCATCATCAGGAAAAAAAGACAAACTCATCATGGACAAGTCCACGATTTTGTGAATTACAAATCCTTGGTAGAATCCAAATCTGTGTCGGGAGATATATATTCATCTCAAAAATGTGTACTGTTTACATTCTCATATGAGACGCTTTTTGCCAGTCGGAGTCAGAGGGGGACAACAAAAGTAACGCGCCGCGAGACGACGCTGTCACATTTAATGTCCGAATACAAGAAAAGTTATGACAGCTTCAGGTGGATGAGAGAGACATGAATAATTAATTAGACATTAATGGGGAGACAGGCATTAATTAGGCATTAATGTGGAGACTCTTTGTACAGTCTACCCTCACCTTCTCCCAGTCACATCCTTCCACTACGTGCCTATCTGTAGCTCAGCCCCTCTCTCTCTCCCCTTCCACCCACTGCATGTTCTCTCTCATCTCTGTATAAAGAGGCAGATGTGAACTAACCGTTCAGGCTGCGGGTTGATATTTAACATCATAACAATTTTGCTCGATGGAGGTGCTTTTTGGGGGATGATTCGGGATGATTTCCTGACACTCGGAGCTTCTTCATTTGCTGCTTCTATCCTTCTCGACGTCAATCTGTTTTCTAGAGTTTGCTGTGCGCTGAGGCAAAGTGGGTAGGGTGTAAAGAAAGAAAAAAAAGGCGTGCTGCTGTACAGGGCGACATGCAAACAAGGCCAAACATCAATACAGTGTCAACATGTAAGAGGGGAATTCGCCACCGCTTCGAGAGGAGGTCGGTGTCTGTGTAAACTGCACGTTGACTGGCTCATGAAAAGCCTTTCTAAACACAGGTTGGGAGAAACAGGAAGGCGAAGAAAGGGACTGTAAGCATCGAGTAAATTACTTTCCAGTGTACTGTACATGCTATAATCCTGGGAGAAGGCAGGCAGGGAAATGATAGTGGCAGTGGGGGGCAGTGTTCAAGTACAGGTCAGCTCCATTACCTGGGTCCAGCATGTCTGTCTCACATCCTGAACATACATATATAACCCCGGCTTGATGATATTCTCTCCCAATCTCGCTAGTTTCCATTCCAAACCTCTTTGATCTGTGATTTGCATTTTAGCGCCCACGGGGTGAAAATTATTTGGATGAGATTTTTTCTCTCTCTCTCTCTCTCTCCCTCACTGCCTTCTTTTCTGCATCTTCTCACTCACCCATTCACCGTACCTGAGGCTTGTAAACTCATCCCTCCCCTGCCCTCCCCTCCCCTTCCCTGCTCCTACCCCTCCCCGATTCCCTCTTTCCCCAGCTCCCTTCCCCATCCTCCTTTCCCTCCGCCGCCGCGCTGCTCAGGATCTCCTTTTAATATCAGCTATGCCCCCAGAACGAAACAAACAAATTAGCTGACGGGAGGAGCGGGTTTCAATCTTGGTTCCTCACCTGTGTGTGATCCTTGGGGTGAGAAGCTGGCCCTGAACAAGGCTCCCAAGCAGTAAGAGGGTGGTTAGAGACAAATGGGATGAGGTAGATCTTGGCAGAGGTGGAAAGCAGTACATTTGCTCAAGTACTGTAGCCTACTTAAGTACAGTTTTGAGGTACTTTAAATATCTTTTTTGTTTATGTTTTATGGTACTTCGCTTTGCTATATTTCACTGGGAAATATAATACTTTTAAATTACGTGTTTGACAGTTATAATTACTGTCTATGCATTTCTAAAGGAATAATCCATCATTTTCCACTCCTTGCTTCAGAGTCTGTTACCTTTTGACAGACCCAGGCTAGCCGTCTTCCCCTGTTTCCAGTCTTTATGCTAAGCTAGCTAAGTGGCTGCTAGCTGTAGCCTCATATTTACCATAAAGACAAGAGCGGTTCGCTTATCTGCTTTCTTGCCGAGTTAGAGGTCACGTCTGCACAATAAATGTAACGCTACAGTTAGCCGGTTAGCTTAGCTGATCACAAAGACTAGAAACTCGGGTAAAAACAGCTAGTCTCTTTTCAAATGGTACAAAAATGTACATACGAGCACCTCCGCCAACCAACAATTAACACTTTGGATCTTGTGTACAAAAGCCAAACAGTAGGAACAGCACAGTGTGGTGTTATGGGAGGTTACGTGTTGATGCTAAGCTAAGTGCCTGCTAGCGGAGTTAGGAGGAAAAGTCCAAAAATCAATACAAATTAGTCTAGTAGAAACTTGGGGAGGGAGCACTTTTTGAATTTTGTACAAGTACATTTACATGAACGAACGTACTGGTACTTTTACTTTCTTTCTTTCTTTACTTTCAGTAAAGGTCCTGTGTACTTCTCCCAGTGCAGACATACGGTAAAGCCAAAAGACAGACGCGCGGTGACGCAGAGGAGCTATTTTTGTTTTGGTGTGTTTTTTGTCTCTGCCAAAAAACCCCGAACTCTGCATCATCATCCCTCTAAAACATCTCGTGGCTCGAGTGGAAAAAAAAACACAGCAGAATCATCTCACGTGTCCGGACGCGCAGCCCCGCCGCCACCTCGACCAGACACCCGCCACAGCGAGTCTGCTCGGAGCCCGCTGCCCATTTGATGTTTTTAAACAATTTATATTTGTTATCATATCAAAGAGGAGGCGTGCGGCTATCAAACGCGCGAGGTACACACTCTCAGCCGAGGGGCCCTCTCACCCAGCCACGCTGCATTCCTTATTCTATTTTATCTCTCTTGGTTTTTGACTAATGTCAGTAACAGCTACCGGTAATAAAATGCTTGTTAGAGTTTGTGCCGTTGCCTCGGAGCGTCGGCTTTGATACATTGTCAGGCCATTTGCCAGTATTTCCTGATTACCTCGCCGCCGACTGCATGTTTATTGATTGGGAGTTAATAAAGCGAGGGGCCCTCCACTTATTTTTGTCCTCGGCTCCCTTTGCAAAAGGTGAGGCTTCCTTTGATGTGGAAGCGATACATTGTCGGGGCGACGGGAGCGCGTTTGTTGTGGTGTCAGCTTCGCTCCTAGCTCCCGCTTCTTTTTCGCATCGTGGCTCTCACTTTGACTCTTATTGTCATCGTTGGGAATAAATTGAAGGTGTAAGAAAAAACAAATGGTGCCAATTACTTACATCACCTGCAGGCGGTCTGGGTGACTTTGTTTTGCTGTCTGTAATGCTGACATCTGATGCTGCACTATGTCGTTGCATCCGCCTGTCTTCACGGGTTAGTGCTTTTATGTCTTTATGTATGGGATCCGTTATGTCTGGACCTGTGTATCTTGCTGGCTTCTTTACATTACCCCCTCCTCTTTCCATACTGTCTGCCCACCCCATGACAGCCAGTATGGTGATTCCATCCTTTACCAGCTGATTGTCTTTTGTCTCCGTCCTTGCAAACTTCTCCCACTGCTGTTTATCCTGCCCCTTCCCCAGACACGAGCCGCCTTGCATGAATTTCTGTCTCTTCCTCTGGCTGTCTTGTACCCCCCTCCCCTTCCCCCCCCCCCCCACCCGAACTCCACTGAGCCAGCAGTCGTGTCAAATCAAAATAACATCTTTAAAAATTCAGTCAACATTACCCCTACAAACAGCGAGGGCCTCCTTGTTGGCTATTCATGTATTCAGGTGTACATTGTATCATGGTGGAGATGCATTCGGGAGCGCAGGGGGAGCCCAACATGGCAATTCCATCAAAATTTGATGTATTCATTCATAGTCACTAGTAAACTCTGTTTGTTTGCAGATAACCGGGATGTTTACCAGGGGCCGGGCGGACAGGAAGGCAGACAGGCACATGCAGATCGGTTTCTTATCAGACAAGCGGTGGCCCTGCACCTGCCGGCCATGTAACCCCTGCTAGGTCCCCAGTGGAACACGAGCATGTGGAATACGACAAGGTTTCCACCGTCTTCCTGACAGTTACCAACCCGTCTCCCTTTCCGTCTATCTTGAAGTGTGCTTGTATTTTTTTTTTTTGTGTGTGTGTGTGTGCGCTGCGACAAACACCATATGTGCTCGGCCTAAGAATCCCACCACCGCTCCTCCTCCTCCTGCTCCTCCTGCGTTCCTGCTCTATCTCTCCCTCTTTCCTCCTCTCTCAATTCTCAGCGTATTTACATCCTTGTTTAGTGTCACATTCTTGGGGTCAAACCAAAGTGCCGTCGCCTCGGGCTGGCTCCCAGGCTTGTGTATCATTGTGTTTGCTGATCACTTTCACCGCCTATCATAGCCCCGGCACTCTCCCTGCCTTATTTATTTTTTTATTCGTTATGATAAAATACCCGGTAGTGCTTGTACAGGCGGTTTGATCTGGAATAATATGTAAATGCAGAGCACTAAGAGTACCCTTCGCCACCCCCTCCCACCACCACCCCATTCACCCCCCCTTTTCTCTGCCTCCTCTTCCTCCTCTGTATCTTTTCACTTTCTGGAGACCCCCCCCCCTCCCACGAATCTCTCAGATTCCACCGCTCTCTTCCTTGGAACCCGTCCCAAAACCTCACCGCGTCAAAATGCATTACGAACATCAAAACATTTCTGTTTACAACGTCGCAGTCGTGTCAATTAAAACTGATAAATTATTCAAACATTTATCTTCCCCCCACCATGCCTGGGGAATTTTTAATCAAGCTTCCTATTTGCTTTAAATTAGCACTGTCAAGTGTGCATTTGTGTAAAAAATCCCTGGTATCATTAAAGATTTATCAATTGGAAATCTGTTTGGGTTGATTTCGCTGTTAATTGGCTAGGAGGCGTGCTGCGGCTCCACGCTCTCGGCCTGCAACAAGTGCCTCCGAGTCGAGGTTGAAGCTGCGGAGACGTAACATCGGCATCCTTGGAAAGGGTTGCGCCGCTAGCCGGATCTGTAATCCAGCTGCTGCAAAACGCTTAGATACAGAGCTCCACAAAATGTAGCTGTCTTTCCAGCTGCTATATTGATCCAATATTTCATCTTTAACACACATTTGATGTTTTAGTAGGCAGACAGAATTGTATTTTTCTTACTCGCGGTCCACGTTAGCCTATTTGTAGTAAAGGAACACTTTTATTTCAAATGTATTTCTCATTATTATACTTATATATCATTTATATGTAGTTTTTTTAAGATCCCATGTCGCCTCAGACGTTTCTGGGTTCGAGCCTCTTTTCTGTCTGTCTCTCTCCGGGTACTCTGGCTTCCTTCCACAGTCCAAACACTGTCTGTGTGTCAGCCCTATGATTAACCGGTGACCTGTCCACGGTGCACACCGCCTCTTGGCCGATGTGGACTTTGCGGGCTCCCGTCTCAGTGTCACGTCCTGTCATTTCGAACCATTTCAGACACCCGCTAACGCTGCTAGCCCGTTACCTGTCTGGCTGGCTACAGATCATGCAGATCGCCGTCCATACAAAGCAACCGGCCAGCGTTCACTCCTTCGCCAGATGGTGTACATTGTCATTCTTTCCAGCTGTTCCTCTGTTTGCCTGCCTTCCTGTATGACATCATGCCTGTTTTTTTTCAGACTAACTGCCTTTCTTTAGCTTCCTTGGCTGCCTTTCCGATAACAACTGTATTTTTCGACGCTAAGTAAGCGTTGCTCTGCCTCCGTACTGTTATTCTGCCTTTTAATCCTTAATCATCTGTATATATATGTGGCGTTTCTTTTATTCTCTTGTTAAATTTGATGTTACAGAGCCTATAAATCCCCGGATGATCAAGAATACCCATATTAAAGGTGCATTTTGGAAGAATAATTGGGAATATTAAGTTAATCTGTATCGTAACCTGAATTTAGCAAAGCTGACTTGAGCATTTCATTCGGGGCATAGTGTTGCAAAGTGTTTTTGGCGTTTGAGTCACACAAACTCGGTCGGAGATCTAAGCCAAGAACGTAAGAAACGAAAAGCTCTGGTTTACATTGCCTGTACTCTACAGCATACGCATATCCAAGCCAAGTCTTTTACTTGTTTGTCTCCGTGGATGTATAAACTGTCGTTTTAATTGCCGTTGCTGTCTACATTGGGTCTGTACAAGCTCCCATCTTAAGTGCCACTTAAACCTGCTCGACGTTGTTATGCTTCGTCCATTCAGTGTAAACGCAGGGTGGCTGAACATCTGCAGCCGGGCTGGTTCCAACATCTATTGCTAAAAAAGAAAAGTACAGGTCTGATTCTTGAGTTTACTCACTTTAAACTTTCTAAGTTAAACTTTAAACCTTCTCGGGTGTTCAAATCTGTGTATGCTAAATGTATTTAGCTGCCGTCATCATAAAAAGAGTTGCCCTCTAAAATGTGGTCAAAGTATCGTCATCATCTCTTCGTTATACTTTGAACTTTAGCGAGTACTTCTATCTAACAGAGAAACATAACATCAATATGTTTAGACAGACTATTCGGATCAAACCAAACAGTCAACGTGTCCATTGGAAATTCAGGACTTTGCTGAAAATCCATCTCATACATGAAAAGTGAGGAAAAGTTAAACCGACTCGAGCCATGAACAAGAGCTAAAGCTAAATCAGCCATAGCAGAATAATCCAAGTAACATTTAAGAAGAAATCAGCTGGTATAATAGCATGGTAAGCCAGGCCAGATGGCTGCCACATGTCTGTCTGCAGCTTCTTGGAGGTTAGACTGAGGTCAAAGAGCAGATCTCTGACACGCAAACCCCGCTCCCTCCCTCGCTCTATGGCTCTATTTCTTTCACCGTTTTTCTCCTTTGTTTCATGTCATTCGCGGCACCTTTTTTCCTCTCCCACTCTGTCTCCTTCTTCACTTTAGAGTTAAATATCCCTCAGCAACAGATGAGGGGAAATGGCAGCGCGGCGAGCGTTTCACATCCCATTGTCCTCTTTACGTTTGAGTTTGCGTGGCACGGCATTTTTTTGGGCATGTTTGAAGCATTTTTGAAGCCATATCAGAGATGACATGTTTTGTGCATATTTTCAAACAGCTTCCTTTTGTAATGCAAATGGCCGTGACTCTGTCAATAAGTAGAAAGGCAGACGCATGCCGAATGGATCGCCTGGAACTTTGGTGGTGCACGGTTTTGACTGCTGTGAAGGATTGTAATGTTAACTGCTTGTGATGGGGGGTTGTTTTAGGGCTTCACTGACTCGACTCAACCACACTGACACATGATTTACAAATAGGCACACACACGCACACATCTTGTTGGTTCTCACGTTTGTGCTTCAGCGCTCTCCGTCTCCGACTCAGCCCCCAGCACGGAGTGTGCTTCCAGGGCTCCCCACAGCCCAAGGAACCTGCAGCACATCTGTCTACACTGCATTTCCTCCTCCTGCCTCCTACTCCTCCTGCTCTGCTCCTCTAACCGCGGCCAGGTGTTTGCCCGTAGCCACACAGCTCTTCATCTCCAGGCCGCCAGACCGATGCTGATGTAATTGCTCTCTCCGCTGATCCATGAAAACAGAGAGAAAGGCAAGGGAGGGGGAAGAAAAAAAGTAGCAAAAGACAGAGCTGGAGACGGTCTGCGTTGTAAAGTCAGAAAGAGAGCTGGGATTATGTGACAGGGAGGTGTGGGTGGCGAGGAAGGATGTGTGTGCGCGTGCGACTATTTTATAGAGGGTGGAGTGTGAGGCGCTCTGTGCGTGTGTGTTTATGAGAAGGTCAGGGATAAGTTGGGTGGAATGTGCGGTAAAAAAAGTTGTGATGGTTTTTGTTTGTGTGTGCCCATGTTTCCAGGTGCATATGGAGCCGTCTGCACGCATGACCTCTCCCGAGAGAGACAAAGCAGCTCCGTGGTGGGAGCGTGGCGTGCTTTTAGTGGTCGTGTTGTGACGGCAATTTCAATTAATGTATTCATGATATTTATATATTTAAATATATTTATAAGGGCTTAAACCCACTGGGGGGGGAGGTGTCTTTCCATTTTCCTTAATGACATGCAAATGGGGTGTAATGTTTTGTTCTGTCTCAAGCCCATTCCAGAGAGTTCTGTGGTGTTATGGGAATTATACCACAGTCTGTATAAAGTGTCCTAAAGAATGGCTGACCCGTCGCCGTCTGCTAGGAATCACAATTAAGCTGAAGTTTGACCGTTTAAAACAAAAACAGTTCCCATTTGCATTCCAAGCATTTTATCTGATAGTCTCATCCAGATACACTTAAAATGCATGAAACAAGAGCTTTAATCATCTGCATTACATGCAGTCAGTAATCAAGAATTACAAGGGTGCCGTGGCAACAGATCTAACAAATTATTAATGCGTCTTTGGAATGATCATATATCACAGAAAAGCTCCAAGACTCAACATGATTCACTTCATCAAATTGACGCAAATACTAATATTAAGTGATAACAATTGTTTAAATTCCAGTCTGTTAGCTCTCCAATATTGCCCACAGGTATGTTATAATAACACGGCAAATGCTACAGCGCATCATTTAAATTGTCCAATTTTCTGCTCCGCAAAGGAACTAATTCATCAAGTATATCCTATTTGTTCCGTCATGAAACAAACAACAACATTAATTTAATAGTCAAAGATTGCAACACTTAGCAGAAATCCCCTGGAGTTCTGAATAAAGTGTTAGATTAAATTAATGTTTCCTCCCTATGTGGCTAACCTGCGGCATGGTGATAAGACGATACTGTATCAAATTAGTGAATCGGAGGGAAACAGCCTCCCGCTGTTAAAGATCTAATTATTGCAAACACAATAAACAGCTTGATTGTTTTTAATGTCTGCCACTGTATCCTTTCTCGCACACAACCCTTGCACTTTACAGGAGTCTGAAAGCACGTTTCACTCTGCATAGTAATATTCTATTTTACTTAAGAATAAATCCATAGTTCTTGTTATACTACTGTATATTTTATATTTCAGAAACTTGCTCACTACCTATTTTTTTTCATACATAGAGTGAAGACAATTTAAATAATTTTAAACTAATATGGCATGTATTAACACACAAATATTAATCAAAAATCTGTCGAATAGAACGCAATATTATTGAAGAAATAATTTGATATCTTGGATATATACTTATTTGCTTTTTTTGCCAGGAGTCTACAAGTGTGAAGGCTTCTAGTGGTCATATCTGATTGCAACCCACTCGCCTCAACCTCTCCTTCCTACTGCATCTGTAGCTATCAAAGGTTCATTCCATATGTTCTATGTTTACAACGTCTATGCTAAGCTTAGCTAGCCCGAAGCTGGCTCCAACCTTATGTTTAACGTTACAGTAGGTATGTCAATTTTTTCATCTGTGGGCTAGAAAGTATAA
Source organism: Nibea coibor (assembly GCA_023373845.1). Lineage (NCBI taxonomy): Eukaryota > Metazoa > Chordata > Actinopteri > Sciaenidae > Nibea > Nibea coibor. Next base: position 9,074,906 of record CM041731.1, read on the forward strand.
AGGAGTGGGCTCTTTCCCATCATGTCTCCTTTAAGGTTAATGCCTTAAAACTTCTTTGTGTTGAGGTCAGATGTGTCATAGAATGATCTTATCCGACAATTCCCCTTATTTTGAACTCATGTTCAGACATAATACTCGATGACTATTCTTCAATTTTATTATTTAAGAGGTGTGGGGGGGAAACTGTTTAACATGCACGCCTCTATTAATTTAGTTCTATCAGAGATTTCTAGCGGATGTCACTCTCTGTAGATGGTGGATTTCTCGTTCAGAGGAAAAAACTCTGCAATTTCCATAAACGCCGAGCGAAATCTGTGCTGATTCAGCGTAAGAAAACATTTATCTTGCAACAAATTGATTCTTGATATTAATTCATGTGTTCACTCTTGAAGTGTACCCATGATTTAAGCCTGCCTCTTTTGTATGTCCAACTTAAATTAATTAATGTCATTACTATCATTGTGGTCCAGCTGATTGGTTGGTTCATCATTTACAGTACTCCCTCTCCAAATCTCATCCACTCCAGCAACGCTGACATTTGGAGAATTCTTGATTAACATAATTAGACAACTTTGATAGGAGATTTACAAAATCCCCCTTTTCTCCCGTCCTGACTTGTTTCCACGCACGTCTCGCAATCTTCACGTTAATGCTGTGAGTCCATGGATTAGATGTGACATTTATAAGGGCATATTTAACCGAAAGATGTATAGAAAATATGCTCAGTGCATAAAGAGATTAAAGGCAGAGAAGTTGGTGTTTAGTGTGTGCAGTGCACACACGGGCACGTGCTTCTTTGACCTTACTCCGCTTTGTGTGTCCGATTCTGTGATTTCGCGCTAGCGTGTTGGTGTGAAAAAAAAACAAACGCCGAAGAGAACGAGAGTGTAAAAAGAGATAGAAGAGAAAAGAAAGAGACACAGATTGACTCTGGCATGCTGTTATTTCTCTATGAGGGAGACTACGAGGAGCTCCAGCAGTTTATTGATTTTCAGAACTGCTCTGCTCTCATTGTTATCCCAGGGTGCTGAGCACTGTTCATTGGACACACGCAGCACCTCAGGCTGTGATCCCTGCCTGAGAAACCCCAGCTCTCACAACAGGCCCTTCCCCACAGCACACAACCCAGCACCCCATTCATACCCATTCATGCCTATGTCTCAATAGCTTCCGCTGAGGAGGTTGCAGCCAACCATAAGGGAATAAGGGCATTGAGGCTCATTCTCCCATCTTTGAAGTCTATTGTGTGCATAGTGGAAGACGGGGGAATATACTCCTTTTTCCAGATGAGAGAATTAGACTGATATTCCACCGCGTCATGTCGAGCAGGGGGTAGGGCGATGCTTTGGTGGAGGTGAAAGGTTCAGATCAACAAGGGCGTTTATTTCCGTTTTCCAGACCGGCTCTACTTATTCTCGCCGCAGCTGTTGAGGAGGTTAAATTAGTTTGGATAAGCAGCCACTCTGACATTTCGGATGTTTACCCAGCATGCATCAGCACATGCTAACAGGAAAAAAAACAACCAAAGCTGCATCACGCATCCAGCCACCCCTCTTTACTTACCATGACTCACGGCAAAAAAAAAAAAACAGATCAGAGCATTTGCATTGTCCACTTCTGTCAAACTAGGCCATCTGAGCGCCATTGTGAAGTGATGTCATGGCTGCTGCTCACCTTTAGCTTGGGTTTGTCTTTAATTATTGTCGGGGAGGAACACACAGCCCAGCTCATCAACTGGATAAATATTTGACCGCTGTTCCATAAATTGGCATTGGGGGTTTATTTTAACGATGCATTCTGTCCAAGCCAGACATCATGCACGGAGCGATGCACAGTGAATTGGCTCTCTGCAGGTGACCACAGCTCGTCTCGGCATGAGGTAAATTAAAACTCACATTTCTGTTCGGGAAGTGAGAGATTTCATACACTTCCTGAATTTGTCTTATTTAATTATAACCTATGTCAAAGCCTAATCTAGGAAGCTTAGGCAGGGCATCCAATTAATCAAGAAATAGGTATGTTTGTAGACTCTGGAGGAGCGTGCAGGGAAGTGTGTCCATGCATGTGTGTGAGAGAGAGTTATTGCATGAATACGGGAGCGTATTTGTGCTTTGTTTGTGTATCGTTTGTGCGTGTGGGTTGGCGTGCACGTGGGTGGCTGCGAATGTCTGTGGGTAAAATCTGATCTGCCTCAACCCGGGGGGTTTCGCTAACAGGACTCAGGGGTACGTGCTGGCACCATGTAAGAAAGCTCAAAGCAGGACACACAGGCTATGAGGCGTCACGCCTTAACAAATAAGGATCCCACTGTGATGTTAGCCAGTGTCGCTTTAGCTTGGCTTATGGTTTATGCTAATCGCAAATCTGTGAAGGATCATAGAAATCCAAACAGTCTGACATTTTTGATTAGCGCTCCACTTTGGACAACAAAGGCAGCGAAGGGCGAAGAAGACAACCAAACTTTGTGGAGTGAAAACTTAACATCCGCTGATCCGTTCAGTTAGTGGAATTTGGGTTCGGAAGGCGCAAGAAAACAAATGAAAAACAAGAGTGACGACAGTTTCGTTCAGGCACTAAGCCGCTGCTCCTAATTCACAGTCGCAGTGATCGTGAGCGTTTCTCACTAAGTGTGTGCCTGAAGGTTCAGATCACATAAGCAGCTACAAGTCATCTCTGTCACGGACTTCCAACATTGCCTCAATTGTCATAATATAGTCGGATAAGTCAACGTCTGTGTAAGCTTGAGTGGCGTGCATGTAATCTAAAGTAACATGTCATAACTCACTCCCATGTGTTATGATGCTGGAGACATGAGGAGGTGGCTAATAAGAGGTGGATATGGTGCCGGCATGCATGTGAGTGTATTGTGTGAGCGTTCATGTTCCTCAGATCAAGTGGTCTGTGCATTCAAGTTTTAAACCGGATTCCACCTTTCTCTGGTTTCCCCATATCATCAAAACATCAACATATGGCGGAGAGGAATGAGCCTGAATGATGGGTCAAACGCAGTTTCTGTCTCGATGGCTTTGGATGATTGTCAATAAAGTTAAATGAATCACAGATGGATGTCAACTTTGATCTCCTATTCTTCCAGGAGCCCGGCGGAAGCCATTTTGGATCCTCTTCTAAAGCTGTGGCGCAGGCGTCTTCTTCACATGTGGATTTTGCATCGCCTGGCCCAAGTTATTGTGATAACCCGTCGAGTGGGCTCTTTTGTTTCTAATGTCAGTATTAATCGTCAATCACCTGCTATTCTCTTTCTTTATCCGAGGGATACATATTTATGAAGTCTGGTGCTTTTGTGTGAACATTTGCAACTGATTAACTGCACTCTTCTCACTCCAAACTTGGAATCCAGATGTGCTGCTATAAGTCAGTCATTATTTAACTCCCAGAGTCCTTGTTCCTTGAGGAATAGGGTGTTTGTTTGCATTGAAATGCTAATCAATTGCAGTAACAGGCTTCATTCAGATCATAGAGAGATACTTCTTTAATGAGTCCATCAATTCATGCCCTATTCATGTCCATTCCCCATCCAGACGGAATGATTCAAACTGCCAAACACAGTCTGCCTCCTTTGACAGTTGGACCAATAAAAGGTTGAATGTTTTGATCAGACAGCCTCAAACAATCCTTTACTTGGGGGAAAAAAAAGCAGCCTTACCATAATGCTATTAATCATGTGAGGGCGTCAGGGTTCAGCTGGTGTCACGGTCAGCTTCAAAAAGTCTTACTTATTAAGTTCTACTCATTCTGCGCGGACTTGTGTGTAAAATCTTTGAAGATTTGATCAGGTACAGGTGCCGGTTCCTGCTGTTCAAAGCGACACCTCAACTCATTCGCCTGGCCATTAAAGTCGACGCAAAGGCCAACGCGGGCCAACTTTTGCATTTCTATTAGAATCGCAGCCTGCTGAGGAATAAGCTCATTAGAGATAATTACAGATGTTCTGTCCTGCAGCCATTTCTCCTGTTCAACTCAGTTTCTGCAAAAGTTTCACTGCTCTAACAAAAAACAAATGTGGGTTAGCAAGACGCTCACACTTAATGATAAAGGTGTACCGGCGAGCTAAACCCAGGGACCGCTCAGACTCTCGCACTCATGCCATTATTAATGTGTTAAAAGAACAGTTAAACATTTTTCGGGAGTTGGATGAGATGACTGATACCACTCCCAGTCCCAGTCTGTATGGTATGTACAGACATCGTGTGTGCTCGAGGGTTAGTTTAGCTTAGCATAAGACTTAGCAAGACTGGAAGGAGAAGGAAGGGTTACTTGGAGACAAGTTGCTTCCTGATGTTTCCGCTAGTTACCAGGATACAGCCAACTGCCAAACGAGTGTAACATATAACTCCTATGTAAAATAAAAAAAGAACCTACACAATATATTACTTAATAAGCAAAGTTTAGTGGGGAACCTCAGTCAGTTTCTCTGGAGCCTGGTGGATTTCGTTACCTTTGGATGGAGCCACGTTAGCTGTTTTTCTTCCATTTCATATCTTTATGCAAAGCAAAGCTAAGGGGATACTGGCTCCAGCTACATATAGTATCTTTACATACTACGAGAGTGAGAGCGTGTATTGATCACCTCATCTTATTCTCTGCAAGAAAGCAAATAAGCCAAAATGCCAAACTCATAAAATGTATTCAAAACACGCAGCAAAGACTTATGATGCTTGGATTGCAACAGTGTGAGAGCTTGCAGTAGCATTTTTTTTTTTTGGATATATGTGTGCGTTTGTGTGTGTGTGTGTGTGTGCCAGGGAAAGCCACAAACAGAGATGCGTGTTTGTTTGGGGCCTGTGAAAAGGAGGATTAGGCTTGTTGGCAGCGTGTGCACCGGCTGAGCCGTCGCTTCCCTTCGCAGTGCACACTCCAGCAATCAGGCGGGCTGCCAAACAAACAGATGAAGTCAACAGAGAGATGTTTCCTTGTGTCTTCTGAGATGTGACTGCAACAGATGCAACGCTGACACCGACGCTTGACACAGTGTGACAGCCTACTGTGTCTACACAGCCGGCTCCACTTTGACTTATTTTGAGGGAGGGTGGGGGGTGACACTATGCACATGATCACACACAAGATAATGTTTGTCAGCGGCAACAGCGATGACACTGTGTAAGAGAGACAAAGACAGACAACGGGGGTTGATTTCACGGTGCAGTCGTGTTGCATGTACAGTCCTCAAAAGATTACCATATGTGTGTGTATGTGTATCTATGTGTGTGTGTGTGTGTGTGTGTGGGGTCGCAGTCAGTTTTTTTTTTGAGTTGCAGGCTTTGATTTGCTCTGTGCATGATTCAATCTCCGAGGTGAACTATGGCCATTACACACTGCAAGGTCAAAATCCCATTACTTAAATGCAATTTTATCCATGATTTTTTTTCTTACAGGTACCATCTCTCAAATATATCTCCACACTGCCACCCAGATAGGCAGGCTGAAAGCACTGCATGCTGGTTAACAGAGTTCTTGGCTTTGAGCAGCTCTAGGGGATGGAGTGAGGGAGTATCTGTATCCAGGTAATTACAGTCTGAGGGGGCACAGAGGTCCTCTGTGATTACACATCAGCCCTGTAATGGATTCAACACTTATATACGGAGAGAGAGAGAGAGAAAGAGAGAGAGAGAGAGAGCCACGTTCCTTACCTTCCCCATCGCAAAGGCAGGGGACGGGCGGGTGAGAGCAGGCATGGTGGGGCGGGGTAGGTAGGTATATCTGCAAGATGGATTACGTGGGGTTTGCCGAGTTCAGCATTGACACAGATTCATCGTAAATCATTATGCTGGGGACCCGGAGTGATTTCTGCATTAGGAGCAGAAAATGGAGTTCAGCCAGTCAATGAGGGAGGGCATATTTCACATCAATCACCTCCACACTCTCATGTTACCATGGCTTAAATCTCACTTATACTGTTACCAATAGGGTTCAATGGCTATGATGGCAATCAGCGAGACACTGCACTAAACAATACCCTACTGACTACACAGAGGCCACAGCATGGGGCTGCATTGCCATTTATGTAAAGTGAATTATGTATGAATTGAAATGGAGAAAAGTAAAAGATGCTCTTGGCACTGAAGAGGTTGTTTAGATTATAATTGTGACGTATATATTTATAGCTCAAACTTTTAACACACGCTGGCTAACTTTCAAGCTGTTTTGTTCAGACTCTTCATAGAAATAGAGTTGGCCAGGGGCTGAGTGTGTGACTGAGGTTGACGAGGATCCAACCAGCAACAGTTCAGATAGTGGAGTTTTCACTGAAGCACGGTTCTATGGGGAGTTAAACACCTGTGCTTTGTTGAAATGGCCTCCATCTTCTTGCTGTTTGGACTCCCACTGATCTCATCTAGAAGTTCCTATTGCCACAAACCGGACTTGCCATTTGAAGGTGACAAAATATGGCAATGACCATAAAGCATAAAACAAATAAGTGGGTTTCCTCAGTGTGGGATCATTAAAGTCTATCTTATGTCATCTTATCTTACCTTAAACAAGAAAATTGTGTTTAATATTGTCAATGGGCTATGGATGAACAAATATGGATTCCTACGCTTGCAAGAAACCCTACTGTACACGAGTAACCTTACTCATGTCTGGTGTCAATGATTAAGTATCAGAATCAACAAAACCCAACAGATATCCTGATATATGAAAATCCATTGTATTTAACAGTTCATTAATAAGCCATTCTCATAAAAAATAATAAAGTTACAATGAAGAACAATGTTACATGAGCTGTTAAAGAGGACGTAGGATCTCCAGGACCCCCAGCATTAGGGGCGATAAATCATATCTAATGATTTTTAAATCAATCGCATTCACTGAGTGACTTTTCTCCGTCTCTGTGATGGTTTTATTTGATGTCACTGGTTTGTTCTTACACACGAGAAGTGCTCGAAAACATTTTACGACCATAAATTAAAAATAAATAACTTTTGAATCTTCAGCATGCATGTAACTTTCATTTCAAACTTTTAGCATCACTTTGGAAATAACAGTTTGACAGACAATCAAACTAATAAATAAAAATCTCAACACCAGGTCTGTTTCTGAGGTGTTCGACCACATCTTGTGGCCTTCCTCAGTGAATAAACTTTGGTCACGTGATGACAATGAAACTCCATGACAACTGAGCAACTACAAGCCGAGGAAGGTATGAGACAGTATATTAAATATATTTATTGAAGTCCCACATTTTCTATTTTGACATAAAGTATACTTTTAGAAATTTGTTTTTTTTTGTTACATTTTTAAAATACATATTTTAATGTAGTTTATCCACGGTATTTTGGTTTTCAGTTCCTCCTAACTTTCTCTCTGAGCTCCACATGCTCAGGGAGGGCTTAGTTCACTTCTCTGCCGCCAAGGGAAGCAAAGGGAGAGAAGAGCAGTTTGACTGGCTCCACTACAGGAATCCGGATATGATGAAAATGTTTTAGACTCAACTATCCTCAGCGAGCTGCCGCCACTGGACGTCGAAGGCGCCTCGAGGATTATTATTAATATATATATATATATGTCAAAAAACATCCGGACAAAGTTGAACGCTGACAAGTTAAAGTTACCGGAAAAGTTTTTTGGGGAGGTTACTCTCTCTTAGCCCGGTGTCTTTTTCTTTTTTTTTCTTCTTCCCAACGTCTCGGGGAAAGAGTTTGGAGGAAGGAAGGATGGGAATAAGTCAGCTTTGAAGCCGAGGGAGTTGTCATGTTTGAAAGGTAAGTTATGCTACATAAACAACATGTCCGCTCCGGCTATAAACAACACTTCTTACCGAGCGTCCGTCGCCTTTCCTCCCCTCTTTTTGATAGAGAAGAGGGAGTGTGTGAACTGCATGTGGAGTCTTTCAGCAAGTTTATGTAAAACGGGAGAGGAGGGAAATTTCCACTAAGTTTTTTTTTTTTTTTCTTAACTGCAGCTCGACGTCACTTCTCTCGCCGTGTGAATAAGCAGACGACTTTTCTCAAGTTGAGTAATGACCCATGCACGGTGTGGCTTTGTGTCTTCAAGCCTGTGCTGATGGTGAGACTTTGGTTTCCACAGCGCTGAGGGCTGAGGAAAGGGAGGAACTTCTTCTTCTTCTTCTTCTTCTTCTGCTGTGTGTGTGTGTCCCCAAAAAGACGACTGTCTCATGTCCAAGGAGACCGTCTTTCCTCCTCCGGATGGGCCGGCAGGGCCAGGGAAGGGCCCTCAGCGAGACACGAGTCCCCTGCTGTCAACCTCGCAAGGTAAGGGCACACTGGAACAGCATGTTAAATATAGGGCAAAGCGAGGTGGCGGGCCACCTTCACGAGATCTCCTGTCACTAATGTTTCACTACACGGGGACAAGACATCACCTCCAAGAGTGTAAACATGCCCGGCCGTGTTGCGCCGGTTAACATCTTAACGACATAATTCTGCACCCGGGAGCCAAAAAATGTGTGTGTGACGAGCGTTTTCTCTGGTGTGAACACCTATAGAGCGTGTTTACCTTCCTCCTCCGTGCAGCCGGTGCACCAGCAATGAAACCGAGCTATAAATATCAGTGTCAAAGAACTCATGTTGCTTGTACAGTAAAACATGAGAGGGAGGGAGGGAGGGAGAGAGAGAGAGAGAGAGAGAGAGGAAAAACACAAAAGAAATGAGTCAATGAATGCATATCAGCATTTATCAGTCTGCTTGGGACACTATCGGCCTTGTCGTTTTGAATTATATTCATGTGACTTTTAAGATGCATCAATATCTGGGCTCCAGTGTCAAGCCTCGATAATGTTTTTTCACACACACACACACAATAAAGTCTGAAGAAACGCCCTGGTGACTATTAACAGCAACCACAGCCAATTATAGTTTTTAATTAACTTTCTAGTTGCCCCTAAGATTATCACATGTAAAATAAGCTTACCCCCGCACCCCCCCCACCCACCCCCCCCTTTTCATTTTTCTTCAAACAAGCAATGAACCGTTAACCATCCTATTTATACCAAGCGTCATTATGGCACTGTCAAAAAATAGCAAAGTAGGACAAAGTAAGCAATCACTGTGGCTGCTGGATTGCGAATGGATTTTCGCTGGACCTTCAAAGGCGCTCGCAGTTAAGACTGGATTTCCCCCTCTCGGGGGACCGTGGATGTACTGAGAATAGAGCAATTTATTCCTAACTGTGATCACTAAATACCGCGATGCATCACACAGTGCTGCTGCTAGCGCAAGTGCCCGCCACCATACATCAGCTCCAAGCTGAGATATGTGCCACATCTATCTAGGGCTCCTTGGCCCCCCTCCCACCCCCACACCGCGCCCCATCCGTCCCCCCACTCCCTCCATCCATCACTGCTTACAAACAGAAAGTGTCGTAGCGTTGGAACAAACGCGTCAAGCAAACGGGGGGGGGGGGAATGATTCGCTGAATCATCCTTCGCTGTTTCTTTTTCTTTAGAAATACGCAGCAAAAGTTACTCAGGACACAGTGTGTTACTGTAAAACTTAGCAGGCTACGAGAAAAACTGTGGGCTATGAGCAGGCATCTGGCACCAAACCAGTGAATAAAGTCATTGTGGAAGGTTTATTTACTGAACAAAGCGGCAGTGTGCGACGAGCAAAGCGTCAGCGAGTCTTGAAGTCAAGAAGCCAGAAGACACGGCTCAGAGAGAGATGAGTGGAACTGTCTCTCGTGTTTTTTTTTTTTGCACAGCTATCAGGCCTGGAGTTTTTGCCCACATACTTTTTCCAATTTAGATGAATGCAGCCTTTATGGCAGCGAAAAGAAGCTTGGCAGGTACAGCACACCCGGGAACAGAAGGAGAGAAAATGAGATCCAGAGCTCTGGCAAGGCCTTTACCTGAACCGCCCCACCATGTTGTGCAACCATTTGCCAGCGGCCTGTGCTTTTTCTGGCAAAAATAGGCCGAGCGGCCTCTGCACCTCTGGCTCGTCCAGCTGTCCCTGATATTTTGTCCACTGTGGCTGACCCTGCAGTAAAAGTTTACATCTGTTTTTGGAGGAATGGCTGTAATGCATGTTAATTTAGAACAGTTGAGCCCATAATAGGATAACATTAAAGTAAACAGCCGAGGCTCTCTCTGTTCGTCACTATGCAGCACAAATATGTTGCTGCCGAACTTTGTACGCAACAGGTTTTCCTCACTTAACTGTGTTTAACTCTAAATGCTTTTGACCCTAGATGCCTGTGACAGTGAATCATCAGGAAGAACAGCGTCTCCCAGGAAACCAGCCGACGAAGGACAGAGTTACGTGACCGAGGAGAAGCCTAATTATTGCGGGCCTGTAAGAAGTAAGTTTTAACGACCTGGGAAAGCTGTGGGCGGACAGCAGGATGTCTTGGTGTTATTTTTAATGATAAACAACAATGAGCCATTTAATTGCAGAGAGTAAAAAAATGATCCACGTGTTTTGCTCGCCAGGATGATCGAGCTTCGCCGACGTCCAGCCACGTTTCAGCTCACGTCTGAGTCGTGGTGATTTCTGTCCTCCTTCGCGCGCGCGCGCGCGTCCGACTGTCGAGAATGGCTGTTTGTTGTGACACTGGCACGGCGTGCGCGCGGCGAGGCAGCTGGCCAGCTAAAATATTAGCCGCGGTGTTTCCAATTAAAAGAATATCAGGATGGCACCGAGGTCCCTGGACGACTGAGTGGTAACATGCGTGCTCTCTCGCTCTGCCATAATGACTGAGACTTGGCTCGTTCCTCCATTTTTTTTTTTTTTTTTTACATTTTTTCTTTATTTTGTTGCTTCTCCTTCCAACCCTCAGCCCTCTGTTTTGGAAGTGGGGGAAATCCTGTTTGTGGTTCTGGCATTGGCTGCCTTAACGCACTGATTGCATCTTAGCCACAATGTTTTTACCCCGTACCAAACATTTACCTATTGGAGGGGACTCGTGCCAGCTGCTCGAGGCACTTTCCTGTTGAAGAGTGTCTTGAGTGTCATTCGGCTTTCAGGCTAATAAAACATCGCGTGGGTGTATCGTTCCTTGCAATAACCTACCATACCAATAACATACCTTTTAGATTTCAAAACGTCGGTTGGCTTTTTTTTCCTCCTGCGTCTTATAATAACTTTGGAAGCGTATGAAACCTGTATTATTAACCTGTAATCTAAATAATCACATTGTTTTATGTAAATGTCTTGACACGGAGGTTTTACAAAACAGTTACTCGGCATTGGACTGCTTGAGTTATTAGCAGGTCTAATTGAGTCTCGATGCACTCTTGTTCAGTAAAATGACTTGATACTGTGCTATGGATTGCAGGTCACAAAAGGAAGCCAGCTAAAAGCGTTGCATGCGTGTGTGTTTGTGTGTGTGTTTTATTGTTCTTAAGGAGAGGGAGACGTGTCAGCAAAGGCTAATAGCAGCTGATTGCTTCCATCCATGTAAGTGCCTAGCTGTAATAAGGATTGTGTTTGCATTTGACACAACAGTTCTTTTGTTTCTAGGTTGTTAACTTTTCCAGGGCGCCTTTTCCTGCCTTTTTTTTTTTCACTTTCTTTTCTTTCTTTTTTTTTTTTGGTATTAAGCTTAATGACTTGCCAGTGGCTTGTTTACTGAATCAGCGAGGAAAAGAGATTCAGTTGCAGAAAAAAAAAAAAAAAAAAAGATTTTCTGTCAGGAGGTCTTTCTAGCTTGGCAGGTGTGCGGAGTATTGCACTTCTGGAGGGAGGCATGCTTTTCTTTCATCTCAGCAGATAAGCCCCTGTGACAACAGTTTTGCGTTGTAATTGATGTCACCCCCCCCCACCCACCCACCCTCGCCGCCTCCACCTCCCAACATCCACACATGCTCCCTCACACTCGCACAGTGAGTCTGGTGAGGGGATTTTCAGTGGAAGAGAGACGTGCCGCTTCTCTTCTTGAGTTACAAGAACATAAAAGAGTCACGTCAAGTAAAGGCGAGACCCCAAATTTGTGCTGTGATAATCCTCGTCTGTTTGCGATTAAATCAAAGTTTTTCACATTTAGGGGTTAACCTGTTTGTATCACGGTCTCACTGTGGTTTTGTTTGTTGAGCCGACCAATCATATCGCCTACTGGCGAGGTAATTGAGAGGCCTCTTCACTGCAGAAACAGGAAATCAATAAGAAATCATCTGCCTGCCTACATCCTGGCCCTTGCTGTTTTTTCCCCTCCGCCGATGTCTGATTTAAAGCCTGTGTACAGTAAGCGGACGGTGACTTTTCACAACAAGAGGAAGCCTATTGTAATGTTGTAATAACAGCACATATCCTATTTCGGCTGTGATAACAGTGTTTTGACAAGTTGTCTTTTTAACCAGCGGGTCCCCCTTAAAACAGGAAAGTAAACATGGCAGCGGTTCCCTATTGATTTAAAGCGGTTCTTCACGGAGCATAGCATTGATTTTCATGAAGAGTACATGAAACACTGAATAACCAAACATCACCGCACAATTTATCATCAAGTGTGACCTAAAAATCTGGAATTATCATCATGAACCGAAGTTTCAGAAATTCCTATGGCACAGAAGGGGAGGAGAAAAAAAAAAAGTTGAAGTGTGGCGGTGGTGGGTTGCCAACCGCTGTGGCTTGTTAGACAAAAAAGAGAGAGAGGGGGGGGAAAAAAAGTACAATTCTGCCCTTCCTGTAAGGCCGTTGTCAGTGAACGGTTCCTCTGTGGCTCCGCCATCCTGGGGGAGGAGGGAGAATCTTGTGGGGGAGACAGACATTCCTCAAGAGACCGTTCTGGGTTTTCAAGCAGCTGATATCTCCTGCAAACAGGGCCTCGGCGCTGCAGCCCCTGCCTCAGAATAAATTGCTACCACCCAGCACCAGTTTTAGGAGTTTAATCGTCACATTATTCACCGGATTGTCAAATACTTTTTTTTTTTTTTTTAATGCTTCTGTGGTTGATAAAGATGACCTTACTAGCTTCCGAGGAACAGGTCTGTTTTTTTTTTATCTCAGTAAAATTCTGTAGTGAGAAAGGAAGGTCAAATAACATGACTCTCTCTCACTCTTTTTCATTTTTTTTTTTTTTAAAGAAAGACATTAGTCTGGCCTTTGTGTGAATCCCTGATTGGGCTCTTTAGTGGCACACCTTCAAGGTTATTACCTGTGCGCAGAATTGACCTTTTTGGAAGAGAATTTGTGACCCCCTAATAAATGCAGTAAAGGGGATTGTTTAAATGGAGAGTACCTCTCTCTCTCTGGCAAGAAAATATTCCTTGACGGTGCAACAATTAAGATTTATATACAAAACTATAAAGCGTTATGATGCTAGACAGTTGGAGGAGTTGCACTGAGATGAAACAAAGGGCAAGTGCCTCCTACTCATCATTTTCATCATCAGCGCTTGAAATATTTTTGCTGCCCAAGTGTGGAATCAACATTCGCAGACTGTCTCGCTTGCCTCATGTATATTCCAAAGTTGCTTAAGTACTTAGAGACTTTTTAACCTCGTGCCAGTTTTCTTTTCCCAGAATGTTTTTTTTCCCCCCAGCTATAGGAAGTGCATGGTGATTGTTGTTATGCAAGATTCATATCTTTATTGTAATCCTCAGAGCCCTGTCTCTGCAGAAATAATGTGTCTAAAGCATAGACCTATTATAAACTGAACCGTAATTTTCAAGTGATTACTTACCAGTGGGTCATGGAATCAAAAACTGTATAAATAGGGTGAAATGCTAGTGTAGGGGTTGATTAAAATGGCCATTGTAATTCTACCTCTGTTGTAATTATTTTCTCATTGTCTTGGTGCAGATAGATTTCATATGGGAAATTTCAAGTGTGTTAATTAGCATATTTTACCCGAAGTGCCCAAGCCTATTCACTGTTAATTTTTTTTTTTAAGATATTCAAAATACTTGAGCCAAATGATTAGATATGCATACCTCAATTCACGGACTGCAGTCTTTTAAGTGCTTATGTTAGATACAAGGCAACATGTATGGATTCTGATTGCGGAGGAAGAGTGCGTTTTTGCAGGAAATTTGGACATTGAGGGTAATCTTTCCAAGTCGTTTTAACACCAATTGACCTCCGTGTCTAAATGCTTCTTTTGCGGCACTTTCTCGCGCAGCGGCGGGGGGAAAAAATAATTCAGATCTTTTTACGTGAATGAGAGCGGCGAGTAATGCAGTGCGAAACTACACAAGGAAAGTCCTGCCCCTCAAAGTCTTTGGCTATGTTAACGTACGGATGTGTATATTAACACAGGTGCAGCAGTCTAATATGGTTTGTGGAGGTGGTTCAATTTTTAACTGCTTTCTATCTCGCTGGTTAGTTGAGTCTGTAGCGTTGCATCATAAGTTATATAAGTTCATTATAAGCTTTTAATGAAAAGTACGCTATCAATTAAACGTGGAAAAGTGCAATAAAGCGTAAAAAGTTTCTTAACTGAATGGGGCATATTTATAAATAACCATACAACAGGAATACCTTAGTTAAGTAGAAGTTACTCAAACTGAGCTTAAGTTCAATACTTGATTACTTATTTTCCACCGCTGCAAAGACTCAAATTGATGATATATCCAGACAGTTGAAATAAATCTGACCTCCATGTTTTGCTTGTTGCACAGGTAAGGTAGAGGGCTCGCTCAGCTCGTGTTTACCGCCTCTCCCAACCAACGCCACACAAGGCGGTGTCGGTGCCTTTCACAAGCTACTCACAGAGAGTGAAAAAAAAATATCATCCAGTTCAAATGAGAGCAGTGCAGGGGGGATTACTTGGCCTCTAACAGGGTTTTGGCTCCAACATTAAGGTTAAAACCCTTTTCTATTACTGAGATCTCTGCTGATGTTGCCCCCGCCAGCCCCGACCCCCTCGAGCTTCCAGCTCCTTGCCCCCTCCGTGTTTGCAGGTTCAGTGCCTCACTGCTAGGTCATTCTGTCAGGCCCCCTGATCAGTGGAGGGTGACCGGGGACCAGGGGATGGCTCCCGTCCAGACTCCACAGACAGCCACAGCCGACACAGGCCCCGGCTGGTGCAAAACACCCCCCCGCCCCTCCCGCAACCTCCTCCCTCCTCTCTTTCAGGCTAGAGCTAAAATCGATTCGGGCGTCTCCGTGTTTAAAAAGCCACTCAGAGGCAGACGAGCACCTCTGTCCCAAAGGTTGATCTCTCAGCTTAAGGCCTTGATTGGCATCCCGAAGATGCGAGGCGCTGACCCACAGCTGTCCCATTAGCAGAGGGTTAATGCTGAGATTGATACTGAGCAAATAAAGGAACTAGGTGTGGGGGTATTTTGATAGACTGCCGATCCCCTCTCTGACCCGGAGACAGACCTTAACTGTATTTTAGCTTTTTAGGGAGTGGTAGCGCTACTGGCAGATCCTCATCTCTGCTGCAGATGCACACTGTATTTATTTGGTGTGTGTGTGTGTGTGTGTGTGTGGTTGACTGCGCCTGCCGTTTTGCATGTGTGCGCCTTTTGTGTATATGTGCACAAGCAACGCCGACTGTGCGCATGTGCACGTCTGCGCGCCTGCCGTTGAATTTCAAACAAGTGAGTTTCCTGTGGAACTTCTACTTCAGCAGGGAGATTTTGAAGCCGGTGGAATATTTGAGTCATCGATGTAACTGAAACTGAAAATACCACTACACCCCCCCAACCCGCCCGCCCGCCCCCTCCCGCTCTGTTGCTCTGGTTTTGTTTTGAGTCGTCAGCGAGGAGAGGGTGGAGCACGTTTTTTTGGAGTATGGAGCCTGGCAGCTCCCTCAGGCCTGCTCTGAGTCACGTCATAATTGATCTTTCTAGAAATTGTGGTAGCTAGCCGTGTAAAGCCTAAATCTGTGCAAGATGTGCAGCTTTTTAAAGATCCTGCAATCGCGCGCTCGTCTGCCTTTTGACTGCGCCCCCCTCTCTCCCCCCCGTTCGGATGGCGAGGAACAGATGAGGGGAGAATAGAAGGCGTTTGACAAAGCTTAATGCAGAAACAGGCTCGTACAAATTCATCTAAGAAATGAGGAGAGGGGGAGAATAAAGCGCCATTTAGTGTCTCTCACAGCAGCCGGGTTGTGAGGCTTTGAACACTTCTTGATGTCTTGCGTTCTGCTACATTAGTAGCACTCAAATTAGCACCATGCCAAATTCCACACAACAGTGGAGAGACCAGAGACTTCTCCGGTCGGAGCTCGGAGGTAGGAGGAGGGGGTGGTGGTGGTGGTGGTGGTGCCGAGTTTGAATGACTTCCCCTCAACGTGATTCATGTAAGAGAAAATGGCATCTCATTGGGAGTTTCAATGATTTAGATAGCAGTCAGACATATTAATCTGGGAAAATGTTCCGTTTTGAAATCAAATGATAATTGATGACCCCCTTTTCCCCACCACGGACTCCCCTTTCCCAGCGCGCACACACGCGCGCACACACACCTTAACCAGCCCGAGTACGCCGAGAGGTTTGTGTCGTCAAATCAAGCTCTTGTCTTTCAAGTTGCCTTTGCTACTGTAAAATGTAATTAAGCAGAACAAGGTCCAAGGGGGTTATTTTTTTCCACTCAATCAGCAGCAAAATTTGAAATTAGTAAATCCCTGATGCCCGGCTTCTCTCTTTGTTGGGTGGAGGAGGAGGTGGCGGTGGCGGCGGCGGCGGCGGCTGCAGCGGTGGTGGCGAGGAGGGGGTTTGGAAATAATATTAAGCTCTGTCTTTACATGTCACTTCCCCTTCAGCAGGTTGGAGTAGCCAAATTTGAATGACTGTCACAGAGAATTAAAACGCGGTGGAAAATAAGTGTGTCGCCACTGAAAACGAGCTGAGCAATATCGACTGACTGTCCTGGAATGGGATGGAAAAACAGACAAAAATGTGATGTTTCCTGCTTAAATGAGATGCTACACAATATGATCAGCCTTGACAGGTGAAGACAGCTAATAGAGTTCTGTTGCAGGTTACCATAACACACCCACGCACACATACAGGGCATGTCACTTTTGCTGATGAGGATCCAATATCAGAGCAGGTAATTTAGCTATCCTCAGCGGTCATCGCCATCCGCGCCGCTGCCATCATCATCACTTTATCTTGGATAAATACAAAACATTGTGGTGCGTGCGTGCGAACTGACAGGGCCAGGATTGCCGTGTGATGTCCGGAGTCCCATTTTTATTCATATCTGTTGGAACAAGTGACATTTCTGTTAGCCCCGTGTCAGGTCGCCATCCACTCTGTGCAAACGCCCCGAGACAAGACCGCGGAGTTTCGCGCGGCGCCCACATCCTTTTTGCGCTAACAGGAGTCTAATTTTCTAATCAAATGCTGGTGCTCGGTTTTCCTGGTTGACATCGGCAATTTGCTCTCATTTCACACCGCTGATATCTGCATTATATTGATGCTAATCACAGTTAGTGGGCTTTTTTGTTGTGCTGGGACACTTGAATGATGATCCCCGAGTCTCTTGTCTGTTCCTTCCGACGCGTCCTTCTAGACAATAAAGAAAGTCCTTGTCCCGTAGTTTGGAAGGTCAAACGGTAAACGAGGCTTTGATACGCCCAAGGAAAATTTCAATCAGAGCCCTTTGTAATAACATTCATTGTACTATTTTCCTCTCTCTCTCTCTGTCCCTCTCACTCTCTCTGCAGTATAATTCCCCTGGTTTTGCGTCTATAAATATGGACAGGGAAGATGTATAATTTCTAATGAGAAAATATATCCCTTTGGATTGAAAGGCAGGGGCTGTTCCACACGCGCTGCTGTTTGTTAGGAGGAGAGATGATACCTCGGGCTGTTTTGGCAGCGAGAGGAGGGGGGGTGCGGCGGCGGCAGCGGTGGTAAGAGGAGTCTGGCTAGGTCATTGCACATTTACAAATTAGCATTTCAATCATGCAGGTACATGGCCAGCCGAGCAGAAAATATACATGTTTTTCTAATACAAGGCACAAAAAGATAAACAAAACACCGGCCGTGTTATTGGAATTAGCATTTCCGAGCTAACTGTCACCGTGTATTTTGCCCGTCGCTTGTTTGGGCCTCCTGACTCAAAAAAAAATAAAGCTTCCTCTTCCGCTTTCATTTTCTATTCGACGCTAACTCGCAAACTCGCCGCACTGTGTAATAACGGCTATTAGGCGATAAATACAAGATCTGGATTGTGGTGTTTATTTGGCTGACATGATGTGACATTTGAATAACTGTATGCTCTCTATGATGGGCATTCTAATAAGCCTGGGCAAACACCTTTCGTCTCTCTTCTCCCTCTTTCTCTCTGTCTCCGGGGCATTAATATTAAAAAGGACCGAGCTTTAGAAACACAGAGCTTGTGCGGTTGTTCAATCTACTCCCTGCCTTACCTGCGACTCTCGGCATAGCGGTGTGCAAATGAGAATCTCCATACTGCCCTGTTTGACCTCTGTGTTATATTTTCATGTTCTTGACTATTTTAGAATTCTTGTTTATACAGCTCTGTTTCAGTTGACATGCATGCATGCATATTTCTTCCTGGTAGGTCTGCGTTTGTGTGTGCGTGCGCGGGAGATCCAGTAGGCTTGTGACATAAACGAATATATATAAATATATATACATGCTCCTCCTCTTCTTTCTTCTGTCTTTTGGGTGCAATTTCCAGCTCCCTCCTGTAGGACCTATTTTCTGTGACAAAAACGGAGGTGTTTATATACTCAGTTTTACATACAGAGCGATCCCCCGCACAGCTCTGGCGCAGCTCCAGCACTCTCCAGGCACTCCGGTGCGTGGTCCCTGTGTGGCGCAGCCACTGAAGACTCGGTGACAAATGGCAATTATATTTGTGTGTTCTTCATGAATCCATCAAACACTGGCCTTTTAAAAATGCTCCCCAGATATTTGAGGCTGTCAGCTACTGGTAGCTGGGACCAAATTGGGATGCTGCTTAGACAGTCAAGAACCACTCACCCCCTAGTTTCCCCTGTGATGTGTGTGACAGCGTGTGTAGGGGAATACCATGTTTTATTCAACTACAAATGTACACTCTCAACAGTTGTTGATGTGCTAGAAATAGGGGAGGTTACAAGTCCAATTTGAGGTGTGTGTGTGCATGTGTGTGTCCACTTCTTCCTCCAAAACACGGCGTTTTAATGCAACCTGTCAGGTTGTCTGCATTCAGCTATCTCAGGACACGCACCCACCCGACAACTCGTCTGATTTTTTTTTTGCTTTTTTTAAAAAACTTTTTGTGAGTTTTTTATCGTATAAAAATTTTAATGCCGGTGGTGTTTTTCATGCTGCGTTATTGGAACAGCGCAGTTGCAGCGAGTCTCTCCATGAGGATTTATTAACAGGCCTAGCTAATATTTGCATTTATCAGTTGAATACTCAGATGTGGAATTAAACTTTATGTTCAGAAATGTGTTATATTATTTTGAAAACAGTCAAATCTCGTGTAAACCATAGTAAAAAAGTTGTTTGCATACTTCTTAAATGTCTGTTAAACTTCACCAGCCGGATTGCTGATTGGTTTCAAGGTGGATCTTTCTGCCCATTTCCTGTCATTTGTATTTAGTTTTATACATTGAACATGTTGCCACACAAACCTTTTTCTTTCACCGCGCTGCGTGTACGGCGAAAGTTTTTGATGGCAGCGTCGCGCAATTCCAACGGGACTTACTGCATTCCCGCTTTCTCTCATTACGTCTTCATTTGTCTCACGGTGACTCTACAAGTCTGTCATTGCCATCTTTGACAGTATCATCATTATCGTGATCAATGATTATGAATATTACTCCGCTCTGCCCATTCATCTTCCTCACCGTGTCTCATCGGGATAAAAATAAAGACTGCGACTGTGCTAAAGACTATCCAGGAACCTGCCACCGAGGCACACTTCTCCGCAGACTTGAACCCACTTTTTAGGGCTTTGCAGCAGTGTTAGAAACCTGAGTCGCCGCTTATGTGCTCTGGGTTTTACGTGGTGGTTTCTTAATAACTATTTATACTTTGGTAAATTGAAAGCTTGACTTCCTCAAAAGGAAAGGTAATTATGCCTCCAAGTCTACTTTGGCCTTTTTGTGCATGGACGTGTGTTTATGTGTGTGTGTGTGAGCTTGTGTGGCTAGATTTCTTTACCTAAACGGCTGTGCTATTATGCAAGATACTACAGGTGATTGATTTGTTGAGGAGCTGTCATCCTTTAGACAGGAGTCAGCGCGTTTCATTGACTTGACGGTATTCAGGACTGTGCGGCGCTAGCTGCAGGTTGCGCTGTGTTTGTGTGCCTATGAGCTCTTTACAAATGAGTTTGGACAACTTAATCATTAGAGAGGGATTTCCCCGGTCAGCCCCATTCATGTCAGCCAGTGCTTTTTATGTTTATAGCCACATCTGAGGAGTCGAATAACGTGAGAACACACCAGCAGTGTGATTAGAAGAGTTTCTCATTTTCATTTCTGTGTCCTGCCCGTTTTAAAACATGTAATCCGACCTCCTTGAAGTGGAACGTTTAGCAGAATAAGTTAAGTTTCTTGATGGCTGAATAGCTAACTTTCAGTTTGTGCGTCTTGTTTATTATAACAGCAAGCGAGCTGATTAAGCTCCACTGACTCATGGGAAAATAAAATGTACTGCTGTTCACTCCAATCTGATCTGGTCTTCACAACCAGACCACAACAATGTGATACCACTTAGAGAAGCAAGAGGTTCAATTTGAAAGAAAACATCTTCCTGGAAGCCGAGACTCATCCTCGGCCACCCAAGTAAGGCCCGCTGCGTAGAGAAAACCACGCCGTTCTTAGCTGTATTTATGATAATGGCTTGCTAAGTGTTAAAGGAGTGAAAAAACGTAGCAAGTTGCAGCTGTCAGGGGTAAATGTGAAGAACAACAACAGATGTAGCCTACTCCGAGGCTCCTTGTTAGCAAGCCTCTCCCCACATTGTCATGGGCAGGCTGCGAGGCTTTTGTCTTACGGAGAGGAAAATCCATCAACCTGGTCTTAAATCACTGCATAATGAATTCGATCGTGTGCTACCCAGTTGTCTAATTCAAATTGCATGGAATCCTGATCCCTAAAGTCTATATTTGTTTATCGAGGCAGCATGCAGAAGCCTGAATGAGGAGAAGGCAAAACCCAGAGTGTGTATTTAATTGCTTTGTTTTACATCCACATTCACGTCCGGCCTCTCCCAGGGTGATGTGTTGTTAAAAAGCGCAGAGGCCCCGATTCCCACACTCTCCCTCTCTTGTTAACCGTAATTGCACTTGTTGGTGAGAGAAAAGAGAACGGAGATGGAAAGAAATTACCAAGTTTCTATATTAAGTTTGCATCCACTTTGGAAAATTTGTCGATCCCGAGTCAGCCGCAAAACACTTCGACGGGGCTGCGGACGTTTCCTCCAGCCCGCGCCACGCGGCCTGCTAAATAAGGCGGAATTTGGTGGGGGAAGATACCATAATATTCAATGTATATACAGAAAGTATAGAATAGGGGAGGGGGTAAAAAAAAGAATAAGTACGGCTCACTCAGACAGACTTAAAAAGAGATGAATAATTCACAAACTCTCAAGTTAACCATGCACTGGCGGTGCGTGCACTTGCACAGCGGCTCTGATGTGGAGGGAAGGTAATGTAGGAGTAACTCCCAGTAGAGCTGAATGTGCAGGTGTTCCTCTCAGTAAAATGCCACCTCCTTTGCTCACTCACATCCTTCGCCTTCTTTCTTATCAGACAGGTCGCTGTCTCCTGACTTTCTGTGGCTGTCACACATACACTTAGAAAGACTAGTTGAGGCCATCTCTGAGCTTTCAGAGGGAAGGAGATCATTACTGTTGCAGACAGCAGCTATTTTGTATATGCACAGTATCACAGGCTCTCTTTCTCTTTTCACTGCATTAATCTCGCTTTCCCCGCGCACTGTCTTAACTCACCTGGGTACTGCTCCCGCAAACGTCTTGTCTGCCTACAGCGGTGGCTTTTGTGAACCTGTCACATATGAGGCTCATATATCTCTCCGGCTTTTTTCCCTGTCATCGCGGGTTGACGTGTTTGCCATATGATCGATATTATCATGTTAGGAAATGGTGGCAAGATTTGCTGAGAATTATCTAGCTGCGTGTCGGTGGTGTGTTCGGGGGGTTGGAAGAGCTGAACGTTAACAAAGCTGCGGCAGCTTTTTGTGTGAGTAAAAGGCATGAACTGCATGGTTCAGACAGAGCAAAGTTATCTTGAGTTAAAATAAAGTTACAGGCTTATCAAGCGTTTACCTCCATCAGGGTAAAAGGAATCTAAAGCTGTTTTCATAAAAATAGACACCACAAATCCTAGTTATTAAAATAAACTACTTATTCCTTTTTATGGTTTTTGTATTTTAGTGTTTGGTCATGTTTTGTCCTCTACTTTCACACTGAAAGTATGCTTGAATCAACAAGCAGCCCTCTGTTTTGTTTCAATATTCACTTTTATTTGATTTTCTTGTTTTAAGAGTTTTAGCTTGCAGCTGAAATACTCCAGGCAAACTGTCCTCAAACACTGATTGAAGTAATTGTGCTGAAACAACACACCCAACTCTTTTCTAAACACGAGTGAAAATGAAATCCTCCTTTCTTCATGTCTCCTTCCAGCTCAACCTCAGTCTGAGTCACAGCCAGTGGCCCCGGAGCCTACCGAGGAGGGAGACGTTGGCAAGGACCAAAATGGCTTTCGCCACAGCGGCACTGGCACGCCCGCGCTGAGCAACGGCAACGGAATCCACCCTGGCATCGGCGCGGCCGGGACCACGCGCACGTGCTCCTGCGGTGCCAGCACGGGCGGGTTGGGCCCGGGCACGAGATCAGTGGCGACGGCGACGACTACGGAGCAGCCGAGGAAGCAGCCGTCCACGCCTGTGTCGCAGAGGATGCAGAGGAAATTGAGGTCCAGCTTGTCGGTCAACAGTGACAGCAGCCGACGCAGCAAAGGCAGTTCCACGGGATCACAGAAGCCTCCTTTACCAGAGGGTGAGTATCCACACAGCAGAGGTGACAACACAGCGAGTAAAAGACATCACAAACAAATACACACACACTGATTGTCATACTAACTTTTCTAACAGTTGTTTGCTTGCATGCCTCTTTTTTTTTTGCATCCTATCCTCTGCTGGTCATAAATTCATTCATCAGTGTTTAAAAATGAAAAGACAGAAACGGAAAAATCAAAATGCAAACAAGCAGCTGGTCTTATAAAATGAGAAATTCAGCACCGCGCAGCTGTATTATGTTAGAAAATAGAACTATCATGCCTGACCTGGTCACGATTAAAGGCAAAAACACCACAAAGTAATTTGTTAAAGGAGCTATTCCTGGGAGTCGCTGCCGAAATAATACCCTTTATAAGATATTGATAATAAATTCTTACCTCGTCTCACCTTTTAATGATGGGAGTGCATGACCTCTCATATTTATCACCCCCGTCAAGCAAATGACATCTTATCTAGCTCCTGTGGCTTTTATTTTCTTTAACAACAAGTCAGAGAGTGCGTTTGCCATGCAGGGAAGCCGTCACTTTGTCAGGTGCAAGGCCGAGGTGAGTCCAGTAATGAAGGCGGTTGGCTGGTCCTATTCCATTGGGGAGATAGGTGTGACCGTCTAACGAGGCCTGAGAGCACGGGGTGCCTATTAAAAGACGTGACCAGCCTTCTTCGGGCCCTTCATGGCCCCTCACACCTCTCTGGGCCCTTTCTGACTTCTCCCTACATCCCGTCAGCATCACCCCGGCCCTCATTAACAGACAGGGCCCCGTCGCATCCCTCCTCCGACTACTTCACCGCGTGGCTGTGCATGTGTTTGCGGACGTGCGGGTTAAGGCACGTTTCTTTAAAGTAGAGGGCTGATTCCTACTTTATTCATCCAGCTCCAAGGCCTTTGCTGTTTTGTCTTTTTTTTTATTATTTTACTCCAGGGTGAAGATGGAAAATAAGATGTGATGCGCGTTATTAAAAGATTCACAATTGCTCAGGTTGAGATATAAATGGAGGAGAAACGTGGGCAGTCAGATGTTTATTTGATGGTGTGAAATATGCATCAGATGGAGTTGCAGGCCGAGCCGAGCAACAAGACACGCGTTTGAAACGTCTTGGCAAAGAACAAGATGCAAAAAAAAAAGAACAAAAAAACAAACAAACAAACAAACAAACAAAAAAAAACACACACACACAACAGCCGCTCAACAAGTCTGTCTCATTATGGCTTTTGTGTTGCTTATTTGCCGACGCGGGAGCTCTCAGAATCAATATGTTCGCTCTCAACTATTTATTTCCCCCCGGAAAACAGCCAAGCTGTGCTGTTTGAATGTTTACACGGATTAACATAATCTGTTTGCCTGTGAAATTAGCCTCCTAAACAGCCCCCTGAACACAGGAAATAAAAGGCGTAAGCTAGCAGGAGCTAGCTCTGGGGATTCTGCCGCTCACTGTGTTTCTTGGCACATGCCGTTGGCACCGTAGCCAATCTGTGATAACGCCGCCGCTTCCGAGGAGTCATTTACCACGCTGCTTTTGTTCGGCGGGGTGGGTTGTCTCAACTCTTGTCATCAGTTTGTGTGTTTTTTGTGCTAATTGTGTGTAATCAGTTAAGGTCTCCAAGCTGCTTTAGCCTCATTTAGAGGTTTAGGGCCGAGGCCGCGAGCGTCGTCTTTGCCTGAGCTGTAAACCTTGTGTGTGTTGCGTAAGCTCCGCTCCTCCTAGCTTTGACTTTTCCGCCAGTCGTGCATTATATACAGGCATTCTTTAAAGTACATGTGGTGGACCTCCACTGTCCAGCCCAGATCCTCTGCCCTCTTTTACCCATGTGTGCATTCCCATGGCCACCAAGGCTTTTTCTGATCAATCTCTCTCTTTATCTCAGTCTGTCTATCCATCCCGCCCCTCTCTCTCCCTCTTTGTGAGTTTGAATGTTTTGCACAGCTTGCTGCTCTGAGGCCCATCCAGCTTGTTTTGTGTCATGCCGCTCCTCTTTTTTTTTTTTTTTTTTTTTGATGTTAGCTTTCCAGATGTCTCATACTATTTCCTCAGAGGGGCCGGACGCTGTTTTTGGCCCTGCAAACTCTGGGCTTCATCGCCGCTCACTGACATTAAACAGGAGCAGTGTCAGTGTGTGCTGTTCTGTCTGTCTGTTGGTTGGTTTCGCTCTGTGTCTCCGTCTGCTTTTCTGTCTGTCTCTCTCTGTTTTCATGGAGATGTGCCTTGCGTCCAGATCTCTTGTGTACAGTATACGACCCCTCCCCTTCTCGTTCCCCTCCTTCTCGCTGGCTTCTCTAAGATCCAGACTAATCGCTGGTGTTGAATTATACATCCAAGTGAATAGCTGAGATGGCCGGCCGCTGCTTAATGCCTGTGTACTGTGTTTATATCGTATTCACAGTCTACTGTTATACCCTCTGGGTCCTTCAAAGTTTGTTAGGCTGAACTTTGAGGTTTTCCGCATGGAGCTGCGACCAGCGTTGTTTGTTCCCATTGGCATTCTGTAGCACTCGGATGGCAGCACTGCAGCGCGCCGTGCCAGCATAGAGCGCGATGAGTTTGTTTTGCCAACCCGATGCCCAACCAGTCATTTACTGCATCAGATGATCGCCTATGAAGGATTTATTCTCATGCATCTTGCATCACCGCCAGTGTTAAGGCCTCAGATAAGGATAATAAGATGCATTCAAACTTCAGGCACCCCTCACACACCCACACACGTGCGTGCCCGCCTGCTCGTTTCATGTTCCCTCGTCTATCTTGTTTGCATCACAGTCAGCTAGCTGCTTCTGGTCAGCTCTGCAGCCCTGAGCACCGCAAAAATAGGGGGGGAAAAAAAAAACCTCTACTTTGATTAATCAAACATGAGCATCCAGCGGTCCACAGCTTGCCTTCCTGTGCCGTCCTCCACACTCTCCTCCTTTCGCTTTCCCTCTAACCCAATCAGTAACAGCCCCTTCTGACAGCTCAAGATGGGCTGATGAAAGTTATGCAAATGCGCCCTGTTTGTAATGCTATTTTTCTGCATACATCCACATCATGTCTTTTTAACACTCCAAAGCAGTGGCGCTGAGCTGGCCTCGGTTCAAAAAGGAGGCAGCTGCATGCCAGGCGCACTTACCGAATGATATATGATTTAGCGACTCCGATACAACTACAGAAGTTCTGCCGCGGAGCGGCTTGATTGATGACAACATAAATTGCCCGCATTCATCTCTTATTAGCGCAGCAGTGCATCTTATTGGCTGTACATAAACAATCTCCGCCTGTATCTGATCTCACCTTGTACTAACCGCCATTTCTCGTCGCTTTAATGCATCTTTCTTTTTGTTTTGTTCTTAACTCCAGATGTGGCTGTTCGATAAAAGTAACGTCGGCCTTTAGAAACCGACTGACGCATTTAGAAAAAAAAGTTTGAGCGGCATGCCGTGTCGGTGGAAGTTTCCAAGCAGAAATTCAATTTGCCCCCTTTCATTACCTATTCAACCCAGGCGCATTTTAATGCAGCTAATTTGGCCATTCAGAAACAGATTTGTGATTGCTAATGGGCATATTGGTAATTTAAAGGGGAACTCTTTTATTGCTGCGAAAAACAACAAGCCGAAACATGCAACCGGCTCTTTAAAGAGGGTCTGTGAGGAGGTTAAATGTTAATCAGAGGTGTGAGCATTGCCGGCATTAATCCACCTATTTACCGGGAGAGACTCTTGGACTTCGCTAATCATCTTTGTGTGATCAGCCGGGCAGTTTGCATGATAATGCCACAATTATTTAACAGTCCGTTAATCAAAACTGCAGGAGAGGAATTCATTTCTTTGAATTTCACTTATTTCTCTTATTTCCTTGAGCCACCCCGCCTGGTTAGCCCCCACCCTTTTCACCGCATACCTACTCCGTTCCACCTGCCGAGCATGCGAGTCCTCCCTGCAGCCCGCCCTGCCTTGCATTGTTTTTATTAATACACGCTAATCGAATCCAATCTGTGTGTTTACACTTGCACTCACACACACACCTTTTTGTTGTGTCGATTTCTGTGTTTTATGCCTGTGTTTTTTTTGTTTTCTTTCTCGTCACCGGCCCGTTTGGACCCAGACTGCTGCGTCCACTGCATCTTGGCCTGTCTTTTCTGTGAGTTCCTGACACTTTGCAACATGGTGGCGGCGCAGGCCTCGTGCGGCGCGTGCACGTCGGAGGCCTGCTGCTGCTGCTGCTGCACCGACGACCTGGGCGACGACTGCAACTGCCCCTGTGACATGGACTGCGGCATCATGGATGCCTGCTGCGAGTCCTCGGATTGCCTGGAAATCTGTATGGAGTGCTGCGGCATCTGCTTCCCCACATAGGCAGGCCCGCGCTGGTGTAGAAACAGGGGTGGGGGGGAGTAACTGGACCCTGGATGGAAGAATGGAAGGAAATTGCTGCTGCTGTCACTTTGAATTCAGCAACAGACAGGGGGAACGTGTGTGTGTGTGTGTGACTGTGAGTGTGTGTGTGTGTGTGTGTGCAGTTCTGTGTTGGGGTTGAGTAAAGCATGCTTTGAAAGATGTATTTTGACACTGGGCTTCTCCATCAAAACCAGCTCAGCAAGGGCTAGAAGTAACTCCACATATATGAACATGTCAGTTAAATCTTCAGTGTATAGTGAGTCGTCTCTGTAAGTATTCTATCCTCTGCGTAAGAAGTATTATCACAGACCGCCTTAAAAGATTTTATTGTTACATCAAGAATGCTGTCTAGTTGTATCTCGCCTCTTTTAAATCATTTTGAGGAGACGCGTCGCGTACTCTTAGGAAAATGTTCAATTCACATACACAATACGTTTTTTTTTTTTTATTATTATTTTGATGCTCAAAAACTGAGGTTGCAGTCTTAGTGCTGTACGACACTGTAAAAGGTTTATGTGACACATTCTCAGTTGCATACTGTAGTTCTGCAACGCTTCTCATTCACACATATCTACTGTTGCACTGTTGAAACTGGTGAAATATCTAAGGTGAATCAGGACATCACATAATCTGCTACTTTCTAAAAGCAAAGGTGGGGACGGCGCTTGTTTTAAGGGTGGTTTTTTTTCATATTTCAAACTTCTTTTTTTTTTTTTTTTATTAATCAAACTGGCCTATTGTTACAGAAATCCTGCACAGAGTTGCTGATAAGCTCATAATTGTTTGCTAAATCGTACTTAAGTGCTGGAAGGTCTATGAAAACACGCTGTACCGAAGAATCTCATCTCTCGCCTGACTTGACAGTATTTGAAGCCTTGGGTTTACTGGAAACACAAATACAACAACACAAAAAAAAATGTTCCGACCAGCTCGCTGTACAGTTTTCTGCAACCTAAGATGAACAATGTGTACAGCTTATGTCTTTATTTCTGTGAGAGTCTCCCTATATTGTTAGTCATCAGTGATTAGGCTTCGTCGGCTGCTTATGGTACAAGTTTTTTTTTTTTTTCTGCAACGTTCTATCGCATACATACTGTGTGAGTATGACTTGTTGGACTGCACTCTGTGCACGAGAGGAGTGGAAGGAATTAAAAAATGGTGACCCTGGTTACCATATAAGCGGCTTTTGGGTATCAAACCCAGTGACACAGTACAAAAAAAGGAATCACGAACTGTCATGTTGAAATGGTAAACTAATGCAGGGTAAAGGCAGTTTCCTTCTCCTTTTTTTTTCTGTTTCTTAATTCTGTGTATCTCGAGATGAGTTTGTGGTGAATCACCAATGGAGTCATTTTCTTGTCTCGGAGATCCGCTTTGATGTTGTTTAAGTGATGATACTTAATGCTGGCCCTCATTAGCACGGCTCGCTAAATGGTAACAAAAAAAAAAGAAAAAAAACGTCCCTTCCTAACGCCAACGGAGATAATGTGCTGTCATGCACAGCCCGTCTTAATGGCGCACTGTTATTGTGTATGAGGAGGTTGGATGGGCACCTCTGCAGCAGATAATGTGCAGAAAGTAAACCTCGTTTTCATTTTTATGATTAACTCGCGCCACATGTTTGTTACGGGCTAAAGAGTGTCAAGAAAACACTATATAGATAATGTGAAGAATTCATCTAAAAAGAAAAAGTGTATACATGTAGCTACAGTAGTTGTACTCTTATACTAAACTGTTTTATTTTTGTTTTTATTCTGTGCCTTACACTTGATCCGTCTCATTTTCATCTCAATCATTTCTCATCTTGGAGTTCACGGCTCCGTTTTTCGTAGTTTTGTACATCGTCTTCAATCTCAAAGAGAACCGTTTTTAAAAAAATAAATAAAACATTACCAAAGAAATGTATGGTTATTGTTTCTGACACGTCTTTTTTGAAACATCACGTTTTGCGCCTGTCATTTCTTCATCATGTTCCGGTTAGCAAACTCAATCCGCTCAGGTCATGTGGTAATGTGACAAACATGCCTCTCTCCTCCCTGAACTTTTGTGTATCTTGCGTCTTGACATACACGTTATAATTCACGTTTTGTTTCTTGGACTCTAGAAGATTCGTTTTTTAAACAAAAGATTTTTCACCTGTTACTCATCCATGTATATATCCAATACACAGACTGACTAAACAGTGATTTACAGGTTTTTTTTTCATTTTAAGGTGTCAGCTTCAGACATTGTTATGTATGCAGTTGACAGCAGGGACACATCTGGAAGTATTCTATAGCACTCCAGCAATTAGTTGGTTTATCAATTAAACGATTGACAGCGAAGAAGTTCAACTACCTGACGTTTGCTTCTCAAAATGAAAGACGTTTTGCTTTGTCACATGATGTCAAAGTGAACGTCCTCCGAAGGTCAAGAAAATCTAAAGCAGATTGTCCAATAATGATAATAACTGCCCAGATATTAAATCACATGTAATGACAGTTTGGTACAGGAGCTGTTGCCATTTTCCTCCACCCGTCCCTCCACAATACTAGCTCTGCTCCTGCTGCCTTTGTGTGTCAACTTGTTTTCCCTCCTTAATTGGCTCCTTTTATACTGCTTTAGGTCCCGGTTCACATCTGGTCCAATGCATCCATATGCATTATTATTGCGGTAACTGGTTGCAGACATTGCAAACTTGATTTATATCATAATGCCAGACTTGTGTGTTCTGGATGCCAGGCTGTGTTGTTTTTTCTTCTCTCGTGGACGGGCCAGCTGTGCAGCAGAGAGTGCGAGTTTCATAGTTGCCACATGTGTAACCTCTTCCCCTCTGCCCCCTTCGCAGCTCCGTGTTGCACAGCCCTCCTCCTCTGGTCCTTTCTCTATTAGAGAGGGTGCTCACCTGGCGGCGGCGTTAGCACTAACACGGGAACATGGCCAACAACACTCGGTGAGGTCACGGGGGAGCAGGGACCTCCTGCTGGGTGGAACAGCAGTCTGACCTTCAGCCGACACCACCCCCTGTTAACCCCTCAATTAACCTCCACGTCAGCCCCCCTGCTGAAGGAGCAGGGAGGAAGAACCCCCCCCTCCACCTCCTCCTCCTCCTTATTCAATTCTATCTTTATTTCCTTTTATCATTTTCTGCCTGGATACACCCTGGCCCCAGGAAATTACCATCTTATTTCACTAATGCGTTGGGGAAAATATCACTGTCCAGAAAGTCTGTAATCACACAGGAGTTGTACTTTTCCATTCTTCCTCTCACTTTATTCC
Source organism: Nibea coibor (assembly GCA_023373845.1). Lineage (NCBI taxonomy): Eukaryota > Metazoa > Chordata > Actinopteri > Sciaenidae > Nibea > Nibea coibor. The sequence continues at coordinate 9,105,403 of CM041731.1, forward strand.
ACACTCGCAGAGGAAGGCAGAGGGTTGAAAAATATTTAAAAAAAAAAAAAAAAACTCCAGGTAGAGTGTGCGGTGACCTTTTCACAAAGTCGTCCACCTTTCCACTCCTCTAATCAATCCCCCTCTGATCGCTCACTGTGTGCCGGATTGTAATGTCACAATTAGGACGGCTCCATTGTTTCTGTTTGCCGTCTGGGGAGAAATTCAGCACTTCTCTGATCTCAAGGTCACTTCTCTTACATTATTAAATAAATTAGCAGTGTGGCGGCGGCCACCTCCTCTTGCCTGGCCATGTGTTCATCCATCCATCCATCCGTCCGTTCGTCCACCCATCCCTTCTTCCTGCTCAATTGGGCGGGATACAACTCTTTCACTCAGAAAATGAAAGTCTCCTGCCCGTGGCCACGGGAACAAATTACTGCTTTTGCTTTTCACGGGAGAAAAAAAAGCAGATACATTAATAATATTTTGTTTCCTTCATTTTCATATTGGAGGCAGACCTGCGAGTTGTATACTCATTCGAACCATATTATAATTACATATAATATGACTAATTAGACAGGACAAGAGGGGGTGTGATACTTCTCTTTATTCGCCATCTGTGTTTTTCCAGATGGAACATCAATGTTTCTCTTTATCAAACGGCAGAAAACGTAACTGCGCGCGCTTTCTCTCCCCCGCTCCTCTTATCAATCCATAGGATCCATAATAGCCGTCATTAGCAGGCTGTTTTTGAGGTGACTCATTTTGATATATTTATGATATTGTGTTGTGAGTCATTAGAGATAATGATACGGACACGGTGACATCTGCGTACAATTTCTGAATCCCGAGCGCATCGGGGGGAAAATGAACACGCATTGTTGCGCTATGGCACGTGTCACAACGGGTTGTAAACGCAACGCCGTCGTGTGATTGCGGCGCAGGAGTCCAGAAGTTTGTCACTGAATACAAAAAGTACTTGGAGCGCGCGGGTTTAAATCCTCTGTGAATCCAAAAATCGCGGGTTTCTATTGAGGAAAAAGGCACGCACCTCCTCCTAACGCGCGACGGGGTCTTTGTTTTTCCCCCTCCTCCTCCTCCTCACCACTTGTGTCAAAGTTTGAGAAGACTCGACCTCGCTGTTTAGACTTGTGGCACGACATTAAAATAAGATGAGACGATCTTTCAGAGGGCTTTGCGAGGAGGGGAGGAAAAAAAGAGGAGAGTTCAAGTAATGTCACTTTCAATTAATCTCCTCAGGTAGTGGCCCCATTAGCCCTCTCACACGAGGGCCTGGTTTACAATGCAAATAGGGTCATTACCTGAGGAGTCTAATTGACTTTGACAAGAGGCCGAAGAAAAAGCCTGCCTCCTTACGTCACGTGTTATTTGTTTGCTTATTATTTCTGTCGCACAAATTATTGATGCGCTTGCCAACGTGAAAGGCACATGAAAAATGCATCGGCAAGTGGCAGAATGCTGATGAGAAATGATTTTTTTTTCGGTTTGTTTTCAGTCAGCAGAAAGTTTCTGTCTGTTAAATGTTGTATACTTTTGATACAAGAAAGCTCAAATTCAACACTCAAAATTTGTCTGAGCCTCAGCAATGAAATGTAAATGATCTCCAAGTGAAAGATTTGTATTCTTTGTTCCCCTCTCGTCTTGGAGTAACGACGTGTGATCGTACTCATACCTTAAATATTTAAAGACCCCCTTTTGCTTAAGCTTTGCTGTGGTACATGGGCCTCTGACTGCTTCTAATCTCCTTGTGTTACCTGGAGGCGTCGCCACGGCGATGCAAGGGTAACGCGGCAGTTAGCGAGATCACGGGACTGGGAGCTTGAAAAAAAAAACTTGCCTGGGTTGAGGGGGGGGGGGTGCACGGTGAGGTTCAAAGTTTTTCCGCCACGCGCCGTGCCCCCGCGAAGCCCGGGCGCCGACAACATCTGCCTGGGAGAACGCGTGAGAATCAGAGAGGAACGAAAAAGGGGAGAAGAGACGTCGAGATGTTTTCAAATCGTTTCCTTTCTTCCCCCCGACGGTGCTGAAAACAGCCGCTCCCTCCTCGCACCCTTCCTCCCCACCCCGACGGTTTAGATGGCACCTTAAGTGGAATATTTTTGTTTGTGTGCTTGCGTTCGGGGAGGTTTTACAGATGCCTGCGCAGGTTTCCGGAGAGACTTAACAGAGGCAGAGGGCTTAGATCTGTAAATAAGACATCAGCTTAAAGTTGCGCACTTTTAAATTTCCTATTTTCCTTCCACTCCTCTGTCTGAAAGGCAATGGACCGTGGGAGAGGCAAATTGAGAAAGACGTGCGGACCAGGGATGCCTGTTTATTTGCTTGTACATGCTCCTTGAGCTATAAATTAGATGTCACCATTGTTACATGTCATTTGCTGATGTGGACGTGTTGCGGTCTCCCGAGCAGCACTTTTGATTGTTTGTTCTTAACATCACTTAAATGAACGTGGACTCCGCTGGCCTCCAGTCATCTGGATCTTGCGGGGGTGATTGGCAGGTTGTTGGGTAGGCCCGCTTGTTCCGTTCAGTTTATCTGAGCGTTTACAACCACACACAGAGCGGGATGTGCTCGTGATCAAATCTGATGTCCAATTTAGAAAAACACCCCCGTCGCGTTACGGAGGGAGCGCGCCGGCTTTTATTGGCTTTCGGAATAAAGACGTCTTTTGCAATTTGGGGTTTCAATCAGCCGGTTTCTTTTGCAATTTTCTTCGATTCTGGAGCCAAGTGAAACAGTTCATGAAGGTTGGTGGCTCGGTCGCTATTTCTTTGGGGTTGTTTATGTTCTTTTTCAGATCAACGGCGACCTTTTTGTGCATCAACAAGTATTTATTTTTCACAGATTCCAGCAAAAATTCTTCCAATTGAGCATAAACACGAGCACAAACGGAAAATTTCCCTCACTGTGGTTTGAAAGAAAAAAAGAAGATGAATGTTTACAGAGCCGAGAAGTGTGTTTGTGCGTGTGTGTCTCCTCTTAACCCGACTCGACCAAGCCACCCCAGCAAAAAAAAGAGAGCATCTAGTAGCTTACCTCCCTCCATGCAGAAAGAAAACACGGATCAAGGTCTTAATAACAGCAGCCATTGTGGCGAATATATAGGAGTCAACTTTCCGCTTGGAGCAGCCTCTTCACATTGAGTTAACATGAGTGACAGGCAAAGCCTCACACACACACAAACACACACACACACACACACACACAGGCCAGCTCTAACATGCTTCATAACAACACGAGATCAAACAAACGCTCACATGAGCGTTTTTACATATTTCACCTGAATCGGTTGTTTCGCCTTTTTCCTTTTATCAAATAAACAGAGGATTGATTGTTTCAGCTCCGGTACTGTACTTTTTTTTTCTTTCTCTCCGGCTTCATGATGCGCTTGTCTCTACAAGCTCCGCCGCAAACAACAACAACAACAACAAGGCAGCGGCGGTAACCCCCCCGCGTGCCCGCCAGATGTTTTGCCTCCGCGTTTTATTTGGCTGTCAGGCGTCCTTAATTGTTTCATCTGCCACAGATAAACACGTCTCCTGTTGCATCTTTGTTTACGCCGCGCTCGGCGACAAACTGTTGCCGTGGCAGTTTGTTTGCTGTGGTTGCGCGGCGCGGATTGAAAGAAAGGTAACTAGGCATCGGCGGCGCTGTGTTTTGTACACACACCTGAGGGAATCTGAGAAATGGGGAAAGTTTACAGGTGTGTTTCAGCAACACCTGCTCGCATCCTCTTCAGGAAGGGAACTTCGTGAAGTGTAAATTAAGGTGCGTGCAATACAGAGGGGGGGTTTCATTCTTTGTCAGGTTGAATGCAGCACTGTCTCATGCCATTGCCGCAAACAAGCGGTGGTGTAGCTTCATTTTGTGCGTTCGTGCGTTCGGTCATTAACCTCTTACTGCGCATATAGATCTGGCTTTATTTGTCCTGGTTCTGACATGTCTTTGTATCCACCTCAGTACAGTGAAGGTGACTCAACTGAAATATCACCCAGAACATCTAACAGTGGCCTTGCTTCTTCCTTAAAACTGCTTTTATAGGAACTTTTTTGTTAGTGCAAAGTAGATTCAGTCCAAAACTGGAAAAGACAAGACAAGTTTTTAATTAAAATGTACAAGAACTCATATTGGTATATAATATATCGGTGTATATATAGGTCATGTGCGCCATGTAATAAGGTGGCAGTAACTCAGTGGCTCTTTGCTGCATGTCACCACCTCTTTCTTCCATTTGCTGTCAATCTCAAGCTGTTACTGTCAAAAATAAAGGCCTAACAAAAAACAAAACAAAATTCATCTCCATTGTATGAAGTTGCCTGCAGAAATTGTGAGGTAATGTGTGACTTTAAAGTCTGTGTAAAGGCAGATTTCTTTCAAAACACATTAATTATGTTGGAAAATAGTCGCTGAGAACATGTGAAAAGACTTTGAACAACATTATTACTGAAATGTGGAGTTAAACCAGTTTTTCACCCGTTTTCGGGTCCAGGATTTTGTGGTCGGTCCTAAAGGGTGGCTCGATGACACGCTGAGGCCACCCTAATCATACCCCTGCACCCTTAACAGAAAGACGGAGGTTCATTCAAATTTGGCTGGGTGTTCAATAACACTTTCTTCTTTGGTCTGACAAGCTCAGAACACACATTTATTCACACTTTACATTTCGGTTTGCTTAAATAAACTGAATCACACAGCTGAGAAAAGTAGGAAAAAAATGCATAGAGACGTGAACCCGAATAATTCGAGCATCATTTACGATGCTGTTTTTAAATCATACCGTCACAGTTATATACTTGAAAGGCAACTTTTGTTGTTAAGACGTGTGGGTGTGAGTTAGCTGGGTGGGAAATGTCATTTTCTCTGAATGTTTAATGGTGCATCTGGGGTGAACGGAGGTGGTTCTTAAAGTGAAAGGTGCGATATTATCTGTTTTCTTAATATTAGTTGCCTGCCTGTGATAATTGACACGCTATGGCGTAATTGGATACTTTGTTAGAACACGACCGGCCTGTCAATGAATATCTAATCTGTCGTTTGTACCGTGCACATAATATAAATACACAAACAGGTTTACAGCATTCATTAGACGTATGGAGGAGTTGTCACACATCCAGCGCATTGAAGCCACATATGAATAGTTCATTGGTGCTTATGAATACTGTATGTTTGCTCTTCTTTAACACAAAAGTCCTGGGGAACCATCTAAACAAGCCAACTCCCAGTATCTGAAGCCATCTGAAGGCAGTCATAGGTGCCTCTTTGAGGTAGAGAGAGAGAGAGAGAGAGCCAGCAAGGCATAGAACAAGCGAGGAGGAGGAGGCTTCAGATCGGAGATGCCACATCTCATATGTTGCAAGGTGATGAAGTGCAGATATCTCCTCTTAAAGAATATGTGCCCCGCGGACATGTGTGAGATTTATGTGTCTTTCTTCCTTTTTTTTTTTTTTTCTTCCTCCTCTCCCCACCTCTGTCTTCAAAATTCAAAACGCGGCGCAACAAAAGGCGGTTTGAAATATTCTCATCCCCCCCGGAAGAATATTCAAGACGATTGAGCTCGCAGGTTAAAAATGTATATGCAAATGCAGGCTACATTAGAGCATGCACAGGTTGTTAATAAATTAACACGTGGCAGAAATAATTCAGTTTAGCGTGATAATTCTTGGGTGCGAGCTGTCAGCTGTCGCATTGTTCCGGATAGAAAGTGACGCCGAGATGGCAACACGAGCAGTGAACTGTGATGTTTTAGTGTACCTTGCTCTTCAGTCTCGGCACTCTGACACAATAACTGCCTTTTGCTCGCCCAGGCTCTGCTTTTTTTTGTCATTTTGGAAGAACAAAAGGTTTAATTAAGGATGCCTTTCAAAGAGAGGTTGACACTGAGCATGCACGCACGCACACATTATCTCAGAAGGGGTTTGCGTTCGTGAGGATACATTTTCTTCGCAGCAAAAAGCTACCGACGCTTCCTGCGTTAAAGCGCAAGCTGCATCTCAACCCCCAGCTTAAATTCTTTTTTTTTTTGTCAACTTTAATTTCCCTCTCGCCTTCAAAAACATTGATAATCGCCACCCAGAATTGCCGTGGTCGGGGAGAAAAGCGTGAGATCGTAAACGCTACGTTTCCGCTCCGGTTGCTTTGGTTGCTAAGCCGCTGATTGTAGGAGGGCATCTTGACGTTCCAGGCGGGGATGCTGCGTGACGAGTGCACTTCCTCTCCTCGCCTCATCCCCGAGATTTGCATAGCAGGAACCCAGGGAGCTGACACTCTGTTTATGTAGCTCAAGGTGCAGTGGATATGTGAGGTGTCAAGTGACTCACAGTCAAGTTTTTAATAAGTGCCATTTGTTCAATCTGCTGTTTAAACACTCCCGTCGACTCTCAATATCCTTAAAGACTGTATGCCCCGCTATCTTTTAATTAAGTCTCGGGCTAATGTGCCACTTAATTGACTAATCTGAGAGATTTTGTTTTCTCTAATTTACTTGAAAAACCATCGTCAGCTAAGCTTTTTAATATTGGCGTGATGAGGGTGGATACTTAGTGGATGCCTCAGAAGTGAGTGCAGGGGTAGAGGGAGTACTTGAAGGGGAGAGAAACAAAGTAGCGTTAACTCCTTCTAATTCCTATTAGGTCTGACAGCAGGCTGATAGCTAACTAGGCCATCATGTCATCCTTGTTTGCGTTTGTGGTTTTTTCTTTTTACAAGTGTGCTCGCAGATCTTCTTGGTAAAACTCGGATACGCGTGTCATTTCTGATGGCACAGAGTTGTATCAAGTTCTCCGGGCGAACTTACTTCCGTGCATTGCTGTTGCGGCAGAAATGTCTTCAGTGGCAGGTTATGAGGAGGGAAACAGAGGGCTATTCTCTGCTACAGCCTTGCTGAGACAAAAGGCTAATTCAACAGTAAATTTTTCCGGCTGCTTCGCCAAACGTTCGCATAGGAACATTCAGCAGCGGGCCTGAAATTCCATTCGCTCTTCCAGTAAGGTGTGTGTGTGTATACATATGTGTGTTTTTGCTTAAATCATTTGGCAGTTTATATTCAGATAAGGGCAAAGTGTCACAGTTTTCCCTTTTTGTTTCCTGAAACACAACTTTTTTTCTTTTTTCCAGAAAAACATCTGATTTCTGTTGTGTGTTTTTTTTTGATCGTCAGGTTAGCTCCGAGGCTAGTGGCGACGGTGGACGGACACACAGTTTTTCCTGGAAACGGCAATGTCTAAACAACACGCTGAGAGCCCTAAATGCTGGCGTGCATGTGCATTTTAAAAAGTCACTCAGCCTAAAGGCTAATAAAACGTAAACTGTCAAGATAAGTGGTGAAACAGTGCAGCCAGTTGCAGTTAGATTAACATGTGGACTGGAGTAGTCGGCCAGGAGACGTCCCAGGGAGGAAACGCAAGGCCAGGCCTGGTGTCATGTCACCACATGCAGGGGCGCTGATTGAATGGAAAAGTAGCGTCAGGAGCAGGGTGATAGGACAGCAGAGTGAAAGGCCTGTAAACAATGACTCACCCTGCTAGCTTGCAAGGACGGGGAGGGGAAGGAAGGAAGGGGAGGAAGGCAGTCCAAACTAGTCCAAATGTGTGTGAGAGTCAGAAAGACAGAGAGCGAGAGAGAGAGGGCCTTGAGAGTCTGCAGCCAGAGACAATCAGGCCTCTGTCAGGAAGTCCTGGCAGACATGGGATTTGACTCTGTTGCTGATAGACACACACGCGCGTGCGCACACACACAAACATTTACAATTACAGCAGAGACCCACAGAAATACAAATATAGCTGTATGCAGTACAACACGGCGTCCACAAACAATCCTTTACTGTATTCATACACATCATTTGCAAACAATACAACAAAAGCACACTCACACACACCAAAATCCAATAAATAATTAAATCTCCAGTGGCTGCCCTCAGAACTACAGTGATACATTAATTGGGCAAAATTAGCATGAATTAAAGCAAATAAGTGTAACATGTAATTTATTACTTATCAAGCGTAGTTTAGCAGAGGAAGGCTCCGATTTCCCCCAAGATTGCTTTAACAGCTATAATGCATTTCTTAATTTACTCTGTGGAAAATCAATTTTTTTCAGAGTTCATTAGGCACCAATATGTTACAATGCTGCTCCCCTGAGCACCCAGCTACAAAAAAACATTATGCAAATTCTTGCCAATGCATCTGTATGTAAATAGCAACCAAGGCCGCAGTCAATTCTCCATGGGAAGCTTTGTTAGCGGGGCCCTTTGTTTCTAAGCCCGAGTCTTGTTCATGATAGTCTGGAAATTAGGAAATGGCTCCGTGTGACAGGTGAAAGCAAACATCCACTCTCTTCCCCTCTCTTGACGGTACCTGAGATTGATTTTTGTATAATTTGACCAAACTTTGTTCCACGAGTCGCGCCAGCCTTTCCACTCTCTCTTTGGAGTGTATACATATCCCTGTGTTTTTGCTTGTTTGTAGTGTCTAAACCACTTCCTCTGTTAGAATCGTATAATCAGAGCATGTTGTGATGGATATAACGGTTGCTGTGCTTCCACTGCGCCGTGCCTCCAACTCCTCTTTAAAATGGGGGATCTCATGTCATAAAACAGTCATGGAAGCCACAACTTAATCCCGCCAAACTCTCAGTTGATCATTGGTTTACACTCAACTATGCAGTTTTCCATCCCCAAGGTATAACGGTTATGTACCCATATGGGACTCTCCGGCTCAAAGTCCATCTGAACGTCCCACTTAGAGCCCATTCAGTGAACTTACCAACACAATATTGTGCCCACTAATAGAGTTTTAAACTATGCAGTCAGGCCGACAAATTGCACAACGTTATCCGCAGTTATGACTTGATGGTTTTGGACATTACGGGAGGGTTGCATGTGTAAATAGACATAAATTTCAAGATGTGTAATCACAGTGAGTTGTTAGACCCTTGGACATTCGCGTGTACAGTACCCTGCAATTTTATAGTTATTGAGAGAGAGCTGAGTAGGATTTAAATATGCTTCTCTCATGCCTCGTAAGCTTTACTGTAGTTGTGCAAAGTGTTGCTTCTTCTCTACACTTTAATGGCAAGAACAAAAACATTTCTGAACTACCAACGCATTTTGGTACAACACCTCTATCAGAGAGGGTAAAACAATAGCCTGTATACACACCACATACACCATATAGTTAGATTTAGGTGCCCTTAGGTAACCCTAAGCCTAACCCTAACCTTTTAGGTGCTGATGTTGTGCATGCTGGCTCGCTTGCACCCCTACTAGGACTTGTTTGGCTTAATGTCTTAATGTCCACCAGTAGTTTTCCTGCTGTGATCCAAATATTAAAATATCTGTTAGAAAGAATGTCTAAAAGAAGAAGAAGAAAGCCCTCTGCTGGAGAACTGATAGAGAGTAATCCATTTCGCGTTACTATTCTGTAAGCACCCATGGATATATGACACGAAAGGCCCCATTTGGACCCCCAAGTGTTGCCTGAATAAAGTCTTCCAACAAGTAAGTCACTGTTGCTTAACTGTCTTTCAATATTAGCCCAATTTTGTATGGTAGCAGCGTCGATACGCAGCTGTCAGTGGAATAAAATACTGTTGTTCTTCAGGGCGTTCCAGAAAGATTTACATGTTTGTTGTGGCTGGTTTTAGTCCAGTTTTATTCACTTGGTTGGTGAACTTGGTGACTCTCAACCACTGTGTGATAATTTAGTTGTCATGCTAAGCTAGTGTTGAACGTGTTAGCATGAAAAACATCCTTCACCACTGTCATTTCTCCTGTCATGGAGGAAAAATTACCCAGTCTGGGAATGATTTGTATTCATCCATTGTATTTCTTTCTTTGGGCTTTGTGTTACTAGGATACAGTAGTCCGCTACATCAAGTCATTTGTTTCACTTGGCTATGAGCCAGATTGCATTGTGTTGCTCAGGTCTGACTGTCTGTTTTTGTGGTTGAGTGTCGTCCTCTCTGTCTGCCGTTAGTTCGCCTTATTTTTTTGACCATTTTCTCATGTCGTGTTTTTTTTTTTTTCCTCCCATGCCTTTTTGAACTCATAGAAAAGATGTACTCTGTTTCTCCCCTCGCTGTCTATAAAACCCACTGCTACGCTGCAACCAAAACACTGCTTCACCTGCTTGGCTTGGACTCTCTCCATAAAGCAATTCTCACAAAGCCCATAGGCCATGTCGACCATATGGCGCTACATAGTCTGATAGGTTGTACTACACAGCATACATTCATGGCGATGACTCGAACAGGAACTAATTAGTACAGTCTGGAAATTCCATTTAATCTTTAATTTCAGTTAATTGAGTTGTATACATTAGGACTGTTTTAAAGGAAATTTCTCTGTGAGGGTTATAGCATGAGCTCGGTTTCTTTGGAGCGCATTAATCGTGGGTAGTGTTAAAATATTTGATAGCAAAAAGTAAGATATTAGAATTCTATATGATCTGCTGCTGCAGTTACACTAATTTTATGGTTACAAGGGATTAAAACGCTGTTTAGACTTGTATGAAAAAAAAATTGACAAGAATTCTGCCTTTTGTCTTTTTATGGAGTGAGTCTGTTGCCGCGGCGGTCATGAAGCTCCTCTGATTTGAAGTTATTATTTACTTTGCCTTGATACTCATTTATTTCTGTAATTAAGTTTCGTCTCAATACACAGTTGGGTTGTAGTATCTAAGCAACCCCTGGTATTCACACACATACACACACACGCACACATGTCCTGGCTTGTGCTCTCCATTGGCTGGAAAATGCACACACACACATACACATACACATGCAAGCATTTCTTCAAAAACATCGTGACTGGCACGAGACTCGGTGCAAAACCCTGCGGGTCAGCAAATGTTAGAGCGCCAGCGTGTGTCACTTCCTTTTTAACCTCGACGTTTGTCCTTCCTGTGTTCCAGTTTCTCTACAGATGACGTCTGATTGTGAAAGAGAGTCCGATTACCACCCACAGTTTGGTTTTATCTTGCCCGTGTGACACTCAGACAAGTCAAAGTTATGCAATTAGTTAAGTTGCATGAATTCGGGTTTAATTTTGACCTTTGTTTAGTCTATTTTTTACCTCCTTTCATAGCACAGAATATTATAATCATCTCTCAAAATCTCTCAAAATGCCACCGTAGAGCTATTTTTCTCTCAAAATAAACTTGTGCAGGATAGAAATGTAGCGCTGTCAGTGTCAGAAAACACTTATTTTATCCTGTAGTGTACCTGTAGCACTGTGCACAGAAGAACACAGAGAAAGACACTGCACACTGGAACACAGTCCAACAATTAAGGCACTACAGTGAAGTGCTATTTTTATGCCCCCGCTCCTCATTATTGTTTTTCTTCTTCCCACATTGCTGAAGACAGAAATGAGTCGCTGTCCCGCTTCCCGTCCCAAAAGGCCCGCGTACCATCGTACACAGCTTACCGCGCGATGTACGCCGTGTTTGTTTTCAGCGGTGTTTGTATATCATAACTCCGTGTTTGAATTAAAGGCATCCACCAACTGTTCCCACCGGGGGAAACATCAAGTATTAAATGCCATTCCCCGGCATGCTTGTTTGAGTAATTTACGCTCAAACGAATGTCACCGCTCGTCTCCAGGTGGTCCTTTCTGCCACGTCTCCGTGTACAAGCCGACGTTGCTTTTGATGGCTCCACCTGAGAGATTTGCCCAAATGTGTCTGCTTTTTTCCCCAAAGCGGTTCCCAGAGTTTCCGCTGTGGGCTTGTTTACCAGTAAATGTTTTTGTGATTCCCCTAAGCAACATGGGAGTCTGTGTTTTCTGTTTCCTTTTTTTTTGTTGTTACAAGGAACATTGCATTTGTTATTTAGCCCCCCCCCCCCCCGGTCTCCAAAATGGCTGGATACGCTGTCAGTAAACAAAGTCTAGTTCCCATTAACCTCTGATTCCCTCTGAGAAATCCACAAACAAGTCGAGTGCTGAAAGACCTCAAACAAACTGTGCATGCACAGACACATTGTGCACACACACACACACACACACTCGTGCACTCATGTCCTGAAGAACAATATGGAAATATTCGTCCTTCCTCCCTTCCCATGCTTAGCCCTGGTGCTCTAGCCGTCTGTTTTGCCTAATTGCTTTAACACTAGCCTGGCATGCTAATTGCACTGGGCCCCCTGTCACCACATCATTTACATGGCCTGCTTGATTTGAAATTTAATCTGCTTGAAGGGTTTGTGTTTCATGCTCACTTTAAATCCTAATGCTCTGTGGGATTGAAAGCAGTTTGCATTATTGAGACTGTAAAATAAATCCTTGTGTATTTGTTTGGTACCACTTTTTTTTTTTTTTTTTGTAACAGACTTTTTGTTTGTTATATTTGATCCTAACTTGGGGTTTCTGGTTTTCAGATAGTTTCCAAAAAAAAAAAAAAAAAACTTACTCTGTTGCAAAATAAAACTTTGTAATGCCACTTTAGTTTCACCGGGTGATTAAATCAAAGAGTAAAATTGATGAGACGGTGGGCAGTGCCGTGTCTGGATGCTGGGCAGAGGAAACTTGTGGATGAGACGCGAGCACATGGTGTGTTGGCTGGCCTTTTTACTGCAGATGGCCTTTTTGATGTAGAGCTGAAAGAGAGTTAGACAGACAGAGACACAGAGAGGGCTTATACAGTGTAGTGAGCTCACAGAGCGCAATTCAATCAAAGGCCGAAAGCTATTTCAATTTCTTAGAGGTTGGGCCCATCCCAGTTCTGCGCTGGCACAGTGTTTCCTGCACTTGTCCTCCACCCAACCATAGCTTCTCTTCTGGATCTGGCCCGTGTGATGACACCTCAGCACTCTTGATTTTCAGCTGTGCCTTTGTCGTCTTCAACGGAACATGACCTTTTGATTCGTGAAATAAGCAGCGAGTGACGTCTTAAGCGAGAAAACAAACAGGAAGTCTGAAAAACTGCACTGCTCATCAGAACCAAAGCCGAATAAAGAAGCTGTTGTGATCCGCTTCAAAGTGCAAACCTCCTGGAAAACAGCGCCTAGTCAAAATTTTGGAGCAAAAGAGGACAGGAGGCCGCTTGGGGCTTGTTTGCGAATCAGAATTGTTTCTCAAATCAGATGTTTAAGACAAACTTTCCACACTGTTGCAAGCGATCACATCAGATTTGTGTGTCTGGACATTATCGACCCGTCCACATGGGTTTCTGTGGTAATGACAGAGGTGCCGGTAACTGCATACGCTGATGATGCAGCTTTGTCCGTTTGACAAATTATTTCATTGTCTGTCCACAAACTGTGCACCGGGTTGTCCTCCATACCACTCTGGTAGTAGCACTATGATTCTGAAATTGGGAAAAAAAATTAGAAGCGCATTTCAAACCACTTTCAAATGTGTCACGATTCCGACCAAAAATCACATTTTATGTGGTTTAGCTGTCCAGACTTTCTGAAGTCAATCCGGATATGCCAAAAACTGGATCTGGGCTGGCAGTCCGAACAAGACGCGGTGTAGTTCAGTGGGTACGCGAGGTACGACGGGCACACTGTGCCCCTGCTACACCGACTCTAAATATTTGCCCTTTCTCCAGACTGGGCTCCTGTCCCAGCCATGATTGGGCCTTGCTCGTGGGGCTTTTTATTGGTGTAATTTTTGGAGATCCGGCCCATGTTTCCAACTGTCACCTTTTATGAGGCGAGCGTGACTTCAGAGTGAGCGTACTGACCTCTCTGAGAACAGCCGAACTCTCAAGGAGACCTGACAACTACAGAAAATTCAAAGTAACGCTCATTATCCTCAGTGAGGAAAACAGGCTACTGAACATTCACACACACACACACAGACACACACACATACTATGGGGCACACAGAGAGGGTAATTTATGTGAAGACGGCGCTACAGATGAACCGGATTGTGGTATTGCACTTTCTCTCTTTTTTTTTTGAGAAATTAAAGCTTTTTTTTTTGTGCCTTATTTTTTTTTTTCTTTTCCCCATACAAGTTCAACCAAACAGAGAGAATACAGTCAATATTAAGTCAATTATAAATATTTATAATCTACACATTTTAAAAATCCTGTCAATCACAAAGATGTGGGGGATAAGCTCACAGCAGCTGGTTGGTCCGGATGTGATTTGCATGCCACAGAAAGCCTCAGCTTGCCATCCCCGTTTTGTTTTTGACTTTGCATGCCTGCTTGTTCTCAGCGCAGATTAAATATAGAAGTTTTGTTCTCGTTGAGGATAGATGTTTTTTTCTTTTCCCCTCCACGCGCGCACACACACACACACGCATTCTGGCAAGCACAACACACAGAGGCAGTATTGACGCCCGATGCTGATGGCGATTCATTATTGAAAAGGAAATCGTCTCAATATGACTGGAGTTTGTTATGGGGAGCTTTGTTCTCGTCATCTATATTGCAGGGCATCTTTGTCAGTCAGCACTGTGAGATCTGTTTCTTCTCTCTGTGTTTGTGTGTGCAGTAGAAAAAGAGTTTTCCTCTCTCTGTAGTGGTTGTCAGTGTTACTGTCCTAATAACTAACTGCCTTATTTTTCGGTTGATAGAAAACTGAAATACAGTACTGTTCAGTTAAGCTTAGAGTTGGTCTCTGATAACATATGCTCTATATGGCTCTGCTTGGCTGCATGAAAACAGAATGCCGGCCCTCTTGAGTCAAAAAAAATACCTCCTTAAGAGCTTATTTTTCTGCTCTTCTGTCATTATCTTGTTTTTTTTTTTGTCCACTTCAGACAGATAATTATTGTGTCCTCAGTGGCTGTAGTTACCTGTGTTCTAATGCATCCAGTCACTAACCGTCAGGTGGAAAGTCAAGAATCCAGATACTCTTGTAGCCTGGTTGGCATTCCTGCTCGCATTTCAGCTATGTGTGGACATGGCTCTGACCTCATGTCGCTGTGGACATGTATGGTATACAAAAATATGGAGGAAAACATCAGGCTGGCAGAGACTCAAGCTGTGACCGAAATTGCTTTTTCTCACTCATTCATTATTCTTTACGTGATAAATATTCTATACAGTAGGGCACTTAGTGAGGACACTTCTCATTTCATTCCTTCAGTAGGTACGTACGTACTGCATACTGTTCAAAGTGAAGACAGAAAGGAAATGGTGGTTTTGCGCACGAGGAACCAAAGTTGACACGAAGGTGTCAAGATTTGAATCTGGTGGGTCAAGTCGCAAAAGCAGAGCAGCAGTTTTCAACCCTGTCCCGTCCGTCTGTGAGCCCGCAGCCACCAATGTGTAATCGCTTGCTGACAGTTAAATAAGTTAGCTTTGGTTTCACCGCGCAGCATTAAAAACGATACAGGACAACTGATAAAGTTGCAGACGAATGGTAGGGATATGATTTCAGACAACATGATTTAAAACCGCATAAAAACAACAAAATCGCGTGACATAAATTATAGATTAAGTAGAGACTACTCTCTGCTGTCTGCATACTGTGTATTCTGCATGTTGACTGGAGAGCCAGGGAACAAGTATTAAGTGTGATATGGAAATGCACTAGTGGCGTTTTAATGCACATGACAGAATGACAGAATAAATTCCTCGAATCCTTAATTCCTCATTTTCGTTGTGCAGCAAAACTACCCAGGCAAGGCAAGCCTCCCTGGACTTTTTTTTTATTTTTATTTGCTGTCTCTGTTAGTTGCAACATGTTAAAGCAAGCACCAGATAAAATGATCAAAATATCCATCGCATCTCATCCGCCCGTCAAAGGAAAACAAAGTCTGAAAATAACAAACGGCTAACAAACTAATTTAATGACGTCTGTTGAAGCGCCTCCTCTGTGTCACGTTTGCGCTCTCGTCAACGAGCCTCTGATTGTCACTTTAGCTTAGCATCCACTTGATTTCATCATTTATTCAGAAGTTGGGATGCGTCTCTGCAAGCGTGTGTGTGTGTGCGCGCGCGCTTGTATGTATGGGTGGGCGAACTTGCAAAGTGTCCCCTCATAAGAGTGCTTGTTGTGTCGCATTCTCTCTTGATTTCATGCTTTGCTGATGGAAAATTAGGCCCCGGCGTATCTCTGCATGAAGAGGAGGTGTAGGAGGAGGAGGAGGTGGTGGTGGTGGAGGGGGACGAGGAGGAGGAGGAGGAGGAGTGCCGATGGTTGCTGTTATTGCCTCAGGACACTCTCCCCGACAACAAGAAAACTAGAGCGACGAGGAGGGAGGGAGGCTGTGTCACTGGCTGCTAATGCACTCTAAACAAGACGATGAGACGCGTGGAATCCCCAACGCGATGCCAAGGAGCCTCAGAAAAGAACATATCTCTCTGACTCTGTCTCTCTGTCTATCATCTGTTTTTTTCTCCCCTCTGCATTGTTGTAAAGTGCAGTTATGAGTCTGGCATTCTAAAACATTTTAAACGTACTCTGCTTTTTTTTTTTTTTTCCGCTCTGGCGTTGAATGGCGTGAAGTGTCGGAGAGTTCATTTGCATTTTTTGTCTTGTCTTGTTTTTTTTGTTTTTTTTTGCCTGTCTGTTGCCCAATGAAGCTCTGAGGATAAAGTGCTTAAAGGACTGCAGGCACTTCACTTGAGTTGTTTGGTTGTTCAAAGATACGCCACAGTACACCGCTAGTTGAAATGCAGCTCAGCCCACTGTCAGACGTGTGAGGAGCATTTTGAGGCAGAGAGAGAGAGAAAAAGAAAGTTATAATCCCGCTATGTTATGTAAGTGGAATAAGAGGCTTGTAAATTGTCGGCTGCCTGTGTTCATCATGTCACAAAGATCAAACATCGCACAAACCATCGCGGAGCTTGTTTTTGATGTGCTATAAATTCAAAAAGTGGATTTTTCAGAGACGTCCTCCATTGTTGTTTGTCACTTTAACTCTTTAAAAAGTTAAATAACACTCGTCTGAAATGATATGTGTCACCTTTAGTCCAAGTCTGCTTAGTTATTTATGTTTGTGCAGCAGTAAACTCCGCTTTAATTTGCGGATTTCTTAATTTGAGACCGAGGAATTGATTCTCTTTTATCGGTGACCACCATAGCAGAAAGGAGAGCTGATGCATAGGCCCAGTTCCAATAGAGTTCCCTAGAGAAAGACCCTATAGAGCATTAGAACCGGACTTCTGCATCATCTGGTGGTCTTTGTCGTCCCTGTGGGAACAGTAACTTCCCAGTCACTGTCGTCATGGAAGAATACATGCTTGTACAGGACTGCATTCCTGTGCATGTATGAGTGTGTGGGTCTGCATTAATGTGCATGTGTACTGGAAAATAGAAAAAACTGGTGGAGCTTCACCAGCCAGTGGCCCCTATACTTGGCCTCTGGCATTATGCAACAATGTGGGTTTTTCCGACCATGTGATTTGTCCTGGAAAAGCCATATGAGTCGTCCGCCACGGTGTTTAATTTGTTCTGTAATCCCATATGTCCTCTGTGGTTCCATGGTTTTTGTCACACCGTTTCACATGCCGAATCGTGGATACAATATCGGTGTTTCCCACAGGTTGTCATCCTCGGGCGGCTGTTGAATGACGATGTGATTGACGACTCATTCCTTGTGTCTTCTTTGGGAAATCCGATTCCTCGAACGGGATAAACTGCTTGCATTCCGGATTGCGCTATATATATCGTACATCCATCTCATTATTGCAGATCCTCTATCCGCCCTGAAAAGATGCACAAGATATGCTGCCTCATTGGGGCAATGACATCAGGCGATTGTATAGGTCACTAACGTGCTTTCAGCATTAAATCGGAATTAAATCACGATTGTTTGAAAGCTGCCTCAGCAGGAATTTGCAGCAAGCATCGTGTAACCAGAAATGCTGAATTTGAGCTCTCATAATGAGCATTTTCAGGAGCACAACAAGCGGTTGGTGATAAAGTGCAGTAACAGTAATATTGACATACAGTAGAAGTCAGCAGTTCACTCAGTTGAGTAAAAACTTGGAGCTTTCGGAGGAATTTTTTGGGGTTCCGTGCTGAGATCGGTGGTCGACAAGGTCTTTTCCAGCTTGAAGGGTAAAAACTGTTTACTCATCCGAGCAACAAGAAGGGAAAAGTGAGCGGAGGCGGGGTGGAAAGAGCAAAGAGAGAGCAAAAGGGAGCACAGCGGGGTCTAGATGTAAAATTGTCCGTAACACCTGGGGCCACTCAACGCAATGACGCACACAAAAGAACGCTGGCTGCGGGGACTAGCAAACGGCAGCCACATCTGGACCAGTTTGCCATCACAGAGGGGCCTCATTGAACTGCCTGCTCTCACTGGGTTGGACTTGACTTGATGTGGTGTGTGACTTTTTGGACAGGGACGCGAGCTGGATCCGGAACGATCGGGGTGTGCGATCAGCATCTATTCTCCGCTTCTTTTCAGACGGCGAGTTGAAAAATGAGGATGCCAGAGACGGCGATGAAAGAAATGGAGAGCAGCAGAGAGATGGCATAGATATACAGTAAATTTATCAATAGGTCATCCCCGTTCTTTTCTTTCTCCCTCCAGAGTCCTGTAATTGAAGTTGGAGCAAGTTTAGGATCTGAGATTAGCAATCTTAAGTGTTCGGTCGAGCCCTGCGCTTTCCATCTGCAGCAATCACTGAAACTCTAATATTCTATTTCCACAAAGTAATCACTGAGGAAGTTAGGGGAATCGAACTCATTTCAGCCCATCTGAGTCCACAGATAAATCAATATTCACAGACAGAGCCTAATATTTGGTGTGACTTTTTTTTTGTATGATCTCATAAGCAAATGGAGCTGGAAAGGACTTTTGAGGATGGAGGGGAAAGACATTTGAACCTCAAAGGCACAGTCCACCACTGTGAGCCAAGACTTAATTACAATGACCTTACAACAGGGCAGTAGCCTAAAGCCACGCATTCAGGCTAACCAGGCGCCCCCCCCCCCCCCCCCCCGCCCCACGAGTGCACAATACACCCCCTGCCGCCATCAGACCTGATGAATGAGTTCTTTTCCTTGATTGCTGCATCAGGGCCAAGAGCAGGAAATGGGCAGAGAGGGAGGGAGCGAAAGAGAGAGGAAGGAAGGAGAACGTGAGCAAGAACCGAAGAACAGTGCCGGTCCGATGAAACACGGTAGTGATAGAGGTTGGTGCCGTAACTCCGCGGGTGACAGGCCTCACTTGTTGTAACGTTTGATTCATTCTGTTGCCTTTCTTCTGTTGTTTTTGTACCTGCACAAGCTTGAAATCGACATAGTAATCATCACAGTTATTATAAAGTCAGTTTGCGCAATAATCAAGAACCTGTGTGAACACACACTTATGAAGCAGTTTGCATTTTTGGGGTCAAGGATGTCTGTGAGGCCAAAAGTAGCTTTGTTATATCATTTGTTCTCCTTTTCTCTCTTTCTTTTTTTGTAAGTTGAAATATCTTAAACGTCTAAACAAAGTGCCCTCTAAGTGGCTTGTGTGCATCCTCAAGGTCTCACATGTTGATTGCATTTCCTTCTTTATGAAACATTTGCTGCGGTAGCATTGTTCCCTTTTTTTCTGCTTTTGTTTGCACATTTCCATGTTTGTTAGCGCCTTACTGGTAGTAATTATCGACGGCGTGGGAGCCCCGTTAGCAGATGTGAAGAAATTCACACGGTAACTTTATGAAACATCGTTCATCTTTAGAAAACAGTTTTCTCTGGCCGTTATCGGCTGCTGCTTATGCGACGGAAGATGGTTGAATTTCAGTACACCTTCGGTCTGCGCACAGAGACGTACACAGGCCATGCGCTTGAGTTTGTGGAACTCGGAAAAATCCCCCCCACACTCAATTCAGCTGAATTAAAAATGACGCGGTCGTCTCGGTGATCCGTGTACTTTTGAAAACATCTCAAATCCCATCAGTTAGCCTGAAAAGTACACGATTATCAAGCTACGCGAGTGTGTATCGCTTCCTGGAAAGTTGCGAGAGATGCTTAGTCTTGATTTGCTAAGAATTATACGGAGATTCAGCCTGTTGTCACTGCCATGAGTCGTCTCCACGGTTCAGTGGAAGGTCTGTAAGCTGGTCCTCGTTCTGTGAGTACCAAACTGATGCTCAGTCAATACTCTGTTAATCTCATCCACATACAGTCTGTGTGAATGAACTTATTTGGGTTTTTTTTTTTTTTTTACCAGGGGCTGATTTAGTCTCTTTGAGAATCAGGCATACTGTACAGACACATGCACACACACACACACGTCGACAGACTCCCAACATTTGCAATTTGCATTCTGCACTCTCTCCATTACTCTCTATTTCTAAGAGTCACTGGCTGCCACGAGTTGAACTTGGTTTTTGATTAAGTGTTTGTAGGTAGCGCCTCGGGCCCCGTCTCTCATAGATAAGACGCCGTAATCCTGGTGTATGTGTGTGTGTGAGTGTGTGTGCTTGCGCGTTATTGTGTGTTTTCTGGAGGATTCTGTGGCTGTCTGCCGTGGGACCGAGAAACAGTTTAAAATTCAAGAATTTAATTTTGCCGTATTTTCCCAGCTGAAAATGAAGTGTCATTAACTTCCTGTCCCCGCTTTTATTTTTTGAATGAGGTTTTAAATGAGCCCTTTTTCTCTTAAGTCGATTACATGCCGGATTTCTAATGACAAAACAAATCAGAAATTTAGCACAGGCACTTAATCTCATTCATCATCTCTATTTAAGATCAAAACATCTGATGAGTAGATTATTTTTTTTGTCCCTTTTTTCCCCCCGTAGAGGATCCCGTGTTCCAAAAAAAAAAACAAAAACGTGTTCTTATGTTTGACAGCATGCCAGTCTTAACAAAGGGGAAATGCTGAGTTCCCTTTAATAGATGTATATTCATTTTCAAATGAGTTGATTAGCCAGCACAATGTCATTGGATTCAGGGGCCCATTACACATTTATGATGGTAAATTACTGAACATTTACAATCCAAATGAAATTTCATGAGGAAGGGATATTGAAAAAATGGAGGGAGAGAGACGCTTTGCGTTCATCCCTGTAGCCTTGCCTCATTGCACCTCTCTTCCTCTCCCTCTCTCTGTCTCTCTCTCCCTTCCTCTGTCTCCCCCACGCTTGTCTCTCTCTCTCTCTCTCTCTCTCTCTCTCCCCACTCTCGTTTGTCTCTTTTCACATATCACATCAGTGCCCCCTGTGGTCCAACCGGGCATCACATTAAAGGCTCCGTGGCTGTGTGAGTGAACGCAGCACTGTCGCTGACATATTTTTTTATTATTATTTTTTTTTAACAGAAGTGTGTTGTTTCCCTGCTGCCGTTCAAATCAAACGGGCTCATCTGCAGGTAAGCTCGCCGGTAAACATTCGGCGGCGGCGGTTTTCCTCTCTAACGGCGTGGAGGTGCAGGCAGAGTGCGGTGAGAGGGACGGGTGTCTGGAACCGAGAAGGGTTGTCCCCCCCCCCCCTCTGTCTTCGGTGTAGTGTTACATGTAGGTTCAAACATCCTATAGATCCCTGAGCAAACACCTCTCCTCTCCAATCAGCGCTCGCCGCTGTGCAGCCCTGTCACTGCGTCCGCATCAATATTTTATTTTGGCAAATTTGCGGTGACACGCATTAGTACAATTAGGGGCAAGTTTTTACTTGGATTCCCATCTTCTACATGGAGAGAGAGTGATAAAGGGGTAGCTGAAGTCGCTCTCTCTCTCTCTCGTTTCCCGGGCGCTCCCTATGCCGCTCGCCCTCTCTCTCTCCAGCATGGCTGGTTCGCTCCTCAGCCCTCCACCTCTAAATAATTCATCATCCAATCAATCATTTTCTCTTTGTTTTGGGCCCCAGTGCCTGAGATGAAACGGCCCGCTGCCAAAGCTGCTTTGCCTCATCTGAGGCCTGGAAAACATGATCTGCCGCTGAGATTACAACACACACACGCGCGCGCACGCACACACACACACTCTCACACACCAAAACGCATCCAGCACTGTAGTGTTGGTACCACATATTCACTGTTGGGAGTCATACGCATGCATACGGATAAAATAGGCACAGGCGCGCGCGCGCGGAGTGAGGGGTTGAAACGTCCGACTCAAAATGACGGTGGATATTTGACCGAAAATTCCACCTCTGTGACCGGAAACCTCATCTTTACAGAACGTTCAAAATTATGAAAAAGAAAGAAAGAAAGAAGCATCAGACTAAAGCGACCGGCTCAGTTTCCATTCACGTCTTCGGATGTATTGTCAGCAGAATGTCAGTTATCGATCAGCATCTTACGAGAAATCACCTGTAAGAACCGCAGTTATAGTTCTGATATTCGCCATGCTCAGATCAGGAGAAGCCTCTCTGGTGTTTTTAATATTTCGCTGTTTATAGTTCAACCCTTTTTTTTTTTTTTTTTTTTAATGGCGTGCCATTGTAATGGAGTTCTGTGAGGGAACACAGACTGCGTGTCTGATCTCCCAGCTGTAACACTCGGGTTTGGTTAGCTTATCTAAAGGGCCTGTCTCCGCCTTAAAGCCTGTGTGGAGGCAGCCTTAATAGGGGGAAATGTCTTGGACAAGTGATTTGAAGATATTTTGCTTCATCCCTTTGGAGCGCTCTGCAGGTGATGCCGCGAATGTCTCCTTCGTTTGATGTCGAACAACACAGATCCGCTATTGAGTGATAGCTTCAAATGCAGAAAGAGTGAGACCCTACGTGCTGCTCCCCCTACTTGAGCTACATCAGAGAAAACTGACATCTATTATGGTAAAGAAAAGACAAGTGTTTGAAAAATTCAAGTACGCACATTGCAGAAGTGTCAGGATTTTTACAGAGTGCAATTTTTTTTTTTTTTTTTGGTTCACTCTCTTTTTTTGTTAACAAGGTGGTTTTAAGCCAAGCATGTCTATATGAACTCTGCTGGATAGAGCATGAAAGCATGCTGCTAGCCAATCATGGTAATATTTTAGACCCCTAAAGAAGTCACCGCAAGTCCCTTGTGTCCCTCTAACAAGAGCAGATTAAACCCGTAGACTATGAGCTCAAATTCAAGCAGTTTTATCAGCTCACTCTCCATCCAACTTTTTGTCACCGAGGCTCCGACTGTCTCTGTGTCTGATCTTATTGTCTGCTTTTAGCCGATTCGCTCGGATTTGCTTTTGTCACAGTGAGACGTAACAAAAAGATGTTTCAGTCACTTTGAATTTGTTTTTCCCCAACTAGTGTTTTGGAATTCTGCAGCAATCAAATGTATTATCCTCCAGGACATTTGGGTAGCTGATAAATTTGAATTTCATGACTTTTTAATTCTAGGAAATTCATTTTTACATACACTTGAAACGGAGTCTGAGCATTCATTTGCATCTTTCTGCCTACACCACAATCACACGGCTGCCATTTAGGTTGATGCCATCACCTATCAACGCAGTATTAGCTGGTCTTGTTTTAACTATAAAAGGTCTAAGTTCTATATAAAATACTGTGAGAGTATCAAAACTATCAATCCACGGAGAAATGGACAAGCCTATATTCAGAAACTGCCTTTCAATGAACTGTCTCCTGTAAAAGTTGTGATGTCACATCTATTCGTGGCTCTCCCAGACCCGCCGTGCAGGTGGGCTACAATCCACAGCCACAGTTAGCTGCGGTTGGTCTGACAGTGTGCCGCTCAGATGGTCAGCTAATCAGAGGAGAGGCTCATTAATAGTAATCAGCTTCAGAGAGAAGAGAATGAGAAAGGACATGTAAAACTATACTGAGATATTTTTTTTGCCGTATTTTCTTCTGGGTGTCAAAACTGGAAATAAAACGCTGGGAAAATGTCAAATGCGGCACTTCTCAATACTTTTCAGGTTTGCTGTGTCCTTCAGCTGAACTTTGACATGAGAGCGGCAACCACCAGTTGATGGCAGCAGCCAGGAGCAGCGCAGAAATGTAACACGGATCTGATTTCAATACTTCCCCTCGCGATATCGATCCGCGACGCTGAACAGAAACCTCCTTTCAATCAGGTCACCCCTCCCGGTGATGATGAATAAACTGACGGCGGTAGTGCGAGCAGGACTTGGCGGTGGAGAAGAAGAAAAGGGTTACCCGCTAAGGCTAGAGCTTGGGCCTGCCTGGTTCTAGTTTTTATGACACTACTGGGACAAACAAAATCACAGAGCAATCTGTGGAAACATTCTCATGGCTGCAGAGTTAATCAACATGGATAGCCACCTCTTTTGTTATTAGTGGATATGGTTTTAAATAAGAAAGTCCCGGCTGTTTATGCCCTCATAAGTTGTTCCGGATGAAAGCTTTAAAAGACGTGAATGTAGAAGTGCGCTTATCCCTGAAGCTTGTAGTACAGATACCACTTTTTCCTCAGCGCATGAAATCTAATAGCCTTGTTGAAATGTGCCGCGGGGGACTCGCATACACAGTAAACGCACGTCTGATGTCTGATAAATAGCAGAGGTGGATGAAGAGACATTAACTATGAGTGTCCCGGGCACTGTAAAAAGACAAACAGCTTTATTTATCAGGCTGGCAGAAACGCATTATCAAGACAGACGGGAGCCTGCGCGAGTAAATAAAACACAGCGAGGACGTTAGAGGGAGGAGAAAAAACGTACGGAGAGAGAGGGAGCGGGAGATAAAGAAAGGAGATATAGAGAGATGGATGAGGGGAGACGAACGGAGGGAGGTGGGACGCAAGGAGAGCGGAGGGGAAGGGGACAGGCAGCAAGTGTCAGGCGGAGAGCTGAAGGATCACCCAGGGCCTAGTAATCATGCCCCGTAGGGCTCAACGTCAAGCAGCTCTAGTGTGAATGAGCGATCACACCTACCTGCCCCCTGTTTGTCCCTCTCCCGCTCTCCCTTTCTCTCTCCCACTCTCTCTCTCTCTCTCTCTTACTCACACACACACACACACACTCAATAACACCATGTGCAGCAAGTGCAATATCTGCCCCACTTCATGAAATAAATTGGCCACCTACCAAAGACAGCAAGAGTCAGATTACCTCCGGTGAGAAGTCAGCTATCGCAATTATTGTTACAGAATGTGTCGAGAATCTGTTCAAATATGTCATTCCAAAACATGGCCTCCGCCCGGGCGCCCCCTGAATTGTAAGATATTTATTAACAATTATGAATTAATTGAAGAAAATATTTGGCTCATATATGTCAGTGTAATTTAGGCAGGAAAATGTGATGAGTTCTTGGTTTTTATTAGAATATCATTAACCCTCTTGTAATTAACCTCGTTCAAAAATTAACCACGTTATTATCAAACCAAGCAAATAATTGAAGCAGCAGCTTAATTTATAATTTGACAATTTGCTACCACTTTTTTTTTTCTCCCCCCCCCCCCCCCCCCCCCCCCTCTTTCATGTATGCTTTTAATAAAAAAGAGGAAACGGAGAGAAACATTTAACAGCGGCGACTTTAATGAACACGTAGAGTGGTGAAAAGCAGAGGCAGAATTATCTTGCATTAATGGCATCTGTGATCCGTCCTCTTAAAGTGGACCGCGTTTGCCCCAGAGGACACCCCCCCACCATCACCACCTCCACCCACCCCCACCAGCACCCTCCCCGAGTGCAGGAAGCTCGGCCTCCTACTTTCTCCAAGACACAGACAGGCGCCACGGGGGAATGGTATGGAGATTCGGCCCTGGCGGATAACACAACCGGGCTTATGTATAGGTTACGCAGACCAAGGTCCGGATGTCAAGGCTCAGCTAAAGAAAAGAGCGGAGAGGAGGTGTAGAACGGTGTGTGCGGCGAGAGGGTGGATGAAAAATGTTTCATGGAATGTCTTTTTTTTTTTTTAGCCCATTGAGACAATACTGTTGCCCGCTGTGTTGAGCCAGTTCACGCAAAGTCTTATCTCTACACGCGGCTGCCATTCCAACATATGCATTGCAAAGTCTGCAGACTGTTATAAATCAAATCTCTTTCATGGATGTTTATTAGCCTCAAGATGAAGCTCAAGGTTTTAACTACTGTGTAACTCAGGTATAAACAAAATGGAGGTAATATATCAATATAGTAAAAGTAGCACATGGTTGAAATACTGTTGCAAATTACAGTCGGTACCAAAATGTGCTCAAAGTACCAAAAGTTGAAGTACTTATCATGCAGAATGAGCTATTTTCAACAATAATGACTAATTCTACTCTATCATTGGATTATAATTACGAATACATTAATGTCTACATCAGTTTAAAGTTACAGCTGGTGAAGGTGGTGCTATTTTACTTTTTAACTCTATATATGCTGCTGGATAGCATGTGAATTTCTGGGAAATATAATATGTCATAATGAGATTCTGCAAAGTAACTAGTAACTAAGTGATCGAGTTAATGTAGTGGAGTAAAAATGCCTGCAGTATAAAGTAGCAGAAAATGGAAATTGTACGGTATTTAAGTAAATGTACTTTTCATTTCTGGAGCCACTTTCTACCACTGATGTACACTACGCTGACTTGACCGCGACTTGCTCCCACCTCACTTGCCAGAAGTAACCCCATCCCTCAGAAAGTGGGAGTGGCCGCCCGCCAAATCTGCCTCATCATTGACCTCAATGGACCGCCACCGCCAGTCTTCAGGACAGACGTTTAACTGCCATACAAAACTCCATGGCTCACTGCCTATTCAATCACTCATGTGACAGTTAACGGCCCAGGGTGGCTAATGATTTTCTGTCATGTTCGGGCCACGCTGCGGAACCGGAGGATTAAATATCGGCCCGACGATGGACACATCAACCACCACAATGGCCCCTGTTCATCAGCCAAGCCTCACCCTCCCCTGAAGGAAAGTGAAGTATGGGGCCACCTTGTGCCGCTCGCGGAGGGCCACTTTGTTATCATCCCTCTGTCTGCTGTACAGTACGCTTCATCGCCCGTGGGAAACTTTGCCAAGTTCTCAAGAATCTTAATATTTACTGGGGGAAACCGCGAGACACTTTCTCTCCAAACTTATTTTGATTTGGAGAGAAAAGTTGGGAAAACGTATGCACGGAGTGACTAAATTCCAAGCCGAGCTCTACTTGATAGGACGACTGTGTGAACCCCCTTCAAACTGTGGCAGTTTGGCCACACTTTCCGCATTGCTTCTTTCATTAGGAATATTCCCTTCCAACAATTTCTCTTCAAATTTCCCAAGAAAAATAGACTCAACTTTCTTTCTTTATTTCTTTTTTTTTTTTTGCTTATGTTGCAGTTGTACCACCTTCTGCAGGGGGATGTCAGTTGTCTGTGTGTACACAGGGAGTTTGAAGTTTCAGGCCACTAGCTCTCTTGCTCTGCAGGCCCAACTCGCTTCCCAGAAAGCCCCTGTTCAGTTCCTGTGTTGTGTCTGAACATGTATCTTGTATTCATCCGGGCTCCTTCCATGGCTCTCCTCCTCTACACATCAACATTGTTTGCTGGACGGGCATCTCTGGCCGGAGTTGTGTGGAAACTTGGGAGTATTTATTATTCAAAGGCCTTGTTCCCTATGCTGTTTTAGTAAGGGGGAGGGGGGGGGGAGCAAAGGTGTGTGTTTTGGTAGAGGGAGATGCCGGGCTGACACAGTGTCACTGACAGGGAGAGCTTCAAAATCCCACAGTCGACTTCCCCCCCATTATTTGTTCCAGTCCAGGAAGGCACAGGCAAGATCACACAGGAATAGAGCTGTGTGTGTGTGTGTGTGTGTGTGTCTGTGTGTGTTTTTGTGCACTTGAGTGTGTGTTTGTGTGTGTCATTGCTTGGCATTTGTACCGCGGTGTCTGTGTATGAGATTGGGATGCGCACACACACGCGCTCTTTGCATGAGCTGGCACACATTTGTTGAGCTATAGTGTGTCGTGCATGTTTGTGTGTGTGTGTGTGTGTTTCTTTAGGTAGGTGAAGGGGGCCAAATGATTGCAGGTTGATTTGATGGTGTACATTGTGTGTATGGTGAGGCTTTCACTCACCTGTCATATTGCGGTTTGTTATTACTGGCCTTGGCAGGTTAGTCTTGAGAAAGCGGCTTTTATTGAGCCAGACCCAAAGTTTATTCACAAAAAATCAATCCCATTGATCTGCTCAACTCATTTGTGGTTTACACCTATCTGTATTTACCCAAAACATTGCATCGAATCAATGAAATTAATCACCCTCTCATGTTGTCTCTTCCCCGCGCAGCCTCGCGCGCACGCTGACAAACCGCGCACTCTTTCCCATCGCAAACAGTCATAATGAACAGCACCAAATGTCTACAGCCTTCAGTCCTCCCTCTCTCCCACCAGGCAACCCAACTTTGCACACTTTACATACAATATTCATGCCATGTCTGGTCATCTCAAAAAAAAAAAAAAAGAAAACCCTGGCAATCACTGATTGTCTCTTGTCCTTATGAAAGGGAATAATTCTTTAACATGCGCCAAGACTGTTCAAAAACAGCCTTTTTTGATGAGTGACACTTCCCGTCCTCCGGATGCTTTTTATGTGTCGAACTCATTAATAAAGCAGCACCCCGGAGAACGAGACAGGGGACAGGGGAAGCGTGCGTGCGTGCGCGTGCGTGTGTGTATAACTTTTGGCGTGTTTGAATTGTCAGGTGTGATTTGGGGACTCTGATCTTCACGCAACAAGGTTCAATCACGCTGGTTGTAGCGCTATTTATCGTTTTTTTTTTTGTCTTCTTTGACAATCCACCGGTTTCCTTCCCGTGCAAAGAAGTGGGCTTCTTCTTCTTCTTCTTTTCTTTTTGTCAAACACTGAATATTAAAATAGTCAAAAGTAAAAAGTGGAATTCCCTGCAGTGAGGTGTGTTACCCGCAAAAGGATGAGGGGGAGTGAGAATTCTAAATTACTGCAGATGTGCTCTATTAGAAAATAATTCTGTTATATATATATATATATTTTTTTTTTTTTTTTCTCTCTCCCTGAAATGTCATCTGCAGCTCACTGTATCCGTTAGCATCTTTTGTTCTGTATTTTTCTGTCAAATAGTCAAACTGCGGCTTGCACCGTGGCTCATTCTATCACAAACACAAAAGAACATCACTGCAAATTTGCTTATCAGTGTGTTCTTTCAACATCTGCCTCGTTGCTTTGTTATAATTTTCCAGAATCAAATATGTGTGGTTATATTAAAGCATTTAAATGGTAATCTTCGGCTGCCTTTTGTGTCCACAATGCTGCTGCTGCTCCTGCGTGCTCGTGCGGTAAGACTCCGCTGTTTCGCTCGTGTTTAGGCTTCTCGGGCGTCCGTATTAAAGCTTAATGCACTTCCATTCTAATAAGACATGGGCGTTTTGATGAATGCAATGAGTGAATGTTTTGAAGTCGTACAATATGCACAGCGGCATCCTATCTGTGTAATGCAAGCATGTTTATGAAGCCTTGAGGTACGAGAATGTTCTCTAAGTGAGCTCCTCTCGGCAGAATGCGTCTTAAGTGCCCGGGACGCACAAACACACACACGCTAGCGCGGAGGCACGGCAGTAGTCACGCGCGGTAATTTAGAACTGTGGGCTTTTAATCAGCATATTAAATGTGTCAACTCATAAAGCAAAATGCTGTGAATGCTTTCAATATTCATGTTTTCGTATTTGTCAACCCACATTTCATAACAAATTCATGAAAAAAGCCTCTCAAACTGCATGCTGGGAGAGGGCTTTGTGCGCCGCATACATTTTTGAAAAGACAGCATCCACTTAGGGCTCATCATCGGAGATTTGCATCGCGAGCCTTTGAAAAATAAAGATAAATATTTTGTATCATGCATTTTTAAACATCACACCAATAAAACATAATTCATAAGATCGGGCTTATGCTCTGAGCAATTTCTTGTTTTGCGGAAGAGCAGCGCTAATGGACTTTTATGTCACTTTGTTTAGTGAATAATTAACACTTATACAATATGTACAATCAAAGAATTGTATTATTGATCGCTACAGTTGTTTTTCCAAATCTCTCTTCGGCAGCAGCTTGCTGGGAATAAATAACAGGGCCGCCTCGGAGGGCGATCGCGTTTGCAGTGCGCTGGCTCTGTTTAAGGAGCGCTGTTAGAGCTGTCGACACGCACAAGAGGCAACTTGCCTACCTTACTTCATCCGAGGCACGGGTTGAGTACATGCTCTTTTTTTTTTTAGCACGTGCTCCGACGAAAAAGCCAAATACCTGCCGGATTACACCCTTGTCAGATGACGTAATGTTTACAGAATATCTATAAAACACGGCCCTGGTGATATCTTCATTTGAGTGTCTGTGTCTGTGCGCAATTAATCCACATGCTCGGGGCCAATTTTGGAAAGCCAGAGAAAGAAGTGTGATAACGCGCGAGCACAGCCAGCCGGCACGCCGCTCTGGTTCCCCCTCACATGGCCGTCCGGTCTAACTGAAGTTGACCTCCCCTACGTCACTTCTCGTACCCCTCTCCGTCTTTTTCCGTCTCATCGTCTGCTCCCACCTGCGTCTCGTTCCCAACATTCCCCAGGTTTTTTTTTTATGGGGAAAAGGGTTCATGGTGAGCACATAACCCAGCAGTTGGAAGTGCAACCTCTAACCCAATAAAAACACATTCACAAGCATGTCTAATGGGCACATGGCCCGCAATGTAGAAAACAGTCTCGGTGTGATCCAAGAAAACAGTTCACACCCACATTTCTGGAGGTCACACAGTTCAGGAAAGAGGAGTAACGCAGGGTTTCTTTTTTTTTTTTTTTTCTCCTTTAAGGGATCTAATAGTTGTTTTTGTCCTTTATAAACCACCACATGCTGGAATCTCCAGCAAGGCTCTGTGGCAATGCATTCGAGATCCTCTAAACCCAAAGGGTATTTACATTATCAATTAATAGAATATTTAAGTGTCTGTATAAAGATGGGTCCACGTGGAATAGCCATGAACATCTCACAGCATGCTACCACAATTAATTGCATTTTGAGAGGAAGCCGGAGAGGCCTCCGCTCAGAACAAACCATGCCCTTCACATCCCATTACTGCAAACAGAGTCAGATCTCATCAGCTTGAAGTGACATTTGGAATCACACTGAAGAACGTTCTGTTTAAGATCGGTGAAGATGACTAAGGGGCTGGAGTTTCTTTTTTTTTGGGGGGTAGTTCCCTTTTCCACTTCCTCAGTCTTTACAGTCCGAGAAAACTATTTAAAACGGGGAACGCAAGCGGCGTCTGCGAGACACGCAAGGCAGCCGCGCGCTCATCGAACGCTGATCTCGATCACGGAACAGTAACCTCGGCGTGCGCGTTTGTCTCCTCGTCCTCCTTCAGACTGACAGCTAGCCGCGCCTCTGTGACTCACTCGCAGTCACCCCGGCGATACTGTAGGCCACATAATGCCGCTGCTCTCTCCATTTCACCGTGCATTCATCTGTGAAGTGGATAGAGTTGCCATTAGGAAGAGACAATGCGGTTGCAGGGATACCCGTCACTTTGCCTCGATGAGAGGGAGACGTATGGGAAGGATTGTTTGTTGGGAGCCATCCTCCGGGCCGGCATTGAGACGCTCTGAGGTTCTATTTCTTCTGCGCAGTTAACCTTTTTCATTAAACCGCATTGCATAATTATGGCGCGTCAGCTGCATCCTCCATTGTTGTTTAATTAGCCAGCTAATGTTGTTACTCAGTGCTGCAAACCCTTCATTTGTCTTGCTTAAGGAGCCTCTCTCTTTCCATTACCATAGGGAAATTGAGTTTATTTATCGTAAGAGGAGAATATGCAGCCGTTACGTACGTAGGCTATTAAATCTTAATAAGCTCCAATCTAAACTGTTACAGTGCGTTGATGGCTTGCAATGATGGTATCTTCATTCCGGTACCCTCGGAGAGTTACTCACATACAGCAAAGGGGGGGGGGGGCTGCGGCGCGTAAAATTTGTATTTATCTTAAATAGGTCTCGTCAAACAGAAGCTACAAAGTCCCATAAGCCTCCTGTGGCATTTCATATGTGACTTGAGTCAGTGTTGTGAGGGCTGTACAGCAGCAGGGGTAGGCAGTGATAGTGGACCATACGTGAAGTTGCAGACAATTATCGATCCTGGCGATATTCTCTAGCACTTAACCTTTACACTAGCCGGACGGGATATGAAGTCCCTTATTGAATGTGTACTTTTATGTTCTTCTCTGGTGACAAGCCTAATCAATAGTGCCCCCCCCCCCCCTACTCACTCTCATTAGAGGCAAGAGCCTCCAAGACTGTCTTCACCCTGGAAGTCCGCGTGTCTTCACGGACCGCTCTAGGACCACATGATGGTCTAATTCGGCAGACGCGCCTCCGATATCCGATTGTTTTTTGGTCTAATGTGACGAAGCAGCTGCCAGCGAGGAAGGTATTCAAGGCTATGTTTTATAATTGTCCAAATTTTCTTTGAAGCCAACGGAGGCACTTTTTTTTTTTTTTTTTTGCTCGTGCAAGAAGGAAGCCACTGAAACACCTAGACTTTTAGTCTCCTGATCTTTTTTTTTCCCTCTTCCTCTTATGTAGGCAAGATGTTTCCAGATAAGCACTATTAATCATTCCCTGCATCTGTTCGTTCTTGTACACTTTCACCTGAAAAGTCTTTGCACTCGGAAAATAACGCTTCTCCTCGAAATTGCCTGACACATTATCTCATTAAAATGTACAAAGAAAACTCCTTCTCTTTATCTCTGATAATCTAATTAGCATCAGCCAGATGGTTTAATAAGGGATATCGGCGCCGTTTAGCCTCCCAAACGGCCCGCTGGAGGAGAACAGTGGAGGAGGCTCCTCTCCACTCTCCTCTTCACTCTGAATAGCTCTCCAGGGTTCACATTATTGCTTCCTCTGCCTGAGGCG
The DNA here is from genome assembly GCA_023373845.1 of Nibea coibor. NCBI lineage: Eukaryota > Metazoa > Chordata > Actinopteri > Sciaenidae > Nibea > Nibea coibor. The sequence goes on from CM041731.1 coordinate 9,138,048, forward strand.
AACCACTCCAACTCAGGAGTTTAGGGAGGATGAATGCATCCAGGAGAGAGACATGCTCAAAGTGAATCAAATAGGCAGAGATGTTGGATACTGCTGGGAATGTTTTAAACCAAATAATGGCAGATAACTGACTTCACCTTTAGTTCCCCCAAGGAGGGAAAAACATTTCAGATTAGGCTTTAAATCTTCCTGAGATATATCAGATTGTTCAGTGTGTGTGTGTTTAATTGTTGCCTTGGTAACATTGTACCGGTTCTAAGATCGTCTGTGCTTAGATTATGTGAGTTTTACATCATGAAAGCACAAAAGACTTGCATAGTGCAGCACTTTGGGCTAAGTTCTGTCTCCCGTCTTGCAATGCGGAGAGCTCTGTGTTCCTGTAACTTCAAGCTGTTAGGCCTGACAAGGCACCAGTTCAAATAAAGTCAGGCTATCATATCATTAAGGAGGAAAAAGTTCTATGTCCAGATTACATTAGAGGAGTCTTAGCCGTCTGGTTTCTCCGGTTCTGACACTTCTCTCTCCGTAATGAGCGGATGCTGCCGCAGTCGAGACATGAATGCTCAAGTGAAGTCCGGTGGACAAGACATCCTCAGCCAGGCCCTGCATTGGCAATCTAGGCAAACACATCGAGCAGAAAGGGGCTAGCCAGCAAGCCGAGCAGCCAGACAGTGGAGCCAGTCGCTACAGCCCTCAGAGCCGGCAGTGAGAGAGACATGCTCAATTAACTCTCCAACTTCAGCAGGGCTTTTCCTGCTGGCCAGTGGAGAGGAACAATAATGACTGGATTTAGAATAAAAAGATGTGCACATCTACAAAGAAGGGGGTGTGAGCGGGGGAGAAGATGAGATAAGGGGCTCCCATTTAGATTGACGGTTGGAAATTGTGGAAGGTCAGCGCGGTCTGTGAAGCGTCACCCAGGCAACTGCTGTGGCAAAAAAAAAAAAAAAACACAGTCCAGCCATGCCTGATCGGGGCGTGAGGCTTCGCTGCTTAGCTCTTTCTGTTTCTCTCCTCTCTCGCTCTTACTTTTTTCTGTATTTCTTCTTGAGGCCTCACAAATGGGGCCTCCAACATATGTCACAGGACGATAGTAGAAACCTCTTGGCGAGGAGAAAATAATGGGATTTTTTTTTTTCCCGTGCCCATAGAATATCATGAGAGTCAGTGAGACGCATATTGGATAAGACTGCTTCACTGTGTCCTTTTGTTCTTTTTTTTTTTTTTTTTACAGATCACACTTGGTACAAGAGTTAAATGCGTAACTTTGAGGTGGCTCTTGTAGCTTCATGAGTACATTGAGGAAAAAGTTAAGTCTCGCCTCGCTGACACTGAGGATCTTCATCAATCTTGAAGCAATTCGGCATCCGCGTCTTCCCAAAAAACCTGCCCCGTTTTTTATTGCACAAGTGCACCAGGTAATCAGGGAATGCTAATGAAGTGGCTTATTATTGAGTTAACCGGGTTTCCAAACTCCAAAGGCGCTGCTTAACAACAGGAAAATGGATTATTTCTCCATCAACAACATTTAGAGGATCATTAGGAGGAGTTCTGCACAAGTGGCCTTAGGTAAGAGATTTTAACAAGCGCCCGCATCTCTTCCTAATCTGCGCCGTCGCCGGCATACGCGTACCGCCACGCGCTAATTGCCCTCAGCTGCAATTGAAACAATATCTAATTGTCGACTGGATTAATTAGGCACATGTGCGGTTGTGCATCCCTAAACAAGGACCCACATAAATAACACCAGGTAGAGCCCCAACAGATGGGAACGCTCGAGCCCGCTGCGTTAGCTCAGCGCAAATCAACACAAACAGAAGCTGAGATTTCAGCCATAAAAACACAAACAGCATTCTTTTTTTTCGCTTAATATCTTTTCATTTCACATGTATGTCACTTGCGATCTAATGTTGTTGTTATGAATACCCTGCAGTTATAGTATACAGCTCCTCTAGTTGGAAATCTGACATACGGAACATTGCAATGGCGGAAATTAGCGTCTTGTGCGGTAGCACTTTTACTCCATTTGACTCTCTTTGCTTTTGGTATTTTCAGCTGCCGCACCGCGGTGTTTACATACAGTGTTCGACAGTTTAAAGGAATTTGTAGAGTCAAATCCCCTCCTCACATCATAACGGTAATTACATCCCTTAGCACGCGCACGACACAACCTTCCAGTCTTTTTGCACTTCAAGCACTTTTTAAACTGTTTTACAATCAATTAGACCTCCGCACCGCTGCACTCTGTGCTGATCAGTAGCTTCAAAGACATTCATAATATCCACGCGTGCCGCGCACTTTACAATTTCACAATGTGCGTATTTTGCGCGTGTCGTCGCGCACGCCTCTGTCTGTGTGGGTGTGTGTGTGGGTTTACTCGCGCTGGTGTATTGAATGTTGCCAGGCGCTCGGCGCGGATCACACACGCGGAGAGGTCTTATTAAACTTTGTGCAGACCTCACTCAAAACTTTGACACGCGGAGCGCCGTGAGTTTGCATTAGGAATATTAATGCCCATATTAATTTTGTGTTGACCTTTTGCCATCCGCGGGCTATGTACTGCAGTCCAAACAGACAGGAGCTGTTTTTAATTCCCCGGTGTAACGGAGAGAAAAACATACACTTGCATGCCCGCATTAATGAAGAAAAAAAAATCCACAGCTCTGAGCTGCCTGCTTGCACAACAACATATTATGGCAGTGGAGCCTCAGCTTAACTTTATCACGTTGATTGACTAACAGTCATTGAGACTGACGTAAGCGCTCACTGTGGTATTTATTCCACATTTGTTCACTTCATTCAGCATGTGGCATCGAGGCATATACCTCCGTGTTTGTATTCATATTCAAATGTTAATGGGGAAAAAAAAAAATGTATATTATCCATTTATATAAAGCGTTGCAGCCATAATTGTTCTGACCTCAGCATGTAGGCACATTGTAATGGCTTCACAAATGACAAAGCAGCCGCCGTTAAGAAAGTTGAAAGGGGGGGAGAAAAAAAAAAGTAGACAGATATGTTAAAGCGCACTTTACAAAGCAAGTGTCAGGAGCGTAAAAGACTTCGAACAAAGCAAATTACTTTTGTTGGAGAAAAAAAAAACATCCCGGGCGCGTGGCTCCCGCGACACCGTTCCCCCGAAGAACGGCGCTGAAAAACGCTCCCGGACACAATTTCCAATTGTTTACGGCTAATTTGCGGCTGTTTTCCACACATGTAAACACACCAGCTGAGAGAGCCGCGGCGTGTCGCGCCAAGAGGCCTTTTTTCTTCTTCTTCTTCTTTTTTTTTTTCTCTTCTTCCTGCGGAGAGTTGGTTTACCTCCAGGACACGGAGAGTTTGGGGCCATAACAAGCGATAGGCGCAATGTGACAGGGACAAAGGAAATGCATTAGTCAGCCATGTTGTGTGTTTCTGGGAATCCACTCTGTGTGTGGAGTTCACTCAGGAGAAATTACATTTCTGCTTTGATTTAATTAAAGCTAAATATTGGGCAATCGTCAGGCACTTGGCAGGGTATGCTTGACACTGTAATTATCTCCTGAGGTGCTTTTGTCTTAAAGGCTGCATTCATGCGTGAAACCAATTCCAACGTTGACTCGTCAAGGGCTGCACTTTTTTTTTTTGTGTGTTTCTTAAAAAAAAAGAGAGAGAGAGAGACGGAGAGACACTGTTTGCTTACTGTTCCTCTAAGCCGTCTATAACCTGTCACGCGGGCTGAGACAGACCCCTGGTGACTTTCGGAGGGGCGAGACGGAGGAGCTGCTAAAAACAAATACGTCAGCTGCCCGTTAGTTTGTTGCGGAGGGAGGAAGACGCGGCTCGCCCTCAGCAAATCTCTCCCCCCGCAGTTGGGCGCAGTTGTAATACAAAAGGTTGTCCTAACGCATTGGCGAACATAAGTACAGTCGCGGATTAATGGATCTTTACCTTCTGTGGCGGCCGCTGAATAAAACATTCTCGTGATGGTATACGGATCCGTGACAAGGTGTATGATTTCTAAAGGAATGCAGTATGTACAGTATGCATTCAGAGTGATGCCTTCCCTCCACTCTTTTTTTATTTACTGTATATATCAACCATCTCTCTCAATTCTTTCTGTTCACTACGCTCTCTCTTTCACTCTCAGTTTTCTCTTGAATTATTCACCAGTGTCATCATGTTGACCTGTTCCTTGTCAGTGCTGTAGCTGTGTGTGTGTGTGTGTGTGTGTGTCGGTGTGTGTACATCAGCGCTGCAGCTGTGTGGGTGCATCCGTGTGTGTCTGTGTCAGGGCCAAGCAACGCTCTCCTCATCCAGTCCTCGGCTGTAATTTGTGTCACTGACTTGAGTTTGATGGGTGAGCAGCTCCGCACAACACTGTGTCACAGGGGTGGAGTGGCGGTGTGTGTGCGTGTGTAAATGTGTACGCACTTGCTGCGTGCGCGTATTTTCCGCGGCGCCTCTGCATGTCTTTGTCTGTCTCCATCCTGAGATGTGGCCATGTGAACCTGCTATGGTGTGTGTGCTCGCATCTGTGTGTGTGTGTGTGTGTACCTGTGAGCGTGAACAGCGGTGCAGCTCTTTCCCTCCGTTGCCTGCATCGGCACAGTGTCACAGTGAGGAGCCCGGAGGAGACAGCCGAGGCCGCGGCGGTGAGGCGCTCACAGCTGCCACTTGTCACATTAGTCAGCTCAAATTTGGAGGAAATCAATTCGGAACCTTAATTCGCTCGACGACTCCCACGCCCGGTGCAGCCGAAGAGCCCCGGCCACCGGCGCCCCCCCCCCCCACCACCACCACCACCGCCCTCCCGCCTCTCCTCAAAACCCCCCCTCCCCACCACCAGCACCACCCCAAAAGATGAGGAATCGACTCCCAGGGGACACAAGTCATCAATCTTAAATCACCTCCTCCAAACTAATGGCAGTCCCAACCCGGCCAGTCCTGCTAAATTGAATTATTACTGGATTGACAAAAAACTGCTGAGAATATTTTTGAAGGGAGGAAGGGAAGGCTGAGTGTGTCTTAATGACAGGAAGTGGAGGGGAAGTGGTCGGACGGAGTCATGAAGAGGGGAGGGTGGGGGGGATTTGGGGGTGGCGGTGGCGGCGGCGAGGCGGAGGGGGCCCTGGAAGTTGTACTCGCGCGCACGCACGCACGCACGAACAGACACAGCCTGCGCCGACGTTCACACGCGCGTTCAAAACTGCATGCGCTTTAACACCGGTAACCCACTTAAACACACTTGCTTTCACCTTTTCCTCCCGCTCTCTCGCACACACATACGCCACTTACACATACCGGCTACGTGCTGTATGCTAATGCTCATCATCAGTCAGGGCAGATTAATGACCCAGCTCTCAGCTAGGCAGGGTAGGCAGATACCAGGTACTGCGTAGACCACCTACTCGTTCAGACACAATGCACGGAGACAGGATCCCGGATAGGGGGCTGCGGAGCCGCCTCTCCAGCTCGGGAGGCTTTAAGAAATAGTTTTGAGGCTCTATCCGTGAGCGGCAAGGCAGGTGGCGTGAGCAAAAGTGAAACCAGAACATTTTTGTCTTTGTTTGTTTTTGTCTTTTTTTTTTTTTTAGCAACGCCAAGGGCGGGCGGGCGAGCATCGCGGGCGAGGGTTAAAAAGTTGGAGCTGAAAAGTTGGAGGGAGAAAAAAATATAAGAAGAGAGCAGTTGCTTGATGGTTTCGTACACGCGCTGTCAAAACTGGCAGAACTTTTTTTTTTTTCCCGAATGCCAACAAATGAATGGTTTAACTTTATTTAAGCGATCAGACGTTCAGTTCTTAAACTCAGCCGGCGCTGCGGAAGACGACGTCTACCTTGCACCATAAAAAAAAAAAAAAAACGCTGGATGCCCTCGAGCGTCTGTAAATATCAGCAGTAAATACCCTCCATCACTCCAACTTCAGCTGCCGCAACAGAAACACTTTACGCGGCTGTCTTTCAGATGTACGTGAAAGACTTTAAAGACGGCTGATGTAAATCCTTAACCTCCTGCAGGGCACCTCCCCACTGTACCTTGACAAAGAAGCAGAGAGAGGCTTGATCATAACATGTATGTGTTGCCGTTCGGTGCCGCCGTCTGTCATGTGTGTACCGCTGTAAACACGTTGACTGTGTCAGCGGCGCCGCTTGTTGAGGCATATTTACCGTTCCTCCGCTGTCACCAATTCCACCACGGCGCTCAGAGTTACGGCTGCCTTGCGAGGCACATGAAAGTGATGGATGAAAGTTTTCCTCTCCCAGGGCGCGGGGCTGAATTAAATTGAAAGCTACTGTTTATTCCCCCTGTGTCTCGTCGCAGAATCAGGTTTGTTTGCAATTGATTTAAGCCGGGGGGGTCTTTTGTGGAGGAAAGGCTAAGGTTTTCCTCTTGATGGAAAAGATGATTGAATTTGTTTTGTCTCGCGTGCCTCCCCGCTTGCTCTCTTCCTATCCTTTGCCTGTGTCAGTAAATCAGATCATCTCTCTCCCCTGTCAACACACGCTCCTTGTTGAGCAGTCAAAGTTAATTTGCAAACGTGCTCTTTGATTTTTTTTTCCCCTCCTTTCCCTCTTTGTCTCTTTCTTTAGCTGCCTCTTCTTCTTCTTCTTCTTTTTTTTTTTTTGCCCACCGCTTTTGAGAAGTCCTCTTAGACAGTTTGTCTTTTTTTTTTCCTTTTTTCGCTGAGAGTTCTTCTTCCTCATTCCGAAGGAGAGAGGACTTTCTTCCTGTTTCGCTTCTGCTTCAGCTGCGCAGGCTTTTGATGAGATGATGAATCCTGTCTCGAGCAGGTGATGTCTCACACTATCTCAGCAATCCCCAGCCACACCTAACTGTGATAGGGTTCGGTCCCTGGTTAAGGGGAGCTTGTCAACCGGATTTCCTTTGTAGAAGCCGACCAGAGTCTGAGGGCTTCCTGTGGGGAAACGGCTACAGAGTCATTATTCATCATCCAAGGCTTTGCCCGGGCCCGTCAGGCACTCTCCCTCGGCAGCAGTCCATCTCTGCAGCCATTCATCATAGGCCTGAATGCAGCTGAGAGGGAGAAGGGAGCGAGACACTTAGGCCCTCCGCTAGCGGGGCCCTAATGAAGGCCCTCGCTCTGCTCTCATACAAACACCTCAGCGATATTAAGCTGGGTCAATTATCGTGTCGCTCTCAGCCAGCCATCAAGGTGCGGGGCCCTACATTTGAACATGAAGTGTTTTAAGTCAAACTCACCGAGGAATAGGATATGCATTAGACAGAACTTAAACACTAGCGCTTTAAATAAATTCCTCCAGTGCTTTTAAAAGTCGGCGCTGAACTTTTGGTGCATTTAGCCGCCTATTGCATCGGGTTATATCTAAAGATTCGGCAGTCCGGTGTCAAATTGTGCTGTATTTTTCCTGGTAGCTGCGCCACATCTCAGCACGCTAACTTTGCTCTTACAATGCAGTATAGTAGGTTTGATTAGTTCAGTTTAAGTGCACTCAGAAAGCAGTATATAAAACATGGATACTAAGTTTTATTAAACATAATGAGCCATGTGGTCGGTAGATTTATTCTAAGGAGCTAGTCATTACGGGGTACATTTACAGCTGCAAGGAAAGTGCAAGACAGTGAAGAAGACATCGGCGTTTTAAATGGTAGAAGCGCATATTTGCCGCGCGGCATTATCTCAAATTATTACAAATTATTATAGAAGCATCGAGGCCTTCTTTGCGGTAATTACACAGTGCCGAGCGCGGCGATCGTCGCATGTTATTTGCACTAGAATGTATAGTCTTTCGAGTCCCCTGGCCTCAGCTCAGCTGTGCTACCGCAGAGTACAGTTACAGCTACAAGCGCAGCCGCAGGTGCGCGTAGAGTAACATGTGTGATTATGCATCTCCTCCAGGCTAATCTGATGAAATGATCTGGGTTTTTTTTGGGGGGTGGGGGGTGGAGGCATCTGTCCCGTTCCGTTCGCAGTCTGGGGAATCTCAGCTGGTGGCACTTTGTTAGTCGCCCTTTACGTTTGTGTGTAAATCTCAACGTTTGGCGGTCCACGGGAGACTTGTCAATACTCGGAGCCGTATAGGCTGTGGCAGCCTCACTTCAGGGAAAACATTTGCCTTGAAGTACTGTCTTTCCTCATCTTCAATGTCAGCCCCGGGGCTCCAAGACAACATATGTTCCCCGCATGTCCCCAAGACATGGCAGCCAGCGTGCACTCTACGCTAAGCTAGTCGCACAAACGCATCATCACACGGCTACTGTCTTCAGCTTCACTCCCCTTCGTCTCTCCCTCGCTCGGCCCCCCCCTTCTCAACTCCAGCGCCGAAACAGATGGCCGCAAATTACAATGGCAGTTGTGCCTTAAAAGTACTCTGACAAACTCACAGCAGCACCCTCCGCCGCCGCCGCCGCCACCACAACCCTCCCCGTCACCGAAATGACAAAATCATTAATTGGCATTGCGTAAGGGCTGGCTGCTTTAGCAGTGTCTCGCACAGCATGAGCGCCTGTCTAAAACTCACAGATGTAAAAGATTAATCTTTTTGCCTTCAGGTAGGTGAGCTGAAAATCAGTGGGTGAAAAAAAAAAAAGAAAAGAAAAAAAAAAGCAGCACTTCTAGCTGTTTGGTTAGCGGGGAGAACAGAGAGGAGGGCACATCCGTGCTACTGTAGGAAGTATTCAATATTTTGTCCTTGAACACACCCCGTGTGACAGCTGCACTGTGTGTTTTTTTTTTTTTTTTTTTTCTTGTATCGCGGGGCGAGGAAGTGACTGGGATATTAAACATTATTGATAATTTATATGTTCTTTAGCGGAGGAGATTAAAGAAGTTTCTCAGTCTGTAAACGGCTATTTTAGATGAAACCGGGTTCAAATATCGCGTGCTCGGATTCTGCACAGCATACTGATTATTGTGTGCGCGTGTGTGGGTGGATGTGTGGAGGTGGGGGGTGAGGTGCATGCCCTTTCCCACAGAGATATGATATAATATATTACAACCAAGATTAAAGGTATAAATATTACCCGTTCATTGCTCTCTTCCCGGTGTATTGAGATGAGCTTGTTTTGACACGAGTAAAATTACTGCATAATAGTTACTCGGAGCAAAAAAAGATACGTGGGGGACGTGACATCTGAAGTAAAATGTGACTCATTAACAATAATGAACTAAAAATAAAGACTGGGTCTGATAGAAGATGCGGAGGTAGTTGTATTCCGCGGGGGGGGGGGGGTCTGCTTCCACACCACACAGGCGTTTCAGACCTCCGTCTTCTTTATCTCCCCTCTCTGATCTGCCATTACCTGCCAAGCCGCGCCACCTCCACCACCCCGAATTAATAAAGCCATGTGTTAGATATTAGCGAGGCAATAAAAGAATGAATATTTGATAACAGATGTTCCGACGCCGTTATTACCGGGCCGTTGCATCAGCACTGCGAGCTCAGACCAAATGTCGGCGCCACTTCCTCACGTCAGCAAAAACGAGCTCTGACAATATTGTTTTTATTTATTTATTTATCTATTTATTTTGTGGTTTCAACTCGAATTGTAGTCTGTAGTGTGAAGACGGCGTGCAGGATCACATCCACCGCGCATTTGTTTGCTTTCCTGAGAGCGACGAGGGGAACCTTCGCCTTCACGCAGCCCCGTTTATCCATCTGTCAGTCCATCTCCACCCTCCAAATTCCTCGTCCCTCCTTTCTCCCGCTGTCTTTCTCTCTCCTTTCTTTTCCTCCGTTCCTCTTTTTGTGTTTTTACTTCCATTAATCTTTTTCGAGGGCCTTCTATAATCCATCTCCCCAGCCGAGAGGTATTCCCCGAGGGTAAATTACTCTGGAGGCCTGCCTGGCCCCGCACTGCATCAGATTGACCCTCAGCTTGTTTGCCATTTTGTATACTGCACTGTTTATTTAACAAGGAGCAGAGTGAGTGTGATTTCCAGGGACGGGTCCCTGTGATAGTAGCTTTGACACCCTGCCTGAGTAATGACCCTCATTATGGAGCCTCTGACAGCTCCCTGAAAGGCCTGATTTATGAATATGCTGGGACCGTAGCCCCACAAGCCTCTGCGCACCAGCTTCTGAGCATGGTCTCCCCTCCCTCTGTCAGCACCCACAGACTATACATACATGTGCGTGGGCGTTCGCACACATATAGTGCCTACACATGCGCCAGAAGGTAAATGGCATATGTATATGAAATGCATTTTTTGGCTTAAGGGGTTGCCATGAGTGGAAACTGTCTTTTGCCTAACTTTATATTCTCCTCCGTTTAAAAAAAAAAAACAGCAGAAAAAATGCACAAGCTCTCCCAGGTGGTCTGTGGAAAGTTGGATTCGAGATTTTATGGCAAAAATAAATTCCTCAAAAGTTGATTTCATTCCCTGATTCGTTTTTTGGTATGCGGACGTAGCAACGTCCCACAGAGAGAGGGGCCCGTGCCGCAACTTCCAACTTCCATTTTATTTCATTTTATCTCATCTTATTGGTCAGTACTTCATGAAAATTTCACACATCTCACCCCTTAAGGATTAACCCTATACATATTAACCCTTCTTAAATATCACACATATCAAAGGGCAGCATAAATAAGTTATGAGTTATATATCTCTTCTTTTTTTTTTGCCCCAGCAGAATCAATTAAGCGGGCAGAGGAGGAAAAGAGGGTCTTTGGGAGGCTCTAGGCTTGGCCAGGCCTTGAGAAGACCGGGCCTACTGGAGGGGGAATCAGAGGGAGAGAAGTAGACAACAGAAGGGATGAGGAAAGAGGAGGGAAGAGGGTGAAAGAGAGAGAGAGGAAGAGGGAGGAGGGCTATCCAAAGAGAGAGAAGAGGTGGGATATCCACTGGATATGCATAAACAGGAGATGAACAGGCAGGCGGGCACGAGAGCGAACAGCGGCGGCAGATAAAGCTATACAGGCTTGTCAGAATCCAGCCGCTAGGCCAGTGATTTATGAGGATCCCCAGTCAAGACTTCGCTCCAAATCCTCCATCCAGCAGCCTTTTGTTCACAGCGGAGACGCCGTCCTCCTACACGCGCACATACCTCGGTTTCACCAGACCACTCAGACATGCACATGTACCCGCTCAGGCGCTGGAGCCAGACCAATGCTGGATTTCTGAGACTGATATATTAGAGATAAAGTTGTCAGAAAGTTGCTCTCTGGTTGACAAACCGAAAACGGGTCTAAAATATCGGCTGATGTGCCCGTATTGGTCCGGCTATACAAAGAGCACAGCCGTTTGACATGCACGTGTTATTTTCTTAATAATAAAAAATGAATTAATTAATCATTCATTATTTTAACAGATCCAATTTGTTTGTTTCTTCAACGAAAAAGCCGTAAATCCCCAAACATAAGAAACTCGAACCGGCAACCAACCAAAATTAAATTTACATTTATCATTTTCCATTGATCAACTAATCAGCTAATAGATTATTGTTTCAGATCTGGAGTACACGTATTCACCCCCCCCCCGCACTTTGAAACTACAGGGCTGAAGCTGCACGAGAACGTAACTCCGTCCCTGCCCGTATTAACGGATTGGACACGTGCGTTTCTACCGAGAGCTCTTTCCTTGAAGAAATGGTTAATTAGCACTCAGCTCTGTCAGCATTAATAATCGCTCCCACCTTGCTGTCCTCGCGCTGTCTGTGCTGTGTACTTTGCCGTCTGCTGTCAGCCTATCTCTCGCCTGTCCTGCTATCGCCGGTCTGTCCTCATTTCCCCGGGTGTCTGTTAGCGTGAGTGATTTATGTACTTTATGTACTGTATGTGTGGTTTTATGTCTGTTTGCCATGTTTCAGTTCAGATTATTCTAAATACATTGAGCATAAAGTTCAGCCCTAAACTAGTTCTTCAGACGTAATGAACACAGTTGGGCACAAATATTGAACGCGCGCCTTCTCGTGAGAATCTTATTTTAGCATCTCGTAGCTTCAAAACATCATCCAGATGTTCATCCTAGCACCGCCCCATGGCAACCGCTTCATTTATTCATGGTTTCTCATTGGACTCCTGCAGGTGACAGGTGACTGATGGAGGTTTGTCAGTAGCTCTACACGACCTGACCGTCCAAGAGGTCAGACCTGAGGTCATGCCACCATTGAAGAACTGGCTCTAATCTGCGATGGTGCTGATCTTGGATTAGATTTGTCTTTCTGAGAGTTGGTTTATTGAGGAGAGTAGATAACTGATTGGACACACACACACACACACACACACACAGGCTTGTCTCCCGCTTTATGCCCTGCATTAAAAAGCCCTGGATAAAAGGTAAGGAATATGCTTTATTAACTTTAAATATGCATGAAGTTTCAGAGGGAAAGTGCAGCACAGCATCAGGAATGTCCAAAAGCTTGACTACTTATTTCTCTCTCTTTTTTTTCCCCCCTCAAAAACTGTAAATAATTAAAAACAGAGAGAAGAGGGAGAGAGAGAGGAGAGAGGGAGGATAGAAAACGTCAAAGATACTCGCACTCTGCATAAACACATTCTTATTAGTGACCTCAGATGCCCCGAGACATCAAATCATAAAGTTACGACGCACAACTCTCTCCAGAATGTTGCCTGTGTGTGTGCGTGTGTGTGTGTGTCTCTTCTGTTTCTGCTTGACAGTGCGCACGCAGACAGACACATGCACACACAGAGCCACAGCTGCATATGGAAAAAGCTCCTCTGTTTTTTTTTTTTCCAGTCCTGGCCTCAGCACCAGAAGTTCTGGGGACTCATCCCTTTGAGAGTAGGGTTGAAAGGACGAGACGCTTCTTATTGTGATATTCTTCCGCGAACGGGAAACTGATCTCGTATCAGAGGAGTCGTCTTTCACCTTTCACCTTGCGAATCCTGATCCGTTGAGAGCCGACGGACTTCAGCGGCTGGCGAATTGCGCTCAAACTTCCGATCAGGGTCACACGTTTCGGGGACTTGCGGCTTTTCGAGCGCGTCCGTCGCATCGCCCATGTCTTCATCCGACGAAAAGCAGATCCTGACACTGTGACACCCCTCTTATTAGTGATCTTATTAGTCCATTGATTTCCTTTTGACTCTAGATATTCAACCAGAGAGAGCGGGAGAGCTTAGCTCTGTTGCTCCAGGCTCATAAGAAGAGGCTTAGCCTTATTAAGAAATGGGGATTCCGCAAACATGACAAGCGCGCATTCACCACAGCTCCCTTGGTAATGTAAATAGATAAATACATAAATACATAAACAGGCTGTGAAAAGCTGATCGCGTTAGTCCCTCCTGATTCAGTGGAATCCGCGGCTGAAAGCCAAATCAGTTATGCTTGCTGTGTCCGCGTCAAATGATGTTTTCCCCCACTGTAAATGAGCTGCACGAAATTGTTTTTTTTTTTTTCATATTGTTGCATGTTATTTGGTCCCCCTTAATCTTGCCGCTCTGGCAGCGGTTGTTCGTCATGATTATTTCAGCCAGCCGAACGATATTTAAATGAATAAATAGCGAGTATTTACCCGGCGTCATTGCCTTGTCATGTTGGCTACGTCGCCTAATGGCCTTCTAGACTCCACCGTTATTTATGGGAGTCATTTCATCCTCTGTTATTTACCCCCCACCCCTCCCTGCCTTGACAGCCTCCACTCTTTTTTTTTCTTCCCCCAACTCCATCATGCAACTACCTCTTACACTTTTCCCTGACGCATCGTCTCCCTGTGAATTTTAATTTCAGCAATGTGCTATTAGAAGGGGGTGTAATCCCGTCACTGCCTGTCCTTCATGCCTCTCACACAATGATGTATTAACAGCAGGGCACACTAATGAATGGAAAGCACCAAGTTGTTAAGTCTGTTTTAAGGTGCCATTTCTATTAATTTGCTCTTTGCTAGGCTCTGTTGATTTATTTTTTTTCTCTTCTCCCTTGCTCCCTGGTCTTTGTCTTTTTATTTTTCCACATCCACAATTTATTTTCACAATCTGGTTGTGGCTTCAACACCTCTGTACGTGTGAGAATGTGTTGCGATTTGTGTCAAATTATCGCTATGAATAGACGAGTCTCGCTGCGACTGATGCATAGTCAACTCCGACGGGATATCTCAAGTCAACAATAATCTCGCCCGCATCTGTCCGATACGCCGCTTGATGCGCCAGCTTGTGCAACGCGCTACAGTTTCCTGTCATACGTCTGGTTCTGCTGTAAAAGGGCTTGAAGATGTGGCTGGCAGAAGTTTGTTTAAGGTGTTTTTCATGTTTTCGCACAGGAAGAAAAAAACTGAAATACGTAGGATTTCATGATAAACGGTGGAGGGGGTTAGTACAGGGCGAAATGGCGTTAAACGTTACGCCACAGAGCAATTTATCCCTTGCTGAAAGTCTAAAATCCAGTCAATACCCACCACTTTTTAGTGGACGAATATGGCTTAATCTGATCTCTGGATTGCACCATACTGGAGCAAGCTAATCTACGGATCAGATCGCGCTATACATAGGCTGGCAGCCTATCCCCAGTTACATCTCCATTTCCTTCCAGCCATGCAAGCACTTACAATGATGAAGAAAAGGGAGGAAGAAAAAAAAAACGTGCTTGAAAAAAAAAACCCACAAACCCAGGATGGGCTAAATTACCAGAGTGCAACAGGGGGAGAAGCTTCATCGTTTGTGTTTCATGCCGTGGCTGCGAGGGAGCGCGCTGCCATTCCTTTTGCCGCTTGACTGGGCAGATTATGCTCAGGTATCAGCCGCAGCCAAGAAAGCGGATTACTTGTGTCCAAATAGAGTTGTCAGTTTGGAAACTCAAGATGCAATCATTTCCCTGGGAAGGGTAATTATAGTGGATCAGGACCACGTTACTGTCAGACGCATGGCGCGGGATGAGACAATCACTCACTAATGAAGGATTTTACATGTATGAGGTGAGCAAGGTACTCCTCCTCAACTCCTGTGCGCTCTCTGTCTGTTTCTCGCAGAGTTCATCTCTAACATGTTGTTTAACATGGGACTTTTGACCTGCTGATGGATCAGGAAAGCATACAGGGTTGAACCGCTGACGTACATAACTCAGATTTAAGGTACAAATAGGCCCCAAAACAGATTAAGTACCAGGTCAAACACTGTTGTCCTTTCGCTGGGTGCAACATGACCAACAACAACGAGAAAAAAAATGGGAACAAAGACGGCTTGGAAAGTGGAATATCATACTCTGTAAGGATACTGATGTTTGCTGAGTAAATATGGGCACTAACAACAAAAGTCATCTATCATTTCAAGGTTTTAAAATATACATCTGTACCAAGGCTAAAGACGCACAGATACAGTAAAACTGCAGTTTGTGAAGTTTTTTTTTACTTGATTTTTCACATTGGTTTATCTGTTTGTTGGTGTAAAAGCATATTTCTTATACATTTTAATCTGGACGCGGACTTTGGGCAGGGATTGCAGTGCCCCTAGTGATCCAAGTGAAGTGGTGTGTCCACAATGAAAGCAACAGTGTGCTTAAACCTGACTTTGCTGAATTGTTGTTCGCACTATCAGCTGTACCATCCTGGATTTACCTGATTATTTATTGTACTTTCATTTGTAGAATCAGAATAATACCAATTTCATCATTTTAACATATATACTTGGTCTGTCATTGGGAATATTGCATTGACAGTAGCTCATAATCTGTATGTGTGGAATTCCAAGGCAATATTTTTTAAAGAATAAATACGTAAGAAACTCTACTTTAATCTACTTTAAACAAAAATAAATAAAACTGCTTTTTATTGATCTATTTTAAAAATAATAAACTAGTAAACTACATCATAAAACTATGACCACTTTCAAAAACTCCACCTTAAACAAGCCACCTGCTGAGAGTGGCTTTTTGCTGTCGCTAACTGGTGCTGAAAACAGCAGTGCATCTTGGGGATTTTTTTTTAATTTTTTTTATTTTTGGGCAGCTGAGTGCCGGAGCTATCTTAGTCAGGTTAAGTTAACTATGCAACTAGTGCAACTATTTTTTAACAGGGTGTCACAACTTGTTAGCAACCGGTGAGTATCGGCGTAGACGGCTTATTTAACCAGAAATAACAGTGTACACAATAAAATAGCACCGCAAGTGAAGAGAAATATTCTTCCAGGTTGCGTTCAGCAGATTTTTTTTTTTCTCTTCTTGCTTTCCTAGCACATGTTCCATCAGACAGATGATGATCATCTGTCATTACAAATTATGGGATAGCTGCCAGCCTTTGTCTCTGCATCTGACCTTTATAACCTACCGGCTCAACCTTGACCCTGACTGAGCCACCGCCTTCATAAAAATGCAGCATGAAGACCACGATCAAACCACCTTAACGCAGACTCCTCCATCGCTAAGAATGGATACACACACACACACACATGCGCGGGCACACAAAATGTCCAAGTCTGTTTTATTATGACGAGCTTGTGCATTGTACATCTCACCAATACCCAATCACTCATTTTCCCACTAAATACCTCTCTCTCCCGATGGCTTCACCCGGTGCTCGGTCGAAAAGGTCACACAATTAAATGGCTAAGGCCTTCTGTTCATGTCATAGAATGGTGATGTATCACTCCAGGCTGGCTGTACGTGTACCTGACACACTGTGAGCATGAATATGATTTCAGAGATCATTAAAAATTTAACAGCGTGACCTAATTACCCGAGCTCCCTATTCAGATTCCAAGCAGTAAGTGAGATGGAGAGAGAGAAAAGGAGGAGGAGGAGGAGGAGGATCTGTGTATGGCAGGCTAAGCCTCATCTGGAATCAATTATAATTACTTTATGTTGCTGCTTTGTCAATCAATATGGAGCGAGCCGTAATGGATCGCTCAGGTGTCACATACTGTACTTAGAGTTCTGTTGTTTGTGTGTTTGCATACGCGGCGGGGGTCTCGGAAGGAATATAATTAGCGGGTTACTTTGGCGTGGTGTATTTAAGTGGATAAGGTTTGTGAGCACCATCATTTATCTCGAAGTGGGTTGATTTTGGATTTGTGCCGCATAAAAGCATGGAGGACGATAGGGAGCACGGTGCATGCATGTATAATGATCTATCTGGAAGTATAGACAACATAGTCTCTGGAAAAAATAAAAAAGAAAGCGCTCTATTGTTTTCATTCAAATCAACTTCCTCTCAGGGTACTTGGCTCCCCCCCCCCTCCCTTCTTACCATATTGATCGCTCGGTTCTGAGTCACAAACAAGGCAGATTACCATTATCTGCCGTTACAAAGCGTTTCAGGAATCTTTGACTGAAGTCGTAAAAATCTGGGGCTTTTCATGTCTCTCCGCATCGATTTAACGCTCGCGAGAATGAATTGCAGATCAATTGGCTTACCTCTGGGCAGACTTAATGAGCAAGCACAACATCGAGGGCCCTGTTCCTGTTGTTGTCCGCCTTCCCGCTTCGCAGTCGAAGATGAAGACGAAGAATAATTTCCAGTTTACCGCCCCTTCCTGACACTTTTGAGCCAAGCTCCGGGCGAGAGGTCGTCCTGTAACCAAACGCGATTTTTTTTTTTTTTCTCCGCCGCGTTTGCGTGACGACAACATCTGTGGTATTTTGTCCAACAATCCGTGTGACTAATGACCTTCTGAGTAATCTGGTACTCAATAAGCATACCTCATTACTCACTTTGTAAAGCCGCCTTAAAAACCTTTTTTGGCATTTGAATGGGACAACTCTCGCATGGCACCTTATCTATGAAATATCATTGCAGTAATTACACTACAGGGATTTAATGTCATGGTGAAGCCTTGTGATGCCTACCAACACTCCATTACCCTTTTGTTTATCCTATTACATCATGCCTATTTCCTTTCCAAGTTGTTGTCACTGCCATTTGACTTGAATTTCAACTCTAATCTCGCTCCGTCCCTGGCCCGAGCTTCACTGTTTGACTGCTGTGTTTGAATCACTTTCACCCAGGCGATATACTATAAACATTTACCCTCTGCCCACCTGGGATCAATAAAGGCTGTTGCCATGTGGTAATCAGATGGCACAGCGAATCTTCTAATCACCGTCTAATACCCGGCGAGGAGGTCGGGAGCGTGCAGCTGATGGTGGTTCCCGCCAGTTCCTGACCCCCCGCCTCCTCCTGTCTCGTCGGCTGCCCCCGTCGCCGGAGTCTCTGTTTACATCCACGGGACCTGACTGCAGGACGCGGCCTACCCCTTTGCTGCATCGCCCCGGCCTGGAGCGATTCCGTAGGTTCACCCAGGAGTCACAGAGAGGGGACGACGGACGATGGGGAGTTCAGAATTTCTATCGGGTTGCCGTTTTAGTTTGGAGGGAATGGGAGGGTAGCGCCTCAGTGTGGCAGGGGAGAAGGGGGATGCTTCTTTGGAATGGCAAAAAAAAAAGAAGGACGAGGAAATATGAGACTAGACAGACAAAGAGGGGAGCGAGGTTAAAAAAGTGGTCAAAAAGACACAAGACAGCGTATTATGCAGCCCGGTGCTTTAATTATTTAGCAAGTAGCTTGATTGTCAGATGCAGATTGCAGGCCATTTCCTTCGTGCTGAAAAGACGAGGAAGATGCCTGTGTTAACTTGATTACGTAACAGAAAATAATGCAAAATATTCATTCAGTTTAACGTCTCTAGACTTTGTCGTCAGTATAGTTTCTGCGTTTGTAGCCTTTCTTCTCGTTTGTTCTGTTCACCTCCATTTCTTTCTTTATGCACTCCATCCTTTCTTGTCCTCTGCCCCCCCTCCCTCACCTCACTCTACCCCCTTCACCCCCCCCCCTCCACCAACACACGCCGAGCCTTAAGCCTCCACACTGCGTATTAGATGAAACTCGCAAGGAGTTCAAGAAGCCGTTTTGTGACCGCCGTCTTCCGGTTGGCCTGGACCTGGAGTTGACTTCAGTGAGATGAGAGGTATAATGTAAAAAGGGCCTCACAGCGGGGGAGCGCACAGTCGAGGGACCTGTGAGCAGCGTCCTGTTGAGCCGGAATATTCAGCGCTCCTGTAATTGCCCCACAATGTTTTAGAATATGTGGTGAACATATTTCCCTATTGTTCATCCACATGTTATTATACCACAGGGCGAAAAAAAAGGGGAAAAAAATCGTGGTTATTGTATGAATCGGCGACCGTTGAAAGGCGCGCTGTTCTGAATATGCAGAAAGCACGTCAACAACTCTCCCATACCCTACCATTACTCTCGCCTTCTCCTGCTCTTATCCTGCTATTTTTTGTCTTGAGAAGAAAATGGAACGGCGCACTGGATGGATTGCAATTCATTGGAGCCTCATTGTATGCAGTAATATACACTATTAAGTGGCAGCATATAGAAACAAACCTTTGATTAAATGAATTTGAATCACAAAGAAACAGCAAGACCCCTCCTCAAGCTTTCAGTTAATAAGGATTGCTTTTTCACTCGGTACCTGCGCATGCTGACTTTTGACACCCGTGGTTTTCAAGAGGGGTATTTCTGAGGACTCTCATATGGCGGCAACCCCAGATTAAATCAAGTCGGCTATAATAAAGTATAATGTTATATTCATTTTGTCATCATTACTGATTCCAGTGTACTAAAAGGCTTGTGGATAATAATGAATTCCAAATAAGTTCAATGTGCTAATGTGAAAAGAAGGAGAATCGCGTGGATTATTAATACTAGTTAGGCCTCCATGTTTCATTAGACCGTATTAGGACAGAGAATATTCAAATATGATTCTTTTTTTCCCCTCCTGTATGTCAAGTTGTTCTTTGATTGTCAGACAGTCCTCTCCTCATTATTCATCGTCAATGAGATCTCCAAACGGTGTTTAATCATAAACTTGGCAGATGATACCATATCTACTTATTTATGTCATCCTGCCGTGCAGGCCGCAGCTTGTGAGCATCGAGAGGGTTAGGACACGTCGCTTGGAAAAGCCAAAAGATATATGATTTCAAATAAAAGGACAAAATAAGATAAATAACAATGGCAGACCGCTCGTGAAACCCAGTCATTCTATACATAGAATTCAAGAGCGGTATTTATCCGAGAAAGGCGTGCAAATCTATGTAAGTATCTCCACTGTTTGCATAATAGATTAGAAATTAGCATTTTTGTTCATTTTCCATGTATGCACAGTGCCTGGAAGAATAACACTCCATGCATATCAGATCAGCCTGCCTACAATTTTGCGCAGTATATTATTTGACAATCTAAAATGTGTAATTTGCATGAAATTGCTTAATTAAAACACAGTCACTGGGGGTATTAATTTCTTTGTCTGACAGTGGAGTGTAGTGAGGGGAGAGCAGGGGAGATGTAAAACGCTGTCAGATAGCGCTGTCACAGAGGCAGAAAGGAAATTCTGCCACACACAACCCACCCCCGCCGCCGCCGCCGCCGCCGCCCTCCTTCCTCCTCCTCTCCTAACGGCGCAGAGCGATGGAGAGGATAACGCCTGCCCAGCTAATTTGGGTTATGGTGGTAAACGGGGGCCACTGCACTAGAAAGATACCAAAGGGAGGGAGGGAGGGAGGGAGATGAGGGACGGGGGTGAATCACTGGAAGAGATAGGAAGTGTGAGAGTGAGAGAGAGAGAGAGAGACTAGCACAGCCGCCTTTGTGCCATGGTATCATTGTTGTCCTCAGGGTGGAACTATGCCAGGCAATTGACAATGATACAATGATGTCAGATACCGGTGTATCAGTATTAGGCTGGTGGATATGTGTCAGAACCGTCCTGCTAGTTGGGCTGCGCCTCTTGAAGGAGGTTAAGACTTTGACAGCTTCTTTAACAAATACAAATCTGTGCGTTTAATTGTCGCGCACACAAGGAGGGCCAAAGGCATCCGTCCCACAGCCGTATCTCTTTACGCTGTTAGGTCTGTTGTTTAATCTGCGAGTGTTAAAATCGCTAATCTCCCCTCGCAAGTCATTCTTTTGTGCCCCCCTCCTGTCGCAGAAATATAACACCTCCTGGTATGGTTTTGTCTCAGAGATGCAATCAATTGTGGCAACCACAATGTGAGCAGCGGATCGAAAAAAACAGCCACTCATTAATTGTTGCCCACCCCTCGGGCGGCTGCGCCGCGCCGCCGCGCGCCATTATGAATGCGGGAATTGCGAGCGGCGAAAGGGCAGAGAGGTAGGCGAAGGATGAACCAAAGAGATTCAGAAAAACACACAGGGAGGAGGAACTCTTTGGAGCATGACAAAGAGTGAGATTAAAGCTCCTTTTCCCATTTCCAGCTGGCCCTGTGTCTGTGCGCGTGCAGCCTGCACATCTGTACCCTTTTGTCTTAAATATCAAAGGCAGCGGAGGCACGTTAACATTTCAGTAATTCCAAAGATACATGAGGAGGACATGGGAGGGTGAATGGTGCAACGAAGAAGTTATCAAACTGAGAGAGCGGGAGAGAGAGAGAGAGAGAGAGAGGGGAGGGAAGTGTTTCTTCTTCTCTTACATCGACGTCGAGTTCTGAGAAAGCTATTTGCCAGCCCTTGTACTGCGCAGCTGAGGGGTGGCGCTGTGCAACGGTCAAATTAAAAGCTTTTAACAGAGAGGAATAGATACAGGAAGATAAAACGACATGTGTGTGGGGGGGGGGGGGGGGGCTTTTAAGTGTGCGTGTGTGTGTGGGCGTGGGTGGGTGGGGGGGGGTTGTTGAAAAGAAAGCAAGAGTGAGACAAGCGCGAGAGCAAAAGAAACAAAGCTACAGATGGAGAGAGAGAGAGAGAGAGAGAGAGAGAGAGAGAGAGAGTGGGAAATGCATATATTGGGTAACCAGAATTGAGGCAGGCAGGCAGGCAGGCAGGCAGGTTCAGTAAGGGGTCCTTGTCACTAGTGTCAGCAGTGTGAGGTTGAGACAGAGACAGCAAGCACTGAGGGCAGGCTAACGCTGACAGGACCTCCACTGCAGCCTTGACGGCCAGCTTCACTGGGACCTTAATTGGTCCTTTGATGTCGCTGGAAAAGGTGGTGAAGGCGATGAAAATGGAATCTGTCCCTCTTTGCTGGCATGCCATTATATCACTATGCACTCTGTGTTTATTTATGAATCACAACCCTTTTTTTTCCTCCCTCTCTCTCCCTCTCTCTCTCCCCCTTTCTCCCCGCGTGCTCCTCGAGGATGCCCTATTTTGCTCTCGCTCTATAACTCTTATTCTCCCTCGTTCACTTTGTCTCTCCATCCCTCTCCCTCCGTCCTTTATTCCACGTGTCACCCCGCTGCTGGCTTGTATCGCCGCTCTGCTTCAAAGTCCCCTCTCTTCTCCTCCTCCAAAGACAACAAATGAACGGCCATCATGAGGGTTTGCGCGCGCATTTGTGTTCCTGTTCTAGCTGCCATTTAGGTAATTTATGTGCATCTGCGCGCGTGTGTTCGCGTCAAGGCCGCGTGAAAGGGTGTGCGGTGTTAACAAGCGAGGGTTCGTGTGTGTGTGTGTGTGTGTGCCCGTGTGTGTGTGTGTGCTCGTCAAAACCCCTGCTGCCTTTGCTGATCAAATGGTGCAACAAGGGTAAGTCCTGCTAATGTGGGGAGCTGTTTAGAGCCGGGGCCTCCTTTTGAAATGATGATGATAATGGATTCAGTCCTCTCATTAAAGTAGTCCGAGAGCTCATTAGGCACCAACAAACAAGCCGGCCTTGTCGGGCGCAGGAAATGCCAAGTACCCCCATCTGCCTCCGTCTCCCCATTTCATCCAAGGATGTGACCATGTTACTGTCATTTAGCTCCAACCCTCCCATTCCTCTCCACAGGCACAAACACACACCAGGGGGCACACACACAGACACACACACACACATACACAGTGGCAGTTATTTTCCAGTCCTCAGCCGATCTACAGTACCAACCTCCCAGCCTCCCCGACCCGACTTCAAAGTCGCCCAGCCTTTGCGCACTGGGCTGGGACTCCCTGAGAGACTCTCTCTGGGCTCCGGGGTCACGGGATCAAGAGGACTGAAATTGATCTCGTCTCTTTGGTCCTGCTCAGCCCTCTTTAGCCTCTTGTCATCATGCTAAGCTCCCTACAGATGCCCGGTAACGCGGCACCTGCAGAGGACTTCAGAAAAAAGAAAAAAAAACAAGTGTCATTTCTGTCTCCCTGTCTGCCCAGATGAAAAATTCTCCCTCTTGTTCATGACACACTGACAGATAAAGAGCATAGTGGTGTGATTATGGAGTTGACTGTCCGCTTCTCAGTATTTCACCATGGTCACTTGTCATTGTGTAGCATCAGCTCTTTTTTGGCCAAATGGAGAGGGAAAGAAATAAGTCACCATTCAGGAGAATAGAGTAAATTAAGTCCTGACACATTTGTTCGTATTGGCACATTTAGTCATTTTTGGCTCTTGCATATGTGTGACAGCTCCGATGGCTGAAGCCCTGGGTGCTGTGTCCTTAATTTTAGCCTCGCCGTCTCTCCTTATGTCAAGTGCCACAGCACTGACACCCGAGTTGAGATCGGACCGCGCGGATTGGCGAATGAAAAGGTGATCTTTTGTGCCGAGGAAGTCTTTCGCTCAACAGGTTGCGAGGCAGAGGGCAAATACTTTTTAATATTTATAGCCATTCCTTTTTATGGCGGCGTACTGATCCGTTCTACCAGCCACCGAGTGGATGAGAGCAACTAGATTTGTTTCTATATGCCTATTATTTACTTTTAATTAATACAGTCTCAGTCGGGAACTCACTTTGTCTCACTGGATCAAGTCACGTGATCATCAGCGCCCGTCGTAGGATCGTGGAACCGCTCCTATCTGCGGAAACCGGAGATACGGATTGACAGTAGAGAGTTTTTAATGTCTCCTTCAATTAACCATCTCCTGGAGTCCAACTGAGTCATCTGCAGTGTGTCAGAAGAGACATACTGCAGATGACAAAGTCTTATCTGCGCACCATTCCCTCTCCATCAGGGAAGGAAGTGATAGCTCCTTGTCAGGGGAGGAGGAGAGATCAGAGAGTACGAGCTCCCAGAGAGCGAAACTCACAAGGGTCCATTCCTGCCTCAAGGACTCCTGTTATCGAACATAATGATACATCCCAAAATTATCAATCAATAGTTGCTATTCCTGTGTTAAAATGCATCATAAACTTTATTTCTCTTCCTTCCCTGACATATTTTCCATCAAGTATTCATTCATTAAAAAAAAAAAGGGGGGGGGGGGGGGGGGGGGGGGGGAATAGAATTTCTATGATAGAAGCCTGTGTTTCCTTCGCTTTCTTTTTACATTATAATTATGGGCTTGAGGGATATCAATTAAATGTGTCCAATTACAGAATGCTTCAAAACTAGAATATAAAGTTGCGCCTCCTTTTTTGATCTATTTACTCGCAGCCGTGGCAACAGAGGGAGAGAGGGAGTAAGAAGTTTCAAAAACAGCCTCTGTTCGACATGAAAGGGGCATTTGATCATATTTTTTTATTTTTGTCTTAAAGAGAAAAGCTTGCCAATGAGGAGTCATTCCCCATTAAAGTCAAGCAAAATTATCAGGCCTGCATTAAGGAGCTTTAGAAAAAAACTAGATATGTATCATGCATGTGGATATGCATAAACATGATGGAGGAGCTTAAGTAGAAAATGAGATCTGATGCCGTCGTGAAGAAGAGAAAACCGGCGTGCTCGGAATGCATTTAAATTTAAATATTCATGTCATTATAATTCTGAGGAATGTGGAGCGACCGTATGATATTTTATTGAGGAGGTTTTAAAAAATGAATGCTGTCCCTACTTCTTAATAAAAATCCTTGGCTTTCACTCGGAGTAGTCAGTCACAGACTACTGTGGTCTTTTGGTTGTGTGGCAGGAGGGAGCGAGCGAGGTGAGCAGACAGGAAGACAGGTCGATAGACAAACCGGCGGAGGGAGAGATGGATGGATGGATGGATGGATGGATGGACCGGGCTGCAACTGTGACTTTCTGCTAACACAGAGCTACCTCAGAGAGGCATCCGCTGGAAACCCATGAAATGTTCATGCGGTAGTCTGTTAGGACGTCCCTGACAGAGGGGTAGGAAACGGGTGAAAACAGACATGCAAACCGCCTCTTTATGCTGCTTCTTTCCTTCCACATTCACAACTGCAGCCAGTAAACGGAGGCGCACAATGTGAGATACAGTACTTAGCGAAGGCCAATCAGTTTGCGGGGTATGAAAAGAGTAAATCATTACCCGTCCCCTTCACTCTTTTCCCTTTTCTTGCTCATTTTTATCAGAAGTTATGTCCTTTTTCTTTTATTCTGCTTTTAGTCTTCTCCCTTGTTGTTCCAGTTTGTGCTCTACACACACACACACAGCTGACTAAATGCTTAAACTGTAACTGTAGCGAGTATGCGTTGGCTTCTTTCACTTTGTCCAACGGAGTGCGACGAAGTCCTAGTGTTGGCGTTTCAGGCATCTTTGACCTGACGGGGGTTGTCCAGTCCACAACCTCCACAATCACCGTCTCCATTCAGGAAAGAATAGGTGGAGGCGGAGGGAAGGGAGGCGATGGAGAGGATCAGGATGAAATGAGTGCGGAGTCCTCGGTAATTATGCTGTTTGACTGAAGGGCAGCTGTAAAGAACGCATGTGCAGAGAACCAGGATGTGGCGAACCTGGAGAACACTCCGTGGCAAGGATGGTGTCAAAGTGGGGGAGGCGGAGGCGGCGGTGGTAGTGAGGATGACGAGAGGGGGGGTGACTGTCCCGCATTCCTCTCCATGTTAATTATCTTTTGTTTGCCCTTGATAATCCAGTGGCCCGGTGTGCCTCCTGTAATGAAAACCCTGAATCACAAGGTCTACATTTAAAGAAAAGGGAAAGAAAAAAAAAAGAGGGTGGTGGTGGTGGTGGGGGGGGGACAATGCTGTTGTCATTACCACATCATCAGCGCGTGATCAATAATGAATGAAACGCACATTAAGCAGGGAGAGGCAGGAGTTTATGAAAATGACTTGTGTGAATAGATTAAATTACAACTATTATTACTTCGCTTTTGATGTAGTGCGTCAAAGTAATTACAAAATGTTTAAAAAAAGAGAGAGAGAGAGGGAAGAGGAGAGATGAGGGAAAAGCAGGGAGTCTTTCCTTCCAGAGTTATAAAATCGAATTTATGTTACTGGGGAAATCGTGTCTCAAGTCGACAGTGCTTAATGTATTACTCCAAATAACATTTTCTTAAAATCATCCCTTTCACGTTTCTGAATAAAGATCATTACAGTCGGAATAAAGCATTCACATCTACATGATGAAATGGGAATATAAACCCCCTTTTGTGTGTGCTTGCATGTGTTCGGCATTGAGTGAAATTCCGCGCGATAACCTAGCCATTAGTAGTCCGACTCACATTTCCACTCTTCTTTGTCCCTGACGCGGCTTTACGATCGCCATAAATCTCCCAGCCAAAGTTATCAAGTCGCAGTGTTCAAACCTGCCGCTCCATTAGTTTACAACTCCACCCCGGCTTTTTCTCCCAGAAAATACACAAGGAATGGCATTGGTTATGGATTACGCCCTCGTAAATCATGGCCTCTTTCATCTCCTTCTGATAGAAGCGTGTCATGGTGAATAAGCCAAACAAGATGGCCTCCTAAGCGCTGCGTCGGCGTCAACATGGTGTTTGTGATAGTGGTAGTCAAAGGCTTTGTCAGGGGATTAGGGGTGTTGAAGGGAGGGTGGCGGTCGGAGCAGCTAATTATCTATATGTTAATGGGACGTCACTACATTCTTTATTCTGCGCGGTGTCTCGACCCAGTGTGTGTGTGTGTTTCCTTACATGTTTTTGTGCGTGTGATCAAGGATGAGTGCGGGGGGGGGGAGGAAGGAGTTTTGGAAATGACATGTACGGCAGTGATTCTCATTTGTTCGGGGGAAGTTTTCAAACTGTGGAAACGATGTTATTACACTTTGCCACAATCACGCCTGTGTAATGTGCTATTTGCCATGCCAGGCCCGGATTTCGCAGATGGAAATTAGGGGAGAAAATTGCCACTAACTACTCAATTACAGCGCTTGATGGTTAGGCTGACCCCGGTTGGCAGCAATGGCAACACAGAGCCAATCACCTTCCCCAGATGGCATTAAATTAGAATAGGGAAAGAGGACAATTGCACATATTCATCGGAGAAAGACATTTGAATTACCTCAGATGCTTTGGCTTCATATTGAACAATTAAGTGCAGCGATGGGATTTTATGGGATGGTTTGGAGGCAAGGCGCTATGTTAGCATGATGGAGGCATTGTAAAGGGGCTCTGTCCTTGGATTTTCAATCTGACAATTAAAGGGGACGTTAGTAATTTGAAAATCGCAAGAGTGACTATATTGTCCATTAATCCTGCGACAATTAAGGGAACGTTTAGTTGTCGACCTGGTACAAAATGTTTGGTATGTGATATTTATTAAGCTTTGCGTCACTTATTCGAGTGTGATGAATTAGGCTGAAAGCGTGCTTCAGTCCTCGCTTTTCCCGGAGAAGGTAATTTGATTTGATTCCACTGTTATTCCAAATCCAAAAGTTATGTTTTGAGTCCCTCTTCCAGCGCTGGCTTGGGTCTCGCTTTTCAGAGCGCGCCACAGCAAAATATTTTTTGATTTCTTGCTCTGCTCTCTTCTCGGTGTTTATGCCGCTCTCGCAGGGACTAAATTGGGGTATCGTGCTTTGATCGGTGTAATATTTCACATTTAAGTTGATGTTTGTGCTGCGTGTGATGCGTTTACCCAGCTGGGAAAGATGATCTCTTTACGGCGCTGGAAAGCGTAATGCAATTACCTGATTCGTTTTTCCAGAGATCACTCCCTCAGTTACAAAGAGGGCAGACATTTAAAACCACAGTCCGTAATCTTTTTCTTTTTTTCCCCCCATACGACAGTTTGACAAGCAACTTTTTGTCCTTTTCCACTAAAGCGGACTGTATCAAAACTTGAGAACCACCTTTGTTTAGAGTTACATCTCAAAAACCGTTAAACTGAGCGTAGAAACTGTGGCGGTGCTCCTTCGCAGACAACAGATCCAAGCTTTACGTTTGAGCTCGCTTTACACCAGAGCCAATATAACCAGAGCCGGCGGTGCCAGGAGCAGGCCGCTGCGGTTTCACCTGACAACTGGAAGTCGGAGGATCCCTCCTCATGTGATGTTTTTCTCTGACAGAATCTGCAGCATCTGCAGGCCTGTAATCAGTGTAAACCACAGTTTAGCTAAAATGTGTTTTCCCCTGCCAAGGGTTCACATGTGTTTACATTGCGGTGGCAGACAAAAGCTTTGACTAAACTGTAGTCAGGAACAGCATTTTGGCAGCCGCTGAAACCACTGGCGGGCTCCAATACTCATTTATCTCGTCTTTATCGCTAAATCAATGGCAGCGCTCATAGGGGAAGGGGGAGATTAATTGTTTTAGGGAGGATTCGTCTCCTTTCTCAAGGCTTTTTATGTTGATGTTTAACGCAGGAGTGATGGCAAATCATTCGCTTTTGTCTGTAACCTGTGGAGCGACATTGTATCCCGAGCATTGGAGTCAGTTAAGACATTGTCTGTGTGTGTGTGTGTGTGTGTGTGTGTGCGCGTGGATGTGCATGTGTGCGTTTGACAGAAATGCTGATGGAATTCTAATACAGTGGCTTATTCTCACAACTCCGGGGCAAAATGGCTGCAGCAGCAATAGCAGCAGATTTAGCCAAGGAGGGCACTTTTGGCGTAAAAAAGTTAACAACCCCCTCCTCCCTCCCAGACACACACACACACACACACACACACACACACACATGATTCTTCCCAACCGAATCCGTAATAACACTGATTCAGTGACTTTTTTTTCCCCTTCTTCTTCTCTCTCTGCTTTGCCTTTTTATCTCGGCCAGGCTGTTTGCCTATGCATCGTCACTGGAGGGGCAAAACACACACACACGCGTCCTTCTTCCATATTCAGTAGGTGTAAGACATCAAAACATTTTCATCATTAAAATGCTTACCATTTGTGGCCTTTGTAGCACTAAGAATATACAGTAGATTTAAATCTCCCCCCCATCCTCCCGGAGAGCAAAACAAAGAGTGCTATTAGTTCTTTATAGTAACGGAACGGCATCCCAAGGTTCTGCGTGGGGACCTACCTTTTGGGATCAATTATGTGGCCACGGGCTCTTTTTAAAAGAGCCGCACCTGATTAAAACTCTGCCGGTTTCCCAAGGTCCCTTTGTGTGGAGTGCCGAGGCCCTCGCCACGGCTATTTATTAGCATATTGTCTTTTAAAGGTCATTGTCTGTTTTGCACGGCCCCACTCTATCTAGAGTAGGTCGCCGTCAGATTTACTTGCTATTGTTCTGCCGGTTGAGGGAGGGGTAAGAGGAGGATCCAGAAAAAAAAGTTGTGTGCTTTTCACCCCCCCCCCCCCCCCCCCTCCCGCGGACTGCAACAGGAGTTGACTGTGTTGATGCAGAGGATGTGGAAAAAGCTCATACAAGTACACGTGCCCGGCGTTTTTCCACCTAGCGACGTAGCCCACAGCAGCCTGGCGCGAGCTGTTATCTCCGTCCAAATCGGTTGTCTTGGAATTGCCTTGACAAAAGAAGGGAGGTTGTTGAACATCGGCGCACATCAAAGGGAGGCGGGAGAAAACTCGGGCTCCTCGGCTTTGGCGCGGTACGCCGGGGCGGACGGTGGAGCGCTGAGGGCCTTCTGCGGAAGAAGCTCTCGGAAATGGCAGTAATGGAGGGAAGCAACGGAGGGAAAGAAAGGGAGAGGAAGGCCCTCAGTGGGACAGAAAGCAGAAGAGACCTGCCTGTTCGCTTCAGATGTGGTAAATGCTGGCTCCCTGTAGACTCCATTAGAGCTTCATCTGGCTCCCACGTCGGGGGGGCGGGGGAGAGAAGTGAGGAAAGGGGAGGAAAAAAAAAGGAAGGAGGAAAAGCAGGTGTAAGAAAAAGAAGGAGAGAAGAGAGGGAAGACAAAAGAGGAAAGCTGGTATATGTATTAGATCCGTATAATTGCACTGAATGTCACCTTGCGCAGCTTCCTTCCTCCTGAATTGCTGCTGTAATCTGTTTCCTTTGTGTCGAAAGTCACCAACTTTCCCAACACGATTAAGTACCTGTAACTGTGATCAGACGTATACATACTGCACATAACCTGATAAATATATAATATATATAAAGTATTCTTGAACTTTGGTAGAACTTTGAGTGCTGTTGTTTCTTGGCCTGGAAGCAACAATGACCTAAAGCCTCACTTAAATCTAACATTACTTTAAGATGGTACATTTATAGTGGACTCTGTCCCCTAACAGCACACACAGGTTATGGCAACATAAATTATGTAAGAGTGTAATTACTGGTGCCGTCCCACTAGGACTATGAATGCCGTGCATTAAAGCAATATGGCATGAATTGAATTCTGAAGTAAATCCATATTATCGTTGATGCGTTTTACTGGCGCTTTCGCCTTTATTGCGCGGCCGATCGCGGCGAGGCAAACAGGAAATGAGGGGAAAGAAGTACGCGTGTGACGCGCAACAGATGTCCCCGATGATGACGGTTTTATGGTACCTCACCGCTGGGTGCGTTTCATCTTTATCTTTATTCAGTCTAACATGCAAACCTCATCCTAAGAGTCAAACAGCCACGCTCGAATCCACAGTTTTTCCATCTGTTGTGTTTAAATCCAGAAGATATTAGATGTTCTGGGGTCGTAGATGTTGTTTTTCGTTGAGCACATCTTGAACCATAGATGGTACACTTGAGGAATGCCCCTTGCGCTGGATCAAATATTTTTTTCACATATTTAAACTGTAGTTTGAATTTTTAATAAGAAGTGACAACAGGCAGTCATTTTGTAGTATATTTGTGTGCGAGGGCTGCAGTTTTAGGCCTTATCGCAATCGGTAATATCGCAATTCCCCGATTGCATCTCGTTCCACAAAAGGAATGTCGTTCTTTTTTAGATTGTACAAGTGTTTCTGCGTGAAGACTCGCAGCCTTTCTGCCGTAGTGTAAATGAGTCAAATGGAGATAAAAAAAAAAAAAGGAGTGCGGAGGCGAGTATCAAGAGACAACGAGGTGCCTCTAAATCTGCTGCTTCTTTAACTCCCCCCTTTTTAAAGCAGAAGTGCCACTTTGACAAATTTAGGGAGAAGCGAGGGAGATGATCTCCGCGTTTTGAGGTCGCAGGGGAAGGAGGTTCTCACTGTTTTCACATTCCGTCGAAAAGATTAGACTCAAGTCTCACCTGCTGAGATTATTTCACTTTTAGTTGATGAGGCGGGGCGAGCGAGTGCGCGTCTCTTCTCGAACTTCTGTGCATATAAAGGCCCGACGGTTACCGCGATGCAAAGATGAGCAAAATCTGCGAGCATCAAAGCTCATGCTTGAGTTATTGGTCAGCACTGATGGTCCCCAGAGGCGTAGTAAGTACAAAATTGCGCGTCATGCAGTGAGTGTGTGCGTGAGCGTGTGTCTGCGTTTACAAGGGTGTGTGCATGCATGAGTCTTTGAGCCAGGCGCAGACAGGTAAAGAAATGGCACGCGACAGGAAGAAAGAGAGAAAGAGTGTGTGATGTGTGGCTGTGTTTGTGTGTGTGTGTTGTGTGTGTAGGAGGGGGGGGCTGGGATCATGAGTGACTCCAGGCATCCAGCCACATCTGACTTTGATTAATTGGTCTGGCGTTCTTCTGTCTCTCCACTGGGCAACCTGACAGAAAGGTAGACCACAGGACAGCACCACAAGGGATGATCTGTCTTCTCCCTCTCTCTCTCTCTCTCTCTCTCTCTCTCTCTCTCTCTCTCTCTCTCTCTCTCTCCCTCTCTCTCTCTCTCCTCTCTCTGTCTCCCTCTCTCTCTCCCCCCTGTCTCTCTTTGCTAGCTGTCAGCAGGTAAAGAAGACACACTCCACAGAGCTTTGCCAAGTTAGCTCAAATCACTCAGGCACACCCAAAATGACTTGCCTTGGCAGGAGGGGGGATATAATGCAGTTCATTGTTTTTCATAAAGAGATTCAGGATGTACACAAGTTTCCAGCAGGAGGAGGAGAAGAAAAAATCAAATGAAATCCAGTTAAGTTAAGATCTCATCAAATTCTGGGGATGATTAATCATGCGAGCGTTTTATTTTGAAGCGTACGTCTGAAACACATAATTCAGGATTAGTGTGTACTTTTTTTTTTTTTCTTGCACTTTCAACTGAACTTTGTCCTTTTTTTTTACACCTGTGTTACAAATTATTAACAGATCGTGATGCAGTTAGCTCTGAAGTGGACCTACAGGAAAACGTCGGCTGCAAATTGATGGCCGACCGGAGACGAAAAAGTTTTTTCCCGTCTCAGAGAATCTCAAAACGGCCCGACTGTTAACACCTTAAATCAGAGGCAGACATGCACACCTGTTGAAAGAAGAGTAGCATGGATCTCTTCCATATCTTGGAGTGCGGCTCGCTCTTGTGACCTCCAGACAGTGTGAAAGGTAGAGAAAACTGTCTATCCAGCCCGCATAATTTCGCTCCTTCAGCAAACAGGTGCGCTCCGTGGGGACTTCATTTAAATCTGATGGTCAGGTGAGGGCTGCTGCTGCTCACGTTGCTCAAGTTTGGAGTTGTCAGAAACGGTAGTTGGTAAGAAAAAAAAAAAAAATCAGCGCTGGTCCAACTGGAAAGGGTTTCAAAGAATTTTGAGGCATTTTATGGCTTTGTTGGACAGTGGCAGTAGAGAGAGATGAATGGAAATTAGATGAGAGAGAGAGAGACTGGGAACAACATGCACGAAGGGCCGTGACCAGACGCAACTGGAGACGCTGCGGTTCTTGGTTGGAGCCTTAAGCCATAGAGGGTTTGGGAAAGAAGGGTGCCAGTTTCAAGGGCTTAAAGTTCATGAAACTTTATTGTCTCCAGGATCAAATGTTTTGAACTTACATTTCAGTTCAGCGTGAACAAACCAGAACTGCTTCATAGTAGAGCGTTTATATTGGTAACACATAGTATACTTTCTAATTGGTGGCTTGTGTTGCATTTAAAACAAACGCTGTTGTCGTTGCAGCTAAGATAATGCCGGTGAAGATGTTTTACCTCCTTCTGAATTGTAACTAATCATAATCATCAACTATAAGTGTCGGGTCAAACTCTGAGACGCAGAAAGTGCGATTCCAAACCCGAACGCCACCGACAGGTTTGCTGATTAGCTAAAAACCTTCGCCGGCAGTTCCCAGTATATTAGCCTTTCAGCTCCCGACAGGGGCTACATGGTGTTAACACGCAGAAACAAGTGGCATGTATGACTGCCAAGTCCCCCCCCCCCCCCCCCCCCCCAACGCCTCCCCTCTCCTCCTCCCACCACCTCTTTCCCCTTTTCCTCCCATCCCTTCTACCATCAGTGTTTAACCCCGCTCAATTTGCCCGTCTGGATGAAACAATACTTGTGATCAGCGCATGTAATGGCACCTTATTAACCCCAATTACCACAATTAAAACCCTGCTGCCACTGGGCCCCTTTCAAGTCTTAATTAATCAGATGGCAGCGAAGAGGCCGTTTGGTCCCCCCCCCACCCCCCAACACACACACACACGCACGCACGCACGCACGCACACACACACACACGCCTGGCACTGGCACACACACCTTCTCCCCAGCCTTGACCGACCATGTGGCCTCGCTAAAAAGCACATCTGGCGGAACAAAACGTCTCCATGCTGGCAGACAAATGCCTCCACTTTACAAATGAAAGGCAAGCCTCTCTCTTTCACTCTCTCTCTCCCTCTCTCTCTCTCTCTCTGTGCCCGTTCCTCTCTCCCTCTCTTTCCCATCTCTGTGATGTGGGTATAATGAACGTTACAAGCCCCCTTGGCACAGTGCCTTATTGGGAGGGTTTGGAAAGCTGCCCAGTTTGTTCCTCGCTAATTGCTTAATTGATGCATTGTTTTTACTGATGATACGGATTTGCCCCCCCCCTCACCCCCCCTCCGCCCTTCCCTCTCCTCCTCTTCTCTTTCCCTCCCTACCCACCGCACATGGATACAGATACAAAAGGAATTACACCCTATTAGCAAGTCATGGTCCCTTTCAGCAGACTGTATTAGAGACTTAAAACCACTGTGACGGCTTCCCTAATTGAGCACAACCACTTGATGTAACATAATGCCGTGTAAATAAAACCACTTCCCCCTCCTGCTCACGTTTCATAAGCAGCCGCAGGAGACAAATGAATATCTAGCCGCTGTAGTGCTAACAAGAGACTCTTTTATGGCCATTGCAGAAATCATTTAAAGATTACTTTGGAAAGGAGGCCTTTATTTGTTGGTCGGGGGGCATTAACTCTCATCGCTCTCGGGCAATAACGTTCAGGCTGCGCGCAAAGTGCGTGTGTCCGGCTTGGATAAATAAATGGCATTTAGTTAGTGCGCCGCAGTTCTCGGGGAGTTTAATTAGCAGGTGAAGGGTTAATGAAGGCCTCTCCTGGGAGAGTGCGGTAGTGTTGCTCAGGAGAATACACACACTGTTTAATGCATTCTTTTCTCGAGATGTCTCTCCATCCTCTCAATCTCGTGGAGTGTTTCACTTCGACTAACATGGAAACACGCGCGCGCGCGCTACCGTGCGCACGCGTACACCTCTGCATATTCCTACTGATGCCGAGGATAAAGAGGATGTTTTTCCCCCTCCATCCGCGTGTTTGTCCCCAGCTCCATCAGAGAGGGAATGCTCTCTGACGGCTTCCTGCCAAGAGGGGCCAGGAATCAGCGAGATGAAGGAGAGCCCGGTCCGCCGAGAGATGCAGGAGACACAAACACACACATTGTGACACATACGGTCACAAACAGAAGCGCTTGCACGCATGCACGCCAACACACACCGCATACAGGTGCGGGCACGTATACGCACACACAGACACACACACACACACAAACTTCAAGGCCTCAGAGAGTGTGTGAGAGGGAGCTAGAGAGAGTTGGATGTTATTTATTCATCAGTCTTTCTTGTAGTCAGGAGGCAACAAGCCCCCGGAGCTGTAAACACACAGAGACACAGGCCTCAGTGAGCTCCAACCCTGGGAATAACAAGTGGTCCCCACATACAAGCGTGCACACACGCGTGTGGGGATGCCTGCACAAACACATACACAGTCAGGGCCCTGACAGCAAAGACAAGACAACATCCTCCCTGGGAATGAAGGAAGACAAAAGCAAGACTACAGTGCAAGACAGGGGCTTCAGCGATACAACCGGCGTATGTAAACCAGCGTTACCCCGTCACGAAAGAACAGCAGACTTGATTCTGAAGCATGATAAATTGATTTTTGTACTTTCATACTTACTTTGGCTGAATATTAATTGAATCGGGCGGGCAGGATGGGATGGGAGGGAAGGACAAGGCAAGGAAATAATCGGGGGGTCTGAAAAAAAAAGAGAGAGAGAAAAGAAATGTGCTGAAGGAATGGAATCTGGCATCCCTGCGTAAAAATAGCATCCCCTGCAAACACATTTGCTATTATCTCGTTGGTGCAGCGCGAAGTAGCGCAGGCTGCACTCCGGCCCCCCTATGGAGCCAGACGGCAGCATTTACATGAAGGCTGAGCGGGAGAGGGGGAAATTACAACTATTGTGACTTTCCTTTCTTGCAGGGTTTATTGCATTATCATAATGTGGTGAGAGAGCATGATGGCAGTGGCGTCAGCTGACATCTGTGGTGTGAAGGAGAGTCTTTGGTGTCTCTCTGCGTGGGCCTTCAAACTGTGACTTCTCCTTTTTTTGTCTCATCCATCTGTCTTCCTGTTTCTCATTCATGGCTCGCTCTCTTTGAGCCTTTATGCGATCCGTTCTCTCGCTGTTTCCTTATTGCCAGCATGTGTTTCTGTACGGTGGCGTGCGAGAATCGGCGGCATGGGCCCGCACGCAAGCGGGCCGGAGAGGACTCGGTCTCCGCTCGTCAGATCTACGGGGACCCGCTCCAAGCAGATGTCCCCCCCCCCCCCCCTCCTCTCC
Source organism: Nibea coibor (assembly GCA_023373845.1). Taxonomy (NCBI): domain Eukaryota; kingdom Metazoa; phylum Chordata; class Actinopteri; family Sciaenidae; genus Nibea; species Nibea coibor. The sequence goes on from CM041731.1 coordinate 9,173,864, forward strand.
CGCCCCGTCGAGCGTGTTTGTGCACACTTACATCCAGTGTTTCTCTGTTTCCCTGCCACAAAATGCGTGTGTGTACTCACGCTGAATGCATAGCCGTGTGTGTGTGTGTGCGCGTGTTTGCATTCCCCTATTCAACCCGATCCACTCTGTGATTTCTGCCACTTCAAGCACCCTCTCCTTCAATGCTCTGTGACCGAACACCTGCTGTACAGCAATCTTTTAATGAGCGATCCACCTGAGAGAGGAGGAATGAGGAGGAGCAGGAGGAGGAGGAGGAGGAGAAGGATTTCACGGGTCTCTATCTTTTCTCTTTTTTTCCTCGTCGGCGGTGCCACCTGTGCCGTGTTAAGAGATGTAAAGCGCCGTCCCTCTGCGGAAGCCCCGCGTTTGGCTTTGATTAGCATTGCGATCACGCGGCGGACGCGGACGCACGCGCGAAAATAAGCGATGCATTAGCAGGGGGAGGCACACATCCAAACATGCCCCCGTACGCACAGGAGACCGTCCTCACAGCACAGGCACGGGCTGTCTATTTACCATTTTCCATACCAAGAAACAAATGGGTGTCCTCCATAGCATGCTACCTAGGAGAGAGACTACCCACTCTTTCCATTATTCTCTCTCATCTCCTCTACTCTCCTCTCGTTATTTTCACTTCTCACTCCTTAATATTACTCCGAGCATGTGTGTGTCTGCGAGCATGTACTCGAGCGCACGTGTGTCTGCGTGTGTGTGTGTGCGTCGGGGGTGTGGGTGTTTTTGGGGCAGCGCTCAGTCTGAGCAGCGAGGAGGTGATTTGTAGCAGGGGCCTCTAATACAATGCTCACTTCAAAAGCTCCTTCAGGATGCTGCACACTCTCTCACGCTCGCCCGCACTCTGGGCCCAAATCAGTGGGTGAGTTCCTGCTTTGCGCGGCATTAACCTACCATTTCCCTCATCCTCCTCATACATTATGTCCTTTGAATTTGTGTACCTAATTAGACCTTTGGGTTTGCTCAAGCTGCTTGTCTAATTTACTTGGCGCGCATTCACCGAGGAACGCGCACTTTTTGTCCCCGCTCTCTGTCAAATAAATGCCGGGCTCTTTTTTATTAACAAGGTGTTTTTTTTATGCATTTCTCGGAGGCAGAGGGACGAGATTACGCCATGAGATGAAGGCGGCTGTTTTGCCTGTACCTGTAGCTAAAATCAGCTCGCTCCTCCTTTTGAAATTCCTGTTTCAACTCGGCGCGGCGCAACAACAGCTCCCACGGCATATCGCAACTGTTCCGACTTTTCCGAGTAATTTCTCTGACAGTGAAAAGGCTTCAGACTGACACGTTCATTGAACGCACCCCAACACACTGAAGACTGATCAAATGGGCCGATCTTATTTGTACATACGCCATTAAAAGCCTCAGTGGAGATGTTTTCTCTTTTAAAGGAGGAAGCGGGGGGGGGGCTTCACATCCCGCTAGTGCGTTTTTTACAAACAGTCACGATCAATTAGCTAACCGGATCGGGCGTAAAGCATCGTTTATCTCCAGATGAGGATTTAACCGTTGGCGAGGGGGGAAATGTTACAAATTGTGAAATATTGATGGTGTTTGTGTAAACGCCGTTGCTTATGTATGTCTCTTTTTAAAGTGTTTATGAATTCTAACGCGGGCCTTTGGACTCCTGCAGTTTGGGTTTGTTAGCATTTAAGGCAGAAGGGCGGGGAAGCGATGGGCAAATAAGCAAGGGGCCTGCAGAGATTGCTAAATCGAGCTCTGAAGTGCAAATGAGCTTCTTCCTCTCTTGGTTCTAGATGATGTTTTTTTATAACTCGCTGACATTGAAACATGGGACACGGAAAACATGTTTATTTCAGCTAATATTAGCATTCTTGTCAGAGCTATAGTTAATAAAAAAAAAAAAAAAAAAAAAGATTCCTCCCCATAAAGCCGAGGTGCTTAATTAAATTAGATCTCGGTTCTGCTAATTCCTTGTTGTGCCATTAGTACTGTATAATATCACAGGGCACCGCGGCTAACTAATGGCTTGAAAACTCAAACAACAAAGTCCAGATGGAAAAGTCAGACAACTGTGTCATGAGACGAGTCTAAAAAAAAAAAAAAAAAAAAAAAATATTACTCCCAGTTGCCCGGCTGACTAACACAATGTGCGACGTTTGAATTAACAGCCTGTCAGTGTTTATATTTTGGAACCTTTCACCTTCTAAAAGCCACTGGCACAGCTTGACCGTCTTTTTCCTCTCTGCTGGAACAGCTTGAGTCGAGGCCTGATTAAAAAGCACAGACGTTTCGCTATGTCTTCCTGGGAGGTAAGAGCTAGCTAGGAGCCTGGCCGAGGCCTCGGGGAAATAAAGATTTGGATCGGGCTGATTTGAGTAGATAGTGCGGTAATTACAGACATCCCAGATCTCAGCAGTAGATATAGCAAGCCAGGCCCAGAGCTTATGGGGAGTGTGATAAAGATAGAGTCCTGTGTATTGGCAGGCAAGCGTGGTAGATGATGAAGGGAGTGGGGAGTCATTCTGTCACTGATCCACAAAATCACATAAAATAGGACCCAGGGTAAGTCACTAACTGTGTGACATCTCCTGACATGCTACCAAAATAAATGTATGCCATTTGAAACAGAAGAAAGCGCTTGTTCTGGATGCATCGCTAATGTGATTATGATTTCCAGGATTATTTTTTGCTGCCGTTATTAAAATCATATTATCTGAGCCAGTTGGGGAAAAAAAAAATCTTCTTCTCTTTTTTTATCTCTCTTTATTTGCATCTTTCTTCGCCATTCCTCCCTCTCTCTTTGTGCCTTAAAGTTAATTCATATAGAAAAATCTGATGAAAACTATAAGGGAGAGCATGATTATTGAAGGAGAGTAATTTCACCCACTCCAGTGATAGACACTAATAGGGCTCCATTGTTGTTAGCATTTAGCCTGTCCTGATTACCTTGTTTTTCATGGCTGCATCCTGAGCTGGGTCTCCATCCCGCCAAACCTCCAGCCCTCCATCCCTCCTCCTGGGTGACATTTCAGACGGGGCCCTGAGGGCATTCGGAGGGGAGGCATCGAACAAGGTAATTGCGGCGAGGTTTCCCCTCACTAAATTAACCTCTGCTCGGAAATTTATTGGCCAGCCGCTCTCCGGAATTATTTAAACTTGCCGTTATTTCTGTGTTGAGCAGGGAGACACTCCGACTTTGCGGGGGTTTTATTTATATATATCTTTCTTGTCTTTGTGTCTCTTCACTGAGAGGTTTGATTATGTAGAGGTGGAGGATGTTTTGGGGAAATGACAGCAGCCAGTAATTCATTACAGACAGAGCCTGGCTTTTTGGAACATTTTTAACTGCTCACCTGTGGAAATATACATGAGGTTGCGTAGTCTTGACGACTGGGTGAAGTCAGTGCACTCCCAAGGGTCAAAACCGGGGCACAAAACAGTACTTACACTGTCGCTAATGTATGCTACTTGGGAAGAAAGCCAGAGGAATTTGTCTCTCTCTTTTTTTTTGCCATTTCCCTTGGCTGCCTTGTTCCTCCCATTTTGTCCATTTGAACCTGACTTATGACTTCAGTTTAATAGTTGTAATAACACTGCTTATTATGGCCATGACATTATACATTCCACCATTTCCCTCCATTGCGCTCAGAAAAGCTGTGTGTTTTTTTTTTTTCTCTCTTTCTTTCTGCGGGTTGCAAGCTCCAGGAACAAAGTGTGCAGTTCCACCTGGACGGAGGTTTAGGCAGTATTGACTTTCTGCCAGAAACACCACCGGCACATTTGTTAGATTTTCATAACTGTCATTACTGCACACCTCAAGAGTCGGGACCCCACACATGCAGTCTATAAGGTCTGAATGGGCGCCCTTTATGGCACATTAGAGCAACTGTGTGGAAATCAAACGTGCACGGTATTAATATTTAAGAGGAATATTAAGGCATGTCAAACCATTAGGAACCATGAACTTGACCCTCTCTAAACTTTCCTGGCCACTGTTGTAGATAGGATAGAGATAAATGGATATGCTGGAAACCTTTTTTTTTTCTCTCTTCGCTCTCCTCGTGTCCCGTATATGGCATATTAAATTATCCTGGATTCAGTTACAGGGGCTTGACTAATGTTAAAGTGTCTCTTTCGCTGGTTGTGTAACTGAAATATGTCGACCGGTTCTGAATAAACATCAATCTCTGCGCCTGTGCCTCTGGATGAGATGATTGGCCAAATCATAAAGCGGAGACAGCTGGTGGGGTAATGTCAGCTCGGCCCCGGGATGGACAGTCAGCGCATCATGATTTACATTGCATCTGGCATTTTGGCCAACCGACGGAGGAGAGTATCAGTCAGATTTATTTGACTTTTCTTTCCTCTCTTCCTCCTCTCCTCAGCTCTTTTCTCAGCTTGCTGACAGGCCCTCAAGTCATTCTAGTGTGTCTACACATGTAAGAGCCTCCTTTAAGGAGGGAGTTAGGGAGGTTACGCTCTCTCCTCTCTTTTTTTTTTCCCAGCCGCTCTCGCTCATTTTCTCTGTCTCTGCCTCTCATTGGAGCGCTGCCAATTTGCCGGCGCGGTCCATGACGAGGGGCGCAGACAGGAGATGTCAGAGACAGACGCTCGCCCCTCTGACCACGGCTAGCTTGTTGTCTGCGCGTGCCGCAGAACCATTTGCACATCTCTAAGCGCTTGCCTTCTATCTTTGCCTTCACCCGCCGAGCACCTCGTGGCCTCCGTCCCCATCATCCCCCTTACCGCGCCAATTTGTGAATCAGCTTATGATAATGGCCCGATCATAACGGAGCGGGGGCCCCCATTGAAAATGAGATCGGCTGCGACAGTGCTGACCTTTCGGCGGAGGCAGGAGTGGTAAAGCGCCCGCACCGTAACAAGGTCTGTTGAGTAAGCAACTTGCAAGGCAAGGTTACTGTCCCCGGAAAAAAAATGGAGGAGAGAAATAGGAGGGAACGAAAGGCTGAGCGTGAGTGTGTGTGTGTGTGTGTGTGTGTGAGAGTGAGAGACAATGTTCTGATTGTGATTTCACAAGTCGATTAACTTCTCCGAGTGCCGCGCGCGCTTGCGCGTGTGTGTGTGTGTTGTGGCCGTTCTGCTGATGCGGATGGTTTTAAGAGAGCGCAGGACAGTGACGGGCGGGGCAGATGGAGATGATCTTTACGCATCAGATGGAGAGGCATCAATCTCAGGTGAATGGCCCCGGTTCCTCCGCTCAAATCCACCCCTTTATCCACTTGGGTAAGACGGGTAGGGGCGTTGTACGTTCAGCGCGGCATACACTGACGTTGGGGTCAGTCATGCAGAGGCTGTACATTTTAACATTTGCCCATAGTGTGTTTGCGTTTCCCACACACACACGTCCTGCTCGATTTTAGCGCGAGCGCGCCCGTCCTCGCGGCTTGGATGTTTCGGCCCTCCATAAATAAAACAGCCTCCTTTGGCTTTTGCTGACAGGACCTGTAATGGAGTCTGCATCGCCAGTCTGACTGACTGACCACTTGACTGACTGTTTTATCTAACTGGTAGAGCATGAAACAGCCAGGATCACTTTTACCTGAAGCCTGACAACAAGCGAGGGCAGCTCCAGATGAATCCGCGCGTGTGTGCGTATACGGTGTGTACCCATACCTGTGTTTGTGTTGCTTGTGTATCTTGCATGTGTCAATGTCTGTCTCTCTGGGCCGCATGCATCTCCCTGCCTATGCGTGCATCTGCCTGCATGGCGACACAAAAAGAGGTGAGGGGGTGCGCACGATCAATCTTCATTTGGTAATTTATGAAGGCGTCCGCTTGTCAGGTATCCAGCGGCGTCTGGTACAACTCATTCTGCTGTGCTGGAGGGGGGAACCCCGGGGTATCTGCGCCTCCTGTCACCTCCCCTCCCCTCCCCGTCGCCCTCTCGTACAGTGCCTGCTGCCGTCAGCAGCCCAGAGGCATAGCAGAGAGAGAGAGACGGAAGACGAAGTGAGAGAGGAAGCCAGGCGGGATTAACCCTGTGGCCACCCACGGCAGGTGCTGAGGCAGCCACGCGTCCAGCCTCATTAAGGAAAGGGAGAGAGGGCAGCATGGCAACAAACACAAGGGGGAAGCCGGGAATATACATACTGTACCGACTGAACACAAACACACACACATCTATTAAACCGCTGCGCCGCGCCTCAGAGACTGGCACTTATGTAGGTAACATTGACACTTTGGAGGGTGCCTGCCCATTTTCTTTCTCTTCCCCATTCCTTTGTCCCGTTATTTCTCGCCCCCATCTCCCCTTCCTGCTCTCTCCCTCTTATTCCCCTCTCCCCGTTTCTCTTCAAATCAACTACCTGTACTACTTTTCTCTCCGGGATCTATTGCGTTTTGTCCCCATCCCTGCGGCTCCGGCTCGCTCCGGCTCTCTTGTCTCCCTCTGACTGAGGGCCCGTAGGTGAGGTTGGCTCGGTCTGGCGGGCAGGCGTGTTAGGCCATGGGCACCTGGGCGTGATAATTGTTGACATTGGCGTTCTGGGCATACAGGCGAAGACGCCAACCGGTAATTTGGCCCACAACACATGGGGCACGCCGCGGCGCTCGGACCAGGGCGAACACGGCAACAATTAGAACACCTAATTAGCCTAAGCGCCTGGGACTTTGTGCCGAAGTGTTAATGTACGAGTGTGTGTGTGTGTGTTTTTTTTTTGTGCACATACACCCGATGGGAACTGCACCGAGTTTGTCTAAATGCTGACTATCTGGTTTTTAATCGTTCTGAGTCCTAATTTCGCTGCCGTTCTGTGGGCCGAGCATGTCTTTCCTCAAGTTCACTCTTTGATGGGAAGTGGCTGCTAAATGCAGCGCTGCAAGAATGTTAGAACAGAGTTCAGTCTATTACTAGCAGTTTCAACATTAGTCCTTTTACATCACCCTTACTTAACTCGAGCTTGTTAATAGGGCTCCAGAACTGCCCTCAATCATTAATCATGTACAAATATAAGAATTAGGGGGGGAAAAAAATCTCTTTGATCCTGATGCGTTACGGCGTGCTTGCAACTTTTCCTATTTGCCGCTCATTTTATCATTTGATTAAAGATTGAAATTTGCTTTTAAATAAGTGTTTCTGAAATCAGTGTGGTCAGGACAAGGTTTGCGCTGGTCCCCTGGTGTCTTTTTTTCCTCTAATTTCTGTGGATGGTCCATTTGTGTGACGACATTTCAGTTGGTGAATTATTCAAGGCGCTAAGCAGCACTTTGGGCCAGTTCCCCCCAGTCGGCATCTTTGATTGGGAAAACGGGGGCTGATTTGTGAACGATAGCCCCAGGGCTGCTGGCCTAGGGCGAGCTCGAGGGGGGACACTGGCCTCCGAGCCCCTCCTGGCCCCAGGGAGGGAAGGTCCGGCCATGGCCGCCAGGCCTTCCGGTTTCCAAAAGACAGTCCTTGCCTGTCCGCCCCTATCAGCCCTGCCTCTGGAATTGAGGTGTGATGCAGGAGCGGTTCCACAGAGAGTATCAGACGGATGAGGCGCTTTCTGAGCAGCGTCTCTCCCCTCAGCCAGAGCCTCCGTCTCCCGCGGCTGCCTGGGCAATTTGTCGGTCGACCTGCCAGGAGCAGAATGCAAATCCTCACCGGAGGAGATGCACAAGGGCCTCAGTGCCTGCCAGCTGTGTGTGTGTGTGTGTGTGTGTGTATGTGTGCGTGTTGCCCAGCAGTCTTTTCTATAACAGCCTAACAGGATAACTGTCATCAAGACCTCAGTGTATCATTGTGTGTGCGCGTGTGTGTGTGTCTGTGTGTGTGTAATGTATCATCTGGCTGCTATAGTAGCACAGTCTCTTTCTCTCTCCCCCTCTCTCTGTCTCTGAGCTAAGACACGACTCTCCTTCACTGCTCATCAACCCACCACTCCTAATTTATAGATGGGCATAAAAACTCTGTATTTTCACTCACCCTGCCCACCTTCCGCCCACCCCTGCATAGCACCGGCATGACAAAATAGGACACATGCTGTTAACCATGTAAAAGTTTTCTTTTTTATCCTTTTCCCTGTATTTCCTTTGCTCCCGTGTTTCAACACCCCCCCCCCCCCCCCCCCTCCGTCAGACAATAGGGCTACACATACGTCCCCTGCTTGTAAATGACGACTGAGGTATTCATCTGGCAAATCGACTGACCCGTACCACCCGGGTCAAACTCTGGTTTTGACATGTCAGGGTTTCACAGACAGGAATCGGCGCGCGGAGAAAGATAAATGGCCGCGGTGCCAAAGACAAGCAACATGGTGCTCTCCAGACGGCGCCGAGTTCAGAGAAGTTTTCAAGGACAAATCTATACGCGAGATGAAAGTGATCTTCTCGGCTCTCATCTCATCTCCACCGCTCATATCCAAATACCACCTGGCTCATTCTGCGCTGTCAGCACTTTTTATCTCAAAAAAATTAATACCTCTTTTTTTTTCTCTCCCTCTCTCTCCCTGGTCAGATAGGGGTACTTTATTCGTCTTGGTTTGCCCGGAGTCCTCCGCATCTTCGGAATGTGAAAGATTTGAAAGCACGGATAAAAGGCACTTTTCTAATCAACATTTTTTTTTTCCTTAAGCGCTTCTTTCTTTTTAAAAGCTGTTTTTCATTATTTATAAGTGTTCTGAAGGTGCTACTGAGCTGATTTCTTTCACGAGGCCTGATATGAGGCCGATGGAGCTTGCAGAATTGATTAGATAAGCTTGGAAATTACAATGTTGAGCACGCAGCGCTCTGAAATGTGCTCTAAAATACACCCCAACACGAATATTAATACCCAGGGCTTATAAGCATAGATTTGAATGCGCGTGGGGGAAGTTTGTCCGTGAAGTTTCATGAACTGTCCAGCATGCATTGCCATATATTACTGATCAAATAAAATATTACCCCTCCTTCCTGAACTTGATTGGATTCATAATGATGGGTGGGCAATCGCAATTTCATCATTAGCAGCTGAGACATTGGGAGCTAATCTCTGTTTTACTGAATAATTCTGAAAGATGTTAATCAAACATACGAAAGCATATTTGAAATATTTAACCAAACGATATTAATGAAGATCAAAGGGTGGGCTGTTTTTAGCGGATGTTATGTGAAAGGCCTGGGTAATAGCTGGGTCCATAGGAGCACATGAAACACTTTGTCTTCTGCTAAATATTTCATGCGCGGTACCTGTTGTATGGTGCTTAATGAGCTATGGGGGGAAAAAAAGGTGATTTATCATGTAAAGTTTTCAAAGGAAATGCTAATTCAGATACACACACGCACGCGCGCGCGCAGGGTTCCCTTACACGCGTTCCTCCTCGAGTAGCGTAGCTGCGCCGCATTTTCTGGGGTGAATATTTTAGCCCCGAAGAAAAGCAAACTCAAGTGAGAGCAAGAATCAGGGGTCAATGGTGTGTCTTTAAAGAAACTTTCCCTCTCTCTTCGCCTCTCTACTCGGCTCCGTTCCTCCCCGGAATACTAATATCAGCAGGGAAGGCGAGAGAGGGAGAGATGACAGAAACGCTGCGGACGTATGTGTCAGGGAGAGGGGTCAGCTCTGGGCAGATGCATGTTAATGCTCGCCCATTAATAAAATTTATCCTCCTCGCCGTCGACTCTTTTCAGCGGCAGGGTCTAAAGTGTATTTTATGTAAATGCGTCTTGTTTTTTTTCTTTATTTTCCTTTTTGATACAAGAGGAAAGCGCACAGACAGAGGATGAAATTAATTGGGGAATATGTGAAAGTATAGATCCAAACGGAAGAGCCACCCTCTCCTATGACTGCAGGGATCTGGAGCAGGGCTGCGTGTCGTCGGTGGTGGGAGAGGTATTATCCTTTACTTGAGTAAAAAGTCGCAGTACTGCAGTTTAAAATGACTCAATTACAAGTAAAGTTCCCGCATTAAAAAAAAAAAAAAAAAATGTTAAGTTAAAGAAAGTGTTGTCAGCAAATGTACCTAAACTCTCAAAAGAATTCATTATGCAAAATGGCACCTTTCAGTGCTGTTACACATTATATAAACGGATAGATGGAACTTGGATTATTATTATTATTACTGATGCGTTAAAATGTATGCCGCATATTAATGCTGCACCTGCTGCAGGTGGAGCTAATTTAAACCATCAGACATTTAATCTGTGTCTCTTTACTGAATCTTTTTGATAACGTGTAGACTGTGGATTTATATAGAAGCTGCAGATAAATGAAGGAGTAGCACGAAATGGGAATAATCAGGTAAAGTTTTTTTCGTCTTTCTACTAAACCCTTTTTCTCATGAGCCAAACTCAAGCGCAAAGTGTCGCCTAAACACACGCAGCCATACAGGAACTAAAACATGGTCCAAAACTGGCAAACTTCATCATCGAGATCATAAAAACGGCTGGTCAAGGCGTGAGTGAAGAGGGCAATAAATTTGAGCAAGCGCTCGGCGGCGATTTCTAATAGTTGTTTTTAGTTTTTTATTAGTATGCCAGTCCCAAAATAGTATTCAGGTTTGCGCGTGTGTGGGGTGATGCGTAAGAGGCAGTGTCTGCGTGGGTGAATGGGGGGGGGGGGGGGGGGGGGGGGGCGACGTAGTAGGTGAGAGAGAGAGTGTGTGAGTAAGAAGATGGAGTGAAACACTTGGATCCTTTCCAGCGCTACAGAGCGCCGGGGCCAGGAGAAGGGCAGGGCAACAGTAAGAGAGTGACAATCGTCAGGTGATTAGAAAGACTCGGAGGCTAGGTAGACCTACAAAATGAATAACGGCGCACCCCAAACCGCGCCATAAGGCTCAATGGTTTGTGATTTGCAAGTTGATAAGACAAGAAGATTAATAATGCCGCATGATAATGGCTGGCTGAAGCTCAGCTGGGGAGATGGTAATGATGGGATATTTGCTGTAGGAGCAGTTCACTGAGCCACAGTGGAGTGAGGGGAAAGACGGAGAGAGGGAGAGATGGAGAGAGAGACAGACTGATGGAGAGAGACTGGTGGAGAGAGAGAGAGGGAAGCTGCAGCTTGCATGGAGGGAAAAAGCACTCATCCCAATTGGCCCTCAGGATATGAGAGTTTGAAAAATGAGAATGCAGTTATCATTTTAATTAGATATAAAGTTTTTTTTTTTTTAATATATATGGTGTGTACATATAATTTTGCTGAAATAAGGACTTCAAAGAACATACGTATTTTCGCAGCGCAGCGTCCCGTCATAATTCCTAAATGACAATTTCGTTCTTTTTTTTTTTTGGCCTGCCAGGTGGGGGCTTGTGGCCCATGTCTACACACACACACACATATACTTAGCACAGCCGCTCCTTTTCGTCCGCTCTAGTTGCACGTCTTTTCTGCCTTCAGGTGTTGGACTTTTTCCATCTGCAGTGTTTGTCAAAGAGCATCAGGCTGCAGCAGTATTGGTATTTATCCGCTGCCTAGAACTGGCCTTCGGTTTGAAGTGTTCGACGTGTTTTCGCCCCCCCCGCTTCGCCGCCGAGGAAACGGCGACGTCAAGTCGCTAAAAAGGAAACAGCTTGTTTGTTCTCATCAACACAAACGTCCAATTTTCCCTTCCCTTCTAATCTCCCGTGGAATATCTACATTTTTAATGATCGTTTGATTGTGACAAGCTGTTAAACGCTGTGATCTATTTTCTGCCGCTTTCCCTCCGTTACATCGCCGCCACTGTTGACTTGTGTGTTTACACCTCAGACAAACATTTAGTCAGATCCCGATTCATCTTAATTGCACCACTTTGTCAGCGCTTGTTGATGAGCTTTTACCGTACCCTTCACTCAACCGTTCCGCTGCTTGTCTCTTTGTTTTATACGTCGCGGCGTGCCGGAACGGCTTAGATGCTGATCAAACCGCTTTTCATCTCAGAGGGAACTCGTGATTACACAATCAGTTTTGAAGCTGAGCCCGTTCTCAGGAAGGAGAAAAACCCTAAACCCAGCCCACCCGCCAAAAAAAAACGTTTTTTATTGTTTACTTGTGTGAACAAACTTCCTGGTGCGAATGTTCTGATGCAAAACACGGGATCTTTGCCCGGCCAAGCGCTCAGAGCTCGCTAAAAACAATACCTCAGCTGAACAATATTTGGAAAGAGCATGCGGGTTGATGCAGTGAGCGGTTTTAATCTAAAGGCATGCGGGGTAATTATTCGGAAAGGTTTTTGAACCTAGCAGAAGCTAATTTGAAGAGGTTACAGTCAGACGGTTGAACATCATTGATAGGATGGCATTTGAGTTGTTTGAGGTCAGCGCGGCTCCAAATGATCCCCAAATGTCTGCTAATGAGTCAATAATGGTCATTAAGACCTAATTAACACGGTGGAGTGGGGGGATTGCGGAAAGTGTAACTCGAGCAATGCCGCCGCCGCCGTTTCTCGTAATGCTTGGGAAAATAAGAGATTACGTGATCCAGCCGAGTGTAGGAGGCCTATTTGTGAAAGTAATCACGCTAACGAATGACATGTTAATTACATGACAAGTTGTGTTCCCGAGGATCAACTTGGCTAACAGATGTTGTTATTGATGGCGGGTCCCCAAGAATAGCCGTGGCAGCTAATTTGCTTATTTACAGAGCAGGTTAACAGCAGTTGTTTTATTGTACGGGTAGATGATGCAGCAGTGTTTGTCACCGCTCCACAGATGGCAGTTCAACACTTTTTCCTATATCGCGTCTCTTTTGTTTATACATCTAGACGCCTGGGAGACTCTTTGACAGCCAGTCGAATGCGTGCAAATGTTTGTTTCTGAAGTAAAGTGAGGAACTAACAATGTCTAAAGGACTAATCCTTGTTAAAGAGGAAAAATAAAGTCAAAGTGTCCCATTCATTTCAACGGAGACCTACAGTAGATTGATAAGATCATAATCATGTCATCGCTCTCTTTTCTGTTTCTATCTAGGTTTCCTCTCAGATAAGTTCTAATTAGGTAACAATAAGTAATTAGCGTTTAATAAGTTTCACTGGCTCCTCATCAGTTTCTCCTTCTCCGCTCTCTGTACGGATGATTGATGTGTATGATGCCCCCGGCGCTAGTGATCGCACTGACAGAAGGGTTGTTTGTCCAAAGTGGGATTGACACTCAGTCAGGGCCCCCGACGGCCCCCCCGCCCCTCGCCCCCACCACCATCATCGACATGACACAAAGTGGAACGAGGCACATTAGCGACACGTAGCCGCACGCGCGCGTCGCGCCCCCCGCCGTTTACACCCATTAAACGCCCGCGATAACGTTCCGAACGCCACACACGCGCGCGCTGTGCGCACCGACCCCAATCATCCAACACCACCCCACGTATCGCCTCTTCCTGGAACCCGGCGTGGTAAGCACTGATAACTGATGACGAGGGGGGAAGACGTGACAGTGTCAATAACCATAATCATCCCTGGGCAGGAAATAATGAAGCGTATGTGCCATGTCAGCCCTACATGCCTTCAATATCCTCTAATAAAATGAAGTGGGGAAAATTTCTTATCCGAGTGAGAGGAGAAGAAGAAGAAGAAAAAAAAAAACAATCAATAAAGCCATCTAATGATAAATACGAAATTGCCATGTGGAGTGAATATTATTTTCCCTCTCTAAGGATGCTGGGCAGATTATTAGGATGAAGGGGAGAAGCCTATTTGTATGTAAATGGGAGATTGATTATATTTATTTGCTGGCAGAGGGGCTCCGAACAGCTCGTCTGTGAGACGCACACACACACACACACACGGCACGCACGCTCACACACACACGAAGAAGAGTGAGAGACATCCATAGAGAGTCTGGTCATCAGACAGCTGTTTTTCTGTCTGTTCTACGTCCAGGCCCTTATGACAGAGGAAAGAAATAATACAGAGAAGACAGAGGGAGAGAAAGAGAAAGGGAGAGAGAGAGAGAGAGATCAGTCTTCTGGCTGCCAGCACCAGCAGGGCTCACCTCTCCAGAATATTCTAATTACCAGCCCTCCTCATTACAGATGTCATGTCAGTGAGAGAAGGAGGAAAAAAAAGAGAGAGAGAGAGAGAAAGAAAGAGAACTTCAAGCAGAGAGGACCAATTCTGTAATTTCTTAATCACTTTTTTGGCAACCTTTGCATGCGCCGTGGTTAATGCCACAAATTGAATGTTTCTTTGGTTTCTCTCTAAATAGGCTATCATGCCGTCGCGGCGGCGCTTAGCGAAATCTATTATTGTCATTTGCATAGGGGCCTTTTTAGTGGCAGGATCCTACAGAGGGGCGAAGAACAAAGAGCTCATGAGGGAGAAAATAGGACAGAAATGATCCGGCGCTGCCTTCAAAAACGTGACGTCAGGTCCCTAATGAAATCTTTTGACTGAGACCATAGCAAATGGTGGAATCTATATCTGACACTTAATGGTTTGCATAGAAATTAGAGCCGGAGAGCCGGGGCGAAAGGACCCCCTTTCGCTGGATGTCCCCTGATTAATTTACAGCACTTTTGTTACAACGGCATCGTCCAAAATAAATTAACCACGCTGGAGATATCAGAAACCGAGTGGTTGGCGAGGGTGGGGGGGGGGTGTGTGGGTGGGGTGGAGGGGGGGGGATGCAATTTATTAGAGAGAGAGAGAGAGAGAGAGAGAGGGGGGAAAAAAAAGTTAGATGAGATTAAATAAAACACCTAATTGACAGGAAAAGTCACCAAGCACAAGCGCCGTTACACCATTGTTGGAGAAGAAGCGTGTGTATGTGTTTGGAAGGGGAGGCGGCGGCGGCGGTGGGGCGGGCGTGAGAGGGAGAAATAAAGAAAGAGCGATAGAGAGAAAGAGCTGGCCACTTGATTTCCTATGAAAATTAATCGGCTATCAAACAATCTTGGTCTGCCGAGGATGATTATACAGCAGGGGCAGCGACAGAGGAGGCAGGGGGAGAAAGTGAGAGTAAGAGAGGGAGAGAGAGAGAGAGAGAGAGGGAGAGAGAGAGAATGCCCTTTGTGTAGGTGAAATGTGTCGGGGACTGTCATCGTAATATACCTCAGTGAAATGAAGGTTAATTCTGATGTACAGCCTGCATGGCCGTCATTATCGGCGAATCATGAAAATAAATTAAGCCACTGAAATAGATACTCCTCTGGTACGCGGCAGGGATCTCATGAAGGATGGACGGCTGAACTTTACAGATTATTATTGGGAAATAGTGCCGAATTCAATTAATGCACCTAAAAGACACCTTTATAGAGGGCAGCCATAATTTAAATGACAGCAGGGTGTAATTTTGCTTGTTATAAGTCAAATTTGCAGAGTTTCATGTTTCATGCGTTTTTCTCCTTTCCCCCCCAGCCCGTTTTATCCCCTCTTCTCCCCCCCCTCCGCCCCCCCTTTTATTTTTTTTCTCCTGTTTGCCGAGGATCTTCTTGTCCTCACTCCCAAGGAAGATTCCTGAAAAGACGGAAACACTCCCACCCCCCCCCCCGTGTTAAGGTTGACGCTGCCGTGCAGCCGGAATCAGATTTAAACAAGAAAAAATTAAATTAAAAAAGAGAGAGGGGGAAAAAAAAAAAAGAACCCCGGCATTGTAACCACTCCTCATCTCCTCCCGAGTCTCAAAGTATATTTACAGTAATCCTCCGCGGCAGATCCAGCATCGCCTGTCCGCTTCCCTACCTCACGGTTGCAGGACCCCCCGTGCAGACGAGCCCCGCGAAGCATACAGATGCCGGAGCCTTTATGCAGATCCACCCCTACCTTGAAAACCCCGAAACGAGAAGACCAATGAACTGGGTAAATGGTTGACCTCTCACCTGCGCACAACGGAGAGAGAAGCCGGCGGCTTAATCCAGGCAGGTGTCTGACAAGCGGGCGAACACAGGCAGGGCCGTATCGCGCTGACCCTCACTCAGACCTCCCTTATCTATTAATCTACACCTCTCTGTAACAGGGGGGTTGAATTAACACCTCGACGGGGCACGGGGGGTGGCGGGGCTTCTGATTAACACACGTCACCCCACCAAGCCTGACGCCCGCCCGCCTGCCTGCCCAAATAAAAGACCCCGGAGAGACGAGAGACGCACGCCAAACGCACGTAAAGTGGCATGTGCAAACTGTACATGCAAACACGCTGCTCTGTCTGTATTTCTAGAACACACACACACTTTTTACAGCACGACCACCACGTGCGAGGTTTAACATGGCCGTTCTGCATGTTTTATGGCAGTTTTCTGAATAACCGGGAAAAATAATGTGCACCCAGAAATGAAATATTAGAAGAAATGTCCCAGTCTGCTGAGTTCTCCTGTTGAGCAGCCCGGCACGTCTGTTGTTTAATTTGACATAAATAGTCCCCCCCCCCGACCCCCCATCTAAACACAGGCTGTGTTAAATATTTATGTGCCTGTTTTTTTTTTTTTTTTCCTATTTTATTTTATGGAAGATTTGTGCGACGCAAAATAGAAACGGCACCGGTTGTGTCTTTATGGCGCATGAAATATATGAATGGATTAGGGAGCGAGCTCGCAGGAATGCCGCGCGTCGAAAAATTGCGTCGTAAAGAGCGGATGAGCGGCGCGTGAAAATAGGTGGAGGAAAACTGTTCGTGTAAAAGTTGGGAGTTGTTAAAAGTATTACGAAAAAAAAAAAGAGAGAGAGAGAGAGACAAATCCCACCGCCGACTTATTCCATTCTCAGCCCAGTGAGGAAAAGCCAAATACGAGTAATTGTATTTGAGGGTAGAACGTAGTAATTTAGACTGTTAAAACCATTGGTGTCATCTTTATTTAATCTCACCCATGGCGAGAAATCATATCCTCTCTCTTTCCAAAGCCAAACACACACAAATCTTCGCTTCCTTCCTCTTGTTCTCCTGCTCTCTCTCCTCTCTCTCTCTCCTTCCTTTCCCCCTCTCAGTTTCCCCCTTCTCAACTCGAACAGTTTAAAGAATCCTTCCACTATCATTATTAGTATTGAACTCATTTCTAAATTCAGAAATTGGCTAAGGAAGATCATTCATTGCAGCAGATAGTAAAATCAATAGCTTTTGTGTCAGGCGGCAGGGTCTGTCTCCGTCTCTCAGGGTGGGTTGGAGATGAGAGTGTGTGTGTGCGGTGTGTGTGTGTGTGTCTACGTGTGTGTTTGAGCAGCAGAGTACAGTACAGAGTGCAGACAAAAGGCGAGTGAAAACTGGGGGAGTGGGGCCACCTCTTGACGACATGGATACACAGTCACACACACGCGCGCACACACTCACACACACCTCCTCTGGCTGAGCTGCAAGTCCAGACGCACACTCGGATCTGTTTGTATATTAAATACGCACGCCTGTACACACAAGCGTTAATATTTTGAATTTAAATGAAGTAATAAAGGTGTGCAAGTTCTCACTTATTTGTTGGCGTCGTTGGATAGTTCACACACCCAAGAAACACACACGTACAACATATAAATACTCTCAAATTCACATACACACTGACTTAATTATTTTATTTGATTTTATGCATCAACACACACTGAGTACATTTACACACACACACACACACACACACACACACACACACACACTTTTTCCTTTTTTGCAGGCGGAGCCCAGTGACGGAACGAGGACAGCTTATCCCAATGAGAGTCAAATCAATCAAGTCCTTTTAATCACCACTCTGCTTTTATAGTGTGGCAGTAATGATGGAAGCCTATGTAGGGGCAATCCCCTAAGACCCCCGCACCCCCCCCCCCCCCCCCCACCCTCCCACGCCGCCACATCCACCACCACCACCGCCGCCACAACCCCCCCATGTGGCTCAGATTGGAGCCGACACACACACACACACACTCGACTCTGATGATTTTCATTTCTCAATTACATTATCTTATTAACCAATCAATTGCCGGCCTTATCAATAATTAATGTCCCCCCACCTATTAGAACGTAGATTAGATTAAACGCCAGTCTCTTGTCTCTCCTCTTTGATACTTTTAACCGGGCCCTTCGTGGCCAATGTGATTTCACGAGAACACTCAGTGTGTAAATGCATTTTTAAAGATGCGCGCGTTTGTCAGCGATCGCTGTTTAGATAAAGATATTTTTATTTGTTTTTGTCTTTTTCTTTAAAAAAAAAAAAAAGATTAAAAAAGACATTTTCTTTCACTGTAAAACATATTTCGTCACGTGCACTAGGTGGGGAATTTGAAATCTAAATGTCAAGCAAAGAAAATATAGCTGATCTGTTTTTCTTTAAACAAGTTAGTGCTGCTAAGTGAATTATTTTAGTTGTTTCCACCTGCAAAAAATATATATTTTTTTACCCCTTTTTTCTTTCTTTTTTTTTTTTTTTTTTTTAGGAATCTGAGGTTTTAAGACTGAGCACTAGATTAAACGACTGGTTGAGAGGGATATTTTTTGCAGTGCAGTGCCCAGCTCTGGCATGCGCTGCTGCTCCTGCTGACTGCCAGACGAGTGCTCGGAGGGGTGTAAAGGAACGAGCTTATGGATCGATGTCTCACTCTGCTCGGCCCAGCTGTAGCTGTTGTTTCTCACACAGAGAGGCTTTGTCTGGGCTCCACACACGAAAAAAACAAAACAAAAAACAGCCGGTAACAACTGTTTACCGTCTGCCGCCTCGGGCCTGAGCGGGGGCCTTGAACTCGTTACACCTTGCGGTAGCCGCCGGCAGCTCGCTCTTTGAGGCTGCTAATATTAACCTCTTCGACTGAGCAGAAGTGGTCTGGGGGTGACGGGGGGTAGGAAGGGCCGGTGCTATTGAAGCATCAGGATTTTTGACTTAGGAAAGGAAAACCCTGCTGGTGTGTGTGTGTGTGTGTGTGTGTGTGTGCATTTATAGACACACACACATACCTGTAGACAAGCCCACTAATTGTAGAGTGTAATGTCATTTTCTCTTTTCTTTCTCTTGCACACACACACACACACACTAGGGTTCTTGACCTCAGACTGCAGGGCTATGCCGCAGTTAATTATAACCTAGTCCACAGGTTACACACATGCTCGAAATGGACCACACTGGTGCCATACTAATCATTTCCTTCTTTCTTTTTCATGATTTGGGCTGTAAGGTGTCTGAAGTTGTCGGGGGCTGTGTCAGGGAACCCGGACGCGCTCGGATCGATGTAAGATTAGAAGAAAAAGACGTGGAAATGTGGAGAAAACGTGAGCCAGAGAGAGAGAGAGAGTAAAAGCTCCCTGCTTTTCTTTCTCTCGGCGTCCCCTTTCCTTCGTAGCCGGACTTGAAACATCTGTCAGCACTCAGGCTCCGGTGGCGGAGTATGAGAGCAGAGGGCCCTGGTATGCAGCAGGCCCGGCCCAGGAATCAGTGGAGCCGCTCAGCTTGGCACGGCCGTCTTGTTTATTTGCCCTGACCTCGCATTCGCTCTGAGGTTACGGGACCTGCTTAGTGAAAGGAGCCATTGTCCTACAGGAAAAATCTGTTACAAATATTTACCATGGGGGGGGGAGTGGGGATGGGGAGGGGGTGGGATGCAAAGCCTGTGGCCTGCAGCCAGCCAGACTCGAGCTGTAAAATCCACTACAGTGCATTTTTGAATTAGCCACCTCCACCCATCATCTTTTTAACCAGGGTTAAAATTATACCCCCGCATTTTTGTTAATGAGATCACACTGTCACAGGTTATTAGTCATGTAATAGCCTTCACATCAGAATTCTATGATTTCCTTCAGCCCAAATGTCTCCCACAATGTAGCGTTTTAACAGAGCATGCAGCGCGTGTGCAGATACGGCGTGGTCGTGCACTTAATGACTTCGGCCGGCCCGCGCATTACTGAAATTATAATTCCCCCTTAATTTTATGTATTTTCAGCAAACCCGCACTAATTTGCTTCCCTGGCCTCTAGTTTGTGTACGACATTATATTTAACTACCGCACCGATGTTTTTCTTGCAGAAAAATCTGGAGCACATCCCCGCACTACATTTCTTATTCCACAGGGTCCCCCTGTTAGGTCAGTAGTAACAAATGCATTTTCAAAAAGGCTGCATAAATTCCCTTTTCCCCCTCATATGGGTTTTCTCGAAAATGCCATACTGGTTTTAGCTGGAATAAATCTGCTGGTTTCCATCACGCTCGCCTTTTTTACCCTTGCAGCCGGACCAGGCGGACACCCTCACCGGCGCATTGACATGCAACAAAGCTAATGGTGGCCGGGACAGGAGGGCCTAATCTTCACTAACTGACAAGATTTAAATTGAGGAGACATCTTCCGCTGATTAGCTCCCACACCCACAATTATCCAACTGGGGTGTCAAGCAAGGTTTAACATCTCCACTGATTCCGCTCTCCTGAGACATCCGGGAGGCAATGCAATCGCTTTTAATAACTGCCTCCCTCCTTTGCTCCCTCCCTCCATCCCTCTCTCGCCCCCTTCTCCTCCTCGACGCCCAATGCTCCTCGTGCGGCACGGCATTTCTGCCCCCCCCCCCCCCCCCCCCCCCCTCCTCTATTTCACTTTCTCTCCCTGCCTCTTCCTCTCTTCCTCTCTCTCTCTCTCTCTCTCTCTCTCTCTCTCTCCTACCTTCACTCCCTTCACTCCCTCTGCAGCCCCCCCCAGTTCTCAGTCATTCAAGCTCCCTTCAAAATTAACCTTTCCTGCGAAAATATAATTTCTCACAAAATGAACCCCACTGAGCGATTTTTTTTTTCTTTTCTTATTTGGAATAATTTATTCAAATTGCCCAACTCAGAACAGCAGAGCAATCTGAACACCGAGTGGACCCCTGAATTTGGATCTGTCTCTTTTTTTTTCATATAAGGGTAGAGAGAGAGAGAGAGAGAGAGAGAGAGAGAGAGAGAGAGAGAGAGAGAGATGGTGAGGGGGGGAAAAAAAGTTTATGTACCTTGCTGTCTTCTGGCAAATAAGGGGACGGGCTTGCTTCCACCTTCTATCCCCAGCGCTCTGGCAGCGGTATCCCCCTCGAGTGTACACCTCATTAAAATTCATCTGATCTGAATATTTTTGCAAATATGGTCTGATTGCTCACCATGACATGAAACATCCCTGTGTGTTATTTTAATCACACACACCCCAACGGGCAACGTATATGATGGCTGTGACATTGAACTCCTCCACTGCTTGACCCCATTTTATGAGTGCACGTCATTTTAGGAGGGGCCAGGGGACAGTAGGGGGGAGGGGGGTGGCTTGGAAGTTACCTGGAATGATGGACATGCTCGATAATTCTTCCTTCTTTTCTCTTCAAATGTTCACACGGCATCAACTCGGTTTAAACCCCTTCTCAATCACGCCGCCGCCTCTCCCTCTCCCCCCCGCGCGCCTCCTGCCTCTCTCTCCCTCTCTAATGAACTGTTTTCTTCCGGTGATGGAACGGGGACACAAAGCAATGTGATTAATAATTTACTGTTTAGTTTTACTAATTGATCTGTTTTGGGAGCCGGGATAAAAGTGAGGATGCATCCTCGGCGCACAATGCCTTTCATATGGCATTTATCCACAAGTCACAGCCGGGCTCCCTCAAGATGAATAATGAACTAAACAAGATCAAATAATGATCACTTGGGAGTGTGAGAGAGAACTCCCTTACAAACACCACCGAGTTTACCTTAGGTTCTTTCTGCATATCACACAACAGAGTTGGCGCAGGAGATGAGCTGCACGGAGGCAGGTTATTATCAGCAACAAAGACCCTGCGTGAGGGCTTGCAAGGACAGAGCTCCCTGATTAGTTTTTAATGTTTGTGAAGTCAGAAAACTTCTGCGTGTCTCTTTTAATTACGATACTGCTCGTCCAGTGATGGTCTTGCGTGTGCTCTTTCTTAAGCTCGCCTATCTTTCGGCAGAACGCGAAGAATTCACAAAGAATCTGGACCCCTTAGCGCCTAATGTCAAGGTGAGTTCAGAGTTTACTGTTAACGTGGGTTTTTTTGAAAGCAATTTCAATCTCCGCGAGATTAGGGAACATTAACCGCACGGAAGGATAATATAAAAGAAACTCAAAAAAAGGTTCCTCAGCTAAGATGAGGCTGACCAGACGTGAAGGAACAAATGGCAGTGAATCTTTTAGCCACGATAAGAAAATAGGGCTTTCTCAACAATTTAGAACGCCGCATGTCATCACAGTGGATATTTGAATTGAACTATTCACTTTAATTGAAGTAAATCTGAACCCGTGTACGTCAAATTGTCTTCCATACACGGCCCCAGTCAGTCATAACAACTCAGCGTAGTCAGTGAAGTGCTTCCTGCTGGAACAGATTCAGTCTCCCTCCCCTCCTCAGCCTCTCCACAGTATTGTCATGGAAAAAGTACACCGGCCCGAGGCATCCTGCTGGCTCAGCAGGGGAATGAGCATACAGTGTGTTCGTGACGTCACGAGTTTGAATCCAACTCTTTTGACTCTCTCTGCAGTAATAAAAAAAACGGACTGCAATGAAAGCGGCTAAATGGAAACTACAGCTATTAGCAGCGATGCTTACTCTATCAGAATCACTTTATTGGCCAGGTGTGTTAGTACAGTTAAAAGATAAGACACTTGACGGGTAGACAAAAAGATAAAACAACTATATACATATTAAAAAGGTATATATGTGCATAAAAATGGTTTCTACAACCGGTTATGTTATGTACATGAGTTAGCTGAATGTGAAGGTATATAGATATATATGCATATGCAGCATGAGTGGATAAGTATGCACAAAATAAAGCAATAACGTTAAAAAACATTAACACTATTGGACAGTTGTGGATATTTATTTATTCACCGTCTCTTCTCTGTAGCTCCCTGTGAGCCGTTTCACTGTGCTAATTTTTGCCCGGGACGGGGAGGGCCGTGGGTTTAAGCGAGGGAATGGAGTCTGCAATATTTATCCAGAGCACCTTAACACTGAGAGGGGGGGGGGGGGGGGGGGGGGGGATTAAACATGAAATGAGAAACATTCCTTCCTTGATGCGCCAAGGTCTTAAAAGAGACTGAATGGGGTGAACAAAACATCTTGTATCACAGAGATGTTCATCTGTTTGCAGATGAGCCATGTGTGCTTTTTTTTTTTTTTTTAGTGTGTTGCCTGACTGACTCGAATTTACATTTTATTGTTTTGGATTACACGCTGTTGGCCCATTGAACCTAATGCGGTTTCTCCGCCACCGTATCTGTAATGGTTATAGCTGTTAGCTTGTAAATAAGGTTTAATACAGTGAGCCGGTGTGAAGTACCAGACAGTGTGTGTGTGTGTGTGTGTGTGTGCGCGTGTCCACAAGCTCTCAGTGGTCTCTTATAAATATTCCCATGGCTGGGTAGAGAGTGTCATTATGTGTTAGCTGCAAGTAGCATAAGATTAAAGCACCAACTAAATGCCCATATCATTACCCTATTAGCATATGACATATATGTGTATAGGTGCCTGCTTAATTAGTGTTGATTGATTGGAATCAATGACTGTATAAAAAAAAAAAAAGGAGGGGTGGGGGCTAAGAGGGGGCAGGGTTTGTGGGTGGGTAAGTAGGGTGTCTTGTGAAAGTATCCAGAATTAAACTGAAGATAGTCCTCTTATTTCTGATTTGATTTGGCTTAGCTGCTAAACATGCAGACAATCTAGTTGCCTTTGATACTCTACTAAAATCTATCCAGCCTGCAACCCCCCACCCCCCCTCAAAAAAAATAGTAGCCTAATTTTGTCATGGATATTACACAGACACATGCATGAATCAGTGCTGGTTGTCATAATTATGTTAACATCGGGGATATTAAATGAGACAGGCCTATTTCCAAAGGTGAGACTGTGGAATCAACTCGGCGCTCAACAAACCTCGGTGTCAATCATGCAAGCGATTCATATTCAACCAAAGTCAAGCGTATCTGCCTGGATGCATTATTTATGTCGGAAATAAGCAGCTTAACCGAATCATGCTAGCAGCTATTAGCAAGAGACACACACCTAGCTCGCTCCCCGTCTCTCTTCGGAGGCCATGTTTGAAGTCTAAATAACACAAGTCTGATTAGGCCCACGGAAGCGAAAGCAATCCCACTGAAGTCTGCTGTTTTGTAGAGCCGGAACAAAGCTACGTCTGTGTTTGTAGTTGTCATTAGGCTGTGTATCGCTCTCTCTCTCTCTCTCCCGTTCTCTCCGCGGGCCAAATAACAGTAGAGGTTAGCATTCCGGAGTTACGGCTCTATCCTCCTGTCATGAGTTTGAGGCCCTGTTTTAGATCAGCCGTCGCGGCCGCGCCTGATGGACAGCTCCGAGGATGAATGTAACATGAATAAAAACAGCACTGTTGACTGTACAAAGGCTTTTGTTGATGAACCGGAGCTCGCGCTGAGGGGAAACGGAGAGGGGGGGACGGAGGTGTGTGCGGGGGTTTCGGGGTTGTGAGAGGGTTAAGCGTTGCCGGGTATGGCGGGGTAAGCGAGTGTCCTCCTCCTCCTCCTCCTCTCGCTGTTCACATTCAGCCTCCACCTTTCAAATATATCTCATTCATAATGGATAGATCCGGATCTCTGTTTTGCATCTTCAACTGACAGTTTTAGTGTTTTTTTTTTCTACCCCCCCCCCCCCCCCCCACCTCACTTCTTTTTCTTCACTTTTTTCATCCACCCTCTCTGGCTGATGTCCTGGTTACTGTGCTGTGGGAGAGTAGGGCTGTTTGTAATCCAGAGGAATTTGTCTCTGTCTCAGAGCAAAGGCCCGTGATCTATGGCCTGGTTCTGTACGAGTGCAGGACATCGCGAACCTACAGGTTTATTAGAGGTAAAAAAAAAAAAAAATATCGCAAAAAGGGTTTTTTGTTCCATTTGTCAAGCATCACTGTCGGGTTGGAGTACGCGCTGGCTGCGGGTTACAGGTAGACGGCGACAGTGAATCATGTCCTTTTTAAGTGGGACGGGGGGAAAATATCGTGGACCCGCGCACACATAAACACCCGCACTTACACTCGACCTCATAGACCCACGTATACAACAAAGCCGCATCAGGTGGTCCCCACAGGTTACCCATCATCAAGCCTAAATACAGCCCTCTATCACAGGCAGGCCTCCATTTACCTCTACACACACACACACACACACACACACACACACACTCTGTAACCCTGGCAGCCCTAGCACAGGCTGCCTTTTACCCCTGCTTATTTAGATGCACTCGAGGACACAATGGGGGTGCATTAGCGGCGCTCGGCCTCACAGCAGCTGTAATTTCATTGTGGTTACCACATGCATCCTACTTGACTCTCAATTCACTCTCTGGGATGAGGGCCAAATAATGGGATTTACTCTGTCTGACGAGAGCCTCCCGCCCCCCACACCCCTCCGCCCTCCCTTTTTTTTTTTTTGGGTTTGAGTGTGAGCGTGTGTGAAAGTGGATATCTCATACATACAACAAACTACGGGTGTACTTCATGCTGTGAGTGTGCATGCATGTATACAGTGCTTTAGATGCATATGCATATGCTTCCTTTTTACCGCTGCTGGTTCGGCTGTCGCCGTCAACATCAGGGCCAAATGTGTCCGCCACTCCACCCCTGTCTGTCGAAGGGGTGGTCTCGTTAGAGTAAATGGCTTCACAGGGCAGATTGTGGAACACGTGAGGGATGTAATTTCACTGCGCTACAGAACTGGTGTTCGAATAGAAAAACGCCTTTTGTGCATGCGTTTAAAAGCTGAGATTCATATGTCGTCTACAGAGTCAGAAGATTTTGGGTAAAGGACTTCAAAACGCTCATAAATATTAATATTCAAGAAGTTTTACTGTTATGCCAGCAGGTGTTTTGTTGCCTTTTTTGGTGTCCATGGTTTTATTTACTGATGTAGCCTTTCTGCAGTGTATAGAAAATGTGAAACACGAGCCTGGGCTACGCTGTATTTGCAGTAACATCCTGAAACTAGGACGTTGGTCGCAGCGTGCCTGATGAAACGCCGCGCTCGCGCCTTAACCCTTACTTAAAAACTTTTAATTTGTATTCATGAGACGAGAACTGCGAGCCAGGAGAAGGAAGCAAACAGCTACCCCATCACAATACGGCGCGCGTCGCTTTTATCGTGCGCACGCGCCGCACGCACGCGCACGCAAACAGCACAAGAAACAAAAAAAAAATGAATCGGGACGAACAAAGCCTGCCTGAACGCGCAGTTGCACATCAGCTTCCGTGTATGCGTCTGCGCGCGCGAGCGCGGAGAGGAGGCATTAATTTATTCAGGTTAGCGGTGTGTGCTTTAATTATTACAACCAGCCCCCCCCCCCCCCCCCCCCCCACCCCCACCCCCACCCCCTTCCTCAATAATAGCCGGCATGTCTGTAGCTGTAGCTGTCAAAAACAAGCTGAAACAATTTCATCTGTGAGCAGAGAAACAAACACTCTCTCTCTCTCTCTCCTCCTCTGTAGTGTAAAAGGCCTTTAATCAGGCCCTGGTGTATTTTCTGTTTGTTTATTATGTGATAGTGAGAACATAGCCTCTAAATGTGTTATGTTGTTGCATAGCTTCACTGAGCATTTCCCAGCGAGGGGGGTGGGTGGGAGTTGATAGGGAGTTTCATAATTAAGCAAATTAATGAGTTTATTCGGTGAGCAACCAAACACTTAGTACGACGCCAGCTCCTATCGCCGCGGAAGACATGAAAAGTCTTACTTTGTTGCCAGGGTTGTTTGTGGATGTGTTACTGTACTGGGAGTCTGCCTGAGTTAGCATCCAGTCTTTGCTTCTTTTTTTTTTTTTGTTCACTTTTAAAGTCCTTTGCATTGGCCGGCCGCGCGGAAAGCATTGTGCTGTTTTCGTGCCCATTTTAAAGCTATGCAAATAGAGTTAGATACACAGCACAAAGACAATACCGTCTATTCAACATCAAATATGCTGCAAGTCGATGATTCGCAGTCAAATCTCTATTTCCCTCACTCATTTGTTTATCGTCGGTGGCCCCGGGAATAATACATCCCTCATTTCCAATATCTAGCTGTGTCATAATGGCCCCTGTGACAGCGGGCTATTAATGAGCGGCCATTTTGTGCCTTTGACTGCAGTTGCACTGGGCTTCATTAATTTCTGCAGGTCTGAGAGGTGAGGAGAGAGCGAGAGAGCGCGTGATTGTGGAAGCCACCGTCCCCCGGAGACACAACACAATTGACTGCGAATGCTTGATCATCACTTCTTTTTTTTTTTTCCCCCCTGCGCCATTCATTCCAACCAGCTGTGTGTTTTGGCCTTTGTTTGTCTGCGTGTATAGGGCCATAGTGACCACCCTCTCCCTATATATCGGCCGTGTAATTACTTCAGAATATTAAACAGAGGCAGGCGCGCAATGATAGATGATGACCACCCCTTGTTCAGTAACGACGGCCCTCGCTGAGACACGGGGCCACCCCGGGGCCAAGTCGAGGAAATGATAGGCTTTTTAGAGGACACAGACACCATTAGGTCACCACAAGTGTCCCGGCTGCCTGCTGTTTATCTCACGTTCCCGTTCAGCCTCTCACTCTTCTTTTTTGCCTTCTCTCCGTGCTTCTGTTTGGCGCCGGCGACAGAACAGGTGTCAAAGTGCGGAGGAATCGTATCGCGCCCGTGCCGAGTGTGACTTTGTTGTGTCGGGCGGGAACCTGCGCGCGTGCCTTTGTGCGAGGCTGTGTATGAGGAAATATGCAGCGTGATCCACAAGTATAGAACCTGAAAATGAGTAATTCTGTTTTTTCTTTCATACAATCAAATGTTAATTATTTGGAATGTATTTAAACTTAGCACTGTTTAAAACTTTAATATCCACACTTTGAACAATATGCAAGCTCTGACACTCTTGCTGACTCGCTGGAAAAGTGAGGGTTACTTTCCTCCGCATCTGTTTCACTGTATAGACGTGTTTCTTTCCTCCTTGCCCCGGTACGGTTGGAGAGTTTTTGCCGCAAAGCAGCTGCAGTGAACTGCAAATGTTTGCATTAGCCCCGAATATCAAATGTTGATTTAAATCTCTTTTCATACATTTTTCTTTTCTTTTTCTTTTTTTTTTATTTTTATTGACGGATCAGTTTTAAACATTGCGCACAAGGACTTAATCAGCTCTGACAAACTTGCGGGCCTCTGTGATGTGTTTACTGTGGAAATTCAAAGCTCGAAATTACGATACAGCCCTGAGGTGAATTTCACATGCACATGCAGCGGTAGCCACCGACTGGTGTGATGGCAGAAAGAGATGTTCCAGTCTGTTTCTCTTCCTCTTCATCTGTCTTTGTTCACCTCCCCTCCCCTTTTTTTTTCTCCCCCCCCTACTCATCGCTGATATATCTCTCTTCACTTCTAACCACCCCCTCCCCTCACCTCTGTCCTCCCCATCCTCGCTGCCTCCCACCAGCGCAGACAATAAATATCATGTCACGAGGATGGCAATGCTCCTTCATGGAACACTGCATGTTTATTAGAGGCAGGAGAAGTTTAAGAGAAATGCTAACAGTGTTCATTAATGGGCCGCATCCGCGTTTGATGAGGCATGGCACATCCTAGCCACCGGCCAAACGGGAGAACAGGCGGGGTTTTAAAGGGGGGGGGGGTTTGGGATGGAACGACGGGCATAACGGCC
The DNA here is from genome assembly GCA_023373845.1 of Nibea coibor. Classification (NCBI taxonomy): domain Eukaryota; kingdom Metazoa; phylum Chordata; class Actinopteri; family Sciaenidae; genus Nibea; species Nibea coibor. Next base: position 9,202,298 of record CM041731.1, read on the forward strand.
ACCGGTAAACGGCTGGTAATTGTGTCCAAATTGTACGACGAGAAGGCCTCTCAAGGACTGACAGTGACGGAGCAATTATGGCAAGCCAAGCGAGCTGTGTCAAATTAGCCCTCTCCTCCCCTTCCTCCTTACTCCAAAGCCCAACCCTTTCTGCCACCCGCTGACGGGGGAGTCATATTTCTTTGCCCTACATAGGAACGCGGAGCGATAAACCCTTGATTGTGAATGATAGGCAAGACTGGCCGCGGCAGCTTGATGATTCAAATTGTCAATAGGTTTGTACCTGAACGACAGGTCGCACGGGTGTCTGAGCCGGTATAGAGATGTTTAATATCTAGTTGGAGTCGGGAAGTTTAGAAAGGGGGTGGGGATTTGGGGTTGGGGGGAGGGGGGTGGATGGCGGGTGGGTGTGTCTCATGTGTTCATCGACCCAACCGAGGGAGTCTTTACCGGGGAAGGTCATCAGTCAGCGTTGGCTGTCAGGGTTGGATCACACACAGTGGAGTGCGCCTGACTTTGGTAATTACATCTGACTGCAGAGTGGGGATGTCTTCTTTTGTGGGCCCACAATGACTGCATAATTTATAATTAACTGCAATCAGTTCAGTCACAAGGATGTTCATCAGGGCTTTTTTTTGTTTTAGGGTGGGGTGGTTAGCAGTTTAAAGCGGGGATCATCATTCAATTTGCCTGAAAGTTACACGCTTCGCTTTGCAGACGTTCGTGCCGTTTTGTCGGCGAATCTGTCCCGTTTTTCTACTCCTGATCCTGAGAGCTTTTCTTCTTCTTCTTTTCCCTGCCTGTCATTTTTGTTTTTCTCCGCAGAGTATGCATTCTGTAAGGAAATGAAAATATGTTTCGCTGACTCTTATGATGTATTCTTTATGACCCTTCTGCCATTGTTTATGCAAACCAGAGAGGGGGGGGAAGAACAACGTATTGGCTGCGTGCGCAAACTCTGGATGGAACAAATGGGTTTTATGAAGATCACAGTGGAGGGGATCAATAGGACTGATGATTCAAGGTGTCAATCCATACATGCAAACACATTCTAATTGATTTTCTCCTATTGATTTCACTTGTGCCTCTGCGGCTCTGGTTAAGATGGGAGCATGTATTTGTATTTGATGATAGAATTCAGACAGTGATTAGTCTTCCAGTGTGTCAAAATTAGTGTTGCTTTCTTTGATTTATGATTATAATGCATATTAAATAAACCTTCGACAACAGTGTGCTGGCTTTGATTTATCATGAAAGTAGTATAATTTATGTGCTGTAATGTGATAATCATCTTATGAATTATGTAAACAATTATGCCCATAAATCACATTTCTTATTTAATCTGGAAGTAGTTATTTAAATGCCATTCTCTGTGCTTCCCCTTACATTTGAATACGTTCTAATGCATAAAGTCTCGGCTTTACATTGTGACACACACAGGTAAGGAATGACTCCAGCATTACTGTGTACGCGTGCATGCACGTGCACAAGTGTGTACATGTGCCTGCCCGCCAGTGTCTAAGTTTGAGTCCAAGTGTATCAATCTTGCCGCTGCCATTAATGTCACTTTCAGCTCATCATTCTCAAATTATATTTAATAATAGATAGCTTTTGGGCATAAATGTTAATGCAGAATTGCATAGAATTTTATGTTGCTGAAAATGACATGCCTTAGTTAACCTCTCAATATTTAGAGAGCTACTCCACTTCCATGCAGATGCCAAAAAAAAAAAAAAAAAATCCTAATAAGTGAACGCGGGCTCCTAACTTTCTCTGCAAACTTTCCTCTTAGTCTAAACCAAACACTCCCTTTCGTTCTGCCCCGAGCTTTGACCGGGTCTGCTTGAATAGTAAACAGCCGGGTTGATTATTGATTTTACCCCTAAAAGCAATCTTAGCTAATGTGCCTAAGATAACATGTCAGCGTTGATTCGCAGCTGACGTTATGATTCATGCCATTTCCAAAAAGGAAAAGTCAACGGTAGGTTTTCCGTGTCAAAGCTTATTACGCGGTGATAGGTGTTCATTTGATATGACATTCGCTAGAAGGTTTGGAAGTCCATTTTTCGTCGAATCTAGTCGACATGATGGTTTCTTAATTAAAGATAGTTATTAAGCTCTTTAAAAGCTGTAAATCCCCAATGTATTGATTCTTTTACACCTTGCCGCCTTCACTGGGGGATCTGTCTTTTGAAATCCGCATTTCTATCCCCAGCTGTCTTGTACTGTATGTGATTAGCTGGATTAGACCATTGGGACGTCATTGGACCGTGTATTGATTAGCTATTAACCCACTAACACCAAATAATCCATTTAAAATGTTCCCAGATTGGGGGCGGCGGCGGAGTCTTTGTTTGATTTGAGGTTGCCTCAGGACATAAACTTTGATTTCTCCGTTTTCGCCGTGAAAACTCGAGGGGTGGGAAGCATCTCTGCAGTCCCATTACATATTAACGGTGTCTCCGGTTATGTTCTTAAAACATGATGAGTACACTGAAGCTGAGTTGCCTGCAGGATTAATTATTGACACTGTCCTTTGCGCAACCCGATCTTAAAAGTGTGTTAGCTGCTCCATTTTTTTTTAAATGTCCTCTTATATAAAAATATGTTTCTTCTGTTACTTCGGGAAGCAGTTTTTTTTTTTCTTCCTCTTCTTCTTGTCAACATGTTGGAACACTTTGGCTTGGATGCATGTGGTATGGATTGGGATTTGAAACCGCAGCAAGCTATGGATGGAAGTCATCATCATTGAGATTCACTTAGGCGCTTCAGCATCTACATTGTACCCTCGCCTTGCCTCTGATCAGCGCCTTTAATGTGTGTGCAACAGTCTGGCAAAGAGATTAGGCCCCAGTTTGTAGCAATTGATGCTTTTTTTTTTTTGTAGCGGGAATGGGTTGAGGCGAGATTTGACCGGTGAAATTGAGTACGAGTCCGTTCCAACTGGGCCGTCGGGGGGGCTAACACAATGATCGTCATGTGTTCCTGCATGTTGTTAGCATATAACAGGCTTTTCTCAGCCTGTCTCATTCCCCTCCTGTCCCTCTCGGCCCCTAGTGGTATCATTTTGTTTATTAGCAGGATTCTTGGGTCCTGTTGTTTATTCATAAGCCATTGTTTTCAAGCATGAACTGCTCTATTTTGAGGGGTTCCATATTTGTCAGCTGAGTGTCGGTGGATGGCACCAGCACGCCTCCCAGCACCTCCAGAGACTCCCATTCTGACAAGGACATTTTTTTCCTCCCCCATCCTCTTCAAGCTCCCGGTGTAATGAAAACTAAATATGCACATCTTCCCTTGCTGTCTGTCTCTTATCCAACTCTCTCTTTCTCTTCTCTTTACTCGCTCTCCCTTTTTTTATCCTTCCCTCTCTGCTTTCCTGACACCTTGGCCAATGGGAGTTGTTTCTGTGCCCGGCGGTTGTCAGGAGAGACAGCCAATAAGCAATCAAAGTGGCGGCCAGTGGCTGAGACAAAGGAGCACTCTGCCTTTTTCTGAGGTGCTGCAGCGGGCGGTACAGAGGGGGCTTGCATGTATAATTAAGTGAGAGAGGAAGCCGGGGCCACTTAATCTTCCCCCTAATGGTGATCCTAGCTCCATCACCAGGGCCCCTCTGGGGGGGCCGTACCCCAAAGACCCACTCTCCGGGTCACCGCTGTCCCCCAATTGTCATTGGCAAATCTTTTTTATCGGCCGGAAGAGCTGTTTTCCTGGACCGCTGGCATTGATCCATTCATCATGGCTTTGTTCCTTTAAGAACTCTGAGGGCACACCAAGGGTCTGCCGAACGAGCTATTTATCATCCGGCAGAGAAAAATAGAGAAAGAAGTGAAGAGATGCATATTTTACACAGAGTTTTTCTCAAAGCTCACAATAGCCTGACATATTTTCAGGTTTGGCTGGTATTGTTACAGGGGTCCCTGTCACCTGTGTGATTTATACGGACAGTAATTACGGCGAAACCGCAAGGAAGCTTTACCTGTTTGATCACCGGGTGTAATGAGGGAACTCTGCTGGCGATATATGAAACGCATTTTGGGGTTTACGCTGTGAGACGTAGTGCTGTCTGCGGATCTGCTCATCATTACGTCGACTCGCTCTCTTTCTTGCTTTCCTAATGAGATTTAGATAAGAAGATCAATCTCATGTCTGTACGCTAACCGCGCAGCTAAAAGCGGCGGCTGATTAATTTAGCTTAGCATAAAGACTGGAAGCGGGGGGAAGCAGCTAGCCGGGGTTCTTTAACAACAAAAACTAAAATGCTGAAGCAACAAGTTGTGGTACATGAGGGGGGTTATCTCCTGGATTATTTCTTGGCTGTTGTTTCTACTTTGTTTTTTTTTTGTACGGATCGAACAATCCACATGTAATCTGTTAGTTACTGAGCTTTCGGGATGCTGGTAGGTGGTATGTTTTAGCTCGGGGCACAGCCTCCGAGGCTAACAGTTTCCCCCTACCTCAGTCTTTATGCAAAGCTAACCATCTCCTGGCTCTCCTGGCTTCATATTTAGCACACTGACGTGAGAATGGCATTGATCTTTCCATGTCAAACTCTGCAGGAAATAAGCACATTCCCCCAAATGTCAAGCTATTTCTCTCACCTAAGTTGAAGTTTGTGGTAGTTTTCCGTGTATAGATTAGACTTGCCCCCATGTACAGTATTCATGTGATGTTTCTGACAGTATTTTTGTATTTTTACCGGCTACGTGTTCTGCTTGTACAGCACTGTTGTAAAATTGTTGCTTCCCCCAGCTTATTTATTTGTGGAACAGTTATTTTCGTGCACGAACTTCAAATTTTATAGCACACATACAATAGCGCACGCAGCAGAAAACAGGCACAGGCATCTTTTCCCCCCCAGACAAAACAACCCGAGATTTAATTCTGCTGTTTCCTATTGACACAGTTAAAGGCAGCATAATGGGCCTATTACAGGCTACCTGCATCATGCCTAATTCATCAAGGTGGTTTTCGCCGTGTTCCTTATTCAGCAGCCTCCTCGTCCTTGTGATTCGAAGCGGCAGCGGCAGCAGCAGCAGGCAACAGGGGAATAACCCCCACTTGAGTCCCCTATGTCTGGACTGGCACTTCCATCCACTAGTGACCCTTCACTTCCTCGGGACGGAGGTGAGGATCTGGGGACGGCGACAGGAAAGCAGAGGAGAAGAGGGGGAGAGGACCCGTGTGACTCAGTCCAAATGGAGCGTCTTGTGGTTATCCCTCTAATACAGACTATTATGTGGTCCCACCACTGACACTAATGGGATGTTACAACGATTTAAAATGATTTAATGGCTCCCAGGTTGGGGCCCCTAATGGCCCTCTTTATACGCCAATGCGTATTATGAATGGCAATGACAGTGTTGTGAAGTGCCTCTGTTTCTCTCGCTTTCTTTTCTCTCTCTCTTTTTTTAGCTGCTGCTCAGGCAGTGTGACAGGTGTCGTTTCGTGCGGTGATAGGACTGCAGACACTGCAGTGAGTCAGTGGATGGTTGACGGACTCCTTATAGACACCCATAGTGTAGCGGGAGTGTTCATTAAACGTCTTCCGGCGTGCGCCTTCGCTGATGCGCACCAGGCCTCGCGCCGAATGATTTGTTTGTATTGTGTCTTCATCCGTCCCGTCTAAAACACCCGACGCGCCGGCTAAAAGCGGCTGAAAACTTCCGACAAAGCGCTTTCAAAAACGGCTGTTTTTAAGTGTTGTGCGGCGCTTTGAATAAACCATTGTGCTCCACAGGTTTAGAGTCAATGATTAAACAATGGGAGCTTCTCACCGTGACTGTCAGTGAGCAAGCAGTCTGGACTGTATTGATTTTGTATTGATGGTGGTGGAGGAAGTACCCACGTCCTGACTCGAGTAAACCACAAAGTCAAAATCAAATCTTATTGGAGTAAAAGTGCAAAAGTACTGGCAATGAGATGGAAAGTATCAAAAGTACTAGTAGTTATTCGGCATAATGCACCCTGTCAGCAATATGTGCAGTATTGATGTATTCATTGAGGTAAAACAAGTCAAGCCATAAATTCAAGTGTCCAAAATGTCGAATAAGAAAGACGGCGCATCTGGATCGTCACGTCACGTACTGCGAGAGATGGACGGGATAAAAGTGGCGCTCGAGAGACAGTCGAGCTCCAAAGTGGACGGCCTGCGTAATATTCATTCTCAGAGAGGAAAAGCGGCTGGGATGTGATGAATGCGCGACTGAAAATATTTAGCTCCGCAGCATAATAGGCCGTCTCCGTGAAGCAAATGAAAAATATCAACGACACCAGTGATAACCCTGCTCCGCAATCAGTGTAGCACAATAAGCAAAGAAACGAATGAAGAGACATAAGTGATGACTTTAATTTTCAAGTCCTCTCCTCTCTCCTCTCCCATTCTCCCATCATGCTTCCCGGGCCTCGTGGACACTTCACAGTGTGGATTAAACATATTGATCAACTACACCTAGCTGGGTGGAGAGGTTAAGCAAATTGCTCATCCCGTGCCACTCGATAACGAGTCCCCCTCGCCAGATAAACTTCCTTCCCAGACCTTGTGCTTCCTGCAGACAGTTTGTATTAAAGGCTCATAAGTGAAGTCACAAAAGAGCTTTCCAAAAAAAAAAAAAAAAAACTACAATTTCCCAATAGTATGCTGTCTCTAGGTGGCCTAGGTAACCTGTGATGCCTGGTTTTATCCTCTGAAACCCCGGGACATTTCGACCAAGCTGTCCAGAAGACTCTCCCTATGTTGTTCAAGGCGCAGAGAGATGATATAAATATATATATATATATATATATATATATATATATATATATATATATATATATATGTGTGTGTGTGTGTGTGTGTGTGTAGGTGTGTGTGTGTGCACACGTGCTTAGGAGTGGGTGTGCTCAGGCGCTTGTGTGTGTCGGCGTGTGTGTGAGACAGAAAGAGAGCCCAGAGGATTGACAGCTCTAGCAGTCATTACACGCTGGATTGAATGCTAGATTAGTCCAAAGTGGCTCAGGGTCAAGCGGCTGCCTGCTCCCTTTTGGCACTCAATGACTTTAATACCCGCTACTGTATTAGTCAATTACTTCAAAGGCTAGGCTGCCCTCTCGTTACCTCTCCCACAGTCCTCGCTCCATACCTTCTGAAGCATCGACTTTTTATTGCATCTATTATTGATTTGCCTTTATTTATACAGGATATATCTCTGAAGGGGAGAGAAAGAGACCCTAGAAATGTGTTTTTAAGAGTTACATCCATGCAGTACTGACCAGAGAAATAATCATGCTATATCGCAGCCTGTAAATGCGTCATTCATTTGCAAGCAAAGCAAACCTCCGCGTACGTTACACGGGAAATTCCTCACTGACGTCATACGAAAAACGTGAGTCAAGTTCGATTCTTACGTAGTTATGCCTAGTAAAAAAAAAAACAAAAAAAACATTAACACCCTAATCCAGACACAGCAAATTCAAATAGAAAACCATAAAGAAACATTTCACGGAAGAAAAAAGTTTTTCAGACTTGGACGTTTTTTTGTCTTTCTGACCACCCAAACATCACGTGAGCGCTCTGCCACGAGATCAAGCTCCTCTGCTCTCCACGTCCCTGCTATTCTCTCTGTCTATCACAGCTGCACTCCTCCCATTAGCTCTGATGTTAAATTGCTCTTGTGTGATTGTGTCATCGGGCTCTCCCTTCCCTTTCTCTTGGGTGACTGATATGACCTTTAGGTACACCGGCTGACAATTACTGTCACCGAGAAATTGAATTATTAGCTTTCTCTGCCAACAGAGCCGCGGGTAGGTGGTTGGTAGTTGAGAGTAAAATGCTGTAATTACTTAGCTAAATTGCCATATTATATTTTTCGCCACTTCTTTTTCTTTTTCATTCTTCCTCGTGAGTGATATAAAAGCAGGGTAAAAAAAAAAAGAAAGGTGTTGAGCTGTGAAGCTTATGAAAGAATGATTTTGAACGCCTCCCGTAACCTTTTCAGGCTGTTGATTATCAATAGGAACAATTCCGGGATGTCTACGGAGGGGTCGGAGGGAAAGGTCGCACGCCGTCCTTGATTTTTGTCTCTTCGGTTGTTGGTCAGTCTGACTTTCTCTCTTTTTTTTTATGCCTCTCACTGCACTCCTCTCGTTCTCGCCATTGATTTGACCCTAATAGTGTTTCTCTTCCACGGCCCTCCTCTTTATCACACGCAACACTTGCACATACACTCACGCGCGCGCCGGTTTGGCCGGGCTGAACGTAATTATTATTTTTTTCCCCCCCTCCCTCTCTCTACTCCAGTTCTGAAGCGAGCAAGTGGTTTCCTTTGCTTAGCAGCTTGTAGCGCGAGCCTGTCAGATGCTGCAGTTTGATTACGGTATCTGGCTGTTTAGCAAAAAGCCTAAACTGTTCTGTTGTTAATTAACCAGCAGCTCGAACGGGATGGATGACTGCGAGGGGCCTTCGGGGGTCATGTGGCTCCCCCAGAAAACCAGGGGAAGAGGATTTGAGGTTGGGGGGAAAAAAAAGTGTGAGATATGTATACGACAGGAGGAGAAATCTCAGGGCCCCTTGTTTTCTCCTACCTCTCAGATATGTGCCAAGCCCCTGGCATTGTCATCTCTGCTTGCACATCTGTATTAACCTTTTAATCTCGTCTCTGAATACACAGATGCATGCCTAGATGCACGGACGCACATGCACACAGTAAACACTCATTAAGAAAAACCTTCCTTCAACGCTGTTTCCCTTATCTTAAATGTCAAAAGGTGTTCTCATTAGACCATTTGTAATTAGTGTCTATTGTACGGGTATAATGAATGTGTTTTTGTGTAATGAATGCAAATCGTGATTACTGTAAATGAAGTCCGTGGGCAAATTACGGAAACGTTAAAAGAGGAGTTTTGCACTGTTGTGTTTTAGTTTTTTCGACAGCCCCCGGAGGTTTTAGTTTTGTTCAACACATAAATTGTTCTACAAATGTTAAGTTCAGGTGAGGCGGAGAGAAATGCCACTGCTGTCGCTTTGTTTTTTTTTTCTTCTATTTGCGGGTACCGCAATACGTCAAAGAGAAGAATTAGATTAGCAATTTACATAGCTTCACTTGTGCGGTTATGGCGATACAGTTAAAAGCTGCTGTGACCTGAGCTGCTATGTTCAAAGAAAAGGTTCATTAACAGTCAACGCGAGGGTGATTAAACAATGACCTTTCAGCAAACACCTTTAGATACCTGTGTAAAGTCTAGGACATATAGAACTGCTATAGGAAGCTTCTTCAGATGGAAGCAAAAGATTTGTATTTGAACTAATCTTAAAGATGAATTTCTGTACACCAAACTCTGCTTATAGGTTCAGGGGAGTGCTATTATATATATTTAAAAAGTTTTATGAAGTCTCTTGTGGCTCCAGAGGCAGAATTCTGACAAATTGCCTTGTGTCATGTCACTTGAGTCAGCGTCTGTCCGAGACGGAGACTTGCAACTTTGAAAATCTGACCGTGTGGAGTTGGAGAAGTGAGCTCACCGGACCTCCGTCGCCTGCTCCTCGTCTCCGCTTGAGGCTAGTTGCCCGAGGTCTAAATTAGCTGCTGCTAGCAACCGGATCTCTGACCAGACTGTCCGTGCTCCGCTTGAGTTGCATTGTGGGTAATGCAGTGCCAGGTTTTGACAAGAAAGAATTTGTGGAATAGAAAAACAGTCCATATAACAGGAGTTATGCTATATCACATCAGCAATTCAGATTTCACACTCATCATAAATGATATTACCTGGCTCTCTTAGTAGTATACTAAGTATATTAAATATGTTGACATAATTTATTGATTTAAGATTGACATTCTCTTTCTCCTTACTGTAATTTAACTACTACTACTTCTGTTTACTCTGTGTATACACACCTACTGCATGTCTGAAATGATCCTTATTCTGTTGTTCGTACTGACGTTCTCTTTTATTCCTTCCCCATTTAAAGGTTGTTCCACATTTAAATTATACGTCTAAGGAGAGTGGGTGTAGTATGTTGTACTAGCTGTAAAACCATCAGAGACAAAGTGGTGATTTGGGGCTATTTGACTAAAATGTAATTAACTCGGCTTGAAAGTACGCCTTTGTTCACCTGTTGCTGCTTCTTGTTTGGCTTAGTTTAGAAACAGCCCTAGGGATCTTTTAAGGTTTTTATATGTGTGCGTGTCCTGGAGTTGTTTTGGGCATCTCATATGAGGGTCAAAAGGACCCATGAATGGACATGTTACTGTGGCAACAGTTGGGATGTTGACCCCTCGTGTGATAGACAAGTAAAGGGGTCGTCCCAGCTTCATTTTCATTTGTCAGAGCCGAGCAGCATAACTGTGGGGTGAACTGTGTAACTAGAATTGATGGACTAGACTGGACTGCCAAGGATTTGTTTAGTGATTCTTGTCCTGATAGTCAACCCAGCAAACAGCTGTTTCCATTTACTTTTACAGATTTGGCACGACGAACAAATGAGGTGTTTGTTGGATCGAAGTCCTTGACTTTATCTCTTTGGCCCCTCCACATGTTGGCCACTCATCATTCTGCATCCCGCTCAACCAAATTGGTCCAAAATTCATTCACTTCAAAATTTCCTGAGCAGATGGTGCACAATTCAAGCAACATTACGCCTGTCGCTGACTTTTCTCCTGCTGTGATGTTGCGCAATTTTGAATGGTTGTCGTGCACACAGTCTTAATAGGCACCGATTTATGTCAGTTCACTCTTATACTCTGTATGTACTCATAGGGAGACGCGGGATTGTGTGCTACTTTTCACAACAAATTCCGAAAGAGAAACTAAAATTTTACAAGCCCTATCGATTTTTCTGTTGATTCGCTGGATAGCATCTAAAATAAATGTGTTATGAATCGTGGCTCGTTACAAGCCAGTAAAGACTGAGGGAGAAGTGCAAAGTGAGACGGGGAAGCAGGCAGAAGATGAAAAGACCACGATGGTGTTTTATTCCATCAGCTATCATGTACAGTTGAAAGAAGGTAGGAGCGGAAAAATATGTGAGTTAAAAAGTTGGACTGAGAGACAGAACGAGAAAAATCAGAGAGAGCGGGAGAGAGAGAAGACCCGGAGAGAGAAAAGACACTGTACGTGAAAAGACAGAAACTAAGAGAGATGAAGAGGGACGTTTGTATGATTTTTCTTCCTTAAGGTCGAGCCTGCTCAACCGTCGTAAAAAAGGGACAATTTGCACGCGCCATAAAGGACATTTATGCTCATTGCTGCGTCCCAGCAGAACCCCATTGCTCTTTGTTTTAATTGTCCGTGAACAAGGCATTGTTCTGCAAGATCAGGGTCTGGAGAAAATTTCCTCAAACCCGTTCATTGTTACAAGGAACACATTATAGGGCCTTCATTATTTTCGCTCTGATATAAAGAATATGTTATTTGAATTTACATAATTCTCAGAGCAGCTCCAAAGCCACTTCTATAAATAGCTTTATTCAACTTGAGCGCAGATTCAAATGAAGGGAGAAGTCATAATCTCTTACAGTGTTGTATCTTTGTCTCTCCCTCATAGCTCCCTTGTCGTGTATTTCCACACACGCTAAGAGCTCACAATATCCACCCTTTGTGTGTTTCGTGTCGGGTATGTTATGCAGGTCAGAATCACACCCCGTCTCTCCGCGAACGCGTGCCATGCCAGCCAATGGGAAGATTAATTTGTTGTCCGCTTGCCAAGCCCATCTCGCGACGTGGACGACTTTCTGCCGACTTTGTACTTCTCCAAATGAAGTTGTTGTGGAGACGGTTAGGCAGGGGGTTGCCCCACTTTCGAGCGCTTTCTTGCTTGTTTCCCGAGACTGGCCTCGAGTTGCCGCGACCCAGCCTCCCTCTCTCTCTCTCCGGCACATCCGCGCGCGCTGTCGAGCAAACACGGACAAAAATCACACACGCGCAACCCCCTTCCTCGGCCCCGTTTGCCCTGAAGTTTGGTTAAAAGTGTTTTATGCGCTCGTGCTGCTTCTGCTTGGCTAGCGCGGCTAAACCTGAGGACACACAGTTGATCAATGTGCCATCACAGACAGAGGCAGGGCTAACGGCAGCGCATGACTGACTCCGGCCCGACTACTTGGGGTGTAATAATTCTATTTTGTGGGTTTTTGGAGACCAGAGGTTAGGCACAATGCTTGAAGAAGATCTGTGTTTTTGCCTGCTCGAGGAATTACATTTACAGGCGACTCCAGTTTCATTACACTTGATGTTGGCACAGGAATCTGGAAAGGAAGGATGTGATATATTAGCAGTATGTTAATCCCAGAAGAGCGATAAAATGTATTAAAAATGAACCCTTGTTAATTCTAATGTTGTTGGTGTGTGGCCCTGAGTGCAGAATAGTCCCCCTGTTATTCCGTATTCACTAACGGTAAAGTTTATGTGGTTTTTCGGAATTATTTCACTACTCAGCCTTCTCCTGCTCCCATGGCCGGACCACGCTGCTGGGCGCTACAGTATCCATAAACTCAGCCCGCAGTCTCTCACCTCTCGCCTCTCATTTCTCACAGTATTAATAATACAAAGGCATCCATAAAGTGGGAGCTGTGCTTGTATTAAAACAGCTCTGGCCCAGGATATATCCAAGGTCGCCACAAGGCTGAACTGTTATTCTCCCTGGCGCATGGTGAGAAGCGAACCACCGGTCATTCCGGCAGACAGAGGTGAACGCCATAACTTGAAGCGCTTATTTTTTATTTTTTTTATTTTTTATTTTTTAAATATGCAATGAGCGAGCCATCGGAGATTTCTCCGGGCCGCGCTGCACGTAACCTTTTTATGCAACAGCGATGTCATCTGCATTCTTTGTTGTGTTAAGAAGAGTTAAATGACCACTTGGGATGCGCGCGGCCTGACCTTTAACCTCCGAGGATAATGAGTGAGATGAGGAGCGTCAGGTATAATAGACTGCCGGGGTTGATAGTATAGCAGAGGGCAAGCAGGCCTCTCATGCTCTCTCTCTTCTCCGCTTTCCGCCTCTCTTTTTTTTCCCCCCCTCCTCTCTTTTAGTAAAGACAACGCAGACACAGAGGAGCAATTACGGACGGAAACCGACTTCCATTTCCATCTGACAGTGGAGTAAAAGGCCTTGGCCTCCTTGCTTAGGCATGCAGACGGCCACAGAGTTACAGGAAGCTGGAGAGGGTGACAAAGGCCAACAGAAAACCAGCATCTATTCTCAGACTAATGGTCCTCACAGGTTTAAAAATATGATCTCGAAAATGAATTTCATGACGTTTCTATTATTCATTAATTCGAGGAGAGAAAGAGGGAGGAGGAGGCAGGCGGGCGTCTGTGACTATTGATTACGATGCTGAAAATATAATGAACTAGATACGAGGATTGAGTTTTCCTCATACATTTGGTGGCCGACACCCCCCCCCCCCCCCCGCCCCGTCATCCCTCTCTACCCGACTGTCACAACTGTGTGTCTGTCTCACCCGGTGTCTCTGTCTTCCGAAAGGGCACGTTCGTTGTATCTGTGCTGTTGTGTCAAGAAGTGAAAAGAATAGCCCCCCCGCCCCACACACACACAGACACACACACACGAAATGCCTCGCCGCCGCCGCCACATTTTAAACAATCACATGCCGAGGAATTCATTTGTCTTGGTTTGGCTTTGTTTCGTAGGTGACACACAAGCGGTGGGGCTCCTTTTGTTGCTCAAAATTGATGCCGCTAACAGTGCAATAAAAACGTCCAAAACTTGCAACGCCGTTTGAGGAAGAGCTTCTTTTGTTCCGGGAGTAGCTCTTGTACGGAGGAGATAACTGCAGGCTGTGTTGGTGGCAAGATTAATATGTTACCCGGTTAGACCAGGGTGTTTTCTTACACCGGCCATATCTCTGGTGTCAACATCATAGCTCTTCCTTTGTATTTTCCTCACTTTGAATCCGGGCCCATTCTGCTGCAGCGGTAAACAGTACAGCGCGCCGACAGATAACATATTTATCTTGCTTTGGCTTACTTTGGTGCCAAATGATACGGCTGCCATCAGGTTTAAAATACTTCACTGCGAGAGAGAGTAACCTCATTTAATCATTAAAGGCCGACTTATCAGGGGAGCGGGACGATAAGTATCGCGCACAGTTTGCCGCTCTCGTAATGGCCTCCAACGGAAGTGCTGAACGCGATTGATGACGGGAGTTTCAAATCTGATACCTGCTTTTTCCGAGGTGACGTATCCAAATGAAGGAAGCAGAGCGGTGCTGATTTATTTATTTATTTATTTACACTTTTTCTTTTTTTTCTTTTGGGTCTCATGACAAACGGTAACCCGACACGGCTGAATTACTGAACTGTGTCTGAGGACTAATGAGAGAAATTTCCCCAGAGAATCTTTATCTATTGCTCCTCGGAGTGCACCTTGGGGACTCGCTCTCCTGTCTGTCACCTCCGTACGTACGCCCGCCCGCGCGCACCACAGGTCCAAACCGCCACCCCCCCACCTCTCAACACCACGTCCCAACCCCTCTGCTGTCTGCCCATCATCCCTTCTCCCACCCCCTACGCCACCCTCTCTCACCCATTGACACCCCTGTTTCCTCTAACACTATCATGTAGCACAGCCATTTCACTTTTGCACCTTGCAATTAAAACCAGAGGAGAGGCGGAGGAAAAGAATACTCTTATACTTTTCAACCCCTCCTCCTCCTCCTCCAGCAGTCACCGCTCTCCTATCTGCAACATAACCTTTCAGGATTCCTTTTTTTATCTTCTTTTTTCCCCCCCTTCCTCCTCATACGTGCGATACACATGTACATGGTACGTGTTAGAAATCCAGAGTTTACGAGAATGGCAGGCATGGAATTAATTAACAAAGGAAATCTCACCGCGGCTTTCGGGTTGAGGCAGATAATTGTAGCTTTTTAGTTTCTGCTCCCGGGATAGCAGGTGGAGGTGGATGTGGCGAACACAATAATAAAAAAAAAAAATGGTACGAAAAGTGAGATTTGTTGTGCCAACTCGAGTCCCTTCTCATCCGCTGCCCCGACTGATTTAACTCTTGCAGACAGCGCGTCTGTTCAGAGGAGTTGTTTTACTTCGGTGGGCAGCACAGAAGTCTCGCCCACCATCACACACACGTGCACGCGCGCGCACAGATCACATGCGGGCGAGCGCATGCGCGGATTTCGACGCGGCCTCGCACTCGCGCGCGCGCACACACTTGTGAAGTCAAAGAAGTCTTTGATCTTTGGTGTTGCTATACTGACCTCTGCAGGATCCTCCCCCAGCTCTCTTGTGGGTTTGAGGGTGTGTGTGTGTGTGTGTGTGTGCCGGTGCAGGTGAGTCCAAATTTACAGGTTGAAAGTCGGTGTGGTTAATAACATACTAGTGAGCTGCTGGTTGACTTGTTCCTTACACGGACACCATAGTTTACGGTGTCCATCCGCAGCAGAAAATAGTCCCCAACAAATGCACAATTTACTCTGTTTTGGTTGCATTTGTTAAAACCGACAGAGCCCAAGTGTTTTCAGAAACACATTTTGAGAATGAAAGAATATATTTATTTATATCTCCTAACATTGCCTGTCTTATTCTTTAAGAGAACTAGTTTCAGGATTACTTCAGGAAGCATTCGACGGACGGCACACGTGTTTTACGGCTTACGATAACGACTGATCATATTTTCAGATGTTGGAGATGATGGTCGGCCTAATAAGGCCATCCACATGTGGAAAGCACATCCAGGAGTCGCTCAAAGTAATTGGGACATCTCAAACAACGCGGACGACCCAGGAAACGACGTGGCGCTTTGGCCAGACAAGTTAAGAGAGCAGCGCCGCGCGAGAGTGATCCGCGGTGACGGTGTTTGGACGGAGGGGACGGGTCAACAAACAGGGCGAAACTTCCCAGTGTCATCTACACACGCGTGTGCAAAAGCGTTGACGCGCACACACACACACGAGGCCCCGTGGGAAAACATCATCACACATCGAGTCAGAGGTCACGGCTGTGTAAACAACAGCTCCTGATTAGTGTTACATTACTGTTCAATTTTTTATTTGTTCCAAATTGGAAACCTGACGGTGCTGTGTTTCTTTTTTGTTTGTTTTTTTTTTGTTGCCACAGTTCCTTGATATTAAACATGGATTAGCAATGCCGACGGCCAGACATGAAGGAGTGAAGGAGGAAGTGTGTGTGTGTGTGTGTGAGGGGGGGCACTGCATTTCCCCTTAGAGGCCATTGATTTCCAAGCTACTTACGCCCTGTTTGTATGTACGGACACACTGGAGTGTAAGCTTGTTAAATGTGAAGTGCATCACCTGTCACTCGTGGGTCCCGGTCTCATCTTCCTGGGGCTTATCGGCACATAAACACACACACACACACACACAGAATGGAATCCAGCCATCTTGCAGATCAGACTTCTGCAGTCTTCTCTGACAAGGCTTGGGTTTTTTTATCGTGGCCCAATCTATGATAACGCACTGTTATGGCTCGAACGCAAGATTGGTGGGTGACACAGAACAGACTAAATAGGGTGATCATCCACCTGCCATTCTTCTCCGGGGCCCTCTGATAAACGCAGCGGCGGTTTTATTTTCATTTTAATGGAGCATGGTTATGTATGGGCGGCGTCCGGTTGTTATATCCTTCCAAGAGCCGGCGAAGAAACACGAGTCGAGATCTCTTCTATTGATTAAAATTCATGTCGAGTCATTTGAATCAAGTGATTACGCTCCATCATCGGTAAGTGCGTTTCTCATCTTGTCCTCGCTGAAAATGGTTTGGCTTGACCCTAAGAAACGACTCACAAGGGAAGACGGTTTTGATTATTTCAGTCGGCTCCGAAGAAAAAACTAAAAGTTTCTCATAAAGCGAGGGTTCTATCCAGTCTTGGTGTTCAGTACTGAGAGATAGCCCAGGTGATTACAGTCTGCAGTCTGCTTCAGCTTATTATGCCAAAACATCACTGGGCCCTTCTCCAAATATATCATAAATAATTATTACAGAGTGCATGTTCAGTGCTCTGGGCCATGGATATAACTTGTTTAGTTTCAAACACACCCCAATCAATATGAGCCTGTCATCTAAAATTTATGAGAACACCAGCTTGTATTTTATTTATTTATCTATTTATTTATTTATTTATTTCATTTGGCTGCTCACGCTCTGCCTCTTGTTCTTGGCTAATCTTGCTGAGCGTGTGTACTGTACACGCGTGTGTGTAAATTCTAGAAACTGTGCATACCTTCATGTGCATACTGTGTGTGTGTGTGTGTGTGTATATGTGTGCGTGTGCGTGTCTCTATATATGTGCGAGGCAGCTTGGTCCAGCAGGCAGCGCCACTCGGGGGACTCTGGAATTATGGATTGAGGACAGGAGTCATGAGATGATTGACAGCCGCATTCCGTTGGAGGTGATTAGGTGCGCGAGGCCCAAAGAAAACAGACATGATGGAAATTTCAACATCCCCACTCTAATTTCTGCTGCGGGTAATTATGATACATGATGATCTGCAGACATCATTGGCCACACAGTCCGCCGTTCTCAATCTCTCCTGCTGTAGCTGTCTCTCTCTCTCTCTCTCTCTCTCTCTCTCTCTCTGTCTACCTCAGTAACTCACACACACGCACACACACACAGGCAGACACACACTTCCATACCAACTAGTGGCGTCAAAAAGCAGCGAGGCGTCATAATTCAGCGATAAAATATGGGAAACGTCTATAATTTCTGTTTTATTGCAGTTTGTTCATCTGGTGAACTAATTTTTTTTTTTTTTAAATCACTCACTTTTGGTCCAGAGTACGGAGAAGCCTGGCTGCTGCCTAACGCAGGGCCACAGAGAAATAAGAAGATAAATAAATAGAAATGAAAGTATTCAGGTATACAAAGAGACTTGCAACTGACCGACTTATCTCAGGATCTGTTTCTGTTGTGTTTTAGCTTTGGTCATGGCATCATAGTGAACACTTCCTTCTTTTCTAACCGAGACTTGGAGAAAATATACACCGCTCCCATATCTGTACTGTAAATATGTAGCTGGAGCCAGCAGGGACTTAGCTTAGCTTAGCTTAGCTTAGCATTAAGACAGGAAACATGAAAATAGCTAGCCTGGCTCTGTCTAAAGGTAACAAAATCCACCCACCAGCACCTCTAAAGCTCTCTGCTTAAGATAAATCATATACATTATGTGTTACTTGTTTAATTTGTACAAAAAAACAAATGGTAATTCACTGTTTGCAACCAGCAGAGACTCCTGGAAGTCACTAATCCCCCTTAATATTACTTAATATTGTCATTTTCACTCTATTTTCGTGAAAAATAAACAAATATGATATAACAAGTTACTCCCTAACCTTTAGAGGTGTTGGGAGGCAGATTTTTATTGTCTTTCCACCGAGCTAAGCTAGCTTTTTTATCTCTGTTTCCAGTCTTGATGCTAGTCTAAGCTAGCCCCAGCTTCACATTTACTGTAGATGTGAAATTGGTGTCAATCTTCTCATCTTAACTCGTTCCCAAAATGTTCCGTTCCTCTTTCAGTTCAGACCGCACGTCTCGCCGTTCTTCATTCTGAAGTATCAGATTTTATTTAACTAAACTGCAGTCAAATCTGCAGTGCCGTTTATTGATGTTGAAACTAATCAGAGTGGAATGTAACTGGTGCATTAAATCACACCGCACGCTATCCAAAAATCAACAACCTGAACACACACGTGCGCTCACTCAGACACACACGCGCGCAGGCGAGATCTGTGTAAGCCACCAGTCTACCATCATCGCTCCCGTGCCACAGTGGAAGTGTTATGATCTGAAAGTTACAATATTCCTCCCAACAGTTCCTCTCAGCCTCTCCTCTCTCATGTGCTCCTTGCTCGCCCCCCCCCACCCCCCCCCCCCCCCCCACCCCCACCCCTTTCTGACAAAAGCTGCACGTCCTGCTCTCTCTCTCTCCCCCATGTCAGGTGCGTTTAGCATGGCTTTGAACGCCATGCCTCCATATTTTATTGAACACGTTGTTGGTTGATGCTGGATTCCTCCACAATGCCTGGCGATGGGCTCATGCATTAGAGATGTAAGCTTTGGTACGGGGGCCGGAGGAGGATGGAAAGAAAATATAAAAAGATGAGGGGGGCCGGGCGCCTGTTTCTCTCTGTTTTGGTGGACTGTATAGAAGTCGTTGTTATTTAGCATTTCAGTATTAGTTCATGCTCGCTGCAAAGACGGGAAAAAAAAAAAAAATCCATGAGTGCTCTCACAGATTCTCTCTCAAGGATAAGAGCTCTGTGAGTGCTCTTATCCTCGGTGTATCTGACTGTTGCACATTGACTTGTTTTCTTCTATCAGCGAGTGTATCTCTAATGTTGTTTTTTTTTTTCTTTCCAACGTATTCCTTGAATCAGTGTGAGGTATCTGACCACCAGGAATTGAGAGAGTCTGACAGTTGTTTTTGCTCTCTACCTCTCTGATCCAAACTGTTGCATTAACTTGTTATGACATTTCAGTCCACTATAATAAAAACTTACCTGGGCAGCACTGGGCGACTGCTGACATTATGAGTCATCTTTGCGACCTTTTGCTTTAAACTGGAATACGTAGTCTAGTATAACACCTATAGAAAAGGGTCTATTTGCATATCTAAGGTTAAGCCCAATTGCCCTTCATATACAGTAGGTGTGAAAATACTGATTAATCCCCCAAAGGGGTGAGTGTAAAACACATATCTGCAACCTCCTGATTGTAATGTGTAGCAATAGCAAAATTAGACAGTGAAATGTGTCAGGCCTTAAATTAGCGCCCCATATTTTAGTGCCATTTCCAACAGTGGCATATTGCAAAGGCCTCCACAGACAAGAGGCATCTCACTTGTTGTCAGACAGCCTCCTATCACCTCTGCATCACTTTTCATGCATTTGCATAAGTTTCCTGTGTCTGCGGGAGCCACTGCGTTCAGAGTTGGGATATTTCCCCTCGTTTTTCTTTTGTTTTTGAGGCTGCATCTTTTTTTTGCAGATTTACAAGTCAATAGCGCGTAAAAGTGATCTCAAAGTATCGACTTAATGCCAGCGTTTGTGCAGCTATTGGATTCTTGACAAACGCATTTGTACGTACGCTACCAGAAAATCTGTTCTTGGCTTTTTAATGCTTCCCACTCGCGGTTGCTTATTTGTCTGAGAGCTGCCGTAATTGTCAGGGCATTCTTTGCGCGCGACGCCGCAGCCAAACAGATGTTTCATTTACAGCTAACAATTACACGGAGGAATCTTGCGGAGAGGAGTGGGGCGTGGGGGGAAGAAAAATCACAAGTTTATTTAAACGAAATCTTCACATGACGTGCCCTCTCTCCAGCACCTAGCAGATTTATTTGAAACGAAACAGTTTGTGCTGATTCTCTCATTTACTTCTCAACTCCCTCAGTCCGGGGAGCAATAATCTGGCTTCCTGTAGACTAAACATAAAATTAAAAAGCAATCTGGCCGTGCCGTATGTTTTATAGAAATCTGAAAGGAAAAGAAAAAAAAAAAAGAACTCACATCAGCGACTTTTACAGATAAAAGTGCCACGGCTCGCCAAAGTGAAAAGGCGGATAAAAAAAAATGAATATATCATTTTTTTCCCTCCTCTTCTTCTTTTCGCCTTTGCATATGTTAGAGCAGCTTGATTAACGGCCAGGCCGTCCAAAAGCTAATTATTTTATTGAGTTGGGGGACGAGGCGGGATCCCACCCTGGGGATTTGGCTTTGGCTTTGGCTGCAAAATAGAGGGCCCCATGTGATGTGTGATTCCTCCCTCCTCCTGGTGCCCGTCCTGTACGGTGACAGCAGGATGAGCCTCAGGTATGGGTGGTCTCATCTCTCGTCTATCAATAAGGAGCTTACTAGCCGTACTGGAAATGGGAGGGAATACAATACCGTTGCAATTTGATTTTAAGCCCCACAGGTCAATCTCCTGAACCCCCTTTTCAGGCAGTTCCTTTTATCATTCTTTTTTCCCCATACTTTAACTCTCTCTTTCACTCCCGCTCTCTCCAACTCACTGTCTCTCCTTTTCTTTTTTTCACTTTTTTTTTTGCTCTGTTATTGTGATTTGATTCTCTTCGGAATGGCCTGTCTTTGGAGATTTGTGATTAAAACAAAATTTGCAGCAGCCGCAGGTTCAGAATGGGGATGTCATGATGACATTTCTTCCCTGTTTCGCCCTGGAAACAGGAAACTGCAACTCCGATTACTAATTCATTTGTAAAGTTAGCGTCCTTGCAGACTTGCAAATTATTTGATTCCAGTTGGATTGAAATTTCCTGCCCACGAATAAACATTTCATTAAAAAAAAAACCATCCATAAAATCATGGACTTGTGTCAGTTTGTGTGTTTAGTATGTTGTTGACAGGACTTGATTTGTAAGATTGGAAACGATCCTATCCTGTCAACACTTCCCCTGTATCATTTGACCCTCTTGCCATAAAAATCTCAACGCTACGCAACACTTGTACCGGAGTAAAAGCGCGCTCGCCATGCGCCAAAAGTATGTCCAACAACTCCAACATTATGTAACCATATGCAAAAAAAAACAGTATTTCCATATGTCTCGTTTAATCGTTGATGATTAATTCAGTAAGGTACAGAACGTGCGAGTCTGCCTATGATGTGTGTCTGCGTGTGCGTATGCATTCACATGCAGGCCTGCGCCTACTGTACGTGTGCACAGACGTGCGTGCGCATGCCTTCGCGGTGTTTGTGCACATGCATGCGCCTGCATGTCTTTGTCTTTTCTCCGTGTCGCTGTGTCGGTAGTATCTGATTGACCTCGCGCCCCTGTCAACAAGATGTAGCCCCTGGGCTGCGAGCTCCCTCAGAATAAAAAAAAAAAAAAAAGAGGATGAGACTACCTCGGTCGGCCACTCTGTATCGAAGTCGGGGCGCATGGTGGACAACAAATTGGCTCTTTCATGTCTCCCTCTCCAAATGCTAAGGTTAGGCTTTAATTGTGGCACCTGGGTTGGAAAGCAGCGGCGTTATAGACAAAATAGCAACGCTCGTGTCAGTGGACGTGTTGTGAATAGTTCACATAATACCAGTGTATACACAGTGGACACGGAGCCAGCCACCTTTGCTCCTCTCCCCTGTTCTCGCTGAATAAGAATCTGACATAAATTCTGCACATATAAAATTAGTAAATGCCACTGTAGCCGTAGTTAAATATCACACAAACCCCCGGGGAGGGGTGGCGGGGGGGGAGTGGGGTGGGGGTGGGTTGCCGGCAAGTTACCTTGGCCTATTTTTTGCGGGGGGGAAAAAAAACAGGGGGAGGGAGAAGGGGGGGGTCTGACTAAAGGAGGAAAAAGGGATTGCGGGAGGTTAGAGAGAAAGAAAAGGGTGAAGGGGAAGGAAAGAAGGAGGGGAGGACAGCTGCACATCGTCAGAGAAGGGTGGGGTCGGGCGGCGGGCGAACGTTGCTGAACGTTGCTGTCGGATGTGGGGCTGCCGTGCCTCTCACCCCCCCCCCTTCTTGCCGCCCGCTCTCCTTCCTTTCTTCACGTTGAAGCTATCAAATAAAACGGCGTCGTGCAGAAACCTCTTTCTTCAGCCTCTCATATGGCATCATTAGAGGTTAAGTGCAGTCTAATCTCTCCCCTAATAAAGTTACTTTGAAGTGAGGAAAAAGGGTGGAGTGGGGCCAGGGGTTGTTCACACAGACTATTTAGTGAATTAGCTCAGCTGAAGTGTCGCTGGTAAGGACTGAAAACTGTGAAATCTGAACCAACTTCATACAGCTATGTTGATCCTTGACATGGAATAAGAGTAATTCTAGTAAAATGATGCTTCTTGTTTACCCGCTCGTACATTTTTTGAGCAGGAACTCCGACAGTTTACAGAATTTTTGAATTATTGAGTATTGGCTGTCGACCTAACTTCTTTGAGGAATTTTTTTTCTCCTACTCCCCCATCTCCTCTCCTGCTCTCCACCCCTCGCTGTACCCTACGTGTTTCCTCCGTCCTTACATTTATACACCAGCCTGTTGCCTCTGCAGCCTGGCACTGGCAAGGTGCCAGCGCTGGGTGGGAACGCTCTCACTCAACCCCCGGCCCCCCCCCTCCTCGTTAATTTACCAACAGATTGCCTCAGACCGCTCACAGTTCACTGATGGGGGTGTTTACGACAGTTAAGCGATGAACTGACAACCATTAAAGCCTTAATGTAGCACAGCGCCACGGAGCAAAGACTCGGAGGCTGTTTTGTCTGGCACGCGTGATGCCAGCAGCCGTGGCGTGCTGTTGGCATTTGGCCTTAATTGCGAGTCCTGGGTCGCAGCCAACACCGGCAGCCAAGACACAACAGGTCTGAGACCCTCAGTCCTGCCAACAAACAAATAC
Organism: Nibea coibor; assembly: GCA_023373845.1. NCBI lineage: Eukaryota > Metazoa > Chordata > Actinopteri > Sciaenidae > Nibea > Nibea coibor. Next base: position 9,225,615 of record CM041731.1, read on the forward strand.
ACGCAGACAGATTCGTTCAACAGGTGCCGTTTTTGTCACGAGCGACGGCGCCTTAAATTTGACTCCTTAAATGTCAAAGCGGCATCGATATGGATTTATTATCGACAGACTGTGTTCTAGCAGGAAATGTCTGCGGCCTGTTCTTTATTAATTGCTCAGTTTTGCTTCAGAAAAGAAAAAATCATTCATTTCCAAGCTATTCCTTCATTAATGGAAACATGAGGTACAATTTACTGCATGTACTGTTATTGTTAAGGCAGCTTACCTGATACAACACAGCCCAATGTGGTAGTGATTTGCAGAGTAAATGTTATTGCACTCGCATGCATCAACACCACATGTTTTCTGTGTCTTTTGTTAGAAATTTCGCCGGGAAGGAGGGGGGGATTCTTTCTCCGAAGGGATCATGTTAAATTACTCCAAACCGTTTAGTGTCCGACGTACAAAATGGCGTTTCTTGACCATATGGAACCCTTTATGTAATGTTTTCCTTGTTGATATACAGAATCTCTAACAAATGATAATGGTTTGCAGCTGTGGGATGGATGAGGCGTGGTGTCGGGTCGATAGCTTGATGGCTTCAACATGAGCCGCGTGCCCGGTTCTAATGTTGCTCTCGCTCTCCGCCCGGCAATACCTGTCTTAATGTGAAGTTTACGACTTCTTTATTCTATCCAGTTAGGGTAAGCTTGCAGATGGATCGAGAGAAGGGTTGGGGGGGGCTACAGTTTTGAATTTGAACGAGCTCAAAAAAGCTTAGTAGTGAGTTTTGCTCAAATCAAGAACTGTAAAGTCCAATCAACCCACTGCTGATGTTAAAATTGATGATAAGTGATTTAAACTATGTCTTGGAAAAAATATGTAAGAAAGGAGATCTGGAAGAAATTATTCAGTTCCGCTACCTAATGAAGAACGCATTGTCACATTGAAGCACACAGTCCCTTTTCTGTTTCCTACTGTCATCTTATTGATTTTATCTTGCATATCCATGGACAGAGAGATTGATTTTGTTGATTTTGAAAGGCCCAGAGCCTTGATTATAGCTAACGGCGTGTGACTGAATTACATCAAAGAAGACTGCCTTCGCCTTACTTACAATACGTGCTAATCATTGATATTTATGCATATCTTAACAGAAAATCACAACAGATGGGTACATATGTTCATCAAAATCTGACAGCTCCTTCTCGTCTGTTGTCACCTCGAAGGAGGCGAGATATCTGAATGTAAAGGAGGTGGGGGGGATATAGGACATGCAGGCAACTTCCTCTGTCAATCAGTAGCAAACTCGGTTCCTGAAAGGGACCCAAGTTGGATGAGAGGTGCTTTGATGGGGAGCAAAGATTGCAACAGAGGAAAGGGAGGGAGTTGTGACAGCTCCTCTAATGCGGTATATGGAAACGTGTCCTCTGGGAAAGGTGATATACTGTCGGTGACCACCGAAAAACGTAGGCGAAGCGGTGACAAATTACAACACGGGGCAAACGGCCGAGTTTTTGAGAGGGTCCAATTTGTCGTCTCCAATAAAGGCCATTGGTGCTCAACAGTCTGGGCTCATTGCCCAATAGCTGGTTAGAGCCAAACTGATTGGCTGTAATGTCTGACAGCTGTCGGGGGTCTACGCGAATTGAGTCAACTTCTACGTGTCATGCCAAGTTTCTGTACATCAATATGTATAAGGCGAACGGAGGGGCCGAGAGGGCAAAGGAGAGCGAGAGCAAGAGGGGCTGCTTTACAACAAATGCATGACTGCCTGTTGTGGTAACAAGAGGCCCCATCTGGCGCTGCTTTAGGTTCCCCAGGCTCCATGTGTAGACAGAGAGGAGGTTGGCGAAGGGAGGGTGTCGGGGGTAGTATGTGAGGTTGGAGGGTAGTGTAGGGTAGGGTAGGTGGGGGGTGTTGGTGGTTACAGAAGGGACACCCCAAGGCTCTGGAGGCAGTCGGGTGAGAGAGTGTCTGGGTCAAGAGGGTCGACTCTATGGACTACCTCAGGGGCCTGGATTGTGACAAATGGGCTAATGTAGTAGTGGTGGAGATGGGTGGGCATGACATTATCCCTGCAGGATGGGTTTAGTGAATATATATACTGTCTGTGTGTGTGTGTGTGGGTAGCATGATGCCCGGAAAAATGTGATATGAAACTACTATATCAGGAAAACCTGTTTACTGGAGGATGGGTGGAAAGTAAGGTTGTTAGTCGCCCTCCGCTTTAACTACCTTTTTTTTTTTTACAATGTTTAGCTGATAGCCAGAGTCTATTGGTATCTTTTCATATGTGTGCATTACAGACTGAGACCCAGTGTGGTACTAACTACTGTAATGCTGCATTTATTTACTCCAACCCTGTTTCCAGAAAATTAGGATGATTTGCAACAGCAAATATGTTTTTATTTAGTCAGGATTGTAATAAACATATCTGCAAAGCATTCAGCACATTGCATCAGTGCTTCTTACAGTATCCACTCAAGCATAAGTAACCTTTAAATCCTGGGTCGTCAACAGGGAGTCCATGACCCCTAGGGCGTCCTCAGAGTTACTGCAGGCAGCCTCCAAATTAAAATATGTCTGAAAATGCACGTTAACATCCAACATATTATGAGATAAGTCTGGAAAATTCTAATAATAACTTACACAGCGTTGATTTATTGCTTTATTTTCAGCCAACTTAAACACACTGGAGCCAACAGTGACAACAGTGGAGACCCCAGTGTCTCCATCCACCCTGACTACTGATTCCTCCAACGCTTATGCTGTACAGTGAATCCTATCAAATGATACTGTAAAGTCATCTAATGTGTAGGCATGCGTATGTGCAGTACTAACACTCCTCTTTCCCACACGCCCCCTCATCCCCTTACCCAAGGGTCCGAGGTGGATCAAACCCCCGGGCTCTTAGTGGATTTCAGATCTCTGTCACAGATTATCCAGCCATTAGCAGTCTCTGTTTGATTTCCTCTATCGATTAAAGGCAATCCCCAATCAAACAAGCTTCATCGATGAAACAACACAACCTTCCCGGTCCTAGGATAAACGCAACGCGCCTCGTTGTGTACGATGCTGTCGTCAGGGGCAACGGCATCAATCTGCCGTTAAAAAGTCTCCACGTTCGGGTCACGACTGAACACACCGCCGCGGTTTCCCATAAGAGACCTGTGGAGGAATTATCTTTGACAGCGCGACAGCAAAGACATGTGATTAGATGCACATAGAACATATTGTTAGCGTTGCCATCTTTTGCATGCAATATTTATCCTATTGATTTCTTTTGATTAAAAATCCAAGCAGTCAGCGCCGGCTTGTCACCGTGAAAATCTTCACATTTCCCCTCCTTTGTGAGGGATGTGTGTCATGTGGATTAATATTTCAAAGTCTGGTAATTCATTTATGACAGGCGGCGGTTGTTGTTGCCAAGGGGGAAGGAAAAGAAAAGACAAGAAATTGTTTTCACAAGGCATATTGAGAAAGAACAACAAGCATGTTGCCGCTGATGTTTTCATTTACGTGTTTGTCAACCAGGCGGCGTGAATTGCCTACGAGGGAGCCGGAGAGCGAAGAAAGAAAAGACAACGTGCTAAATAATACAACAAATTACATGGCAACTTTCCTCCTCTGTGTCACGAGAACGGATTTGAATATCTATTATTTACACAAACATCTTGTTAGCTGAGGAGTAAGCAGTTTGTTTACTAAATATGTGTTTTGGGCCGGATGAAAACAGCGCGGTTGCATAATTCATGGAGCCAGGCATTGTTTGTTCGCGCAACTCAAGCGCTCTAAAATGTTGTGGTGTCAGGCACATCCCTCCGCATTAAAAATAGACCAGCGCAACACAGCAAAAAGCCCGTGCCTTCGTGCAGTCACTTATTCATACTCACTTCCACGCATTAATATTGCAGATTGTGCACTGGCACGGCAAGGCTTTTCATGTGTGTGTTTGTGTGCGCTTGCACGTGCCTGTTTTTTTTTTTTTTTTTTTTTTACCACCCTGTTTTGCTAATGCGCCTTGTCTCAGAAAACAGAGGCAGAGGATTTCTCTGCTGATTCTTTTCCCTCCAAACCCGCCCCCCCCCCTCACCGCCCCCCACCCCAAAATTAATCCTCATTTTAAACGTCTGCTCTGGTAGCAGATCAGGCCAGGTGAGAGATTGTCTTCTCTTCCCGCCTTCGGGGCATCTCAAGCTCCATTTAATCCAAATGCCAATTTGTAGCACACAAATAGGAAGAGGCTGGAGCCAGCTGCCTGGTTGGCTGGCTTGTTTGGGCATTTTGTGCACACACAGTACAAAGGTGTGTATCCCTTTTTTGCGCGCGTGTGTGCGTGCGTGCACGCACGCCGGTTCCTCTTCTGTGAGGGTTTACACTGGGTCCTCTCAGCTTGGTGCATCTATAATTGGAGAGCAGGGAGCGTCCGGAGGTGTGGGGTTGTCAGTCACTGTTTAGGTTGCCCCGGGGCCCCTGGCACTCCTGTGGGTATCAAAGTGGCGCTAATTAAATGTGGGCCCCGCCGTACGGCCCTCCACATCACGGGGCCAACAGAGAGCCCCCGCCCGGCTGTCCTCCCCGTGCCTTTGAGAATCTGCTGCTTGCACTAATTACCCATTGTCCATTTGACTTGCCCATTCTCACACACATTCAACACACAGACACACACATTTCATCCCTTATCCCTCTACCAACCCCCATCCCCATCACGAACCCACCACCCCCTCCCATATTTATTATTTTATATTTTCCCTGCCCACTCTGTCTTTGGCTAGCCGGCCTAATTAATCTTATGGAAATCTCCTCCAGCCAAGGTTGGCCTCCGATGTTTGTAATTTGATTTGGGCATGATAAAAGTGAAAGCCGGGTTCTGGGATGGTGAGGGAACAGTGTCATTTCTCTGTCCTCTCCCCCGTCCCCCTCCACATCCCAACACTCGGGAGACGCGTGGGGGCTATCAATCTTTCCCACGTGCCCAGCAAACTGATATCCCAGAAAATTAACTTCAATTAATAACAGAAATCCCCTGATGCGGCTGTGGAGGCAAGCCGGGGCTTTGAAGGAGAACCTTCAAAGATGTCTCTCTGCAAGTCTTTTATAGGCCAGCTGGGGAGGGGTTTTCTTTTCATTATCATCAGCCACCATTTGAACACTCAGTTTTTCCCTCTTTTTTTTTTTTTTTTTTTTTTTTGTCTATGGCTGTGGACATTTAAATAAAACCGCTGTCAACACAAGAAATCGATTAGATTCCCTCTGGCTAGAAAAGCAAAAACAAAATGGCTGCTCATTATGAAACTGCACAACCCTGGCCTGTGCCTTTGTGTGCTCAATAAGTCTCTCCAACGAGACCTTGTTTGTATGAACTGAATAACCACAAAGGTCAGCCATCACATTAGCTTATTTCTGTTTAAAGTGGTGATGAGTTTGGAAACCTCTGGGTTAAGATGAAGGTTTGTCTTTAATGTCATATTTTAAAGGCTGTATTTGGGTCAGAATTTACTGTGCTGAGGAGGTTCGTGATACGAGGTAATTGCATAAAATACTGAAACAAGCTTTTGTTTTGGCATATTACGACTGCAGAGATTAGAGCTTAGAGCCTCTTAAGATGCATTTTTTGCTCATATTCATACAGCGTGTGATCAAAGTTCATTCTTTGACTAATATAAAAAATATTAGGTTATAAAAAGTTTCTTTGTTTGTGTTATATATGTGATAAATTAAAGCCAATTTATCGTAACGATTTCATATAATTTCAAATATCTATCGTTATCAGCCTCTTCTTACGAACAGATCACAGCTAGATTTAGTTTTAATTTGCACATTTCATCATGCCATCCCTGAACTCAGTAGTTTATATTTAATATATCACTTAAAATCATTTTCTTTAAGCAGATTATATTTCATTTTTTAATGATATATAGGTATATAATGTATATATACTGTACACAGTCACAAAATAATGCCTGTAACTGTAAATGGTTCATGCCCCAGAAACAAATTGCTCCATGCCAGTTGTGTCCTCACACGCCCCTTTAACATCTATTCCCACAGAAGCAGCTTCTCTTTAAGTGGCACAAATACAACAAATACACCATGCTTATCGAGTCACAGTCCCCTGCCACCCCTACAATAAAATACAATTCTGTTTTTCTTCACGCCGTCTTCTGGAGTGCTAGTATGCCATGGCGGTCACGTCTGGGGAGAGAGAGCTCTCTGCTTATTTATTTGTGGCTGTTTCCTCGCCTGTCAGGATAAAGAGGGCAACACGGAGTCAGTCTGAGAACATAATTTCACTCTGAGTGCCTTAGCCCGAAGCGCTGAGCGCCTGCACACACATACACATCCGGCAGACACGTACATACTGTATACACAGGCGCAAACACACACACACACACACACACACACACTCCCAAGCAGTGAAAGTGGCTGTTGACCTGCTGAATAATGCTTTTCGACTGGTGAAGCAGTGCAATGCGTGTTTGTGTGTGTCTGTGTGTGTGTGGCTGGTTAGCAGCTTAGCCCTCCTGCTGACTCCTGTTAAGGGCTAAAGGGATCCATGTCAACAACAAGCAATAAAGAAGATGCCTCATCCAGAGAGACACGCACAACATGATGCACATCCAGAGTCGTTGCACGCAAACACACACACACACACACAGACATAAACACACGTACACACACAACAGACTTGGCATGTCTCAAATAAAATATAGATAGAGGTGAGAGTGTTTGAAGGGTCTATTAGCGCGGGCTGTCGGGGAGTGATAGGGGTGGGATCAGTGTCACAACTCCACTCTGCTCGGCTCGGCCGCACCGCACACTGTGGGGAGCTTGGAGAGCTGCCAGCTGCCTGTTTACAAGCCAGACGTGCGTTTGATACTGGGCTGCTACCACTTGATAGCAGCCAAATCCCCTTTCCAATGAAAAATAAACTACAGGGCTTCTTCTGAAGTGGAATAGGCCGGCGCAGAGCAGCTCAGCTCAGCCAGGATGCTGTCTGAGAGCTGCTGAGTCAGTTTGTTTGGCTGCCCGGGTGACTGGCTCGTTGGATGATTTAACGGTTTGCTGACTGCCGGATTGACTGGCCAGGCTGGCTGACTGACTGGCGGGTTAGTTGAATGGGTCGATCAGCCAAATAAGTCTTGCATAAATGATTAATTTAGAGCCTTAAATTTTTAGTTTTTCCGAGAACAAGTGAAAACTGTCTGTTTCCAATTAAAAGTTTCACAACTTTTTCTTTAGATTGGAGAGAGGCTGCCTCCTGGCTGGTGCAGTAATGTTACGATTATTTGTCATGTTTTGGCTATTGGCGTTAGATTTGTGTAATTACCAAAACCGAGTGGAACTGCCTTTCACTTTCTCTGAGATAGACAGTAAATGACCTATAATCGACTCTTTTTACAGGCCGTCTAACGACATGACAGGCTGATCAAGGCGGTTGGTTTCCTGTACTGAAGGCTGAGCAAATAAGATTTACTAGCCTGTCTTCTTCTTCCCCCCGCCTTTGCTGGTGCACTGCAAAAACACCTCGAGGTGTTACCACCACCTGTCGATTAGTGGAATAGTATGAAACGCGACAGGAAGCATGAGATAAACAAAAAGGGCACCCACTCATAGAAAAAAACGCTTCATAGAGAGGCCTGGAACTCAACGTGGAGCCTTTAACGGGCGCCTCTCTGCTCCCAGTTTATCTCGCTCTCGCTTTTTTGACCCTTTGAACCTCATTCATAACAAAACGCCGCCATATTTTTCAAGCCATATTTTGTTTGCGAATCCTGCCCATGCGTTGCACCCGGATCCTTTCCGCAAGCGAGCGGTGTGAAAATAAGATGCTCATATTAATGTGACTTTTTCGCGGCAGCAGCAGCAGCCTGTGAAAGTACACGACGTTAGTGTCATGCGGGCAAAACAGTGGGTGGCTAATCAAAGATTATTCAGATTCTGAATCAACCGTTTAATCTGAAAATGATTTCTAAAAGATGCTCTCGTAATGAGATAAATTAAGTTCCTTCAGTGTTGTGACTTCAGCCCCCCCACCCCTCACACACACACATTTTTTCCTGCAAGAAAATTATGATTTGAGGCCTCGATATGTTTTGCCAGACACAGCTCCTGACTCTGCCCGAGGCAGTGCCTCTCCTCTGGGAAAGTTTATATGCAGTGGTTGGCCCTCTGCTTATTGATCACTCCTAATGTCTCAGTGATCTCCACCTCATGTTTTTGCTGCGAAGCCGCTGGGTCCGCATGCTTACTGATTGGTCAGATGGCGCCTGATGAGGTGGAGAGCGCGATCACGGCGTGATTGCGTGAGGCAATTTGTGCGCGAGTGTGTGCGCGCTGTACAGCTCCATGCGCCGCCATATCTCTCTCTTTTTGATCTATAACCGCTCGTTAATTAGCAGCGATGTTAATTAAAAACCCACTTCCTTTACATTCTGTCTGGTAATGGAGGTTTTATTCACTTACATCTCATGTACGTCTCTCCTTCCCGCCCACCCTCTCTTTTCTTCAGAATCAAACTTTTTTTTTTCCCTTCCTTATTTCTCTCAGTCTCTCTCCTTTCTTTATATTAAAACATGTTAGATTGAATTAGAGGTTTTTGATATGAAAACTGATAAAGCATCAGATATCACGTGCGTAATCACTGTAATTTCAACTTGTTCTTGCAGACACGCAAATGTAGCACAGCCAGCTACAGACATTCAGCTAGATGTATATGTGGCTACAAAGACCCTCTGCTCTCGGTGAAAGAACACAGCAACACTTTCTCCTCTTCTTCTTTTTCCTGGTGCCTATGTATATTGTAGCATTAATCATTTTCTCCGAGCTGAATGTCAGAGAGTCTGCCTGCTAGCCCTGAATAAACACTGTCATCCCTCTGCAGGAATAACCTTCACATATTGCTACCGCCGTGTGTACGCGTCTGTGCGCGCGCGCGTGTGTTTGCGTGTGTACGGACAGCGCGCCGCGTGCGTGAGCGCGCGTCCTCCTGTCTCACTAAAGGTTAGGAGGGCAAGTAAATAAAAGAACAGTGCATGACAGGCTGCGAGAGTCCGCTCATGTACAGTATCTGTACATTCTCACCAGCCTTTTATAGCACCGTGTTGTGTTTGATTAGTCTGAGGCAAGGCAGACTATCTCCCCTCACACACACACACACACACACACACCACCGTTCTCTCTTTTTTTTTTTTGTCTCTCTGCCTGCGTCCCTTCCTCTCTTTCCATCTCTCCCTCCAACTGTATCCCTCGTTTGTTTTCATTAGTGTGATTGCCCCGATGTCTCCCTGACCTTCAGCCATCTTCAGCGTTCTCTCTCTCTCCGGCACACACACACACATACGCACACACACTCACAAACATTCCTCTGGATGATCACTTCTGATTTTAGGGCTCATATTTCCTTCCCATCTCTTATTCTCTCTCCGTTATTATTTTTTGGAGGCAGCATGCTGGTAGTAGCAAGGCAGTAGATGCTTCCGAGCTGATAACTCTTTCTTTCTTCTGCGTTCTTGTGGAACAAAAGTCCTAATTACACTTTCACTCCTTTTTTTCTTTTGAAGATTTCTGCTGGACAGTTCGTTTCAGTGTCTTCTGTGAAGGTAATGTAGTTGTTGCTGAAGAAAGGAGGGGGGAGGTGGGCTGGGAAAGAGGAAAGAGTAGAGCTGAGGACAGGGCAGAGGAAGGGAGATGTATTGCTGAGTAGCCATGACCTTCAGCAGTGATTAGGGACAATTAAGTCGTGAACGGCAGTTTGAACCATGAATCCACTGGGACAGAAAAGATGTAGACGGAGAGAAAGAAATGAGGTTTCGCCCGTTGTTAAGGTGTGGTCATTGACATATGTCCGCGTACGTCTCCGAATGCTTGCCTTTGCCGCCTGTCTTCGCATCAGTATTTATCGGCGGCGGCGTGGAGACGGAAGGGTTGTTGTGTGGGGGATGAGGGAGGGATGATTAATATTAATTTGAGGGCTGATTGAAGGCAGCACTCGAGTGAAGTGGCTCATGATGATGTCTCCTGAGCAACTCCCACGCACTGCTCCCGCCATGAGTGGCGAGGGAGAGAGGAGGACTAGAGAGGAGAGGAGAAGACAGGAGAGGATGCAAGAAGAGACAGCGTGAGGAAGATGCGGGGTGTGCCACCTCCCTCCATCTGCCCACCCACTCTTCCTTCACTGTCGTGAAGACAGATGCTCAGACAATACTGTACTTCATCAGAGAGAAAAATCTATCTTGAGCATTCAAAGGCTTTCAGGTGTAATAACTTATTTTCTATCTTGTTGTTCTGATTAGCACACTAGCTAGTGTATCATATTGAAGCTACAGTAATATTACTTGTATCTTGTCATTGGGTTTCTTGTTTGCTAATAGGCCCGAACGCTAAAACCTTGTGGTTGAAGCTCAAAGAGAGAAGAAGGGGAGCGAAATTTTAAATCAGAACCACCCATAGGTTTGTTTGGGAACTGCTGGTATATTTTACAGGTCGTAGCAGGTGTTCAAACCAAAAATAGGGCACCAGGGTTGGGCTGGTATGTCCTTGTTGCTACAGGCACATGTAAGAAGAAGAAATAAAGTTAAGGATCCCAGATGTTGGATCCCACTGCATATGGACCTACAGCAACAGAGGACTCTGGAGAGAAAGCTGAACCTGGTCCGACATTCGACGAAACTTAATGTAAAGTCAGCGTGTTGGCAAATGGAACACGTGCAAGCACACGTTCCTGGTAGATTTTGACAAGAACACACACTGCGATGATTGCTGCAAAGGACATTTAAGCGATTGCCAAAATGTCCTTGGCTATATTTGATCATATTTCAACACACAGCTGGATGCTGGTCAAGGTGGTTAAATGTTAAATAGTATATGGTCAACTGTTGAGATCAGTATGTACCGGTAGAGGATGACACACAATACAAGCACATCAAGTTCATGTGAAGTTGTTCTTCTTGAAGCATTTTTCACGTTAGGGTTATCTAAGTCACGACCCCATAGTCGAGTGCATTATATTCTTCCAAGTGTCAAGGCATTCTCTCTCTCTGTAGTGGCTTATAAAAGCTGACCAGAGGTGCTGGGTTATGCTAATGTTGCAGGGATCATCAGAGTGTACCGGGAGATAACATGTTTTAAAGTCCACATAGCTTAGAGGTTGAATTGGCGTGGAGGCTCTGGGTTTGGATTGGTACCAGCGGTCTTTCGGGGTGCGTGAGTAGCTGAGGCTCGACGACGTTGGAGGGGTGGCCAGAGGGGCTGGATTGGTAGAAGCGCCGGGCAAGAAAAGGGCCCCTTCGGTGCTATGTGAAATTAAGAATGATTAAGAAGCAAGAAAGACCAGGAGCAACGCTTTGGTACAAGGTTTGCTTAATGAACATAGCTCGGGGGGGGGAAAGGAGCATGGTGGAAACTCAGAAGCGGGGAGACATTCAGAGAAACAGATGCAGACAAATTAGCAGAGAGGTGGACAAAAACATAGAGGTAGGAATGTCGACGCCTGCACAGTCCAAAGGGTTCCACTTGAGGTTACCACCCTAAAAAGACCTCCAGAAATAACTCTGATCCAAGACCTCATGGGTAGAACGTAAGCACAAGCAAGCAACATATACGGTTAATCTCAGAGATGGTGTGTTTTGCATAGATTTTTATCCGGGTCATTGGTGCTCAGATATCTAACTTAAAGCAGGTGAAGTGCCTGCTGAGAGGTAAGCGAAAGGCGAGGAGGTGTTGCAGCGTCCATCAGGGGCTGACATTTATTTTGGCTCGGACAGCTGATGTAATTAACTTTTAGACCTTCCTGTTCGTGGCTGCTTCTCCGGGCAGGTGCGCCAAGGAAAACAAGCCAAACCTACCCGCCCTGCCTTTCACCCTTTCAAACACATCCACACTAATTTGCACACACTCCCACACACACACACACACACACACACGCTCTTCTCTCGTTCCATCTCCTGTGTTGCGCGTCTTACCCCCCCCTCCCCTCCCCATTTTTTCCTTCGTTCTTTACCTTCCAATCTGCCCTTATTCTCACTTTCTTGTTCTCGCTTTCTTCCCGTCTCCCTCGCAGTGCGGCGGGGCGTCTTCAAGCTTCGAGTCCTCGTAACCAGCTATAGTGGCTTTCAGTTTCCCTCCATCAACGCAAAAGTGCTTCCTTACTTTGTAACAAGTTTGTACTCCGGGGAGAAGTGCTCAGTAGGCCTACAAGTTAACTTCAACCACCGTGACACTCCAGAGTTGCTTAACGCAGCACTTTATTTCATCAGCCTGGCAGTTTAACGTTGGAATGACTGACAACATACACCCATCGGCTGCATGTTTGTACGTTGTATGTGTCAGGGAGACTACAAGAGTTTTCCATAAGTTTGAGTTTTCACAGGTTGTGCTCTTCTTAGACTAACTTTGCCTTTTGTGTTTGATGACAAGATGAATAATGAATAAAAATGAACGAATTCCATATGAGGTAATCGCATATCTTAAGACATTTCCCCCTAACCTCCTTGTCAGTTGTGGCAAACATAACTCACCACACCTGTGAATAGCGCTTTCCATCGCCCTGGGGAGATGGGGTATGAGGACGTGGTTCACTGTGGGCATTGCAGGTGTACTTTGTAAACTGCCCCTGTCTCAGCCATCTCATCTTTAATAATGAATAATGATGCCTGAGGCCTGTTTTGTTTATTTGCTGGCCTGGAAACAGGGCCTGGCGTCTTTTGCAAGAGGGCTGATATGAGGCAGATATTTTGGGTTATAATGGTTGGCAGATGCACTGGCCTGCGCCTGGTTACGGAGAAAGCGAGGTGTTTGTTTGTACAAGCTGATTTCTCAGACTAAACGGGTATCGTGTCCTACCAGCTGCTTTGGATCAAAACAGTCGGCCAGATCGGGGAGGGAGGTGGGGGAGGGAGGGGGGGCGGCGGGAAGGGGGCCACCGTCCACCTGGCAAAACAAGATGGGACCTCGGCGTGACAGCGAGTGTAACATCTCCACTAACAAATGAGCAGTTTACTGAGATGACACATCTGAAAGGCCCACGCTCTGTTGTCTTAGCTGTAAATTTAGGCACGGTTCAGTCGGTAAAGGGGGGGTGGGGGGGGTCACAGAGTTAAAAAAAGAGGCAAGAGGAGAAACAGTGAGCTTCTGCTTTGTCTTCAGATCAGGGTCAGACTGAAATATGGGATCTAACGGAGGCTACAAAAGCCAGACGCTATATTTAGTCTCGGGGAGTCATGAGCAGAGAGAAAGTGTCCTCACCTCGTCTTCTCTTTACTCTCTGTCTGTCTTTTCTGATACACATACGAGGTGGTTGTGATGACAGCAGCCTTGCTTGCCTCACGAGTCTACTTCGCAGGGAGAAACTTGGTCCAGAAGCAGCGTAGGCATTTGGTTTACATTAAAAACCATGCTTTCATTGTGCATGTGAATGTGTCGCTGTTTTGGCCGTCATGCGCCGCTGCTCGCGGTCAGACGCCATCAATTCGGTGTCACCGGCTCTGCGAGGAACAGTAAATCACATTAGTTATTCAGGTAAACAACGCAACGGAATGGCACCCAGGAGAACTGTTGAGTTCACTCAGCAGTTTGCTCGCAATGGCACCGCGAGAAAGAAAAACAGAGCGAATGTGCTCATTTAACGGCGAGTCATATGTTAATTTTAATGATGGGTTTACCCGGTGCACAGGTGCGCTGAGGCAGAGGTTGCGGTAAGGAGGTTAATGTCTCTCAGTCACTCGCGCAAACTTTAAGTGCGAGCGAGCGGCGGAGAGTTGGGAAAGAGGGGAGGAAGAGAGGAAGAGGACAGGCAGAAGAGTTTGAATGAGCTCTGTGTGTTCCAACAGGTTTCTGAATCTCGAGGAAACCTGCTGGTCTCATTGGCCAGCAGGCCGCTTCCTCGGGGAATACTGAGGAAATGTCCTCATTTTCTGTTTTTGGAGTGTGTCTGCGCGCGCGTGTACCCCGGGCGCAGGTGGGGTTCCTAGAAAATCACCCATTCATGAAAAAGAGCAAGTCGTGGCGCTTTCTCGCTCGCGCTTGATTGTCATGACAGAATACGAGCAAACAACATTTGATAAGTGATTAGCGTCGGTGATTTCTTACGCTTTTATCAACTTGTTTTCTAGTAGGCATAATTACGACGCAACGGCTCTACGTCTGGCTCTCTCCTCGCCAGTCAGTCGTGTCAAAACAATAATTCCTTAAATACGTTAAAGGCGAGGCCTTCGCGAGCTGCGCGTGCGCTCATTAACGCGGTGAAAAGTGCTTGTGCGCCTGTTCAAATTATACACCCTGTCATATTTTGGTTGGGAAAAAAAAACATCTTAACTCAAACAAATGTCTTTCGCCGTATGTTGCAGCAGTTAGAGCGGCGCGCCAACGGCAGACGAGACTCTTTCTCGGTTATAGAAAATAAGACAAACAAGCTAAAAGAATGAAAATGAGCAGAACAAGTCATGATTTGAGTTGAGAATAATTAGTAGGATGATTAAGAAGTTATTAGCAGCTCCCTTTTCCTCTAATTGGCTAATGAGCATGTAAGGATTCCTCTATACCGGCAGCCCACGGTCGTCGTGGTAAACAAATTCCTGCAGCGAGTGAGTTATCGCCTGCTGTCCTCTCTAGCAGCAGTATTTACCTCATGCCTTCTGCTCCTCGCTCACAACGTCAAATGGTATCAGTCTTTTAAAAGCCAGAAGGATAGCATGGCTGCAGGCCACGGCATGGCATGCGCCTCCGCTGCACTATCTCTTCCTTTATCGCCTGCCTGTTACTGCCGGTGCCACATCATAAATAAAGCCATTACACCGGAGAGAGAGAGGCAGGAGGACAGAGCTATGTGTTCCCATAGACAGGCACACATAAACACGCTGACGCGCACACACTCTGGGCAGGTACTCAGTCTCCCGTCGCTGGGGAGCTTTAACCCTGACCAGCTTAGTTCAGAGGCGAGGGGCTTTATGGGACATTGGGGAGCAGCTCGCATGGAGTAAATAGAATATCCAGTGGTGTCTGTCCCAATCTCAGATTAAGCCACCAAAATCTCGGCGGTTTTTCACTCTGACAGAGGCGAGTGAAGACACATGAATGCATACATACACTCCCACCGCACACTTTCAACACATGGGGGGGAAAAAAAAAAAAAAAAAAAAACATACACAGAGCTGTGTCTGTGAGTGGGTCCCAGTGCAGCTAAGGGTTTTATGCTGACACTAAAGAATGTGTTCATCTAGGAGTGAAGGGCCTCCCTCTCCCTGTCTGTTACCTGCCTCTCTGGCTTGCAGAAGGACTGAGTTGCTGACTGACTGACTGACTGAAGTGTAGTGTAGTGGGGATCTGACAGGGATCTCCATGTGATCCGCTGCAGCTCCCAAAGGGCCCGGAGCTAAAGCCCGGTTTGCAGGGTGGGCCCCCCGAGTTTAGAGAGCTTTTGCCCCTTAACTGAAAAGTCCAAAGAATGTGTGTGTTTTGTCAAAATGTGCTTGGATAAAGGAAAAACCCATTTCTCCTACTGTTTCGGTCACTGGAGGTTTCTCTGGGCAAGTTAACTAAGTGTTGCTGCCCTCTCCTCTGCGTCTGTGCGGGGCAGCAAACCAAGAGGTGAATGATTCAAGGCAAAAGTTAGGGACTGTTTGAAGAGGCGCGGGCCTTCTTCAAATCAGCCGGCCGACTGAAAGAATCACACTTTGTTAGAGATGGAGGGAGTCGAGCGCGCGCCCTGTGGCTTCGCGAGACTAAATCTGTGCCACTCTCCCGTGTTTTCCGCGGCTCCATCCCGCAGACGGCGAGGCAGGGAGAGCGCGCAAGGTGGAGAAACATAATTCATAACGCGAGCGAAGGGAGTTCATGAACCGATCTAGCTTGAGAACGAGAGCCGGTGCAAAAACAGAGAGAGCCGGCGCTCATCCGCGAGCCACGAGGAAAAAGAAAGAAGGAGTTCAGAAAGGAGTGGAAAGTTAGGGACAAAGTCAAACAGAGGGAGCAAAACAGACAAATAGTGGGAGTATTGTTGGGGAGAGGGGAGAGGACGGGGGGAGGAGGGAGGAGAGGTGGTGTACGTGCACACCAGAGCACCCCTGCAAGAAAAAAACAGGGAGAGAGAGACTGGTAAAAGCTGATTTGGAAAAAAATCAATCCTGTTTGACACAGTGTAAGATCTAAATATTTATCTTTCTGTCTCTTTGTTAGCTCAGACAGCTTTGGAAATACTTCTACAAGTCACTGATAATATTTATATTTTTTACATATGGACTCAGCAGCACATTCAGAAGCGGTTTCTGCTGCTCCATGACGTGGGTTTTCACACGGCGCAGGCATGATTGAATTCCAGCCTTGCACGTAAGTGTTTTTTGATCTAGTTGGCTTGATCCTCGCACACCAAAGCGCCAACCACACACACACACACACACACAGGCGAGGCATACTGTAGCACGCACACATACGTGTACACACACAAGCGCACACATCACATTATACGGCATCAGCCCGGGCTCAAAGTGGATCATTATTTACTAAACAGGTTGCCTAACAAGAAAAGACTGATTCCCCTGCAGGCTTGTATAAAAACCCTGGAAGCATGGCGGTGGAGCAATATCCATCATAATTGATGTGTTGCAAAGCAGATTACACACATTAGTGCACACTGTTCTAGCTATGACAGCTCCAACTGAACATGACAAATTCCATAATGTGGGGGGGGGGGGAGAAAAAAAAAGGTATTTTACTCTCTCTGGGTATTAAAAGGCACGACAACCAACAAAGAGGCATTTGCATTTGCAGGAGTGAACGTGAGAGAACGTGTGTTTGTTGCGTGCATCCCCCGTCGAACTACACCTCCTCCGCGCTCTCATCTCTCCTTAATTACATTCTATTTGTTCCACTCGGGGCGGAGGGTCCTGTAAACTGTTTAGGGCTCGGCGCAGCTCCTCCCGTGTCCTGCGACGAGACTTCACTCACCACGCGGCTAAGCCCAACGCTTGGTACACAGATGATGATGATGATGATGATGCGTTCGAGGCCACTGATAGCTGCGGCATTATTTACCGAACACGGCACAACAGATAAGCCCATTGAAATTGCGGCGGCTGGTTCATTGTGGGGAGGCATTAAGAGTGTCTGTGGCTGCCTAATCAGTGGGCTGGATGCCGGAGGAATAAATAAGCTTTGGGAAGAGGGGCGGCTTGACTCGCTCACTCACTCCCTCCTCTCCTCTTACTCACTCACTCGCTCTCTCAGTCACTCTCCTCTCACTCTTCTAATCAACTCAACAGCATTACGGCAAATCTGCTACTGGAATTCCTGCTGGCTGCCTCTATTTCTGCACGAGTGGCATGAAATTAGAAAAGGTTGTAAATAATGCGTCCCTGATTTGCACTCCATTCTCAAACGCTGTCTGTTATTTCCTTCATCAAATTATTATCATTATTTTATTTCTTGTTTTTCAAAGATGTTTGGTTGTTGTTTCTTTTCTTTTTTTTTTGTCATCCACTCAATACGAAATTGCATTAAGATTTCTTTCTTATTTTAGCCAGCAATTCAAACTGAGCGCGCTCTTGCCTGGTGTTAAAATATTCAGTAAATATAGTAAATAAAACACTTATTAGAAGCTAAAAAATATTCACTGTTTCACCATCCTTCCTCACAACCATAGCTTCATGTTTACTGGTCTGAGCCTGCTCTGTGTTAGCCACCTAAAAGACATAATTCTAAAAAGAAATAACATTTTTTTTTACGTGTAGTTCCTATCAATTAATAAAAGTAATAATTTAGATATTATTTCTGTAATGCTCTTTGAATTTTCTTAAAGATATTCCCCGATCTGTGTTTCTGTATGAATTATTAAATTTTCAGTGTCTTCTTTTTTTTCTTTTTTTTCTTTTTATGCCTTTGATTAAACCGAACATATTAAGAGATGTAATTTAAATTATTTTCCTCGGCACTAATTGTAAAAATTCATGTTAATTGTAAAAGAAGGCCTGGGCTGCGCTGTGTGTTTATGTGCGACCGAGCTGTTCGGAGCCATGTCGTTAGCCACACACCCACTCCTGACGACCCACTAATTAACACCCCATGTTAATCACTCTCAACCCAGCCAATAACCAGTGACATGCCATCATGCAGATCACTACATCATACCGCAGCACAGCGGTACCTCCGAGCCGAGCGATATTTTTCCTTCCCTCCTCGGCGTTGTGTTGTGGAGACGTCTCAATGAGTATTTTGACTTCTTTGACAGTACGAGAGATTTAACGGTTTGAACTGTTTTCCCGAACAGGAAGTTGGTATTTAGCAGGACTGTCATTCACGAAATGATGCTGAGCTGATGTGAATGCACGAGCAGTGACAAAGAAACATGTCACCACCAGCACTTTCTTCCTCTCCGGACCATCTGTGGCTTCCAATTGACCCCGTGTGTTTCCTCCATCACTCTCATTTCTAACGGCACGTTTATTTTTGTCACCATACCGGGTGCCACGTGTATTAGATCTAATCCATTAGCCTGATCCTGCTTTACATACACTGCTTTAAGTACATGTTGGTGAAATATCTCCCCGGTAAATCTGCCGTTCTGGCTGAAATAATGATTTTGATATAAGTTAAGCTGATTTGCCTAAGCTACCGAGTAATTAACTGAACTTAATCATTTCATTTCAATTCATTTCCATTACCTGAATTATTTTGCCAGTCTCTCCCATCTTCTGTAATGTCTGTGTCTGCTTTAAGCTCACCGTTGTCTGGTGGTGAAAGAGAGGGGCGCGTGAACTCTGTTACAATACTGACCTCTAGTGTCAGTTTGGCCCGGTTCCGGCTGCTGTGTGAGTTTTAAATGTGACATTTTAGCAGGCTCATTGGTAGTCCTATCTAAGGTAATGAATCCGCTTTGGACAAACTGCCTGGTTTGAAGCTTTAGCCTCCAAACGCCTGGAGCGGGGATTGCCCAGGATAGGGCAGAGGTAGATTAGGAGTCAGTGTAATGAGAGGCAAAGCATCTCTTTAGCTCACCCTTTGTCTTTGCCTCCATCCACCAAGCCTTGGAGGAGAGGGAGAAAGATACTTCTCTGGCCAGTGGCAGCCACACAGGCATTGGTTTTATTTTTCATCATCCTGCTCTCCTCTCCTCCCTGCCGGCTTCCTCTTCTTTTCCTAACGGACCCCCTTTTCCCCCTCCTTTTCTCCCTTCCCCTGCCGAGGATGCTGACACTTGCTCGCGCCAAAGCGGCCTCACGTCCTCGGCAAGGGATTGTCAGATCTTCTAGAATATGGAAAAACACAGACGCTTGCCAGCCTCGCTGGTGTGCAGCACATGGGTAATAGGCATAATAGGGTCAGGCCTGCATTTAATAAACAATTACCCATCTATAATAGATGAGTCCGGCTCCTAAGGCCCAGCGCCTGGTCTGGGTCGAGAGAGGGAACAGGAGGGAGAGAATAAGAGAGAGAGAGAGAGCGGAAAGATGAATGAATAATGCAGACAAGATGCCCATCGGAGTGCCCAAACGCAGGGGCCCACCCAGCGCCAATTATCTTCCCCTGCTAATGATGATCATCTTGATGCTCTCCCCCAACACCCTCCTTACCCCCGTCATCCTGCCACCCTGCACCCCCATGCCTGAATCTGACATTTACCCAGCTGCCCCTGCACGTCACCAATGCATCCTGCTCCCTAACTCACAAAGAAGAGTCATCCTGTATTTTATTTTATTTTGGCGGGCGGGGGGGGGGGGGGCGCAGCAGAGGTGGTAGGATGGCGGGGGCACAGTGGCCGTCGCTTTCCTTTTGAATTACAAATCAATCAGGGACCTCTCTCTCTCCAGCAGCTTCCATTCAGTCCAAGGTCACCCAGATTACACAAGGTTAAAGTGTGTGTTCGAGTGTGTGTGCATGCAAAGAGACCTGGGGTGGAGGTGAGGGAGGGGCGGGGACTGTCGCCAGCTGGATTAGCATACAACTCTGGCAGAGCGGGGGGGGGATTAAAGGCAGCACAGAGGTACGATGGCCGAGCAAAATGGTCCCCGCTCTCTGCTTTATTTGAATAGGCAGCCTAAGATACGTGAAAACAGAAAAGCCAGTGAGGAGAACCTCTTTGGCCCTCCGGATCAGAGGGGGGGGGGGGGGGGGGGGGGGGGGGGGACCTGTGGTTCTCTGGCAGACTGCTAGTTAAGTAGATAGGCCCTCGGTAGACTGCTTCAGTATGGGCTCTGGGAAAAATACACAGCCATTTTGGCTCCCTCAGGGCCCAGGTCTCTGGTAATAATGGGATCAGAGCCATGACCCTCCCAGGACACCGTACCACTATAGGATATTCTATTAGTTTCCTCTGCAGTGAAAAGAAGTCAGTGCTCAGCTACTTTTCTCACTCAGAATCACATTTGTTTTACTTTTATGTATCTTTAACAGTGACTAATCAAATTATTTAAAGTTTCCAGGAAGAGACTTCATTAAGAATTGAACAGAGTGCAGTGCTCCTTATGACTATTGTAAAACCTTCTAGTATATAAAGCTGTGTGTTGTGGATATCTTCTAATCATATCTAATGTACTTTATGCATGCACAGATATTGTAAGCTATTAACATATGCACAAAAAAAAAGCGAGCCCCATAATTGTTCCTTTTTACCATTTAATCCCAGCACTGGAAGATACAACAGAGATCACATTAACATTTACATTTCTGAATCCCCCCCACCTCCTTGATACAGCTCCAGCTTTCAGCCCCAGCATCTCATCTGCCTTTACATAATATCAGGCCGTATTAATGCTACATATGGAGCTCCACTGTCTGGTGCTGTGCAGATTTACATTTTCCTAATGATGTGCTTTCATTTTTCCCTCCGCTATCCGCCCTGTCCTTCCCTTCACCTCCAGCCCACAGCCCACGGTGATTTAAAACACATACAACTGTACTGCCGTTTTACTGCAGAATAACACAAAGCACGGGTTGAGACACCTTTGGTCGCCCCGGCCCCATCTGTTGCACATCTGGAAGTAGTGCGCCGCACCAATAATTGGAAGTCAATTTGTTTGAAGTTATGTATTTGGCATCTGGCTCGATTCATAAAAACTCTGGAAATCGCATTAATTTTATAGCATCTCGAGAAGGCCCAGCCACTTTTTTTTTTCTTTTCTTTTTTTTTTTTTTCATCTCTCTTGTGTTCCATCGTTAATGCACGTGGGGCCTTGCTGGTCTAGTGACGTGGGAGTTTGTCGAGCACTGGTCAGGGTGTGGTCCTTAATAAAAGCAGCATGGTGGCTGATGCCCTAAAGAATCATGGGATGAATTACTCCAGCGCACTGGAGAGACAATATTGATTGCCTGAGTTCCTAATCATTAAATGTAATGCTCGAATTTTGGGCTAAGTTGTATAATTTCACCTTTAACTTTGACCTTAACCTCAGATCATTTCTTATTTTTCCTGAAGGGAAAAACTCATCCGGGGCCTAGTTTGCCACATTTCCAGTAGACGGGCTGACTGATTGAGAAGCAGCATGGTATTGTTTGTCACACGGCTCTGAGTCATGGCTGAAAATAGATATGACACTTGATGTTTGGTGCCTCACTGCCGGCTGTCATATTGTTATTCCCACTCAAATTTCACCTAATTTGTGCACAAGTCTTGTCACAGTCCAGATCCTGATGAGGGCTTTTAGGTGGTTATTTTTTTCCCCTTAGCTTCCGCGTATGTGTGGCAACGAGGTGCAATGAGATACACACCTGTGCGTGCGCGCAGTATGCATATCTGTGTGAGTGTGAGGAGTGTGTGTCTGTGTGTGTGTGTGTTTGTGCTTGCGTGTGCACATTTGTGTTTGCACACAAGCACATTTGATTAGGCTTGTTTGTGAGCGGGAGTGTGTGCGGCCCTGCGCACGTGTGTGTGTGTGCGCGCGTGTGTATGTCTGTGTGTGCGTGTGTGTGTGTGTGTGTGTGTGTGTTTGCCATGCTCCAAAGTGAGTCACCTCAGCGGGAGGTGATTAAGAGTTGCCAATGGCAGGCTCGACAGGTGAGTGCATTGTAGCACGCTGGCAGCTGTGGCATCTGCACAGGTGACAGCTTCTCCTGCTCAGTGGTGGTGTCAGTGTTGGTGGGTGGCAGGAGGTCTGACAACGTTGTTTTGGTGACAGAACGACTCCGCTGTGAGGTTCACGACATCACTTGCCTTCTTTAGATTTGTCAGTTTATACTGGGAAGTATAGGTAGTACCGTGGACTTAAGCATATACTGCCGAGGCACTATTCCATACGTGAAAGCAGTGTTTACCAACTACGGTAAAACACTAAAATGAATTTTTACTTTATTGGGTTTTTAAAATAATCCACCACAAATGTGCTCTGTTGTACCTCACTCCTGCCTTGGGTTTCTTTTTTTATCAACACGCTGCACACTGTGGTGACAAAACGCAGCCCATTGCTGCCACCTGCTGTCAGAAATATGGCACAGCGGCAGCCCTTTTATCCTGGAAGTGAGGTAATTCATTGAGGGAGACCATTTCGCTGCGCACGCAGTAGTAACACACACACACACACACACACACAAAAAAAAGAATGGAAAAATTATTTTACAAGGTGTACAGTTTTTGGCAGAGATTGTAACGAGCTAGAAACCAGTCCGCTTCTCGTGAAGGAGATTAGGCAAAGAGCAGAGGAAGTGAGGCAGAGATGGGAAGGGTTTCTGGGATTACAAACTTTCTCAGATTAGTTTTGCATGTTCAGATTTATGTCTCTGACATGGCGGCGTCACCAACGCCCCGTGCCGTTTTCTCGGTCCGCCGTAGACGCTTTCACATCGGTTCCTGTGAGTTTCCAAGCCGGGGGTTGATGAACTGTGAGATTCCAAATAAAAAGTCGCTTGTTCTGATGTCACCGTTGCCTCATCCGACCACATTTCCTTTTGAAGCCTGCGCATAACTGGCCTTGAACTTTGTCCATGATAGCCTTTGATATGGAGAGAAATGAATGAATTAGGAAGTTTAATCTGACTTTCCTTTTTAGGGTAGAATGCTTTGTCTCTTGGGGTAGCTTTAAGACTGTTATGTGAATATGTAAAGGTATTATTTTTTTCTTTTCTTGTATTCTGTCAATACTTCCATTAAGGTAAAGGATTTTAATTTGTGTTATTCTGCCTCTTATTTTGACTTTCATCTATTCCTGCGCTCTGCTAATTAGATTTGTGTATTTTTTCCCCCAAGTTTGTCGAGACGAGAAAAGAGGAGAAATCATTGAATATCCAAATAAAAGTCTTTTGAAATTGCAGCCATGCTGGCTTTTTCTTAGATACTCTTCATGTTTTTTTAGCATAGTGAAAATCTATATTTACCTTCCATAACTGCTTTGGCCAATTACCCTCAAACATAACTCACCACTTTGTAGTTAGAGTGACTCCATAATGATTGATTAGCTCGGTCTTGTTTGCGGCTAAAGCGAGGAACGCTTCGATTTCATCACAGAGATACACACACTAATAACACTCTAAAACATTAATTCGGGGAGGCTTTGATGAGAAATCCATTTGGGAAGTGTATTGGCGTGTTTTTTTTTTTTTTAGACTGGTCTGTTTGCTGTATTATTAATGCATGACCTCAAGATTAAAAAGACTACATGTAGACGATTACAGGATTACAACAAAACAGTAATTTTTTTTTTTTTAGAGAATGAGCTCAAAGTTGCTGATCAAACTTTCCTCGGCAAACTTTATCGGTGACACAAACGGTGTGGTCGTCCCTACGCAATCAAGGCTGCATCTCGTCATCCGGCTTACCTCAAAGGAAACTTTCTTAGCTCTTGGTGAGCAGCTCTCCCAGCAACTCTTTATCCCTGGCCATTATTCATCCTCAAGGGCTCATCAGCTCACAGTGGGCTCATCAGAATTATTACTCCTCCTCTACTTGTCTTTATTATCCAATTTCCCTCCTCTCTCCTCCTTTCTGCCACTCATTGCCAATCAGCCACCTTGTAAGCCGGCCCTTCACCTTCCGCTGCGAAACTTTTCAGGCTTGGTCCACTCTTTTGTCCCCGTGGTCTCTCTCTGGACACACTCCACCATCATGCCCCTGTTGTGTGAGCTTGGATGTGTGATATTGCTGATGTGTACTTCATTAAAATTCAAATTTCTATCTAGTTTGTGTAGCTTTTGGGGGATAAAGCTAGTAGCTAAAGTTGATTTTTCGCATTGCTCTTCTGTGAGATGACAACAAGAGGCCAAAATCAGTTATATCCAAAAAGGGGTTTATTATATTTTTCCCACCCCTACTAAGAATAAAAAAAGGTAACATGTTAGATAATAATAATATATATCTTTTTTTATGAATACATGGATTAAAACATATAAATACACAAACACTTCTTTAACAAACAAAAAACACATAAGAGACAGACGAGGCCAGAGACATGTTAGGCATTGCGGTGAGTACATCAGTTACATGTTTAAGACAAAACTGGGAGTTTGAATAAGGCACATGGCACAATCGTGATCCTGACTGCAACTAATTAAAAATCCTTTTAGTTTTTTCAGGTTTTCAGTGATTATTTTTTGCATATGTTACAGTGTATAGCTACCACAGTGTTTACCCAAAAACAAACAAACAGTAGACATAGTTATTTACATTATGTACTTGAAGGCTGATAAATGTCTCCCTTTTTTCTTGTGAGTCTGTTTCTGCTCTGTCCGGGAGGCAGAGAAACACGTCGACTGTCTTTGGTCAATTTAAAAAGAGCAGGCGGAGGAGCAGGAGGTCCATGAGCTGTTCCTCATCCCGCTGAGCTTTGGAGAATGCAAGGTCAACAAGAACTACAATTTATATACAGTTGGCACTTTTAGGGGCACTGTCAGGTGTGTTAGCTGTCATTCACTTACAACCCTGTGAGTAGTCATTTTTGTATGCCCAGAGCCGTCAGTCAGTCTTTTAAAGGCTCTCTTTATGCCCTTTATCACTGGGGATGACAACTGCGTCGTCATGAGGATATAAGAGTGTGTATCTGGAGAGGGCGCCCTTATAGGTCATCGCCAGAGCTGAAGCTGCTCCTGCGGCTGCTGTCCTTGGATGCGGCTCCGGGCGAGGCCGCCGAGAGGAGTGGGTCGGCGCCGAAGGGCGAGAGCGGGTCGTCCATCAGGATCTCGTCCAGCCGATGCTCCTCCTTGAGCGTAGCGCTGAAGAAGTCTGTGAAGTGGGACAGCGGGTCGGAGAACGTGGTGCAGCCGTCGGCGCCGGGGATGTGATCCTGCGGCCCGCTAGCAGCGGGGATGGGTGGCACGCCGGCCACCACTATCCTCTGGAGGTAGTCGCTGTTGGGGTCCTCCTGATAGAGGGGTGGCTGCTGGGGTTGCTGGGTCTGAGGAGATGACTGCTGCTGCTGCTGCTGCTGCTGCTGTTGTTGTTTGAGGAGATGGGAGGATAGTTCAACTGTCCCCAAGGCTGTAGCCATGTTCGGGAGGCCATGCGCCCGTGCCTGGATCTCAAGCTCCTGGAAAACAAAAGAAAATTCGAGTTAAATATCTATTTCTAAAATGTTAGGAAAATTCCCTCCACACCCATTTGACACAAGTCTAGATAAGACCTGAATAAATCTCCTCCACATTCTGCGGTCAGGTTAGACTGGGAGGTGTTCAGCTCAGTTGGTAGCGCGGCCGCCCCGTGTGTGAAGGCCTTACTGTGGAAACCCAGGGTTCGAATCTGACCTGTGGCTCTTCACCACATATCAGTGAGTGAGCCACACTTTCGCAGTTTGGGTGTTAACACACACTCCTCTCACAGACAATAGGATCGGCGCTAATCACGAATCACTACTTGGTTAAGCGTTCTTTCCGTCAGTGGTGTTCAGTGATTCCTGGATAGTTTTGTCATCTTATAAAAAGTCTGCCTTCTTCCCATCATCGGAGTTAAGTCAGACAAACCACAAGTGAGTGTGTGTATAAAAGTATGCAGGTGCGCGGGCCTGTTTCATTAGGTCATGCTGATCATCTATTTCTGACCTACTTGTTTCCCACTGAAAGAACTCGGCTCATCGTCTGCGTTCATCAGGTCATTAACACTGAGCTTTGAGGAGAGCTCATCAGAGATGGGGTGGGGTGGTGGGGTCGGTTTTGGTTTTGGTCTCGTAAAGCTTTGGAGGTGGAAATTAGTTTACAATGGAGAGTCGTATAGCTTTGGAGGTGGAAATGAGCAGAGGTGTGAAGTACGGAATGATTGAGTCAGGTGGGGCTGATCTTTGACATAATGAAACTGGCTTCTTAGGAGCCTGAAGGAGGTTGTTGTAAATAAACCAATGATGTGAAAATGATAGTTTATTTAGAGCCTGTGCTGGGGACTGAGTTCAAAGACATTGGTGGGACATTAGTGAGATGATTAGCCCAACCAAACCCTTTGTGTTAAGGAGTAAACTAAAAATGAATGCGCAGTAACATTGGGTTTGTGTTAGAAGAACATGAGAGTTGAGGAACTCCTCATGAAATATGCTTTTGTCCCTCTTTTCTTTTTTTTTTGGTCCCAGTATTATCGTCTATTTTATTATTGTGTATATTACAAAAACAGACCCAGCACATTTAGTCTGTCACATTTTATTACCTGGATCCTCAGCATCAGTCTCCTGTTCGCCTGCTCCAGCTTCTTCTGACGGCTTTCCAGCTCTCGTGCGTGCTGCTGCTCCTTCTGCAGCCACCTTATGTACTCCACCGAGGCCTTCAGGATAGTGCCTTTGTTCCAGCGCATGTCACTGCAGAAGGAAGAAATGTTAAAGATAACCTTTTACACAGAACCCCCTGATGTCTGCAGAATATCCTCCGCAATAAAAAAGAAAACGGGGGGGGAAAAGTTTTAACACAGAGGGTTTTTTTTTCCCCCTTTTATGATATGAATAAGAAATGGAGATTTACATGGGGCAATTATTCATCCTTGGACATTACATGGGGATACTGAATGGGAATTTTAATAGAATAGTTAAGTAGCTATGTGGAAAGTCCATTCTCGTACCTCCTTGTTCGGTAAAATTAATCCTCGAGTAAAAATAGGTGAGGGAAAATGAGCTAAGTAGGAGGACAGGGGGGGAAATGGAGCACTGGACTCGAGGTGCTAGAGTGCAAGTCATTCTTTTGCAGATATTATTGCTTTTTTAAAAGGGAAAGGAGAGCTGAAGTAAAATTGTCCTTTTCCATACGAGTGAGACGTCGGTCCGATCGGCGCTAATAATCTCTTTTATCCCGTGTTAATGGCACGACGACTGCGCTAACCTTCCATTTAAATCTGAAGCAAAGTTCAATTGCGAAAGATGGCCGGTGGATTTCGATTCAGCTCCACGCTCCATCTCTATGTTCCAATTGTGCTTCAAACTTTGATTCAAATGGTGTGGCCCGCTTCTTTGCGTTTGACCCTTTCCTCATCATTCATGCTTTGAGTTGAACTGCTGGGACCCAGCGAGAGGATGTACAGCTCTTGGAGCGTAGACAACAATGGAGGTTCAAGTGCACCCTTGAAATATGACTGAAATGTGCTTGAGTACTCATTTGAATTCAATGAACAACGTTTAGAGTGCCTTTGTGCTTCGAATTTAATATGCTTTCTGAGCCAGACAAGGTCTTGGAGTTGTTTCAGTGACATAAAGTGAAGAGAAGCAGGAGCATTGTTTCAATAAATACATTTGGATTTTGCAACTTACGGGTCGTTCGACTTTGGTATGAGTGTCCCCAGCTCTTTAATCCGGTAGTTGATGTTGTATCTTCTTCTTCTTTCAACTAAGCAAGGACGACAAAGAAGGTGATTAGGGCACGGTCAGCTGCTGTGCTAAAGGCTAAGCAATAACTCATTTGCAGACGATAAATCAGGGAGTTGAAAGGCAACGCGAAACACTTACTCAAATTATGGTTGTCCTTTTTCTGCCTCTCTTTGGCCATCACTCTCGTGTCGTGTTCTGTCAAAAAAAAAAAAATCACAGAGGGGAACGGATTGATTAGCGACGCGCGCTATATTTGGGAACCGAAAGACAACGGACACAAAATGCCACAAAAGGTCCAGTGAGGACACATAATAAGTTATTTTGAGGGAGTTCAGTGTCGCGGGGTCAAGCCTGAATGTGGTGTTTCCGTGCATCACCCCACAGCACAGACACAAGTCTGACCTCCTAACACACACACGCACGCACACAAACAAGAGCCCAATTTATCCCCCTCTGGCTTGTCTGAACCTCATTGTGGAGAAAACACTTTTAAACTACTTACTCCCTAATTAAGACAGTTTAGCAAATTCACTAATCTGTCCGGGAGAGGGACAAAAAATGCCAGTGCATCCATATTTGTACTCACATTCTTCCAAATTACATAATTGGGGACCTGAGATTGGATTTCCCAATTTGTCTCTGTTGATTCAATCAAGACAATTTAAAGTCTGTGTAACAGCCCATTGTCCTCTCCAGCCACACTCAAATGAAACAGATGGCAATTTACTTATTTGCCCGTTGAGAGTGAAGGGTTCTTCAGGCATACTTTCTATTTCCTAAATCAATTAGGCTTCTTTGCTTGATGCATGACATTAATAAGAAATGTCTTAAAGGGCCCTTTGTTTGTTTTTGTTTTTTTTTTCTCCTTTTTTTTTGCGCTGTGACAAAAAGTCTACACGTTTCTGCGGACTATTAGCGGAACAGATGACAAGCGGGACAGTGTTGGTCAAACGCCGCGCACAAATCAGCTTACGCGTAATTGGGCTCAATTTAGCAGGGGCAGACGCACACAACAACGCGTTGCCTTTTTTTTTAGCTAATACAGGTACTCTGTGTTCTCTTTAGCACCCACCCAGAGTTTCAAATTAGAAGGAATTGTTGTGGAGAAATGTGACTTCTGCTTTTGTTTCAATTCCCTAAAAAGCCTTTTGCTAACAACCAGAATGTGATTTTTTTTCTTTTTACTTTTACTTTTACAGCAATGGTTAGTCGTTTGATCAATGCTATGGTATGAGTGCATACCTGTGTATTCCCTTTTTACAGTGAGCTTTGTGGGGTTAGATGTGGGACTCATTCCATCATTAGGGGCGTTCATACCTTGTTCACCCCCATAGATGTCCAGCATGCTGCCACTGAGGGACACCTAAGAGGAGATAGAGAAGGGGGAAGAGAAAGGAAGAGAAAGGGTCAGTCAAAGGGGAAGTGCATTAGCATTTCACACGCATACGAACACATGTACCTTTCACACTTTAACAAGAACTGCAAGACAAATAGTTGTTTTTAGCTGCTGTGTGGCTTTGTTTAGCATTGTCAAAAATGACAAAAGGCGAGTGAAGTGATCAGAGAAGGTTGTCAGCCCCGAAGACTTCTGGCTTTAGACTTCTCAGCAGGGAGCTGTAGTATCTACAAGTCCCCCCCAGCAGGGCAGGGCAAACACAGTGCTGTGGTCATGAATTTTTGCCATGTTAAGGTTGCCTTCTCATCTTGTATCACAAAGAGTAAAAACAACTGGCCGAGAGATCATCCTTTCTAAAACCAGGTCAATAAAGGGTTGCCCAGTCTTATTCCATCTAACCCTGACCTCCACCCCAGGCTTGCAGCCCTCTGGGGTTTGGTTTGGTCTAGACACAGTGCCTTGATCTGCTAATGCCACCATTTTCAAAACCCCTCCGCTTGAAAGTGCCCCTAACACAGAGATGTGCTCTGTGTTGGAAATAGCATCCCATTAGATGAAAAGGCTAGCTAGGTCAACTGCTTGAACAGAGGCAAAACTGTTTTCCTATGGGTCTCTCCTTGTCTGGGAAAGCATGCATCAGTTCTGCGATAAGACGTCTTTTCACGGACTGCGGAGATGTCAAGATATGGCGTGCTGACACACATGTGTGTCTAATTCGCATTTGTGCATTTATGGGAAAATGCTACAGAAGCCACCATGCATTCCAAGATGCGCACAGCCAATTTTGCCCACGACAAGTGTGTCAAATCTAACTACGCGAGTGGTGAATGTGATAAGGCTGCATGTCAAGTCGAGAGATGGTGGGGCGGGGGGGTGGAAAGCAAGGGAGAAGAAACAAAACAGAAGAAACTGCAGACATTTCAGATATCCGCAGCCGGTTTGGTTTGCATGTGCATTTTTTTCTCATTATCTCAACAAGATGGGAGAGGAGGAGGAGGAGGTGGAGGAGGAGGCGGAGGAGGCAGAGGAGGGGACAAAAGTGCTTATCAAAATGAAAGATTGCAACAATTCCCCTACTACTCCTATTGTAATCACTTCAATCCCTCTCCCGTCTGTGTTCCTGGATGTGTTGACATGGCGAAACGGCGTGATGCATCGTACTGTATGACTAATTAGGATGAATTGATCCATTTAAGCATGGTATCATTTCTGAACAAGCCCATGGGGAGTGTATGCATTAGCCCAATCCAATGGCTCAGTAACTCTCTCCAACAAAATCTCTAACTCCTCGCTCCTCTGTCGCGCTTCGGTCCTCATTTGAAACCTACTGCTTCTCCCACTCCCCCCCCACGCCTTATCTTTTCCCACCCCCCCTTCCCTCTCATTCCTTCTCTGTCACAGTATCTGTAGTGTTTTGCTTCATTATCTGCGTCTATGATTCTTTGTCTGCCAATCTGACTCTCTCTGTATTTAAGGAGTTAGGCCAGATTCCCAGTGCTCCCATCCCACAAATTCTCTCTGTCTTTGGTTCAGGTGTCGCTGTGTTCTCCAGCCAAATGGACCTCTTGTCCCGGATTTTTGCTCAGAGTTTTTGAATTCCTTCTTGTCTACCAATGTCTGTGGTTCCATCTCGACTTGGCAGTATAGTATATACAAGTATATACCTCTGTCCAAAGACTTTCTTCTTCTTTTTTTACTTAATCTGCATTGTTGGTCTTCTTGAGTAATGTGAGAAATTTTGCTAAGCCCTGATGAACTTTGACTCCTCTCTGGACTTAAGCTGACCTTAAACTAAGGCAGGTCCCCTGTTTCCCAAGCAAGCCAAGCCTGTCCCCAAATGTTTGAGTGGAGGAACCCCACTTTCAAGTCCCCATTAAACTTTAAAAGAAAGAAGTGATTAGTTGAGGAACTTAACTTGACATGAACCTAAGTACAATAACTTGAGCAGGTTAACAAGCAAAGGAAATGTTGCAGAAATCAATAAAAAGAGGCCTTCAAACTGTTTTTAGTATAAACAGGGTTAGTATATAGCTGTAGTTAATGTGATTTATACTTACATTGTTTTGCATTATGATGTTAGGCTCCATGCAATCCAAGCCCCCATCATTGAAACCGGATTCAAGACTAATTAGGTCATCAATAACTTCATCCATTGGAAACTAAAAGAAAACAGTGATTTCAGTGTACTGATGGACAGACTGATGATGTTTGTACCAGGGGTTCAATACTGTCCAAGTCTGATCTTTTGAAATCTCAACATTCAAACCAAAATAGACATGAAAAAGGGGAGGGACTGTCCGGAGACTAATCCAATAACAGACAAGTTCTCCACTGCCATGGCATTCGTAAGTTAGTTAGCAGTGTTGGCAGGGGAAACATGATTTTGTTATCAAACTAGTTTCCTTCTTTGAAAGGGTTCTCTCATCAGAGACTGTATGTCTGAAGTTATTGATGAGCACATCAGAGAGAGAGGGAGATCAATAATGGCATCACTTTGTTTAGATGATTAGTCGGAGCTACTCTCTGAGATTCAAACCCAATCTAGATAGAAATTTTAAATTCTCCGCAATGTTGATTGTCTATCCAAATAAAGTGTCAGCCATGATTTATCTCCTCATGACAGATTTTAGAGGGACTAAGACGAAACTTTTACAAATGGATTAAGGAGGCACAGAACGGATCATTTCACAGAAGCGTGTGAAGTGATGACAGGAAGAATAATGTTGCAACATCTACAGGAATTACGGCACACAGTTCATCCATATGTAACTCTGTCTGTGGTTCAAATGACTGGTTGCAATTTCACTCCTTCCCAGTCATCACTAGTCATTGAGTTCTCTCAATTTCAGTTCCATATATTCACAATTACATATTTCACATTCAGGCGTTTTCTTTTTCCTAAAGTCCACTCACCTCACTTTCGTGATTGGCCATAGTGAGCAGGGTAACAGGGCTGTTGGGGTTGCTGCTGTCACTGACAGAGGCCATGTGTCCATTCCTCATGACCGGCATGGTGGCCAGCGGCTGGCCAGGGGTGTGTGGATGCTGAACGGCGTGGCCTTGGCTGGCCGAAGAGGCCAGCTTGGAGCCCAGCGTTAGGTACTGCTTGACCTGCTGGTTCTGGGTCTGGTGGAGGTGGAACTTGGAGTTCTCCAGGTGGCTGTGTACCTGCAGCAAAAACAATTCATGCACAAGTTCAGTTAGTTGACTGAGTAGAAAATCTGCTAGTGAGGTTGGCCATCGTTTCTCACACCACTGAAACATCACCGACTAACAACATTTGAACAAGAAGTGTCCACAGCAGCTGTCATCTTTACGAAAAGATGTCCTGATTCAACACACAGAAATAGTTGCGAGTCAGAATTTCCCCATTATTAGTCACAGAGCAAACATACAGACTTACAGCAGTACTGTATTTTGTAGAACACTTTTTGTAACACTCGCATTAAAGTGAGTCATGCCATGTGAAGGACAAACTCCTAAGGCCTTTCCTCGAGTAAAGAAATGTCATTTTCTGTAAATTTAGAACCGTTTTTTCCAGAAAAATGCGTCAAAAGCAAGAGCTTTTTCCAACAACCAAACTGAAGGTGACAAACAAAATGCTGAATTTTTGATTACGTTCTGTTAATCTGCAATTGTACATACAGTCAAAAATAACTAAACTAGTAATAAAACC
Source organism: Nibea coibor (assembly GCA_023373845.1). NCBI lineage: Eukaryota > Metazoa > Chordata > Actinopteri > Sciaenidae > Nibea > Nibea coibor. The sequence continues at coordinate 9,258,352 of CM041731.1, forward strand.
TTTACAAATATGTTACTCTAAAAACACTATGAAACTGTTCAACAAAACATTGTACCAAGAAATTCAGAATTTGTCTAAATTTCAATGTCCTTACATTTGAAGCTCTGGTTGCGTCCCGCATCGTGTAGTAACTGCAGTCAGTTAAGTGTGGCATTCTCAGAAAAGCAGAAAATCTTCAGATTGGTTTGTTTCGCAGCAGGTCAACTTTAGGGATCCAGGTCTGTTGCTGTTATCCTTCCTGTTGATCTGCTGACTTCTGACTGAGTGTCTGTATTTTCCAGTCCCCTACCAAAGTCTTATAAAGGGCCCTAAGTGAGCTAATTAGGCGCAAAGCTGGGTGTAAGCCTTTATGTTGCGTAGCATGATAATCACTTCAAACACTGGACTGTCAGATCACCCAGGGTTTGATCACTGCAGGATATCTGCCTTTAGCGTCTATCACTAATTCATTCGGACCGCCCTTTTCTGTCTGACTGACCAATCAGTGGTCAGCTCCCAAAGTCCTCTGCTGCCTGCTCCAGGGGTTGTGGCAGCACAATTGACCCTTGTTCCCCAATGGGGGTTTTAAATAACTCCTTTAATGCCATTTTTAACCAAGCCTTTTCATTCATTCACTGATTCAAATGTAGGCAGTTTTATGATATCAGTTTTTCAAACAATAATGGCAATAAAGCTCTTTATTGTTGTAGTTTGAGGGCTATTTTTAGAGGGAACATCTCTTCTAAAAATGTCTAGTTTACTTTTTGGTCTAGAGCTTATAAAGAAGCTCACTGTTGTAGTTTTATGGGTTCGTGGCCTGTAGAGAATCTCTGGGAGCACTTAATAATAATACATGTATTGTTAACACCAGTATTATAATATTAGTCTTGTCATTTGTCAATTGTCATCTTGCCTGTGACTTTTGCCCAGACTCTTTTTGTACTTCCTCATAATAGTATTCCATTCACTGATCAAAATAGCGTGCTGTATGGACTTTATGACCACATTAATACTTTTTCCATGAGCTCAACTAATCAACAATACCAGTGTAAAATACGTCAACAACAATACCAGTGTAGTACTCTAGTAGATAGTAGAAAAAAAGAATTTTCTACCATTAATAATGTCATTACCCTATCCTCAGAAACAAGTGTCATTCATCAAGTGAAATCACAGATAGTTAAAGTGAGACTATGTAACTTGGCAAAGGACAATCATGGAATAATGCTAAACACTAGCATTAGCTAAGATGCTATTCTACAGTAATGGTAGCACGTAGAAAAGAGTCATAAAATTAGCTTAACACACTCATGTCTGTTACACGGGTATATTTACCTTGGGTGAAATTAGCTAACATAGCTACTGGCCATACCAGACCACATAAGCCACTGGCAACAAAACCTGTGAATCACTTCAGTTGAGCAGCATTTGCTTTTAGAGGTTTTATTGCTTGTCATTTCAACTTTTAGTTTTTAGAAGGAAGAATGTGCCTTTTCTTCTGTCCAAAGTGTCTCACAGAAAGATTAGCTAGAGGTCATTAAATGGGTAAAACACCAGGAAGTAGCATTTTAGCAAAAAGGAAGGTTTTTCTGGGTTAAAAGTCAAGTAGCTCAACGCTGCTAAACCATAGGAACTTTTAGCTACAGCTACGGTAATAGTGGAGAAGAACTTTATTCTAAAGCTCAGCAATAAATTCTCTTCGTCAGCTAGACTAGCTGTCCTTATTCACCCAACTAAGAACAGGCTCATCACAATACTCAACTTGTCAGTAGTGACTGAGAGCTCTTATCTGGCTTCTGCAGACCAAACAAGATGCCAGTTGTTAGCTAATCAACATTTTTTTCCACTACGGATAGCAGGAGGGATGCCAGGGCTGCTACACAGCACAGCTGCTTTGTGTGACAACAGTTTGTCCCGGTTTCACTTCAGCTTTCTCACTACTGTAAATGCCGGAGACACGCTTGTTATCCACTTAAGGGAATCTGATTAGATTTTAGAGGTAATGGTGCTTCAGTCACCAAGGCCAACCTTAACAATTGCAGGCCTGTGCATGTGTGAAGAGGGCATGCTGAAAATTATCAATGCCCGCCATACACATGGATCAGGAATGAGATAAGAATCTTATCAATCAAGGCTCAACTTTGGGATTGTAGTGACTATTCTGATGTTTGAGACACTTCATTTTTTTTTTCTCAATGCGGCTACCAGCACTTGCTACAATTGAGGCAGTGTTTGTGGTTACTGATAGAGAAGGGGTCACAGGTTCACTTTCCATTTGCACACATTTTGCACGGTTATTCTTGACATGCAAACCTGCAGCAGGTTATGAAGGGCTAAAATTCACAATTTTCTGACATCAACGATATCAATCAGTGCATTCGATTTTCTTTCCATTTTGAATAATTTGAATAATAAAATAATATTCATCCGGTTTGCATTTGTGCTTCCTGCATGCAGTTGAAAGGATATTAAGAGATCAGCTGCATCTCCCTAACCTCATTAGAGTTATTTAAACCACTAAAATAAAAACTTCAGAACCAGACAGCGCCGTCATTCCACACACATGGCCTATTTCTCCTTTTTTTTTTTCCTCTCTCTCTCTCAATCAAACTTCTCCTAAAATCTTTCACTAACATAATTTGAGTACTTACAGTGATCATAACTACACACGAATGCAGCAAGTTAATCAAATCTAACAAAAGCTCTTCTGTCCTCTCCTGTGAAGTCACATCACACATGTTTTTCCAGCAGTTATATAGAATATGTATCTGATTTACTCAGGCAAGTGCACAGTGCTGCTACTATAAAACTATAAAAGCTCTCTTGCTCTCAAGAAAAAAAATAACATCCAAATCCTTTGTAACAGGACAGTTTTCCCCCAATTATGTTTATAATTAAAGACACAAATCCTCCACAAACACAACTTTGAAAGCTACTAATTCTAAATGTTCAGTGTCCAGTTTAAAATGTTCGTTCAAATCACGATTTCTTTCTACATTTAATAGTGGCGTGGTTTACCTCTGAGTTAAACGGTGTATTTCTTTGGTCCCACTGACATGCTGCACTCGTACTACCATCGTAACAGACAAACTCACAGGTGTTTCATCTAAAAGAAAAGCTCTTGCCTAACTCAGTTTCAGTCTTGCCCAAGTTCTCCTTTTCACTTCAGAAAAATCCAACAACTTATGAAACACTGGGTGATGGTGACATTAACTTAGCTGTACAAATTATGGACAAAACCCGGAGGCTTGGATTCATTTCTCCAAAATCCTCTATTTTTACAACCTGTTGACACAGTTAGGAAATGGAGGATGGAGGCAAATATCTTTTTTTCCCATCTTGACTTTAAAGAGATAAAAGGAAAGTGGAACAAAACCTCTTCTCAGACGTGCTTACTGTATTTTTTTGCTGAGCCTGCGAACCAGTAAATAGCTGTAACCGCACACCCTGGATTGTGAAATGTGAGGGAAGATAAGCGTAGGCTAGCAAGCTGATCACAGAGTTTGCATTCCACAGTGGCCATTCAGTTGTTCTGGCTGTAGGTGCAATGCCTTTCACGAAGCACCGGCGAATTATCTTGCATGCAAACACAAACAAATTAGCACAGTGACACACATGCACTTTTCTATTTCTGATATTTCCCCGATTTCCCTCGCCTGTAGTTGAGTCCCCCGCCCTCCCCCCCTACCTGTAGAAGCTGGATCTCTGTCAAGGTGATCACTTTGACCACACAACAACGACTCATGGCTCCCGGAGTGGCAGCGTCTCCCGCCACAGGAGCTGCAGATTTTTTATCGAAGAACAAGAGCTGTCACGGCTACAGCTGTGTCTCACCGAGACAGGGGAGAAGAAGAGGAAGAAGAAGAGAGGTGCTGCAGCCTCCTTCCTGAGCTTTTGCAGAAATATCGGAAAGGAAGGCATGACACATCAGCTTATTTGGGAGCCGCACGGGCCGTTTCCTGTGCGCGTGTGTGTGTGTTAGTACATGTGTGTGTGTGTTTTTGGTCAGGCAAAGGCCTGACAGAGGCAGAAATACAGATGGCAGTTAGCAAGGTTTGGGTGTGTGTGGAGGAGAGGGGGGGTAATAAGTTGACAGAGCGTGAGTTCCTGCTTGTGGATCACCACACTTTCCTTCCTGCAGAACATCCAGCCCAGCTCAGCACATTCCCCCAGGTTATCTTCACGACACCCCACTTCCCTTGCAAGGCTTTTTAACCATCAAGCTACACTCACGGATTCAACCATGGAAACACACAAGTGTAATCTGTCTATGTGTGCAAATGTACTAAAAAACACACACACACACACACACACACACACACAAACGTGCACTCACACAAAGTTGTTATCATGTCCCCAGTCACTGTCAGGCCACAACAAAGGCCAACGCAGGCCTTCCCAGAATTCCTCGACACAGCAAAACTGAACGAGGTCATTGCAAATCCTCCCCGTAGCCCCGACTTTTAGATAACAAAAAAAAGTTGCTTAATCTGAAGCCAAGAACTTATTAAACACAGGAAAGTAGAGTCCAAACTTCCAAAGAGTCCAAAAACCCTTTCCAGCATTAGGAAAACAAATCACTGCTGTGCATCACGTTTGCCTGCAAAGCTATTAACATCGCAGCTAACGGTGCAACACAGAATACTGCTGCTTTTGACGTAAATTAGTCCCCGACCGTAAGCCTACACTGATATTCAGGGTCATCCCGTGTCCTGAAAAGTTCAGAACCAGAATTTTATAGTACTCAGTAATTACTGCAAACAGTAACTGGGGGGTTTTGTATATTTTGATACACTTAATAATAAACACCACAGAAGTTTGAATGTAATAAGGCAAATCAAATCACAATGATTCAGTTAAATCAAGCCGGTCCAGATTATGTTTTTAAAGAATCATTTTAACACTGTAACGCACAACAAGCTAATGTCTCCTCTCAGCTGTTAAATTGCAATTTGTCCCACACGTGTCCATGGTGGATGATTTCATTAAGCAGAGAATGCCAGACGTGATACTATCTGTACAAAAGAAGTTCTCATTAGAGCAGATTAATAGCCCGTACAGTCCCAGTCAGCTGGACGAGCGAGCATTATTTATGCTGCTGTGTCTAAATCATTTTGCTGCTATTTGAAGTGCAACAAGGCACGTACCCTTCAAGTCTGCGCCGTTTTTTCGTGAGAGCGCCCGTGCCCGTGTGTCTGCTGCACATCGCTGTATTCCATATTCTTACAACTTCACCTTCACCCATGTGTATATTTGTCTGTTTCTTGTTTATTTGATGTCTGCTCTTTGTGTGCGTGTGTGCGTGCCTCCATAAGATCTAGCCAAATTCCTGGCTGGCCATTTTTGGCTCATCTTGGGGTAGGCCACAAGTGCTCACCTTTGTTAGTCCCCCTGCATGGCATGTTTAAAACATCAGGGACTTCCTGTAAGAGTTGGCCTGCTTCTGAGACAACACTTCAAAGTGCAGCTCCCACATCTGAGGACTGTTTTATCCTGCTAGAAAAGGAATGCATAATGGACACGGCACCACTACACTTTTAATGATTCTCATATGAATTAAATATTACAGCCATTTTAACTGGATTACACGTGAAACTATGTGTGCGCGTGTGCGCTTGTTACCTTGATGAAATATTGAATTTATGAAAATGGTGCCATGCCTCGACATGGGTGCAAAAATAATTAAAACTCAGACTCAAAGTAAAGATGTGAGGAAAATGTAGTACCCAGTGGAGTTTTGATTGTAAACAAACATGATTTCATTGATTTGTGTCTAACTTTTGACACTGAAACACGTTTGGCATATTCTTAAGACCTATCAGATTGTGTGAGAGCGTATTTCCTACATCAGAATGAAAACTTAGCTACTTAACTAGTGGTGTTTTGCATTACTATTCTCAAGCATCCAAGCTGCAATTGTGATAATTAATAGATTTCTAAAATAAAAAGACACTGAGTTCATCAAGAGTTTAATAAACTAGCAAGCAAACACGTGTTTCTGTCATATTTCATGTAATTTCCTGGGTCCAGATGTGACAAAGAGGGTAACAAAGAGTAAAACTCAGATTGGTGTGATATTAATTAGAAAAGGTTGATGTTAAGGTTTTAAAAAAGACAGATAGGTGATGTACATGAGTACACATCCCTTACATAACACACTAAAGTACACTTAATAAAGTATTACTTTGTTACTTACTCATTTACTACAAATAACGGACATTTCATTGCATTACAGATACTGAGTAAAGACGGAAAGGCTGCATGAAAGCTGAGTGAGAGAGAAGGGGGAGGAGACAGATGAAGAGGTGGATGCAGTGCAGCTTGTCCTCACCGTCTGTGCGGAGGAGATGTAATTAGTCAAAATGGAATAATACAATTTTTCTTCCTAAGTCAGTTAGAGCACATTATTCTCTGTGAGCAGTCAAAAGGAGCTTGTTCACAGGAACACCTGAGAGATTGTAGCCCCTCTACACACAGTCCTTTCAGAGACACATAACACAAAAGGTTAGCTTCTGTTGTCAGATCAGCTCGTGGAACTGTACGTACAGTTGTTTACGTGCATTCAGCATTGGGGCCTGCTCTGACCTTGCTAGTCCACTTGAATGTAATCGCGCAGCAGTTGTCAAAGTTCCCACAGCCAAAAAAAGGTTCTAAATTTAAAGAGTAGTCATAGTTGATCATAGTTGATTACTAATAAAATGCCCTTTTCTGTAGCTAACTGTCATTTCTGACCAAGCTTTTCAAGCTAATAAAGATGCAAAACTGAGTCAGTAGGAATATGTGAGAGGGAACAGATAGATATGAACTACCGTCATACATTAGCATACAAGGCTTAGCTGAATCAACTTCATAAACGTAGAGACACAGACTGAGGTAAAGTAACGATGAACTGCAGAGCCGGAGATCAGCTGGAATCTGAACTAACACCGCTAGCTAGTGTCCCGTAGTAAATCAAGGGAAAAAGACGTCTGTATAGTTTGTACGTTGGCTGTTTGCGGTAAAGAAGACTTGCAGAGACCCCTAACCCAACTGTCCTCTTCTGTGGCCTAAATATTTTCTTGGGACAGTCTATAACATATAGTTTTCATCACCATGAAGGCATAAAGGTGCATCTGTTTTTTACAGCTGAAATTAAATCACTAAATTTGGATGCTCGGTGCTCAAAAGACGCACGTAAACAAACAAAGGAAAAGGCCACCGCGACAAAGCTGCTCAGCACTACAGAACAGAGCATCGTGGGTAAACTGCTGTGTAGTGGTTGAGGTCCTGAAAGGGGAACCTCATCCTTGACCCTCACTGTCCAGTGAGCTAGAACAGGATAGACCGGTTGTTAGCGTTGCCTCCCTGAATGATGTCAGAAAGCTGTACTGTAGACAACTTTAATCTCTCACTTTGGCAGACAGTGAAAAGAAGCCCCCGGTGGGCTCCGGCTATAACTATGAAGATGAAGTCTTATTAAAATTATGCACATGATTGATTGCGAGACAGTCCCAGTTCACCAAAGTAAAGGCCTTTCAAGCCTGGGCAACAGCCTAAAGACAAAATGCTCGGTACACAGAGAAAGAAATCCATGCTATACCCTCAAAAGAAGCTTATGAGTCAATGTACCTTGACAGTTTCATCCTTTCACAACAAAGCCCCCTTAAAAAGAAATTCACTTAATATGATCTGATCCTCTTTATTTGCAGCTTGATGCAGATGATGGGATAATGAAATAATTTAAAGAACGGAGCACAATTTCATTTGCTTTTAATACTTCCTCTGTCAAGAAAATGTCGAGACAACAGTAAATCTATCACAGTAAACACAGTAACAGTAAATAACAGTTATAATATATAATAGTATCATATGCTAGAATAATAACAGGAAATGCTACTACACTGGAATGATTTTGAAATATACTGGAAATAAAAAATAAATGAGAAAAAAGGCCAAACCCTAATTTTGTTAGTCATCATCAAACTTTATCAACATAAAAGAAAAAAAAAAGAATGACAGAAAAATGAGTGGTGACGGCAAAGCGAGGCCGTAAAGGTCACAGATCCAACAACAATGAAGATGGGCATGCCTTTCGATTCCAGGTGTGCTATGAGCCAACAGCAGATACAATATTTTGAGTAAAAAAGATCAGCACTACATGGTATGGAGCTGTAGGTTCTAACAGTCAGAGTCAAAAACTTTGGGCCAGAAAAAACTCTGCTGTATAATGAAATATTTCTCTCATTATTCTTCTAATAACGCAATGTCAGACACAAGATTTTAGTCAAAGCAATGATAAAGGGTGCTTGTTTTTGACATAATGTGCTTTGACAAACTTGAAAGAAATACTATTTATTATTATAAATAGTTTTAATTTAAGTTTTAATTGAATAGTTTAATAGTTTTATTATTATAAAAATATTACTTATTAGTAAATAAACAAGTACAAAGTCATTTGGATCATTATAATCAAGACAATTATTTCTTGTAGTACTTTTATAGTATAGAACCTGCCCGTAGGTGCATATGTCAGAAGAAACCGTCAGTCCAGACTCAAGCAGATAACATGGCAGGAGAAGAGATGAATTAGAAATATATTGATTACCCCTCCCCCTCCTACCTTAACTTGAATGGGAAATTAAATATTGCAAGAGCTGTTTAATAAGAACTAAGCAGAAAATTAAATCAACTTTGACCTTACCAGAACCAATAATATATGGTTTGTGCCGCGGACAAAGAGCTGTGTGTTTGCTCCGTTTGGCCAGAGGCTGGAGGTTTCAAGCTTCCATGTCACACTTGCTTTGCTTCCAAACCAGTTTTGATGTCACAAAATCATCTCGCATGCACATGTTGAACTGAGTGTCGAGGTGAGCCCAGATAGGCTTGTCTCCTTGGGCTGATAAATATGATCTGAAGGCATTGTCCAAACCGAAGTAGACAAGAATTAATCATCAAGACGCGCTCAGTAAAAGAGATGAAGTGGCCAGAAATGTTCAATAATGTAATTGTGAGATGAGAGATACTCACACAAAACCAGGAAATACAAAGAAAATTGTTGGAGGTTGGAGGAAGTTGTTCCAAGCTAATACCTATTAGAGACTGATAAAGTTAGGCTGTAGTACTCTAACTCAGTAGAAGACAACATTACGTAACAAATAAGTAGATTATTAGAAATGCATTGTAGCTGATAAAACTCATGTTTAGAATTACAAAAGCGAATAGCTGACTAATTTCACTGTTCCCTTCACGATATCTCGGAGCTTCTCTCTATGGTACCAAAATGGATAGTGCATCGGATGGCGAGTTCAGACACTGCGGCCATTGCTTTCATCTGTGGACGTTGTTCTTTTTGCTCCTTTACCATAATGCATGGAAGCACTTAGCACTTGTTAATTGTACAGTTTTACAACGCATTGTGGGTAATGCATTGTAGTGCAGAGTTAAGAATTCAATTATACACGGTATAATCGTTCTCGCAACAGATATGGACAAAGCTACGAAATTTCCATTTATCCACGAGCCTACTTTTAGTTAACAATTTGAACCATTTAGCCTTCACTTTTTTTTGCAATTGAATCCGCTACTTTTAGCTTGTTAGCCAATGAGCATCTAATTTTAGCCGACTGTTTCAGCTGTTCTAGAGAGAAGAACAGCACTGAGGGCTTTTCTTGAAGGCGGATTCACTCTCCTCCCAGCTGCCTTTGGGAAGAGTTTGACTACGTTACATAGTTTGTTGATCTAATTGGTTGAAGTTTGCCCATGATAGATAGATAGCGGATGACGGCTAGTTCGTCCAATCACCTGTGCTTTTTTTTTTTTTGAAGGTGCCACCGGTTTCTAACCGCAACTTTCCAGATGGTTCTGCGTAACAAGACATCCGTGGCAGTAAGGTCAACTATTTTTTCGTCTTCCAACTAGTTGGCGTGTACGCTCAGTTCCAACATGAGATGACTTAATATGAGGAAATGTTTTATAATTAAATCATAATTCTACTTAAGAAAAATAAAAATTCAGCTATTTCACATTCTTCTGGGGAATCACGGGCATCACTATCCTACAGTATACAGAGAATAGTGTACGATTTTCAATCTTGTAGTGTGTTTATATTTTTTTAGGTTTCTTTAGGTTTTAGGTTTTAGTTTGCAGAAATCTACAAATAAAATAATTTTGATTGATTAATTGATCTCTGGCAACTGAATACGGTAGAGATCAAAATCAGAAATGTTTCAGCAAAACCCTTTCTGACCTTTGAAGCTTAACATGGCATCAAAAAAAAAAGGGGGGGGGGGGGGGGTATGCTACTCCCAACAAAAAGTCCACTTGTGGGCTAAATTTGTGAGTCACTGTTCAAAAGCTTTTGGTGGGGACATATATTGATCCCCCCTCCCACCCCTTAACTTGATTGTGGGAAATTAAATAATGCAATAGCTGTTTAATGAGAACTAAGCAGAAAATTAAATCAAGTCTGACCTTGCCAGAAATAATAATGTATGGTTTGTGCTGCGCACAAAGGGCTGTTTGTTTGCTCCGTCGGGCTATCTTGTGGCCCCGCCGTTTGAACGGGCAAGCTTCTGCGACGAAGGGAGGTGGTGCTCTTCTTCCAAGCAGCGTGTGAGAGGAGGAATGAGAGTGAAAGTGAAGGGTGTAAGAGGTAAAGGCCAGAAGAGCTCAAGCTCTCTCTTTGGAAATATTATGACAACGTATTTTCCCAAACCTTAACTCCAAATGAATAAATATAACTGTGTAATCTGCGTAGTATCGAGCACATAAATCTCCTTTTTTTCTTCTTGTTAATTCTTGTTAATATGATCAATATGATTTATTTTCTTTTCAAAATGTATTTTCCGGTGCCTTTATTGGATCATGCTACTCCGCCAGCCATCCTCTCTCATCACTCCAATTGCCAGTCTCGGGTAAATTGGGTAATTAGCTGTGCCTGAGTTCAATTTAGTTTCTCCATCATTTAGTCACCGCCAATTCCAAGTGTGTTACAGAGTTTTCTCTCATCGTTTCTAATTCGCCGTTGCAGACGACCATGTGCCTCCGCCGGTGCACATGCCAGCCGCTTCTTCTTCACCAAATACGGTTCACCAAAGCCAAACAGTCCCAACGGCGAAGTCGGTTCCACCCAGAATTGAACCTGCCGGTTTAGTCAAAGCACCCAACCAAGGTGAAGCAACGACACATCACCTGCACGTCCAAAAGGACGTCTACGTCGAACAGGCCCATCGATTTTGTTTGTACGTCTGATACTAAGAGTGGAAAGAGTGGACAAACATTTGAACATTTAGGGTTCTTTCACATCGCTAAATTCTAATTTCAAATAATTTAAAATCTGTCCGGCGAAGATGTTTTAAGCTCTCTCACGTTCCTCACTCTCCTCTGCTCCCACCAGTGTCAATGTTCAAGCATGCGTTGCATTTATTCTACTTATGCGTTGATAATGCATGTATGAACTGCAACGAATGCCCCTTTACAGTCGTCCCCCCCCCCTCGGTCTGTGAAGTTTTCACGATGACAGATGTCACCAGAGAAAAATTTGTTGTCAATCTGCAATTGTAAGCATATTTGAGCAACTCAGTCCAAACCGAGCACGTAGACGTAAATAAGGGTTGGCTGTACGTGTTTTAGCCCGTAACATTCAAACTGTACATGCTTTGCATTACGGCTTATCAAGTTTTTAGATTTCTTACCTGCTGCAGGCTGCGCAACCAGTCGTCTGAGTTCAGTTCAGTTTGGCGCGTTATGGAAATCAGCGTACTATTTTATCGCACAGGTCATCTATGTCAGTATCCGTTTACGTCAAAGTTATTTTATCTTTATGGGGGTAATGTGGTTGTCAGCACACAGCACCAAGAAGACCATGAGAATTTTCAAAATATCACTGGTCCTTCCTTCTATCTATATATATAAATTAATATTAACATGATTATAATGAAACAAACAGACAAAAAAGTAACTGTAGGCTGTCTGTGTATGGAAACCAGTGGTTACGGATTTTGGAAAACGGTTGTCAGTAAACATGAACATGATCTGTATTTGCTGGGCTAAAACCTGAAAGTTCTTTGATCCTTAATGCATTTTAGCTGTTGCAAAATGTGAGTGGAGTTGGCATAGCCTACATCAACGCCCCTTATTTTCATGTGTGTATGTGTCTTTGAAGCCATCCGGAGGTCATGAGTGTGTTCTGTACCCAGGAATAACTTGAAACAAGTCCCACCAAAGCAAATAATCCTGATTCATTCATCAATTCTTCTACTCCCCCCCCCCCCCCCCCCCTTTCTTTCTCTCTCTCTATCTCTCTATCTACACCTTGTCTCACTCCTTCTCTGTCTACCTTTTTATCTATATCAGTCTCTCTCTCCATCTCTGGTTATGCTAATGATCTGATGTGCAGGCAGAGAAGGCACCTGTGCGAGGCTAACGTGAGACGACACCGACCGTTTCATCACAGTGGGGAGCCCTGGAGACCAAAAGACTCACTTAAAAGGCGTATTTCAGGGCATTAATTGCTTGACATGGCTCACTCAGGTATGGGAAACCTTTCGTATGGCAATTAAAGGACCGGTAGGAAGACAAAACTGCGCCATGGCCAAGAGATGGCTGAGTGTGTAACAAGTGGTGAGGTATTTCTCACAAAATCACATGCCGTTAGCAGACAAAGTTAACAGTGATTGAGTTAGCCAACCCTTTCTACCCCTCGCTTTCATGGTGTGTTTGGTTCTGTACGCGAGTGGGAGTAATTTCACATGACCTTGGGCTTTTGCCAGAACCTGGGGTTTTAATCCCAGTACCTGGTATCATAAGTAATAATTCAATGAGTTAAAAGACAGAACACCTCAATGTACTCTGATGTGCGCTTTGGAATTTTCTGCTTCCCGCTTATTAAAAGTATATGAAAGCTCAAATGTGTCATATCAACAATAACAGTAACTTTTTTTTTTCCTTTAGCAAGTTTAGCAGATCTGCCAGATGTATTCTTTTTAACAGTCTGCTTTGTTTTCAGATATTACTTAATGTTAAAGCACTTTAAGGAATTCCACAAATCAAATCAAACACAGAGGTATCTCCGAAATGTCAACTTGTCATGAGCTCAAAAAACTTCCTGTTTTGAGTTGCATGAGAATGGATGTCTCCAAAAATAATTGAAAAAGAAAAAAAAAAAAAACATTATTTGAGATGCTCTTGTTTTTAAAATGTTATCTGACATACACATAACGAAGTTATGGTGATGCGGAAAAAATGCTCATTTTAAAAAAAAAATATTTTGGTAACTATCACATTATTATCATTAGAAATATTAACATTATTAAAGGTAACTTATTGCTTAATATCCAAGTGTCTGTGCCCATACAGACAGTCTGTGAGCGCTGTAATAACTTCTCCGTTCCCACGTCATCAGTCTTAATGCCTCCACTTCTTTATAATCAAGTTGTATTCCTGTCAGATTTGTAGTACAGTGCTGTGCTTTGATTCTGTTTAGTTTGGCATTATTATTCTCAGAGACATTTCAGGGTTGAATTATTTTAATACCACTCTGAATTTGATTGAGTCTAATGCCCTTTAAAATTTACATTATTCTGCCCGAAATTTGACATGGGTGCCTCTTTCATTTTCTTTTCGCATGTGACAGAGTCATCAGCGTGCCTTTTGCAGCGTTCGCAAACAAGGCCGCCCTTTATCTAAAGCGCACAAACACATGACACAAACATATTGTTTGGAAATTGGATTTGATGTCGTGAAAATGTAGCTGGAGGTCTGCAACGTCGGAGGATGATTCGATTATTTCATGCTTTCACATCACGCAGTCGCCGTCTTGTTGCGACGGTCTACGTTGTGTGCACGAAAACATCAGCGCGGGAGTAGGTGTGTCAGTTTCACTTACCGAGCCGTACCAGTTATATTCCAGCATCTTGTGGCATTCAAAGCACCCGCAACAAAAACTGTACTCGTATGCTCTCGCACAGCAACAACAGCAACAAAAAAAAAAATCTTGATGATGGCGGCCTGTTGCTCTCTTCTCGACCCAACTACACAACTCTTCCCCTGTGTGGGACTGATGTCGTCAGGACTTTGGGGGGACAGCCGAAAGCTAACCCATTACACACACACATTTTTTTTTTGTACACATGCACTTTGCAAGCTCGCACACACACTCTCCCCGACTCTCCTGTTGAATTTTGGCACTCCCAGGGCTTACGACCTGTTGATAATGAACCTGAACCCATTATTTTGAGTCAATGAATTGAAAGAAATAGGGCAAAGAATGAAAGCCACAGGGCCAATTAACGGCATTCTTTGATGTATTACCGTCGCTCGCCACTCAACCAGACCGCTCTGCGCCTTTTGTCTTTATCCCCTCTGTTATTCATTAATTATTCTGAGCGGGGTCAGAGTTCGTGTGGCTAATTGTGCAGACCGTCTCTCTTTGAGGATGGCAAAAGATTCGCCCAACACTGACACTCCCCCTGACTGTGCTCAGCCACCTTGAATTATGCCAATTATTCCAATTCTTTGATTTTTTTTTTTTTTTTTTTTGTTACTAAGCTCTGTCTCTTTTTCCCCCCTCCCTCCTGACTTTTCATAGTCAGTCTCCATCACTGGAATCTCTCACTCTCACACACACTCACACAAACAAATATGTAGTTTTTTGCCCAGGATCTGTCAGGACAGTTAGGGTCTTATCAGGTCGGATCTTTGTAGACCTCTGGCCACGTCTTTTCATTGTGAAATGCTGTTTCACTCAACAGTTCTACACTTGGACATGTGGCACACTCACATTTTTTTTAATGAAGCTGTTAAAAGGCTATATTTGAATGTATTTACCCATTACAGCTCATTACTTTTTAAGAAGTTACATGGGTGTAGAAACAGTTTACGCTTCTCAACACGGCTTTTGAACTGTGTAAAGTGTCAAACAACATCTAAGGACAGGGATATTCACGCCCACTATTATTTTGCTAATCACAGCGAAGGTAGTAATTATTTATAGTTTTCAACTCTGTTTTCAAAGAATACACTCCCCCTTTTCAGCTCAAGCTGAATGAAGTCTTGTTCCCAAAGTTCCCATAACTGCTGAAAAGAGTTTGTGCCTCTGGATTTTTCACAGTCTGAGCCAGTTTTAACGGGCCATTGGAAACGCATTACTTAGTTTAGGATGAAAACAAACTATTGACAAACTATATCGACTTGCATCACGGGCATCTTCCGTCTATCTGAATAGGTGCTGGACACGCAGCGCGCAGCCTTTTACTCCAGGTATACACTGTGATTAGCCTTGCTGCTTCAGTACTTCAGTAATATGTGGGAAAAGTACCGGTCGTGCAGATTGCGCACAGATCATTTGGGCAGGATTCCATGAGAATACAGGCAACAAAGGCAGTGGCGTTCTGCAAGTGATATGAGAAGAAAAGGAGAAATGTAATCAGATTAGGAAACGTCCATGAAGCCAACCCGTCTTTAACATGATTAGGAGAATAGACAGCATATAATGGTTTAATTATCTGTCAGGCAGTTTATAATTCCCTTCATCCAAACCATGAATGCAGGGTCGTTTCAAAAAAATATTGTTTTGAAAAGGTCTCTTGATCTCACTGTAAAAAAACAGGAGAAAAAGACAGCACAAACTACTGGATTATTTTCAAAGTTCACTGGTTTGTGGTCTAAATCGACAAAAAATTGAAATATCTGTCCTGTATTTTAACCAGATTTCTCTATTTCTCAGAATTATTTTCTGTCTTGATTATTATTTCTGTGGTTCATGGGAAGTGTACAGCCAGTGGAGGCTTGATGGTATTAATCGAATAATAATGCAAACAAAAGATAATGAAATTGCGATCATTAAATTATGATAACTAGCAGGCTAGACTTATATCGGATGCATGTAGATGCAATATGCTGTACAAATTTAATTTGTAAGATGACGCAGCTTGTTTTGATCCCGTGCGCTGTATGGTATGGCACGCTCGTTTGTATCTGGGAGCGATTCTTTTCGCCAATGACAGCTACAATGTCATGTATTTTTTAGAGGGACGAAATTTAATTAAAAGTAACATTTGAAAATGAAAAGAGAAGTGTAGTTCATTTTCCTCAGATGAACAGACAAATTCAATTAGTGCTGTCTTAACGCAAAGACAAACCTGCATGCATCCACAGAATGACGCATCGTGTGTTTGAATTTCAGCCGGGTATATGTAAGTAAAAAGCCTTGAGGACAAACATCTGTAACCATGGTAACTGTAAACATCAAATATGGCCACAGCTGTAGCTTCAGAACACTTGACAACAAAATAAATAAAACTAAAATTCGCTGACATATGCCTTTTTGATGATTAGAATTGGCAACACTGGGGCTAAATGGCTAAATCAGTGACCAGTTTACATCTTAGTCTAAACCTAAAACAAAATCAGGTGTCAGATTTAACACTGCTGTAAATAATCAGTCTCATGTTATCATAAAACAATGATTTATCTGTTAACTCTCTGCTGTTGCGTCAGAAAACCTAGATTACATCTGCGTTATCACTTCCAGTTAGAAGTCAACTACCTCTTCAGCCCCTTTGTTGCTTATTCGTCCCCGAAGGCCATGGGAGATCACTGAAAGCCTATGCTAACCTTTTGTTTCTCAAGTCCTTTTGGATGTGTTTTCTTCAAAGGGAGCTGCATGCTGCACCTCTGGCCGTGGGCAGCCTTGAAAGGTTAGGTCCTCGGGCCATGTCTGTGTCACTGACGCCACTGGCTACACTGTGGCCCACTCTGATCTCCTTAATTTGGCGTGTGTGTGAAGCTTTGCCTATCACGGCCGCTCATCTTGTCTTTCAGCGGGGAACAAATGGGGAGAGTTGTTAACAAAGGGCCTTGATAAGATTATGTCGTAGCCACAAGCCCAAAACAAGAAGGATACAATGAGATGACAAGCTTTTTGATTCCCTTTAAGGAACTTCTTACTGTCTTTTGGCTTGAGGATGTATTGCTGTAGATCGTATCTTGTGGTTACTTTCGTATTAGGAAGTTTTTGATGCCAGTGTGTATCCTTGTATAAATAAAAGGAAGTAATTGAAGAAAGTGCTGGTTTGGCCAAATAAAGTTTGGTCTGTTTGCTTATGTCCGTATTTTTTTGGAGGGATCTCATAAGTATAAAAATACCAACTTTCAAATTTAGAAGCAGTTACAAGCATTGTTTAAACCTATTCCTAAACTATTTCAACATTCAGACGTTTGTTTCATTTCATTTCCTCTGCTACTTTGCAGAACATTCTATGTTTTTCTTACTATTTGCTGCAATGTGACACTGTATTTGCATTCATGCATACAATAAATGTCCCCTCAAGTGCAGTCCTTTACCCTTCAAACCAAAGTACCCAAGGATACATCACACACTTTGTTACCCGAACATAAACACAAACATACGGAAACATGGAGGAACACATTAGGGGTTCTTGAATACCAATTATGTTGTTCTTGTTACACCCCTTGAGCTTATCTAGCCTCTGGGGAGACCCCCACCTCTCTCGTCCCAACACACAGTCCCTGCTTGCTCCTGCTCTCTGATGCACACTGTCCACCTCCCCAGCCACACACTAACACTAACACTCTCAGCACATTTTTTTATTTTTGCCCCCTTTTGAATCCTATTAGTGCGTGAACTTAGTTTAACTGAAAAAGACTGTCGACTTCACTCAATTAGGCCTAATAGGATTAGGTTGCCGGTATGGGCCTGGAGGTTTAAATAGGAATGGAATTTTGGCAGACACCTGCTTCATCCATTGCATTAATCTTATAAAGGCTATGGAGTATGCAGAGGCCCCGGTGACGCCCAGGGTTGAATGGTTGGATGAAGGCCTGTATTAGGTGCATGGGCTTCAGCCCTGATGGCATCAGTACTAGGGGAAGTGTGGCCCAGTGGTGAGGGCATGTACAGTGGGTAGCTACAGAAGCTCAACCACCATTGTTGTGAACACAGTTTAATACAGTAAACGTCAGTACTGATGATTGTCTATCTATCTATGATTTGTGATTATTTGTTACATTGCCGGGTTCCATTTTGGAGATTCAACAAAGCTTGCTACGCTAACAACTCTCTTGTGAAGTCTTTTCCTCACTTTTGTTAATTAGCAAGTAGCAATGGAAAACATATATGAAGTAGCTTGTCTCTCTTCTTCTTCTTCTTCTTTTTCAGACTTTCGGTGGTGAAGAGGCAGACAGAAAACACGGGTAGAGAGAAAGGTGTGACATGGCTAATGTGCTCTCTCCAGCTGGTTGCCTGTGTGTCAAAAGACACATTGCTCTGTGGCACCACGGAGCTGCAGCCGATAATTGAATGTGCTGCTCATCACATTTCCAGGTTGCATCTATTAATTGCGAGGAGTCATGAGAAACCAAGAACTCTGGTGTTCACACCTTTTCAGCCAAAAACTGATTGAAGGAGTTTGACTTATTTTAGTCTTTAGCTATGTGCAAAAGTGGAAAGGTATTGTAATAGGATATGAATAATTGGGGATTTAAAGGTATACAAGATGTGTGTGTATCATTTAAGGTTTCAACACAAAACATGTGGGCATGTGTGTCACGCACTGAAGAGCGCTGGCCAAAAACACTACCATTCTCTGGTTATGTTTGGGAAGTTGGTCAAGGGGAAGAGGGTGTCAATGTAAAAGAGATGGAGATCGATAAGGGTGGCAATAGAGAGTAGAAGGCTTGATGAGGCCCCATGCTGTTAAGATAATTACTAACAGTCATTGTCTCTTAGCAGCAAGAGAACAATGGCCTTTTACCATGTCATGATCGCTTTACTGCTTCGTCTTATCCACTCAAAACCTCATCATTTGAACACTTACCCCATCCACCTCCCTGTGTGAGTCATAAACACATTGTAAAAATATTATTTTAGGCTTTTAATTTGTATGATGCAATCATGCAAACTAATATGATTGCGCATACAGCACAGACTTTAGGTGTTAATTAAAAAAAAAGAACTTGCTGATCAAAGTGCAACTAACACTGAAAGTTTATCACTGAAATCCTTACAAAAAGAAAAATCAAAGGAATAACTATTGAAGGTAAACAACGCAACAACATAGAGGAAGTGACATTTTTAAAGCAGGTCAAGAACTTAAAAAAAAAAAAAAAAAAAAGATACTCAAACAATTAAACTCCAGACGTAGTATCAGTATCAGTACAATCAGGTTATCGATCTAAGCTTGTAAAAGTCAATTAGGGGCCAGTCTGAAACCCCAGACACACGCAAGGCACTTAATGCTAAAATAGCTGGGACAACTACATTTCTCATCAGCTGGTGAGGTGAGTGCAGTTACCAGTCATAAGCCCTAAGTCAAAAAAAGGTCATGTTCAGACAGACAACAGCACCAGCACCCCCTCATTAATTTTAATGGGACCACCACATTGGCTCACCAAGATACTGCATTTACCAGTCAAATACGTGCAAGCCTACATTCCTGCTAGATCACTTTGTAGCATGAACACCATATTTATATCTGCAAAGCATATTTGGAAAAATATTCCAATCTGTAATGTTCCTATGTTTTATTTAGACCATTATCTCTTCGATACTAACTAGCTTGTCATCTACAAATCACCCCATCAGACAACGATGCAACTGACCAAACAGACCAAATTATGTTACCCAACCATTCCACAGCCAACCGGCTAAGCTAACCAGATTAGCTTCGGTTACAGTTAGCTAGTTGGCTTCTGCTTTGCAGCGGTCTTGGCTAGAAGAAAGCAATTTTAGCTATACCTTTTCCATTACATATAATGGCTGTTAGAGGCAAACAAGAAAGTTGTGGAACTGCGTATCTTTTAAGTTAGTTACAAAGTGTTCATCCATCATCCACCCATCTGCAGGGCAAACATGCAAGGTGATATTCAGAGTCAGTTTTGAACCCATCACCTGACAGGAAGTTGGATCACCCAAACAAGCTGTTGGACACACAAGGCCACACAATATGTTGCTGAGCATTGACCCATCACTGTGTAAATTGGCAGAGAGTTGTGGCTAGAATGCAACATTTTTACTTGCCCAGCATTTAGTCATTGCCACGTGTATGTTTCCATGTGTATTACTCGATAGTAGCAAATTCCCTTGAGTGTAGTCAATCCTCTTCGTCACTAATCACCATTCTTCCCAGGGGTGTCATTCCAAGTCTCATACCAACACCTCACAATCTCTTTCCCGGAGGTCTCTCCATGTCCTGGATGCTGTGAATAGCTATCTTGGTGGCCTTGAAACCCCCCACCGGCCCACCTTGAGGGATTATGATATGTTTTATCCAGAAGTGGCATGTGTTTTTGTTCTGCGCGTCAATTATCTGGACAGTCCAATGACTTGATCCTCACTGTTGCAAGAACAATCGGTGTAGGAAGAGGTCAAGGGTGAGCTGAAGGGGCGCTCGTGTGTGCATGTGTGTGTCGTTGGGATTGAGTTATGTCTAGCCTGAGATACTAAAGAAATGAACATGAAACATTTGGAGCGCCTTTCTGTCTAATCCTATTAGTGTCTTAGATAACCCTGCTATATCAGAAGAGGTCCAGGGAAAGATCTCATCATCCAAACATATAAGAATTGGATTGAAATTTCATAGGTCATAGTTATAGGCAACATCAAAAGATGGTTCTAATGGTGTGTAAATGTTATTTTGTTGAGAAAAGGATTGATATATTCATTGCTCCTGATCTAAAATAAGATCTGTAAGTATGCATTAGGCCAGGCTCCACACCTAATATGACATAATAACCATTCATGTTCATTAGAGTCGTGATAGCATCAGTTTTCCAGACTTGGAATTTTGCGTGCTTTCCTTTTCTGTCATAAAAACGTATGTTTCATTTTGTCTTTTGAGACCACAGCCTGCATGTTTTCACAGATCGTACTCTAATTGCTGATTTTTCAGAAGCTTTTTACCTAAGCTCTAGCTACCTAAATAAATACCTACAAAAACATGGATGTTAGACCATTAGTGTGCGTGAGAAAACAATGTTTTTCCAGTACATTACCTATGTATTGCTTTACTTTTATGATGGGGAACTGAAAAAAAAAACGAGACTGTTGTCACAGATAACTGTTCCCAATAACTGTTTTCCGGTCACATAGAAAACTGTTTAAGTCGGCTTAATTTCAGTAGCTAATTTAATTTACAGAGCGCTGTATAAATTGGACTGCTAGCTGAGGCTCAAAAACTTCTGCTGACAGTCTTACAAAAACTGTGTCCATGAGAGGTTCATGGTCACATTGTAACCCGAATCGTAATCATGGGTTACTTAAAAAAGTAGATAGGATGTACAAAAAGATACAGCGGAAACTGCATCATAGAATTTCTTTCTATGAAGTTATATGTTATATAAGGGACTCTCTGTGGCCGCTCTGCATTTCAGGGTCACTGAGTTTAAATGCGGTCGACATGCCTACAGATTTTCAGGGGACGTGAACCAATATACTGTACATGGAATGAACCTTAATTGCGTGCAGTCTCTGGTGATACCATGTGTGTTTTCCATTGACATATTTAATGTTTCCAGCACATTAGTCCATCTATGTGAACCTCTGTCTGTCTCTATCCCTCCATTCATTCATCCATGCATTCAGTCCTGCGGGCAAAGTCCAGCAAAGCAGTCCAGCCTAGGCACTCAGCCAGTCCAGATGGGTGGTCCAAACCAATCACCGCTGCTCTCATGCTTTGGCTTGCAAGTGTCCCTGCTTCCCTGACACCCTCCTCTTTTTTCTGCGCTCCCTCCGTGCCTCACACATCCTTTGATTTCTTCTCCTCTCTTCCCCTGCACCAGTTTTGGCCAAGTCGTGGCTCTTTTTTTTTTTTCTCAGGATGTCTTCTCCACCTTTTCCTCCCATTTCATTGTTAGCATCTCAGTTTCTTCCTTTCCTTTTCCACCTTTCACCTTTTTTAATCTCTTATGCATAATCTCTCCTCTCTTCCTGTCTGTCATGGGTACAGCAGGGCGACATGATCTAAAACCTGACCTCAGGTCTCAGGTGTAAGTCCCTGTTTTTTTGGGGGGTTTTTTGGCCAACATCTGCTCTACTGGAGTGTTTTTTAAGCAAATCACTGAATGTCTGAATAGCCGGCCTTGTGGAAGCACAGAGAAAGGGTTTTCCAAAGCGGATCGGTCATTTGATCAGGCTTTGAAATCTGCAACCAAACTATTCACTGTGCAAAACGATGGGTCTCCACATTTAATGCTTCTAAATGATTTGGTGTAAGGCTGAGGGTTGAGGGTGTTGACAGTCAAAATGTCTGTTTAAAACAAACCGCTGCGTTTGTCTTTGATTGCCACAGTGGGTACGAGCTGGCTAGCAGAATTTGTGGAAATTTTCACATGGTTTCATTCACAGAACGACTACACACTAAAGTTATGTGTCCAGTTCCACCGTGACTCAAAGGCCCTGCCGCGGATATTAGACAAACAAACCTTGAGTTGTAGTGTTACTCGCAATATTGTATGTGACAGTGGTTTCACGGCAAACCACATGGATTTCGAACATACTGCCATTCTAACACTACATTACCTGCGCAGTTTTACATGGTAGATTGAGAATATTGTATATTGAGTGAATTTTATCATGAAGAACCTACAGAATATTAAATAAAAAAGGGTTTGAAACACTGGAATTCCAATGATGAGATTCCCAAGGAAGATGCGTGCGCATGGGGAGAGTGGAAAACAAACCAAACTGGCTGAGATTAAAGGAGATCAACACAACCTCACAGTGCGAAATTAGCTATTACCTCCAGTGATCTGATCTGTGATTTTTTTTATTTTTTTTTATGGCGCAAACTACTGGAAGGTGGTGGGCAGTTTCAGTAACCAAAAGTTGATGAATTCCCTCACACCTTCACCTGCATCAGGGGTCGGCAACCTGTGGCAGCCTTGAAAACTCTCTTGTCTGTTTAAAAATTCCTCTTAACTCATTCTGAACTATCCGTGCTGTGTTTTAGTCCATGCTGGACGGAGCCTTGGCCAGGCATCTCAGTTGCAAATCAGTAGGAGAGTAAGCAGATTCGTGTTATATTGTTCAATTTTATCGATACAGAACAGCAGGAAAAGAAACTCCTCATAGGCTAATAAGCGGAGATTTCGCTCAGCAGTGCGTGAGTGCGCATACATCCGAAACACAGCGGTTGCTATGGGGGACGGTGCACGATCGGGACCGCGCAGCACCGGAAGTCGCATTAATGTTAAGAAGTATTTTATTTATAATTGGTTAGCTTCATTATAACAACGTTATTAAAAAGAGTAAATTCAGAGACTTATTATACTCTAAAATTGTTGGCCTCGCTTAAAAATGCACGCATATGGCTCTCGGGGAAATACATTTTAAAATATGCGGCTTTCATGGCTCTCTCAGCCCAAAAAAGTTCCCGACCCCTGACCTACATCTACCTAACCTCTCATCCTCAGAGTAGTGAAGGAATCAACTTGTACCTCGAGGCAGTAGTCAAACCACAAACACCCACTTGCATTTGAACGTGCACACAAACACACACATCACACACCAGAGCAACTTTATCACATGAAAGGCCTCCTACAGAATTTAGAAACATACTGCAACAATGCTTTGAAGTCTATCAGTCATCCATCTAATGTAGGGATGTTTTCTGTTCCTTCTCTTCTAATAGTCTGATTCATATCTCCTTCCCAGAAATCCCCCCCATAAAGCCTAAGAGACAACTGCAGTCGATCTGGGAGTCATTTGGCTCCTTTCACAATAGCCCCAACGCATCCCAAACATCCAAAATTCAGCCTCACTTTTGCATCAAAGCAAAGCAGGAAAATACATCAAATTTTCTGAAAGTCCCACGTGAGGCATGCAATCTTTGTGCAATCTAAAAAAAAAAAAAAAAAAAGAAAAGAAATGCACATGCAAGAGCGCATGAATACACACAGTATGCATACATCGAACGGCATACAGTAATTGCAGTAGCCGGTTATGGCTCAGTGATCTGTCAGCACAGTTGTGTGGGGTTCTTAGTTGCCTGGACAATGGTTCTACAATCCCCAGAGAGCGAATTTGAAAGGAACGACCCCTAAAACACAGAGCTCATTCAGATAGCTCAGGATGTGCGCGGACAACAGCAGTATGGTCAGAATCAGGCCAGTATGTATCAGCGGCAGATGGTGTTACACGCATGCCGCAACCACACAAATGCGCTGCCGCCGAGCGGCGGCGTTCGAGGAGATTAATGTCAGTAAAAACAGTGGACTGCAAATGAGCGATGATCTTTACCATGACACCCCTGATCCATTACCATTTTCTTTCAAAGCCCTCAACATCAATGAGCCATTGATGTTGTTTACACATAGCAGGCGGGAGGAGGTTCACCAGAGGAGGCCTGCTGTGTTTACGACCTGCTCGCGTTTCATATTTATGACGGCTGATGCATTTGCTGCAGCTCTGTAATTATACATGTGACAAAATTTTTTTAACCCGACAACTCACTAATTATATACCTGCCGTGCTATATGGGCTATTAGGGGGAGGTGTGTTGATAAGAAAAACTCGCATCGGCGGTGGCTCTTTTAAACTGGAGGTGGTAGATGTTTGCTTTGTCATCACGGTTCTCTGTCTGGACACCATAAAATGTAATGTAAAGCGATTAAGAGGAACAAAGGGAGCGCGCATGCGAATAAAACACAAAGCCATGAGAGTAATGAAGTAGCTGTTTGGTAGGGATACAGTACATGCTCTGATCTTTACTAGTTACTAGTTACTAGTACTTGGATAAGTCTTGGATTTTTTTGATTTAGACTTAATTTATGGCCAAATGTCTGTAAAACTAATTGTATTTTCACAGTGGTCTAAGATAGTTACAACAGGCCCAAATGCACATTGTTCTAATGGGCCCTAGCTACCATATATATCAAATAGAGACTTGACAGATTTTATAGTTTGTGTAGAATAAGAAACAGCCTAAACTTCTGTTATAGATTGCTACTGAGGTATACAAAGCATTTGCAAGGGCCCATTCTCCGTCCAACACGTTATTGGAAGCCCTGTTCTCTCTATTGGCCCCCCGAGAGCCCATGGGCCCCAGTCCAACCACACTGCCCGCATAATATTTACAGCCCTCATCAACCTCAGCTGCATTTCCTGTTTAGTGCTTTTTAGCAAATGTTAACATGCTAACTCATCAAGCCCAAGACATTGAACACGGAAAATATTACCTGTTAAACATCAGCATGTTGACACCGTTATTGTGAGCATGTTAGCATGCTGACATTAGCATTTAGCTCATTGCATAACTACAGCTTCAGCAATCAGGTAGCATGGCTGTGGACTTTAAGACTGACAGTCTTATTGATGCATAACTGAGTCACATATAATACTTTGATTCTGATTTATGCTGTGTTACTGTAACATGCTGTGGCTACCTACCTCCCATGTGTTTTGGGGTTGATGCCAAACAGGGGTTTGAGCTCTGGTGTAGGCTCTACTGTAGGGATACTGAGAGCGGGAACGATGAGCAGTGACACTCGGCCGAGGAGGGCAGAACTGAGGCCAGCTATGCGGCTGCGGCACAGAATTATACAAACCCTGTCCATCATCTCCCTGACTAATCGTCCACTGGTCATCAGGGCCGAAGCATGACTGGAACATTTCTGGCAACCCGAAACTGGATCTACAAAAAAAAAAAAAAAAAATTAAAAAGTAAATAACAATTAGCCAGTGAATTAACCAGTTCTGTAATGAAATTGTCATATTATCCTTATTAAATCATGATTTATTCTTGGATTAATCAGCGAACATCTTGTTAAGGAGAGGGAAACGAGAGGGCAGAGGAGAGAGGCACAGGTGGATGTGGTCATGCGTGTGTTCTTGTGTATTAGAAATATACATTCCACCAGTTACTTTGGACGGCTTCACAGTAGACCTGATTACAGTGGCTGACGGGTTGCTTATCTTGAGAGCTGGACGGTTTCTTGTAAAAACATTAAAGGAACACTTTGACCCTTTTCAATTAGCACAACATTAGTCACAGCATGGCGTATCTGTCATGTCCACACGATTTACATATGTTCTCTGTAGCCATCTATAGCAGAACCCTTTACTTCTGCCTTTAAACGTCGGTGAATACGCAGAGAACAGGAGCTATATTCTTTTTTCACTTTCTGCTCAGGAGCCTCAAGCTGCCGTCAGATTTGAGAACTTCCTGATAGCGGTATTTTCCTTGAAGCTATATCATTGTTCCGGAAATTATCCACTTTCCAGTGGATTCCCTCAAATTTATTCAGCCCAGGCACAATAGTATCTTGCTGGGATTTATTTGTGAAAGGAATAAATGGCTCCTCATTGGATTTGTTGCAAGTTTAATTCTATAAACTTTATAATTTTTCCATCATGGAGTGAATGGATGGACAAACTTGATTATTGGCGTGACTGAAGTAACGACAAGCAGCATGCCCCAGATCAAAGAATCTTGGAGGCTGTGGCCTAACCAGAATCAGTTGATACATGCAATCAAAAGGCAATTTGATTGGAAAAACATTGCTGCCAACCATCTTTTCCCTATGAATTATTAATAACACCCATTCAGCTGCATTTTCTTAATTGCAAAACAGAAAATATTGTTTTAGTTTGACATGAATGTCCATTTTTTTCTTCAATTTTGTCAACGAATGGGCAAAAACAGCCAGACAAGTAAAAATGTAATAGTGCAAATATATCATTTTTATTGCATGCATCACATGTAGTGCTTTGCTTGATGCTTTTCATTAACTCAAAATTCAGCCTCTTGTTCTTTTTTCTTTTTTTTTTCTTAAGCCTACAAAAGCCCATAAATATTCCTAGCATTGAGCATCACTGGCGCTATGAAACAAATTAAAATATACCACTTAATTTCTTTGTTGAAGGCTAAAATAATGGTGATGGGCCACAGCTGGAACGTAGTGGAGAAACAAGCCCAGAAGTCGTCAATAGCCGAAGGTCCCAGGGGGAGGCCGAGGGCGCAAGTATGAAAGTAAGTACTTCATATCTAAATTACAATATCTGAGTGCAAATTAGCTGTCACTTCCACTGGAGTACTAATGGAGGATACGTGCAAAATAGGAGGCTCGTACATTTGCTACAATGCAGAACTGATTGAACACAAAGGAGGTAAGAAAGTGGAAGAATGTGTGTGATTCTAATCTAGTCTAGTTTCTGCCTCTCTCTTCCTTCTCCTTCTCTCTTCTTATGTGGGAGGTTAATTGGCAAGGCATATGGCTGCCAGGCTGTCCAGGCACGGTGCTAACCGTGTTTAATTGCCTTTATTCTGTCGCCAACACTGCGGAATACCTTGGCTGAAGAATTTTGCCAGCCAGTCCTAGGCACTGCGTAAAAATGTGTAGATGACGCGGGCCGGGCATGAGAAAGCAGGTTTTTGTAAACGTAGAGAAAGGGTTTTGTCCACCTAGATGCATTCCTGCAGGAGCGCTCATTTAGAACAACTGGTTTGTCTGTGTGGGTTTAGCCCGGGTCTTTGTCTGCGGTTTGTGAGCTTCTCTGTTAGCCCATGAGCAAGGCGTCTTCCTTAAATAGCAATTAAATGGCTCATCACACAGAGAGTGTTTTATGGGAATGGGAATGCCACTCATATAGACTTTTGTCACCCAAAGTTACTCCTGCTCCAGTGCTAACCCAGAATATGTGTATTTAGGTCAAAGTTTCTCAAATTCAAATGAAGGTTTCTCGTTTTCCAGAGGCAGAGAGCGCGATATATGGGCTTATTCAATACCTGAGTTTAGGATGTGTATAAGAAACACATGTTTTTTATAATAACTAGATATGTAATAAACAGATTTGACCACTTGCCCATCATCTCCACTGTTAAACATTGCACTCCGCTTGCGTTAACAGCCTGTTGGTTTACCTGGAACCAACAGGCTGGTATGAATTATTAAATGCAGATCTCAAATTGAACCTGCGTTCATTATCTCATGTCATATACACGGTGTTAGCGTGCGTGCGTGTGTGTGTTAGCAGCAGTGGAAAAGACAGCTGCCTTCCGGTTGTCATTCAGCCAATAAAAATCCTTTGTGGCTCGATGTGTGTCTCGCCAAGCTGAACCTCAAAATAAAAATGAGGATTTCTTATTAGCCGATTTTGAAATTGTGCCTCACACGTTCGTGCGGCAGTCAATGAATCTGGATTATTTTGTAGTTTATTGCTTCAGTATCATAAATATGATCCTTTTTGATTAAGCCTCTGCTGTCCATGTGCAATAGATGCTTGCGCTAATCACCTTGCATTAAATTATTGTTTCTCTATCGCCTCATCATTGCAGATGCAGAATAAAAAAGGAATCCATCGGAGGGGAATGTAATACAACAGTAGACATTCTGTGTCATCCATTTGCAGAAACCAAATTTAAATCACAGGCGTGATGATTGTAATGGTCTCAGTCTGGGGGCCAGTTGTCCATTACAATACTTAATACTTGTGCTAAAATTGTTTTGTCTGTCTTTACTCCTCCATTCCCACCTAATGATGTCATCTGTATCTTTTATGAACCCCCTCAGGTCAGGGCTGCATTCTCACACTCTCGCTTCTGAGGCCTCATGCCGGCTGTTTTCGATTCTCATTAATCTCATTTAACTTACACCAGGCAAGAAATCCAAATTCAGAATATATGCTATTTTATAATCAACTCTCCTCACTCAAGGTCTACACCTGGCTTAGCGTAAACCCTGACAGGGGAGCTGACCCCGACTTAGGTGTCCTCTCCTCCACCTCAATTAGCTTATCTCAGCTGGCGTGGCTCATTATTAATTGTCTGCTGAATAAGCACGTCATTCTGTAAACAGTGTGACTGTGATGCCGCGAGCTCATGAGACCACCTTATGATACCCTGGTTGTTCAACATGTGTTCTTTATATTGTTATTCATCTGAGTTTGTTTGACTTCCTTTTAATCCCGCTGAGAGGCTGACAGTAGGACTAAAAGCTTCCTGCTGATCTGGGCTTTACAGAAAGCCTCGGAGCCATTCACAGTGCTGTGCTGCTCACGCTTCTTTACATGTAGCTGGAGGCCTTTCTGTGACTTGGCTTGTTTATCATCGGTACCCAAAACTCTACATAGCTAACACATTGCAGTAAAAACTATTATGTAAGAAAGGTTTATCTGTTGGGTACGAGTTGAGTATGTCAGCGATAAATCTGTTGACCACCATTACTAATCCAGTGTATTCAGTTATATGTTAACCAACAATGTAAGAGATGAGGAACTTTCTTGTTTACTGAAATGGAGTTACAGGTGTGTGTGCTCACTGCCTGTAAGTGCTTCGCACACTGAATAAATGAGCTCCCCACTTCCATTACTCCAAAGATGAAAAATGATCACACCTTGCCGGGCTCAGTGTGGCGGTGCCGAGAGCCTGACTGAGTAACCAACTGATGTGTCGATGACTCCTGCAACATAAAGTAATGCTTTGAGGGAAAAAAAAACCCGGCGCTGCTGGTGGCTGTCTGGTTTAGATACCTTTCCAGAGGCTCTTGCTAGCGGCAAACTACCTGCTTCAACAGAACTAGCTAGCGACCGCTCAATCACTGGCAGGCCGACGTCGTGGTGCTAACATTGGGGACAAGCTGTACTTTCCAGTAACATCAACGCAACAAACTTTTTGAGCCACGATCTTGGAGTGGAATGATCTTTGAAAGATTCTTATAAAGTATGCGCACATCCCTAGGACACCTGTCCCACCTGAGCAGGTGGTTTACAGCGGAAGTCTAAGCTAAGGTCCAGTGTGTACGTTTTAGTGACATCTAGTGGCATAGTTGCTAAATTGCAACCCCCTCACGTCACCCTTCTTTCTCGCCTGAAGAAGTAACCATAGTGCTTCCAAAATGTGCCAAATGTTTCTGTCTGTCTGTCTGTCTGTCTGTCTGTCTGACTCTCCACGTTACACACTTGAACAAATCCTCACCCACCCACATGGAGACAGGAAGTTTGGAGTATCGTTGCTGAGGATTTTCTGAGTGTCTGTGTCACAGATGACAAAACACACACACGCGCGCACACACACACACACACACACACACACCGGCGTCTGCCTCATTAAAACCTTTCCCATAGATGTACTACTTTGTACAGCTCTCTACTCATCATCACCTCCAATCCGCGCAACTCTCGCCTCCCTTTGAGCGCCGCTATTTATTTTCATCAAGGTCTCTCTGCCTCTGCCTCTCTTGCTCTCCCTCTCATCCACAGCGGGGCTTTGTTGCAAGGCTGTCATGTATTGAAGCACCTATTTATTTGCTTTTTTCACCGCTAATTCTCTTTCATTGTCCCTGCCGGCGTCCCGTTGCGTCTGGAACAAGGCCGCCGCGAGAGTTTTGTTCCCTGTGTTCAAGACATGAGTCAGCGAGCCAAGATAATGATGAAGAGCTCAGACACGCAGGAGATCTAGCCTCTATCACTGATCACACCGGCAAAGTCTTCTCAACATACACCCCTCACGCAGTGTCATTATTGCAGAGTGTGTTCGGTTTGCGTGCAGAGCTGAGGTCATCATTTAGGGTTGTTTTAAGCCTGTGTGGTTTAACTGTTCCTCGACTGTTTGTTCTGATTCAGATCACTTAAACAGAGTTTGACGTGACCTAACTTGTTAAAGAAGATGTGTAAAATATGTCTGGGAAAGAAGTTATTTTATATTTCTTTATGTCACTTTAGTTTGACTTTAGTTTTACTCCCATAAAAGCGGAATAAGCTGTACTATACGCTCCACATTGAACCTTCAGGGAAGTTGCACGGATCTGGTGGTTCTATCATGACTAAATATATGATTATACAAAATATATTAACTATAATGCACAGTAACATCTTTAGCTTTCATCTCTTTGAGCAACTATGACCACATTAGGCTTGCATTTTGACAGTTAACGTGATTTAAACTCATCAATAACATTACCTCTCTCTTATGACAAGTGAGTGCCTCTCTGGTTATAATGATGTTACAGTATTACATGTATATAATGTGTAAACCGGAGGATAGGTAAAGTGGTGAAACACATGACTGTGTCACAGTCTAACCCGAAAGGGTCAGTGCAAAGTTAACACAGGGACACTTGAATGTTTAGTTCCTTAAATGAACTAAACAGCCAAACAAAATTACAGATTAGGTTACAAATTGTTCAGTAAAGCTCCAAATTAAATTTCGACTTCCGATTTTTAAGGCAAACGAATATCATATAAATGTATATATTTATCTGGATCCCTTGAACTTTATTAATATCTAATGCAGATGCTCCCATGACAGCTTACATTTTAAATCTTAGCATTTTATAATCTGTTGCTTGCAATATCTGTTGAATATCCACCGGTGCAACCAAGTATGAAATTGCATTCCACAGAGTAACTTGTTGCTATTTGTAATAATAATAATAATAATAATAATAATGATAATAATAATAAATTTTTCTATAGTAATTCAGTAATTTTCCTCACATCATGCGATTATTTGCTGCAGTATGTATAATTTTAAATTTGACTGTCCTGGAACTGTAAGATACAGGTCTGCAGGATCATATACTGAAGTTATAAGCTCTCGTGAAACACCTGGCTCTCTCAGCTGTCACATAAATTTGCTACAATAGCTAGCATGATGAAAGATAATATGTATTGTTGTCTTTTATGGGCTGCAGAACATAGGGGAGCTTTGATATAATGTACAAGCTTATATGTATATATATATATATATATATATAATGCCATTGTGCTAAAACGGTGGGAGAAGCACAGACAGCGTGTGCGCTGTGCATTGTCAAATGCGATTATTTTTTTTTCCTTCTCTATATATGTGTCTACTTCACAAGTCAATCATATCCATTTTGTGACTTCAAAGAGTGGTTTGAGGAAAAGGCTGTAGACCGTGGATGAACATTCACTTTGACTTTTCATCGGTCAAGGGTGTGCGCCACTGCTGAGAGGAGGTTACCGCGGCCTCACTTTGAAGTCAGCCCCCAGAGCAGACAATGTTTACATTCTTCTGGCACATTACTCCCTCCAGCCCACTGCTTCTTAGACACACACATCCCCGTCACACTGCTCAGATGCTAGCTAAACCTTAAAATACCGATACCGACTGCAATGTTATTATTATTATTATTATCCAGAGCAGCTCAGATAATTAATTTTAAGTAAAAGCTAAAACCAGAGATGGGGCATAAATAAATGACCTTCTTGAGAAATCAAGTCCAAGCTGTTATTCCAAGATTAACCACAAGATGGTGTTGTACACGCCCACTCAACGTCTACAAAAAGACACTGTTCATACTTGTATTTCCTTCTTGAAACTGCAACTTAGGCCCCCACAAACTGTGACTGAAAGAGCAAGAAGAAGTCCCAACATATTTGAGAAGGCGCGTGTGTGTGCGTGTGTGGGTGTCATAAATTGTCTGTTTCTATATGACATGCATGCTGAAAAGTCATGACTCAGACAAGTTCTGCAATCGTAAAACCCTCGGAGTGCCCTGTGCAAAATATCTTAATGTCAAAGTATCACTGCGCACCTCCGTCATGTTGCACACTACTCGTTTGCACCCCATCCTCTGAACATACACCAGCTATGTGGCGCTGCACACATCACAGCTGCACATCACCAGGACAGAGTCTTTCACCCCGGCTGGTCTTATATATGATATATGATACAGACACACAAAGCAGTGAAATCCATGCTTGAAGTTTTTACAACCTTCATCCCAAAGTTAATTAATACTTTTTTTTTGCTCGCTAGAATTGTTTGTGACAGACATTTTGATCAAAATACTGCTCAGTCATCTTGGTTCTGACTCATCGTCCCATGAGGCATTTACACACGTCCACCCTCCCCGCCGTGTCGGTCACTCTACCCACACGGTTTTCCCCCCGTCCCCAGCCCTGAACCTGCACACGCACAGTTCTGAAAACAACATTCCCGTGATGCAAGATTAGAGAAGTTCACAGGGTTTTTTGTTTTTTTTTCTTATATTGTAAATAATAATCAGGTGACTAGAAATGAGGAAGTAGCCCATGAGGAACTTTAAGGATTTTCTTGCTGTGTCATTCTGGTCTGAAAGCTGCACTGAGACGAACATACAGCATGCCCAAGCTAGGACGTTACTATCAAAGCGACAACGGGAATCAAAGGATGCTATGAGAACTAATGCAGCATGGTAATTTCATGAAATATTATGAGTACAAAGAGAAATAACTATGTTTTTATATCTGATTGACTGATTGTGGAAAGTGTTTGAAACAAATCATTTTTGGGAAAGAATAATAATGTGCAATGTGATGTACACTGATTACAAACTTTGATTTGGGATGTCTGAGAATACATACGGTACATAAATAACGGAACAGATTTTTCTATGTAAACATAATATTCATTGCCATCTCCAAAGTTTTCCAGAAAAGTTTCTGCCACTTAATACAGGACCACATAAAACTTTAATTAGAAGAGATTTGAAGATGAACCCCTCTGATTTCACTGATTAAAGTTAAGTGATTTATATCTTCCGCAAATGTCTGCAATGAATAGTTTGCCAGTCCTCATCGACACAAATTATATTCCTTCTTAAATTTAGCGTTATATCAATGCAAATAAACAAGAACTATATGTGTTTAAGAGCCAGAAATGTCTTTATATAAAATAACATCCCAGCCTGCCATTAACAAACTTCCTGTTAAACAGGATGTTGCCTGTGCAGGTGATGGGCTTCTTTATCGCTTTATCATAAATATCAGCGAAACTACACATAAAAAAACACATAAAATCACTTTACAGCATAAATCAATCATATCATCATAGTGTTTGTATTTTAGGGTATTAATTTGAAATATTAATTAATTTAATCATAAATTCTCTGTTACCTGTAGTTTGGAGGCTATGGAAGACTGGTCCTCTTGGGTATACTTGGGTATATATGTCTGCCTATCTACTTCAAACTGTCCAAATTTTACAAAAACCCGCTGCTGTTGATCTGTCTTCTATTGTTGTTTTATCTTTACTGGAAGCATGGACTAGTGAAAGGGCCCCAGATTTAAACCAAATTGTGTTTCCTCTTTTCTACCCCAGGAGCGGGGTGCAAAGGGAAGCTTTTACGTAAACTGTCCATAAATACGAGACAGAAATAATCACAGATTCTGGCAAGTCATCGTGTTACATAATCGTGGTTGCCCATAAATGAATTGAAAAAAAGGAGTTAGATACTACAAGAAAGAAACGAAAAATATGAGCGTTTGTCTCACAATACTTTTTGGTGTGTCTAACTTTGTTAAGAGGTTTTTCTGGAAATTTTCAAAGCAACCATGGTACTTACCTGGTAAATTACCTCAGATACTTCAGCTGATAATGCAGCATGCACACTCTGAAATTGTTGTCAAGGTCGATACTAAAAATAAAGGCTTGACTTTCAAGTGTAGAATGCCGTTAATGTCTCAGTCTTCAGACAGTTTGTCCATAACTGATCAGCGCTGCTCCACTTGCAAGAACAAAACACACAAGTGTTTTTGGTCAGCTTTCTGGAACGGTGACATTTCATTCCAGCGGAAAAGGGCTCCAATATTACATTCACGGTCACACTGTAATCTGCATAATAACAATGATGAACAAGCCATCAGGGAAGATTTGAGAGAAAAAGCCTCCGAATTCTCCTTCAGATGCATGTTGATTGTGTTTATTCATGGCAGTTAGGTTGATGAGGGAGCAATATGGAGGAGGTTGGATGGACACTTGTTATGTGTTACCGTTAAAATAGCAGACATCTCTTGACGAAGAACAAACAGCAAAGGCAGACTGAAATCAAGGCGTCTGTGAAAGCTCTCAGGAATGCAAATTCAAAAGCACTTCATTACTTGCTTTTTCCCTGCAATCTTGTGTCTGAGAGATTGAACTAAGTGGTTAATCAAGCCAAAAACCAAACCATGTCTGAGGGGCCAGAGAGGCGACACCTATGCTCACAGACAAGGCCAAGGCTTTGAGTATGTGTGTTCACAATCTGTATGTTAAAATACACAATAGTGAGTGTGTGTGTGTTTTGGATTCATACCAGATCAGAAAGATCTAGATAGATAAAAGACTGTTTTATTTTTTTACCCTACATTTTCACACAGTATGGTTACGCTAGAACAGGAGGCTTAAAAGTTTCATTACATTTTTGCAAATAAAAAAATAACAAGACCTGATGTCAAGTTACCCATTAGTGAAAGATCAAAAGATGCTTCAGTCAAATAAAATTTGAGGGGTTTTTTTTGTCTACCTCTCTCTCTTTCTCTCTTAGTATCACAAAACTCTCCCGCAGGATATTGACCTCGGTTTCTTTCTTTTGACTTGGTTTATTTTGTAGCCGAGAAGAGCTGTTATTGGAGTTGACAGTTGCAATAGCTGGCACTTGAGAGGAGCCAGATTTGAGCCATGCCAGCAGCTCTAGTAACCCCCACAATGACAATGCAACCATTCTGAATGCAGTCCGAACAGAATGTTAACTTGTACAACTGAGGCATTTCACCCAAACGCACAAATATGAACCTCATGGTGGAGGAAATCCAAAGTCATTAGGATTCACCCTCTGGGAAACAAGAACGTGCAAAACTACAATAATCTAGACCAAAACTGTGGACTGACTAACTGACCAACACTAGCCTTGCTGCATCCATTAATTTGCAGGACATCAGAGGCATCTGTACGTGGTCCCAACATTCTTAAAGCCTTTGAAAATGTAATGTCAATAGACAACACTGTATTCAACTCTTTTTCAATAAAGTTTGAAGCTATCACATTCCTTGCCCATGCTTGCATTCAGGAGTGCTGTAACAGCTCAAATGAGACAGAAGAGATACTAGAGCGTCTTCTGTTTTTCTAATTTCCCACTGTCCTCATCAGAATAAAAAAAAAATGAATCAAGATCTTAAAGGTGAAGTAAGTCATACTGGAGAAAGATAAGAGGAAGATGATTGTTGCAGCTCTCATTCCCAAGATGTCAAATACCAACATAAGTGCCCATTTGCGTCAGTATTCGACTGACCCAACCTTTAAGTTCTCTGTGGTTATGTCAGGACACTCTCGCCTGTCTGTCACATGGCGTACGAGACAACAGACAAACCAAAGACCAGATAGCTTTACCAGTTACGAGAAGAATCTGGAGAATATAGAGTTTGATTCTGTGCAGACGTAGCTCTCCGTTAGCTAGAAACCTTTCTGCAGCATGTCGTATAAAAAATCACAAGTAAAGAAAGCAAATGGTGCAACTGTGACAGGAATATGTGTTAAAAGTGTTTAAAACATGAAAAAAAACTCCAAACATGCTGAGGAGTTCGGTTAGTATAGAGGCTCTTTCATACAGACATTCCGTAACATTAGCCGAATAAATTGCCTGAACTATTCTGGTAGAGGCAGCAGCTTCTCTTGTTCACACAACCAAGGCCTTAACACGATTTTAGTGCTATGCGACCATTCACACACCAACACCAATGGCACTAAAGTCCTCTGTTGTCTGAAATTAGATGAGTTTTACGTCAGAGTGCGCTGGCTGAAGTGGTGACAATTTTCCTTGCACAATATGCCCGTACGGAATTGCAGCAGTTCTTATAGTACAATGTTCGAATGGCCTCAACTGATTTAGTGCCGTAGAAAACTCACTGAATCATTTTCGCACACCATCCTGTAGAACAAAATACTATAAAATGCATGGTATGAGCCAAATCTGTGAAGGTCTTTCTCACAAATTGTGCAGTTTTGAACACGTGCATATAGTGGCAAGACATAGGAATATGTTTGCGTGTTTTGTTTGTTCTGATACTTTTAGTTATAGATCAGTGTAGGGCTGCAAGTATTCTCAATTAATCAAAAAAGACCCAAAGTTGATGTGTGGAAATTGCTCATTTTGCTCAAGCTACAGACCAATTCCCCAAAATGTGAAAATTATCTATCATAGGGAACAAAGAAAAACAGCAAATATTCACATTTTAGTGGCTGAACCAGTCAAATCTTTTGTCAGATTTACCTAGAAAATGATTGATGGATTTCAGATATATATGTGAATTTAGACAGACTACCTAATCCAGATATAAATTGGATTATTATTGATTTTAAAGAATTACTTTCCATTACGTCTCAGATCAGCCACAATAATCTCCAGTGTATCCATGAACGTGTAATGCACTTGACAAATGACCATGATTTGCTTATGACGTAGGGCCTTTCTCTCCCTGATCTTGTTGTTGTTCGACAGACAGAATGTCCGGAATGCGAGTGTGTGAGTGAACTCAGCGGGAGCTGACACTCGACATTAGATTTATGGGTGGAGATTATGACCCAGGGCACTCTGGCAGACACAGAGAAAGAGACAAGCAAAGCCAAGGCCAATGGGAGAGACGAGGTTGGACAGGGAGAGGCAGGAAGAATGAAGCAAAGGCCATGAAATGAAATGAGGTGTTTGATCTCCCCAGGACAGGTCAGGTTTTACCGGTAGAGTGTCTGATCTGATGTAGAGTCTACGAAAGAACGGACACCACCAGCTGCACTGAGCATTCATTACGGCCACACATAATGGAAAAGGAGACAGCAGCTCATTGCGAGCTATATATTTATTTGTCACACCACCATGCCTTTTCTGTCCATCCCACTCATGTATGAATATTTCCCACTTTTCTCTTTAGATTCTTGGAGCAACGCTCTCTGAAACCTCACCAAAGCCTACACTCTTTGTCCAAAAGTTTCCTTGACAGGCACTTGGTTTTACTCCGGGCCTCTGTTGTATCTTCAAATGCCCTAACATTTCTCTTTTCCTTTTATTCTAATCGATGCAGTCGCTGCCGTGGAAAGGCATCCGCCTGCAGACGGCAAATAAGAGCCTCTGAAATGAAAACTTTCCCCCCTCTTTTAGATGACAATTGTATGTGGCTGTGTTCGTCTAGTTTACCTATGGGTCTTTGATCATGACAGCATGCGACAGCGTTTGATTCCTGGGGTACTTTGACAGTTTGCAGACTGGCAAAAGGCCCTCCAGTGTCTGAAGTTAGATCAGAGGAGACAGGGGCCTGAAAAGCAGGCGTCCAGCTGGGAGAAGATCAGAAGAGACACAAACTTTAGCGAGAGCCATTGTGAGGTACACAGTGGCTGCTGGCTCCTATAACTTTTCTCTTTGTATGTTTTTTTATATCGCTCTCTTCTGCCTCTCTTATCTTCCGCTCAGAGTGTTGAATGGCTCAGTTAAAGGTCTGTGAGGTTTTATCTGATTCTGACAAAAAAAAAAGACACCTTGTATTTGTTCCCTCTTTCGGCTGTCTCTTGGGATTTAAGGCTGCTGTGTGTGTGTGTGTCACAGCGGTGCGCATTTTCTGTGGAGTGTAAGCATAACGCCTTGAGGAAGTTGTAATCAAAATGCTGAAGCTTAATTAAAAGAAACATTATCTCCCACGTCACATGCCAAATACGCAGCAGCGAACACTTGTTCCAAGAGCATTTCTCCTATGGACAAAGTTGACAAAGATTGGAAGTGCGCGCGAGGCGTTTGAGAGCTTTAAGTGAAATGAACAGCAGTGGTTATTTCAGCCACTGTAATTACTGCCCATATTAGATTAATGTATGACATTATGTGATTGTTTCACTATAGAGCCTCAGTTGGTTGATTTGAGGAGGCTGGCTCACATGTTTGGTAAGTGTGATAATGGTGCCCTCTCGTGGCTCAATGACAGAACCGACATGAACCTTTTTCTAAGATCCAATAGACGTGGTTCTCAGCTGTGGTGAGCCTGGAAATGATCTTTTGAAAGATGGTCCCCACTCACATCGATGCCACTTAAAAGGAGCTTTACAGGCAACGCATTCATGCTTGTTTTGATCGTGACTATTATCATTGTATGTTTGCTATATGGAAATGCATACACACAGAGAACACTGGAAAAACAAAAACATTACATTTAATGTCAGTTTAAAAACACCACATATGTCCAGTAGTTGAGTAAACATGTTTAGTTGATTATAACCAGTTTGTCATCTATGGAAATCAACGTCCTCTGTAATACCAGTGGTGGTAAAGTAACTAAGTATATTTACTTAAGTATAGCACTAAAATGATATCAGTAATTAGTTATTTACTTGACATTACACAAGCATTTTATAGGGAATGTTGCACTTTTTACTGTTCTACATTGAGGTGACAGATGTTGTTGATTTGTAGATTAAGATTTACACACAAAACATGACCTCTGATCAAACCAGCTTTAAATGTTTTGGACAGACTTTAATTAGCCTCGATTTGAGCAGAATTAAACACATTTACTTCAGTGTGACCACCACGCCGGTTCTCTGTTTCCCCCCCGGTGTAGATGAACATGTGTGGCACTGACTGATCGCCAGATGAAAACAGGCTGACAGCGTGTGATTTACAAGGCATCGCTAATCGATCGACGATGTCGGCGCTCTGCGAGCACCGCGCACTGCCTGTGCTCCGTCTCACCGACTGATACGTCCGCGCAAAGACCGAGCTCGACCTCCGGAGAAATGGCAACAACGGTGAAACTAAACACCGGTGCACAAATGCCCATTTTGGGACTGGGGACATGGAAGGTGGGTTCGTTTTTCTATTTTTTTTCCCCCTTTGTTGTCCTGTTTAGTTAGCTAAGAGTTAACTTTTTTAAAGTGAGCTAGCCGGACGCGTCAAGAGAATGCACGACTGGGGACATGAATGAGAGCTACACACATACGGTTATATGTGTCTTATTCGCCATTAAATGCGTTTTAGTTTGGGAGTAAGTGTAGGACGACGTTAGTTTTTACTTAGCACAACCGGAGCTGATGCAAACCGCGGCTAATGCGCTCCAGCTGCGGGTTTCTAGAAGAGGCGCGACCGCCGTGTGCAAATGTGTAACCTTACACGCTGCGAGCTGACGATATCCACGGCACTTTGTGTCACTGCCACCTGAAAAAGTCTCAGTCATCCACGTCCAAGCGTAGATGTAGACAGCAGCTATTGTGAAACCTAATCCCTGCACATCTAGAGTCACGTGCAGAGGGGGCATTACCCCAAATACAAAGGGAAAGTGTGACTTAACTAATTGTTTGGCTCTAGTCCCCAAAAAAATAGTCCCAAGAACTGAACCCCAGACACAGGGCAATGTTTTTTTTTTCTTTTTTTTAGAATAGTATGTGCTGACAGCATGTAAAAAAAACCACACTATTTGTTTACCACAATAACTAACAACCCCTGTCTGTTAGTCTCCCCCCGGCAAAGTCACAGAGGCGGTGAAAGCAGCCATCTCAGCGGGTTACAGGCATATTGATGGAGCGTACGTCTACCAGAACGAGGTGGAGGTGGGAGAGGGCATTCACGCCATGATCAAGGACGGCGTGGTCAAGAGAGAGGATCTTTTCGTTGTCAGCAAGGTGAGCCGTGGGTGCGTCACGTACCCTTTTCTTTCCGGAAATATGCATTTATGTATTCTGTGTAAGCAGTGTTTTTATGAGCGGATGCGTGTTCGCTGTTCTTTTATTTCCCAGCTTTGGTGCACCTTCCATGAGAAGTCCCTGGTGAGGCAAGGCTGTGAGAAGACTCTCAGTGATCTTAAACTGGACTACCTAGACCTCTATCTAGTGCACTGGCCCATGGGCTTCAAGGTAGGCGCACGCATGCTGTCTGTTTTTTTTTTATTTTTTTTATTTAGTCGCCGTATTGTCATCAATCACATTAATCCCTTCGTCGTGTTACAGGCTGGCAGTGAGCTTTTCCCTCTGGACAGCGCAGGAGAGACGATCACTGATAACAGTCACTTCCTGGAGACATGGGAGGTGAGTCAAACTAACATATGGACCGACTCGTATCGAGCAAGTGACGCAAGAGTCAAACATGCTAGGATCT
Source organism: Nibea coibor (assembly GCA_023373845.1). Taxonomy (NCBI): domain Eukaryota; kingdom Metazoa; phylum Chordata; class Actinopteri; family Sciaenidae; genus Nibea; species Nibea coibor. Next base: position 9,299,152 of record CM041731.1, read on the forward strand.
TGGAAAGTTAGGAAGTGGCTTTAACATGTACCGAAAGTTGCAGGAGTTGGAGAGATCATCGCCAGCTTAATATTTTGAGGCCGGTTTAAGACGAGTGCAGGTTGTACTGTATGTTGGGGTTGACTTGTTTTTTATTTTGTGTGTTTCTCAGGCGATGGAAGAGCTGGTGGACGCCGGTTTGGTCAAAGCTATCGGCGTGTCTAACTTCAACAAGGAGCAGATTGAAGCCATTCTTAACAAGCCGGGCCTCAAATACAAGCCTGCCAACAACCAGGTACACTAGATATACATTTGTAGAAGAAATGGATAACACATTTCACCCAGCTGCTGTTTTTAACATGCATATGAAGCATGTTTGATCCAGGGCTACTGAGCAGCTTAAAGATTGCGGCTCTTAAAGGGCAAGAGGCCTTAAATGGCAGTATCTGTCTCATCCTGTCGGGCCTGAGAAATGAATGTCTTGTTAATTCCTAATGTTCCACAGCAGTTCTCCCTCAGGCTAGACCAATTAGCCGAGGTGACCTTTTTGCTGTTTTTTCCCCGAATCATCGGTCAACATCAGTGTCTTGTTTTGTTGTATATTCGATTAGAGCGCCATTGTCCTCCTGCCCTTGTGCCTGCATCCTGTCACCATACACAGCAAGCATAGAACCAAGAGTCTCATATTTAATATGAGTGGTCTGTCCCATCAAATGTTGTCAGATAAGAAAGTAAAGCAGACTCTATGGGCTCATGCTTAATGCAATCACAGTAATATTCTCTTGTGCCTTTCTTAGAAATGCATGCTAGGATACTTTTTAAATGTTTTTTTTTGGAAAACCTGCCTGTGGAAGTGATATATTAGAGAAAATTAAGTGCAGTAGTTTGAGACACTTTTTAAATCTAAATGTTAGAGGATGTGTCCTTGGGAAAAGACACTAAATTAAACATGTGGAAGCCACTGTGAAGCTATTTATGTACGAAACTCAAATTTGAAAGGCTGGACAGTTACAAAGTTATTACTTCACCTTGAACTGTACAACGCAACAAAATCTATGATTCCAAAGCCCTGCAAAATGTAGAGTATGTTCTTATAGCATGAATAACTTGTTACTTGGTATTTATTTAATTCGGTTCACTCTCAGTCTCTTTGCCTCTTTGTTTGTACTACTAGGTGGAGTGCCACCCATACCTGACCCAGGAGAAGCTGATCAACTACTGCCAGTCTCAGGGCATCTCAGTGACAGCTTACAGCCCCCTGGGCTCCCCCGACAGACCCTGGTGAGTTGCATCACAATAACACGAGAGTTTTTTTTTTTTTTTTAAACCCACGCTGTTAAAAAGTGGGTCATATTTTGTCGCGTGCCAGTGCAGTATTTGTCAATCCCGTCATGTGTGTCATATTCCCGTGCTCAGTTTCGACTTGTGACTGTTGTTCCTCTTTGTCTCTGCGTTTGTCATGATTTGATACATTAAATATGAGGTTTTTGTTGACCAGTAAATCACGATAACGTGCCGAGGATTTGTTTTTGAAAAAAATGGTCAGACAGTTTCCACGTCTGTCCGCCTTTCGATTCACTTTTTTTTGCAGCAGTTCCAGTATTTGTCTACCTTTTTGACTGTCAAAGTAATAAAGTGTGCGAGTCATGTAAATTATACTGGATGATTTATTTTAACTGAAGGGCTAAACCTGAAGACCCTTCACTGCTGGAGGACCCCAACATTAAAGCCATTGCTGAGAAGCACAAGAAGACATCAGCTCAGGTACTTGAATTTAGAAATTGAGTTTATTCTCAGTCTCAGTAACACCAGAGAAAATTGTGGTAGATGTCAGTACGGTTCACATGGCCCTTACAGTTAATACACATCATGGCCTCTAATCGCGTTCATGTCTTAATGCCCTTCAACTTCCCTCCCAGGTCCTGATCCGCTTCCAGATCCAGAGGAACCTGATCGTGATCCCAAAGTCGATCACGCCGCTGCGCATTCAGGAGAATTTCCAGGTGATCAGCTGAGAAATAGTTCAAATATTTTCTAGGATCAGGACTCTCCGTCTGCTTCACTTAACCGTGGCACGTGCATGAAGACTGTTGTTGACATCTTTGCAGGTGTTTGACTTTGAACTGACTGAGGAGGAAATAAAGACTATATTAGGATTTAACAGGAACTGGAGAGTCTGCCCCATGCAATGGTGAGATTGTACATTGATGCACTCTTTTTTAAAAAAATTATTTTCTTTGTTTTGCTTGTTTTTGTTAATTTTTATGTTTTTCTTTTTTCTGTAGGAGCACAAAGCACAAGGACTATCCGTTCAACGCAGAATTCTGAAATGAAACATCCACTTGTGCCACAGGCTTACAGTGTGTGCTGGAGCTTGCTTCTGGAACAGTTTGTAACACTTGTGTAGCCTTGCATCGTGTTTTATTTTCTTGTTACATTTCTCAAAAGAAACACTGACCTTTTGACCAAAGGCCATTTTAACTTGTTTGAACGAGATTTCTTTACTTCCATTACATAGTCTTAGTGTTGAATCAAATTTACTTCTGTAATACGTGTAGAATTTAAAGTTACTGAAGAACAGAAATGTGTGCCGTACACGGTACCGATGTTCAGTATAGTTCTGAGTTAGTTTTGAGAACAGAATAAGCAATCTACAAAACATACGCCTCAGTAAGTGTTACAGTTTAAGGGAAAAAAACACCTACAGTAAATTCTCAGAGCCAAACTTAAATATGAACTGAGTAATGTGATACACCAAGAGATGTATCATACTTGAAAGCACTCCTCATGTAACTAAACCGTTTTTTTCTTTCATTATTCAGTTTGTGACCGGGTTTATTTTTACTCCTTCGTAGAGGCATTGGTGCCTCAGCGTACATATTTGTCTGCAAAATTTAAACAGTACTGTTGTCAAATGCAGAACCAGTATTACCTGGATGTGTGTGACTATGAGTCATATGGCACTTTCTTATCATGTGTATTAACCCTGTTACGAAAATGTTGCTTTCACTTCCCGTGTGAGCTATTCTGTTAAGCACTAAAATAAAGTCCTGTGGGAAAAAGTTAAAAAAAAATCTAGTTTGTGCTATTTAATGACTGTTACAGGGGCAGAAAATGAAATAGTGAGAATGAATGAATGACTGACTGAATGAACTGCTGGAGCTTACGCACACACCCACGAAAGAAAGGTGTTCACCTCTATGTTGTGTGATGTCATGAGTAACAGGCCAACATTTCGGTTTCATGTGTCCCACCTTATATAACAGTGGCAGGTTTTTATTACCCTCCTGAAAGGCAGGAAATTGAGGCTGCCAAAAAAGACACACAATCTCAGGTATGAGTCAGCAGAAAGGTCTGAACAACCTAGCGAATGTGATGCATTCTGGGAAGGCAGGGGGACCAAGTTCACTTGGAGATAAGTTAAACTGGAGTCAAAGTGTTATGCGGCGCTGTGTACAGTGTTGGTTGCACTGTTACAAATAGGAAATAATCAAGCACAGTTCATTTATAGCAAATTTCTGTTCAAATTGCTACACTTCACATTACTACTTACATACAGAAGCACAAAACATCAGGAAGTAAGTACAGGGGGTTAGACAGTATAAACCTATAAGGAAACAAAAATAGCAGTTGACAAAATCAATATTATAAATATTGAGTCATATATGGTTAATTACATCATGAGTCATTAATGACTTGCTAACACTGCTGCTTTTCATTGATACTGTAGAGAGTACATTGATTTTCGAGCATGGAGCCATCATCTTGATGTGTAAAATTTCTGTGACTGACACGGGTTTACAAGAATATATCTTGTATAATAGAACGTTGCGTTCCCAAACACATTTATACTGCCTTTTTCAGTTTTCATGTAATAAAAACTCCCTCTCGACATACAGTATGTCCCTAACCTGCTTTGTAGCACGGTGGCCTGTTTAATTAGCCAGCTAGCATCGGTGGTAACCCAGAGATTATTGTGTTTCCACCTTATCAAGTACTGACGTAAAGTCAACAACCATTATATCCTAATAAAACAGGATGTATATAGACTTTCAGTTCAGAACATTCATTGGATAGGAAATATTATAGAAAACATTATCCAAAACTGGTCCAGTACTAGTGATTAGTCAGTGTGCAGTATGTTGTCTGATGAGTTAGTATTCTGCATTCAGGGGGAAGTCTTTGTGTTTTGAGGCCCTGTAGGGAAAAGAAGAGGAACACACATTACTAAAAGTTTATCGGTAATGATAAATAATCTAGCAACCTAGTCTAGAATTCACGGTTTTCTTCTTTTTTCCATCGTCTTCCTATCTACTCACCATTCTAGGGGGAATCCTCTCCAATTATTATTCAAGCTCAGCATGGTCTTCATGTCGTCTTCGCTCAGCTCAAAGTCAAACAGCTAAAAGATAAAGAACAGCTAAGCAACTCAGTGCTCGAGACAAACCGCAGAACCTAGCTTCAGTGTTCTGCATAAATGGAATCCAATGAATAACTACTGTTGTGATAAAACTATGACTATGACTATAAAGTGCGTAGGCAGAATTTTTGCCAAATGCCAAAATCTAAATTCCTCCAAAATGTTCCAACATTAATACACCGTATCAGCAGAACAAAAGCAAACAGAACGTGGTTTAAGGCCGGTGTACCTGGAAGTTTTCTTTGATTCGATGGGGTGTTACTGACTTCGGAACAACAATCACATTCCTCTGGACATGGAACTTGATGAGAACCTGATGAGAACAGAGTTCGTAAGTGCAAAGCATTATTAAAGCATTATGCAGGCTTCTTCCGGACGCTCTTTAGATGACTACCCAACACTACTGTTCAGTTTCGCATGGTTAGAGTTTTTCACCCTACCCCTAACCCTAATCCCTAACAAACTTTTTCCTTCACCATGTTATAGCATTGATCTTTTCCCTTGCTGACCTTTGTCATTTAACACAGTGTGCACCTCCTGACCCACAGCACATAAGAAAATCACTGCAATACAATATCTGTTTCTTTCTTACCTGTGCTGGAGTCTTGTTGTACTTGCTAGCAATGGTCTTGATCTTAGGTTCCTCCATTAAAGAGGCTTCATCAGATGAAGCCCTTTTGGAAATAAGAACAGAAAAGAATGAGTGATGGTATAAACTGGTAGTAAAGCATTGAGCGTTGTTTATGATAGGTAACACTGCCTCTCACCAAGGCCTGTCAGGGGAGCCCAGGGGGCTGTAAGCTGTCACTGAGATGCCCTTTGAGTGGCAGTAGTTGATCAGCTTCTCCTGGGTCAGGTATGGATGGCACTCAATCTGGAAGAACACCCAAGCGTTGTAGTTTTTGCGTCCTTCTTTCTACATCATGTTGTGGAATCAAGATCTTGTTTTGTACCTGGTTGGTGGCAGGCTTATACTTTAGGCCTGGCTTGTTAAGGAGAGCTTCAATCTGGTCTTTGTTGAAGTTGGAGATGCCGATAGCCTTGACCAACCCAGCATCCACCAGCTTTTCCATAGCCTTTGACACACATTACACGCTGGTGTTAGTAAAGCATCCTGTTTTGCCATCTGTCTGTGTTTAATTTGATTTAAGCTTCCAGATGGTCAGCTGTGTCAAAATCAGTGTATCAGTCACTGGATTTACCTCCCAGGTGTCCAGGAAGTTGCTTCCATCAGATAATAACTGGCCGTGCTCATCTGCAGGAAAAAGCTGATCTCCTGGCTGGAGACACAAATGTGCAAATGTTAAAATTAAAACATAGAGTTGGATGATTTCCTATGTCTTATAATAAGACTTATTAGCTCATTGGGTAAAACTTTATTTGAAGTGCACACAAGCCTGACATTACACTTTATGACATGAAGGAGTCTTTATGAATGTCTATGCCTGTTACTATGTGGCCCATTTAACCCTAACCCCTTTAAAATTGACATAATTGACAAAATGACATTTCGTCAAGAGTCATAAACATTCGTAAAGACTCCTTCGTACCAATGGCAGGTGTCCTGTCACTGTATCATATTGTATCAGTATGTAGTATCACTTATAGTTCTACAAGCAGAAGGCTGTTGCTTTGACAGGACAGTGTTATGCAAAACCTTGGCTCCCATAGGGAAATGCATGAGGTACAGGTCCAGATAGTCCAGTTTTAGGTCACTAAGCGTCTTCTCACAGGCTCCTCTCACCAAAGATGGAATGTGGAAGGTGCACCACAGCTATGAAACAATAAAGAGGAATTTTAATGAACACGCTGTCAGTGTTTAGGTCAGTCTGATCAGCTGAGAGCAGGGCATACTGTTAATCCAGTGGGGGGAACTGTAACATTAGTGTGTCAAATTAGAGTCACTGACATATGTGCTCATCGGGAAAACGTGATGAATTATCACATTCGTAAGAAGTAAAACAAATTATGAAGGAAAATGGGATTTCCCTTATTTAGACATGCCATTGTATAACCTTATCGTCCCACCCTCCTCCCTGCTGACAAAATAAAATGTCAAAAAGGTGACAACCTCCTTAAGACGAAACTGGGTCCAAAAAAAAGTTGTGTCACTTCCCTTCTTGACCAATACTTTTGTTCTTGTTGACTTATACCTGTATACCATACCTTACTGACAATGAACAGGTCTTCCCTCTTTACCACTTGTTGGTCAATCATTGCATGAATTCCAGCCCCAACTTCTTCTTCATTCTGGTACACGTAAGCGCCATCGATGTGCCTGTAACCAGAACTTATTGCCACCTTAACAGCCTCGGTGACCTTCCCTGGGTCTGCCTGTTGGGGTAGGGTGATAGGAAAAACAAGGAAATTGCAGATTCAGATAAGCATCGATGCATTGTGAAACACATCTCAGCGGCAGCTGTGGCTATGGTTTGTCTTTTGACTGTGTTTGACTGTGTTCTTCTTAGAAATAAACGTAAAAAAGGGCATGTTGATATCAAAGGTATCACTGTTCAAGCAGAGGTCAGTGTGCAGTAAAGTGATTATGGCTAATATTTACCCTCCTGAAGGAGTTCATGTTGAGGTCAGTCTAAGACATTAACCAGTTAACTATAATGCAGTCGCACTACTTAAATCAAACATCTAACATTGGCAATACCGATAAAACAGACCACAGAACCCCTGAAATGTAACAGGCATGAAGACAAAGGTAATCGAGACAAAGTCCTTGCATCCATCTTTCTTTGCAACCATTATGTAGTACATCTAAAATGTTCAGCCTTACCCTCCATGTTCCCAGACCCACAATAGGCATCTTTGCTCCATTGTTGAGCGTCACTGAAGGTATCATACTGGATGTTCTGATGCAGTTCTAGCAGGATAAATCAACAAGTAGCCGTTCGTGCAAGCAGACTCTCACTGCACTCAGAGTAAGGAAGCGTGCCGTATGAGGGAGGTGGGGATAGTAGGCAGAAATAGAGTGTCTGGGGTTGATTAGTTACGTCTGGTTTGCAAATACCATGAATCCAGAAAGAGAGGCTACAGAGGGAAGAATGAATCAGCACAAAATGTGATTAGATGGATTTGTGGTAAACAGCATGAAGTCTGTTAGACTCGCTCTAAAACCGCAAAATTAATTAATTCTGAGTAGTATTCTGAAGATCTGGAAATAAGCTTTAACAGAATACATGTTCACATTACATCCAAGTTTGTTCTATATTTTATGACATCAGTTTCTTTAAGGGAGTATGATATTTTTGAAAGTAGGACACGAGAAGTTGAATTAATGTTTGCTGAGGTCAGTACACTAGATCTTGTAATTAGGGTCAGGTCAGGACTCCCGTTAGTTACGCTGTGAAAACAACACAAATTTCTCACGAAATAACCAGATAGACAGGTTAGGTAGGAAGAGTTTGAGTGATGAAGCACCCGACTGCACCCAAAGATTCTGGAATTCTGGTCGCTTAACTATGAGTTGTGATTTGATGAGAACAAATACCGGTAACCGCGTCACGTTAAGTTTGACTGTTGGAGGAGGCTTTATCCAACCTGGATTAGCTGAGTCATGTCTGGGTGTGGCGCGGTGCCTGTATGATGTCAGCAATTTTGCCATTCATTTGGCCACCATTTCCACAGTGAAAAACATTCACTGTCATCTACCTTTGTCCCTTTTCTTATAATGGCAGCCACCTTTCATTCAAAGTGTTGCGTACAGTTAGACACATTTTCATAAAGGACACAATACAGGAAGGTGTTGGGATTTTTATAAGTTCACATTTCTACAAGATAAAATACGAGAGGAAACGTACAGAGTGGCTTAATAACTTATTTCTCTTTTTAACCAGTTCCAATAAGTGGATATAACACATTTAGATTCTCCTCACCAGTTCAACCCTGCCTTTCTGTTTTATGAGAGCACGCCCTCTACTGGAGTTCAACTTGAACAACAGCAATGGCTAATGGCTAATATTCACTATAATGTAGACTGAAAAGCTTGATAGACAAAGCTTAATTAAATGCAATGCACACATTATTACTCACCGTTTTACAGTAGCATTACCATTTTCTTAATTGACTATGTTGTGGAGAAATTGCTGAAGTCAAAGGTCAATGGTGAGGTCAGGAGGGAAGAAAGTGTTCAGGAGCCTCTGATGTCTTCTGCTGTAATATTCATTGACACTTAATCAAGGAGAGTTTGAGACACTCATAGTTCATCAGAAGCGCCTGAGTTGGTCTCACATTCTCCTGGACTCATGCTGGTGGATAGACTTTAAACCCCAAGATAACGCCACAAATACTATACACCCTGAGTTAGCCAAAGAGAATGTTTTTACCCACGCAGGCGTTACTGTTTGCATACTCTAGTCTGAAGACACAGATGTCAGTTTATGCAGATTGTAAGTCAACGGCAAGCTATCTACGATGTCTAAGAAGGCAGCAATATGTTTCTTCGATCCTGGCCCCCACAGTGTTGAGATAGACTGGCACCTACTGTTCCAATCAAAGCCAAATAATTAATACTGGTGAGGAACTCAGGGTGTAACCTAAGGATGGAAAATTCCATAAAACACTACTAAACAACTTATGAATTCTAATGAACATCTAACATGTATATATTATATATACAGTGTTTATATGGAGATGAACCAAAACAACAAGTCATGTTTATGATTGATAAATAAATTATAATTAACAGACACAAGCTCTTATAACTTTTTATTCATTCTTTAAACATTTTGCAACCAATCAACATTCAGGCAACTCACAGCACACACACACGCAAACACACACACACACACACACACACACACACACACACACACACACACACACACACACACACACAAAGTGCGGATATTAGACAATGACATTAACACAGCACTGTCTATGTGGAAGATAGGCAACATGAAGAGCAAAAGGTGCTAAATATTGCACATTATGATCAGTTCAGGAAACTTCTCAGACCATTCAGCTTCACTGGCAGATTGACCCCAGGGTTGTTTTTTTTTTAAACCTTCAAAACAACTGGTTACAAGACAGCTGAGAGAGCACGCAAACTTCGCCTGTGGCTAAGTATACCAGCATTTGTCATGGGACTGATGTCGCTTTCCTACCCTGACTGAGTGAAGGTAGATGCAATTCTGTAGGAAGAAACTAAAACGAGGTAACAGTTGATAATGGCCTATTTAGACACATCTCGGGATGCGAAGCTCTGTTTTTGACAATCTTTAAACTAATGAAGAATAAAACCAACAGAGAAAATGCACAAATCCAGAGTACACTATACTTAAATGAGCCCAGCCTGGTTTGACATTAGCAAAAGGTTTATGTTGTCGAGAGCACGATAACAGTATGGCCTAAAGAGCTGCAGAATGAGTAACTCTTATTGCCTCACTGCACCAAAAAGAAAAAAATATCATCTTTTTTTTAATTAAATTATTTTTTAACCTTAGGCCATACCTGAGTCTGATAGATTGTACCACAATGAGAAATGAACACAAGTAAACATAATGAACCTGGAAAGCTAAATAATGGGGAGGTATCTGAATCAACATGAGATGTGTATGTTGCTATGAGTAATAATGTGAGGGAGTTATTGCTTGGAAGCAGCCGTTTATCAGGCCAGCTTAGATATTTGTTCAGAGGAAATTATATACAGAAAATTACAAAAAGTCACACGCGCAACCATTCTCTGTTCCACCGAGTGATAAATTAGCATTCAATTCCACAACCACAACTTCAAAAGCTTGCAATGTCCCGAGTGGCTGCACTGTAGAGCGCCGTTTTCTGTTTGTCTCAGGAGCAGTCAGTGAAGGTGGTCACCATGTTCCCCCGACGCTGCGTCACTGTCCTGCAGTGCTGCTTTCCCGAGCCGTGGAATTTGTTCTCAGTCCTGGAGCTGTGCGTGTTAAAGGAGAACATCTTCTCCAAGTCCTCGAACATATCGTCAAAGAGTCCTCCGCCAAAGGCCCTCTGCTGAAACTGTCTCCTCTGTCTGTTCATAGTCTCCCGATGGGCCTGGAAGTGGCTGTCAAAGTGCCTCTTTTGGTGGGCTTGATTCTGGGAGTGGTGGTGGGCGTGAAAGTGGTGGTGGGCGTGCTGCTGTTGCTGACCAAAGTGGTCAAAGTCTTTGAAGATGTCGTCGAAGTTGAAGTTGAAGGACTGGAAGTGCTGGTTGAAGTTGTAGCTGCCTCCTCCTCCTCCCCCTGCTCCTCCCCCACTCCCATGGCCCTCCCCGGGTGACGGGCCGTGCCCAAACTGGTCGTACTCTTGCCTCCTCTTGTCGTCCGATAGCGTCTCATATGCTGGCAGAAACAAAAACACGTGACGTCACTTGTCGTGCTGGTTGCTATGATGGGATTCTTTGTGCAAACACATGTCTATTATTTATTTAATGTAAACAAAGAGAGAGATGTTTGAATTTATGTCAGGTTAAGTTTCAAATGTGTTTTATCTACTGTGTGTGCTGTTTTACTGTCCATGTTTCTGCTTTGAACGTTTCAGTTAGAGTGTAGCAAATTTGTCTTATTCAGCCCATATTTTTTTATTCACTTTAATATCCTTTATTTTATATATTTTTTGTATGGGCGATAGCCTTACGAGTCTCTGTGTCGAATGATTTAAAAATAGCACCTGTTAATGTAGTATAAGGCTGTCCTGATGGTGATGTTTCTACTCACATTAATATTTCAGTTACTTTCTATTATTCTTCTGCATGCTTGCACGTGATCTCTCTTCTATTGTGAGAGAATCTATTTTGACGGTGACTTTGCGTCATCTGCCTCAGCCTCCTGGCTGACTGGTACGTTCACACACACGTTTCATCAATGTACACCGCCCCAACAAAGTATTTTTTTTTTAACTCCCTTAGGCTCCAATAGAGGGGAGAGGTATACCAACACATCATCATGTGTTGTCACGTCATAACAGATGACGAGCTCTTATTGTAAAGATAAACTTAGTTTCTGTTATCTTAACTTACCGCAGCCATTTCCAAAGAGCCTGTCACTGGCGTCTCCTAGTTTAATTATTTATAATCTAAAATTAAAGTCTATTTTGAAGTCATTTAAGTTTATCTAAGGCACAAACTGCCAAAAACATCTGACTGCCAAATGTAGAGGTGATCTGGTATAAATAGTTGTCAAAAAACACTTACCCTCTGCTATCTCTCTGAACTTGGCCTCAGCGTCTGGGCCCTTGTTTCGGTCAGGATGGTACTTGAGGGCCAGCTTATGGAAGGCCTTCTTGATCTGACGCTCCGTGGCATCTTTGGTCACCCCCAGTATGTCGTAGTAGTCTCTCTTGGCCAGGATGAACTCTGAGATGAGCAGGATGTGCACTGCTAGCAGCAACACTGACTGCGCTGTGGCCATTCTGGTGGTTTTTGGCACCTTTGAGGCTGTGAGGAAGAGAGCAGTTTGACAGCTCGGTCAGCGACGTTTCACACTCCCCCCCGAAAGGCTTTTAAAACGGTTTCAGTATTCACATTTCAGGTACTAACTACAACAGGAAAAAAGAAACAGACTACGGGTTATATGACGTTTATAACCAGCCAGCTAGTTTCAACAGACAGGCGTTAGCTTCAGGAAAAATGACAACTCACTGTTTTGGTGGCATAAGAGAGAAACTTCCACCAAGGTTAGCCTTTAAAAAAGCTTGTAAATGATACTCCGCTGTTTGTTCTCAGTTGCAGATAAACCACCCACGACAAATGACAGTAACGCGTAATGGAAAATACATTTTACCTGGAGACGGGGGTGACAAACAGCCTGAGGATACCTCGATCAGCAGCCGACAGCTCCAGCTGACGCGAAACGAAAGCTAACAATTGTTGACGAGCTACATTCCTGAGCTGTAACACCACGACTCGCAACGCCATTGGTCCATTTCTGAACACAGTGACTCGGGTCGCTGTGATTGGTGGATATAATGCGCACGTGGAAAATGGAGGTACCGCCAAAGGTAGATAAGCGAAGCAAAACATACACTGCGTGTACTTCCGGCTTTGTTTTGCTCTGCTATTTTTGTAATTATCGATTAGCGCGTGAGACCTAAACGCGTTTTCAACAAAGTAAATTATATTTTGTTTATATATGTACTTCTGTGAATGTGTTATGTTATTTGAGACACACACGAAAATGTATTTTGTTTAATTTCCTCCACGTAGTTTGTTCTACTCTTTGTAGCCGTTTGTAATCACGCACGTCAGGTTAACTATCTTGCTCAAAGTAAGCGTCGTGTTCGCTGGGAGGGCTACAACCCGGAAGACCGTTTGGTGGGTGTTGTGTGTTTTCAAAAAATCTGTCAGCCACAAGCGTGTCTCTGTAACGCGTTTTCATGTAGCTTCACCGCAGATATGCCACGGTACTGCGCTGTGAAAGTCTGCAGGAACCGCGGAGGAACTGCCTCAAGACAAGACAACAAGAGAATTAGCTTCTACCCGTATGTTTTCTTTCTGGTTTGTCTCTGAGCTTAAATGTTTATTCAGTTTAGCTGCTAGTGTTAGTGTGTTTCTGCTGTCCTTAGCTCCTTTAGTCGCAGGTATATTAGTTAGAGAGGCATTGGGATGAGTTAACAGTCGTGTCATGTCTGTAGTACATCGTGCATGTCATGGTACAAAGGGAGGTTGTTGGAGTTAATGTGTAATGTGCCACATTCATGCACCTGACTTGAAACCATGAATAGTTGAAGTGTCAGACTGTTCATTTACTCCATGCTTCCCTCAAAGGTTTCCATTGCAAGACAAGCCCAGGCTTCAGAAATGGGTGGACAACATGAAGCGGGAGGAGTGGACCCCGAGTCGACATCAGTACCTGTGCAGTGAGCATTTTACAGAAGACTGCTTTGACATACGATGGGGCATCCGCTACCTGAAGAACACAGCCGTCCCGACCATTTTTCCTTCCTGCGAAGAGGTATGTATGAGTGTTGTTTTGTTTTTTTTTCTGTCTCGCCATCCATCAGTTCCTCCAGTATGAAGTGAACATACTGGAACTGATGGCTGATCCTCAAACTTCACTCTGCCACAGGCAGAAGCAGCTCATCCAGAGTTTTTGGTGTGCAACAAGTCTGATCGTCTCATCTGAGTTACAGGAAATTTCTTGTCCGTCGCAGTTTCAGTATAAACATGTAACACATTGTTACAGTATTGTGCTTTTACTTGCACGCTGCGTGTTGCCGTCTAACGAAGACTTGTTTTCTTTTGTTTCAGGATGGTGAGAAAAAAGATACAGCCATTAAAAGAAGCCCCAAGGTCAAGTCCAGGATTTTAGACATTGACACTGAACCCACAGGATTTGACTCTCCTCTCACTAAGAGGCCTCTCATTTTGAGCAGAGCATGCAAAAAGGCCCAGTCGAGTACAGCGAATAATGCTGCCGAACACACAGAGGTGATATTTGAACCACCTCTGGCCTCGGACTCTGGCGTCTCCTGTCATTCGGAGATACAGTATGCCGCAGCGTCCTGCCGCGCGCTCTCCCCGTGCGCTGAGCCCCTTTCTGAAGAGCAGGCGGACTCGACTGTGACTGTGTTGTGCTGCGAGACGTTGGGCCCTTTCTCCGACGGAGAAGTGGACGCAGCGGCTCTCCAAGCAGCGCTGCGCCAGGCTTTTAGCTTTGCCCCTGTGGAAACGTCCGCGGATGAAACCGCGGGCTGTTTTTCGGAGGAGAGAGGACCCGGCGTCGGGGAGCACATTTCTGCTTATGAGCACTCGTACTGCAGACCAGACACGGACAAGGATCATCTTTGGAGTAAGATCTTGAGTTTGCATGCCAAGATCTTGGAACTGGATCGGCGGGAGGAGAGCACCATATCCAAAATCCGTGCTCTGGAGACTGAGATATCCCTCCTTAAAAAAGACGGCGCTGTTTTTAAAGAGAAGCAGAAGGTTTTAGAAGACTGTATATCTTCTGTGTTGCTCTGATTCTCCAAGTGATCACAAGCTGTGGACTGATATGAGATCGTGGATGTGTTTTTAATTGTTAAAAAGTCAGTTTTGCTGACGTGTTGCACAAGCTCCCTCACATGAAGCTCAGCAGCGCCAACCACGTCTTTACAAAACTCTGTTGGTACTCTGCGTTCCATGTTACAATTGTACATTTTGTCCACATGGAGGCACAATTTGACCGTCTTTACAGGAAGTGTTCCAAAGCTAAGCTAAAGCATTTATGTTCTGCGGCTCTTTGCAGGTGCACAACTGATACAAATTCAAGATTTGCCGTTAGACGTCTACTTATTAATGGTGCTTTATGATGCAATGCTGTCTGTTGTACTGTATTTTATCATTGGTCTGTGTTTGATAGTGGCCTTTGTTACAGTTTCTTGGTCCAATTATATCATTTCATGGTACAAAAGTATTCTCTTTTTTTTTTTCAAATGCAGTCTAAAGGATGATAATTGATTGTAAACATCGCTATGAATCGGTACATTTCTATAAAGCTGGCATAATGATTTCTTCTGAAGCTCTGGTATTTATTTGACTGTGACACAATGTGAGCGATCGTGTCCGTGAGAACAGTGTTTTATCTCTGTGCCACGCTTGATTGCTAATACCACCATGTCATTTGGTACAACATATTTATTATGTGCTTAATAGAAAACGCAACAATTAATTAACTGCAAGGTGCATGAGTGCTCTAAAGCGCGTACCTCTCACATGGACGTGTTTGCGTCCACTGTGTCATCTTTAAACCCCACAATAACACGAACGAGACCCAGCACAGCAAGATTTCTGTCCCACTTTTGCACCCCTGTGCGCTAAATTAGTCATCTTAGTGTTTTTGGCCAAGTGAGATGCTTAATCCTATTTGAAGCAGCAGTCCGGAATGAAATGTGCCTCTGCACTGTAGGCAGAGGCCTGGACACAGAATCTGCGTGGAGCACATTGTGATGAAACATTTTTTTTATTTTTAACCCGCACCTGTGATGAAAACGGGAATCATCAGAAAGCGTCTGAGGGAGGGGGAAGAAAAAAACAACAACACGCGTTTGCTTTTATTTACGTCAGCGTGTTACATCAGGACTCTAATTAGGCTACAAAGGCGGTGTACGCTCATGGTGGCGTTACTGCCTGTGATGGCATATGCAAAGATCATTAATTCGATGTACTTATGGTTTCCACCAGCTGTGCGTAAACGTGAGAGAGAGGGAGAGAGGGAGAGCTGGGGAGAGGCTAATTTGTTTTTTTGAATAAATTACAAAGGGACTGATTGGACTGGATTTCAGCTGACTCCAGGGTGTTGCATTACTTGAAAAGGTTATAAGATGACACGATGAAGAACGACACCAGGTTCTGTCGCATCAGCAAGGATTAAGAGAATAAAACCTCAAAATTAGTAATGAGGTGATGTTGTAATCCTGTTGCTCTGCATCATATCGGGAAAAACAAAAGTAATGCACTGCCAGATCCTTCAGCGTGGCTTAAGTCCTATAGAGATAAGCGCAGGTATTGATCTTAAAGTAGGGTGACGTAATAATACTAATCTTTGTTTGTGTGCATTCACAGCCAGGGAAATGTAAAGGAACAATCAATGATGAATGAGAAAGGACTAAGCAATGGAAGATTAATCACAGAAATGCTAAAGGTAACGTCAATCCATAACATAAGATTAGCAAAAGCCAAAGATTTCATAACCTGAAAGTCTGCATTAAAATGCTCCTCATTTTATCTAAATTCTAACAGCTGCTCACCATCTATGCTGCACAAACACATTCAGGCTTTGCTGTCTGTTGCAGGCAAATCAAAGGGGATCGACGTCAGAGCTTTAAATAGTGAATAATCATTTATTTATTTGACTTAATATTTCAGGAAAAGTAATTCTCAGTGTTTATTTGCGATCGTACGAAAGGGCAGAATAATATGTGTAAATAACTCCATTTGTGTTATAATTACACAAAAAACATTCACAGAACGTTAAAAAGGCAAATATGTTTGTTTCTTTTTAGAAATGGGGATTTATTTCTGAAAAGGCTCCCGCAATTTTTTTCTTCTTCCTGCAGCACCGAATGAAAGGCAGTATTGTGCTCCGTGCGAGCATTGTTGTGCCCGAGGGGAAGAGACAGTTACGCTGGTGTATTTTAATATACATGGAGCGCCATGTCTTATCGTCTTTCACAGCTGCAAAATGTTCTTCTAAAACATGAAATATGTTTTTTTTTTCTTCTGTTATGCATGATGGATGTTTCATTTCTTTAGAGCACTGGAACACAGGCACAATTAACCAACAACAGAAATTCAATATAATACACACATACAGCAAGGCTGAGACTAATCCAGACTTTTTTTTTTTTTTTTGTACAAATTTTCTTGGAATGAAAAAACATTCATCAACAACGACTACGCAGATTTAAACACAGGATCCGTTTGGGTTTTCTGCATGTCAGATATCCTCATCCAGATGACCCATCTGGACTTCATTAGTCCCTGTCCTGTGTCTGGAGTGGCATATCCTTTGATATGGAACATCTCTATCACTTTTGGTTCATGCAGCTCTGGCGTTATGTTTTTTTTTTCTTTTTTTAGCTGTAATAGAGATATATCCAGGGGTTGGTGCAGCTGTTGAGACTGGCCAGCAGCATGATGATGGCAAACACTGGACCTGTGAGAGAAAGAGAGAGAGAGAACTGTGTGAACAAACCAGAGAATATTGACTCTAAGATATTTCTGAGGTGCACAGTTGGTTACATTCATTAATATTTAGCATGTAGGCCTACACCAGAGGGACCTCTTCATCCTGTGGACAAACCTTGAGTAGGTGCAGTGCTTGGGCTCCATGCAGACCATAGCTGGACAACAAAGAAGGGGCTCCAACACACCGTGTATGTCATGATAATAACAAATGTCATTTTCACAGTCTTCATCTTTGCATTGGACACCCCCTTGGTGCCCGTGCGCCCTGCCTGCAGCGCCTTTCTCTTCATGTTGAAGTAGATTGTTGTGCATATTCTTAATTGGCAGTAGAGCAGAATCATGGCAGGCAGGGCATACACCGAG
Organism: Nibea coibor; assembly: GCA_023373845.1. Classification (NCBI taxonomy): domain Eukaryota; kingdom Metazoa; phylum Chordata; class Actinopteri; family Sciaenidae; genus Nibea; species Nibea coibor. Next base: position 9,316,545 of record CM041731.1, read on the forward strand.
AGTGTGATCCAGGTGATGTAGACCCGGCTCCCCCATGGTTCAATAAACGTCGCCCAGCAGTCGTACTGATGCTCCTCTACCTCCTGGAGAGAGAAGATGAAAAGCTGAGGAGCGCTGAAGGCGAGGGAGATGAGCCACGCTGCGCCTATGGAGAGATACCTCCTGAATGAATTCTTTAAGAAGGAAACCATCGGTTTACACACCGCATGATACCGATCTATGGTTATAGCCACTATCATGTACGCAGAGGCAAACATCCCGACCACCTGCAGGTATTTTACGGAGCGGCACAACAAGTCTGTGCCTCGGAACCTGTGCGTAATTTCAATGAGAAACTGCGGTAGGACTTGGAAAAATGCCACCACCAGATCTGCCAAGCACAAGTGCAAGAGAAACAGCTGGGTCCTCGTGTTTCTTTTTCGCTTCTTCCAAAGTGTGCCCAAGAAGAACAGATTACCACTTGTGGCCAGGACGAAAAGCAAACCCAAAATCCCAGCTCTGATGTGCGCAAAATGCTCATGCGCATCCCCATCTCCGTTTGGTACCGTTTCAGAGCCATTGCTGCTGCTGCTGCTGCTGCTGGTGTGATCCATTTAAGCGCAAATTACTGACGTGTCCGGTAAATTCAAGGTTCAGTAGACGTTTCCGTGCTGGTTAGGTGTTGGAATATCTCAGTGCTGGCGCAAAGACATTTTCCTCCTTTGCGCGCGTGTTGCAAGTGACTGTGGGAGCTGTGAGGCGGGAAAGTCATCCACTTGAAGGGATGTGGTCAGTCTGCCAAGTGGCAAATGAATGGCACGCACAAAACATATCTAATGACAGTAAAATAAAAATTAGAAAAGCAAAACTAAACAAAAAACATTTAATTTAACCCCCCAAACTCATAAATACAAACTTTCTTTCTGATTATTTTTCTCAAACCACCTGTGTAAATGATCAGCATCTCTTCATGGCACTTTAAAAATAACATCTCTCATTTTTTTTTGCATCTTAATTGTGAAAACTAAATGTTATACAGTGACCTGTACTAATGTTTTATAGGGCAGGCTTGAAAGGAATAGCACGACAGGAGTTCCCATTAAAGCTCTGACATTTTGACCGCAGAGGCAGAGAAAGAAATGTAAGTGCAGATACAAACGGCAGTAAACAAGCATCCAGCTGTGAAACAGACATCTCAGCATTGATTCGGATGCCATTTCGTGTAGCGCATGGTTCCTCGGACGTGAGGCCACGTGGACAGAATTCTGTGTATGTAAGGTTTATTAGTCTTAGACTGTTCAGGCAGGTATGAGCAAACCTGATCATGTGGCCGTTGGATCAGCGAGATCGGGGAAAAAAAAGTTGTACAAACCTTGACAGCTGAACCTTGATGGATAAAAATCGTATTAAGATTCAGTCAACAAAACCAGTGACACCTGAGTTGAAGGCTGTCAAACGAAACAGATAACATTTACATTCAAGCTGCGGCATGAAACATGAATCAAAACTCTGAAGTGACAGAAGGTCGTAGGGTGTGCAGGAGACACGTTGACAAGAATGTTGACAAAATCGAGGCAGATGATGAAGATGCCTCCATCTTCCATCTTAAAATTTATGACAGAGAATGTCTGTCAAATATTTGTCTCAGTTCAAGATAATAATAACAAAAGTTCAGGGTAATTTTCTCAGACTTCTCACAGCTCCTCCAGCAGTTTTGACAGGCTGACTAATGAGCCAGCCTTTACGTGTAAAATAAAAGGAGTGTTCCTTTACAGCGCCACTAGACACATCGTACAGAAAGAGTGTCTAAAGTTCCTTCTTCTTTTCTTAGAAAACTGCTGCACTGCCATGTGGCATAATGAAGAGACCGCTCACAGAACGTGTAGGTAGCACTTGCCAGTCGATGACATGAACATATCCAGTACAATCACCGCACTGGAGCAGTGACAACAGGAGGAGAAAAAAAAAAGAAAGAAAGTATAATGTTGCCACCACTTCATCCATGACAAGAAAGATAATACATGCACTCCGGGTCATTTCAGAGTGTTCTTATTACACAATAAAAGGTGGCGTGGGCATGGAGTGGAAAAAGATGATAGTACTTTAGAGTCATCAGCCTCCATCGCGTCCTCTTGCTTTTCTTTGTATTGTTCCTGAAAGAGCTCATTACGGCTGTTTTTCCAAGTAGTAGACAGAATAGTATTCTGTCTTTTTTTGTGCCATTATACTGTGCATGTATGATACAATACTATAAACGTGTGTGCTATAATTGCACTGGTAATTTGTTGTACTCTTGACCCTTTTCTTTCACCCCACCCTGATCTGAGTATAACCATCCTACTTCCTACGCACACGCTATTAGCACTTGTCGCCACCCTCCTCTGATACTGCATTATAAATGTTTAACTCTTTTTCATATGGCATTTTGACATGGCATGTCAAGCCACCAGTGTGACTCTCAAAAGAAATCATTTTCAAGAGAATTGCTCTGCGCAGGAGTGTTTCATCCCTCTCCACGTCAACGAGAATGAAAAGGCACCTCTACACCTATTAATCCCCCACCCCCCAGTGCAGCCATTTGCCTGGATATGCCCGATGGAAAACATTATGATTATCATTACCAGTGGGCGCATTCGTCTTTAGCAAGTGTGCGCACAGCAAATGAACCTGTTGGTCTCTAAGCATTGAAATATCATGAAATTGACCTACGTTGTATAACACGGCTCTGGCTGTCTTTGATGCCCTGCTCAAACTCGACTGTAAATGGCACAGCGTGTGAATTGTTCAGGAACATTCACACTTATGCACTGACTCATAAACTACTGTGTGACTAACTTTATTATGAAGACTATAGGGGGTGACTGACAAGTGTTTGCGCTGACCGAGAGAGAGACAGATAGCTAATTGCGCAGTAAATTAGGTATTGACAGACCCTTCGGGGATTTAATGAACTCTAATATGTATCCTTTCAAAGAATCAATGTTTAATGTGATGTTCTGTGCACACTCACACAACAAACAGTAAACACACAGTCGGTTTCTCCCCACGTTGAAGCGTTGATTGACTTCAAGCCAAGGACAACCATGCATGAGGATCTCAGTTCAGATTCAGCACTGATACTGCTCTGGGTTTTCGCTGGAGACGGTTGCAGTGATATTGCAACACTACATATTTTATACTGTTTTAATGATCTGGTATTAGCAGCAGCGTGAAACTCATTTCACTATGACAACTGGATTAAATGTTGCTCTCCATGGTGCTGAAGTACAGTACAACCTCTGCCTGCTGTGCTGCTGAAATAGTGGACTCAGATCACAGTGACTGCACGACAAAGATCATATATATCATATTAATATTCGGGACTATTTACACTGCAAATACAGTGTTATAGATAATTCATATCTGTATTTAAATTATAATGCGAGTTCTGAATTTGTTGTTTTATTCCAAAGATGTTTTGTCGACACCTAGTGGCGGAAGTAAACATTGCACCGTATCCAGGGCACTACGTCACCTCCTCTCTTCTTCCTGTTTGTTTTTTTCCCCCTAACCAGCACTGATTCATCCACTGTGCCAGCTTAACATTGAATCAAATATTTTCGGCAACCCAGCTGTCACCCTCGGTTTCCTATGGTAAGATGGATGTGGCTTATTTACGTCGTGACATCGTGTCGAAACCCGACAAGCGGTTCGCTGCGCTCTGCAGTCTGTAGCTAATGTTGTGCTAGCAGCGGCTAACGCTCTCCCATTGACTGCACATTGCATTTGTCAGCTGTTTGACCAGCGAGCCGAGTGTCCAAACCTCACGGACAAGAAGGTTGCTATTCACTTCGATAAAGAGCCCGAACATAGATAGTCAAAGAGCTTCGTTGTCTTGAATGCGTTTGAATTAGCTTTGACGCTAAACCTAGCTAAGATAACTAGATATCCTAACTAGATAATAGAGACTGAGAGGCGGTTAGCTACTCAGCGTCGACTGTGGGATGTTTAATGTTCATATTTATTGCTGTATCTGTTATTTCAAAGTGGGTTGACACACACAGAGTTACGCTGAGGGATTGTTGGACGTAACTTTTAGGAAGGTTCCAGAAACCATCTCCTTCTGGGTGGTTCGCCGGTTGTTCAGTGTTCGCTGGCTCAAAGGTCCACCGCTCTTTGGAGCAAAGTCTTGCTCTCGATGATGTCCGCCAGCCACTGCTCTCTGAACCTGCTCCTCCCGGGCGTGTGCACCAGCCTGTTGGACTCCAGCATGAACAGCACCTCCACGGGCAGAGCCTGGGGCTTGATTTTCGACGTGTCCACGGCGAAGTAGACGCTGGCCGTCCCCTGAATGGGCTTCCTCGGGGTCGGGGTACTAAAGCGGGCCCGGTAGTGGTAGAAGATGTGATGCTCCTCTTCGGTGGAGCAGAGGAAGTCCACACTGTAAAGCCAGCAGGGCTGTAGCTGCCATGTTTGGATGTACTCTCCAATCTGCCGCCTGCCCACTTCCACCGTAAAGTCTTGCTTAGCCACCCAGTTAATATTCTCCATGTCGGTGTCAGCCTGCTCCTTCATGACGGACTGACGGTGTCTGTCCAGCAGAGCGATCACAAGTTGAGCTGACTCTGCTGTGAAGTTCACATTTGATGAATGTTGCTCCATCTTGCTGTTGCTGCAACTGTTTTGTTGCCATAGTGGTTGCCATGGTTACCAGGATGGATAAGGTGTCAAATGGAGCCCTCTGTTGGCCTTCTGTTTACAGTGTAATGTGTTTTCTCCTCATGTTTGTCACATCCTTTTTTTTTCTTACAGGAAACTTTGGATCAAGCTTCAACTAAAACCACTGATGGCAGGTAGCCCTGCCAGAATGCTGCATCGCTCTACGCAGACGTGCATCACCAGTTAACCTAAAGTTCTCCGCCGCAGTTCAGAGCGAGCCAGCAAACGCATGTCGCGAATCAGGACCACACTCGACAGTGTCACCAAGGCAGTAGGCAGCACGGACCTCATCTCCAAGTTCTCCCGCTTCAAGCCCGGCATCGCCACGGTCGACAGCGCCCATGCGGAAAAAGCTGTGGTCAAAGCCGAGACCTTGACCTCTAACAGCGCAGCTGCCACCCCGCCGCCCGAAACCACCATGAAAGAAAAGGAGGCCGAAGATGAAGGCGAGAGGAACACGGCAGAGGAGGAAGGCCAGCAAGTTGCAGAAAAGCCTTTTATCGTCACAAAGAAGGCTACCTCCAGTTTGGCTTCAGCGGCGAGTGCGTCTGCGATGAGCTCTACTTCGACTGTGGCGAAACAAACAATGCAGCTCTTTCACCCAACAGCTCTGTCCACCAACATGGATGAGACCTACAAAACTCTGGCTCAGCACATCAATAGTTACTTTGGCACCAGCACACAAGTGGAAGAAGGTGAAAACAGGAAGGCGCAGCAGCAGCAGCAGCACGGAGGCGGAGATGATCCTGTTTCTGAGCCCATTCCCAGCACTGTTCCTCAGACTACTCTGGACCACATTCCCGTTTTGTCTCCAGTAGCAGAAGCTAAACGTACTGAAGCATCCACTACCTCTCCATCAGAAAAGCTCAGTCCTCCAGTAGGTACGCCACCCTCAGAAAAAGCAGCTCAGTCCATCCCTGCGCCTGCTGCTTCCACTAAAAAAGGCTTCACCCACTACCTTTCCTATCCTCGGCCTAGCGTTCAAGCATTTGTCGGCAGCTACATCGCACCCCTGGTCCCCAAATTCAGAGGCGATTCCAAAAGCATTGTAGCAGAAAAAGACAGCAAGTCGTCTGCAGTCGCCGTGGAACAGCCGGCTGTGGACAAGGCAGAGAGCGAAGAGGAGAAAGCGAAGCGACAGCTGCTGACTCAAAGAGAGAAGGTAAGGTATCTTATCTCTTAAAAAGGCTTATGGTTAAGAAATACATTTTGTTTATCATGTGGTCCTAATGTTTTGCACATGGTGTGTATTTCTCACACAGATAATAGCCAGGGTAAGTGTAGACAACAGAACCAGAGCCCTGGTGAAAGGCCTGCAGAGGGTCACTGACGTCAAACTACTCACCAGTCGAGTGGAAGAGCTCAGCTTTCACCTCCTGGAGTTCCCCGAGACGCGAGGTGTAGCCGTCAAGGTTGGCGTACATCGCCGTCAGATGTGTTGCGCGCAGTTTTTTTCTAAGTGGGGACGTTCTAGCATTCATCATGTTTCTACAAACTGTGACCTTTTCAGGAGAGAGTGCTGCCCTCTCTGCTGCGTCTGCGGCAGGCCAGAGACCTTCCTCTTCAGGCTGCTGTGAGAGAAGCGCTGGCCCTGGTCGGCTACACCGATCCAGTCAAAGGCAGAGGAATCCGGGTCCTGGCTATCGACGGGGGCGGAACAAGGTAAAGCTCTGCCAGGGGTGAAAAAAGTGTTTGACTAAGAAGTGATTATTAAGAGCTGCATTTCTCTCAGTCTGAGTTTGTAAATCTTGTGACTTCATCACAGGGGACTGCTGGCTCTGCAGACTCTTCAGAAACTGCAGAACCTGACCGGCAAACGAATCCACCAGCTGTTCGACTACATCTGTGGAGTCAGCACGGGTATAAAAAAAAAAAAAAAAGACAAATTTATGAAAACCCCTGTTTTCTGTTCCTTGCTCGGTGGCACATCACACTTCCTGTTCCTCTCCGCTTTCAGGCGCCATTTTGGCTTTCATGCTGGGGATTTTCCAGATCCCGTTAGAGGAGTGCGAGGAGATGTACAGGAAGCTGGGCGCGGACGTCTTCAAGCAGAACGTCATCGTCGGGACAGTGAAGATGGGCTGGAGCCATGCTTTCTATGACAGCGAAATATGGGAAAACATCCTCAAGTTAGTCTCCCTTTTTTCCCTCAAAGTCTTTCCATTGTTTTACAAACACCTTCCATTCTTGATTTTAAATATACTAAATTGTCTTAACTTGTATGTTGAATTAATTTTTTTTTTTTTTTTTTAGGGAACGAATGGGTGACGGACACATGATTGAGAGTGCCAGGGACCCAAACTGTCCTAAGGTTAGTCACTTGTCTTTTCAGCATCACACTGTGCATGGATCAATTTTATTTGAACATTTTTATATGCAGCATAGACAGACACAGATAAATTAAGATCTATTTATTTTTGTCTTTCATCCAGCAAAGCATTTCAGAAAAACATCAACTTGTTGTAATGTTTAAAAAAAGAAAAAAATAGAGATGACTTTCCGTGTTCCTCTAAATATGCTTTTTGTCTGTCCACCAGGTGTCAGCAGTGAGCGCCATTGTAAACAGGGGCTTACCTCTGAAGGCCTACGTGTTTAGGAACTACAGACTCATGCCAGGAATGAGATCCCACTACCTTGGAGACTGCAAACACAAAATGTGGCAGGCTATCAGGGCCTCGTCTGCCGCCCCGGGCTACTTCCAGGAATTTGTCCTGGGAAAAGACCTCCATCAGGTACGCCACGGAACTGAGAGAACTGCGAGACGTCTTTGCTAAGTTTGGAAAAGGAGGCGAATAATGACACGGGTCCCAGAATAGATGGATGTGACATTTAGACCTGTTCCTCTTGACCACTACGGTGTTAAACGGGCATCCGTTTCATTTTCCGGCATCTGCGTTAGGTGTCATTTTATCTAAGAATGAAGCAACATGATCCGTGTTCTGACATTGCCCCTGGAGATGGAGATTTTCTTTCAAATTTGCGACAACGGTGGCTCTCTCCAAGAAGTCATATCTCTCAGAGAGGGCGAGTTTGATGTGAGAGGGTCGCTTCCTTGAAATCTTACCAATCAATACATTTCCACCGTGTACCTTGGGCTCAAGGACGGAAGCACTGAGCGTCACACTGCACTGTGTGCTGTTTGTGTGTGTACATCAAGGGTGTGTGTGTGGATTGGTTTCCCTTTTCCCAACGCATCAACCTTGAAGGCGGTCCCTTAATTGGCTCATCCTCTTCTCTGGCTGTCAGGAGTCGAGGGAAAGAGGGAAAGTGGAGATGAAGGTAGAGAGAGAGAGAGAGAGTCCTTGGACCCAGTCTGTCTCCCCCAAACATCAAAGGCCTCACCCTGTAATGACTTAGCTGGTCTTTCTGCAGAGAAACGGAAAGCTTCAGGGAACATCCAACAGGGATTGTGAAAGCATGTTTCAGGAGGTTAAAATGAAATTACTAGATTCAACATTGGTGGATTAAATTTAAGGTCCGAGGTCATTGAAAGAAAATCAAGCTGTTAAAGCTTCCGACTACAAGCATTCATCTATTTTACTTCCTACTTCTAATCTTTTATACCTCTTGGGCCCGTATCACAGAGCGCAAGTTATAATGTTTGATTATTAGGCCAGATATCTTTAGATGGTCTTTATGGGCAGCAATTATGCTCAAGGCTTAGCTTAATTTCAATAACCTACTTGTGCAAAATTAGCCTCGTTCCTGCTTCAACGAGTATTTCTGTTCCCCTGCCGTTTCCCAATCTAAGAGTCCCGGTAGACGGCACCATGCAGCGTTTCAGTCGATAGCAAATACTAATCTCCAAACACATAGTCTCAGCTTCAGTTTCAGCTTTTCCAGCTACGAATGTAGCAAAAAAAAACGACAACCTCAGGCCACACAAAAGTTGCGTCATGCGCGCTAGTTTGGCTCCTGATGTCTAAACAGTGCAGAATCTTATTTCCGAGCATCCGTTTGTTTGCCACAGACGCCGGGCTGACAGCGGGGATGGAAAGACGGAGAGCGACTGAGTCGTGTCTGCGCCCGTGTTGTTTTCCCACATTCCTCTCGGAGCTGCATAGCGTTTCATCGACAGTTTGAGCTACCGTCGCCACCGCCCACCGGTCTCACTCCTACTCTAGTTTTCAGCACCGGCAGCGGTATTTCTCAGGAAAATTCTGCCGTCGCAAAGCACCAGAAATGCATAATAAGCACACATAAACACGGTGGTGGAAAAGATGATTGGACGCAGGCTGGATGTCCTGCAGTCAGGTGAGACCTCGGGGTGAGAGGCTGAAGGTCAGAGCTGAGGAGCAGCTGTGTAATTGACCGGCTGTCTGAGGAGTGTGAACTGTGTTGCACTGTTTCAGTAGCTTACACCTGAGCGCAAACAGCTTCATAATTAGGCGAGAGTGGCAAGAGTAATATGTTGTAGGCATTATTGTCCCATAATGACACTAGACTGATGGAGAGTCAGTTTTCTAGAACAAAATATTAAACCTTTAGGTATTTTTTAAACTAGTTTGAGGAGACAACATGTTTGTTTTCCTTCACTGGCTGTTGTTGACTGCCATTTCCTAATACCACACATGCTGCATCTCCAAAGAAAGAGAGGATTTAGTCCTTTTGGATAGGTTTTTTTTTTTTTTTTACCACCCACCCCTTGTAGAGGCATGGAAATGACCTTTACCCCCACTCTGCTGGGGAGGATCAGACTTCTTGTGTGCCACACTCTCCATCTCTATTAATCGAAGCCAAATACACTTCAGTGGCTGGACAGAGTCCAAAACCGGACTGGTGGGGAAAAAGACTGAGAGAAGAGTGTTTAGCGCTAAACCGGCCCAGGCATCCATTCAGCTCGATCGTCCTCTTTCTCTTGTTGCTGGCACCGTTTAGATCAGCAACTCTTTCACAAATCCAGTAACATTATTTAGCGAAAAGGAGACAGGCCCGATGGGGAAAAAAGCAAGCACATGATTTCAATGAAGTCAAGCCAAGTTTGGAATACTGAAATACAATCTGCTGTATCAGTCAGGCTAAATTCAGATGAATGCAGACTCTATGTGGCTAAATTTCAGATCAAGTTCTGGAAAAAAGTTATGTCATCTGCTGATAGCTGCTAAGAAGACAGCTTCTCCTACTTGTTTACTTCTGGGGAAAAAAAAAACCAAGCTGTTTGCCAGCGCAGCACATCTCTGGCCAGGGAGTTTCTTTTCCTCCGGCATGAAGCTGTGTAGCTCTGGGACAGCTCGTTCACTTCACCTCGTTTGTCCCCCACAGCCTGTCACAACAAATATATTAAACCTGGAGGCACTTTCTATACATACAGAGTGTCCTATTTGGGCATTAACCTTGGTTAGTAAGCGTATTTGACAGACAGAAGGTGACTTAAAGTTTTGTTGCGCATGGTTTAAAGTTTCAGGACACACATCACTAATTTCTCACTGGTTCTCCTTCCCTTCTCCTTTTTAGGACGGAGGGCTCCTCATCAACAACCCCACAGCGTTGGCCATCCACGAGTGTAAGTGCCTGTGGCCTAACACGCCACTGCAGTGTGTGTTGTCTCTAGGCACCGGACGGTACGAGACGGCGGGCAAGAACAACACGACCTACACGAGCCTTAAGGCCAAGCTCACGAACGTCATCAGCAGTGCCACAGACACAGAGGGTAAGGCCACACAAAATGTTGTTTGTGTCTGTTTGATGTCACCCAGACAGTTAATTGTAAACCACCAGATTAGAGAGGTGCAGTCAGAGAGATGCAGAATTCGCTGTAGCGTCTGGCTGGACAGCTCTTAAAAACTCCATCCTTACTCCAGAGGTACACACCATGCTGGACGCTCTCCTCCCCCCCGACACCTACTTCCGCTTCAACCCCTACATGAGCGAGGACATCCCGCTGAACGAGAGCCGAGTGGAGAAGCTGAACTTCCTCAAGAGCGAGGGGGAGCGCTACCTGGAGCGCAACGAGGCCAAGCTGAGGAAGGCGGCCAGCGTGCTGGGCCAAGAGAAGAGCACCATCCAGAGACTGGCCGAATGGGGCAAGCTCAAGGCTGACATGTACGAGGGTCTCCCCTTCGGCTCTAAGCTGTAGTTACTGACCTGGCAGCAGGTTGGAGAGACAGAGAGACTTTTTAAGGTAAGCATACATGGAGTGTAAAACTCCCAAGACTTACTGTAATAGATCAACTGTTGAAAAGGGAGCAAACTGGAGACTTTTTAAAAAAGATTTGGAGCGGAAAGACCAAGTCATTGGCTCACATGGTTTGAATATCTACTGAACACTAAAAGGACTGAAAGTTATTTATCAAAAAAAAAAAGAAAACATGGTAAATAATGTGAAATTACAGAAGGGATGTAATTTGTTCTTCATGCGACAGAATGTGTCAGCAGGTTCACTGATGAAATCAGAAAGGACATGTATGTAAGTTCATAAATATATGAATTATAAGCTGGCTAAAGGTGTTGGTTGACTGACGCGTGACCATATTATGAAGAAGTAATGATAACATGATTAGTAGTGGTTCTGATTTTACATTTCAAGTAACTTGAATACGTTAAGAAGTTATTACACGATCGCACAGTGAGAACACGAACACGACTGCCTATTTCTAACACTGTACAGGAAAAGGACTTCACGCACTTTGTAAAATATCATTCTTAACCTCTTAAGAAAATGTAAATAGTATTTGAAGTAATTATAAATTGTGCTAGGATTTAAGAACATGATAAAAATGCCGTGGATTCTTCAGTTTACTGTCATTCGTCTGCAGCCACGCCAACATCTGATCTGATTCTAACGAGAACGCATCAGAACGTGGCCGCTGTTTTCCTCCTACAAAGCATGTTCTCCATTGTGGCTCATTACTCAGTATTAAGCTCTTGCCTTTAACCTCCTTCAAGCCTGAATTCCTAAGCCTCGGCTGCTATTGTCGCACACTTTTAAAAAGTTGACACACTTTTTGCATTGTGAGATTTTCCTCCCCCCCTTTATCGCTCGGTAGAATGCAAAAGAAAAAAATGTCCTGAAAAATAAAACGTGATCTGAATTCCTTTCCCTCTTGACCTCTGTATTCTTTCTTTCAAACTCTTCTCGTGAAGTGGGTGGGTTGAGAATAAGCGCCGCATGTTGTTTGATTTCTGTATCTGCTCTTCCATTCTGCTGCCACACACACACGCACGCAGCCCCACAATAGCGTTGTCACAAAGGAATGCTACGTGTCTTCCAGTGATGAATTGTTTCTTCTTTTTTTTTCTCCACACAATGGCACACGTTGATTTTCTGCTTTTATTGTTTCGACCCCGCTGAAGATCCGCTGAAATTCCACGGCGTCATTCCTCTCAGTCAAGCTGTCGTTACCCCAATCAACGTGAACAATACGCCACGAGGAGGCATACCTACAGACCTCCGCAACAATGACACACGTCAGAAAGAAAGTGAAGGATGTGTCAAGCATTTCACTTGACTGAAGCCTCTCTCCTGGTTTCAAACTGTCAAAGTTGCAGTTGGCTTGACTGATAGAGTGATGGACTTTTTTTTTTTCCTTAAAGCCAGCCTGAGCTTCACCCGTGGGAGCTTCACCCAAACGTCAAGGTCTGATTTATGGCTGCGTTGCCTACACTTGGCCTTACTCCAGAAGGGTCTTTTCGGTGGGTAAACACTGGTACTGGCTTGACAGATCCTACGAGAGGATCTATGCTGAAAGCTGGCGATACAGCAGAATCTAAATCTCTGAGTTTTAGATTTTACTACTACTTCTACTCTGACTTCTTGGGACATTTTATTAATGTATATTTTAATTTATGTGCATTGAATTGTAAGTGATTTCTCAGTATCTGTATGAAGAAGTCATAAAAACAAATCCTATGTCCTAGTAAAGGCTAAAAGTTAAAAGGCGCTACATGTTTAAAAGATTAAAGAATCTGAATTTGATTTATTGGAGCAAATTCTTTAAATGGTCAGTTCAACCATATTACACACAAAAAAAATACATATTTACCTCCCCATGCTGAGGTCTAACTTGTCTGTTTTGTTCTTGAAATATCAGTTTCCCAGCGTGGCTCAACACAGACATTTAACTGTGGTTGCTAGGCTGGCAACCAGGCATCAGCTTTTGGTTGCCAAAACTAAAAATGTGGTTGCCAATTTTGGTCACATTATATTGTGAGTGGATAAGATGCTATGCAGTTAAGGGCTTAATAATAATGGGACATAAAAGACTGTTTAAAAGCTCTATTACTGTAACTGAACAAAATGTTTCAAGGTTTTTTTCTCCTATTTACAGAATTTCAATCTTGTTATCAGTGGATGTGTTCCCCTTCAATGCCATGTTCTTCACAGATATTCACGTATATATTCACACATTTATGCTAGAGCTCCAGAGAGAAGCGTGAGAGAGGAGATGTGAAACTGTATTCAGATGTTTTTGGTACTTAAAAGCTAAATCTACATTCATGTAGATGTCAAATCCTCAAATAAAACACCTGTAACAAGTGTAAAATATTGAAAAAGAAAATCTTGGCAAATTGTTGGGACATCTGACTTGAACTGAGTAAAGGAGGCGTAATTGTTGCTGCGAAATGCCACTGTCAAGACATTATTTAAGTCTCCCGTCCGTCTCCGTGTGAGGAGACCGAGGGTCTCTGACAAGCGCCGTCAAGACGGACAAATGAGGTGAACATGAGATTAACACTCTCCGGTGATGTTCATCCTGTCTGCAATTTCCTTGAGGCTTGAAAGGCCAAAGTGCCAACGTAAAGTAAAGTCTGCCAGGCCGTGTTTACGTGAAGGAGTGTGAAATATGTAGTTCATACCATTTCACTATTAATTGCTTGTTGTGGCAGGAGCGGTCCGTCTCTTTCCTCCTCCTCCTCCTCAAGCAGAATTGGATCTGGTCAGGTCTTATGTTGTTCCCTAGCAACCGTTATAGTTCCCTTCTCGTTTACAATCTTCTCAATGTATGTGTGCCCACGTTTGACTAAAATTGTCCCTGATCTGGCAGAAATGTGTTACACAATCCACCTCTTTCATTTGGCTGCTCGAAGTGGGCTTTTGACAGTTGAAAACCCATAAAGGTGATCCCGTTTAAGTTTGCTGGGCTGTTGTTGACCTCTTTCGGTTGGCACGTACTGTTTATTAGCCTAACATCTGCCAAGATGTGGCGTCTTCTGCAAACAGCAGCACGGCATGCGAGGCGACGTTTGCGCAAGTTGTCACACCTTGTTTCGTCGCGGCACGCTCAATGGGCTGGAACTACAAGTATATAAAAACAGTCACGCATGTGATCATGAGAGTTTACTGTATCTCCGGTGTCGCAAAGAAGCCAACAAAAACATCCCAGAGGGGTTAGAAGTGTTTGTGAATCCCACACAGGAGTAGAAATGAGGAAGAGGGAATGGATCCCATCTGTCATAGCAGAGGACGAACTCACCCAAAGGGCTTGAAAATTCACGTGCACTCGCTTGTCTTCTGTGTTTTCTTCGTGTGTCTAACCTTAGGTCATCTCCAGATATGTAGTGTGAAGAAGCCACCTCATCATTCACCCTTAAAAATAAATGTTTTTTACAGTGATGCCATAGGAGAACCTTTTCTGGTTCTGCAAGGAACTTTTTACGTATTCGTTCTTATATGGAAATGACCTTTTTCAGGCAATAGGTTAGGTATTTAACAAAAAAAAGGCAGTTTAAACATGTTCAGAGTGTGCCATTGTTTGTTTTTATCAAAAGCAGGTCACCTCAACCCTTTTTTGTCTCTAGTATTCCAAAGAACCAGGGCCGGCCCAAGACTTTTATTCAACAAACTGCACACACGAACACAGTAGAGACGGGGGAAATGAATCAAAATCAAATCTCTTTCTTTCTTTCTTTTGATGGTTGGCAAATGGCTACAAAACAGAATGTGAAAAGTAAATGAAAGGGGAAAAAAAAAAACAAATTGTACAAAACTTATTTGGCACATACACATATGTCATTATCCAAGATTTGAACATTGAGGACCAATCAGGCGACATTCATGATTTAATTGGAAATCATCAAGGCTTCAGGGTGTTCCCATAACAATAGTAACTCGCAGTAGTAACTGGCAGGGACGCTGTGCTGCTGCCAGAGGAGCCACGAAACGAAGCCGTTTGGTTGGACGTGTTCTCACACGTCTCTCGCAAACTGGAGTCTAAATAAGAGAGTCTATGATGCAGTCCAAAACAAATCACTGAGGACAGGCAGCGTGCAGCAATTCAGACTAACAGAATGGAAGCGACAGATATGAATCTGGAGGTTAATGGGCATTGGGTGGGAGCATACGTGCGCGTGGGTCTCATGGTCATTGCATAAGAGTTGGCAGCGTGTTAACCCTAACCCCCTGACATTTGTGGCCCTTCGAAACTACATAGCCCGCTTACGCCAGGGGCCGCCCCGCAAAGAAGCATAACAAAAAGTCCACCAGGGCACCGATCAGGAACCACTATTTCTTCGAGTGTTGTTTGTCAGGGATGTCACTCTCTGACCAAGTTTGGAGGGCTGTTGTGTAAACGATGACAGCATGGAGAAGGTATCTGGTAGCTGTCAAAAGAGACATTGTGGTACTATAATATATCCCGGCCTGTATAAACTGGTTTAAAAGTACACAGCTCACGCAGCTCATTGTTTGTTTTCATACAATGTGTAAGGACCTTTTGGTACAGAGCGAGGGAACCGTTGACACACACACACACACACACACACACTTTCAGAAATGCCAGTGAAAGTATGTTGAAAACGCCTCGGAGTATTTCACAGTCCGCGGTGGTATGCACGTAACGTCACAAAACTTTAAAACAAAACTGTCCGCCGTCACGTCTCCTCGCTGAAGAGAACGCGGCGGAAAAGTTTACGCGGTGGTGGTTCTCCACAGACCTCTGCCAGTCGGTTAGAGCGGGGACACACCTGCGCACACAAAAACACACGCACAAGATCCTATTTGTCCAACAGCTGTGCACGTATATCAAACAACATAGTATGTGTGGACCCAATCTTGTCAACACTGAGATGTGTGGAAAAGATCATCATAGTGTGTTTTGCAAGACACACCCATCAAAAGCAATTATGTATTTAAATCAAGGAGCTGGAATAGAACTGTTGTTGACTCGCTGCCGCATTCTTATCGCGGGTTAAATCATGTTTTGTCAGAGGAGCTCCATTGGTAAAACTCCTCTTTGTTTTGGTCCCAGCCTCCCCCCGGGACTTGTCACCATTACTCGTAGCAACCCTACATGACTCACACGCGACTGCTAATGCCCCTCAAGCCCGAGTGAGTGTTACATGCATTTATCATGTGAGAAAACGGTGCACGTATACCCCCCTCACACCACGCTGATGATCTAAACACGCCTTGAGGTTCTACACCTTTTTTTATTCAAAGGGTCGCTCTCACCTCCACTCCGTTGGACTGGTAGGCAAAAGAGCGTGAGAGAAATAGTGTGGACGTTACTGGTATTGATTGATTGGAGGCCTAAACGTGTGGAAGACATGCTCGGGCTGTCCTCCATTGGAACTGAGTGACGCGGGTGAGGGATGTTCACACACACACAGCTGCCACACGAGTTCGGCACCTCGAAATGCGATGTGGGTCGGTGGGCCAGTAATGATAATGTATTGTGCGGTGGGGCGTTTGACACCAGTGCAGCCATGGCTGTGTGGGCCATGAGCCACCTGTCCTGTGTTGATGGCAGAGAAACACCTGTATCTGACAGGAGAAACATCCAGAACCAGGAGCTGTTTTTAAGCTTTTTTTTGGGGGGGGGGCTTTATTTTAGAGGCAGCAGTAGATAGTGGTGGAGGAAAGATTCTTTCATTAACTAAAAGTAGCAATCCAACACTGAAAACACAAGCTCACATGAGCTACGAAGTTGCAAAAACAGACCTGTTTTCAGATTTGTGACAGTTCTGTTTACAGTTAATCCAAGAGGGCATTTAAATAGTTTAGTTAGCTTAAGAAGTATGGGACTTTCTCAACCCATAAAGAAACATTTAATAAACTTCAGTTTAAAAAGTAGTGACTAAAATTGTCAGACAGATGTAATGAAGTGAAGAAGAATATTTGCCTCTGAGATGTCATGGAGCGAAAGCATAAAATGAAAATGCTAAGTAGTACTTTATTATTTATTCTCTTCATTCTATTCATTATATTTATTATACTTTAGTGAATATTCTTTGTTACATTCCACCACAGCCTAGCAGCTCCTCGGAAACCTCTCACTCACCAAGGTTCCCCAGAAAAGTT
Organism: Nibea coibor; assembly: GCA_023373845.1. Lineage (NCBI taxonomy): Eukaryota > Metazoa > Chordata > Actinopteri > Sciaenidae > Nibea > Nibea coibor. The sequence goes on from CM041731.1 coordinate 9,333,460, forward strand.
GATTATTCAAGTTTAAGTTTAAGATTTGTCATACTATGTCATATTATCATCTTCATTAAGATAGCCCCAGATGTATAGCAGCTCATCAAGATAGTCCAAAGAGCAGTGATTCAGTTTCTAAATTTTAAAATATGGTGAGCAAATACAGTAGAAAGTATAAAATTAAAAATAAAGAACCTGTTAATCCTCATTATGAACACATTAGAAATGACATACAAGGCTGCAGGTGACTTTATTTAAGGAATGCAGAGATGTTTGATTAGACACTCTGCAGGGTTATTGATCGTCTCACACATATCTGTCTGCAGGTCTCCCTGCCGCCGCTCGTTAAGACGGGGTCGCTGCTGTTGCGATTTTTTTTTTTTATTTCTCCTCTTTTTTTTTTTTTTCTTTCTGCGCCGGATTGGCAGCGAATCAGCGACAGTGGAGGAAAAAACAAAGAGGTCTCACTCTGACAACTTCTCCGCCTACCAGAAGTAACGTTGAAGATTGGAGCCTCAGCCTGATGAACGAAAACTGACAAATCCTCACATTTCTCACGAGTTTATTATAATAAATAATTATAATTCTCTATGATTCGTCAGTAGAGGCACGTGGCTGCAGCCATGCATGTTAGACTAGACCTACAGCAGACTTGCACTGAGCAATAAAAAGCTCAATAACTATTTATTTATGGATTTATTTCGGCATACAGAAATGTGGCGCACTGCATATTATTGCAAGGAAAAAATTTTTTATAAATACAAAATAATAAAGCATCATCTTGTTGAATTGTAACAACGTCAGGGCAAACAATGCAGAGCCGGTCTTGGCCACGGGGGTCAGGTTTTTCCTCTCGTGAGTCTGTCCTCTCGGATGAGGAGACGATCTCTGTCGCTGCTGGTTTTGACAGCGGCGGGGGAGCTGGTGAGGAGAGCGGAGGATCCGTGTGGACCACAGCTTGCTGCTGCAGCGGCTGAGAATAAGGGGGGTGACGGACACACTAGCCGGGAACTCTCCCTCTAATACACACACACACACACACACACTCACACACGCCCCTCATCATTTTCCAGCAGCATCAACACACACTGAGTGACGGGGAGAGGAAGCAGGAGCCGGTTTGCAGCAGACGGTGAGAACATTTATTATTTTTTTTTATCTTTTTCTTTTTGTCTTTTGAAGATTAGGGTTTTCCCCTCCTCCTTTTTCTCCTCTGTTGTGTTCATCATGAGAATAATGGTGCAGTGCATGTGTCAAGTCGTTGCGGTTTTCGTTCGCCACAGCATCCCGGTGATGCTGCCTGGATGACCAGGTGCTAATAATTCAGCAATATGGAGGCGCAGCTGACGCCGATTGTGGCGTTTTTTTTCTTTTCTCTCCTCTGAGCCTCAAAGAGCGGAGAGACCACTGCAGCCCGTGCACGCACCGCACCGCACCGCACGCACTGCGTCTTGTGTGGAGGCGAAAAGCAATGTGTTGATCGGCTGTTGTGCTGAATGGACGGTGGTTGCAGCAGCAGGAGGAGGAGGAGGGTGGTCTGTGCTTATTGTTGCTGCCGCCGGCCGGTGCGGACAGGCCCCGGCAGCTGAGAGGATTATTTGATGTCTGCTGGTGATGCTGCCAGATGTAGCTGAGCTCCTCTAGCTGTCAATTCTTCAAGGCAGGCAGCAAATCCACTAAGGCCTTGTTTCCAGATACTAAGCTAAGAAAAGGAGGCCTCCTGTGCCTTTATCATAGATCAGCAGATTTTCATTGATTCCTTGCATGAAATAAATTAAAGGTTTCCATAAAAAAAAAAAATATTTTTTTTTTCTGGAGGGGTTTCCCCTCATATTGTCTCGCCGTTTTTCACAGAGGGGGAGATGCCCTCCTCAATCTCAGAGGCACAAACAGGCAGAAAGCAGTGGATAACAGCTGATAGCGGATTGGTTTCAGTCAATCACAGGAGGTGGCTCATCTCTTTTTTTTTTGGATGAAATCCCAATTCCTCAAGAATCCAATGCATTTACAGCCAGTGTCGGTGCTGAAAGTGACATCCAGTGAATCGATTGCACAAAAAATGAAATCACATGTAATCCTAAATGACAAATACACTCTGGTTTTAGCTTCTTGTTTGACAGCAGTGTGTGTTTATGAACTAAATGATGGAGTGATTAAAAAAAAAAAAAAAAGAATCAATAGTAAAAACAGTTGTTAGCTGCAGCCAATGTGAAGATGGCTTGGCTGTATTCTCTGTGTGCATGTGTGTGTGTGTCAGAAGTGTCCCCCATTGTTTTAATAACATGTTGTGTACTCCCTTATAGCTGCATTACTTTATTGCTTCCACGTAGACGTATGCAGAGCTGTCATGCTGCTCATTAGTAGAGAAAACAGATAGTTGGGGAGGGGGCACTTGTCATTATGTTTGCTTGATGGGTGACATGTAACAGATGCTGGTGATACAGTTTGCACTATGTCTAGGTGTGTAGGTGACCGGTGGGTATCACACCTGACTACAAAACAGCCCGTGAGTAGAAAGAATCATTGTGATCCACAGCGTGGAGTTATTTCACGCAGTGTTAATATTTGCAGTCAGCATCTGCTGTTGTCCTAACACTCTGTGATGCAGTATGACATGTGTTCACTTCACTTCCTCGATCGTACATCATGCAAATAAGCCCCTATAGCATTAAGCACTTATTTATGGTAAATACAACATATAACCACTGCACCAGCTTTGTATTCAGTAGGGAAGTGTAATCAGTTGCTCCAAAATGCTAATATCAGCCTGTTAACCTACATTTTGGAAAGTTCCAGTCAGCATTTCATACTGCATATTTGTCTTCGGGAACGTAACGAGAGCCGAGACAAGGCTCCCTTTTGCTTTCTATTTTTTACTCCCTCTGAAACTTTCAGTTTCACATCATGATTTTCTGTGAATCAAACCGTACTCGAAGATAACGTGGCACGCAGCTATCAGAGCCTTCTGTTTGACTGGGGAGACTGGAGTGATTTCACAGAGGTGCAACAGTGAAACAGCACTGACCTTTTCCACAGCAGACATTTCGATGTGTCACAGTAGGAAATTAAACGACTGAGCTTCATTAAGGACGCTCGAACAGGGCATATTTCAGCCACATCTTTAACATATTGAACGTCTTGCTTTGCATTAAAAAAAAGCCATCATTTATCCGACACATATACCGTGTAATGCTGTGGCATGTCATGGCAGGCATCGTGTGCTGGCACCACCATCACTGTTCAAGAGACACCCCCACCCCGGCATCCATCCTCTCCCGAGAGACATCACAAGACATGACTTCAGTCTCCTGTGCGACAGCTCTCAGGGCAGAGGCAGCACCAAGCACATTACTCACGGCAGATGCAGCGTCACCGTCACTCTCCCGCTTTCCCACTTATCCACGGCCCATTAGACACAAGTCAGGTGATGGAGCTTATAGTGAGGTTTAGGTGTATTCTCATTCTACCCGCTGGCACCTTAAGTGATGACTGTGTTTTTTTTTTTTTGTTTTTTTTAGATGAGGGAGACGCTTAATGTTGTTTTCTGTGCTGTTTGGGGTATCAGGGTTGAGGTCAACTCCCTTTCATTTCACTCTGGTGAGATTGAAACTGTGACAGTGTTATAGCTTTCGGCCTCTATTGCCTTTTTTATAGATTGTAACTCGTCGCGGTGGGCAAAATCCGTCATCTTTTAAAGTGACGTTTTGATCGAGTTGTTGTTTCTCTTTCTCAAGCGTGGAAGGAAACCTCTCGTGGATGTTGTTGTGATTGTCGTGATACATTAGCACACCGTTGGATCAGCCTACATCAGCTTTAAAAGGGCAATATTAATATTACTATGGCGGTCGACTGCGGAATCAGCTTTTTGAGGTCACGTTTTCCAGGAGTAGAAGCAACTATCAGATAGCAACGGAATAAATATGCGATGCTTTTATGCATTTCTGTTGGCATTGGCTTCAAGTCCATACCATCTCTTCATGCTGTGAGACAATCAGTTTGCACATTGCTTTTTACAGTCGCATAATGTCGATTATATTGTGTTTGTGTGTTTTTGTAACAATGGACACTATGGCACAATCAGTCTCTGCACTACTTCAGGCACTGCCACAACACACACATAACCTCTGGGGATGAATTAAAAAGATAAGCATTGTTAAACACACTGCCTAAATAAGCACCTGCCAATGAGGTGTGCAGGTGTACATGGTAATGAAGTCATAATAGAGCCATCCTGGATTTTTTTTTGTCTCAGTGTAGATTTATGAACTCCCGCCTCCCGTCATCCACTCGACCACCAAGAAGCTGCTGCCAAATGAATACCATTAGCATCATGGATTCTTCTGCATGCGCTGGGTTAATAGCACCAGCGGCCCCGCGGCGATGATGGTGGGTTAGGGGGTTGGGAGGGGCAAAACATGCCCCCACACCCCCGCTGTACTTACCCCCACACCCTTGGCTTACAGCTGGACATGTTTGGGTGGGTGTTTTCATTAAGCGACTGGGACACATTAAATTAGCATGACTGGCTGAAGATTGATGAAATGGAAAATGGGGAACAGTTACAGCCAGGTCTGGAGTGTGACACTCGCACTGCTGCTGCTGGTGAAATTCCTGAGAGAGCAGATGCTGTTTTCTCCCTGCCTTCCATACAAGACAGATGGTTTTTTGTCACGTTTTTTTTCCCCCTGTTTTGAGAGAGATAATGTTGCTGGGAGATGGGAGAGACCCAGTTTTTTTGCACAGTGAAGGGCTATGAGGGGCTGTGCACTGACAAGATTGATTTTAAGCTGAGAGTTTAATGGCAGGTATACAACAGAGCCACTTAGGTGGCACTGTAATCCGGTTTGCCTTGGATAAACACAGCTCAGCTCAGTGCATTTCTCTTCTACCGATGTGATTTGTAAACACCGAACTAAAGTTTAAGCAATCAGTTGATTAATCAACTAGTAGATCAACAGAAAGTTTGTTTGAATCATTTTTCTAGCAAAATCTTCAACATGAGGATTTGTTGCTTGTTTCATATCTTCAGTATGTCACCCTGTGCTCTGAAACTAGGCCTTTTTCTCTCAATTCTGATTTTAAGAATAGACAAAATAAGTGATCTAGAAAATAACCATCATGTTAATTAATAATGGAAACAATCATTACTTATAGTTTGACACTAAACACAGTATAAAAGGACAGAAAGGGAAAGAGAAGACAAGGAAAGGAAAGGAAAGGAAAGGAAAGGAAAGGAAAGGAAAGGAAAGGAGGGAATGGGGAGAGATGAGGAGAGAGAAAGGGGAGAGGAGAAGAAATGAACAGAGGGGAAAGGAGAGGACCGAAGAGGAGAGGGGAAGAGAAAAAGAAAACCACAGAATCAGGAAGAACACAATCTGGGAACCGGCTATTGTCTTACAACGATATGAAGATATGTTCATACGGTGAGAGGAAGGAAGAGAAACCTAGAGCCGCAGTGAACAGAATCACATGAAAAATAACCTTAAAAGATCAATAATCCCACTTTTATTCACCTTTTTCACCTTTTTAGCGTCCTATCAGTCTCTATCAGTTTGACTTGAACAGAATCTCATCAGTAGGTTTGAGTCTGCTTGTAGGCCGCAGATGAGTTGTTTATGTGGATCAGGTGGGCAACAGATGGGAGAGTGGGTGAGAGCAGAGGAGTTGCCAGACTGGTAGTAGCTATCACTTGCTGAGTATAAAAACATATCAGCACATCTTCCTGAACGGCTGATTTAATTTTACGTGCTTGGCTGTATGCAGGCAAATTTGTTATTCGCCTTCGCTGCTGTTTGATTTGAGTGTTAGTGACTGTGATCACTGACAATTCCAATCATGTTAAATCCATTCATTTCATTCACTTCTGCCAAAGTTAGATATTTTCATTTAGAAAATGCCACTTTGCTTTTAAGTCTCTGAAGCAAGGACAAAAAAGGTGTTTTAAAAGACGTACCATCCATTTCTGTTTCCCACTGTTTCTTTTTTCTTGCTGTTGTTGGGAAGGATGAGGTATTGGCCCTTGGGAAGAGAAGAAAAACACAATATATAAACTTATATTAAAGATATATTGTCACATATATCCTCTTTTTCTTTCCAGTGTTCACGGAAACAAAGGAAGAATGTTCAAATCCCAGTGGTGGGAGCCTAATTCATTGTACAGCAGGCTTAAAAATAATATTACCCCCTTCCACCAGAATCTTTGCCACAGCTCTAAAATGATTAGTGCGGATTTAGGTCAAACAAGCCATTAAAGAGCTCCTCTTATCGCACTAAACATCCATTTGGTTTCAGGCACCAGCATCACATGGTGGGTTTAAACCAACCAGCCTTAACAATGATTATTAAAGATGTTTGTACACAGCATAATTGAATCTGTCAGTTACGCTCTTTTTTTTTTTTAGCTTCTTCTCTCAAAGGTGTGTATCTTTCTACTTCCAGCCATGGGGAGAGATTAGTTTGATGGGGGATTTATCTTTGAGCCTTTACACATGATTTGTAGAGTGTGTAATTATGTATTGCTTTTTAATGTATTTCATTGGCCTGAAGTCTGCAAACAGGGTATACAGGACCTTAATACTACTTAATACTCCTGTGGCAAGATTAGTGTGATTTCTTATACCTTAGGTGTGTTTATTTTTGTTTTTTTCTGGTGAGATATTTTGGCAAATTTGTATTGATGTGCAGTCTGAACAGATGATTTTTCAGTCTCGATGAAGGATCTCGATGTCACTTGGTAGAGCATAGTGGACAGGCAGGGGGTGTATGGTTTGTCCTGGATGTAGGATGGACCAGTAGACTAGGTTTGAGATGAACTTGTGCCACCTTCCAGGTAGGGAACACCCTCCTGACATTGTGGAAAATGAATCTGCAGGGGTAGGTTGCTACTGCAGGACAGATGGTCATCGAGTGTCACACACCAAGTTCTCTGCAGTCGAGCTGGGGACATCACTGAGCTCTAAATAGTAATGGAAAGGTCAAGGTTGAGCTTTAGGTGGTGTGCAGACATCCATTAAGAGATGTCAGCAAGACATACCCATGTGAGTGAATAACAGAGCTTTCTCTTCTGTTGTAAAGACAAAACAGAAGGGGACCCAAAACAGAACCTTGTGGGATCCCAGCAGTGACACCACACACTTCAGACAGACACAGATAAATGTGTCTCAGTGGCATTTGTGAAATACTTTGTGACCGTGGCGGTTGTTCAGAGGATGCTTTATATCGAGCATCTGCTAATCATCAATATGTGTATGGTGTGGGAAAAGCGGCTCCAGTTCAATGGAGCCTGGCATGTGTCCTCGATCCTACTCGTCTGACCTCTGAGAGGGGGCCTTTCTGAGGCCGACTCACTATGATAAGTGCCCTCTGGTCGTACTGAAAGAATGTCTTTGTAGAAAAAGATAAACTGTCCAGCCAGCAGATGAGGAGGACTGAGAACAGAAGGAGTTCTCATTGTGGAAAAAAAAGTCATCTGTCATCTTAAGATGTGTCTGTTAACTCATAAACCAATTAAAGGCGGGCAGATCCAGCTTATGGGCCTAGAGGGGATAAAGGGAGTCATATCATATCTCTTTAATCCAACTTTAACTGGAAAACCACATGCTCACATGCCAGCAGTGTGCAGTCCACAGTAAATGGAAAACTCCATATGACACAAACTGATTCTATTTTGACTGTAACTACATGTGCTTCACATTTTATCAGTAATATTTATTCATTTTCATGCCACTAAAGCATCACAAATTTGAAAGAGTCAGGTCTTGTCTCTAGTCTAGTAAAATTTTAGGGACAAATATAATTTCTTTTAGTTGTTTTTATATTTCCAAAATAAAAGACAGTCATCTTGAGTTATTTCATATAGTTAAAACCTTATTTGAAATCAGGCTTCTCACACGTGCATATATACTGTATACAGCAGTGCTGCCCCACAGAATTATGATTAAATGTTCAATAGGTTACGCAAAGAGATTAAATGCACTGTACATACAGTGTGTGTATTAACATTGACAATCTAAAGATAAGCCTGTGACATTGATTATGTCACTGCTTCACTCACACTAAGAGTTGTGAGTCAGACTTATAGTATAATTTTGACAGCCACTGGGCCAGTAGATGAAAACTGACACAAGTCTTAGGATTATTGACATAAAAGCGTGTTTGATTTTTCTAGCAGCACACGTTTCATGTCACCTGGCTGCTATGACCTGCTGGAAGAATAACTCATTTCCTGTTTGCTCTTGCTCAGCAGCATTTGATGCTTTTGGATGGCGTCCCACAAACTCAGTGGCATTTGACATCACAGATAACGCCCCCACCCTGCCACTCTACTCCATCGCTATCTCTTTCACCCCTAAAACTGCTGAGATGGCTGTTTTTTTGGGGGGGCTGCATTGTCCTCTCAGAGCCAGGCCGCTTTCCTCACCTTGCCTTTTTGCACGCCGATGTAATGCATCCATGGCTGCCCGTGTAGCGGTTTAGCTTATTACAGTCGGACATGAGACAAATAGACTTAAGCTGAAGATGCACTCAGCTCTCAAGAGTGCTCCTCAGTAGGTTTCAGACTCTGAAACTCTGTGGCTGATACTGATCGAAAGGAGGAACAGATTGTGGCCATTTTCTACCAAATTACCTCTGCTCTCTTGGTGGCTGTTCTGTGGGGAAGAGATAACCCTGATGTCTCTGCTCTGATTGCTGAAGATACACGATGATGATACTCACACAGCCAGATTGAAATCAGACACATTACCTGCACAAAGGGAGTGCATATACAGAGATGTAGGCCTCGGGCCATAGACGATTTTAACTTTGAACGTGTATATGCACACAGCAACAGGACACTATCTTGTTAGGCAAACTCAAAAAACACACTTGTGTCTTTGATGTTGTCCCATAAAGATACACGGCAGACACTGTGCATAGCTTCATCTTTTTATACAGTATTGTGTGTGTTAATAAGAACTATCATCTTTTTCTTTAGTCAAACCATTTATCATCAAGAGGCAGCCACTTTATGCCACGTCAAAATCTCAATTAATTTGGCAACTTGTAATGCAGAATTAACTGTCTATTACAAAAGATATTCTACTTAACCTTTTCTTGAATAAAAGAAACGTTTCCTTGCAGCTTTTTGCACTAGCACACAGATAATTAACTGTTTTAATGACTTGGCTTGGAGCGAGTAGCTATAGTTTTTTTTTTTTTTTATATTACAGATAAATATCTGTGATGTCTTTTTTCCTTGTGAAAGGGCATGGCAGGGAGGATTGTTGTGCAGGTAAGATGGCAAATGTACAAAGATCTTGAAGTCCAATATTTACACTTTTAGCATTGTTTTGGTTTTCACAAATGGAAAATAGTTTGCTCTATAGCTGCTAAACGCTTCATGCTAGCTGCTAAATTTGCCTGTTTGTTGCTGGGCTTTTGGTTTATCTGGACTTATTTGCTGACAAAGACTGCTTGAAAATGACACCGATGAGAGCTGTGTGAGTGAGTCAAAGTAGTGGATGAGCTGGAATATGCTCCGCAGAGCTGAGAGAAACTGCTGAGTCAGACGACGATTCCCCGTGGGTTTGTCACTAACGTTTCGAGTGACCCATTTCAGATGGTATTTTGATCCATTGCTAATTTAAATATATTGATTACAACAGTTTTACAAAATGTCAACGCGATTTGTTTGTCATCAACTGATATCAGCGTGATATTCAACAAAGCGTGTTGTTCTTTCGTTGAAATGCCATGGATGCAAGCCCGTTGTTCCATTAAAAATAATGTTATCAGATGTGCCATTCCAGCGCATCCGCATTTTTAAAATTTGAATCCCTTCCATGCTTGGGAGGGCTGCCGATAATTCCGACTCCACTTGGCCTGTTTGCCCAGTTTGTTTTTTTTTCCCAGTGTCCTCCCAGCATTTTCCCACCATATGCACACTGCTGGTATTGACCCTCAACCCACTCCATCTCTCCTCCACTCTCCGCTCTGAACCATGACTCACAAAGCCCATTTAACATTTACCCAGCAAAATGCACGCCAGTGCTCGGTCACTACCCGCTGGAGGCAGTCCACGCTTGTCTCGATGACACACCTTTCGAACCCTAAAATAATTTTGCTGGGCAAAATATTCCTGCGAATATAGATGAAGCGAAGAGGGAGGGAAAAGTGGGGTATTGATGTCTGCTACGTATCACTGTGTCCTTTCCTAAAGCACAGGAAACCCCTTCACTTTGTTACATATTCATTCAAGCCAGTCATCCATTACAGCCATGTGATATATTACCTGCAAGATATTCACTCCACAAAAGGCCCATTAATAAGTGGAAGAGCAGTTACTTTTCTAAAACGGGTATCACATACTTTTCCCACGGAGGTCTCCTCTGTGTGCACACTCACATAACCTGGTAACACGAGCTATCATATGTCCAGGGAGTGTCCTGTAACTGTTAGATCACATGACCTGTCACTTGTTCAGGCAGCAATGATACAGTTAATACTGTCATTCTCTCCGGTATTGTCCTACAATTGCATGTGTGCGAGAGACTTCCTTATATAACTGTCGTCCATGTGTTAATCAGTCTATCTGTACAGACGTCAGTATTTATTACAGCTATTTTATGATATTCTAATGATGTTAAACACAGTTTTGATGCAGTCCCAATGCACTTGGCTGCCCGAGCTCAACTATTATTAATCCATACATCAATTTTTATTCTCCTTACCTCAGAGACGGATGATTCCAGAGTACCTGAGTGATATTCTTTGTGCCTAGGAAGTAGGTAACAGTGTAGACCACCATTCACATCATAAATGTTGTAGGAGCCTGCTCTCAAAAACATTTATTATGAATCTTATGCATGAAATCATTTTAATGGAGAAACAACTTGGAGCGGGTTAGAGTTTGACGTTGACTCAATTCAAAGATTTTACTGGTTCCAGCTTATCAAACATGAAGTCTTTCTTCTCCATGATTTTGGGTTTTGAACCACTAGTAAGACAAAACAACCAGCGTGTTATATAGACAAAATGATTCAGGGGTTAAACAGATTAATGGAGAAGATAATATGATAATTTGACAACGAAAATAATCTTTAGCTGCAGCTTCAACTTTTGGCTTTTATTCCTTCCTAATGACGTAGTTTTTTGCAAATGGATGTAGGAGGAATTCAACTACAACTACAAAACCAACTACTGTACAATGGTGAATTTTCTTGACTTAATGGTTTTAGATATTGAATTAACACCAGAAAATTGCTACAGAAATACCAACTTTGAGCTGACTGGGTCCCTCTAGCTGCGAGAGATGATACATGTTTGAATAATTGATACCCTCTCACAGATATATGTAAAAATATGTCTCTTATCTTTTTTGCTCAGAAGCACTGCCACTGCTTCGGTGTATCAAAGGCAGGCCACAAAATGCTATACTGAGGGATGAATTATTGAGCGCCTTGCCCCTCGTGTCACTTGCACTCACAATCTTACATGTGGCAGGGTCGAATTTGGGATGATCGGGGATGTACCGTCCTTGTTCTGTTCGAGAAATTGGAGAGGATACGGTCTCACAATCAGGTTTAGAATTTCGGGTTCTTGTTCTGTGGTGATCTCCTTTTACTTTCACTTTTTTGTGATTTGGAATTCGTCGACTTTTCTCACCCTTGACCCACGCCGGAGCATTCACATTAACACACTGACTGATAGTGTGTATCAGGTATCACAAATCTTTAAGTGTCAACGCACGAGGTCGTATTGACTTCCGGATTATTGATCCTGGGATTATTGGGTCGGGGACCCGGAGGGCATCGGCGGTGGTGAAAGCAGAAACGCCCGATTTTAGGCGGCTGTGTGATCCTTCACAAGCTCATTAACACAGGGATGGATGGAGTTGAGTGGGTTAACTCAGTTTATCTTGTTTAGCCAAAATCCCAGCGCAGTCAAAGGAGCATTTTGTTAGACAGAGGCTCCTCTGGCCAAAAGAAGAGGGATTCAGGTCCCATTAAAGCCATTTCATGGTCAGTCATGTTTTAAAGTGTAAGAGACACAGAGCTGCTCAGTACCTCCTTTCTCTTTGCTGAATCTGACTCCTCCAACTCAGGCTTTGGCAAAGATACAATGCTTAATTGTAGGAACCAAAAACAAAATATACCAAGTGAGATAATAGATATTTAGTTTTACTTAAATGAACAACGATATAATAATTCTATTGAGGTCATAATTTTAAGTATTCCATTAATGGGCTAGTAACACAACAGAAGATGCATTTGCACAGATGGAGATGTAGACTGTCCCAATGTAAACTCTGGGCCGCTGCGCTGTGAGGTACACTCATTAGCTCAGACAGGATCTGTTTTTAGAGTACCAGAGTGCTGACTGGGGTCTTTGTATAGAGATAGCTACAGCCTCTCTTTTCCAGCTGGGTCCATGCTGTCTGGCCTGCCACAAGCTCAGCTCAGCGCTACTGGCCAACAAGGCTGTACAGCCCCGTGGGCAGCAGTGAATAACGTGTGTGTGTGTGTGTGTGTGTGTGTGTGTGTGTGTGTGTGTGTGTGTGTGTGTGTGTGTGTGCGCAACAAGAGATTGAGTGATAGCAAACTGCTAGGGTCTGCTACTTTGGTAGGTCCATGGCAGAGACTGGCTTCACGTGAACAGCATTTGTGAGGTTTTCCACACCGTATTATCCATCTTGGCTCAGATTCTTGCTTTCAAAAGATGAACTGTCAGACAAAAGCTACAGCCATTAAGGCTGGAGTAGGGTGACGTATTTATCCTTAAGAAAGTGTGGCAGAAAACCTTTTTTTTTTATCTTCTTAAGTGGGTTTGAATTTTGCTAAGTCACACTTGTACTGCGGGTCTAGGCCTAGCTATAGAGGGAAAAAATGTTTGTTCTGTTGTGTCAGCACAAGAGTTCTCCTCACATCATCCATGTTGGCTATTTGTCTTGTGGTAGCAGATGTTGGTGTAGCTAGAAGGATATGAACCAATGACTCTTGCCTTTTGCTGCGATAGAACAAAACAGCATGCGCAAAAGCGGGATGATAAAAGTTTCTGCATTGCAAATTGTAGTTAAACTTCGTAACAACTAATTACTGTACAGCATAACATAGACAACATTGATATATGATCACTTTATATATCATCATTTTGGGCAGTAAAACCAAAACAATGAGCTGAAAGATACTAAAACGCTCAATTTATTAGACGTTTGATTTTGATTATAATTTAACTATAACTAACTATAGACTTTGTGATTTAACTGATTTAAGGGACTTGAAAAACATATTGAAGAGCACTGAACAAGAATAAAACTGAGGTGAAGCTATTGCCCTGGAGTCTATTCCCCAGAGATGATGAAGGGAAGAGGTGTTGATTATGGTCATTCGAGGAATGGTCAGAGATTGGCAGGTGTGAAAGAAACAGCTCTTGGAATATTGATTTCTTCTGCTCCAAAAGCCATACAAAGGGTGTCAAAGAATAGATATAGTCGGTTCTGAGATTGGGGTCAAATAATGAGGTTATTGGGACACACACAGAGAAGCATTTTCTCAATGGATTGTCATATACTGTGTTACAAATGTATCAAATTAGCATAAGAGCAGGCATTTTTACACAAAGGGTTTTAATAGCCAGAGTGTAATATTAGCATATCGTGAACCTGTGACTCTTTGAGTCAGACTGGCGTGGCTGATGCTGATGCCGTGGTTTGTTTTGTTCACTGGATTTGACTGTAGGTGCATGTGGTTTCATTGTGAATTTGTTTAACGAAAATCAGGGCAAAGGTGGGAAGCAAATAAAGTGGGTGTGTCTGCGGGCTCATGTGCATGTATGTGTCAGTTCATGTGTCTCGATTGCAATATATAGATTCACGTGCGTCCGATTCATGCCACAGTGATCCTGCACACCACAGCAAGGAAGTCATGAACACACTGCATTACTGGACCATGACAGCATCCAAATAAGTCCAGCCAAGCTCTTTCATTTTGCTGCTCACATGAGGCCATGAATCACGGCTGTCACGCAGTTCAGGATGGCTTCAGAAGCATTTGCACGTGGTTTCTTTTTAAGGCTTCTTTTGTTGGCAAAAAAACGGTAGCTGCATCGAGAGCGATGGCGAGGAAAGGCTGCTAATTGTTTATTTGATATCAACGTAAAAGCCATAAACAAACACAGCACTTAATGCAAAAGCAAAGCACACAAGCGTGTTACCGCCCTGGCTGGTGTATAGTTCTGTGTTTAGATAGTGTTCCGTGTGTCCTTCCTCAGAAGTGGATTGCTAATGTTTCAGAGCTTCCGATGAATCTAGTGAAAATGCCAAATGAAGTGACTTTGTGTTAGCCGTGCTAAGGGAAGGTTCAAGGTTCACGAACTTTGGGTCAGTGTTTGCCAGTCATCAGCGTAGATGCCTGGTACTCAAGCATCAATATAAAGATCTCATTGTCTACAGTAATACTAACTCCTGTATGAGGTTGTATTACGGCACAGTGATATTTTGAGCTAAAGGCTAACACCAGCATGCTCACAATGACCGTGATACTGACTTTTCAGTATGATATGTTAACAGTACTTCACTTCAAATGGAGTGTTTGGCTTAGAGCCCCCTCTAAACCATGAGCCCGTTGGCCCACATCCAGTAATCCATCCATGTAGACTGAATATGAAAAATCATGCCGTTAATCACAAATGGCTGGGTGTCACCTTGGGGGGTTTATCATGTTTGATGTACTGTACAGCAGAACATGGCTTAATCCATACATATGTACATACACACAGAGACCCTGAGGGAGACGTACTTAAACACTGAAAATAATTGCACAATGAAACACCTGTCCTTATCCTGTAGTTCATTGATATGTTCCAAAAATAGCAAAATCAGTATCCCCTCCCATCACTCTTCTTTAGTTTGGTCTTTTGTGGTGCACGACTGCTGCAGGACATACCGCTTACACAGCTGTGAGCTGCTTTGTTTGGAGTGAAAAGTGTTAGGCCGACAATCCGGGATCGCTCTGCATGCGGTGGCTTTGTCGAGCCATTTAAAAAAAAAAAAAAAAAAAAAGAAAGCGATACCCCATTTACAGTCATCTCGCTTGGTTACAGCGATACCGCCAAACAGAATGTAGAAAGTGTAATATCTGCGCTTACTGTCACAGTAAGCTGTTGGGTCTGAGCAGCCTTTGTGTTAGCGCGCCGCTTCCTCATCACAGCTTTGAGCCTGAGAACAAGGTTTTCGTGAAGGAGTCCTAAATTAATGAGATCGCATAGAGAAATCCCTCCACTGGTGTTACTAATATTAGGAGGCCTCAATCCTCCGTTCTTCTTCTTCTTCTACTGCCTTTCTCTGTGCTAGGTGGAAGATATGCAGTCAATATTAGACGTCTCCCAGGCATCCTATAGGTCCACTGTTTGCCCTCCCTTGTCCACAGCCCCTTTGTTCCTCACGCTCATTTCGACTTTCTCATTCCTCATTGCCCTCTAGTCATTTTCTCTCTCATTGCTTTGCTCTACATCTGTCTTCATCTTTGTCTTTCCCTTGCCCGCCCTTTGTATTGTTCCTTTAGATAAGACGGTCTCTAGGGTGCTGGCTGCATGGGCATTTTTTCCTCGACGTGTTTCTGACATGTCATGTCACCGACGGCCAAGCTCTGCTAGGTAAAGCACTCTGGGAGTTATTCTAGTTGACTCCCTCCGCGGTGATGCTGGTCGCAGTTTCTCACATCTCAATGGATCTGGTCTCTTTAGCAATTTAGTATGAAACAATGGATTAGCCAGCTTCTCTTCACATTAATTTCTCACATCTATGTGTTAGAGAACCGGACTTGTTTCATTATGATGGCTATTAATTAGCATTAAGTTTACTGTATTCACTGACCCTTTAAACCCTTTTCGTCAATGGCTGTGTTTTATTATATTATAACTTAATAATATTATATTAAGTTCCATTGTTTTTTTTTTTATGAGATGAATTTTCCTTATGTACATGGTTATCAGTCACAGTAATCATTCTTCCTCTTCCTCTCACTCTTGACTTCAGCGGTCTGGGTTAGCTAGATCAAGGGCGGATCTTCCAAATGTGTGATCTGTCGAATGTACAATACAAGCCTGAACAGAAAGACAAAAAGAAGGGACATTTTGTCACAAAGCATGATTTTGCGTATTGAATTTTACCTGACAGAACAGAAATATCTGCTCAAATCAGCGTCACATGCTTTGTGTTATATTTCTGAACCCCTTGTCAAGGTGTATCAACTTCCTGATATGTTACTGGTTGGACGATGTCGTGTAAAGTTTACATCAAGACTTTTTTGTATGTACGCTGTAACATGTCAAAATGTATCTCTTGACAACCATTACTTTCTTATCCTAGCTTCCTGAAAGCCATATTAAATCCAGACATTGTGCTTCGTTGCACAGGGCTGTGTTCTGTAAATAAAGTCATAACGAATGTCTTTATCCACGTATGGGAGTGCATGTTAGTGTCAAATGAGATTTGAAAGTCCCCATAGCATAGCCTTGGGAGGCATCTCCCTGCAAAGCCCGTAGAAATCCTGCATTAACATAGAAATCAAACTCTATGGCAGGCCTCTCTCTCTCATTGTGACTGATTTAATGGACCTGAGCGTCATATGGCGAGGTATTTCATCTGCACTGATGGTGGCCCGACTGCACATCTTCTTCAGCCAGCTTACAAGTCGTCTTTTTCTGCCGCCTTCTGTTCGCGTCATTCTCATGTTTCCTCCCCATGCTCTGCCTTCAGTGCACTCCCTCTGTAGGGGCTGTAAAACGAGTCCGACGATTGGATCCAATCCCCAGAGAGCTCCCTCATACCTGGGCACTTTTACAATATGCTCCCTTTCAGCCGCAGAAAGCTTAGCAGAGGATGAGCAGCGGAGGAATGCTACACCCTGCCGTTCCTTAATCTTGATTTATCTTTCTTGCTCGCACCGTCTCTGCGTGCATGTGCGACATTCTTGATGACTCCATTGTGTGCACTGTGCGGCGTCGAGTGGGAACAGTGGGGATGGGAGAATTGTCCCTTTAACCTCGAGAGGAAAGGGGAGAAAAAAAAAACTTTCAGGAGGCAGTAAATCTCTCTGATTAAACGCAGGTCTTTCTGGCTGCTCTTTGTGTGTGGGACTGGACTGTGTGTGTTGTCTGTCATTGGAAGGAAGCTCACAGACTGTTAAAATTAAAAAAAAAAACCTTCGAATAGCCATGGTAACCAACCCCCTCTCAGTCTTTGTCCTCAACATACACACACAGACATATACAAACATTAAAATGGGAATGCGTACGTTTGAACCCTTCAGCTGAGACTTCAAAAGCAGCTGTAAAGGCCATTTTAACACAGGCATGTGGCATTTTTCAATCTGGCCTTACCCCAACAATCACGCCATTTCTGTTATTTAATACTTTTTTTGCCATTTGTGTGAACACCCTAAACTATTTTCACAGTTTACTAAAAAAAAGAGTGAAAAAAACACTGTGTACCAGTGCAGGAAGACTGTGGAAGACCAGTAATAGAGTTTTGGTTTTGAACACCGTGGAACACTTCCAGGGATCATTTGAACTGCATGAATCTATTCTCCTGAGAAAGTACAAATACTGGATGCCGCCGACTGGCACAAGCGTCAAAACAGCAGGTTTACATCTTGATGATGTGCTCCGGCTTTTGAAATGCACAAACAATTTGAATATCTGTGCGCCAGGGGATTTCCTAAAGGGCAAGTGTGGAACATTGTATCTTTACGCGACACAATGACACGGTGCAATAAACCCAACCTGGCGATCATCTTAATGAGGCCATTTGTCATTTCCTGTCACATGGTAGGTACATGCAGACAGATGTACATGGTCACAGAACACACACACACGGGGCGAGTAATAAATAACCCCCAAGGCCTACACCAAAAAACTCATCACACACAGATGGTGAATACTTGATGCACAGACAAGCTTCAGGCTCCAGACAAACAGTCGACACTGGCCTAGGTGCTACTGCTTTCGGTCACAGTGGAGCCATGTCTCACAGTTGTAATGTATGTAATGTTTTTTAACTTGAAGTTGGAAATGCCTCTCTCGGGTTGATGTGCTACTGACAACCCGCGTTTGTAGAAACATTTTGCACAAGGGTTGCTTTTTTGTTTCCCGCTGTTTGCGCTGGCCAGCTCCGAGGCAACCGGTGTCTGGAAATCAAACATGCTCTCAAAAGCAGGAAAATCATTCCTCATGGCACCCTGGGCTTTAGGCATCACAGATTGTTTTACACTGCTTTCCTCAGTGGGATAGAAAGAGCAGAGAAATGAGGACTGATCCGTTTGGTTGGCCGCTTACACCTGCTGCTACTCTGCGGAGATACAGAGCTCTGTACTGTAACTGTACAATTAATATAACTGTTTCAGCTTTCCTTGCTTTCTGACAGCCACGTTTAAAACAGTAGAGAGCAGACAGTGAAGAAACTCAGTATATGTTGGCAGGGTTTACACTGCACTTACACTTACAGACTGGACCTTTTAATGGATATCAAACAACTTGGAATTACATTTTGTTCCGTAAGAGTCATTACAATCCACATTTAAAGTCATGTGTGTGGGCCGGGGTTTATTAGGTTGTATATGACCCCCTACTGGTGTTGTTTTAATTTACCAGTTTGTGTGTGTATGTGTGTTAAATGTATGTAGAAATCATGGTAGAAATGGCCGTAGAAGCCAGGCAGTCATGGTGTGTGTTGTGTTTTTTTTTTTTGGGCAGCTGCTACTGTCGCTGATTGCTTAGGCCCCTCAGTCTAGGGGATTATGGCACACACAAACACACACACGTGCACCCACATTTCTATTCATGCCTGGGGTCAGTTTTTCTATCAGAGTCTGCAAAATCCTCTCCACCCCCTGTGTACCACACACACACACACACACACACACACACCCTGAAACATTCAGACGTATGCAGTGTGGTTCCCTGTGGATCCATAAACTCAGCTAATTGAAACAGGGGATAGATAGTAAATCAGAGTGGTATTGCACCAGGCTTTGGGACATACAGCTTTAGTAATCAGACATAGTGATCACACAGTAGTTGGTATGAGGACATTTAGAGAAACACTGGCCTTTATCTTCAGGGAATGTTTAAATATTCACAGAGCTTTCATTTCACATTCGCACTGTTGTCATAGAGATACTTTAGCTCCTTACTGAAGATGCGAACGAGTAGATGTGTATTCTTCTAAAAGCTCATCAAACAAATTCAAAACATTTATCCTAAGTCATGTACTGTGGAATGCTTTAAAATACACCACTTGTCAAGTTGTTTCTGTAAATGATGCCAGGTTTGTTAGGTTTGTCTTTGTGCTAGTATCATCGTGTTTCACACAAACCTCTTTATACCATATTATTTTGATCATATATCATTTTTGGTAGAAGGACTACTGTTGTTTGAATAGATTAGAGTCTGTCACCCTTCTGTCACCATCATGAGGCTAGATAATTTCAGTGGTAGAATTGAAATAAACATACCATCTCAAAATATGAAGCTACCAAAAGCAGCCAGTTAACTTAGCTTAGCATGAAGACTGGAAACCAGGAGAAACCTGACTTTGCCAATAGCAAACAAAATCCACCTACTAGCACCTTTGAAATTCACTAATTCACACTTTCCAAAAATCAAAGACGACAATTCGTGGTGTCATGTTTGACTTCCTGAAACCTTGTCATCACTATTACCTTGCTAGGCAGCCAGCGGAAGCTCTTTGAAGTCACTGCTCCAGTATAACACCCCATAAAACAGCTAATTCTCACTCTATTTCTCATTTACACTTGTTTTTGTACAAGATACAACGTGTTAATTAGTTCTCTTTAGACATGATGGTAGATGGGTTTATTAGCTCAGACCAGAGCTAACTGTGTCCCATTGTTTCCGGTCTTTATTCTTAGCTAAGCTAACAATCTCCTCCCTATAGCTTGGCTGGTATCGCTCTCATCATCTAACTCTTGGCAAGAAAACGAACGAGCATTTCCCAAAATGTGCAGCTACTCTTCCTGTTAAAAGAACCAGCATTCTTGGTTGTCATGTGGTATCCGGGATCTGTGTCTCTCTTCTCGTCGCCATGGCAATGTGCTGGAGCGTGGGGTCATGTCTGCTAGCTTTTCTCTCTTTGCCATCTCCCAGCTCTCCCTCTTCTTCTACTGTGCCTCTGCATCTCTCTCTCTCCACCCCCATCTCTTGCGCTCTGATGATGAAGCGCTTTTAGATTTACCCGTTAATAATGCATGTTTCCGATTCCCACTCGGCCTTCATTTTTTCATGTGCTCCCTCTCTCTGTCTCTCTCTCTCTCTCATGCATCGTCTTCGCTCTGCCTTTCCAGTTTTCTGATTTCTTGGTGCATTCCTGTCTCTGTTCATTAACATCTCCCCCCGTCTCTCTTTCTTTCCCCCCACTCTTTCACCTCATCTGTGTCGGCCCCCTCTGGTAGTTCAATTTGTTTCAGTTCAGCTGAGATAAGATCAATGCGGTTCAGTGCAGGTTATGAAATACATCATTCAATAAATGCGCTTTCAGGGAAACTTGCTTATGTTTAATTCTACTGTGCTGATGTTCGACATGAAAAAATAATCGTCACTCCTTTTTTTTCTGTGTTCCTCCTTTTTTCTACATCCTTCTGTTTCTATGGTAACAGGTCACGGCTTGGGGTTGGGTTGGGTCGCTGGCGTTCTTCCAATATCTCACTCTCTCTCTCTCTCTCTCTCTCTCTCTCTCTCTCTCTCTCTCTCTCTCTCTCTCTCTCTGTGACAGCAGCTACTCACGTCATGTCATCGCGGGGAGTTCAAAGACCCCTTCCTCATCTTTTTACATCAACCGACAAGTTCAAACAGCTCGACCTGAGCTTATTAATGGACACTCACATAATCCACCATCTTTCTCCTCTGAGCTAACTACAGTTTTAATGGGCCCGTGTCTAAATGGGCCGGCGTTCTTTGTCTGTCACGTTTGTTTTGCTAATGTGAGATGAATGGAGAGTCTCTCTGGAGATTATGGTAATGCATTCGTGGTCATGCAGCGGAGCCTATTCGCAGGAGGTGGGGGGACACTGTGTGCGCGTGTGTTGACGGGTAACCTTTCATTTGTGCGTGTCCCCTGCTGGAGGTAAAACTAATAAAAATGACTGGAGACATTTGGGTTATTGATTGAAGGCCTTGTGTTCAGCAAGACGCTGTCGTTTACTGGGTATTCCCCGGAGAGCTGGGAGGATGTGCCCATGTATTCATGGTGTGCTGCGCGTGCGACACTAGCCTTTATTGATGAATGAATTCAAGTCTGGTTGGAGAAGCTAATATGTCCCAGTGTCTCGGTTATATTTTGTTAACTGCACTTGGCTACATTCAGAGGATACATATTGTTAATATGTTATTTTTGTCAGCCAAGGACTTCTCTATTAGTAGTTTAAAATGTAGCACCTTTGTACCAACAGTCAATTTTAGTGAGTACTATTGAACGGCTTGTTCATGTCCTTCCATTTTACCCGAGGCCGGTCCAAGTTTGCATGAATCCAAATGGTGCAGAACCTTGACTTGGTATTTCTTTCCCAAATGAGTTGTAATAAAAACATCAGAGCTACATAACAATTACAAAAGATAGTAGTAGTAATTGAAGTGTTAGTACATTTTGATTGTACCTCATATTCAGTATAAGACTATACTGTCTGGTGGCTTGAGTGTACAGTGTTTTATAACTGGGTCCAATTGGAAAGTGCTTTCTAACTCTGTCCTTCTTTTTATTGCAGGTTTGAACCACTTTCTGAAGACAGACACTGGCTGAGAATAAATCCTCACAGGTAAGTCAAATATTGCAAATGGATATACTTTCTATATGCTTTGCTGTTGTGTCCATTATTTGGACCCAGTGTTTTGTGATGTGGTAACACAAGGATTTTAATCCTTTGTAATTGGGTATAACCAGCACTACAGGTCACCAATCAGGTTCAGTGACAAACAATAACTCACTATAATTTGCTTCCACACACTCACAATGCCTCTGCAGCTGGTTATTCTTTGCTCCTCCACGCTGTGTACACACTGATGCTGCTGGGTGTGTCGGCCCTTCATCCCTTCAACAGCCCAACCACCTCCCGTTGATGGAGGGGTCTGGCCTACTGGGTTTTGTATATACAGTATCTTAGTGACATGGACTGCACTGCTCGGATTCACATATGCGCTAAATGGACATACTGTACATCATACCATATTGTGTGACTTTCACTGACAGCATCTTTGGATTTGTAACTGCACTGAAAAGGTATCTGGTATTTTTTCAAACCATGGCTGTACTTCAAGTAAGAAAGGTCAGTTAGCATTGATAAAAAGTGCTGACTGTTGAGGCGTGTTTATAGCTGGCAGTGACTGATTTATACCCTTTGCAGTCTTGGCTGTGGCCTCTTGGTATCTGCAGTTTGTACACATGGGTGCAAACCTAGAGAAGTCATTTTATGCGTGTTGCAACCTCCTTGTGGCTGAGATTGATGCGTGCTGTTTATTTTTTAGATGCTTTGTGGTGAGTGTGTGAAACAAGCTCATAATTCCCAGAATTGCATAATTCCCACGGAAAGTTTCTGAAAATTCCCTAGCTTAACTTCCCATGAAACATTTATCAGAAATTTTCCACCCTTCATGGTTTAAACGATGTTCTGTTAATGGCAGACAAAAAAAGGTATCCACACTCAGAAGAGGTGAGAGGACAATATGAATACGCAGCATGTGTTTGGACTTTGAATGTGAGCCACACGCCCTGGCAACACCCTCTTGCTCACCTGCTGCTGAGCACGCTCACGTGCACACATGCATCACACACACAAACCTAGAGATGAGGCAAACAGTGCACAGATGTCATTTATCACAATCAGATTATGCAATATAGTTTTATTCTATGTATTATACATATTTAATAAAGAAATAATAATAATTTTTCTGTAGATGGAGGTAACATGCCAAAATATGCTGCAATGCACCAGCACAGGCATGGAAGAAGAAGACGGCAAGCTGGTAAACAAAGCTGGATTCAGAATATTTTACAAAATCAGTTTTGCAAATGTTTTTATGAAGACGAAAATATAAACATCACCTTTGTTTGTTAAAGGGAAAACTCCAATGAACACTAATAACAGACCACAAGTGCACATCATGTTAGTGTCTGCCTTGAGTAAAACCCGCAAAAACATAGTTGTCAGAAGGGAGCGACGTTTTAGTAAGCAGAGCAGGCACTGTAGCACAGTATTACATAACATCCCACAACAATGTTTCCACCTCCCATTACTATCATTGTTACCTGAATAGCCCCATGAGAGCACTCGACTATATTGCACTGATCCATACTTTTAACCGTGAGTCATTATCGCAGCACTTTATAGAAAAGTGGTTTGAATTCATTTATCATAGGTTGTGACGATGGATCGCTCCTCTCCTCTCCTCTCCTCTCCTCTCCTCTCCTCTCCTCTCCTCTCCTCTCCCAGCCCTCCTACAGCTTCCCTCCTCCTCCATCCCTCTCGATATGAGTAATCCTGATGAACAGATGGGTGGAGGAGAAAAAAAAGGGGCATGCCAGCTTGTTGTGCTGCTATAACACCGTCAATCAGTTCCCTCCCCCCATTCTCTCACCTCCTGCCCCCTTCCATTCCCATCGTGCCCTTTTCTCTCCTGTCTGCCCATTTCAGCCAGGCCTATACCTCAATCAATTCCCGTCCTCTCACCCATCCTTGTATTTTCTCCTCTAGCACTGATGGTGTTATCTGCCAGTGCATCCATCTTTCAAGCTCCCCAGAAAGTTACTAATTTTGACACTTCATGAGGGGGGGGGGATACATTCAAAGGTCTAAAAATAGTATCATCATCTGTGTGCTCGGCGTCCTGTACAACACATTCGAAGGCTGCGATGAAACTGCTACAATCAAGGTCGTCACAGATTGATCAGGCCTAGTAAAATAGCAAAGATATGTAGGAACCTCAGCCATAAAATGGGATGACAGTTTTGCTCTGAAGGACAAACTAACACACACGCGCGCATATTCTCACACAAATCTATAGAGACACACACAGTAACTCATGTCACGGTAAAAAGCCACAGTCACGTACCAAGGCCACGTGCGTCTATCCGCTCATCAATACCTTTTACCTAGCAATAGCACCCAGGAATACCAATGAGACCCGGCTGGTTTACAAGCACAGCTGGATTTATGTGGTCGCTGTCACATTTTCATGCTGTATTAGAAGGACTATCGATTACAGGTCAGTTTATCCAACAGACATGCGTGCTACTTTTCAAACACACTTTTTTCATGGTTCACGTGTGATATTTGGATATTAAAGGACATCGCAGGGTTTCTGCCGTTAGTCTACAACATTCTACGTCACCGTCGAACATTAGCTAAAACATACTGCGCTGTATTTCAAGACACCACGTTTAAGACAGACTTCTGGGTTATTATAGCAGTTGGTTTCTGTTCAGTTTACTTGGGTATGAAAATTCAAGCCTGGCACTGGACGTACTGGATTCTGGCAGCAGTGGGAATGAAAACCGCATCATAAAAGATGATATTACAGTAAATAAAAGTCTGTGGGGGAATAAAAATGCTTAGGAGCTGCATGTCAACAAATAATCAGTTGAAGGAATGGTACAGTATGTTAGGTATAAAGCTGATTATTGCTCAAGTCACTTTAGTACGCCATTTTAAATTTCATATGTCAAATACAAATGCATACGGAAATACACCCACACATAGACACACACACACATCGAGCCAGCATGACCCTCTGCTCTGGCTGAGCCCACGGCTTTTGATGAGATGACCTTAGACAGGCGAGACATGCACTCACCAACAAGCACACAAACGCACACACGAGCATCCGTACACACTCGTGTGCGCATGGGCACACACCCAACAGCTAACCAAGCCCCTGGCAGCCAATAAACCGGTCCATACGCCTGGCAAAATGTGTGCAATCGTCCAAATATTACGGCGCTATAATTGGATGTCAGATGAAGCGAATTTTAATGGCAGCTATCGGTAATGGCTTTTGATGAGTTATACATGGATGGGTCCAGTGTTGAGTGATTATCATTTTTAGGTTAATCCTGAACTAAACCACAATTTACTTCTATATATGTATTTGAAATATATACGTACATACTATTCTTTCTATGTCAAATGTCATCTTTTGTATTTTTAGCTTTAAAAAGTTAAACAGTGTTAACGGTCCTTTGTCAGGCAGGGGCGTGACACCTTCTGAGAGTTCCCATTTTTCCACCTTTTAAGCAAGGATCACTCTGTCGCCTAAGCATGCCTGGAGCAAAGCTGTTAGGATTCTGTTCATGGAAGGGCAGGACTGCTCACATTTCCTGAATAGGAAAAAGAAAAGGGCCAACAGGAAATGGCAGTAAGATACTTTTGTAATGGTTAAGGCTATTCATATGAGGCATTTAGGAGTACTTGGAGATTCATGGGAATTCTCTGCAGCAGGGTTGAATTCTAAGTTTGTTGTCTAGGGAGGGGTCAGCAGATCTTCACTTTCACTTCTCCTGTGTCATTCTCTCCAGCTCTAAGGGACCAATCAATGCTTGTCCCATTGGTTGTTGTTTGGAGTGATATGTTCCTGTCAGCTATCACGTAAATCACACTTCACGAAATGTGCTGAAACTGCACATCTCGTGAAGAGATAGTTAAGGCCAACCGTCATTCGTCTCAGCAACTAGCATGCCATGTACAATTAAGTGATGCTTGACTTCACAGATGAAAAACGTGAATTATTGAATGCTTATGGTGGATGATAGTGCTAACAAATAACATTCAGGAGCCTTCAGTTCAGAGCTTTCGGGGACAGATGAGTATAAATCCATAAAACATAGTCAAAATCCACAAGAGACACACAATACATGTATGTTTCAGTAATGGTGAAAGAGAAAGTCACTCCAGTTTACATTTATATATTTTCAAAACATCATAGCTATACCACACCCAAGTTTTCTAACCTTAACATTTAAAATCAGGATTATATTTTCCATTATGCAGATGACACTCTCCCTTATCTATAATTAATCTTGTTTTTTGGACTCAGCAAAATTGTTGAGGTCAATATTTATATAACCAAACATTGCCACCATGTTTGTGTACATCCGCTTCTCTATCACTGCTGCACACTCTCTGATGCAATAAATACCCAGTTGCACTGTGGCCACGTCTTTTACTACTGGAGGTGTCACCTTGTGCCTTAGAACACCCCCGCCATTTCAGCGTCATCCCAGTGGTAAACAACATGAAGGACAATAGCCCCCGTGGGGTGGTTGTAGAGGTGTGGATGGAGGAGGAGGAGGAGGGGGGGGGGGGGGACATGGCCTGGCACATGCTGACCATCAGCACTTCACAAAGCCTCAGAGAAAAGCAGGCGCTGGGGGATTCTGCAGATCGTGCTAGAAAAACTGACCCCCAAAAAGGGGAAGGCCCTGTGTGTGTGTGTGTGTGTGTGTGTGGCAAAAAGAGGCTGAGATAGTTCATTCTGATTAGGTGGCTGTGTGTGATCCGGTTTGGGGGCTATTGGAGACAAAGAGGCTGCCAGTTGTGTCCTTTCACCGCAATGAAGTGGTGTTAGTGTAGTGAAAGCTCCTCTTACAATAACTTCCAGTGTTGCAGACGGCTTCCGATGAAGTCAGCATTTAAATCATGAAGCTCTCTAAAAAAACGCAGTTGTAATTTGTGACTGGCGAGCTGCTGGTTCCACACCTGGCTGAAGGGCGCTTGAGCAACACTGCGTACAAAAAGTGCAAGAATATACTGGTAATGTTTCTGGTATGAATGTCTGTATATGTTGTTTCATTTCAGAATTATGTGTGTTGTTTTCCCTGCGTAAATCGTAATGCAGTGTACAGGCTGGTCTGTGGACATTTGGTGCATGCTGTGTAAACATTTCCCAGGAAATAAAACCGCACCAGTAATGCAAGCACGCCATTACCTCATGCTCACTAGAAGTTATTGTTTTATTTACAATAACCTTAACACCTCAGCTCTGCATTTACCCGGTGTCAAATATTTGTTTAACAGAGCGTCCAGCCTTGTATAACACCCTGCATAGCTTCACTTTAGTTTGAGAGTGAATGCTTTATTCCCATCCCGTCATATAATGTCTCTTCTTACCTTCCAAGGTGAGGAAAGCGTAACGTTATCCACCTATTGTCCACGGCACAACTGTGCTTTAGTAAATAATACTTAAGTCAGTAAAAAGATATGAAACATGCATGAATAGTGGCCCATCTATCAAAACGGATTAGTCAGGCAATGCAACTCCTTGTTTTCCTTTTTGATCAAAAAAGTCCAGTCAAGGTTTTGCCCCAAAGAAGTAGTTCTATTTTCTCACCTTACAATGGGCTTTGTTCGTGGCAGGCCGGTCGCTTGATGGGGGTTTGTCAAGGAGGGAGGGAAGAGGGGAGATAAGGGGAAGAAGAGACAGAGCAGTTGGCCAATAAAGTTATCAAATTGACAGATACCGAGACAACGGCTGAGAGTGGAGAGTTTTCTGCTCAGGGTCAGCCCTTTCTTCATTTGTTTACACTGTAGACTGGTATGTTAGCATGTCTTTGGTCCTCTCCCGGTGTTGAATACATCTCTGTCTACTACCCACTGGAATTGATTTACATTTTGTCTTCCTCTTCTACAGACACCGGATGTGACTTTTTTGTGTTCAACCATCTAACACTGGTCTGTCTTAATGTATGAGAAAATGCAATATATTAACTTATAGCTGATATTTTTTAGATTAATAATGGAATGGATCACATGACTACTTGTTTGTTGAATGGGTCGTGGATGTTGTTGATGGAGACCAAAACCAGAGCTAAAAGAATGAGAGAAGGTGATAATGTTAGTATTGTGTTTGCAACTTGTTTTTGGTGCCCCCAAGTGGCCTAAAAAAGCTACTTATTGAAAATATTAAGCATCAAGGGCTAACTATTCCTACACTTCTATACCAAGGCAGTATTCCCTGATGGAAAAACACAAGCACTTTTTCTTTTTTACACATGACTGCGGCATCCGTTTTCAAAATACTGTGAAAACTTCTAAAGTTCTCACCTCGGGTGTTTGTCCAGTCTCATTTGCAATGGTCTGTCTGTGTGTCGTCTGCACTGTTTTGTGTATTTGTTTAAAGGAGGTTGTCTGTGTCTTTTTTTTTTCTTTCCCACTATGTGTTCAGTTATAGGGAGTTTTTTTTTAAGAAGTTGAGCCTGATTTTACAAATGTCAGTCGTGAGGTAGCAGTTATGGTAGCTTCACATTTAGGCTGCAGCTCGGAGCTCCAGCCATTCTAGTGACCTGGTTACTGGGGTCCACTGTAGTTTAGTGTGCTATGATACATGTGCTGAATATCTGCCCAGAGGCATGAAATCTCAGCCTGCAAAGAAATTTTAACTGATGTTAAATTTATTTTCATGAAGTGGCATCAGCATGTTTATGTAGGAATAGTGATCTGTCTGTATGCGGAGCTACCAATGAGGGAACATCCTAGCTCAGTCTGGCTGAAGGCGGTTCGAGTCTGCCTATTGTCTCAGAAATATCTCTGTCACTGTGATCTGATGTGACTGCAGATGACTGTGTTTTCACCCCCCCAATTCTCTTCCTGCCTGCCTTCGCCTCCCTCCCTCATCTGACTAGTCAGGCTGTCGTGCCTCGGTGTCTCTGAGTGTGACTGAAGGCTGCGGAGTGGCCAACTTAGCAAGTTGCTTCAGGGTTTGCAAACTGAGAGGCAGGAAGACTCCACGTCATTCTTTGAGTATGAAATCTGAAATATATTTAAGTCCTTTCTCATCTCTTACAATAACCTTCACACTATAGTGAAGATATCTAGTGACTGCTTTTATTCAGGGTAGTTTCACTGAGTGCAAT
Organism: Nibea coibor; assembly: GCA_023373845.1. Taxonomy (NCBI): domain Eukaryota; kingdom Metazoa; phylum Chordata; class Actinopteri; family Sciaenidae; genus Nibea; species Nibea coibor. The sequence goes on from CM041731.1 coordinate 9,362,333, forward strand.
AATATAACCTCTTTGTCAAAGGCACTGAAGTCAACACAATTGGTTGAATGGACACAGTTTCTCAGGAATGAACTTGTTATTAGATGAACTCAGAATATCAGCATGTTATCAAAGTGTCAAGAGCAGAGTTGCAGTACAGACAATGCTACAAATTGATCATACAGGGAAAATATGTTTATTCACATTGTTGACAAGTTTTTTGTGTCATATCTCTGACAAACCTGACAAGTCTGCAGTGTTTTAACTCCACCTTTTAGCATCATATTAGCTCACTTACTTAAAAAATTACCAGGTACTACCCACAACTGAACTCTGATAACCAAAACAGAAAGGTTCCAGTCGAGTCGAGCCACACCATGCAGTGGAAATGAGATAGTAGCTGCCGTGTGACCTCATCACTGAATTACTTTTTTATAAGCACTTAGCAGTACTATGAACTACTGACCATTAGACTGACAACTCAGAGTATATCACTGCAATCTCTCGCTATTGAGCTTGAAAAGGTGACAGAAGACAGACATAAATTAGAAGAAGGCGTGAGGATGTAAGGGTTTGCATTAACTGTTCAAGTGCAGATGTAGAATGGACGAGTGGACATGAACATGAACACTTTGTATCCTTGTGGAAGATGATGAGAGGCAGGAAATGTAAAAACGTCACACTGAGACCTAAGTTAACCAGACTACACAGCGGTCGTGTTTCAGGAGGCATGGCAAAACACAAAATGACAGAGAGGAAGGAAGACAGGAAGTGAAGTAAAGAGACAAGTATAAAGTGATCAAGATGGAAAGGCAGAGCCGGGTGCTTTGACCTCTGGGTGTTTGACCCCTGAGTCAGAGAAGAGAGGAAAGAGGATGAGAGATGACCTGCCTACTAGCTAAAGTCATCCCACTCATCGTGCTTTGAGTCCTCTTTGTCATCATCAGCTTTGTTTTTTGTCTGTGGCCTGTGAGAAAATGAGCAGCGGGAAATGAAATTACCCACTCAGCTTTAGGATGAATGTTAGGCTGTATGTGTAATAGTGCTGTCATTGGATAATATTGCCTCCAGAGAGATGTCTTCCACCGCGCAGCACAGTACAGCCTTGTGGTAAAGCCTTTAACTAGGAAAGATTCACTCAACAGGCTTAAAAACAACAACACTCCGACCGTGCTGCAAACAGGTACGAAAGCGTGTCTGTTCCCTTCACTTAAAAAGGTCAGAAGTTCAGTTTTATGGTGCGTGGCCATGTAAATCTCTGAGCTGTGAAGAAGCTCCAATGTGAATGTCTACTGTCTGTCCGCGTCTGTTGAAATACGGAGACGTTGACATTTGCACACGGCAGCTAATTTTATGTATATGTGTGTCTGTTTTCTGTTTGTGCCCGTGCTTAAGGAGTCATCTGTGTTTTTTTTTCTCCTACCCCCGGGCTGTTAATCTCTATCCGCCTCTCTGGAGATGTGACCCAGGTCTGACATGAAAACAAACACACACAGAGGAGAAGAACAGATGACAAACAGAAGTGTTATATTTCATGATGGGGGAATTTTTCACAGACATGATTACATGATATAAAATCTAGAAATAATTTGTATTAAAGGAATAGTCATTTGATACCAGCCTTATATCCGTCAGTATTTATTTGGGTATATAGATATAATAGCTAATCGAATGTTTAACCTCATATTTATCAGAGAAGCAGCAAATCCACATCTTTATTTATTATTTTTTATGCATGTTCTTCTTTTTTTATGTAGTTGTCTTTTTCTGCATTCATAGTATTTTATATTTTAGTATTTTTATAGTGGAACTCTTAGTGCCCTGCTCTTTGTCTAAGGTTTCTGATGATAAAGTCTACTTTGCAGCTGATTTTGTTGGAAATGATTAAAGAGAATATGGGCTGATATGCTGTCACTGAGGTTTTATTTTGTATTTAGCCTAGCCTACTCATGTAGGCCTTAAAAATCCAGAATTGGCCTCACCTTAAAAGGCGAGGTGACGTATCTGATGCAGAATTTCATTTTTTCCTCACACCACATCACAGTCCTCCCTCGGGCAATAGAATTTCTCTTTCCGTTTCCTCCACATTCTCTGTACTGCCTTGAATGCCATCTTCATCTTTACCCATTTAAACCTTCTGCTCATCAGTTCCCATCACCCATCTCCCCTTCCCTTTTTGTCACTCATTACCTTTTAGACAAAAGCCCCACTTATGAGGACAGGTGAATGGGCTTCACTGTCTCACTCTCTCTCTGGGAGAAAATGGCCCGAGGTTCAGCCTGGCTTAATATGGTCACTGTCACTGTGGTGGAGGCCATTACTGCTGCAGCATCATAGAGCATTATTGTATTGAATCTGAAAAAGGGGGTTATTACATTTGCATGATATGGCGTTGCCTTTTTCACAGTGAGATTAGAGGATTTACCATGCATGGTGTGCATTAAAAACACCGAGTGCATTTCCTCCCTTTCTTTCTCTTTGTTGTCTTCCCTCTCGATTAACTAGCGAGAGTGATATCCAATAGGACGTGTCGGCGTAATTAGCTGTGTCCCCGGGTCGAATTAGCTCACAACACTCCGCCTAGCTCAGCTGGATCAAATCTGACACACTACTTTCCGTGTGCGTTTGTGTGTGTTCATTACCATACTCTCCCCGTGTCATCAGACATGCTTCCTCTCCAGCAGAGTAGAGATGTAACAGGCCTTAACAGGTCGAGCAGTGAGCCTGATAGTTTCACCTTCAAACGCATCTGTAGACCTCCACACACACCTCCGTGTGTTCGTGCGCGCGTGCTGCGCCTGTGTATCCACATGCGTCTGCGTGTTTGCAACACATGCGCGCAAAGATGCATGTGCTAGTCATGAATAATGAAGATGTCAGGATGGACTGAGCCATCTACCTGAAAGCAGCACACTGCTCCATCTCTAAATCCATATCAGCCTGCTGACAGCACACCCTTTGGCTACTTTGATCCAAGCAGCTCATGCAATGGGGGGAAAAAAATATCCATTTTAACAAATCAACCTAGCTGGGAGAGTTAATCTAGTTTTTGTCAAAACATGAAAAATGTACCGGTTTATTGGAATAAAATTAAGCATTAATAATAATGGAAGTGAAATATTGCAGACATTTTAAGACTGAATGTCATATTGGATATGGTGTTCACCCCCCCCCCCCTGAATTACACAAGCTGTATAGTGTGCAGACAGAGACATTCATCAAAGCATTATACTGTATGCACACAGGAGTATCTTGATTCCAGTGGTGCAGTGATATAATACCAGTTTGCTAATAAATTCATATTGACTAATATGCATGTGACAGAGGTTCACACACTGCCAAACAGAGGACATAAAAGGGAAAAACAAAACACACACACCCAATTTCTCACTCCCTGTGGTGCAATTTACGAGGGCCCATTAATGCCAACGGGGTTCTTTGTGTGTGCATATCAGTCTGTCTCTGTTACAGACTACGCAACCAGATAGCCAGCGCTCGTGGGCCTGCACTCATGTGTAACCTGTTCCATACGATGCCCCAACAAGGAAGCTTTCGCTAATGCGACGTGCCTGCGCATGCATGTGCTAATCTACTGCGCCCGCCATATCTGCAGCAGAGCTGCCACTGTTCCGGCCGAGCGCACTCACATGCCATATGTTTACAGGCGAGCACGTGGCTGAAGAGGGCATCTCGGTGGTCCACACGGGGTGTTCCAGCAATCATCTCGTCTTCAGGGCGAGGCGATTTGATCACAGCTAGCTCAAAATAGCTCCACAAAGACTGCCAAAGCATGCAAGTTTATGTCTTCTATCGAGAATGGCGTTCCACCCCGATGCTCTTGAACACTGGAGATGGTAAACAACAGTTCAAACGAGTTACAAGTGCAGGTTGCGTAGGTTTGTTTAAGTTACAAGGGTTGGAATCAAGTTTGTTTTGACTCCTCCTGACAAAGTCAGGCCGCTCAACGGACATGCCACTTGTGATCCAGGGCTTATACACACTCTAGTTTGGGTGTTGAGCCGTGAGAAGAAAGTAAACTTTCCGTTGTGGTTCAGACTAAATAGTCTGTGTACCTATATCTTTCATTTTTATGGCCCAATCCTATATACACGTCAGACGTTTTGAGACGTGTCTGTTTGAGCAAAAAAATCCCATAAAGCACATGCACCTCTCATTTTAATTTTGCAAAGTGTGTTCAGGACCATTTTGGTCATCATGTAGTCTAAATAAGTCCATTAAACATTTTAATGACCCATGTACTAATCGTCTTTTTTTACATACCTCTCTCTAGTGTGGATTCAGACTCCGTCACTCCGTTGACCACCCCGATCGTGTCGTTGAATTTCCACCAGAGGTTTTCATCGTGACACTCCAACCATGGACAGGAACAGGAAGTGGGTGCCGGGCTTTGGAGCCGTGCTGTTGATACTTATGAGTCATGCGAGCTCAGCACTGGAAGTGCCTCTTGATCGTAAGTATTGCCCTTATTAATATCACATTAACCATGATTGGCAAAGTAGTAACTTCAGATGACTCTTTGTTTTTTTTACGAACTGTTCTGATGCATTAACACCTAATGCTCCATGGAAAACTGTAATGGGGATTCTGTAATATTGTGGGGCAGAATGAAGAACATTACAGCCTTAATGGGCCACTAAAGGCGCTTTAGAGTGGCTGCAGATGGGGCAGCATTTAACTGGTTTTCTTGTGTTTCAGCTTTTGCATGTTTCAGCATGGAATCAAGTTTGCAGTTTTCAGTAATGAAATGCAATTCAATTTCTTAAGAACTCTGTCTTTCTTTACCACACCACGCTGTGTGACACTACGATGTCTTCAACTACTTTTCTTGCATCGGTTGCACCTGCCTGATTCAAATGAAGCCACACAAGTATTGACTAAGGGAAATTACAGGCAGGCTCAACGAGATGCTTAAAAGTACTTGAACGTGCAACTATTTCACCTGAATCTGTGGTTTACCCCTTGCAAAAACTAACACCTTTCCTCAATATTCTATCACTGTGGTACGGCGTGTCCTGGTGGGCAAAAAGCTAAAGTACTGGAAGGATGTAAGTTGTTACAAACGCTGCTGTGACTTCTAGTGTTGAGTTTTTGCTCTTAAAAGTTACTTAAGCTTTTGTGTGTGTTTTTTTAGCAGTGTTAGATATGCATGCAGTTACCTTAACGCTGTTACTGTGTTACCGTGACTTGCTTGTTTTGGAGTGGTGCTTGCTTTAGTGTCAGTTCAACAACTGGTAAGTTGTTATCATATCAGATACCTGTGTGGCCAACGTTTGCAACTCCGGATGGTGTTACACTTGATTGTCAAGTTTGACTTGAGTGCTTGCTGCATGTTGCTTGCATATCCTTGATTCTCTAAACCCCAGTGTGTGCTATGTTTACACGTCATTATGTTGTGCCTGAACTATGCTTCTGTTCATGTTTCTCCAGTGCCCCAACCCCCCACTATAACGCTACAGTCTCCAAAGGATTACATCTTTGATCCGAGGGAGAACATTGTCATCCACTGCGAGGCCAAGGGGAAGCCTCATCCCAGGTGAGACAATCGCTCCTCCTCTATCACATTGATGTTTGTTTATCAGAACATGTGCAACAGGCAAAAAAGTATGCAGGTTTCAATCCCTGTTCTATGCTATGCTAGCAAAAATAACCGTCTACTTCTCTGGTTAACAATACAATTGCTCATGAAATAATAATATGCTTAAGATGCAATCAGCAAACTGGTTTCTATTTAGTTTTATGGTCCGCTGTGTGAAATTATAGATCTCTTTCTGAGGGCAGATTAACCTGGAGCGGTGTGGAAATATGAATCACCATAGCAACTGTTCTCATGGAGACCACTTGAGCAACACACCTGGTGGAGTGAATTAGACACAGTTTAGATTTGCCACCAGTGCCTGAGTCAGATGAATTCTCCAAACTCCTGCTATTAAGCCAATGATTCAAACCAGCCTGCACCAACAGAAGCACAGCGCATCTCGACGATTTAAACTAACAGGTTATTCTGTGTGTTGTCCTTGTTTTTGTCGATCCTAGCTTTTCATGGACAAGAAATGGGACCCACTTTGATGTAGAGAAAGACTCCAAAGTCCTGATGAAGCCCGGCTCAGGGACTCTGGTCATTGACATCAGCGGGGAAAAGGCTGAGGCTTATGAGGGAACTTACCAGTGTACAGCACACAACGACCACGGCACCGCCGTATCTAACAGCATTGTCATCAGACAGTCCAGTAAGACTTCTGATTATATGCTCTTACGTATGACTTTAGAAGTTCTTTTTGAAACTTCATGTTGGAATTTAGCTCTTCAAACCAAAGAAATCACCTTTGTTAATATGAGTTAATGTGATCCAGACTATTTTGAAGCTATGGAGAGCCTGCTGTACCGTTGTTTGACGTTTGTGACTCGCAGGGTCCCCCTTGTGGTCGAAGGAGAGAAATGAGGCCATCGTGGTGCAGAGGGGGGTCTCCTTGGTGCTGCAGTGCCGACCCCCTGCAGGGCTACCCCCTCCTGTCATCTTCTGGATGGATAACAGTAAGATATTTCCATGTGTACATACGGATTTCACATTCAGTGGAGCGATACCAAACAAAGAAGGAGAGAAGTGCTGAAAAATATGCCTTGTTGGACCCCTAGAAACTCTCTCTTTCTCCCCGTCCTTCAGACTTCCAGAGGCTACCACTGGATAAACGAGTGTCCCAGGCTCTGAACGGAGACTTGTACTTTTCAAACGTTCTCCCAGAAGACAGCAGGCCTGACTACATCTGCTATGCCCGCTTCCCTCACACACAAACCATCCAGCAGAAACAGCCCATCTCGGTCACCGTGCTGAACAGTAAGTCAAGACACTGAACGCAGCTCCAGCTGACAGTATTCCAGGACTCAAATGTTACCTGGGTAAAACGTGCTTTTTTCCAGCCTTATTTTCTGACGTGCAAAACTTTAAAGATTTTGCCTTTCACGGTGAATTTTATTTGACATTTCAAGATGTTTTTCCTGCTTTTTGTGATCACTGGGATCTTGTGTTTTTACAGTTTTCATGCAAAACTGTCTTAGCCTTAGGATTTCTGTGCTGTTATTCCTCCTAAACCATTGTAAATAAAAGCATTTCCTGTTTTCTTTCCTAGTTTTGCATGCTTATGATTTTCTGTTATATTACAGTGGAAACAATGAATGAGACTGTGGCTGCTTTATACAATATCACTGATTTCTATAGTGGTGAGTGCTGCTGGTTTATTCCCATTCAGCCCCCTCCATGTGAACCCAGCCCTGTTTTTACTCCCTTGCCTAACCATACCCAACATACACACTCTCTTCTCAAATTTACACTGGCCTCAGTCCTCTCCTTTGTGATGATTTTAACCAACTTTCCCTCAGATTTATCTCATTTGTATCCTGTTAGAGTGTCTCCTCATGCAAAATCAGCGTCAGAGTCAGACAAACCTGTGATTTTGGCCAATATAAATAAAAATGACTTGACTATCATGCATGATACAGTACTTACATGGTCTGACCAAGCTTCAGAGCATGCATAACATTAAATGTCAGCTGTAATCATGAATAAAAGTGCATCTAAATATTCAGACCGATCTTGTGATCTGCTCAGTCAAGCAATGGTTATCCACCATGGTCACATGCATTGCTCTTTTCCCACCTTCTGATGCTTTTCTGACTGCTTCAGCAAAGGAATGTTACAAATGCCCAGATCCTTCCATTAAAAACTTCTGAGGGATGTGTGTGGATGAGTGCTTGCTTTCCGCCAAGAACCCCTCTGTTGCCATAGCAACAAACTTACATCTCTCCTCTCCGGGGGATTCCTCTCGCTCTCTGATGTTGAGATTCTTCTCACACATAATGAGGCATTAAGAGAAAACTTTGTGTTGCGTCATCGCTCGCTTATTTACTATCCCTTCTATCCATTCGGGAAAAAAAACGCTTAACGACTTGTCACTTTGACCGCGTATGTTTCTGCCACCTATTTCCTTCATGAGAATACGAATGGATTCACCCAACCCCTCTGGGGATCCACACTGTGGGGAAGAAGAGCCTTCAAGTCTAATGTCACGGTTTGGTTCTGATTCAGTCGTGTGTCCTCATCTGTTCAGACACCCCAGAGGGAGAGCATCGCCCCGGTTTCATGATGCCTCTGGGCACCACTAGCACCAAGATGGTTCTGCGAGGGGAGACTCTGGAGCTGGAATGCATTGCTGAGGGCTTGTAAGTGACATCTGCTGTAACTTGTCTTAATAATCTGGATACACTTTTTAAAAAAATATTATGTGCAGACATGGCACAAAACAAACATCGGATTGTAACTGCTTCTGTGACAGGCCCACTCCAGACATCTCCTGGCAGAAGGATGGAGCAGAGCTGCCGAGCAACAGGATGTCCTTTCAGCACTTCCAGAAAACACTCAAGATTTGGGATGTGAATGAAGGTGATGCTGGGGACTACCGTTGCACAGCTTCAAACAAGCTGGGAACTGCACACCACGTCATCAAGGTCACTGTCAAAGGTATGCAGTTTCACTTTAGGGCCTGCACTGTGAAGCAGTTTCTTTTTATTGTTACATCAGAATTGTATATTAATGTTTCTTCTGTAGTAAATTAATTCAAGGTTGACAACCAGGGTTAGCATAAAGACATTAATTTTTCGCTTTGTCTGCTGGTGTGTTGGGATTCGACAAAGCTGGCAAAACAACAGAGCTAAATGTTGATTCATAGTGGGATTATTTGCAAGCACAGGGAGTCAATAGATTTTAAGGTTAACATGAAAATCTGCCAGCTTTAACTGGCAGATTTGAATCTGACATTTACTTAGATGTAAATAATTTGACACAAGTACACTGTGTGTCAAGTATCATATTCTCTCTAAAATCTGGCTCTGTCTCTTCTTTATATTTGTCCGTCATGCACAGCGGCTCCTTTCTGGGTCAGCGCCCCGAGGAACCTGATCCTCGCCCCGAATGAGACGGGCATCCTGACTTGCCGAGTCAATGGAGAACCCAAACCGAAGATTAGTTGGTTTGTCAATGGAGTCCCCATAGAGAGTGAGTAAAACGAGACCACGCTTTCAAAAATAGAATACCACATTTACACACACCTATATACAAAGCACCTGACAGCAAAAGAGTTGCAGTAGTAGTGTTTTTTTTTCCACTGTATGGTATTCTATATAGTTTGGTGTGAGGGGCCAGGATTGCTGTGCTGGTTTCTACATACTCAAAACGCTTACAGCGTCTCTCATATTATACTAGACGCACCCGAGGACCGCAGTCGGAAGGTGGATGACGACACTGTGATTCTTAGTAACGTGCAATCAGGGTCCAGTGCTGTCTACCAGTGCAACGCATCCAATGAATTTGGTTACCTGATGGCGAATGCTTTTGTCAACGTTCTTGGTGAGTTAAACTAAGTCTGTTTAAGATGAAACTGTACAGAAAAGTTGACTGTAGTTCAATAATGTTGTGCTTCTTTCCCATAGCTGAGCCACCAAGGGTGCTCACGCCACCCAATCAAGTGTACCAGGTGATCACCAACAGCCCTGCATTACTCCACTGTGCTTCCTTTGGCTCGCCAATACCAACCATCACATGGTGAGATTCTGATCAGTTTTTTTTTTTTATTCGATAACAATAAAGGTTTTGCATGGGTAACACCAGTGAGAAGAAATGTTTTGTTAGTTCAGCCATTTCCCTGCCAATTTTGCTGCACAGTACCTTTTAACGCATGTTTGCTGTTTCTGTGCAGGTTCAAAGATAGTCAGATCAGCATTAAGAACGGTGACGCTTACTTGATCCATGAGAATGGTACACTGGAGATCAATGTGGCCCAGACTGCAAACAGTGGAAAGTACACCTGCATTGCCACCAACAACCTGGGGCTGAAGGAGAACCACGTATACCTGGAGGTTAAAGGTCAGCTATGGACCAGTCACAAGAGTGAGACTGGTGGTTCGACTCTCAGCCTGTTAAAAATACTACTATAGCTCTAAAAGGGCATCTATGGCTGTGAGGTCACGTGGTCATCAAGCTATGTCGCTAATATGGTATTTTCTCCATGTTTCCAGAGCCCACCCGTATCCTGAAGCAGCCAGAGTACAAAGTAGTCCAGAGAGGAATGAGCGTTTCGTTTGAGTGTAAAGTCAAACACGACCCATCCCTAGTTCCCACCATGATCTGGTTAAAAGACAATGGAGACTTGCCTGACGATGACAGGTACAAAGACATTTCATTCAACTCTCGTTATTCAGATGATGAAAAAGCAGTGATATGAGGAAAAATGCTTCATCTCTCTGTGATATTTTCATCAGGTTTGTGGTGGGCGCGGAGAGTCTGACCGTCCAAGATGTGACAGATGGAGATGAGGGCACTTACACCTGCATCATGAACACCACCCTGGATCAAGACTCAGCCAGTGCCATGCTCACTGTCGTAGGTATGTTCACAGTCGAACACTCGGCAGGAATGACCAAATGAGATCTGTATCAATTTTAATAAATCTCATCTTTTTAAAATTTCAGCAGTACTGAGTATCACTTATAATCTAATTTAGTGTCTCGTTGCCACAGTATTTTTCCTGCTTTTCTGACGTTCCTAATATCTGTCACTGACATCTGATCTCTTCTACTCTTGCTTCTCGCTGTCTCAGAGGCTACACCTACTCCAGCTATTGTCTACGGTAAACACTGACCATAGATCAGGATTTCGTAGCCTTCATCAGTTCTGTTCGTAAAACCCTGTAGCTTCCATTTCACCTTAATGTTTCTTATCTGTCCGTTGTTGTTATTGCTTTCTTTATTTCACATTTTACCGCTTGATACATACATTTAGTTTGTTTCATGTGGAGCATGTGTTTTACATTTTAAAGAGTTTCATTTCATTTTGAAATGCCTATTAGAAAAATACGCAGGGTGTGCTGATTGCAGAGGTCTAATCAGTCAGAAGTGAAAACACCTGTGTTAGCGTGCATGGTCTTAAAATGTTTAATTAAAACAAATTTACTTTTTAAATTAAAAAAAATAAGAAATAGAAGACTCAATGTTTTGTTGACAAAATTAGAAATCTTTTTTCTACTGTGTAAACAAATATATGTTGTATGACATTTAGAATTGATGAGATTTGTTTGATCATTTTCATCAAAAAAAATCAATTTAATTAAAAAATGCCAATCAAAGTAATTCACTAATTCACTCTGCCTTTTACTACAGCACTCTGTTTTCAGTAAAAACGCAAATTTTCAATTTTAAAACTGATGAATCAGTTGGTAGGACGATCTACAATCAATAGCAGAGAGAGAGAGTTTTAATTTTTCTGAGGTCCTCGCTGTGTTTTCAGAGAAACCTGACCCTCCAACTGACCTGGAACTGACTGACCAGACAGAGAGGAGCGTTCAGCTCACCTGGATCCCTGGAGACGAACACAACAGCCCCACGCAGAGTATGAACTGTTTCAGTAACGCTGCTTAGATGTTTGGCAGCAAGTTTATCGAACTACACTACTAACTGTTCCACTGCCAGACCTGAAATTAGACACTATTGTCGCTGATAACAAAAACTGAATTTCCACATAAAACGGACAAATTATTGAACCTCAACACTTTTTTTCACATTCCCCAGTGTTTCTGATCCAATATGAAGATCTGCTCCACGGGCCAGGTGTTTGGATCAACCTGACAGAGGTCGGTGGTACTGACACCACAGCGCGGTTAAACCTCTCTCCATACGTCTACTACTCGTTCAGAGTCCTGGCTATTAATCGCGTAGGCGCCAGCCAACCAAGCCAGCCCTCGAGCCAATACAGGACCAACCCTGCAGGTGATACACGTGGTCACCCTCCAGAAAAACAAGAGTCGCAATGTGTGTTTCGAAAACTGTCACTGATTGAACCATATTTTTGGGGTTTTCTAGCTCCTGATGAAAATCCATCAGATGTTCAGGGAGTGGGAACTGAGCCTGGCAACTTAGTGATCTCCTGGACAGTAAGCTAGATTTTTGTTATCACTTATTGTGGGCTGAATTTTGTGAGTCTATTTGTTGAAGTGTGTACAGTAAGTTTTTCTTGGAAAATATTGTAGTTTTCTGACTATAAAACTATTTTCTCTAAAGCCACTGACAGGATTTCAGTCCAATGGACCCAATCTTGAGTACAGAGTGCTGTGGAAACGGAAGGACGTGGACGAGGATTGGTCCTCGAAGAACGTGGCCAACGTTTCCCAGTTTGTTGTAACTGGAACTACAACCTACACGCCCTATATGATCAAGATTCAAGCTTTTAATGATTACGGCAGTGGTCCAGAGCCTAAAGTATTCATCGGATACTCTGGAGAAGACTGTGAGTGAACTGATTATTTTCTGCATTGTAAGGTTAAAAAAACTTTAAACTTTAACTTGAAATTTTTGTTGAAATACACTTTTCTATAAGCTGTTGGTTTGCTGGTGTTTTATATTGTTTTATATATTAAACAGTCTTTGTCTTTATATATTTTTTTATTTTGGAAGACTACTCAAAACTAAATCTTAACCAGTTGCTTCTCTCACTTGTTGCTCTGCAGTGCCTTTGTCTGCCCCTGATAATGTGCAGATCATGGTCCACAACAGCACACTTGCAGAAGTACACTGGGAGCCTGTATCTTCCCCTTCAGTCAGAGGAAAACTACAGGGATACAAGGTATTGTTGGATACTGATGAAGGGCGTGTGATGAAATGTGGTGGTTGGTTAATCATCAGTCATCAGTTCAGTCGAATCACTGATTATCAGTTCATCAGTAATTCGACTGAATTTTCCTTCTCAAAAAAATCTTCTCCACTGAAGTCAGTGTGAAATGGCAGCATATATTAAATGAATCACTGCATATATTTGCAGAATGTGTTATTGCCTACTTAAGATACATAGCTCAGACCTTGATAAATCTCTATAGTGATTTGCTTTCATTGTAAGTCATGTAAATAAAGTTTAAGAAATGAAAGAAATCCTTGGACTGAAAATGCAAGAGAGCAGTCAATTAAATGTTGTATTAAACAGTATTTCCACCATGTGGACACTATGAGACTTGCAACACTTATGTCACTTGTACATATAGATCTTACAAGAAAAATAAATGAACATCTGATCTCTAGGTATACTACAGTCGCGTGCGTGGCTTGCATGAGACAGAAGGGGAGACGGAGCAGCAGGAGCAGGTTCTGACGTTCAGTGGGAATCGCAGCGAGGGACGTCTGCCAGGCCTCCAGCCTTATAGCCTCTACAACCTCACCGTCAGGGTCCTTAATAACAAAGGAGAAGGGCCTCCTAGCCTCATCAAGAAATTTGAGACACCTGAGGGAGGTGTGTATGGCCGGCGTCGGACGATGTGGTTGTTCTGCAGGCCAAGAGCATCATCCATATAGAATATTGATGATTTTCTTGTCTTGAAAGTTAAGGGTTAAGGGATGTTAAGGGTCATACAGCACTTTCATGTTCTGGTCCATAACCAATATCTTATGAACTTCTGCTGTGCTGAATCCCATAAATAGGTCCTGTGTAACGTTCTGACACTAACTGCGGTCGTGTTTTTTTGTTTTCAGTCCCAGGGCCTCCCTCTTTTCTGAACGTCATAAACCCTGGTTTGGACTCTCTCACTCTGGAATGGGGCCCACCAATGAAGAACAATGGCCGCCTTGCTGGATACACTCTGAAATACCAGCCAGGTAGGCTTACAAGCTGTCCGACACGCTGCCTGTTCTGAACAGCGGATTGTTGCGCATTTCTAACTTCAACCTTTGCTCCTTTCCAATTTCTTGACCCTTTTCTTTCTGTATCTCTGCAGTCAACAGCACCAATGAACTGGGACCAGTAAAGGTCAAGAACTTCCTAGCCAATGAGACCATAATTACCTTGGACAACCTGAACTCCAGCATGCTCTACAAGTTTTACTTAAGTGCAAAGACAATCAAGGGCTCTGGCCCCATCATCACAGAGGAGGCCTTCACTGCCATGGACACAAGTGAGTTATTTATGCATCCGCCCTTCAGCTTCATCTGTAGCAAATTACATGCATGATAAGGAAGAAAAAAAAGTCCTTTCTCAGTGGCATTTAAGCAAAAAAAAAAGAAAAAATAAGTGCAGGGGTCGGAACCACAGCCCCCCGACAGATTCCTGTGAGCTACAACCATGGGGTCCTACTGCATTCCACGGCTTATACGCACTCTATCTCTCTCTCTCTTTTTTTCTTCTCTCTGAAGTTCGTACTCAGCCCACTGTAGAGACGGGCAAAGGTAACCCAAGTTTGCCAATGGAAGCACCTGCATGTTATTCATACCATCAGCTCTTAGAAACAGAAGAAGAGCTTAGCGTAGATACTGTCTTTAGTATAATTACCCCCTGCATGTTACTAAGTCAGCATGTTAATGTGTAAATAAATAGGACTGAGGTGTGACAGACTTCCATGGCATCCGCAAGCAACCATGCTTGTGTCCTCCTGCGAGACAGTAGGTTGCACTTACTCGCAACATAGTTTAAAATACTGGGTCTTTGAAATAACTGTGCTCGCCGTCTTTGCCTTCTTCAAATGAACATGTTTTCATTCGAAGACTTGCGCATGATGCTTGTGAATGCGTTTCAGTCCAGTACTAACACATTTTGTACACAAGCTGCCGATGATATAAACTGATGGATCTGCCTATATAAATAATTAGAATCTGGTTTAAAGGAGATGCATGCTGCAGCGCTGTGCTTCAGAGCTGGCCATTTCTTTTATTTGAACGCCGAATCAATGCTAAACTCGACTCTAAATCTCGGCATGACACCTTTATTTGTAAAACAGATACTCTGCAGTTTTTACTGTGCGGTGTCTATTGTGGTGTGTATGTGTGATGTCTCACTCTCTTCCATGTTCTTTCAGGCCCCACAGAGCCCCCTCACCCAACCTCCCCCATCACTCAGTCTCCGCCTCCCCCGTTTCACAAGGGTACAAGCGCACTCCCCGTGTCCCCTTCTACCTCCCCAAATATCTACACATATTCTCTGCAAAAAATGGCCAATCTCGCCAAAATATTAGCTTTATTAATGGTTTATTACCAGCATTTTTACATGTTTCGACCGTGTTGGCTTTCTCTCATCTAACTGGCACTTGTTTGACTTGTTTTAAGGGGACTAAGATGAGAAGTCCTCGCTGAGATGGCCATTTTTAGCAATGCTGTGGCAGGATCTGACACTATTCTGAAAGTTACTTTGTCATGACAAAAACTGTGTTGCCATGTATTATGTAGTGGGACATTTTCCTGAAACTGGCATGCTAAGTGGGACACACAGCCAACATTCAGATGCTAAATGTTAAATTGTAGATGTTTCAGTTGTGCAGTTTTATTTTCTCAAACCAGAATTCCTTTTGTACATTTTTACTTAAATTTGCTGGAAGAGCTCTGGTTATAGCGGATGTATTTTTTTTTACCTGATCATGAATTAGTAGATTTTTAGGCACTCATTTGAACGAGTTAGGAATGTGACTGAATTAAACCCCTTGATTCTGTTTCTCTCCTGTGTGCTCAGTGCCACCTGTAGGCCCGGCGTTTGGCACAGTTAACACGTCCGTATCGGAGGAGGGTGCAGTGATCAGTTGGGATTACTTTGGACACCATAAGAATGTATATGTGGAATATATTGTAGAAAACAGTAAGGCTTTACTTTGTATTTGCAGTCATCTCAAAACATGAGCACATGGCATTGATTGGTTGATTATTTTCCCCCCAAAAGCTCCCTGAATCTAATTCCTGTCCATCATCATCGATTCTAGGTAAAGAGGACTGGAAAAAGGAGCTGGTAAACGGTTCACACTGGCATATGATAAAAGGTTTAAAGCCGGGGACGTCCTATAGGGTGCGCGTGGTAGCTAGAGACCCCGCTGACCCGACGGTCCACAGCACAGACGAAGTGTTGGTTATGGTGCCAGGTGAGGCGGCATGCCTCGGGATAGATGGTCTTTGTTTTTCCGTTTTATTTGCCTGTCTCGTTTTCCCATCCCCTCTCTGTTACAGTGCTGTCTCATTGTCAGACATACGATGCTACATTCCCACGTGAATGTGCGGTAGTCAGCTCGGTAGTGTGCAAGCATGCTGTCATCAAGTTGGTCTGACGCATAAAATCATTACTAAGAGGTTCCATTGTTTTACTGTTGCGACTTTCTTTCTTTTTGTCCTGTTTACGGCGCCTAAACAATCATTGCACATTAACCCATTTTCACATCCCATTTTTGTGCTGACAGCCTCTGTTAATCTCAGTGTTGCGCAGCATGAAGAAAACAGATCATTAGCAGCCCGGGTTGAGATTTGGACAGTTGGTTTGATTGTTCCTCTCTGTCTGTGCCCAGCTGTGCCCAGTCGTCAGGTCGACATTGCCACCCAGGGATGGTTTATTGGACTGATGTGTGCCATCGCTCTCCTCATCTTGGTCCTTCTCATAGTCTGCTTCATCAAGAGGAACAAGGGTGGCAAATACCCAGGTAATGCGCTGGTTATCACTGCAGTTTCAAGCTTATTGACGTGTACGCATGGACGTTTAAAATAAAATTGTGTAATCTTCAGTGAAAGAAAAAGAAGATGCTCACCAAGACCCGGAGATCCAGCCCATGAAGGAGGACGACGGGACATTTGGAGAGTACAGGTGAGAGATCGCAACACACAGTGGCGTGCAAGTTTTTTTTTTTTTTGGCGGTGCACTTATATTCTTTTCATTCATTGTGTCCTGACTCGGCTGTTTGTACGTACCGTAGAACAATTTACCAGGCTGCAGAGACACTCTCCACACCAGACCCCATTACCAAACACTCCACAGAGGCAAGGCAAAGATCTGCACTACTTTGTGTTGATTCTTATAATGACCGACTCACCCGCACACTAGCCATCTAATCAACAAATGCGAAACGCTGTCATTTTAACAAGTAATCTAATCTTTTGCTCAGTCATGTGTAGGCTAACTGTTCTCAAAACAAGTGTAAACATATTCCATTGTAGCTTTTATCACACCTTCACGTTCTTCTTAGAATATTGCAGATTTTCTGATGTAAGACTTGACGGCTGAAAGTTTGTGCGAATGCATTTTTTAAAAATGCGGATGTGTGCTTTTTCCATACGCATGCTTTGTCTCATCTGTGTCCCAGGCTCATGAATTGCTTTTCATGTGTCCTTCCATTCTTATCTTTGTTTTGTTTTTCGGCGGGTTTAGGTCAATGGAGAGGTAAGAAGAGATGCGGTAAAACCAAGCATGCATGCAAGCTATGTCTCTGACTTAAGCGAAACTAAAAGCACATCAACTTATCTGGTTTTGCTATGTCATCGTACTCACTGACATAGTCAAAACCGTAACTACAGCTACAACATTAACACTGATGTTCATTCCTGTAAATGAACGAGAAAATAGAGTCAAGATTTAGTCGACTCTGATTGTAGAGCTTGAATAGTTCTGACTGGAGTAGGGAGTTTTTAGACCAAATGAACACACTGACAGAAGGTAACAGACTTTTTGTGGGAGGGAAACGTGCATTTTTGAGCGTTGCATGTAAACCGAAAGCATATTGGTTGATTTTATTTCAGAAATTATATATAAAAGGTAAAGTATTGCAAGAGACTGAACAGCACGCTTCTGCAAAATCCTCTTCAGCAGTGGTCACTAGCCCTAAATCTGAACAGCACTCAGGCTTAAAACAGCACTAACACTATAGATAATACTATAAAATACCATAAATGTAGCTGAGCTACTCCACTGTGCAAGAACCATGTCTCAGGCATCCATTTGTTATTGCGCATTATAATAACCAGTGAGCAGTTGTGTATGTTTGGCGACTTCGGGTTAGAGCTGGGGCTCTACCAGCTCACTTGTAGCATCCATAGTGTCCAAACCAAGCTGTAAGTATACATAATTTGTGGCATTTGTGCAGTGGAAAAGCCAGATTTCTCATGTAAAATGCTAATGCTTGAATAATAGCCTGTCCTCTGTGTGGCGCCAGGGTTTCTGACCACTGCAGACAAAGTTCAAGCACTCTGAATTGCTTTCTCAACCTTTCCTCCTATCCTTTTTATAGTGACACAGAAGATCACAAGCCACTGAAAGGCAGCCGGACGCCGTCCAACGGCACGGTGCGGCGCGACGAAAGTGATGACAGCCTGGTGGACTACGGGGAGGGCGGGGACGGACAGTTCAATGAGGACGGCTCCTTCATCGGCCAGTACAGCGGCAAGAAAGAGAAAGACACGCACGAAGGCAACGAGAGTTCGGAGGCCCCGTCGCCCGTCAACGCCATGAACTCGTTTGTCTAACGCTGTAGCCACGGGCCTGGCTGCGACAGTCGCTACGGCCACGCCTTGTCACCCTGGCAAATGTGACCATGGGGACTGCCTCTGTGGTGACAGTTGCTAAGGTGACAGTCGTCGCGGACACCTACTTCTTACCATGGTGGCTGTCACTTCGGTGGCCATCGCTATGACTACCTGTCACCAAGACTGCTGATAACGCCCTCATCTCCACACCCGCCATCCCCTGTCACACTGTGACCTCCTCTGATCAACACACACTCAACATGGCAAAGACAGACACCCCCTCCCACACAGACACACACACACACACCCAACCCATCATTGAAAGAAGGTGTGAAACGCGGGATGCGAGGACTCAATACAGGAGGAGAGAGAGGAAGCAATATAGAAAAGCAGAAGGAATGTACCAGAACGAGTTTTCCCACTCAGACTGAGCAGAAGTGTGTGGCCAAGCGTGTGTGTTAGTGCCATCTTCTTCGCAAACACACTAAACACGATGTATCCAAATATATATTTTATCAAAGTACGTGACCCGCAGGCAGGCAAATATGCATTGAATCACACTCATAAACACCTGCATGGAGTAAATCATGAATCTATTACGCATTTTAACATCCTCATGTCAGTTGTTGCAGAGGTGAGCTGAGACTGTATATGGTGCACGCCTACTAGTGAGTGGGTTATGCCTTTTTATTGTTTTTCTCTCCTTTTTTTTCAGTCAAAGTGTTCAATGGCGTGTGATATATAGAGAAAAAACAGCAGCAGAGTCTTTTTGGACACGGCTGTGTAATGTGTGACTCAAAGTAGAAGCTAGCGTATGTCTTTTTGAGACAAATGAACTGTTTGTACATATGTAATAGAATAAAAAGAAAGCTATATTTCAAGGTCAGGGATTGTCCATTTGTAGTCATTGGAAACCTGGCTAGAAACACTTAGCGTTCGGTCACTCCTTATCACACCAGTCCTCCCACACTTTATTTATTAATCGGCCCGTTTTAAGCCTCGTGTCTCCTCAAGCTTATCCTTTGCTTTTCTTTTTTTTTTTTTTTTTAATCCGTTCCTTTTACACCAAACCTTTTGCTTCTTGTTACTGAGCACTAACTGAACACAAGTAGCGGCGTGATTGATCCAGTGTTGTCGTCAAGTGCTTCCACCCCCAAAATCGTGCCCACTGTGCAGGCATTTTGTTTTAGGTGATCATGTTATTGTCAGAACTTACCGCTGCCGCTACTGCTACGTGTATGCTGGCAGAAAGCGCGTTACCCGTAGAGGTTTGCTGAGTACAAACTGTAGTTTCTGGATATTTACTGTAGATGTCGAGGATCAAGAACCTCTCAGCACGGTTTCTAGTGCCTTTGTAGAGAACAATGACTTAGATCCATAGAATTACATCCCTCTTCATATATATATATATAGGACAAATCTAGGCTCAGTGCAGTTCATATAGTTAATGAATACAGTACACACAGAAATACAGTACTCTTAACAACTTAAAAGGCTATGCGAGTATTCAAAACTACAATACACACTGGAAAATAAGCTCTACAGGATTTGCTGATGAAGCATTGAAACTAAGATCCTTTATTGTGAGCTATGAGTATTGTGAAACAAACATCCTGGGGTCTCTAAATCCACCGGGCTTCAGCCTATACTAACTATATGCTATTGTAAACATGGATTTCACAGTGGTACACTGGCATTAGTTGTGAGGAATGATTTTCAGCTTTGGCCTTGTTGACAATCATACACCCAGTTACCATCATCAGCCCCGCGTTGTACACAAACAGACCGCCGAATCACACGATCCATCTAAGGTTTAAAGGCTGAGGAAACGCGTGGCATACCAAGACGCGTAGGAAACCTGAGGTCAGAGCTCGGACACGTCGTCTCATGTACTCATTTCAAACATCCTCCTCCCAGTGCATTCATCGTGAGGAGGAGCCGCTGCTCAGCAGCACTAAACTACTGCCAACCTACTCACCAGGTAA